>JARTUT010001312.1:0-2424693 GCA_030674115.1 Micraspis discolor | reverse complement strand
TGAATTAATTTAGTAATTTGTGAAATTCAACTCAAAAGAGGAGGTAGGGCGAATATTATTACTCTGATCTTGTTTCAATTTTTTCTAAGTATTTTTGAGGAAAATTGTTCTTGTAGAAATATGATGTTCAAAATGTTCTGGATTTCCTAATCTATCCTGACTAGTGTTGAATTATTCAAACATTTTGGAATCTGCACAAAAAAGATAACTCAGATAAAAATCTTTGATATTAATCAAAAATAAAAAACAATAGTGTTGATTGAATGATCTGAAGAATTGGATACCAATCATAGAATTAAAAGTATTGCAATAGTGGATGTAAGATAAGAATAATTTCTTGTGAAATGTTCAAATTAAATGTGTCCATATATAAGAAATCTTACGAGCTTATTTGCTTCAACATCATTAAAATATCTTACAAGCTACAACTTGATCAGATGGAAATTGTAGCATTCTAACCATTCGACACATAAGACTCTATAACGGACTTGACCGAGATATTTGGACAATTTGTAACTTATTCAGAAAATATCAAAATTCTAGCTGATCTCTTTAGGAAGGTATAGAGTACATGGCCAGCCGAACCGATGCACAGCCTCAATATTGACCACTGATTTCTTATCAGGCAGTCGAAACCGATTTGGACATTTGGGCAAAACGATAGCACTCTATATTACTACAACAAAGTGGCAAAAATAATATAAAAATCAAACGTGAGTTTTGCTAGTCGACATCGAAAGTGGCAACACCACCAAAGTCAGATAATGTTATTTATTTCAAAATAAGACATGCTGACACACCGAATTTTTAAACATTTATTTCTAACGCACAATACAAATTCACCTTCTCTATTTTTTGTCAATAAAACTGACAGAATCAGGTTGGTCCTCTCAAGAATCACGACTTTCAACGTAATTCCCAGCTGCTCCTCAAAACAAGCCTTCGAAAACTGCCAGAATGTTAAATGCTGAAAATGATGGAGGAATCTGTTCTCATAAAACCATAAAAAATGCAACATGTCGGCTGTCCGCAATGAGATCTGTGAAGCGTGACCGAGGAGTGAAGATTTCTTATTTCAACAATTTTTTTCATCGTGCATTCGAGATATGGCAATAAATGTTGTCCATAAAAGGATGTGTTTGTTTATTAAATTTATATCTCTGCAGACGGTGAAATATGTGACAGATCATTAGTCTGGGAATTTCGATAGCACATTCTTGGTCACATCGAAGAATTAGATATGAAATTATTTCTTTCAATATGATTGAATTTTAAATTTCGGGATTTGAGAACAAAATCACATATTAATCAACTGAAATCGCTTCATTTTTTTTCAAAATATTTCCCATTAAGCACCGCGATTGTGTGGAATCCAACGCGAACAAATGATTTTGACGGTCGAATTTTCATGCAATATTGAATATAGGCTGCTTCCACTGGTTCCTAAGGTTGTCTGAATCTCACGATAGGTCACATGACAATTTTGCAGTATCAGTAGACGCACAGCATCAATGGATTTCAGAACAACAACTGATTTTGGACGACCTTCACGAATTTCGTCTCGGAGGGAACTACGACCTTGGTTGAATCCACCATACCATCGAAAAACACTGGTCCATGATGGAGCTGCATCGTCAAAAAATGAATTGAGTTCATCGATGCACTATAGTTAAGTTAATCCACGTCGCAAGTTGAAAAAATAATCGCATATGACAATGTTCACGATTTAATTCCATTTTTTGAGCGAGGTAAATCTTATAAGTTACTGTAAACAACACAAATAGAGCTCGTATGTCAAAACGTTCTGACTACGTAAAACCTCAAAAGTGTCAAGTTTTACGATAGAACTGTCAGTTGGCAGATCGCACCACTAGGGTTGCTCAATCCCGAAATATAAAAGGTAACCCTCCTAAAATACTGCTAAAACAATTATTTTCTTTTAACAATCTGATATAACTAAGTAATATCGATTTCTACTTCATTCTAATTCTTTTGAGTCAAATTTGAATAAATGATAATAATGAGTCTTCCTTTCATATAAAACTTCACTTATCTGGATTCAGGATCGGAATCACATATGTGTGCAACCAGTTTTTAGGGATATTTTTCTTACTCCATATAATGTTGAATGCGTCAAGTAAAAGAGATTTGGTTGAGTATGGTAAGTACATGAAAAAAAACCGTAAGATATATAAAGTGGTCTCAAAATACTTCCTCGAGGGACTCCGGATTTGACTTTGGCAGGAGTGATTATTGCTTCCCCATACTTCACGTCAAAATATCATTCAGAACCATGTAATATGGTGGTGGGAGGAGTTGTTTGAGTTTATATAGCAGTCTGTTGTGCCAAACCTTGTTGAATGCTTGGGATGAGGCCAGAAATACTTCTGAACAAAATTTTCCTTCTTCGAGGCTTCTTGGGATGGTGTTCACGATTCGATGGACCTGATGCGTTGTCGTGTGGTTTTCTCGGAAACCTAGTTGGTGGTCTGTAACCAGTTGCTGCATATACATATAATTTTTCAACCTTTTGATAAGCAACTTTGTTTACGCAGTGTTTACCCAGGATTGGCAGAAACTTATGGGCCTATATGATTCTGCATTGTGATCTAGTTTGCCTGGTTTGGATATCATTACTCAGCAAACCTCCATGTGATGGGGAAATAGGATATACTCATCATTCTATTGAATGATTTTGTAGGTAGTTTTTTCACCAGCAGTTCCACAATTTGAGAGGGTTATTTCGTTTGAATTTTTCCGTTCTTGTGTGTGTTGAAGTACTTCACCATGGTACTTTTTCAATCATTTTTGTTACGTTGTTTGCAGCTGAAGATTTTTATTCTTAGATATTAATTTAAGACGCAGATTTTTTGAAATTAGCAGATGATTCCTATCTAAATTCTGAGTACTAACGATGTCAATTATGTTCGATATGAGAATCTTCGAAATTTACAGCCAGTTTTATATATTTCTCATGGCTATTGAAAATGTTTAATTGGGGTTCGAATATGAACATCATTCAACGAAATAATTCCTCAAAGTCTCCAAATCAGTTTATAGAGTATTTCCTGAATGTATGCAAACAATAGCAATTCCATCAGCATATATATACCAATTTCTCAGATGTTATCTGAAACAAATCACATAAATATAAATTCAAGAGTAAAAAAAAACCTAAACGGATATTGTTTCTATCATATATGAAACATATTTTGTAATAATCTCCCACTTCAGAAGGGTGTGACTTTGAAAATTAACTCTTCTTGCTTCACAGTGTCATTTGCTGATAGTATGATACTTTAATCAGTGAGTGTTTCTTGCTGAATCCTCAATAACTTCCATTCACTTCATCACTAAATACTCAAAAGGAGCAGAATGAACAATCAACATTCACTTTCAACAATACTCACATTCGATTTCAGCTCTGATTTTACACTTCCTCTATTTGATTGACGATGAGTCTACAAGCAAGTGTGGGTTATGTTTAGTCGGTGTGATATTAATTTAATTCAAGAAGTTAACCTCTTTTGTATTATTCCAATTGTTCTGTCCTCTGTTTCCCACACCTCCTCTGCCAAACAACTATATCACCTACAGGTCTGACTCACCATGGGATTGCCTCTCAGGGGGCGATGTTCATTATGCTCACATTATATTTAAATTCAATTAGACATGAAATTATATCTCACAGATTCATGCAAGTGGGCAAGCAGTGATATATTATCATGGCAAGATTCAGCGACATTTGTAATTGTTATGAAGTTTCAATGAATTTCTTCATTATTCTTTTCTTAGACCTCTCTGGATTTCAATGAAGAACATCAGAAGCCCAAGAAGAACTTGATGAATCTGTGTGGTAGCCAATATTACATGTGGTAACCATGTTTCCCATTTTTAGATACAAGAGTTTATTGGAAATGTCTACGCAATTGAATAACCTAAAACAATTTCCAGAATCGGTTCCTGTTGCCGCAGGAATGAGCAATTTGCCCCTTTTCGACATTTCAATAAAATAAAGTAAATAACTATTGATAGACAAATTCTTTTACTGTTTCCATCAGCGTATTGTAATTAAAAAAGTTAGCAGGAACATCAATTTTTTACAATCTATTATATAGCAACGTTACGAAACATTCTAGTCTCTTCTTCAGGCTTATTGTTAGATTTTTCATCTGAAACATCTCTCAGAATCATAGGGTTCAATAAATATGGAATAGAATACGATTTTGAAAGATGTTCCAATGAGAAATCTATTTATCCAGTATTCATAAGCTTGAAGAAGAGATTAGAATAATTCTTTAAAAATGCATAATAATTTGAAGAAGATGAAACAAGAATTGATGTGTTTCAAGGGTTTGTTGCCAAATATCTGAGAAAATGGATTTGTTTTATAACAATGCACTGTGAAAGGTTCATGAAGTTCCATGGCTCACAATCTATTACTTCACCCAAAAAGAAATTTGTTTCCTAGAGAGAATGACAAGTCGTAGTGCCTTGAAAACCCGACAAACACTTTCAATTTCGAATTTCAATCTGCAACGATGCTCCAAAATGTAATTACAGCAAAAATGTGCTCGCCAATGAACGGCAAACCAGAATAAGATACCGCTATACAGAAAATATTTCCACGTCTCATATTGAGAACTTTCATAGATCACATTGAATGAGAACCGTGGTAATTGACTCGCCATGACTGCCTGTATATTTCATCTCATTCACGATTCGGTGTTTATATGCATTTTCCTTCATGATGACCATTATTACGGAAATTGCAAACACCTTTTCACCAGTTCGATGTTGAAATGATGAGGCGAAATTACATGTTACAAGTAAATTCGCACTCTTTCGGCGTTTACAAATACATATTTCTCCTTCGGAGCAACATGAGCGATGAAAAGTAATTTTTCTTGGAATAGTTTCATTTATTTGTACAAAACTGGTATATTAGAATGGAAATTGTATAATGCAGGAATATTAGCGATACCTTTTTGTAGCCTATTTTCTGATAAATTTCATCAAGTCACCCGGAAAGCCATGTAAATTTGAAACATCTCACTGTGCATCCAAACAAATTTTTATTTTTCCTGTCAGATTAATACGCACTGTTGACTATGTAGAAAAAAAGGTCATGTTGTATATGAATTCATCAAAATGTCAATTTACTTCTGGACTTTGATGAATATTTTATTATTTGTATAACTAAAGTTGTTTCTGGAAAATTAAAGTTATGAAAAATACATTTCGGACACCTTCAGAGATGAAAAAAGATATGAATATATTATCTAGGATTACAAGAAACCTGAAGAGTCTTTGTTTGTTTTCTCGATGAGAAACAATGAAGCATCCAAGTAAAATGGAATCGATATTTCGTATATTGAGATCCCCGGAAACAATTCATCAACTAGAAACAGATTATTTCCACATTATCAACAATTCAGGAAGGCAACTGTTATCAGTATTGCTATACCGGAACATCTATCATATTCAATTGGAACAAAAAGTGTAATAAATGATTACTTGATATTTGCTGGCTGCGAAAACCCTATCTGTCACTGAATTACATTATCTAGTCACTATTATGTTCAGAAAAAGCTGAAATTATACAGGGTGAGTCTATGACAATTGCGTTAATTTCAACCATAGGTTCTACACTTTTTTCCCATAACGTTTTTCCATATTCAGCTGCGTTAAAAAGTTATAAGCATTTTAAGTTTTCAGATTGGGCAAATACCCCTCTGTAGTCCAGTTTAGTTTGAATGAAAATTACCTTCCACAGCATGCACTATTGAAACTGAATTGTTTAAAAACATTATTTTCCCTCTAAGAAATGATTTACTCACGAATGTTCAGATGACTATATCGATTTAATTCCTTTCAACTTCAAATATCTCAAAAATGCGATTTAGGAAAAAAGATGATGAATGATTTTATCTGCAAAAAAGTTACGAACTTTTAGTTCAAGTGATATTTGCTTTTCATGCAATTTAACCAATCTGTAGAGTAGTAGTGAGAAATCCACAAGCAATGCAATAACTCTATTGATGCCAAAATATGCAAGACTGTTATCAAAAACCTTCTACAAGAGATCATTCCAATTGATATTGTCGTTTGAATATTACAGCTTAAAATGCAATTTTTTTTGTGAAATTTCAACACTATATTTTATGAACGAGTACAAATTTGGAAAATGATATAGGAAGAAAATGCTTCTTTTGATGTCAAGAATCTATGGTTAAAATTAACGCAGTGGTCAAAGACCCACCCTGTATACTACTACTACTTGTTCAATGACAATTGAACGAGGTTTGTGTTTCCATTAGCAGTTTCTCCACTTCATTCTAACAAAATATTTATGAATACAAAAAATTCATTATTTCTGGGCATGATATATATTTTACTATGTTTCATATTTTTTTACCACCATTTTGTTTGATAAGAAAAAGAAAAGAAAGGTGTTTTTTTGTCTCAATCTATGGTTAAAATAAATCAAATAGTCAAAGACTATCCTTCTATAATTATTTGTGGACAACATCCATCACACTATCAGTATTTTCGATTCCTATATTACACACACGATGAAATCGGTTAGTGAAATTTCAAGCATACCATCGGAAAACAGTTATTGACAATGTGATATACGTTTTGATGTGCCATTTGAGATATTGTAATGATGTATCCCGATGTGTTTTCTTCTCTTCTTTGGGATTGGGATTCATATACTTTTCTAAGGATTTTGCTACAGAAATATTATTTTCAACGGATGAATAAATCATGAGACTTCTAAGTGCGGCTATTTCTGATTACAAGTTTGAGAATCTGTCCAGTGTGTAGCATGATTTTGGTTTTTCTACCACATTTGATTGTTGAATTTACTCTTCAATTGGGTATAAACTGTTGAGAACAAATGTATCTGTTCAAAAATCTGGGTGTTGAGATTTTTGGCTATTACTTAAAAGAGGACTGTTACCAATTGATTGAGCTAGAGGTGGTAAAATAAAATGTTTATTGTACAATGTTCACATTCACAAAATAAATAGGTTCTGGCATGAAGTTAAAATATTTACAAATCAACTACATCTACACAGAGTTGACCTATTTTCAATTATGGAGTAGTTATAGAGCGAATATTGAGTGTGATAATAATTGAGAAGTTATCTTGAGAAAATGTAGAATCATATTTCACAATAGAAAAGTCATAACGTTGTGCTTACTTGAGAAACAGCGTTGTCTGCAAGACTAGATCGAGTAATGTGTGTTGCCGAAATTATTCAAGTCAAGAATATTGAGAGTAGAGGCGCCATCTATCAATCAAACACAAAGTTTACAGTGATAGAGTGAATTTATTTAAAACTGTCTACTATCAGAAAAACAAAAGGTTTTATTGATAGAGTGAGATGTTGAGGTTTATAATGTAACAAGACAGACTTTCAGAGCGATTAAAGAGAAAGAATAATTTAGATTCACAACGTTTACAGTGATAGCCTGTCGAATCTATCAGAAAAACAGAAGTAGAAATACATAATTATCTGTGAAGAGTTGAACTGTATGAAATGAGGCTTGAGAGGAGATAAAGTTATATAAAATATAGAGCAGTTGAAGAAGTGATTAGTTTTTAAGAAAGCATCTGTATCATACTGACTTAATTGAGAGATTCATCATAGAATGATCAACGCTTACAGTAATAATAGTTATATTAGAAAAGCAGAAGAATTCCTATAATAATTCAAGAATTGAGATGAAATATTTGTACAATAAGAGATGTGAAATGTAGAGAAAATCATCATAAACTTGAACTAAAGTGACAACACTATTATTTGAGATGATATAATATGATTAGTTGGGAACAATAATGATATCAGGCAATATAAGTACTGAGAGGTTGAAAAAGGAGTCGTTAGAGTGTATACTTGAGTATTCGAGGTGCAATATCAATATAGAATCATCAGGTGATTTCTCCAACCAGGTCTAACGAAGGTTCTGGTAACTATATTCCTTATCGAGAAGTCTTGAATGAATATTGAGAACATCCTGGTTGCAGAATCCCATGATGATCCCAGCATGGCACGTACAGATATCTGAAACTTATAAGGCCTGAGAAGTCTAATCATAAAGAGATGAACATGTCTAAAAGTTGAGTGAAATATGTGTGAGTGAAAATGAGTAAATTACAAGTGAATCTGGCAGTAAATTGAGGAATTCAGTGTTAACGTAGGGGGGTGATTTGCAAAAGAACAGTTATGAAAAAGATAGCTGAAATTGGCACGTGGTTGGATGTAGAATATTTTAGAATATGAAAAATATGACTGAAAACATGAATTAGAGATGTCGAGAATATAATATAGAGTGTAACCTGAGTGAAAAAGTAATGAGATGAACGAGATGTTCAAAGGACATATAAAGTCATGCAGTTTCACAAGTGCACGTGCAGAAAATAATTCATGTATTTGAGAAAACTGTACTGTACCTTTTAGAGAGGATTATAGGTGTCTTGAGCAGAGAAAAAATTTCTTTGATTGTAAAATAAAAGTAGAGACGTCTTGAAAAAGACTGTGAAAAAGCAATGTAGAGCACTAGTCACTACCAGGTTCACTTGTAACGAGGAATTCGAAGAGAATAATAATTGAAAAAGAAACTCGAGCAATCAAAATTGAGTATCGATCAACTGTCACACACATCATGAAGTTAGCGATGATACATGAGGTAGACAATACATGAGCGTAGAGTAGGTTGAGTTGTAGGGTTAAAAATTATTGCAATTTTTAACAGTATCAGTATTATAATTTTCATTTTCATCATTAGCTATCAGCTCACCGGTAATTCGCCTAGGTTTTTGCATCAGCCCATTGGGGTAAGTTAGTCAGTATGCCCAACAACAATAATCTGGAATTTGTCAGAAAATATTCTTTAGGGATCGAGCACTTTTAAATTTATCAGTTTCCGAGTTCTGGAGGGGACATAATATTTTCATTGGGACGCTCTGCATTCTCTCAAGACTACCTATAGAAAGAACTTTTGCACTCAGTCTACAGTCAACCAAGATATCTCGTAAATCTTGGTAATTGTTCGTTCTTAGGCATTGCCATGTATACGTCGGACAATATTGTTTCTTTTGCTGTTTCAATGGCTGAATGTATACTGGCATTTGAATAACTCATTCGTTTTTGTATTGAGCATTCCATTCTGCAAGCTACCGGCAATATAATAACCCTGGATAATATTTCGTTACATGAAGACATAAATCTCTATGCTTATTCTTATATAGGTGGAGCTTCGCTCGCTAATGAAGATATTATACTTAGTGAAGTAATTACAGGCTTGATGCCACCAATTCTATTGTATTCAAATCAAGCGTTTTTCCTAGGTTGAATTCGCATATGGGTCGCTCAATATTCTGGGTACACAATAACAAAAACTAATTGAAAAAGCATTAGTTCTTCAAATTCCACTTCAAAATAGTAAGTTCGGTTTGCACGAAATTTATGTGTGCTCAGGATGTACAAATATGCTTTACCTATTCTAAAAGATGTCCATGAAGGGTATCGGGACTTTGTTTTCGCGCCAAATTCGGAACGGAGCGTCTAAGTGAAGCCAGGAGGGGTTCGTGGCGTCCGCCATTTTGTGGAGTTTTAGTCACGATGGAACAGAGTACTCGGGAAAGCATCGCGCATTTTACGTACGAGCCATGGTGATTCAATAGTGACTGCTCAACGTCTCTATTCTGCGGAAAATCGTAGACGTCACGCGCCAAGTGACGATAGCATTTGTAAATGGATTAGGATGTTCGAGAATATAGGAGCGACAGTTAAAATTCAAAACTCTTGTCGTCCTCGTTCGGTTCACGATGAAGGAAAAATTGAAGAAGTTGAGGCGTCCGTTCGTCAAATTCCGCCTTTATCAATTTCATTATCAGGTTTAATTTTTGTTAGGTTTTGCAATTGTATCTTGTTCCATAATTGCGGTTGTTTTCTCGTATTTATTTCCATTTCATCTCATTTTTCCTGATTATTCTTTTGCATAGAGAATGGAACTCAACCGAGCATCGCCACGGAGGAAGCATAAGCAACCTGTGTGATGCGGTTAAGCCTCCAAAATCGGAGGTATTTAGGGTTGAAGCCACAAATTGGAAGCTCGCTTCGGTTGTGGGCACCTGCTGTCGTTTTTTTTTTCAATTATTCATTTCCATGCCTATCCCGGTTTCTTGGTTGCCTTACCCTGCAGAAGCCAATAAGCAGAAACACGTGTCGATAAGTACTTACCTTCCATCCATTTCCCATATTTTCTGCATTCCTGCAGTTTAACTCATTATCCTTCTTCAATATGTTATTTACGAGATTTCATACAGTCTTATTGGCATTTGAAGATTCATATAATAATTTACTTGATGACGAGATATTGTTGATGATGGAGCTCGTGTTGAATGATTATTTGGGCTATTACCATCATCTATTGTGGATATAATGTTTTCCGACGTTTCGATTGACATCTTCTATCTTTATCAAGGAGGAAAAGTAAAAAACCTTTTGAAAATTATCAATTTTCAAAAAGTCAATGTGACAGAAGTCATGAAAATATGGAAATTTTCGAACAGAAGGCATTAGAAACATATGTACTTAAACCCAAACTGTGGAAAAGATATGTAGATGATACTTTCATTATTTGGCAACATGGAAGAGACACTATAGATGGATTCCTTCAATATCTAAACAATCAAGAGGAATCAATTAAATTCACAATTGAAATCGAGAAGGACAGACAACTTCCATTCTTAGATGTACTCGTACATAATCAAAATGGAATCCCAAGAACCACTGTGTATAAAAAGCCAACGAACACAGGACAATATCTACATTTTGATTCAAACCACCAACTAAACACTAAATTGGGAGTAGCAAAATGTTTATTTGATAGAGCAATAAATATTTGTTGCACTGAAGAAGACCAAAATGAAGAAATAAATAACATCTCGAAAACTCTTAGAAGCAATGGCTACCCCAAAAAGATATTAGAAAAAGCTAAACGAACAAGAGAAAGTCAACCTGAACCAACAGATATAAATCAGACCATTAAAACCGTAATTCCTTATGTAAAAGGTTTGTCGGAGAAAATGAGAAGAATTGGAAATAGATACAACATAACGACTGCATTCAAAACTCAAGACACTATCAGAGCTAAACTTACAAAAGTTAAGCCTAATAATGAGACACAAAGGACAAAGAACTGCATATATGAATTACCTTGCGAGTGCGGAAGATCTTACATCGGAGAAACTAAACGCCTTCTGAATGTACGAATAAAACAACATCAGAAGCTTCTACGAGTACTAGACAGCGACAAATCCAGGTTAGTCCAACATGCTGTAGATGAGAATCATCGTATAAAATGGGATGAATCATCAATAATATCCAAAGAAGAAAATTTTGTAAGAAGAAAAATCAAAGAAGCAGCATTTATGAAAATAACACCAGATTCCATAAGTGCTCCATCTATAGATCTGTCAGAAGTTTGGACGCCGATAGTTCGATCCAACTTAAAAAAATCATCATATCACAGATGAGTATATAACATTGTTCATTTTTCATGACTTCTGTCATATTGACTTTTTGAAAATTGATAATTTTCAAAAGGTTTTTTACTTTTCCTCCTTGATAAAGATAGAAGATGTCTATCGAAACGTCGGAAAACATTACATCCACAATAGATGATGGTAATAGCCTAAATAATCATTTAATAATTTACTATTATGTTCTAACTAAGTTTTTTTTTACAGGGACCTATAGTTTATTTTATTCAGTCTGTATTTGTCATGAGCCTCATAAGTTAGTGAGTTCTTATATATAACCAGTATTCCTTCTTCAAATTAAAACTAGCGGCTCTGACTTCAGGTCTTATTCAACTTTTGAGCTTAACATTAGAAATTAGAAATCAAGATCATTACTTTGATAAATTGGATTGAAATTCCTATAAGAAATCACACGGAAAACACTTTCAAGTTTATTGAGCGACCAATCTCTAAAAAATATATGTTCAGTATTTTGAGCAGAATCTGATGGAAGTCACTAGCAAATTGAAGAGCTTATAATCTGAATGAAATAACTGAAACAATAATTAACATCATTACTTTGTTGAATTGGATTGAAATTCTCACAATAAATCACACGAAAAAGACTTTCAAGTTTATCGAGCGACCACTCTTTAAAAAATACATGTTCAGTATTTTGAGCAGAATCTGATGATTCACTCATAATAAACGTAACTGAGAGTGCGCGATGGTCACCGATGAGTGGCTGAAATAATTGAACGTGGCCACAGTTAACATTCATATTTGTTAAGACATAATCCAGTTTGGAAATTGAAGTATGCCCAAATTTATTAGAAAAAATTTTTGTTGGCTGCATAGACGACACATGTAAATTGAAGCATATCATGAGATCTTGTAGAAGACTTTTAAAAATGCTGTCTTTCTTCAAGAAATAGACATTCGAATCACCACACAAGGAGATAAAATCTGATATTCTAGAACATCGTTGAGGGATACAAGTTAATTAACATAGAAACACTTCGAAATTACCACTAGGTGATCTGTCCAATAATCTATATAATAAAAGTTCTTTCGGTACATTCAAGAAATCCATCACCATTTGCGCTCATGCTCGCACAGATCCTGTTAGAAAAAAAAGTAAGTATCATGAGATTATAAAATATTCAAATCCACCTTCGAGTAATTCATCTTGTCATAGCTAGTACTCTCGCGCGCTGGATTTCTCATTTATCAAAGGGAACCAATAAGTCAAGTCTTCCAGTCTATAAGATCGAATGATTTCTACATCAATCTTTCTCTTGTTATAGATCATTTTTCCGAGTAATATATACAGGAACCCTTCTGCTCTCTTACGGCTATGTCTTGACTTTCGCATAAAGACCTAAGAAATATGATGTTGCTCTCCAGCATAATATAATTAGAATCGAAAGGTGTCAGCCGTCCTCTGCGATGAACTTGTGAGCATTCCACAGTCTGTCAATCAGCATACTCGTCTGTTCCCTGAACGAATTTCGAAATCGAATTTCGAAGAGTGATTGATCTGTATCTCTGCTGGATTTTCGAAGTTTGTTGCACGATACGGTCATTTTTCACTTTAGGATGCCTCGATCAAAGGCGTGTTTGGATTATGACTTATGTGGATGGATTTAGTGAGGATGAAGAGGAATTTTGCTTCAGGAGAATATGTTAAGGTGATTGAACGCATTGAGAACAACCTGGAGCAGATATTTGAGATTTCACTCTAATCAATCAATGAATATGAGTCAACGTACAAGAATATACAAGAATATGAGATGATGGTATTCATTTTGAACATTCAATACGAGCTTACTACATTGGTAGGACGAGTTAATCAGGCTAGAACTGAATAAATCGATGATGTCGCTGTCTTCATAGAGTATTACTTCAAAACATTAACGGAAAATTATGGAAATATTCTATGGTAACCGATGGTTCGATGCAGGTAATCACTGATCGAGATCAAAAACTTTCGGTCGGTGATGGGTTTATAAGTGCGTTACTTCAAGGTGGAAAGAGGCCAGCAATATTGCGAGCGAAGCGAACCCCGTAAAATAATTTAGACGTTCTTTCGTTTGGTGCCTTTCACATGCCGCTACCACCACGCCAATATTTTCGAAAATATTTTACAAAAACACCGATTTCCTATTTTCCACAAGGAATGGTTTGGTATAATGGAAAAAGGATTTCTCCATGGATGCGATCAGGGAGAGCCATTTACATATATTACTTCCTCGAGAATCGGACATTCATGACGGGATATTCATTTACCTCATTACTAAAAACGACATTTATTTAGCATCTACCATAAGTGAGCTTTCGATTTATAAATTCTCTCGTACCTTCAGTGTGTAATGAAAAATTATGATCTCAATTTAAAATAAAATTCTTTGTCAGCCTATATATTTTGGTTATATCTACAGGTGTCCTGAATTTCAATTATAACCTGGTACTGGACCAGAGGCCGAAGTTCATTACTTATGAATGAAATTTTAAAAATCCATGTTCCATAATGGTATTAAATGAAATGATTTCGATAAAACAAGATGAAAAACTCATCAATAAAAGGACAAATATCGATGGGTTGGACACACTTTATTATTATAATTCAATAGCCAAAATTGAGGAAAAAGACAAAACTTGAAGAATAATTCTTCAGATGGAACGTTAATGTCATATCTGTAGATCAAAATAGATATTATTGTAGCATAATTAATGTATTATATACAAAGTATGTTTTCAACTTAAATTCGTCATTTTTGTTTGTGAGTTTTTCTATCTTGATGGTCTCCCAGGTGTATTTTTTATTTCAAATATTTCATGTTTATAACAATAGACCACAATGAATCTATGAGTATCCAATGTTATTGCATCTTTCAGAGTTTAGTCAAGTACCAATACCTAGCCTAATTCCGCAAAGAAATAGCTTTTTCTCATAGAATTATTTCCAACTTTGTTATATTTATTGTAGTTTATCGATATTTATTGTATTATTTTTCCATGGTTATTCATTTTATCCAGATATTCATTTCAATTGAATGTTGTATGTTTGAGTGTATATAATCTCTATAATCTTTTTAGAGCCGTTAAGAAGATTTTTGACTAAAATCGAATAATTTCGGCCATGATTCAAGAAGTGATTCTGTTTCCATTCAACTGACCTTCAACCTGTTAAAGGTATAAGTGACTTGAGAATAATATCCTCTATATGTATTCGATTGCATTTCTGGTTATCTTGTACGAAATATTGATCGTTACCATAAGATCTCGATAGAGTAATGAAGACAGATTAAATTCCATCAGCGGTACAAATAAATATCTTGTAATGAAGTTATATTTCACAACAAATTACAATATCTTCGTAGCAAAATATGAAATAACATACTCATTAAAAAGAATACTGTCGCCTGGCTTTATATAATGGCTGGAAGGTTACAGCTTTGGAGCTTTACTAGAGTTTTATGCCCACGCAACTTCTCTCTTCATTCATTAAGAATTCTCACTATCTCCCGTTATATGGTACACCTTCCATGCACTAACTTTTACTAGTTTACATCCTTGATATTGGAGGAGGTTAATACGGGTAGAGAATCCACATATCGGTTATCATCCTCTATATACAGGGTGACCCTCTCACTGTCCAAGTTATATTCTTCTGAACTAAAACAGTTATTAGTGCAACCAGTTGTGAAGAGCATTTTCGTAACTATCGTATTTCTGAGTCAGTTGCGAAAACTGGCTGCGCTCGTTGCGCAAAATAACGCGAGTTACGAAATAGTTATTTTCCTAACAAGTGAGGAAAGTGCGGGAAAAACACTTTCCGCACGAGTTAGGAACAATATTTTTTCTACAAGCGCTTATACGAGATCGATATCAACACACAGATCAAATGTGAATTGATCATTCTAAATACACATGAATGACAAAAGTCTCTGACAAGTCGTTACCATTGTACTTTCATCGTTGACGTTCGGTCCATAGAGACTACAAGCCTGTGAAATAAATTTAAACTGTAATAATATTCATGAATTCTTTATTAATTGAAAATAAAACTAGACTAACAGCACATAAGAATGAATTTTGATAAGGAATCTATGTACATTCTGTTTCTTCCCATTATTATCAATATATTCATTAGAAATATTCAGTTATTAGTTATACTTATTGTAAACGTGCAGTTGGTCGCGTTATGCAAATTTATAGCAGAAGCCATCATATTGGTCGAAGTCAGCTGCTTCTTGGAAGATAATGATTCTGTATTACAGTTTGAAGAGGAAGAAGCAAAACGTTGAATACTTGCTATCATATTGTTCGAAGGCTCTTTGGAAGGTAATGATTCTGTATTGCAGTTTGAAGAGAAAGAACCATTCAACTTAAGAATTTCAGTGGACATTTTTTTTTCTGGTTAATAGATTCTTCCAAGTATCCCTCAGCAACAGCAGTTGACTTCCATCCTCCTAAACGTTTAATAATTGTGATACCTTCTCCACAATTGGCTAGGAAAGTAGCCGAGGAGCGTCTAAAACTGTATCCTGTGTATAATTCCGGATTTTGTAGGCGTAAGTAAGCTGCAATTTCGACGGTATTTTTCCTGTTGTATTGATTCCGACAGGTTGAATCTTACATTTTCCCCGATTATACTTTATGAAAATTCGGCGATGAGGTATTTCCTTTGGACGTAAATTCATATATTTTCTGTATATGTTCAGAAAATATCCATTATTGGTGTCTTGGGATATAACAAACGATCTTGGTGAATGATTTTTGGAGTCCTTAATATTGACGATGATCAAGTCTCCTTTATCATTTATATCGTCGATGGTGAGTTTTGTAAGTTCCTCTCGTCTGCAGGCACCAACTTATCCAAAAATTGTTACCAACCAATTAAATTTCATCAGATGCCTCACTCATGAATTTTGTTATTTCCTCTTCATTAAAAGTTTGGCGAAATCCTATATTCTGTCGTTTAATGAAGGCAGTTAATTTATGGAATTTTCCAATATCCAAATCCTGTTTCAGTTTACAAACACTCTTTATCATTGAATATCGGGACCATAATGTGTTTGGTCTCCAAATTTTGGACATTTCCAAAAAATACGCCGAAAACACTTCCTCCTTCCTCGGTTGAACCTTTTTGGAATTACACCAATCAATGAATTCTGAATATTGCTTCTCATGTTTTATCTTCGACTTGGCCGGTAACAAATTCAAACTCGCTTAATAAGAAGCTGCTAATATTTCTTCGGCCAGGCCATCATCAGATCCGAAGTATCCATTTTACCGGAGCGTACTGATTGAATTCGAGTTGATATTATTCATATTTAAACACAATTTCATAATATAATGACTATATATTAATTCTTATTCACATGACGTTTCCATAGTAACGTCATCGGTGGCATAGAGATATATCATTATTCAGTTTATTCTTTAGAAAAAGCGTGCGAGAAAAACCCTTGCTAATCCATTACCACACACATTTGCGTGCGGTAATGGAATAGCAGGGGTTTTTCCCACACTGTTTGGCAATGTGACTCTTTACGAATTGAAATACGTGCGGGAAAGAGAATGAAAGTGCACGCTTGTAGAAAAAAAAGTGTATCCTGACTTGTTTCATACAATAGTTTTCTACAAGCGTCGAATGAGTTTGAACGAAAAAGTTTTCAAGGAAAGAATTTAATGAAGAATTAAACATTAAAGAGCTTATATTCAATGTTAAAATCTGAATTGAGCTTGAAGAGGAATATTGTTATGAGGAAACATTCAATTATTCTGTATTTTTGAAACGACAATCTGAAGATAACCAGTCTAAACTATCAAAAATTTTCAGTAAAGAAAACATTGCCCATTCTTTGAAAAAAAGCTTTCGATTTGCAGCATTCACTCCATCAGTTGCATTCACTGAATAAGCTAGCATTGATCGTTAGAGTTGCTGGAGCGTGTTAACGAGGTGAATTAACTTTTCTACGCCTAGGAAATGTAGCGTTTCAGGAAGAATCTGCGAAACTAACCCCAACACGAAGACGAAACTGTTCACAGTTTGCAATAACCGCTGGATTTATTGATGGTATAAATTGCATCGGAATTTTCAAAAGAATATGTTAATCTAAGGGCATCAAATGTTAATCTTGACAGATTTTTCGTCAAATATTTGAATGGGAGATAAGAAGTACAACCTATAGGTTGGAGAAATTTCCGAAAATGATCGAATAGTTATCATATCCTTATTTGTATATAATATTGTAATATTCCGGAGATATGATTTTAAAGAATTGAATAATTACTCGCAAGTGGTTTAACAGAAGCGCCAAAGTCATTTGACCCCACGTATGTATAGCCCTTAAATGATCAAATATCAGTTTTTTTCTTTGAAACAAACAAATATTTCGATGATGTGCCTTTTCAACAATGTTTAATTATTCAAACTCTCAGGTAGTTTAACATCTTGTGCTAACGATATCAGTTATAACAAAAGATCGAATAAAGACTCCTCGTTCTAGATAATTCCGTTGTTCATGAATTGCATTACATTCGCCACGTGCATGCCATTTTATTCCCGCGTTGAAAGAAAGCAGTTTACCGGCATACAACAGAAAGACCCGGTATAGTGAAACCACTTCGTTTCTGACAAACAAGCCAAGTCTCATATGCATACAATCCGCCATAAACTCACCGCTTTTCATGATTCCACATCGGTAGGCTACATACGGGTGTCAATCCAGAAATAATTCTGTAACTGTACTTGATTCCATGAAATAAATAGTCGTAAAATAGCAAAGAACAAATGTGCTAATGGACTCATAAAACTACGGGCTAAATTATAGCTCGGTACTACGAAGCTCTTGCAGGATTAAATAACAGATCCGATAGTGTACGCTCTCTTAAAAACAATTGGCATCTCACAGTCATATTTCTCAACATTTTTTCTCGCTAAGCCGCTTTGATGAATCTAGGAACTCCGAAGATTATCTGTTTGAAACGCATGCAAGTTTTGTTGACTTATGGCGAAATGGCGTTTCACAATTTGTCCTGAATCGGTATGTGCTCAATAACTGAATACGAAACATCTTAATACAGGGTTGGGAGAAATAAGCAAATATTTCCTGAACGACTATATTTATGATATTTTGCAAGTAAGTGCACTGACGTAAAAATTCATGAATTATTTGGGAAATAGGGTCTTGCCTTGGTTATTGTCTTTTTAAAACAATATTCTTAATTCGAAAAATTTTTCCACAGACTTCAGTGAGGCAAAAGTAGTGGCTATTTTGACAAGAGGAAAAAATATGTTTATCCTAAGATTTATCGACCAATCGGTTAACTGGGTATTTCTAGATACAAGAAAGGTTTAGGATTGAATCTAGTGTAGAAAACGCTCTACATAATTTCTATGGGAGTTTTAGGACAAATGAAAATTGTTCTGATCAGGTTCTTAGCTTTGCTACTTTGACAGAATGAGTATGAGCATAAGCTGCTTTCATAAATTTATCTTCGGCGTATGACACATATAAATCTGATAATCTGAAAAAATGGTAGGTTTATTAGAAGATGTGTTGTTCAACAGGTTTCGTGTCTTATTGCCAATAAGAATATTAACGTATTAAAACGTTAACGAACAGTCTTTCGCAAGGATCAATATCAGCCTCTTTTACTTTACATCAAAGTGATTTACCTACGACATCATCTCGGAAATGTGTATGTGCTGATGATATTGCTATTCCATACTAAGGAGAACATTCTATCAACTGACTTGGAGATTTCGAGAAGTTATTCAATTGATTGGCGTTTATATTTCAATTTCAATAAAATGGAGCTACCTGTGGCCATCTGAATAATCATGAGAATTACATATATACCAATCTAGCTGCAATCTTTGTTGATTTTCTTCTCTTAATTTCAAATGTTATTTAAATGTACTTCGCCTGAAATTTAACACTACGAATAATGTTGTTCAGAAACCCGCTGAACCATCTTGGGGTGTACTCTACGCTCATCATCCCTAAAGATGCTAACCTTTTATTGTTTCTACAGCTGAGTAAGTTATGTTGCTCTGTTTGGTTTAACAATGAACATACACACAAATATAAGCGCAATTGAATACATCCAAGATAATAATTATTGGAACCATGCGAAAATGGTCTCAGTCGATTGGGTTTAACTTCTTGATAAAGAGTACTGGGTTAAACTTGAGTATGTAAAGCCTGCCAGCCATATGCTATCTATCTTTACGAACCAAATATCTTGGTTGTGTGGGCCAAATCCATTCAATGGCTCAGGAGTTATTAGCATCTGAAATTTTATTTCTTTCATAATTCCTAGAATATCCCTCGCATCAAATTGTAACTTAGAAGATTGTTGAATTAGGTTGAAACAAATAGGCTTTCAAAATTCCCCAGGAATCGACACGCCATAAAATTATTGAAAAATTCCCCTAAAAAATCAATACTTTCTTAATACCTAATTATTCCGCCGTATTCAATAATTTGTGCATGGATGTTATTCACAATTTCCATATGCCTAAATTTCATTTTCGAATCTTTCTTCACCAGAAGATATATGATTATTCTTCCATATACTTAAGGGAATGCAATCAGAAAGTTTAAAGTTAATGTTAATAAATTACGTTGACATATACGTTCCTTATCGACTCTTGGCTCATTGAAACCTTGGGGCGAAAATCGAAACGAAACTACAGGAAATTTCCCATCTCACCCGTTCATCTCAAACATATAGAAAAAACCCAAATTATTCGTCTGAAGATACGAAAGTTTCATAAAATCGGAAAGGAGAAATGTCAAATGAAATGAGCATTGAAAACTTCAATGCTCGATGCTGTCACAGATGCTTATTCGATTGACATTGGTCGCACTTATCATGTAGGATCGAATATGTTCCCTATGCTGTCACATTTGACTCATCAGTATGGCTTATGTGCGCCATCGATTTGAGGGAGCCGCCGGGAGTTGAACCCGGTCCTAGTCGGTGTGAAACTTGAGCGCTTACCTTATCGCTGTGATTCAGTAGAATGCCGCCAGTTAGTGTAATCAATTCAGTTTGAATCAAAATGATTCATTTTTCGGTGAATGTAGTCAATTCGTATTCTGAAAAAAATTAATGTAATGCCAGTTAAAGTGATTAAGTGATGTAAGCGGATTGAATTCCGAAAAATCGATACTCCTGGATCTTGTACAATTGAAAATATAAGGCATTTCAATGCACAAGACCTTAGTGAAAGCAATGGTTGTCGATGGATTTTCTATGTTTGATTGATTTTTACGAGGAAGAAATTCAAACTACAAACAAAACTTGAGTAAAACTGTGAGTAGATATCTTCAATATAATATAAAGGTTTGGTCCTGGGCCCGGAAAAATACACTAAATCAAGCGCACATAAGCCTTTGACCTCACGTAAATGCTTTAATATATTTTTGTATACAAGCTCCACTTTTACATATCACTGAACTTTTAACTTAACCTACACAGACAAAATTGTTCCAAAGTTGAAATATTTTGAGGCCAAGATCGAAGAGTGAAATATAATACGAAAAATACTCATGTCACGTGATGTACAAAACGAGTGATTATTTGACACTCACGATTATCATTCGAATTGTCGCCAGATTGATTGACCCGAAAAACCGGTGAGGATCACAAGTGCATAGATATATTTTAAAATTTTCATTTCACATATCTTGCAGAAGTAAAAGCGTTAGCACTAAGGTGAATACTATTTAACATTTCATTTCCAATAATACCCCATCACTCAATTTCAAAGTGATGGTTAAAACCAATTTCTTACGTGGATATTATCTCCATCACTCATTTCATGAACTGACCGAACAATAACACATAAAACCACGTAGAATGCAGTAAGTCCTCCTTTTTTGGAAGGCGGTAAATAGTCCACATCATGATTTACTATCCAAGAAAATGTATCGAAGCCCAAACCTCCGGTAGATTCCCCATTGAGTTCCACGTAGAAACCAAGATAAATTCAACTCGAAGATCTGATAAACTTTTAAAAAAATGTGTCCGTTGTTATTTTCAGTTATCTAATTTATCGTCGACCTGACCGTTTGGCGACATTCGAAGCCCGAACATGGCCGCTAATGTGCAGACAATGTAGTCGACTTCTAACACGGTCAGATGTCAAATAGACAGAAGGGGAAATTCGTTACTATCAAAGCTTAGCCATCCTGTAGATATACATGCGGGCGAAATTGATTGCTTGTATTAAAAAGTTGACGTAAATCATACGTTTCTTCTTTGAGTGTTTTTATCACAGTTACCTTAGATGAATTGAGATATTTCGGTTCACGTGTAGGCCGTTCGGACATTTGACAGGGGAATATTAATTTTATTGCGGGGAACTGTATCTTGATCCGAATCATATTCGTAGAGGGGACAAGAAAACACGGTTTTATGAATAAATAAAATGGAATATTCGATGGCTGAAGACCTTAGAAGATGGAAACTTTTTTGAATTAATTTGCATGCTTTTGAATGAAACACTAACATTTCTCACTTATTGCGAACATTTATTGATGAGAAATTTTTGATCTCTTATTGTTCTTGAAACCAACGTTACGACATCTTCTGTCGTTTTCAAGTCAAAAGTTTAGCTTTCAAATTTTTTTTTTATTTTCACTAAGCGTCAAATTGACAGAACTCTAAAAACTAGATCAAATTTGTCGTTTGAAGACAAAATACTTCGGACAATTGACCTTCAATCTTCCGGCAACTCATACACCCATATGGTGCACATATGGGTTTGAAAACGATATTCATAAATGCTGCCACCTTGATTCTTCTTCTTATAGGTTTCTCTTTTTTTTATGTGATAGATGTATCATTTCAGTTCATCAGATGATTCTCCTTTACATCATGTTGGCCCAACTTGGACCTATCGATGTCTCTAACACTCGAGAAAGCTTCTGATGTTCTTTTACTCTTACTTTCAAGGGGCGTTTTGTTTCTCCGATGTAAGATCTTTCGCATTCGCATGGTATCTTATATATTTATTTATTTATTTAAAAATATACAATGTCCTAAAGGTTAAACCCAACTACAGAAGAAGGTAGACGGGAAAAAAAACTAATTCTAAATTAACAAAATAAGACATGTAATACAAAGTCAGCCAAATAGTATGACTTGATATCTGAGATGCTGCAATAAAAATTTAGAAAGCACTGACGTGAAGTCAGATTGCTTTGGCGCTCTTGTTGAGCTACTTGCCAGTAAATATTCAAAATATAACAAATCTATAAGCACTCTGATCAGGCGAACAATAGTCTTTTCTCGTACTATGGGACAATGTGATGCAAATATGAATGCCTAATGAATGAACAAACCTATATCTCAAATTAAAAATAACTACTCATTATTTTCCCCAAGTTTTGTTCGAAGCTATAATTCCCTTCCCCTAAATACTTACGTCAGTGCTTTTCTGAATTTTGACAACGTATATTATTTCAGACACCGAGATTGAATTCTATCTCTATGATTTCCTGTTATGAAAAATTTTTATTAATATTACGCCAACTGACACTGATTAATGAGCCCGGCATTTGTCAATCGAATATCGATCTGTGATGGCCGTAGTTCAGAGAAAATCACCGAGACTTTGATGTCATGTCATGCCATTTCTCTTTTCTCTTGAGTAAATTAAAAAAATGATCATATCTTTAGATGGAAAAGAGCTACGACAATGAAATTTGAGGATAAGTAAGATATCGATCACCTCAATATATTCACGAATTTTTATTGAAATCCAAAAAATATCTTATGAGATAGTGAGGATTAAAAAATTTTTTTTGGTAATTTTTTAAAAATTTTCTAGCGCGACGATTTCTGCGAAATTTTGCAAGCTGTTTTGTTGCAGCCTCCCTCAACAATATTTCAAGTATCAATTTGATCGGATGGATATTCTAGTAGTTATTGAGGAAACAAAATTTCAGATGCTCATAACTACTGAACCATCCGAAGGATTTGGCCCAATAACGAACTTGACCGAGATATTTGGACAATTAACCTATTCTGAAAATATGAAAACTCTAGCTGATTCCTTTTGGATGCTAGAGAGGCTACTGCCGGACGGCCGGACAGACTCAATCGATTGAGACCATTTCCGGCTCGATATTCCAAAATTACAGACATTCGGGCAAAATGATAGGCACTCTGTTCGGGTGAACAAGAGCGCCAAAAAATATCCAAGTTAGGACAGAGTTACAAGCATCATACAAATTATAAAGAGGAGAATATTTCAATGTGTTAGTTCTCGCTGTTGGCATGTGAAATGTGTTCTCTGCTCTGGAAGCAGATCTTGGAACTAGAAAATTTATATAACCGAGTATACTAGAATCTTTAACCATCCCATTGAGCAACTTGTGCATGAACACAACGCACTGGCAGTCTCGTCGACATTTCAGACTCTCAATCCCAACAATATGGTTGCATATTCCAGCTTGGACCTGACATATGCGTAAGAAAGGATCTTCAATGTGGCTACATCCGAAAAGTCACGAGAAATGCGCCCACTAAATCCGTACATCCCTTTTGCAGCAGACAGAGTGGCATCAATATGTGGTGCAAACGAAAGTTTTGGATCAAAAATCACTCCCAAATCCATCAACAACGCCGGACGCTCAAACGAGTTACCATCCACAGTATAGTTGAAAGGAATTACATTTTTGTTATATGTTCAAAGACATGTTTTTATTACTAGGTTGAACTGTTATTAGATTAGCCGTGATGGTATCTCTATCAAGGCTAATGTAATATCACTTAATCCCTGATGATAATCAGGGCTAATCTAACAAAATTCAAACAAGATCATGAAAATAAAATAACGCTGACTCGCATCAAAAAGATCATACGCTAAAGGTTGTTCCAAGGTCACCACCACAAATTCTCCACTCAACGAACATGGACAAGTTCATGATATAAAGTCACATTTTTATTGTACAAGGAGCACTAAATTTAATAAAGAGTACCAGTATTCAATGCTGGAGACTTTTTGAATATGAATGGGGATACCATTAAGTTGCTGTTGTCGCCCTGTGAAAAACCTCCCACTTCGAAATGTTGAGTAGTTGAATGGCAGCTACCATTCTTCGCATCACTTTGGGATAGAGTTAAAGTCATCCTAGATAGTATTATCTGTACCAAATATTATGGTGCCATCTACAAATTGCGAAATATACGAAACTAAATATGGTGTCATGTCAGATAAGTAAATCAGGAAGACAAGCGGTCTCAAGACAGAGAACTAGTATCCCAATTGGGAATCCGTAGATTCTGCGTACCCTTGTGAAGAACCATTTAGTTCTATTGAATGCCTGGTACCAGTCGTCGCATCAACTTGGGCTAGAGTCAAGGTCAACCATGATAGATTTGACACTATTGTGATTATCGAATTCAGCGTGTAGCAAAACAACCAGTGAAATTTTTTTGGTCTACAAAATAAAATTGCTCAACGTACGAAAAAGTGGTTTATTCTGCATGAGTCACTACTATACCTCATTTTTCCACTTGAGTTTTGAACATCAGATTATCAAGACTATGTCCTTTATATACAATGCAATGTCGTAAGCGATATCTGAAGTATTTAACTGCGGTCTGACATATATCGATCGGAATGGCAGTGATTTATTGTTTAATGCGGATCTTCAGTTTTTCCAAATTGTGAGGAAATGCTTGAAAACCTTTTTCTTGAGTTAGCCCCATCGGAAAAATCGCAATTGCCCAAACCCGGTGATCTCGCCGGCCACACCAGGTCGCCCCTCAGAGAGACGAGGCATGCAGGAAATATTTACCGCAGTTTTGTAATCGCAATATAGGTACGCTGTGTGGGCTATTGCCCCGACCTGTTGAAACCAAATATAACCGAGGTCTTGTTCCTCAGCGAACTGTGTGACTTCTGGTTCACCGAAATTATCGAGAATGGAAACATAACGCTGAGCGTGGACAGTTATTGTACGCCGATCCTCAGAAAAGAACGGTCGAATAACCCCAAATTTGAAAATGTCACATCATACAATGACTTTCGAGGGGTGGAGAGCTCTCTCGTGGACTTGTCATTGTTCGACCAATAATGGCAATTCTGTTTGTTCACAGTCCCAGACAGATGAAAGCGGAACTCATCACTACTGAAGAACGTTCACCTAGCTGGGATACGATCTAACATTTCTTGGCCGCGATTTTGAAAATCTTGAAGCAGGAACTCCTAATCTACCAATAACTTATACGGAAGAATAAATCTTGATGCAAAATGTTTATTGCAGTTTCATGTTTCCTGGCAGAGTGTGTTGATGATTGTTCAACAGCTTCTGTTACTAGAGCAACATTTTCGTGATTTCTCACTGCTTTGGATTTTCCCATACCCTTAGGCCTTTTTATTGAACCACATTCTTCCAAGACACGAACACAACTAGCGATAATATTGCTTTGCAGAACGGGATCACGATTGGAATGATGAACTAGCGTCGGAATGTCTGCTGAGTGAGGAGAATGAACGTACTTCCTTTTTCAATAAATATGCGAATGGCGAAGCCGCGATGCTCTCCGCTCCAAATCATGTACCACTGAAAACGGGGTAAGGGATCAGATGCAATGACCCCTTCTAGGCTCCCATCCTCACAACAGTGTACTGTAGTCACTGTTTGTTTTGCCGCTTCCTGAATCATGGTATGGTCTACAAATTGCGAAATATACAAAACAACACACATGTCAGATACATGAAGCATGAAGATAAGCGGTCTCAAGACAGAGGTCCGAGGTGTTCTACTCAGAAGAATCTGAAAGAGCTATTAGAGAGAAATAAATCTGTTCTTAAAAGTGGGCGATCACGACTTCTCATGTGCTCAAGTTGGCAGAGGAGACACCTGGGATGAACACGACCGATACCCGATAAAAATCAAGGTAGGTGATGTCTACAGAATAATTCATATCGAGAAAATCAACCAAATAGAGAAAATAGTCCAAAAATCCTTTTTAACAACCCTCTGGCTTTAAGAAATTCCCCTTTACTGTAAATTCTTCCGCAACGATAGACCGACAACAATTTCAATCAGAAAATCGTTTTTGCCGATAGCATCCACAACGTGTGTGCCTACCGGTGAACTAACGGCGGAAACAATAACAGATTTTAACGTTCCTTAGATGGCCGGACAAAGTTATAGGCCTGATCCGGGCGAGATGAGTCCGAGAGATCAATCGGTGAACGGACAACAGTGAATTATTGTCGCGGACAATTTTTGCAACATGTGACCTGCGTACAAGGAATGCAAGGAGTTGCGCTTGCCAGTGCACCATCTTAAATTGTCAATAAAACAAATCTTTCGAATCTCTGGCCGTTAGCAACCGCGAAGATGTGTAACTATATCTTTATTTATTGGTCACGACACGGGACAATCTACCATCTGATTGTGGTGGCTTTTCACTAATAAATACGGCGTAGTGTACCTAATATTGTTTGATTAATACGTCTTATCCGATTTTACATTAGATTTTCAGAACAGGAATCCACATCAATCGGTGTGGTGAGTTTGGAATGCGGTAAAGACATTAAATTTGAAGAAAGATTGAACAATTGTGGATTATATGGCCATTTACGCAATTATTTTCTGCTCATTTCAAATGGTAGTAGAAGAAAAATATATTGCATCTCTTCAGACATGACATAGATGCATGAGATAAGTCAATCTTACAATTCGCAATGAACAAAGCAATGAAATGAGAGCATCAAAGCACTGACATGAGGTCAGGAGCTTCTGAGCGCTTGGTCTTGTGTCTTTTTCCGTACTCTGGAACAGTGTGATATTAATACAACCACCACTATCAAGCTCGAAGCTCAAATTCCTTTCTCCTTAACAGCAATCGAAAGGAAACATAGCATCTCCATTGAAAACCATTTAGAATATCTTTTTTCACTTAGCTCTACTTCTTTGAAATTTACTTAGCGTATGGCATTTCGATACATTGAAACGTATACACATATAAAATATATGAAAACACATAATAAAGGGTGTTTCATTTGGAAGTATTCTTTGTGATGGGGATTTAGTTGCAGATCGCGCATGAGTCGTGTTAACTGAAGTGGTATTCTAGTTCAGTAGTATCTGACATTTCATAATGGAACGACTTTGCCCGGCACAGAGTCTATTGTTCATTTCAAAAATAAACTTCTGTCCTTCAACGCTATTGAAACAATTTTGAAGTTTCAATCCGATTGGTGGGATATTGTAGGAGTTATTGAGGAAACCAAATTTCAGTTGCTCATAACGGCTGAATTGTTCGACGAATTTGGCCCAAAAACGAACTTGACCGAGATATTTGGACAATCAACCTATTCTGAAATTGGATAGATTACACTTAAATATTATATATCTGTTTTTTGTTGTAGTTTTTGGTATTTTCTTTTACGATGCACACTTTAAGAAATATTCTTTTATTATAATTATATTTGCTGCATACGAGTATGATCTCTATCTCATCGAAATAGACGGAATAATCGAGTGAAGATCAATGGTTTGTTAATTCACATCTTAGATATTGTGATGTTTGTTCAATTTACCCAAATAAATAATATTCATTCAATATAAACATATGTGTACGAGATCTACCTACTTCATTTTGAAATTATAAATCTTATTTCTCCGCAATCTATAAAATTTTAGTGATGAAATTGGGCACAAAACTGAATTTACAATTATTCTGGTTACTCACATTGGGTCGAAGTTCGCTGGACCTGCACCTCCGCCATTGTGTATGAGTTGTCTTAAAGCTTAGGTGCCTTGACATTTATCAGTCTTGTGCATAAGCGATTAAAATAAGAAATTATTCTTTTGGTGAATATCTGGGAACCAAGAGCTCAATTTTTTTCTAAATTCATATTCTCGTCCTATATAGTGTCTAGAAATTTCAGAATGAACTCAATAATGGAGTGAAAATTTTAACCCTCATCGAGAAATATTTCATTTCTACAGTACAAGACCCAGCCATGATGTTTGAACTCGACTACATATATGAACACATATAATTTAAATACTTCATGTCCCAACTGATTCCTGCAGAAGCAAATTGGGCAGTCTCTCCGTAAAACAGGAAATACCTAATCTTTGTCATACTAGAAAATGTCTTCATTTTCCTTCATGAGACCCATTTCTCTTCTGAAGAGATTTAAAGCACGATTGAAAATTCAATCTATTTGTTTCCAACTGGATATAATTAGAACTGGCCGCAATTCATAAAATAAGATTAAATCGGTTCAAATATATATGTTGTTCTCTCTGCAAGTATGAAATTCTTCATTATCTTTCTAAGATCAAATAAATATACATCATCCTCACACAAATTCATCGACTCCCGGCAGATATCTTATGAGATCTTTAATATTTTCGAACATTTTGGCAAGACTGCTTTGTTTTACCGTTATTCGAACTGATTAGTAGTCATACTTTTAGTGATATTGATGAAACTAAACTTCTGAATGATTGGATGCATTCAGCCTAAAACGAACTCAGCCAAAATATTCTTGGACTATTAATTCATTTTGAAAATATAAAAACTTTTGTTCATTTCCTCATAAAGTAATAGGTATCTATATGCAGCTGGACTTATTCAACTTGGACCGCACACATTAATATCAGGGAGTCGAGCCCAATTTGAGATCACTTTCAACTCGATACTTGAATATTTTGGACAAACCGATAGCTCGCCTTCAAACTAGGAATAAGTCAAAAATGAATTCTTATGTTGAATGAAATGTATCTCTCAATTGCAAATAAATTTAGTTTCCAGAAAAATATAACATCAATAATTACTTGTGGCCTCACATTTTACGTTCGAATTGTTTCCCCCTCTTTAACACACCTGCGGAATCTTTTAGTCACGGTAAAACAAATTTTACGAAAAAAATAGCAGGGCGACATGAACGCGGCGCGTCGACGACGGAGCCAGTACTTACGAATTTACGATACAGTTTATGCACATTTGTCTGCTGTGAACTTACTTATTTGGAAAGCGCTGACAAAATTTTTCGAAAATTTCTGCATAATCTCCGTCAAGTTTTAGGTAAGAAATTAGCAAACAAACACATTCTTCTTTCGTGTACTTTACACGCGCAGCCATGGCAACGAACGCACTGTAAACGTACATAACAACACAACTACACGCGGACAACTCACCTCATTACGTTTCAGCTGCCTCTTTCTGCCCTAGGTAAGATACTTGCAGAGAATACGCGCATGGGTGAATACCAACAGTGTAACTTGACTCTTGACGCACTGAATTTATTAGTTAACCCCTTCTGTGTTGTTCGAAGTCAAAACTATCTGTTTTTAAAAACACTATCAAGAGAAAATATGTCTTCATCATTAAAAGTTATTTCGCAATTTGTTTCTTCTTTTCAGTAAGTTATTTTTCTTTGCAGCATCATCTTCATTCATATACAATTCAAAAAATATCATCTGCTACATAGTTTTATCTTCAAAACTTTCATCGTTTTGAAAATAATTGAGTGATAAAATTTTTTACACATTGATAAACATTGATAATCCTAATCAAGGCTTGTTTATCAAATCAAAATTTTTGGTAACCAAAGCTTCTTAAATCACATGGTACAAGCCTGAAATCCGAGGATGTTCCTAATTTGATACGAATGTGATAAAATAAAAACTTATTTAATGAAACTTCCACATTTATTGTGTTTCAACAATATTGTAACACTATATTTGCAACAATTGTTTGTTCTTCAGGAGAGTTCGATGTTGAACTACTCCAAAAAATTGTGTCTTCATTATATATTTCACAAGATGGAAGAGGGGGAACGGTATTCTAAATGCTTCTGTCTTTTATGGCATGATTATCAAGTTTATTAAATAAGTTTTTATTCAATCACATTGAAATGAAATGAAAATGGATTTCCATCTAGTGAGGACCACAACCATTCAAGATATTCCTAATAACATTATCCTCGATATCCTTTCAAAATCTTGTTCATCCCTCTTCTATATTTCAGGAGATATCAAATATTTGGAAGAAGAAACTTAGGAAATTTCTTGAAAAATCTAAAAGAATATGATGACCCCGACGTGATTTGAACACGCAACCTTCTGATCTGGAGTCAGACGCGCTACCGTTGCGCCACGGAGTCTCTTAGTAACTGTGATATTTTTTTCCTTAATAACGTACTTCGATAATGCCACTACATCATACTCAAATAATTGAACTAAATAATAATCGATAGTAATCATATAATATCAAAAAATGTATTTATTGTAATATGAAGAAAATAGAATGTTGTGGAAAGTAAACAGTGAGTTCAATTATAAAATTACCACTTAACTTCTTCGATGAAAATTCCGAATCTGAGACTGGTACAAGTTTTTTTTCCGAATTATTTTTGACGAAAATTTTGATTTTTCTGATAGAAGTACAGAAGTGATTGACCTACACTTCACAGGGTATTCATGAGGACATCATGAGATCGGACAACTGAAATTCATATCATAACTAGAGGTTTTAAATCTATATTTTCAATCAATTATACGTAACACATATTTGATTTACTTAAGGAAACTTTTTATATATGAATCGGAGTCTTCAAGGAATTTTGAGGAAGAACATTAAATAGACTAAATCGAAATTTCTAAGAGAAAGTAGTCTGTAACTTCGGAAAATGTAGAAAGAAATAAAATTCGATAATACAATACCTAATTAAATTCTACATTTTTAAGGTTCCATCTCTTTCTAACAATCCCAACAAAGCCTCAATGACAATTAATAAAATGTAAATCAAATCTACCCAATTATAACACCGAATCTTAGTTTTTTTCTGTGTTTTCAGTCATAGACTACTTTCACCTAACTGGTTAAAAATTGTGCTCTCTTCTTATTGCAAGATCTTCCTTGATAACTTCTGATATGTTCAATTTAGTTTGTAGGTTTGCTCGAGTAACCCCTTTTATTACCTAGAATAAATTGAAAGAAAACCATATATACTCTAATTTGAGAATCTTGATGAATTTGTGTAGTTCAAATTCATGATCTCCTCATGACCGTGTAAACTTTGAGTTCATACTGTAGTCTTATACCATTACATATCGAAAGAATTTAATGTAGTGAAGGTTTTTAAAAAAATTTTTTTGCAAGAAATTCATAAAACTGTTGAGTTATGGCATATTATTAAAATTATCATTAAATGAGATATCTGAAGAAATACCTCTTACTGTTGTTACTTTCTGTACACAATAGCGAGTTATCCCTCTGGGCCCACCGATGGTACTTTAAGAATGTAATCACATTCAGATCGCTGTGGTGACCCAAAATTGGGGATCAATTTTGTCGTATGAATCCATAGAACAAACGGGACTGTTTCAGTCTTGGAGATGTAGATGGCGCGCTTTCAGGAGAATACTTGGAAGTGCCTCACAATATTCTATAAGTACTAGCAGCCCCCTTCAGGAGTTCAGTGCTACATTGTGGTGATGAGAGGCAAAACACCTCGAAACCGGTCCACAGTTGTACTTGAAGTCTTGAAACTCTTGGCTATCATAAGTCAAACGTGACCAACTCGCACTACGGAAAGACAATTTTTCATTGTCTTTCCTGCCATACAGATTTATTATAACCCCAATTTTCATAATTTAACCTAAACTAGTTCTTGAACTTAAAATATCTGTATTTTCGGGAACAAATACTAACTTTTTTCCGATAGCTGACCCGCTTCTTTAAAGGAAATTCCTGAATAAGCTGGGTCAGAATTACTTATGACGAATCTCTACTAATTTTAATAATTCTCTATAAAAATCACCTATGACCTCACTATATCGGAGAGTTCGTCGTGAGAATATACGGACATTACGCCTAGTCTTCTCTCTGTGCAGATTAAAATCTAAATCCACCAGACTCTCCCATGAACAACCAATCGAACACACCATATTGCTCATTATATTATTATCAAGAATTAATGAATGAGCATCTCGGAAAACGTATATTTTATCTTTGCCATCAAGCGTAGTGTTAATTATGAATTTTGCTCCAACATATTATTTTATGTCACGGATGTAAATTTTTGTTTCAGTTAACTATTCGTGTAACTGTTAAATAGTGATGCTTATATCATCTTCGTGTTCCTGAATCATATTATTGGTATATAATTCCTGAAATAACCAATTTTAGGATTTTTGACGACATGGCAAAATGTCTTATTATGTTGTATGTAATATTAAGGCTGTACACCACCTTGCGGCGAAACTCGAATTCCGCTAGATGGCACCAAGCGAAAATTTTAAGGAACTGAAAACAGGCACGCCCATTGTACGAAATAGGACGGTCTGTACGGTATTTATGACCCCTAATAAACTTTCTAGGTACTGTCGCCCGTGGGTAGGATCGAAACGGAACGTAAATTTGTGTTTATGGATTTTTTGTGGGTTTTGAAGAGAATGGTAAATACAGAGTTCATTCTATTAAGACCGGTCAATTGAGACCAAATAACAAGGGTGAAGTTCCATAAATTCCCTACAAGCTGAGAGTCGTTGAAATTGTTCAAAACATAATTATGAATAAAATATTAGTTTCCCTGTATGGAAAAATTTTATTCAAGGTTAAAGGCCAAAAAATGCGGTTTTCACGATTTTCTGCAAAACGTCAAGTTTTATGTTAAAATTACTCCAGATGAATATTGTAGAACATACAATTATCTATAAAATGTGTATCAATATTTTGTTCCAAACAGTCACCGTTTTTGAGATATAACGGTTCAAAAAATTATGAAAGTTGTAATCGTCATAATATACATGATTTGGCCACGTATACAGGGTGAGTCAAAATTGTGTATCGGTCTATCTGAGGGTACATTGAAAAATAAGTATAGCATGATGGATAAACTCATATCCCAGAATGCATATTATGACGATTACAACTTTTATAACTTTTTGAAACGTTGTATCTCAAAAACGGTGGCTCTTGCTCTTAGGAAAAAAAAGTTGATACATATTTTATAGATAATATATGTTCTACAATTTTTTCTGGAGTAATTTTGTGATAAAAGTTGCCTTTTTGCTGAAAATCGCGAAAAACGCATTCTTGACATTTGACCTTGACTTGAATATTTTAGTACAGCGGAATAATGGAAAACTTTCAAATTTTATTCATAATTAGGTTCTGAACAATTGCACCAAACTTTCAGCTTGTTGGGAATTAATGTAACCCTGAATGTCTAAATTGACCCTATAATTGTGTGTGTGAATGTGAGTGATGCAAATTAATTAAAACAATCTCTTGAATTTGTACAGTGGGCGCTATACTACATGAAAAAAAAATTATTCGGACAACTCTAATCAGTTGAAGAAGCATATAAAATTTCCATGCCTCCAAAACATTTTTCCTGGGCATATCAAACATGGAAAATAAAAAATTTTTGTTTTTTAAAATATATTATTTGGATTGAGGGAGCTGATATAATGCAATACATATTGAAACAAAATGTCCCTAGGTGAGGTTGGTGCACGGGGTACCATACAATTCTGCGTATGATTCAATAGTCCAGGGAAAAACCTCAGCAGAAAAACCCTGCCCCCGTGTCAAAAAAAAAAATAACTTTCTACGGGTGTTCGACCCCTGCATCTGAAAAAATTCGATATAATTTTTTCCTCTGAGAGAGTAGAATGTAGGCTTAGTTCGTGAGAAACACTTACCCACTTCCATAATAATTTCAATTTATCTCGCGGACACTCATTCCTCTTGGTATTCTGCCGTCTATTATTTCTGGAAGAATGCACTTCTTGTAAAAGTCCTCTAATTTTGGAAGCATCGTATATCTCCAGAAATTCCGATCCCTTATTATGGTTTGCACATGGAAATCATTATCGCAATAAAGAATCGAGTCGCAATATTCTCTACGGCATATATTTAATTGTCCCTGAATTTGGTAAAAATAGTATCATACCTGGGGTCATAAATGATCATATGTGAAGGATAAGATTCTATTCACCCATCTGCCGTAAAGAGGTGTCAACCATTGGGAAGCGGGCCAAATACAATTATTTAATACAAGAACGAGAATAACTCGAAAAATTGAGAAAAGTGAAAAAAAAATTTAGCTAATTTCAAAGTTCAATGTAATACCGAACGACTACCTATGAGTTTTTTTCGATAAAATATTTCCTTGAGGAAATATTTGCATCTGAAGAGTATTTCAATTTTCAAAGTGTATTTAGCCAAAAACTATGCATCATATCAAAAATCGGCGGAAGATACGCACTAGGGAATACTCATGCCAATGCTCACTCAAATTTTGAATGAAATCCGACAAACGGTTTATGCGTTATTCTTGAAGTAAATTAGCATTGAAATAGTATAGGTACAAAGAAGGTGATGTACAGCCTTAATAGTATAAATCATATGCGAACAGAAAGTTAATTGAAGAGTAGCAAACTTTCTGAAAATATGCAGAGACCCTCTCAGTTGTATTAAGGATGACAGAAGTATTAATGAAAACAAAATAAATTGTTAATCTTAATTTAACTTGAAAATATTCATAACAACAAAGAAGGTACAGTTTTCAAGACCTACGAAGTTTAAAAAGAAATGAGGCACAGCAGAAGAAATTTTGTAATTACAATTGAAGAAGAAGGCCAAATTTTGTAAAGTTAGGATATAAAGATATCCAAATTATCTTATCTCAAAATATCCCAGGAGAAATAAATGTGATAAAATTTCCTTTATTATCAGATTTTTATTTCTTGTTCACTTTCGATATTTTCATCCAAGATTCTTTATTTTCTTTATAAAGACAGTATTTTTTGATATTGAGGTCCGCGGAAACAATTAATCAACTAGAAATAACTTGTTTTCACATCATCAACAATTCAGGCAGGCAATTGTAATCAGTATTGCTATACCTGGACATATAATGAATTCAATTGGAATAAAGTAGAGTATTTCAATTCTTATAAAAAAAGAAGTTCTATAGCAGTCGTTAAAAGTGTAACAAATGATTACTTGATATTTGGCTGAAAAACCCTATCTGTCACTGGATTAGATTATCTAGTGACGATTATGTTCAAAAAAAGCTGAAATTATACAGCTGCGTTAAGAAGTTATAAGCATTTTAAGTTTTCAGATTGGGCAAGTACCCCTCTGTAGTCCAGATTAGTTTGAATGATCATTCAACACTATACTACATCGTCCAATGAAATCGCTCAATTTTTGAAAACGGACCAATAGAATCAAACTGTATCTGAAAACACTCAACCTCACAGTGTTTTCACTTTTAGAAATTCGTTTTTATCAAATGCCTAATTTGCATAGGGATATTAATACGTCCGGATAGCTTTGGCCGTTGGTGGAATTAACGGTCGTCATCGTTACGATAAACAAGCAGTTGTTAGCGATAACTTCAACAGCACATTTGGCAGTTCTGTCAGTTTATTTTCGTATTTTACCATAAAGTAAATGAAAATAAAACGTTTTGGGAATTGTAATATTACTAGTAGGAAGGTGTGAAGAAAAGTGTGCCGCTTAATACAGTGAAGTCAAGATCCTACATTTGGAAACAATTTGAAGAATTCTGTGCGGCCCAGGAATACCTTGTAAATGAAAAAACAAGTTTGTCAGATCTCAATAATATTATGCTAGACTGGGCTTTCAATATGAAGAAAAGAGATGAATCAGACTACAAGGAAAGTGTCGAAAAAACCTTGTGGAATAATACTGCCAAACAGCTGCAGGAAAAATTCTATTCCGAATGGGGCGTTAGGTTTGATTCATTCACCGGGCCATTATCTGATGGTACATTGAAAAATAAGTATAGCATGATGGATAAATCATATCCCAGAATGCATATTATGACGATTACAACTTTTATAACTTTTGACTTTCTCAAAAATGGTTTAGAAAAATTGATACATATTTTATAGATAATAATATTTCAACATTTTTGAGTATTTGAAAATTGCCAAAATCGCGAAAAACGCATTCTTGACATTTGACCTTGACTTGAATATTTTAGTACAGCGGAACAATGAAAACCTAAATTTATTCATAATTAAGTTCTGAGCCAGCCAGACCAAACTTTCTTCAGCTGTTAATTAATGTAACCCTTGAATGTCCAAACTGACCAAAATTAGCAGAATGAAAGTGAGGCAAATTAATTAAACAACTCTCTTAACTCTAGTTACAAGGTTACACCATCACTACAGAAAAAATTATTCTGAGCAACAGAGTCATTTAATTTGTATTCAGTGAAATCAATCTTATGAGTTTTCAGATTTTTTATTTCTTGTTCACTTTCGATATTTTCATTCCAAGATTCTTTATTTTCTTCATAAAGGGTGTACAGTCGATATTTTCGATATTGAGGTCCGCGGAAACAATTAATCAACTAGAAATAAATTGTTTTCACATCATCAACAATTCAGGCAGGCAATTGTAATCAGTATTGCTGGTATACTGGACATATAATGAATTCAATTAGAACAAAGTAGAGTATTTCAATTCTTATAAAAAAAGAAGTTCTAGCAGTGAAAAAACCCTATCTGTCACTGGATCAGATTATCTAGTGACGATTATGTTCAAAAAAAGCTGAAATTATACAGCTGCGTTAAGAAGTTATAAGCATTTTAAGTTTTCAGATTGGGCAAACACCCCTCTGTAGTCCAGATTAGTTTGAATGATCATTCAACACTATACTACATCGTCCAATGAAATCGCTCAATTTTTGAAAACGGACCAATAGAATCAAACTGTATCTGAAAACACTCAACCTCACAGTGTTTTCACTTTTAGAAATTCGTTTTTATCAAATGCCTAATTTGCATAGGAATATTAATACGTCCGGATAGCTTTGGCCGTTGGTGGAAGTAACGGTCGTCATCGTTACGATAAACAAGCAGTTGTTAGCGATAACTTCAACAGCACATTTGGCAGTTCTGTCAGTTTATTTTCGTATTTTACCATAAAGTAAATGAAAATAAAACGTTTTGGGAATTGTAATATTACTTCAATTGAGGAAGGTGTGAAGAAAAGTGTGCCGCTTGATACAGTGAAGTCAAGATCCTACATTTGGAAACAATTTGAAGAATTCTGTGCTGCCCGGGAATACCTTGTAAATGAAAAAACAAGTTTGTCAGATCTCAATAATTTATGCTAGACTGGGCTTTTAATTTGAAGAAAAGAGATGAATCAGAATACAAGGAAAGTGTCGTAAAAACCTTGTGGAATAATACTGCCAAACAGCTGCAGGAAAAATTCTATTCCGAATGGGGCGTTAGGTTCGATTCATTCACAGACGTGGCTTTCAAAACGGCGCGGGATGCACGAAATGCCAAGAGGCGTATTTTGCAAGTGGACCCTGAGAAAAGAAAAGTTAGTACCAAGGCGCTGTCTTTGGAGCAACACAAAAAGATGGTCAACTTATGTAAAGAAGATAATCTAGACGGTTTGAACAGAAAATTTTATTGCTGCATTGGAGCTTGCTTGGAGCGGAGGAGAGGGTTCATCATGCCTAATTTCGCATTTCCAATTCGAAATTGAAAACGATGGTAATCCCACTGGCTCAATTGCCAACAATCCGATATTTTTTAAAACAAGACAAGGTGGTGCCCAAAATGTGCGGAAACGAAATGGCTGACTCCCAATATTGAAGAAGATATTTGCCCTGTGAGGTTATATAAGCTACTCGTATCCAAAAGAACTGCAAACATAACCACTGAAAGACTATTCCTTACTCCACATAAGAATTGGAAATATGGTTAATGGTTCAAAACTCCCAAGTCGGTCCCAATTACGATAGCTAAATGGACAAAAGAATCGGCAGAACTCATTGGCATCAACACAACCAAGTCGAAGATAATCAACCACTCGCATCGAGCTACTGCTGTCAGCCGATTAGCCAAAGCAGGGATTGGCGAGGAACAGCTCATAAAGATAACAGGCCATTCTTCTGCAGCGTCAGTGAAACCGTATCTCCAACTGGACCAACAACATTACAAAAAAATAATCACAGCCATAAGGAATGAAAAAATGTCCTTCAAGAAACAACATCAGTATCTACTTCATCATTCAAAAATAATGCTCGTAATGTGTATAATAATTGTACTATCAATAATTATTATTTTGAGAATAAAGATGAATAATTTGTTGTTATGCTTGTATCTGATTATTTTTTAATAAAAAACTGTTTTTTATTTCGTTTGATTTATATTGTTGAATGAGATACGGACCTTTAGTTCAAGTGATATTTGTTTTTCATGCATTTCAATCTGTACAGTAGTAGTGAGAAGCCCACAAGAAATAGAATGAACCTATTGATGCCAAAATATGCATGACTGTTATCAGAAACCTTCTATAAGAGATTCAATTGATATTGTCGTTTGAATATTACAGGTGAAAATGCAATTTTTTTATGAAATTTAAAATTCAAAACTAAAACAGTGGTCAAAGACTCACCAAGTATATTGAAAATTTTACTGGTGTGATGAGAACATGAGGTTCCAAAAATCAAGACTTTCCAATGCACTTTTATTGTTTCCAATGTAACAATTTACTGCATTCACTTCAGGCAAGGCTTCAGGATAACACAGATGACATCCGAATCCTATGCAATATTTTTTTATTTGAATAATATGAATCTTATGATGATTTCGATATTATTATAACGCAAATGGTATTCATAAGAATATTGCCACATATTATGCATGTATGTTTTTTTCACCGGAATTCAAAAAGTAGAAAATATTTAGGGTGTGCACTTTAATTTAATGAACTCAATTTTATGATTTTTTCCTTGCACTTTCAGAGATCTACCACCATAAACGTGAGGACTTTTATGTATCACGTTGGTATTTGGGTATCGCTTGCAGTTTATGGTTGGAAACATAAAGGAGCGAACCCATAAATTTCAGAGATACTTTATGGAAACTCGTAAAGATAAACCTGTTACCATGAATCTTGAACCATTTTTTTAATAATCGTAATTAATTTCAGGATATAACTCATATTATTCTCAGTTAATGTTATTTCTTGGAGAGGGGTCTCATGATGACAAAAAAATTTGTGAATGATGAAAATCCTTTCAAGGTAGATCAATTTGTGATTTGCCATTATTGAATTCTCTAATTATAGGAGAAATATCTTATACTGCTCGAAGATTCTGAAAAAAAGAAGAAACACGGTGTCATATATTATGTATAGAGTGTCAAATTATAAATATTTTCGAAAAATTTCTCTTATCGCTTTATTAAGTGACATAGATTTCAGTTCATGATGTTCGTAAACGATGTACCTTGGCCCATCATCTTGTATAAGAGCATCATCGAGTTATGGTATACCCTGTGTATTGGAAAATAATGAAATCTGAGTCTTGATGATATAATAGTGGCTTGAATGTACGTTTGGTCAGATTTCGAGGATCAAGCACTAAATATTCTCTTCATTGGTTTTCATTGAGCTTAGAGATAGCCTGTATATGATTAATCAATTGAAATTAGAGCTATTTTCTAAACTCTAAAAGAATTTATATGAACAATTGGAACATTTAATATTCTCAAAAAGTACTTGATTGGAAGAAGAAAGTTTCAATTTCCAAAAATGTTTTTTTTTACGAAGACAGCTCTTGCACCATAATATGGCATCTTCAGATTGTTACACTTCAATTGACTCAGTTCATTTTGTTTCATTTTCGCCTTTTAATCAAGTAACTGAAACGAATTTCCAAAAAGTAAAGATCGAATTCATCGAATATTCTAATAAATTATGAATTTAATGTATTTGTGAATATTTTGATAAAATGTGGATTAGAAAGTGTTAACATTTTTACTTTATTTAATTATCATTGCACTACTGATTATTGTTTTCTTTATTAGAAATGACAACAACAGTAGATTTCAATTTTGAACAGCTTGTATAGAACTTTAATGCAACGATTAATTGAGGTACAATGATTAAAAATAGCTTGTCTCGAACAATATCTTCACTTGATAACCAAATCCTATACTAATAGGCTTTTTGCAAACCCGCATTTATCCAAGAATCAATTATTTGCTACATTATGTTGACAGCCAAAACATTATATTTTTGAGAATGGCAATTTCGTTCCAATTCAATATGCTACATCCTTAAGTTCATAATTATTTATTATAGCCGCCCTATTTAATTCTTTGTTTTGTGAAAACAATCTGACTATAATAGATTAACTGTTTCTTCCTACCTCTACCTAAAAAATATTAATCAAAATCCACTTGAATGGTTTATTGCCATGCATTAAGCAGATCAACAAATTTTCTTAATCCTAACATTACTCTGATAATATATGTTATATCATTATTATATCCTATGCAGGTGTGCAAAATAGTATTATTCATTATTTTTTCTGTGACGGGAGAAAAATTTGACATTTTAACTCTGATGACAGGTAATAAAATATAACTTTTCACAGAAATTTCTTTTTCCCCGGAAAAAAGTGAAAACTTTTTTCCCTGATATATATAGATATAGATAATGGAAGATATTTGATTTTAGAATATTTGTTTGAATATAAGTTATATTTCCTTCATATAAAAAGTACAATTATCAAATGTGCATTGCGTGAATGACATGTTCCTTGAACCATTCGGTAAAACAGACGAATTTTCTTGTGTTGAAATAATATTCTCTCACATGGACACAACTGCTGTAGATGTATCTGGTCGCAAATCGGGTATTATTTCAGAACTACCACACGTTCTGAACACTTTATTAGGAATTTCTGTTCTGTGTGCCACCGATTCATCAACATAATCTTCAGCGACCGTTGATGACTAACCGCCATGTTTCTTTCGTGTCATCAAGTCTCCCTTAGATTCAACTAAAAGATAGATAGATAGATAGATAGATAAATTTATTCGTCATAAACATAGCATTATATAAAACGAAGTTATACTAAAAATAACATCACTAACATGAGAATATTTAAAAATCCAAGAAAAAACATATATTACTGAGTCTATACAGTTCAATATTTCACTACGGTTGCAGCAGTATTTTCACGCATTATTGAAATTTATTCTATAGAAATCAACATATTCTTTCACGCTATAAAAGCTTCATTTGTAAAAATTGATTTGATTTTCTTTTTAAATTGTGTGTGATTCAACAGCGTGATCTCATTCGGCAGTAAATTGTACAAAACAGAACCAGCATGGTACGAAGATCTTTCATGAAACTTATGGTAGTCCTTCGGAAGATGAATTCTATGTCTTGCCCTTGTTTCGTATTTATGGAATTCTTGACGACAAACCAATTCTGATCTCTTCGAGTGTATTAAATTCAGCAATGTATATAAGTATATACATGGTAGAGTGAAAAGAGAATAGGTCCTGAAAATTATCCTACATGACGTCTTAGGTTTCTAATCCAAAAAGGAGTAGTATTATTTTTTTCTGCAAGACAAACGGCCTGTAAGCATCAGTTGAGCTCCCCACACCAAGATACTGTATCTCAAGATAGAACACACATTTGAATGATAATATGTAAGTGCGCCTTCCATGCCTATAAATCTCTTTTGTGGACCAGTGTATAAAATCAGGTATTCACTCTCCTGCACAAAACATCAATCTCCTGGACCATCCTAGATGGTGATCCAGAGTGGTGCCAAGAAGTCTGACTTCATCAGACAACAGCAAGACCACATCATTGAGCACAAGGTGAGGCTCCACCGGTAGTTTAAGTGCATTGTGAAATTCTCAAAATTTATCATCAGTCTATTTTTATCGCACCAGTTTTTAAATTCACGAAGTACGGTTTCAGCTTTTTCTGCTAGAAATTGCGTCAGTCTATGGGCTAATACTTTCCTCAATTCTAAAAGAATTTATATGAACAATTGGAACATTCAATATTCTCAGAAAGTACTTGATTGGAAGAGGACAGTTTCAATTTCCAAAAATATTTATTTTTACGAAGACAGCTGCACCACCATAATATGGCATCTTCAGATTGTTACACTTCAACTGGCTCAGTTCATTTTGTATCATTTTCTCCTTTTAATCAAGTAACTGAAACGAATTTCCAAAAAATAAAAACCGAATCCATCAAATATTCTCAGAAATTATGAATTTAATGTATTTGTGAATATTTTGATAAAATGTGGATTAGAAAGTGTTAACATTTCTACCTCATTGAATTATCATTGCACTACTAATTATGGTTTTCTTTATTAGAATTGAAATTAATAGTGGATTTCAATTTGAAACAGCTTGAATTGAACTTTAATGCACAGATTAATTGAGATACAATGATTAAAAATAGCTTGTTTCGAACAATATCTTCACTTGATAACCAAATCCTATACTAATAGGCTTTTTTCAAACCCGCATATATCCCAGAATCAAGTATTATGTTGACAGCCAAAACATTAAATTTTTGAGAATGGCAATATATATATATATATTCTTTTGAACTTTTGGCTTACAATATTTAGTTAGCAAACAATGAAGCATATAGACCAGGGGTTAGTGACGGGGTGTCATACAATTCGGCGTATCACATAAAAGCCTAGGGAAAAACCCCAGTAAAACGAAACCCTGGCTTCCCGCCTAAGTGTGAAAGTATAAAAATAAGCTGGAATATATTTTAGGGACTTCTTTCTTCGAGAGTGATCTTCTATTGATGGAAACAGAGACTTCTTCAAGTTGCCTATATCGAATCTGGGAATAAAAAGACAAAAGCAGAAAAATGATCTGAATAACAAAAATACAAAATTTGAAAGAGATAAAGAAAACACTCTCAAATTCCTCTTTTGGATTAAATCGATATTGTGAATCAAGGATGTTTCAACATAACAAGCTAAACCGTAAATTTTACTAAGGAGATAATCAATGAATACATGACCTTTTGGTTTCTCTTTCACGAAGATTTTTTTTAGTAGATATCCGTATGTGTCTCTTGAAGAGAATAATCTCAGCACCATAGTCCTTTGTTAGTTTAGAAATATAATCACTTTTGTCCTTAGAAATACCCTCATATATTCATAATATTCAAATCTAATTCACACAATTTGTCGCTAATCTGCAAGGAGGATATTTCTTCGAATCGGGTCTTGCGGTCTAAGTGATGATGTTTGAAGTCTGCTATGGAACCCATTCAAAGGAAAATCATCATCCATAGTTGGGGAAGATTGTGATATAACACTTACTTCATTGAAAAAATAGCAGAGGAAAAGTTATCGACAGACATTTATTATGACAAGTGGTACATTAATGACAATACTCTATTTCGATCCAATTCAATATGCTACATCCTTGAGTTCATAATTTCATAATTTTTTTTTGTTTTCCCGGAAACAATTTGAGTATTTTTTAACCATTATTAAAAACTTTTGAAATAGCATCAAATTACACACGTAAAAAAATTTTTTAGAAATCGAACTTCTAACAGTGCATTTTTGCTACATAAACAACAGTGCGAATTTTTCTGACAGATAAACACCAAACCTAACCTATATTCTCAATATACACAGTGAAATGTGTCGTGGCATCACGCATGACTGAATTAAATACGACAGAGTATATTTTCTGTATAGTTTGATGAAATACTTTTCCGCAAATCGCCAGGAAATTTTGACATTCCTGTCAAAATTTCTTGAAGAAAAAGTCAGGACTTCCTTACTGTAAGGAAATGATATTTCCGTACATTTGTTGGTGTTCTACATAAATGATAGAAAACACATTGCTTATAAGGAATTAATTTATATTTTGAAAACATCAAGTCATTGCTGAATACATTTTTGAGATCAATTTGTTATATTTACACTAATTTGACAGTTAGTACAATTATTGAACATTGGAGAAACACTCTTAGAACTGTAGAGTAGCATCTTCGAAATGAATGACTTGTATATGAGTTAGCATTTTCAAGTTGAAGAAAATTAGCTACTATTTCAGGTACCTTATGAAACAGATTTTTACTCTCAACCTGATTGATACATTTTCCATTGTGATATGAATAAAACAGTCGGCGATCTTTTGCTGCTGCTGGACCAAGGGCTATGTACATTCGGTAATATTTAAAGTATTCTTCAGTAACTACTAATCTCCTGTTTACTTCATTCTTTGTTTGCTTCAGTTTCACAATTAATAACTTTCCCGAATCTTCAATATCATCTAATGTTACCTGGCTGATTTCACAAATTCGGCAACTTTGGCCATTAAATAAACTTCATCGGGGCATTATTTAAAAAATTACTTATTTGTGAACTCGTAAAACTCGCAGCATTTTTAACTTCATAGTATTCAAAATAACAACTAAATTGATAGATATTTGATAACACTGAAGTTTTAGCAACGCAGGTCTAATAGCTTACTAGTTTAAAAATTCAAATTTCATATCGATAACATTCTGACTTTAATATACAGGGTGGCCATTTAGCCATTTACAGACGAAATAATTTTTTTCGATAGAAATGCTCGAACACATCGATTTCTGTTTCGAGTGGGACAACTTAAGATGTAGGTTATGGACGCATAGCGCTTCAACCCTTGCTACTACAACCCTCACCCCCAAATTTTGAATAGGGAAGATGGGGTGAGTGATACTTTGAGAGGTATTTTTATACGGATTTCAACATAGTAATTGTTTTTTCATTTTATGCATTATTTCTCGATATATTCCCAACTAAGTATTTGAAAATGAAGTGGTGTTTTCATGGCACTTGTAGTGTTTTTTTGTGAAAAATCGACATTTTGAGCTTCAAAACAACCATGACTGTGGCTTCCTTCCTCCAATCCACTGACATAGAAATCTTTAATCAAGATGTCGAACAAACAAAGCGTATTGCGAAGGAGCTCAATCTTGCTGAAACTCAATCTAAATTATCTTCGATATAATTTGCAGTATTTCCAATAACATGCGGTAACACTTGATCGATAGAAATCTCCAAAGAGTCCAAATACGTACATATCTCTAATCAGATTACCAGGTAAGAAAATCAAATCATTAATGATGCCACAGAAATATTCCAGTCCCGATTCGTGAAACGATTTCCGACTTAATTATGAATTGTCTTCTCAGTTGGCTTCAATATGTTTTCATTTTGTTGATTATTGCTTTTCAAAATATTCCCCATTAAGATCTATACACTTTCGGATGCGTTTGAACCAATTTCAAAATCACCGTGATCGTAGTTTTGGAGCATTTCTTTCGACCCATCCACGAACTTTTCTTTGAGCGATTGACAAATTGTGTAAGATCCAACGAGAAACAATTATTTTTGACGGTCAAATATTTATGCAAATTGAATGCATGCTGGTCCTAGTAATGCCTAAGGTTACCTCAATCTTACGATAGGTCACATGACGATCTTGCAATGTCAGTTGGCGCACAGCATCAATGGTTTTCGGAAAACAACCTATTTTGGACGACCTTCACGAAATTCGTCTTGGAGTGAACTACCATACCATACTTCATTGCCAAAAATTTAATTAAGTTCATCGACGCACTGTTGTTGAGTTAATTGACGTCGAATGTTGTAAAAAATAATCGCACGAAAATATTCACGAATTTATTCAAATTCTAGGCGAGTTGAACCTTTTAAGTTACTGCAAACAACACAAATTGAGCTCGTATGTCAATACGTTCTGACTACGTATAACCTCAAAAATGTCAAGCTTTACGATACAGCTGTCAGTGGGCAGATTGCAACACTAGGGTTGTCCAACCTCGAAATTTAAAAGGTAACCCTCGTACTAGTTATGTTTAAAATATCACTTGAAAACTAAATGTGCTGCTTTAGCGCATCATCCTGTCTCTGCAGATTTGAATTCTTTCACAAAATGATGATCCTAGCAATATCATAGCACCAGAAAACACCAAAATAAAAAATGAGTTTATTCCACTGACTAGGCGCTCTTCCTCAAAACAGATCCAGATATATTCGCGGAATTGCAAAAAACCGAAAACTACTAAATGACTTAAGAAGACAATAAACTCCGTAAGAATACGGTGGTTAACTTAAATTCTGGTTTTATGGTGGAAGCATTATAATCCACCCAGGTCATTTCAATTCTTCATTGATATCCCGCAGAGCTTGCGCCTTATGAGTTTTCGTTTTATATTACTGTCCTGCTTGTAGAAGATCGTATATTATAAACAGGTTGTTAGTGCCCGGATGGCTGGAGATGGTCCAAATACCTGTGACATAAATCCAGAAATAATTACTACAAATTTTCAATAATTCATCCGACCTTGTCAGACCGAGTTTCTGGATGGTTTTTTTGAGCCAGGGCACAGGTGGGCATCTGCTACGGTTGCTGAAATCGAAGTTTTATGTGTTCTGGTTCCATCCTGTTGGGGAAGTGTTGGACCAAGTATGATAATTCTCTCGGATTACCGTTTCTTGAAGATTTGATTTATGGTTTCGTCCAATCAGATCGATGAATTTCATGGACTCACTATTTGATTCAACTTGAATTTCGGGTAGCAGATAACAATTTATTGGGAAATGATGAGAGCAATCACGTTTATTTAATGGCATATCTATTAGATCATTGACGTCATACCTATGAACGAAACAATAATCAACAAAAGCCAAACTTACAGTTTTTTCAGTTATAGTAGGAACAATTGCGATGCCTACCATTTCAAACTAGAGTATCAGGTATTATTATTGAAATGTGGAAGCCTGCGTTTGGATATGCCGAGTTATTCTTCTCAAGAAAATGAAACTAGAATTAATCTTCAAAAATTATTTCATAGTTGAGAATGAAAATATCTTTGATAATACATTTTGAACATTGATATCCCCCAATTCTTCATGCAGGTGCAGATTAATTTTCACAGTAGAAACAAAAAACTTGAATATAAGAAACCTCCTCACTTATTCAACAGATGATGAAGTCGAAGTAAATTAGAGCAGAATGTGTTATTACAGGACAATATATCAAAAATGAGATTGGCTCAACAACTGCTTCTCCACCAATTAAGAAATAAATTGTATCCCTGTTTGTATGACTGAAACTCAATAATGCAGTCTGTAATACAGTTTCGATTACCCGTTACAAGATATGGGACGACTCGCAAATAAATTATCTGCAAAATTACAAGTCATGAATGATGATTAAAACCAAACAGTTTAGCTGCTGTGTACTTTTGGTTATGAACGAAGAAAGAATAACGAGTTCATCTCTGAATTGGATGCATAAAGGTGTGGTGCCCTCGCGAAACAAAAAAAAAATGCTGCAGGAATTTGAGCTCCGTATCGCTGATGCAATCTGGTACATCCAAATGAATATATATTTGATCAGTTTATTTATAATATGGTATCACAGAATATAGTGTAGGAGATTGTATATTGATATACAGGATGTCTACACTGTTGATATGTCGGGTTAAACTTACCATGCACACGTATCGGGTGTCCCAAGGTGGACTATGAAATTATTATGGAAACTATCAATGCGATATATTTAGTGTTTTACAGATCGATATTAAGTTGTCTAAGGAATATTTCTGAAAAACTTTCGAATTTGGAGCATTGCCAGATGTATGCAAATTTGGTAACAGCTTAATTAACTTAACAGGGACATCCCGAATTTCTATTTCTAAATGGTTCTCAATAAAAAACTTCAATTAATTCACTTCACTTCCCTAAATTGAACTTGAACGGTTTTTGAGTTTCAAATTATTTTTGAAAATTTCAAATCAAACTTAATAGTCACAAAAATGATCATATTTCGTTCAATATTCGAAGTTACCGAAATTCGACTCGATGTTAATTTGATCTGCACCACAGTTTTCGAATCTAAGTTGTCAGTTATGCAGAGTGGTATTAGGAATTACCATTTGTCAACTCATGAAACTGTAAGGAACTCTGTATTTCCAAATTAGATATGAATGTTTTGAAATTTCAGAGACGTAGCAGATTCGCAAGTTTGAGACCAAATATCAGATACTGATAAGGGCTGAACTATTACGCTGATTTGGAGTAAAAATGAATAATATTGAAATTTTTATACTATAAGCAACTTTATAAGAATGGGATCATCACTGTATAATTCTAGTGTATCTTAAATCCTAGCGTACCTTGGTGTAATCGCGATAAACTGAGGGGTTTCTTATGTGATGACATCACAGAAAAAAATGAATTTGAGAACGTGTATTATCTTCTCATAAATTTATTCCAATGATACACAATACATATCGAAAGAAAATAAATAAAAATTTCTGAATCGTTATTTCCTGTTACCACAAATCATCCTTCCTTTCAAGAAAATACGACTAACAATCATTGATTTCTCAAGGTACCTTGACAAATTACTCTGTAGTTTGCGACATCGAATACCTTGTTCAAGATCCATCGAAATATATGAATTTTTATGACATGCTCTGTCATTATCTTATTTACTTCGATGATACATGAAAATTGTTTTTTAAGTTAGGCGGGATTTTTGTTGAAACAAAACTAAAGAACAACAGTGAGTTTGGTTATTGTTAATGGTATACATATTGGTTAATAGTTTTACAATCTTCATGTGTCCTGTTTTTGTATCGCACTATCCCTCATTCCTTAAAAATACATCAAGACACGTGCACAAAAGCTCTTGACATCAAGTGAAGGAATCTGGACCTTTTTGTTTCTCTCATGCTGATTCACATCAATTTTCGCCTTTTTACTTTCTTTTGTATTCTCAACCTCGAAATAGAATATTTTCCTCGCACAATTCATCAGTCGACGAACTTAAAAACTTTGTTTTCGACACGTAACATCTCATGGTCGCACTATGCTGAAATGGTTCGGGAATCGGTATTCTTTCTTCATGGTGATCCATAAAAAAATTCCTGTTTTGGAATAGAACACCGTCCGGAATTTCTGATGAACTAACTAACATACGAATTTACTCTTGAGGAATATAAAGTGCACGACATCTGAAAACAGACTGTTTTACTTCTTAGTGCCAGGAAAACGTGTGTGGTCCAAGACGCCAGGATCACTCGTTTGAAAAAAAATTGCGACACCTCTGCCCATTCCTCGAGTGCTTTTTGCGTTAGTCCGGTGGTATTTTAATTGTGAAAGAATTAATTAGGCAATATATTAGAGCTAACTATTGCGTCTTTGTTTGCAATGTTGTTGCAGTGGGGTTAGAACGACTCTTTTTGAGTTGATCTATAAGAATTAAATGCTAACTGCTTTACGAGACTCAATCATCGAACTGTCTACAGGGAGAGGTCGGCAAAATCCGTATGGCAATTAAGGAGTGCTAGAGGTTGTGTGTCTGCTCTTTATACCTTCGAACGATACCTGATTGATCCATCTGATTTCGTTACTAGCTTTTGGAATGGACGTTCAATTTGTACCTACCTGTCTTTCGTTTTTTCTATGTAATTAAAGAAATTCATCATTCTATTTCGCTAGCATATATCGATGATCTTCAAACAAAAATTTTCATATATTCTACAGAGTGTTTTGAAAGTATCTGTAAAGGATGGGCATATTTCGATGTTAAAGCACTTCTACTTGAAAATCTGAGAAGATAGACTAAATCTGATACCCAATTCTCATTTTTTCTAAAATGCTAACAAGTTTTTTGGCAACCTTCTTTGACTAAATCTTACTTAATTCTTACCACGATGAAAGAGAGCGCACATACTCGATTCCTGGTCTTAGCAAGGAAGTTGCCAATCTATATGTAGTTATCTATAGTATGTTTATTTGCGTTATCATTTCTATAGCGTTTATTTTTAATATGCCCCTCAAAAAAAAAATACGTTGACAAATCAGGGAAACGTGTAATTTTTTCCTTTGAAACCAAATAAAATATTGAGACTCAGATCAAAATTGGTTTTTGACAATTTTCTATTGCTCACATTGATACAAACTATAGGATGTTGCATATTTTTGAAGTCAGAAAAAATTAAGTTCATCGTTCCACTTCGAATAGGCTCACAAAAATGAATCGATCATCTAAAGATACATTCTAATGATTTGTCATAGGAGATTATAACATTAAAATATTTCCCCATAACCAGCTAGAGGAATGAAGATGTATCAAGTGAAGATGCCGCAATTGTATGTTACGAATTTGCATGGCTTGAATTAACTTCATATTTCTATTTTACTAGCCCTAGGCGATGTATTTGGAATTGCAGGTGTCAAACCAGAGATATGAGAGAGATGTGGGAGTGGCAGAGAGCAGGTCACTGACGGGTGAAAGTGTACGTAAAGGAGAATATATGGATATTAGGAGAGTCCGGATTTGTATGCAAACCACTTTGGCTGAAGTTCGATATTTCATTTTACCAATAGCTAATTTAGAAGTGTAATGTTATTGATTCTGGAATGTTATTGGGAAGATATTTCGATCTTTTTTTCATTTGTTATCATGATTATTTATTTGATGCTTTGATCTATTAAGGGAAGCATCATACATAATGGAAAAGCTCAATCAAGGTTAATTTTATTTTTATTAATTTGTTCAAATTGTTAACATACAGAGAGGAGCCAGAAAACTTCAGAGACAAGTTGAGTGAAGGAGACAGTATTTATAACCGTAGATCTCTTAGGGAAACATCGGGATAAAAATGAAATTGAAGGTGTAGGTGTAGGTGATCATAAGAAATTCGTTTGCTTCAGAAAATTTTTCAAAATTTCTACTCGTTTAAAGAGATACAGGGTGTTGAGAGTATGGATTGAAAATATATGTCGCCATGATTACAGTATCCTGATTCATTCAGTTCAAAGATTCACAATACTGCTACCATGTTCAAAATACACTTACGCCATGTCAGGAACATGGTCGTTCATGATTTATATACATATTTACACGGATATTGGAGACGTTATATTAAAACTGAGTACAATTTGCTCATTTCATGAGAAAAACAACATGGAACTCTAAAACCATCCTGAAATTCATATATGCGCCAATAAATGCTCAGGTGAAAAAAAAGTGGAGGGAAGAAATGCTATATTTCCCTAATTCCATCAGCAAAATTCTCAGCTTTCAAAGAAAGAAAACTTAGGGATTGGCTCCAATGGTGACGGCTCTGGGTTTGAAATTGTTTTCCCTTATGCTGCACCTGTGCTCGTGAATTAATTCCATCTGAATTCCATACTATTGGTATGATAATTACCTATTCACACACTGAACAGAATTAAAAGAAAGGGAGAAATGAAAAAAGTGCTTATTGGGCTTCAAGGAAAGTATGCTTCAATTAAATATAACAGTAAAACTTATTCTGAAAGATGGAATTCCAAAAATAAATAAAATTTCGTTTGTATCCTACAGCGTATAAGTAGTTATGATACTTTGCACATATGAGTTCAAGGGGTACAATAAAATATTTTTTGTGGATCTCTAGGAGTTATTCCACTTTTGAAAATGCCTTTTGCTCTTATATGAAGTTATAGTCAAGTTCTGTTTTGTACCGGAAAAGTAGAAATTATATGATGAATATAATGGATATAGTTACCTAGTAGCCTACGCTGAGATTATTTTGGGGAATCAAATCAAGATAGTTTGAAAATAATTTTTCTTACTATAAGTAGGGTGCTCAAACGAATAATTTAAAATAAATTTTGAAACTATCTGGACTTATGTCTTAAAATGCAAGAAAAAACAAACCATTCAATTATGATTTGAAAATTTCTATACCAAAATAAAATTTCCCATTATAGACAATATCGAACATTCCCACCCACTAGGCTACTACAAAGATGCTTTGAATATTTGAGTTGAAATTGATGAGATCCTGAGAGCAAGAAATATATATCAACTTTTCATGAATCTCAGAAATGGGACTATAGTTTACTCCCTTTCATTCGTGATGAACAATTTATCTGTAGCCACAGATAAGGAAATCAGAATTATAGTTCATGCAGTGATTCAGAAACCAAAAATTGCTGCAAATATAGATATAAGGTTCCAGTCTAGGAAAACCTCTTGAAAATAGTTTCGAATTGAACTTTTAGGAATCTAGGGTATGGAGGAAGAAAGTTTTTGACCATTATTTATAGTTACAGTTTGAGAATTAGTTCTGATCACTTTGTATGTACTAGAGCGCAGAGTTTTTCTTTATATAGAAGTAACCAATATGCCTTCCCGAAGAAATTCTATCCGTATAGCTGACGTTTTTTTTTATTAATTGCTATATAAGAAACTCCCTTTCCTAATTTTTTGCCATCATCTCGTAAACAGTGCTTGTAATATATAGGGTGGTCTGAAGAAACTCATTATTATTCAAGATTACCATTCAAGTAATTTTGATCTTTATATTTTAGTTAAAACAAGAAAAAATAATTCCAAAATATGTTTTATTTCTTCCTTATGATGAGCGCCGTCGAAAAGATAATCAACCGAAGTGTTTTCATATTTGCCTAAAACCCGCAACCATTCTCGAGAAGAGGATCATGCATGTTATGCTATTACGTGGCATACGCTTGGTAAAGCGGACTTACCTAAGTAATGGGCTCCCCAGCGAGACATTTTCTATGTTCGTGGGAACTGACCAGTAGCCTTAATTCAGGTACCCATCCTTTCTATTGTTACAGAATTATCGCCTCAATTCACCAACAATAACCTCATTTCCAGAATAGATATATCAATTTTACCGATCATAGAGCAATGTAAACAATTATTTATTTGTGAGAGAGCGTTTATCTTGATCACCTTTGTGGCTATTGAGTATGCAGTTTGCATGGTTTCAAAGAAATTAAGAGAAGGAAAATATAGTGATTGGAATTATTAAAAAGAGAAGGAATAATGAAAGTGTCAAATTCAATTACTGCAAGGTCGAAGTTTCGTTTCTTTCTTCAGGAAATTGCGGATTTTCTTTATTTAAAATTCTTTCTGGATAACTGTTGAAGTGCTCAATTTGTTTTTACTCAAGTAACCTCCCCTCTCTATATACGTAGAACCAGGTAAACCAGTAAAAAATATAAGATAAAATTTGGAAATCTTGACTAAAAATAAATTTGAGTTTTCCAATCTCCTCATGAACACTTTTATTATTATACATTTCAGGTCAAAAATACTACGCATGGGCCTAATTAAATATTATGAAGGTTTTCTGGTACGAATTTTTTTCTCAGAAATCTAATGAAGCCATTATATATTTTGCCTTTTTGAAATTTGAAGTGGTAGTGAGTTCTTGACAAATCCGGAAGATGGTCTAAAAATTTTTTTGAATAAGGATCAGTATAAGAAATTGATTTCAACGTCGGTGAAATTTTATATAAAATTAAGCATGTAGACGAAATTCGACACCTGAAATTTCGAAAAAGGTATCCTTGGGCGAGAATCGAACCCTCATATCCAGTCCGCCGGAGGATGCTTTTTTCCGGGATTTCACGTGTCGAATTTCGTCTGCATGCCATTAAACTTGATTCTAATTGATCATTACGAATCAAGTTCATCGTTGCACTGATGTTGTGTTAATATTAGAGGGCGACATGCCCTCTAACTAGAAGTGTATTGAATGGATTCCCATCCAATCGCAGAATAAAACAAATGCAAAATGTTACCGATCTAGAATGAACAGGCGTTAAAAGAAATACACTTTTAAAAACATGCCATAAGCGACTTTTTCTAGAATAGAATGAAACTAACAATCGAAGAAGGGCATATTGGCCGAATTTAACGAAAACCGAATAATAATGCGCGCCATATTGTTCATAGGGATTTTAACCACAATTGATACCCTATCACAGGTCATAGTGAACTCTTAAATTTCTGTGGTAACAGGATTTTCTGTGTCCCATGGCGTTCCTTGTTATAAATTGAGAGATGAAAATGAAATTATGTCGAAGATTAAAGCATCTAATAATTAATTACCCTAATTCATTCAATGACTAATAACAATTAGACCCGACTCTTCTCAGAAGACAACTTAAAATAGTTTTAACTAGATTAGATATTTTTAATGGGTGGATTATAGTAGCTTCTACCCAATAATCAATGATTTTACGGTTCTCTTTGGTAACTGAGTAGGTAGGTATTAACGTGAAAATTCATGAGAGGTTTCTTACATTCAAAAGTCTAATCAGTAGAGTCAGATAGAGTTCTAAAATTGAAATACTTCAAGTAATAGTGGGGATTTTATCATTTAAGAATGAACTGACATCATAGAATGTAAAGATCGATTTACGGTCATTTTATTATGTGGTCAATATTTTGAGTGTATCATCAAACATCATCATTATTATGCAAATGTGACTTTGAGTGTCTTCGAGTGTCTACGGCAGCTCCATTCCGTCTATGTTCATTTCGGCATTTGGTCTTTCTAGAAATATTTTTTTACACAAATCTGTTTCTGTAATTTTGCTGTTCTGTGGATTTTTTTTCCAGATTTGTACATCCATTCCAATATATTATTTCAATTAGTCGTCTGAATAATTCGTACAATTGACGCTTTCCACTTGAATTTTTTTTCATGAAATTCTAACTGTTTAATCTGTTGAATGCGATAAGCATTCTCAGTCGAGGAGGATGGATATCAGTTACAATGAGATGAAATAATGGCAAGTTTTTGAATTGGAATTTCGATCTGCAGTAATCAAAAGAACCTCCTACCGACAAAAGGTAATTACATATCATCATTACTCTTTTTATGGCCGGTCTATTACAAATTATTCGTTAACTAACGGTAGGACTAAATTTGACTCCGATTCAATACTGGATTGATCTTTGAATCGGAACAACAAAAGAAGATCAAAAAACGGTGGTGTTAGCAGTCGAATAAAAAACATTTAATTGCAAAGAATGATACTTCTCAGCTGTTTGTCGAAGAAGCAACACCCTCAATTTGACTGAAATAATTGTAATGGAATAAAAGACCGATAATGGTGAAGAAATAGGATTATTATGTACTTTAAGTGACCTTTTAATTTAGTAATAATAAGGTTATTTGTTGTTGAATTGACTTGTAATGCTGAAATTGATAGTTGGAATTTTTTACTGATTGCGATAAGTTACCATTTGTTTTTTTATTCCAGCTGGCCAGGAGAACGTTTCGATTTCACAAAATTAACAAATAATCCAACAGTTTACCTTAAGAAATCTACACTTCAATACAATTGATAATTTGGTAATGACGCATGACCAACGGGTTCTCTTGAAATTCGTAAGAATTTTCATACCGTGCTCGGCCTATATAATTCAGTTAGTTATTATACATATATCCGGGTAAAACTTTTTATTTCTATACTTTTTAATGAACTCATTATTATTGTGAATTTTGGAATCTTCGAATCATCGGTGGAGGTTGTCGTTGCAGATATACTTAGATAGAAGTTTAGGCGGTTGTCCGCTCGGTGTCACCTCTGTCTACAGAATACCCAAGGGTGACTACCAGAGATCAATAATACCTGCTTCAAAGTTAGTTTCGGACAGGTTTTGATGTTGTGTTATTGATATTCTTTCATAAGTGTAAAACTAGTCCATCGCTTCCAGGGATGGATCGTGGCTTGTATTGTATGACACCCCGTCACTAACCCCTGATCTATATGCTTTATTGTTTGCTAACTAAATATTGTCAGCCAAAACTTCAAAAGAATATATATATATATATAAAACAAATTACTGAGATTATTCCTAGAGTAGGTACCTAAGTTCACATAAACTCATGTGGTTTCATGTGTGTGATTTGTATCAAACCTAATTTCTTCCAAATAATTTGTAAAATACCGTAAATTAATGTAGGCTACTTTTAATACCCACAGATTTCGAGTGTAGGTACACTTTCCACTAGACACAACAACAGAAAAGCCTACTAAATTATGCTTAAATCTCCAGAATAAAGATTAACTTGTCTCATTTTGACAAATCGTACTGCGACGAATAAGATTCCTAAGCCTCGATTATAAATGAGACCTACGTCAAACAGAGAACAAGGAAATCTCAATTGTGAAACTCAAGTCTCATTCATAGTCAAAGTATGGAACCTCGGCAAGTTGACATCAACGTAATTCATTACAGTGTCGTATCTTATATCCGAGAATTAATCATAGTTATCCGAGGCAGCGCTGCCATCACACCTTGCACACATGTTTCACATTTTTACAACCTGAAACACGTTAATGTACTTCAAGACCTACAAAAATACCGTCTTGACTAGATAACTTCACACTCAAACCTATGTTGTGCATACTAGGCAATTTGTTTGAGATTTGCGTCTGAGGTGATGGAACTAAAGGTTATATTGGGATACCAAGATGATCAGAGTCGATAATATCGGATAATTAAGCAATATTCGGTTGTTGACGTGATTTCTACATGGATCGGAGAATATTTTACGGTATTTCCGCCGCAAGAATTGATTAATTTGACATGATTCTGCTTTGAGAAGGAAGAATATCGTGATTGATTTCATTTTCTTGAATAAAAATGGATACCTACCGAAATTTTGTGGAAACCTAAATAAGTACATAATTTTTATTTGGACTATACCCACCGCCTTTTTGTTTTGGTACTACCAACGTTCATATTATTTAGATATAATATTTATTTCTTATAGACATTTCAAATCGTTCTCAATGTATAAATTAATTTTTAGCATTAAAAATCATTAACTATGTCGGTAAAATCTTTTGAACTAGTTTTCATCAATTGTTAAGATAGATTGAAGTCATGGAATTAAATAAAATTTGTGCTCATCTGTACTATGGAGACTTCTTCAAGTTAAATCAATCAATTAGCATCCAATTCAAATTTCATTAAACTGACTGAACATTTAAATTAAATGAAATTTCTACCCATCTGTAGTTTGAAACGATTTTAAATAGAAATCGAGGATATTAATAATAATAATAATAATAATGTTTATTGATCCTGTAGGACATATAACAATGTTTAGGATAAGTCAGCATAAATTCGACAGTAATTCTATAGTAGACAATTATTTAAGAATTCTTCTACACTATAATATGATTTTTTCAACATTTCCTTTATCGTTCGTCCGAAACTCCCCGCGTTCAATGTCTTTACTGCATTTGGTAAGTGATTATACAGTTTAGTGCAATGAAAATAAGGGGAATTTTCGAATTTAGATGTTCTGTGCATTGGTATGTTGATAGCTTCAAGATTTCTGGTACTTTGATACTTTGCTCTTTACATAATTTAGACATTTATACATATAAATACATTGTAGAGTTAGTATTTTATATTTTTGAAATAATGGTCTGCAGGAAGCACGCGGATCTTGCCTAAAGATCATACGTATCATTCGCTTCTGCGCAATGAAAATCCTATTAAATTCAACAGAACTTCCCCAGAACATAACACACTAGGCCACATGACTGTAAGCCAGACTGTAATATATGCCAAGAACAGACTCAACAGGAAGAGAATCTCTGATTCTACGTATGGCACAGAATGAGCTGTTCAGTTTCTTTGCTACATAGTCCACGTGATCACTCCATTTCAGATTTTTATCTATGATTATTCCAAGGAATAATGTTAACTGATTTGTTCAAATTATTTTTGTTATGGAAATAGACAATTTCAGTTTTGTCGACGTTCATAATTAATGTATTTATACGACACCAATTATCAAAACATTCAATGATTGATATGCACTTTCGAGCCAGTTCTCCAAAGTCAGAAGATCTTTGAATTACAGCTTTGTACCACACCATTTCAAGTAGTTATAAGTTCTCTATATAAAGGGTCTTTCAACAAGATCTTTGTTTTTTAATTGTGGCCACACCTACCACATGACAGCATTGACAGTTAGTGTTTTGACATATTCGTAGTAGATGCTGTGGCAATTGTTACAATGACTTCAAAATGGTAGTTCTATTGAAATTACATTTCGTGAAATTCGTTTTGCTTTCGGACAACATAGTCGACCTTCTGAGACCGTTATTAAGAATTTGGTCGCTAAATTTGAGTCGACGGACTCGGTGAAAAAATGTGCAAACACCAACGCGTGTTCGACCGGGCCGTTCAACTTAAAACATCGCAGCCGTGAGCCACAGTGTTGAAGAAGATCCAAATTTGTCGATTTCTCGACGTTCTCAACAACTGGGGTTATTCCAAACCACCACGTGGCGTAATTTGCATGAGGTTTTCGCTTTGAAGTCTTACAAGATTCAACTAGTGCAGGAATTGAAGCCGACATACCATTCACATTGCCGTAGATTCGCTCGATTCATTATCGAACAACCCGCTGGTTTTTCTGAAAAAATCATTTTATCAGACTAAGCCCATTTTCACTTGTCAGGGTACGTCAACAAGCAAAACTGCTGCATTTGTGATTCTAAAAATTCTAGAGCGATTATTGCGCTATGTGGTCTGGAGGGGTGATTGTGCCGTTTGTTTTCGAAGATGAGGCTGGAAACACGGAAAAGGTCAATTGATCATGCTATCACGAGATGTTAACAACACAATTTACTCCTCTTATTGATGACATGGATATCACTGACATGTGGTTTCAACAAGACAGTGCCACTTGTCACACAGCCAATGAGACGATCACTTTATTGAAAACTAAATTTGCTGATCGCATAATTACACAAAAATCAGCTGTTTTTCATGTTGCTTTCTTAAGGACAGAATCTATATGCAGCCAATGGAATTAATTGCAGCCTTAAAACTCGTAATCTGTGATGTCACTGCAGAAATAGACCCGACATTATGCCAAAAAGTTCTTCTGTCAGTGTGATCCTGGTGGACATTTGCCAGATATCGTTTTTCATTCATAATTAGCGAACTTTTTTTTTGTAATACAATAAAAATTTGAATCATCGTCATCTACATTTTTTATTTTGTTTTGCTTTGAAAAACAAAGTTTTTGTTGAAAGACCCTTTATTAAGACGTTTAATGAGTAGAAGTTTGGATTTGATAAACAAGCCTGAATTTGGAATATCTGTATTCATCAATGTGTCAACAAATTTTGCAACTCAATAATTGGTCTAGATGATAATAGTATTTCAAAGTACAAGAAATAAAAAAGAGATATCAATTTCGAAATGATTTTCGATGAAGAATTTTACTCTTTGGCGGTCTCGTTCACCTAAGCCGAGTGCTTATAGATTTACCCAAATCTCTCTACTTTTCGAATATTTGGGTGAAAGTGGTATCAATCGTTTTGTATGGACACATTTATGACGAATCCGTGGTGAAAATCGATTCTGTCCGTACGTTCGTCCGAATGAAATCTCGGACTAGTTCGTTGTTCGGCCAATTCGCCTCTGTAATTCCGCAGTATTGAAAAAAATGATTTTATTCAAATTATGCTTCTCGAATGAAATTCCTCTAGTGATGCAGTTTCATCAAACAAATCTATGGGGATACCGTTTTATTCTTGATAAACTGATACTTCCGGGGATATGATCTTTCTAAATTTTTATAATCAGTCGCTAGGATCTGGAGCGGAAAATCCCATAGTTATCAACTACCTAGATTAAAGCAGAGGTTAACAGGATTGGCTCTTTCTCTCCCAGTAGTCAGTTCAAAACCGGACATATTCAATTCTCTATTATATCATTAATAGCGTGTATATTGCGGAGATAAAATTTTAAAGTTTGTGTAATTACTCGCAAGTAGATCAAGAAGAGCGCCAAAGCCACCTGACTTCACGTCAGTGCTAAACTCTTGATTGAGTTTTCAAAAGCAGGAAGTTTGAACTCCGAACAAAACTGAAGAAAAATTTTGACTGCGGTCATTTTTTGATTAAGATTAGCTTGTCGATGATTTTACATACACTATGTTGTGTTTTAGTATCAAACTATTCCAGAGTCTGGGAAAAGTCTCAGAACAAGGGCGCAAAAGATCCTCATCAGAGCTTTTCTGCAATTTTTGATTCAGCTCCGTATGAAAGTTTCTTGCAAAATGGTGAAAGAACTGGTTCAAAAAGATATGTATTGAAATTATTTAAGAGGTTATTTATCGTAGATTAATTCATGTATCACGTTCAAGTCTTCGGAGGCTATGCGTATTTGTGTTTTATTAACCATTTCTCATATTTTTTCTACTTTTGGATAAATATCATACATAATTGTGAAGAAGCTCCGAAAACCATTCAAAGGAAGTACGAGTACCCTCCAATTCAATTTTTAGGGGTTGAAGAGCCACCTGTAAGAGGGTTGCTCAATAAAACCCCAAAAAAAGGCTAAAAGATCATTTAATGTTTGTGGGAAAATTTTTTCCTATCACTATTAGATGAGAAATATTAGAGATCATCGGCCTGCGATGGAACACCATATACACTCTGCCAAAAAATATTGGAAAATACTCATTCAAATTGCCCGCGTTGAGTATTTGAAACTCTTGTATGTGGTGACCAAACACTCGATAAATGCCATAGATCATCCACATTATTTGCCTGATTTCTTTTCTCCAGACTGAAATTACTGCCCGCAGAAGGAGCTGAAGGCCTTACATGATGCGCATATGAAGATGTTCCTTGAAAAAAACGGTGTCATATGTGGATTGTTTCAAATGGAACATATTTTGAAAAAGATTCATTAAATATTGAAGAAGTTTTATATTTTCTCATTTTAGTTCAAATTCCCGGATAGTTTTTTGTCCGAGAGCATATTTCCGCAATCAATCGGTATATGGATATATTATAAGAACGAACAAAACACCATAAAACGGTGTGTATGAGATTCCAATTTGTTTATCACTTCCGTGATTTCAAATAAGCAGAAGTGATGAAACGAGAACGACATTGAAAAGATGACCGTACTACTCAATATCCATTGTTATTAGTGTGGAAGAGAACTTGCATAATTTGAACGGTTATTTTCTTGTGACCTGAAGTAGATTCTTTATTACTTGTTTGTGGTAAATAACGTTAATAGTGTTTCTCCAATCTGATTCATTTCCAGCCCTAATATCTTCGAAATTGTAAGTACATTATGTTCATAAGTATAGAAAAGACATTCATTTCATATTGAACAAAAACGATTGAGTCCAGTGGTTTAAACCAAAAAGGTCGCTCTGTAAAATAGCTCAGAATAATTCAATAATTCAAGAGGTAATTTCACGGCGATGTCAATGGACGTACGAGATTTTCTGCATGTTGTGAGAGTTTACCATTTCCTGTTAGTGAAGATATGTTACATTATTTCTCAATTATTGCATTAATTTCTGCTGCTGAGTTATCGATACTCCGAAATAACTAAGATGTCTAGAATAATTGCATTGTTTTTGTTTGAGGAAAGACGATTCTTCCATATTCTCATCACCAGAATGAAGGAACCATCACTCGGTGGTGCGAGCTAGTCATTATTGACGCATGGTAAGCTCAGAGAATCAAGACCTCAAGTGCAACTGTGGACTGGTTTCGAGGTTACTGCCTCTCATCAGCACAGTGTGTCATTGACAGTTTTGAAGAAGGCGTCCAATCTTAACAAAGTATATGTCTGGAAGGTTTATCACGTTCTTTGTTGAAACTGGCTGCCTCCTTAAAGACCTTGAATATATATATATATATATATTTACATCCCTTCAGATGGTTATGGAGTTTGAAAATATTCTATATTTAGGTCCTCATCCTAAAACGCAGACATATATCCTCCACCAGAAAGAAAGCGTATAGGCAGAATATTCTCAAAGTATATTACATAATTTGATGTCCTTAATACGAATCAACGAAATATCAGTGACTTTTTTATTCATTTTCCTTCAGAATTCCTATCCATAGGTCAACCATTCAAACTACAGTATGTAGGTCCACCTCAGTATACTTCCATTACTACACTGCAAACCGTTGGTCCTCCGGAGGGTAAATATTATCCACCTTACAGTGGTTAGGTCAACCGACATGGTTGCCATCTTTTCAATCATATGATGTTGTGATCACGACAATTTGGCGCGCTATTTTATCGTTATTCTACGTTTCGGCTCTTGATAGTCGCCCTATAAACATCATTCAGTTAACTATGGTCAGTGTATGGTGCAGCTCTGAAAGATTCCAAGTAGGAAATTACTTTCAAATGTTGTTAAATGTTTTATGCAGATTTGAGTTATGAAGAAACATCGTGAAATATGGTACCAGGTTACATTTTTGGTTACATTGTTTCTAGTGAAACAGCGAGCTATCGTTTTGTCCAAATTTCTTTAATTTTCGAATATCGAGTTGAAAATATTCTCAATCGATTGGGTTTGACTTCCTTATGAAGAATCCATGATAAAATTTGAGTGTTCCTGGTCCTCCGGCCGGTCGCGTACTTTCTATCTTCCGAACGAAGGGACCTAGAGTTTTTATATTTTCAGAATAGGTTGATTGTCTAAATATCTCGGTTGAGTTCGTTGAAATTTGGTTCATGTAATAATTCCTTGAATATTCCTCTAATCAATTTCAAACTCAAAAATGTTTACATAACGTTGGCAGAAAGGAGTGTGTTGAGTTTCGAAGGAATCGGCTCGATAGAACATTTTTAAAAAATCCCAAAATATTTTCTCAATACTCGTTACCTCATCAGTTATTAGTCAGAACAGACAACAAAATTTTGGGTTTTATGAACAAAATAGGTACTTAGCATATGTTGAAGTTTCATCATCATAGCGTTCAATTTCCAGAAGATATAAGAGATTTTCTAAAAATGATGTTACAGATTATATTTCTCCATGGATTCACACCACTGTGATCATCTATAAGTATCTGTGATGGTAGTATTAATTTTAAGCTAAGTTTTTATAATGAGTGAAGTTATTAATTGTCCACTGAGAATTTAAATTTCTACTTTGCCAGAGCAAGGGGTAAATATACGAACTCAAGCCCCTGCTACCGAAATACTAACTTCACTTTCAAGTGGTGCACATTTATCCAAAAAACGAGGCTCTGCCGTGAACAAACCCAAGAGCTCATGAAGGGAGTATAAGTAATAAGACTCCAGGCTACCCAAGGCCTGACAAGAGGCTCATCGTCGCAGACCTTCTGTGCCATGGATAAACCAAATGTCACGCCTGTAGCCAATGCTGCGGGAAGGGCGTGCTTCTTTTAGCTATATCAATCAGACGTAGAAACCCTTCAGCACTAATTTCGAATGTTCAGAATGTGGCAAAGCTCTTTTCAGTCATCGTAGGACCCATCACAGGTGATTATGAACGTTTCGTTAAAACCATGTACCCAACAGCTACAGTGAAGTGTCTTTTCCACCAAAATTTACCTTGATGAGAGTTATACAGAAAGCAATATCTAAGAGGAACCGTAGAATGGAGGAAGAGAGCTGATAGGCAGATTTGGAAGGCGAGAGTGCTACGCCGCAGGAAGATGCAAGAAGTTTGGCAGCAAATAAAGAAGAGTTGAAAAAATATTTCCAGTTACAAATAATAATAGATTATTGGTTATTTATTGAATGAAAAAATTCAGTTCGAGTGAGAGTTCGAACCCGGAAGAGTGGGAAAATATTAAAATTCGATAGAAATGACGTACTGTCAAAAACAATCTACTTCAATAAACGGTTTCAACTGATATTTTTCACCTCTATTTCAATATGAAAAGCGCCAACATATTGTCACTCTGATCCCCATCCCAATATCTAAATCACTGATAAATCACTGGAACTTGAATTGATTGAAAATTGTTGACACTTGAAGCCAATAGCTCTCGTCAAAAGGCAATCAGAAATCACATGAACCAAGACAAATTTTCAACTTCGAATATCATTTGAATGCCACATGCACTGACGTGGAGTCCCACTCGTTCATTAGATGATCAGCATACTATTGAATTGGGAGTTGTGAACTCTTTTTGAAGTGAAAACTTCTTTAGGCACGTTTATGTTTATAAATGATTTGCCGGATTATGTTCTTGCTCATTTGATCATACTTTTCGCGGATGATTCATCATTTTTGGTAACTGCAGGGAGCTTTGGGAGCTTGAGGACCTGATAGCCCTACTACTTCAAACGTTTACCACTTGGTGGCGTAGGAATAATTTGATTGTTAACACAGAAAAAAATAGTATGCATTCACTTCAAACTGACAAATTTCGGTGGAAAACGATCTGTCTTCACTTGTGAAAACTCGTCAGTAACTACAAAGTGGCTCCCTAGATTTCTTGGAGTACAAATTGACGAATACTTACGATGGAACCACCATATTGATTCGGTTTGTAAATAACTGAACAACTCATATTTTGCCATAAATAAGATCAAAAATTTGTTTTCCTGCATTCACTCTTGAATGTGTATTATTGTATAACTTATCCACACATGGCATATAATGTTCTTATCTGGGAGGATCTACCGAACTGGAAAGGGTGTTGATTTGTCAAAGAGGATAATCCCAGTAATTTTCAATTTGTCACATTTACCTTCTTGTCGACCATATTATATAGCAAATAATATTCTGACATGTCATGTATTTATACAGGGCGTTCCTAAATTGAACATTACAAACGAAAGGAAGATTCCTTAAGTGAGTTTAAGAAAAAGTCCCATAAACATGGGGTCATAAACGTTTCGTTTTCGAGATACAGAGTGTTGAAGTTTGAATTTTATTCAATTTTTTCTCATAGTATTTACACTTCACGAGATATTCAATTGAAATTTGGCATACATATTACATTTGAGAGTTCTCACTACGTGACATGGCAATTTCGATAGAAGATCTACAGGGTGAAATCTTTTCTGGAACACTGCCACCTGTTCTTCTGCAGAACTTTTTTTGTGAAAAACTGTTAACTTTAAAAGATGTGAATAGAAGCTTTGTTCTTATACTAAACTTTTCGGTTTCATTTAGTTTTGTCGTATCTACCAACGATTTTGAGAAAAAAATGTTGAACGATTCCATCGAAATTCTCGTAACTATGATTGGTAGGCCAGTTTGAAGTCTGTGGTGAATGAATTCAGTGCCAGTTTTGACACATCAAATTATTGAGCGTTTGTTTTTTTAAGTGAAGGTGGTTGCATTTGTAGCTATTTATTTTTTGAATGTAGTTAGACTACTATTTTCATTACGATTTTTATGACTGTTACAACAATAATTTGATCAGAAATTAGAACCTTTACACATTTCAATACCAAAACATGCCGAATTTCACGAATTCCGAAATGACTGATATGCATTTCATGTATGGTTTTGCAAATGGAAATGCAAGAGAAGCTAGGCGTCTTTACATGGAACGCTATCCCAATAGAGTGATACCAAATCATCGAATGTTCTCTGATATTCATAGGCGTCTTTCAGAAGCTGGATCTTTTTCCACGGAAAGAATTAATGCTGGGAGACCACGCAGTGTGAGAACACCACAACTCGAGGCAGTTATGAACGAAATAGAACAACATCCAAGAACTAGTACAAGAAAAATTGGTGCACTTTTGAATGCACGTCATCAAGTTGTTTGGCGGATCTTGCTGGATTCTCTGCTATATCCTTATCACATTCAGAGGGTGCAAGCTCTTCTGCCTCGAGATTTTCATCCGAGGGTTAGTTTTTGTCAGTGGTACGTCAGTAGACTATTCATAAATCCTTATTTTGATTGCCAAATTCTTTTCACTGATGAAGCCTGTTTCTCAAGGACTTCAATTATCAATTTTCATAATGAATACGTATGAGCTGAGGAGAATCCGCATGGATAAGTAGAAACCCTTTTTCAAGAGCAATTTTCACAAAATGTGTGGGGTGGTAATATTGGTGATGATTTGATTGGTCCTTTCTTCTTGCCAGGTCGACTAACAGGTCAATCAAAAAGACATTTTTAGAAAACGATTTGGCCTTGTTATTGGAAGATACCTCTTATGCTACGACGAAAATGTGGTTCATGCATGACGGTGCTCCTGCTCATTTTCAGTTTTGGCAAGAAAGTATTTGGACGAAAATTATGAAAACAGGTGGATTGGACGGGGTAGTCCTCAGTCATGGCCCGCCAGATCCCCAGACTTAAATGTTTAGATTACTTTTTATGGGGCCACCTGAAATCTCTACTATACTCGACACCCGTGAACACCGTAGAAGAACTGAGAAAATAGGCGCATTTGATACAGTTAGGAATATTCCGGGAGTGTTTGAAAGAGTTCGGTCGTCTATGAGACGAAGATCAGAAACTTGTATAACAGTTGGGAGAGGACATTTTCAACAATTGCTGTAGTTCAGTCTTTTGCGGTTACTTGTTGAGGTGTCTTGTTATGATTTTTTTAGTTTTACGTTTCCTGTTGTAATACATTTCTTGTGTTGATTATACGAGTTTATCGAATCTTTATGAATCATCGATACAGATCAGGAAAATTTCCATAAAAACTGACACTGAATTCATTGACCACAGCTTACAAACTGACCTTTCGATCATAATTTGGATTTTCACGAGGATTTCGAGAGAATCGATCAAAAATTTTTTCTCGAAATCGTTGGTAGATACGACAAAACTACATGAGACCGAAAAGTTTAGTATAAGAACAAAGCTTCTTTTAACATTTTTTCAAATTAACAGTTGCTCACCAAAAAAGTTCTGCAGAAGAACAGGTGGCAGTGTTCCAGAATAAATATCACCCTGTAGATTATCTATCGAAATTGCAATCTCACGTGGTGAGAACTCTCAAATGTAATATCTATGCCAAATTTCAGTTGAATATCTCGTGAAGTGTAGATACTATGAGAAAAAACTTGAAAAAAATTCAAACTTCAACACTCTGTATCTCGAAAACAGAAACGTTTGCGACCCCATGTTTATGGGACTCTTTTTTCTTAAAATCACTTAAGGAATCTCCCCTTTTCGTTTGTACGTTCAATTTATGAACACCCTGTATATATAAGTATCTCCTTTATGTTAAGAATAATGAAAGCTTTATGCACAAATTATCGAGTCGTCATCATTATTCTACAAGACATAACAGTGTTTCGGAAGTGCCAGTTCATGCAAAATCTAAATAAGAGCGCTCTCCTTTATATCAGAGCATACGTCTTTTCAATCATCTTCCAACAAAAATTAAGATATTGGGTGAACTTCATTTCAAGAAGGCAATAAAGCACCTATTGTATGATGGATGTTAAAATTCGGTGGCGGAATTCACGAATGACGCCATGTTGGATTTGTGATATGAGATTATTTTATCTGTATCTCTTTATACCTTGGTTTGCCGATCTGTCCTATACTTTTGTAGTCTTAATGGATCAATAAAGATAAATATTATTATTATTATTTAGCAAATATTTATGTGGGTACTGAACTGAACTCAGAGCAAAATTACTCTCGTTTAATCAGTAGTCCTGACCTCAAGTCAGTGCTTTTCTAATTTTTTCAATAATTAATCCAGGAAATTATCGCGATCTGAATTATCCGAGAAAAAGACCTTTGGGAAAAAACCGTAACTTTCAGACGGTAGGTACCGACCAGAGGTGTCGTTTTCAGAATTATTTGATAGATGAAGAAACGATGTGAATCAAAAAATCAGCATCTTTCTACTTAGCTTCATCTGAGCTGTGTGTTTGATCAAATTTGACCAATTTTTGACAAATTTTTCACTAAAAGTGGATTATTTCCCAAATTGCTGAAAACACGAAAAACTATATTCGAAATCTACGCCCTCGATTTAGTAAATGACGAGACCTGCATCGATATAAAGTGAAAAAATTTTTTCGACTCGACACTTCGGACCCGAAAATTAGCGAAAAAACTCCTAGACGAAATCTACAATTTATATTTCTCGATTAACGATTTTCCTTGATTACTAGTCAGAGCCCGTTGTTGATTTTTATGTGTTTAGGTTTTCTGCATCCCTATCTTTTTGAGAGATATGGGGAAATTAGATAATTTGTCAATTGACAAAAACGTTTCTCGAGTTTCACTACCAATTGGAAAACTACAATGTTTTGTTCAAGAAAACGTGGATCTCGTTATTTACCAGATCGAGGGCGTGGATTCCTAATCTGTTATTAGTTTTTATGTATCATCAGTAGATTAGGAATTATGACGAAATGAATCATTCTTATAACCCCTTGCGACCTAACAAAAAACACATGCGACCAACATAACCTATACAACTATACATTTATTCAATTATTTATTATTTATTCAATAGAGTAAAGTATCTTTACGCTTATGAAGAAGAAAGTCGGACAAATATCGTGAACGCACTTCTTTCTACTCGGCGATCTCTCAAGCTCACGCCAAACTTGCAGAATAGGCGATATTCTCATTTAATTTGGATTCATTCTTGGTGAATGCAACGTTGTCAATTCTACGGAGGACCTATCCACTGTAAGTTAGTTCTGACGTATACATGGAGGAGTGATCCACCGTAAAATGTAAATTGCATATACTCATAAGGGTATACGCGAGCGAGAGCGCCACCAATGAGCAGTGTGCAAAGCGCTGAACTAAATTATATAAAAATGCGAAATTCCAGTTTTCAGTCGTCCATCTGAAAATTTTATGGTAGACTCAGGGTGATGTTTGTAAGCGTTTAGCATTGATTGTGTTAGGTCCTCCATATACGGAAGACCTATCGACCCCGGAGGACCTATGATATGTAAATCGGGTGTTGATGGAGGACCTAAATATAGTGGGACAAATATATATATATATATATATATATATATATAGCTCTAGGAACTGAGTTCCATTTAAATAGCATGTACGACCATGACCTATTCTCAAACGATTAAGAACTGTCCAAATTTTTCTTCGAAGATCAAAACCAGGAACTTTTTCAGAAGGATCAGAAACGAGATACTTATTGAACATTTCGTAAGAGTTCCACTCAGTCTTCCATAATTCTTTATCACTTATGTTCATATTGAAGAACGTATTATGCCATGATGGTTTACGTGACTTCAATCTGGGAATTTTATTTCGTGGAAAATATGAAATAATTGGGAATAAATTGGGAAAAGAATGATATTTATTCCAAGAATTCAGAGCTGCAGTCTGTCTGCGAATATGGGGAGGGACATTATTAGACAATACTGGTAACCAATGAACCGGTGTTGATCTTATGGTGCCAGTAATTATTCTCATGGATGTATTCAATTGTGCATCAATTTTTTGTGTATGTGCACTATTAAACCAAACAGAGCAACAATACTCAGCTGATATCCTGAAAGTAACACTCAGTAAACTGATTGGTCGATAAATATTAGGATCACATGGATTTTTTCCTGGTTTCACAATATCTATTACTTTCAACTTACGGAATTCAGAAGAAAGTTTTCCTGAACTCAGAATGTTCTTATATAATAGAAAGACAGTAACCAAGAAAAGGCCTTTTTCCAAATGTTTGATGTATTCAGGATACATGCGGCTTTCGGAGATTTGGTAGATTTGATTGCAGCCCTCAATTCATCTATATTAAATGGATGTGACACATGTTCTAAAATAGGAGCTGAGCTGCTGAATATTTTTTCTTCATATTCTTTACTTTAGATTGGGATCTATTAACTAATTCAGAGACATCAACTAAGCGGCGAGCGATAAATCTTGGATCCATTTTTGATGAAAATGAGGCAAGGGCAGTAGCTTCACCAAATATTCTCAATATATCCAATGAAATCCTACTCCAATGTGTGAAATTCATTTTTGATACAACACTATCTCATTTCTCTTTTCAGCTTGTATTGATAGCATTCATAAGCCTTTCACATTGATCTACATTTATTTAGTAGCATATACAAAATGGATATGCATAAAGGAGGCATCTTTGCAGCCGACTTCAATCTTCAACATACCATTCATTCCGTTTTGAAGATATTCACTTTGTTCAGCACTTTATCCTAGTGCTATATATAAGATAATTGGTTTTGTCCATTACCGCATTCGTTAGATTTGTCCATATGTGGTGCCGACATTTTCAATTGAGCCTTTTAAACATATCAACCGTCTGCATGTAGTCATGATGACACTTTTCTTACTGCGACATAATTCATTCCATTATCTTCAGGTTTTGATTGGCAAGAGAAACATCTCAGAGGAAATTTATGCAACTAGCAAACGTTATTTTTATAACCATTTAATCGTAACAGACTATTGATTCCTCACAATCTCATCTCTGTATAGGTGATAAATATATCTTCAATGAATGTATCAGGATTGAAATGTTAGCTTGTGTGAAGGTAAAAGGTTGCCAAGATGACCTGCAAGATGTTAAGCGGTTCCTTTCATCTGAGTATGAGATCGCTTTACTCATCATTGACAATCATCACTTTACCGATAGCCCATTGTAGTTGGAATCTAATTGCAAGAAACGTTTAACAGGATGTTTCTTTAGAAATATATTCCTTGATGAGGTGTCAACTGGATGTTTGTGGTGCTATTCTCAAGATACGGTATTCTGCTTCTTTATTGAATTTCTCGAGTTTCATTAGGACTGCAAAATAGCTTTTTTGTCATCGGTTTAAGCATCAAAAAGAAGTTAAAAAGCACTGATGCGTAGTCAGGAGTATTTGTGCTCTTATTCCCCATTTTTGTGAATTTTAAAAGTTATTGAAATAAGTTCGTGTGTGGATATATCGTTGCATATTGGTGGAAAAAACTTTTCAAATCCAAGCTTGGCTCGGAAAATGATATCCGAAAACCACAATCACACGATGATTTGCTGATTTCATACGAGATCATACATATACTAATGCGACTCAACGCCCTGGTCGGTCAATTGTGAGTCATTTCGAAAACATCAAAAACCTTGTAAATCATCACGCCCAATCGCAAAGTGAAACTGCAAGAGATAGCTGTCACTCTGAAGTAATCGAAAAGTAGTGTTCACCTCATTATATACGAATATTGTGGTATCACGTTTGCTCACATCAGAGTTAAACAACGAGTAGTTTATTCATGAAGCTGTTTTGAGATGTTCAGGTCAATGAGGAGAAATTTTAGCGTCGGCATATCACAACGGATGAAACATGAATTCATCACTTCACTCCGGAATCCATGCGGGAGTCTGCTGAGTGGCGTGTAGACGCAGAAAACGATCAAACATAGTAGGTTCTCTGTATTTTGGAATGCGCATGATATTTTATTCCACTTGAAACATGGAATAACTTTCAACATTGCCCATCATATCGGTTCGTTGTACCGTTTGAAGGCAGAAAGTGCCCAGAAATGATCTATCTCATTTAAAGGAGAAAAAGGTGCTATTTAGCAAGAAAATGCACTGCGTCATAAATCAATAAAAGTAGACGCAAAAATGGTCTAATTGAGGATCGAATTGCTAAAGCACCGATAGCATTCTCCAGATCTGACCCAAGTGACTAGTAGCTTTTTGCAAAACTGAGAGAAATGGCCCACAGAAAAAGATTTGGCTCGAAGGTGGAAATGATTAGCGAAACTGAAGCATGTTTTGATGGTCTCGATGAATCGTTCACCACATAAAAATATTTTGGCAGAAAAAATGTTGTTTTTCTATCTAGGCTCGGGGCTCTCGTATTCTAATGTTTTTCTTTCCCAGACTTTGTGATATTCAGACAAGAGTTCCCACCTAATGGAGTGAAGCAAAATTCACAGATCGATATTAAATTTACGAATCGTCATTCCTGATGACTATTAGTCTTCTCACCTCTCCAGAAAAATGATTATCATAAACCAAAATAATGACATTTCTGATGACAATCTAGGAATTTCATTTCCTTACAATTTGTTTTCTGGTAGGATCTCTATATTATATTATGAGGCAATGAGCGTTTAAGCCATAATTTTGAATTATTCATCATCCTTTTGAAATCTGTGCTTTCATTTGAAGATAAATCAGATGCAAAAACATTTAAATGGTTGTAGGTAATATGCCATATTCCATGCTCCTACAAAATGAAACGCAAGTTATTCGAAACTTTTTTATGAACGTATGGGCCTTTAAAGTTAAAATATATTTTGCTGATTCCCTAGAACAAGTGGAAAAATATACAGGGTGTCCGCCAGGAAGGTTGTTTTTGATTCTTGATATAATAGAAGGGAATCGATTTTATATTGATAAATGTTTAATTTTTTGTCGAGAGTTATGGATAAAATAGAATATCAGATTAATTTTAGCCGCTATAAGCTTCACAAATACACGTTTTCAGCACATTTATCATTTTATTCCAACCCATTTCACAGGGACTTTCATTACAAATAATTAGATTGGGCGCCTCCAGCGTGTCTTGTTTGTTTGCACAAACCTTCCCTTTCAAATATCCCCACAAAAAGAGTCCGGAGCAGTCAAACCAATCGGATTTGGAAACCAATCAATATAATCAATTCTTGAAATAACTTGTTGTGGGAAGAGGTCTAGCAGTTATTCTATTGAAATCTTGAATATATGCAATGTGACACCATCTTGTTGATAGCATTGGTTAATCAAATCTGAAACATGCAGTTGTGGCGTTAAAATGTTTCATCATAACACGATATTGCTTCCCATTGACAGATAATCTTACGCCTTTTTCATATTCAAAAAAGGGAAGTCCAGTAATTCCTACTGACCAAATCGCACGTAATTTTCTCATCATTAGATTAATCGATTACTTATTTTGATAAAATGTTCAAGCGATGAAAACACGTTGCTTTACCTAATATTTATCCATAATAAATTTTTCATGTCTTAACTACTAAAGATGGACTGTCCATGTATACCAAAATGACTGCAAAAGAAAGTCGTATACCTTTGCAGCGGACACCTGATAATGCGAAAGTTGTAAGTGCAAGTAGTAGGTAACTTTGAAAATACACAGATATTTGACTAGTTTCAGCAATTCGATCAAAATCAAGCCAAACTTCCCATTAATTCAGTTTTGAATTTTACTTTGATCAAGTAATTCTAATTATGTGTAATTATAAATGATTCACTTGTCCATTATTAATTCATTAAATAAAACTCTGAGAATTTGGTTTTGCTTGAATTTTTGTATGGATATTGAAAAGATCGAAGATTTTGTCCGATCGTTTTTCGATTTTTCACCAAATTCTATGGTTCAATCCAACATGAGCTCATTTAACTGTATTCCTTCAGTGACACATTATGTCGCCGTGCCAACATACAACACTATCTGGATCCATAACTCATGGTTAGTTCTCAGAGACAACTTAAGATGCTGGTGAATATACCTCGTTGTAGATGAGAAATGGTAGAAGAAATAATCTATGGAGTTATATCAGGAACCATCGAGCATTTACGCTTGCCCATTCGTATACATACACATCTAAATATTGTGTAAATCACGCTAGGACTGCTAAAAATGCTGGCGGACAGTATTTAACAAATGGCTTCAATTAATCTTATTCAGATTAGGTCTAGCTAGATGAATTCGAAGTCACAGAACCGTACTCAAATAGTATTTTGAGCTACATCAAATATTCTCCATATAAGATGATAGACAGATTTTCATCAAAACTTCATAATCACTATTAAAGACTAACGATAATCGTTGATTGAACGATTCACGAATTCGTCAAATTGGCCAATAAGATTTTCGGTTTACGGAACATTGAGCATGGAACCATTGCATGAAATAGTTGATCAAGCGATCTAAATTTGTGAATTCTAGTCTATTGGCCTTCTAAAATAAGTGATACATAATAGAGACCTGCAGATTTAGTGATAGCTTTCACTAACCATTTGCTGTAATCGATTAAATTGCATCAACACAACAACCTGACCTAAATAAGTTTTCAGTTCAACTGATCCCCATAAGCGTTAATTCAATATCTAGAATGATAATCTTTCATATTTCTGTGGATGGCATCATTTATATTTTGAATATGAACACCCAAATGCTTGTTGCAGCTCTTGATTTTATCCTTCATTCCTCAACATTTTCCACGTATTTGGTGTACACACTCGATCAAATGTTATGACCACATCAATGAACATCAAATTGGAAATGAAAAAAGTAGGAAAACTTAGACTTTAGGTAGGTAATACTATAAAAATTGGCATTTTTTCCTACCATATTTCGGAATTCAGAGATTCATACTCTATTCTATGACGAAAAACTTAACCTTCAACTCAATAAGTTAGTTCAATGAAATAAATAAAAAGTTTTGAAAACATAATTGCTTTTTTGATTCAGCTTTTTTATGAATTTTATCGATACAAATAAATCACATGAAACATATTTATGGAATATTTGATACTCCTGAAGGTAATTTGAAAAGATAATCTTACGAGTATGATTCAGAATGAGAAATTATAATAAATATTATTACCCTGATCTTATGTACCAGGTACAGTATACGACATAGATGATCAAACAGATCGAAATCCTTGATATTTATGGGGAATAAATATATGACAATAATATGGATTTCATGATCTAAAAAATTGGAAACCATCATAAAATCCAGAGTATGGGAAAAATTGATGTTAAATATGAGTATTTATTTATGAAATGTTCAATGAACTTGTGAATAAAATGCAGAAATTTTAATTTTTTCACCTGTATGTTACTAGAAAATCATCAACCGAGAAGTTCAGAATTGGTTTCAGCAGATATAATACTTGGAATGAAAAATCATATAAAATTCCTCAATGAGCAATGAATATGTGTTTTTATCATTAATATCATACTTTGATAGATATAAGTTTATTCAACATAACACATTATACAATTTGCGGTAATCTTTGAAAAAAAAAATTTGTTATTATCATATAACAGTTGTGAAAAATAAATTTGATTCTAACGGCAGCTAAATGGTATCATCAACATGGAAATTTGCCACTTTTTAAATTAATTTATTTAAACTCTTTTTTGTTTTAGTGTCGTTTCACCCCTTATTAGATATCCTGTCTCAATCGGGTCTCTCTTCGTCGCAGATAGGGATTTAGTCTCGTTTAGTTTGGGAAATTTTTGTCATCATTTACTATTTGCTCAACTCTTTCATTTTGTGTGCCCACGATCTATCTTCTGTAATTAACCAGTTTTTTAATTCTCTTTTAAATTATTTTATATTCTTCAAATCTTTTTTTCTGTATGGTACTTTAGGGTAGAGTCTTGGGACTAGATATGTGCTGCTTCGTTGTCCTATTTTTTTTTTCGTCTTCGGCCTTCTATAGTTTTCTTGCTTTGTTCTTGTTGAGAAATTATGTTCTTTCAGTTCCAGGGGTATTTTTTTCTGCTGAATGTTTGTGTAGAATTAAACTTTTGCCGTACATTATTTTTAAGAAGTATTTCTGTATAGTGTAATCCTCTTTTATGGCAATCTAATACTCCTCCCCATCCAATTATCCCATATGAAAGTTGAGATTGAACCAATACCCTAAACTGGAACAGGTTGCGTAGAAAAATACGTGTTTTCAATTTTATGAACTATCATCAAGCAAAAGCTGAATTGTTTGTGTACCTACTCTCAAAGGAAGCCTATGGTGGTTTTTCCCAATTTGAAGCATTAAATCGCTTATAACTTTGAAACGGAACAAAATTGAAGAAAAAAGTGTTATTGTCGCATCAAGAATTTGTAGTTTGAATTAACGCAGTGGCCAAATACTCACCCTGGTGTATAAACCATTTGATTAGTATACTAAATCAACAGTAATGAGTCAAATTAATTGCATCAATTGGATTAGCGTTTTAAATTATCATACAGGTTTTTTGCTTTTGTGTTTTCAAATTCAGTATTAGTAGCCTCTGAGTCCTCATTATGTGAACAAATCATTCAAGAGATAATTTCATTGGCGGACGATGAGGTTTCCTTTGCTGACATTTTGCCCACTTGCTGTAATAACCTGAAGCTAAAATTTTCACCAAATACTATTTATTTTTTGATGCAAAATGTCAGGCATTTGTTCAGAGCAATATTCTATCATTAATTTTGAATTGTGTGCGCAGCTTTCATTTTCACAGACGTCCAAGGTCATTGGTCAGAAGTAATAATGTAAAAACTCATCATTCTATGGATCATCAAAGCCATTCTGGAAAAAACATATCGATTGGAAGATGAAACGTTCTCTAGAACAAGTATTAAAAAAAACTTTTTTGCCATACATCTACTTCATCAATTACCTCGAACTTGGCGAACAATTAAAAAAGATCAAATAAGTAACTCCGTTCATGATCTTGTATTTGATCAGTTTCCTCAACTATGTCAAGAATTCCCTCACTAATTGTTTAATTTCGCCGAGACATCAACTTCTTAATAAATCAACGGGGTAATAACTCAATTATAGCAGAAAATACTGGGAATGCAAAACAATTATATCGAGACAATTGCCTATCGGACGAATAATAAACGAAAAACAAAAGCAACAAAAGGAGATTCGTAACAATGAAACTCATTGTTCGCCATAAACGGCGCAGTTTCATCAACCACAATTGGATCTGTCGTGCGCTACTGGGTGGTATCGGCAATAACGAGAATTATCTTCTCTAATATCAGCCATCCCCACTAATAATCAGCACTAAATGGAACAAATTATCGGGCGAGATTACCAATTTGGCTATGTCGATCAAATTACGGGTGTTCAGTGGCGGAACGGAAATGGTTGGGGCGGCGGAAAGAGGTAAAGGAGGCGTTTTCGATATGCCAGGTTGTAGGATGTTAGAAATTATGAAAAGCGTTTCCACTTACCAGACTAATGCATGACTATCCTTCCACCACAACTCCAATTTCGCATGCTTGTTCCTGATGGAGAAAATCTAAAAGTCTCGAACCCCAATGAACACAATATTAAGTACGTGAATCTTTCATAACCATAAGTAATCTAAAAAAAAAGAATGAAGATAATCCCATCTTCGAAATTATTGTTTGTCAGAGACGTTCAAGTCAACACCGGTAGATCTTATGGTGCAAGTAATCATTCTCATGGATGTATTCAATTGTGCATCGATTTTTTGTGTATGTTTACTATTAAACCAAACAGAACAACAATACTCACTTGCAGAAAAGACAAAGGATAGAGATGCTGTGCGAAGAGTGGAAGCATCAACGCCCCAATATGATCCATCTAATTTCTGAAGAATATTATTCCAAGTTTTCAGTTTTAGGCTCATATCATTTAAATGAGCCTTATAATTGAGAGATGAATCTAATTTAACTCCTAAGTATTTAGGATAGAAATTATGTTGAATAGAAGAATCATTCAAAGTTACAGCTAAATTTCCTATATTTTTCATATTTATTCAGATGCAAACCAGATACCTGGTATGTTTTACAGAGTATGGAAATCCAAATGGTGGTAAGCAATGGTAATGTCATCAGCATAAACAAAGTTCTGAGATGATTTTAGTGGGTAAATCACTGAGATATAAATTGAAAAGTAAAGGACCTAGAACTGATCCTTGAGGAAGACCGTTTTTCAATGATTTTACTGAACATAGTTAAACGTAGAAACGTTATTAAAAATACTGATGGAATGTTTTCATTTCTTCATTGAATCCTTTGTCAAGAAAATCATTTTGAATATTCAAAATACTGGAATAAAATTTATTGTTCAAATTTCTTCTTGAATGTACTCTTTAAACCGTTCACGATTTTTCTTATTTTTCAAGTTAAACTATTTTGGGTATGTCTGATGATATGCTTTTTCGTAGAAAGTGTTTTGCAGTTTTTCTATGATATGTTTTCTAGAACGTCATCTCATCAACAAAAAATTATCAGCCTCCTAAAATTACTCAAAGTCACTCAACAAAGGCTGGAAAGCTGGATCGTTAATATCCATTGAGATATACTCAAACATTTAATTAAAACATACAGAAATGACTTTCATAGGTTCTGGCTAAATTTGGAAACTCCGTATATTTTTAAACTACTAAAAGAAGACTCACTTCTTTCGTTGTAATTGGCCTTCGAAGCCAGATAGGCTAAAAATCATTGGAATATCATCAGAGTCTGTTTGAATGATTTCAACTACTTTTTACTATTGATATGGTAAATTGAACTCGATAATGGAAATTTGAATTGAATTTAATTGAAATCACAGGTAAATAACTGTAGAATGTGTAATTTGATAATAATTTCGGTTTCACCATTAAGATTTAAAATGTGAGCAAGAATAAAAATTAAAATGGTTTGCTAGGAAAATACCTGTTCTTTGGTGCTCTTGTTCACCCGAACAGAGAGCCTATCATTTTGCCCGAATGTCTGTAATTTTGGAATATCGAGCCGAAAATGGTCTCAATCGATTGGGTTCGACTCCCTGATGAAGAATTCGTGGCGAAAGTTGAGTCAGTACGGCCGGCCGGCCGGCCGTATCCTCTCTAACATCCAAAAGGAATCAGCTAAAGTTTTCATATTTTCAGAATAGGTTAATTGACCAAATATCTCGGTCAAGTTAGTTATTGGGCCAAATCCGTCGGATGGTTCAGTAGTTATGAGCATCTGAAATTTTGTTTCCTCAATAACTACTAGAATATCCATCCGATCAAATTGATACTTGAAATATTGTTAAGGGAGGCTGCAACAAAGCAGCTACCAAAATTTTGCAGAAATCGTCACGCTAGAAAATTTTTAAAAAATTCCCAAAAGAAAATTTTTTAATTCTGACTATCTCATAAGATATTTTTCGGATTTCAATAAAAATTCGTGAATATATTGAGGTGATCGATATCTTAATTATCCTCAAATTTCATTGTTGTAGCTCTTTTCCATCTAAAGATATAATCATTTTTTTAATTTTCTCAAGAGAAAACAGAAATGACATACGCCCGATGATTTTCTTTGACTGATGGCCATCACAGATCGATATTCGATTGACAAATGCCAGACTCATTAATCAGTGTCAGTTGGCGTAATATTAATCAAAATTTTTCATAACGGGAAATCATAGAGATGGAATTCAATCTCGGTGGCTAAAATAATATACGTTGTCAAAATTCAGAAAAGCACTGACATAAGTTTTTAGGAAAAGGGAATTATAGCTTCGAACAAAACTTGGGGAAAATTATGAGTAGTTATTTTTAATTTGAGATATAGGTTTGTTCATTCATTAGGCGTTCATATTTGCATTACATTGTCCAATAGTATGGGAAAAGACTATTATTCACGCGATCAGAGTGCTCACAGATTTGTTATGGTTTGAATATTTCTCGCAAGTAGCTCAACAAGAGCGCCAAAGCAATATGACCTCACGTCAGTGCTTTCTAAATTTTGATATTGAAATATAGCATAAGTTACTGAAAAATATCTATTTATTAGAGTTAATTTTCGGACCTCCTACCTGAATGCACTATCGAGCACGTCTTAAAATGTTATGTTTTAATGTCTGAAGCTACTTGAATGTTTGAAATTTTTTCCGCATCTGTAAGTGTTTCCCTTCAATTCTTGTTCGATGTTGCTTTCCGTCACATTTGAGTTAATTCAGCTTTGTTATCAAAAGAACTGGTAATTTCTTAACGAGCGATTTTGATTTTTATTCAAGCTCACATTTTAAATATCAATGGTGAAACCGAAATTATTATGAAATTGGACATGCTACAGTTATTTTACATGACTTTCAATTCAATGCAATTTGAAATTTCATTTTGAACTTAATATAACTGAACAATGACAAGAAGTGAATAAAATCATCGAAACTCGCTTCAATTCTGATCCATTTATTTTTAGCCACTCCGCCTTCGAAGGCCACTTAGAACAAAAATATGCTGATTAATTACTATTTTTTCGTTCAATTTCGATAGTTTAGGACCAAGCAAAGATTTCAAACTTATCCAGAAGCTCTGGAAATGCTGGGTAATTTGTTTTGTCAAAACAACATTTAAGACAATCATGTGACAAAGAAAGTCAGTGCAAAATACCTACCAAAATATGAATTTTTGAAACCTCACTTTTGGAAGCCATTGAAAATTAACAAAACAATTTTAACTCGAACATTCGAAAAGTTTTCAAACCACAGATAGGTAAGTACCAATTTTATTTGATTTTATGGGTTCTTCTCATATTGATATTCAATTTGTAGCTGTTTGAAAAATTAATTTAGGTACCTTGAGAACGTTGATAGGAAGATCAATAGAAACAGTTGATTGATATTGCCCAAATTATCATTCTACAGGAGTTTCATTATCAAAAAATGACGAAGCTCTTGGAAATACCTTGATCTGATTGACATGAGGGAGGAAAAATTAATTTTATGGCCTCCCAACTGATTAAATAGATAGGAACGTACAAAAGTCAGTATGAGATGGTGCCCAGAAGATAGAACATAAAGAGTCTTTCAATAAGAAAGCTAAATTGTCTAACGATATTTTCTCTCGTTTTCACATTTGACTAGTAGAAGGTATGGCAATTCTCAAAATGGCGTCGTCCAGCTTGCAACGGCCAATACAAATAGAAAAAATATACTATGAAAATGGACGTTCCAATAAACATATTTTCCGTAAATTACGCGATTGTTATGATCAACATTATAACAAAAAGAAGAAAAATATAGTGGATAAATTTGAAACCTCTGGTTCTGTGGAAACTGTAGAATACAAAAGAAACGTGCCCCTCTCGGTCGATCAGAAGAAAATATATCAATGGTAAGTGAAAGTGTTAGTGAAGAACCTTGAATTCAATTTCTCGATGTTCGCAACAAATTGAAATTATTGGCTCAAAATGGCGTATTTAACCAAAGTATTAAGCTCTGAGGGCTTATAAGATCCAACAAACACAAGAACTAAAGCCACTGTATTATTGCAAACGTCGAGCATTCGTCAATTAGATCGCAGAACAACCAGCTGATTTTCCTCAAAATACCATGTTTTCAGACGAAGTTCATTTTGTGAGTGGAGGTTATGTTAATGAACAAAACTGTTGTATTGGGGTAATGAGAATCCTTTGGTGTGCATTATGTTCAGGTGGTGTAATTGGACCATAAATTTGGAAAAAAAAATGAACCCCTTTAGAGCAACAAGGGGTACAATTGCCTTACTATTGTCTTTCATTTTTAGTGAAATTACATTTATTTTCATGCATATTCTGTGTTTTGTTTTATTGTAAAACTGAATCCCTATTGCAAGGCAGTTTAAAATCCGAGAACTCGATTGCTTGCGATCTTTCAAAATAGAAACATCTCATTCAACGATCCACATGTTAAATCAGATCTCATGTTCCGCCTCTGATTCTAATTCGAGGGAACCAGACGGGAAGCAGCATCGTACATTCAAAAAGGAAACCACATAATTCTACCGGATTACTACCGTTCGGCCAGCATATTTCTGCAGAGACCACACAATGTCATCCAGCGTGCACACCGGAGATAAAAATTTATAAGCGGTACGTGTTATTATATTGTTGATACCGTTTACGTATTGATTTCTTTCAATTATGGCCGGTAAAAGCTCATTTACCCGATAGAAATATACCTACTGCGGCGTCTGGTGAAAACTGTCCGTGGTAGGAAGCATTAATCGCATTTCTTTCTTTTTTCAGCGTGAGTAACACCGATGGTCCGTGGAGAAAACATTCCAGTTTCTTGTCGTGTGAATTCCGATGCTGGACTCAACTGTTTTCAACACTTTGAAGTGTTTCTTTTGTCCTGGAATACCTAATAGTTATGATAACGTTCAATTATACCGAAAAATTTGAAAAATATATGTTGTTTGGAGTCGGTGACGTATCATCCATCGTGAGGTCTTGTTCCAGAGCCTTCATACAAATTGGAATTAAAGCGATTAAAATTTGATGTATTTACGAAACCAACAGAACCATAAAATTCATTCCTGAAACTACCCCCAAGTCCAACAAGTTTAAAGAATAATTGATGTGAAGTCACGGGCTTTTGCGCACTGATTCTGCACTTGTTCTATAAGTAAATGTACAATGAAACATGCATATTGTCTAATTTTTACTTCATTTATATAAAAACACAACAAATTTCGGTTTTCAAACCATCTTTAATACTCTAGTGTTGAATATAAACCAAAAAAATTCTGGTTCTTGAATTTAAAATATATTCATAATGGTGAATGGTTGTCTCTAGCTATGTTAAATAGGAGATGTTATGCAGTTTCGATACTTCGATTGATTTCAGTGTGTTCAATTCAAGGAGTTTTTAGCATCTTGAAATTGCCATTATCCATATGATATTTTTCAGTATTCCTATGAGTATTTCATTCATTCCAATTTTAGTGACGAAGTTTCCATAGCAATTCTCGATTCACAGAGATGAAGCATGCTTACTGGCGAAACTTAGCAAGAAAGTATTTCAGCTATAATATTCACACATTTCCATATTTATAGAAATCTTGGGAAATGAATTCCATAATGAAAACAAACAACGTTTAGTTAATCTGTTATGAATACTTATTGATCAAAGAGCGCAATACGTGTCAAAAAATAGATTGGATAATTCCAAAAATGAGTCGACCTGTTAGAAATATTTCATAGAAAGAACAATGCAATGCCAAAGTACCTTTCAACACAAAATCATGTTGGCGGCAGAAGAAACTGCACAGAAAATTCGAGAACCTGAAAAAGCCGAAGAGTACAGATGGAAAATCAGAACCTTGTTAGACAGGAATAACAAATCACCTCTACCCAATATAAATAAAGCTGAACAGAGGGCATTAAAAGATCTTAACTCGGATAGTTCCATAAAGATACTTCCAGCAGACAAAGGAAACGCCACTGTAATTCTAGATGTTGGCTCTTATAATCAAAAAATCAATGAATTATTAGAAGCAGGAAAATACAAAAGACTAAAAAAGGACCCTACCACCACAGTTGAAAACAAGATTTACAAAATCCTTTATAATATCGAAATGAATTTCCAAATCAATTCGCTAGATCAAGACTTACACCTCACTTCAGTAAACCACCACATTTATATGGTCTACCAAAAATACACAAAGCAAATATTCCTCTAAGAACAATTGTGAGTTCAAGAAATTCAGCATGCCACCAATTGGCTAAATTTCTGCTGAAAATTATATCACCATTAAAAAGTAATTCAACATCGATGATAAGAAACACTAAACACTTCATAGAAATAATGAAACATCAAGAAATCATGGAAGAAGACGTTATGGTCAGCTTCGACATCACCAGTTTGTTCACTAATATTCCGACAGATAAAACACTTATCATAGTTAGGAAAAAGCTTGAAGAAGATCAAACCCTTAGTGAAAGAACTCCACTAAGCGTGAATGCAATTATGGAAATGCTTTCTATTTGTATTAAAACAAGATATTTCCAATTTGAAGAAATCTTTTATCAACAAGAATTCGGAATGGCCATGGGTTCACCACTATCACCAATTTTAGCTGATTTATATATGGAAATTTTCGAACAGAAGCCATTAGAAAAATATGTACTTAAACCCAAACTGTGGAAAAGATATGTAGATGATACTTTCATTATTTGGCAACATGGAAGAGACACGGTGGATTCCTTCAATATCTAAACAATCAACAGGAATCAATTAAATTCACAATTGAAATCGAGGACAGACAGCTTCCATTCTTAGATGTACTCGTACATAATCAAAATGGAATCCCAAGAACCACTGTGTATAAAAAGCCAACGAACACAGGACAATATCTACATTTTGATTCAAACCACCAACTAAACACTAAATTGGGAGTAGCAAAATGTTTATTTGATAGAGCAATAAATATTTGTTGCACTGAAGAAGACCAAAATGAAGAAATAAATAACATCTCGAAAACTCTTAGAAGCAATGGCTACCCCAAAAAGATATTAGAAAAACAAGAGAAGTCAACCTGAACCAACAGATATAAATCAGACCATTAAAACCGTAATTCCTTATGTAAAAGGTTTGTCGGAGAAAATGAGAAGAATTGGAAATAGATACAACATAACGACTGCATTCAAAACTCAAGACACTATCAGAGCTAAACTTACAAAAGTTAAGCCTAATAATGAGACACAAAGGACAAAGAACTGCATATATGAATTACCTTGCGAGTGCGGAAGATCTTACATCGGAGTAACTAAACGCCCTCTGAATGTACGAATAAAAGAACATCAGAAGCTTCTACGAGTACTAGACAGCGACAAATCCAGGTTGGTCCAACATGCTGTAGATGAGAATCATCGTATAAAATGGGATGAAGCATCAATAATATCCAAAGAAGAAAAACTTGCAAGAAGAAAAATCAAAGAAGCAGCATTTATGAAAATAACACCTGATTCCATAAGTGCTCCATCTATAGATCTGCCAGAAGTTTGAACGCCGATAGTTCGATCCAACTTGAAAAGATCATTATATCACAGATGAGTATACAACATCGTTCATTTTTCTTTCATGACTTCTGTCAATTGACTTTTTGAAAATTGATAATTTTCGAAAGGTTTCTTACTTTTCTCCTTGATAAAGATAGAAGATGTCTATCGAAACGTCGGAAAACATTATATCCACAATAGATGATGGTAATAGCCCAAACAATCATTCAACAGATTTAAAAGTTAGGATTGGAGTACCATCAGGAATACATGGAATGTCATAGCTGCTCTCAAGAATCAAGAATTTTCTCGAGGCTTTAATAATATGGGAACGTTGCGTGGAATTGGAGAGAGAGTAGATTTCCTCTTGATACATCACAAAATATCCACAGTTCGTATCACGGGTAATGAATATTATCATAGCATCAAGGTTGTCCGAGAGTCAACTATGTGAGGAGCAACCTACTAATGAGGTGGTTTAATCTTCATGTTCAAGTGATAAAGTCTATTCTATCTCGTAATATGAGTATTATGGTGTGGAGTAGGAAACTTAATGCCATGTGAACTTTTTATCGAAGAAAATGACAGGATTTAATTATTGCATTTAAGTGTCAAATTTATGATCTCATTGTATCTGGAATGTTATATTACTCAACTTATTTCATAATCAAATTAAAATTGTGATTTTCCACTTATGAGAACTCAAATTAGTTCAGTTTGGGATTGAATTCTAAATTTTTTAGGATAATCTTGACTCAAGAATAAAATTATCACTACTTATCACATGAAGGACACACTTTTCGGCGCTCTTGTTCACCTGAATTGAGTGCTTATAGATTTAACAAAGTATTCATATTTTGTCAATATTCCGGCAAATCAGGTTTTCTTTGGACTTAATGATTAGAAACCCGATTTTGTTTGTCCGTTCGTGAGGGAGATTTCATTTGAATGGAGAGAAATACAAAGCTGTAGTTGTGAAGTTTTAAGGAATGAATATTCCGTCTAAGTTTGCTTCATTAATTTCGAATGAATTTTTTTAGCTGTATCTCTATCTAATAAATACATTGTAGCATTTTTTTTCAAAATTATTATATAGGGAATTACTAACATCGATTGTTGTTCTTGATAGCAACGTTCCAATTCAAGCCAATAAAATAGCCTTTAAAAGAGCTGAGAATATTTGAATGTTCTCCAATTTTTATTTATTGTCTAGATAAACAGAACTCTGAGACTAGATCAAATTGGCACTTATCTGTGTTTTAAGGACTTCTTCAAGTTCGGTTGTATGGAATCCCCACTATAAAACCAATATGGAGCGACTTGAAAATGTCCAAAAGAAATTTCTCCGCAGTATGGCGGTAAGGTGTGGTTTACGTTTGAATAGAGGTGATCCTGGAAATTATGTTATGGGGTTGAGACATTTCAATATGATAACTTTGGAAAACCGCGGAAAGATGAGTGATGTACTATTTGCTCATAAGTTGCTCAGTGATCGGTTGGAATCGCCGTGTCTTAACTCGCAGTTTTGCCTTCATGATTCATTGAGGAGGTTAAGACAGTTGGACACCTTCGTCCTGCCCTTGAGAGCTTCTAACAGCTCCAAAAATTCCCCTATTGTAAGGGTACTTGAACGGTGCAACCATTTCATAACTACAAATGATATCTTTCATCATGATGAGAAAACAGTTGGGAAATATTCAAGATTTACTTCCTGAGATTTTCAAATGGTTTGGGGGGTGAAATTATGTAGTGGACAATGCAGTATATTTGTTTGTTTTTTTCTCTCTATAGTATTAAATTTAAACTAGTTTAGTTTGAATAATTTTTGTGTACCTCTGTAATTATTCAATTTATTTGTGAACATTCTTCTGTATGTTGAATAAATAAATAAAAAAAAAAAAAAAAAGTTACTTTGTACACTCGGCCTCTAAACTTCCGGTACACTTATTGAATCAGAAGCGATTTTCATAAATGCCGCTTAATTGACTTTCATTCTTGTAAGTTTTCTTTTCTTTGGATATGATAGATGTATAACTCAATTTAATCTTGTGATTCTCATTCACAGCTGGTTGGACCAACTTCGATCTATCTGTGTCAAACGCTTGAAAAAGCTTTCGATGTTCTTTCATATTTGCTTTCTCCGATTTGATTCTCCTATATAAGATATTCTACATTCGCATGGTATTCCATATACAAAATTCATAGATTCCCATCATCAGGTTTAACTTTTACCTGATAATATCTGATGGCATCATCTGTCTTGGATGTTATTGCGTATTTATCTTCAATTCTTTATATTTTTTCTGATATTCCATCACATGAAAATGACTCTTTTTACGGATTTTCTTATATTATATTCCTATAGTATCATCACGGGGATCAAGCTGATTTCATTTTATTCGTTTCGTTCTCTCTAATATTTTTTGGCATATCCATTAGTTCCGTGTGATTTTGTGATGTTACTTATTTCCTCATTTCATCATTGTTGCTCTATCATACAAATATTTCGCTATTCCAATTTAGTATTTACTTGGTGGTTGAAATTAATGTATAGATATTAACCTAAGTTTGTTGGTTTTTTATTCATATTGGTTCTTGGGCTTCCGATCTGTTTACGATCGTGTACAAATAAAAATATCAGTTGTCTATCTTTCACAATTTCTATTGTGAAATGTTTATATGATAGAACAACAAATGTATGCTCTACTCAACAAGATTAAAATGAAGGTGTAACTAAATAAGTGTAAAATATTTGAGGAGACGATTCCTCATCGAAAAAAAGATAGGATCTTTCATATAAAGAAATTTCTATGGAGCATCCCTTGTTGACATACAGCCCTTTAAAGGAAGTACATAAAATTTGTATAACAATTTTTTTCACAAGCACCAAAAAAGTTACAATATTGAAATTAACCTAGCATTTCCTACAAGCAAAAAGACACTTATCCAGTTATTTATTTCGTTTACCCCATGGTTGTAAGGGTGGGAGACGCAACCCCTAAAGTTTATTTCCAATGTAACTTTTTGTCTTATTATTTGTTTACCATTCAAAAATTTATTTCCGGTAGCCTGTTTCATTCTAAACAAAAAATATCTCATAAATTTTTTGCCCAAAATAAACCAGTTCACAGCAAAAAATTATTTTACGAACAACTACAGAGATTGGTACATCGTCATAAATGCGAACAGGATTTATTATTATTCAATAGTTAGTACCTGCATTAAACGACTAAATGGTAAAAAACAAAACGAATTAGGTGAATTTCAATATTGTAATTTTTTGGTGCTTGTGAAAAAAATTGATATACAAATTTTATGTTCTCCCTTTGAGGGCTGTGTCTTAACAAGGGATGCTCCAATGAAGTTTCTTTATATGAAAGATCCTATCTTTTTTTCGATGAGGAATCACCTCATTAATTATTTTACAGTTATTTAGTTACACCCTGTATAACAAAAATATTCAGAAATAAATGGGAGAGTTAAACAGATTAAATGAAATTAGCTTGGACCCCGTGATGACACAACATAAGCAAATCGTCATTCCGTTATGAAAGAATAAGAAAAAAAAAGAAGAATTGTAAATAAATCAGACATAACAACCGCATTGAAGACACAAGATACCTGATCTTATCTAACAACAGTTAAACCTTATAATGGGACTAAAAGATGGAAGAATTGTATATATGAGATATCATGCGAATGTCGAATTATTTATATTGGAGAAACTGTTTAAAGTAAAAATAAATTATCATCAGAAGCTTTCTCATTTGTGAGATACAGATAGATCGAAGTTGGTTCAAGATGCTTTGAATGAGAATCACCAGATAAAATGAAGCGAAATATCTATCAAATCCAAAGAAAAAAAAAACTGCAAGAGAAAAATCAAGGAAGCAGCATTTATGAAAACCCCTCTAGTCCCAAATGTGTACCATTAATAGAGTTACTAGAAGTTTGGAAGCTGATTATCCAAGGAAACTCGAAGAAGTCCTCAAATCACAAATAAGTACAAATTAGATTTTATCTATCTTGATACTAACTGAAAATTTAAGAATTTTGAAATACTGCCAGCTTCTTTGAAAGTCCAACCTCAGGTTTAATTAAATTATCAAATCTGACATTTTGAGGGTGACAATAAAAGTTTGAAAAAGTATTTGATATTCTCATTGTACCGGTTCGATCGCGTACAAAAATAAAATTTCAATTTTGGCTTTTAGTGAATGACATAGTAATAATCCCAATAAAAATATCTTCATTGATCATTAATCAAAACATAAAACATCCATTTTCAGATTTTATTAGGAGCGCCAAACAAATATAATTCTGACGCAAGTTCCATAAAAATAAATGTCTATCTATTAGGTGAGACGAATCTCTAAATTACAGGGGACTTAAGAATACGAACGTCCTATGGTGTACAGTTCCTCATTACCATATATCTTCCAGCATATTGAGAAAACGTGAAGATAATTGTTATAGCAGACGTAATAATTACTATTAATCAATATCGATAAATTATGTCTTACAAATATTGAACACAACGCATGGGTGGGCAAAGTTGTTCTCCAATTCCCAATCGTGCTTATCTTTTGATCTTGGCAAGCCTCCCTGTTTGTTTAGTTCTCAGGGTTCTTCCCTCGTACATGTTTTTATAATTTTCTCATAGAGACGATCTATTGAAGTTCGAATCAGACTTTCATATACATATTACAATGGATTCTAAGAGAATATAGATTAAAAAATGTAAAAGAGCACTGACTTGACGCAAGAAGATTTTCTACGCTTGTTTTAAACTCTAACTATAAACAATCGACATAGACAATGAAACGGAACAGAAAAAAAAACATTTCTGAAAAAAATAAAGACATCAAAAAAGCTTCCAATTATTCGGGCGATTTTCAAGAGGGCATATAAAATACTAAAAATGAAAATTGTGGCTCTAAAGGTCTAGTTTTTCGATTAGAACTTTACAATTCTGTAGCGTCAATAAATTTTGAGTGAACTTAGAATACCAGCTCCAAAATAATTTCCAAAATGCTTTTTAATTTTATTTTGGTCTTCGAGCATGAAAAAATATTTTTCGGCCTAACCAATATTAGAATCTAATGCCTGGTTTATTCAGCTTTATTCGTTTCTTTTAGAGACCTTGATTTTTTGCCGATATTTTGTTCTTCAACTGTAAAAGGAAACACTGTCTATGATTCTGGATATCTCAGAAACCATTGATCGCACAGAAAGTAAAAGGTGAGTTTCAGATACTTGAATGATATTCCTTCAACGCCTGGCCATGCCTTTTTCGAAAAAAATATATACTTTTTAATAGTCACATGATGTAAAAACTGCAACAAAAACGAACAATTGGTGTTTTTTTGAAACATCAACCACTTGATTTGAAATATTGAGGAACCAATACTGATGAGTAGGTATTCCTTTCACAGTTCGACATGTCCACAAAAACCCTACGAAGAGCCAATTTAATCTATTCAGTCATTTCTTAGTTCACTCGATCAAAATTTTGAAAAAATCAAAGGATCACGTTTATTGCTTGAAAAAATCATAATCTTCAGAAAAATGAGAAACATAATATTCTGAGTTTTTCCCAAATATTATTACATACATACATTTTTTATTGGGAATGCCTTCAGAAAATTTAAGAAACTATGCATAATAATTTTCAACCCGTTTCTGCCTCTTCGTATAATTATTATACTAATCTATCGTTAATTAAATAAAATAAAATTTAATACCCCTAGGTGAATTTCGTCGTTTTTTATGGTACTCGATTTTCAGAGATTGTTTTATATGTTTTATATATTCTTTTCGTGAATCGCTCAATTCAACGGTTTATTTCAAACCATTCGGTTAACGCTGAGGAATTTTTCTTGAACTATTTTTTTTGTATGAAAAAAATATTTCTCCTTCGAAAATGCATGCAACAAAATGTGAAGAAGCTGAACAAAGATTGTTTTATCATTTTGTTATAGATAATAAAGTCTTAAGAGCAAAAAAAATATTTAAATTTTTTCGAATCCTGCGAAACAAGAATGAAGCTGGATGGATTAATTTGGGGATAAGTTGTACTGTAAAAGGCTTCTCTTTCTCTAAGACCATTTCTCTCAAAAGTATGGCCAAAAATTTCGAATTTTTTTTGATCCTTTAATTTATTCCAGTATTGAACAACATAATTTAACGATAACTGAATATGTTCGAACACTTATAAGGGGTAATTCATGTAGAGGTACTTTTTGTCGTGGGGATTAAGTTGCAGATCGCGCATGCGTCGTGTAAACTGAAGTGGTATTCTTGTTCAGTAGTGTTCATAATGAAACAACTTAGTCCGGCACAGCGTCTACAAATTGTTCAGCTTTATTACAAAAATGGGCGTTCTCCGATTAATGTGTATCGGGTACTTAGAGCAACTTACGGTCCACATAATCGGTCTACCGAACGCACAATTCGCTCTACCATCATTAAGTTTGAGACTCAATATTCTTTATTAAATAATACTCGACCAAATAGACCACATCCAGCATTTGAAAGAAATTATCTTCAAAAAAATAATTGTGAAGAATGGTTCTTTTATTTGTTTAAAAATATTATGAAACAAAATTGTTTTTATTGATTTTTTTTTCTATTCAAAGGAAGGAATAGTACCTCTAAATGAATTACCCTTTATAATGGATACGTGGATAATGTCATAAAAATTCCAAAACACTATACCAGGTCTTTGATAACTGAGAGACTTATCAATACCTATCAAGACAACTAATTATCCAAACTTTGAAAGATTATAACTTCGAAATAATTAGTTTGTTTGGCAAAACGATAGCATGCCGATCTGCTAGCTTTCTGAACTAGAACATGCGCACAAAAAAACAGGAGACTAACAGTAACTGGCCTTCTTCTAGTTTCGGGGCGGGAAAACAACGAGTATATCTTCATTTTATACGAAAAAATACCTGATTTCATCTCACAGATCAGTTGCGACTGACGGAAGGTTCAAAGTATAAATTGAATTTGGTACGCCCTGTATATTTATACTAGAAATGAAGCCAAGGTAGATCACTCCAAGCGATGTTCCGCTTAGGATGAAGCACTATTATACACATCATCAATATTTTTCACGATCGTGTTCGGCATCTGAGAACAAACAAAATAGAAGTCTTTTATAAATGAGAATCGAAAAGTGCTTCTATTACAAATCTGTTTAACAATCAGCAGCGGGGGTCGTGGGAACAATCAACCACCAATGTGTAACATACACTCTTGTCAATCGAAGAGCACAGCTTCAGGCATAAATCTCAGTCTGTCATACATAAATATTCCCGTTGTCGTTTGTTTGAGATCGAACTGTATCATTGAGTTGATTGTGATGGATTACAGCTTGATATATTGTTCTTTAATTCTATATGGACCATCAATATCGACCCACTTCTTCTTTTCGAATCCACCTGTCTATGGTCTAGACTTATCACGAATGGCGTACCAAATTCGCATTGTTTGTTGATTTCCCGTTATGAATACATCATACAATGAACTCGTAAATCAATCTTTTTGCATAATTACATTCCACGAAGTCGGTTCCAAAGGGTCATGCAAGTCGGTGGTAAAAATAGTTTTTGATATTTTCGCCTGGTATACAAGGTGAGCCTTTGACAACTACATTAATTTCAATCGTAGATTCTTTTTTTCATTACATTTTTCAAAATTGGGTTCCGTTCAAAAGAATTTCGGAATTTCTCGAAAAAAATTCTCTCATCCAATATTTTCGTGATGTTTAACATAAATGAATTCAAATTTAGTAGGATGTTTTATATGGGACACACTATTCGAATTAAACACTCTGTTCCATGATTTGAGGTCTTGGAGTTACTGCATCACCAACTCGTATAACCATAAAAATTATAAAGGGAGATTTGTTTAGAGGTAATCTTTGTGGTGGGGATTTCGTCGTAGATCGCGCATGCGTCGTGTAAACTGAAGTGGTACTTGTTCAGTAGTATCTGACATTTCATAATGGAACGACTGAGCCCGGCACAGCGTACACAAATTGTTCAGCTTTATGACGAAAATGGGCGTTCTCGGATAAATGTGTATCGGGCACATAATACACATAATCGGCCTACCGAACGCACAATTCGATCTACCATTACTAAGTATACGGCTCAATATTGGTTATTGGATAATACTTGACCAAATAGACAACATTTAGCTCGTAGTGAAGAGAATATAGCGGCGGTGTGGGAGTGTGTGTGTGACGACCCTGAAATGTCGATTCGTCGCCGTTCTCAACAGCTTGGCCTTTCGTATTCAACCACTTGGCGGATTTTATGTAAGGATCTTTCTTTGAAAGCTCACAAAATTCAATTAGATCAAGAACTAAAGCCGACCGACCTACCGAATCGTTTAAGTTTCAGTCGTTGGGCTCTTGACAAGCTTGCAAATGAAAGTTCTGTTCACTGATGAGGCTCATTTTTGGCTTAATGAGTTCGTGAACAAACAAAGACCCGAATCTGGGATGATGAACAACCCGAAGAGTTTCAAGAATTGCCGTTAAATCTAGAAAAAACCACTGTTTGGTGTGGTTTATAGGCCGGTAGTATAATCGGTCCATATTTCTTCAAAACAGAGGATGGCCAGAAGGTCACTGTGGCCACTATTGTGACCGTATCGCAACATGATTACAGACTATTTGTTGCCAGAAATTGAAGCCCGTGTTCTCGACGAAATGTGGTTCCAACAAAATGGTGACACTTGCCATACAGCCCGTGAAACCATAGCTTTATTGCGAGAGCATTTCGGCGAGCAGATCATTTCACGCTTCGGACCAGTGAATTGGCCGGCTCGATCATGTGACATCACAGCTCTTGATTTTTTCATTTGGGGCCATGTGAAGTCCAAAACCTACATATCACCCAAAATACTCATACGTGTCATCGAAAATTGCAAATTTCAAATGGATCTTGTTGTTTTATTTGTTAATAAATATTTTAATTTCATATAAAAAAAGTAGCTCTAACTGAATCACCCTTCATAATAAGCAGTTACTGAACACATCCTAGCATTTTCTGAGAGCTCGAAAATTTAAGAATAACTAGTTATACTACATTTATTTCCGCAAAATGCACTGTTTTCGAAATATTCGTTGTTGAATGATACGAAATGTGGAATGAAATTGAGAAAATTACTCTTTTTCCTTGAACCGACCTTAAGCCCAAATAATTCCACATGTTTTTGCAAAATTAATTTCATCATTGAAAATTTTGCTATTGAATGATATGAAATATTTTACTTATTCTATGGAAGAATGAAAATTGAAGTTTCTCCATAATGGTGAATTAAACATAAATATTTCTACCGTTCTCAATTCGATAACATAGTACTGACTTGGTTTATTCAAACCGTATTTTGAAAACCTTTTATATCTTGGAATTTATATAGGTCTAAGCTTTAGAAATCTGTTCTTTAATAATAGAACTACTAACTTGGATTCAAACTTAGATCTACGAAATAAATCAAGTTTCAGAATCAATTGAAAATTGCTTTCCGAATAGGTTTTCCCAATACTGGTTGTTTCTCTATTGGGAACCTATTTAGAATTCAAAACGTGAAAATCTTTCTGAATATCATAACTTTGACATTTGTATTATATATATTATTAAAATTCTTTGGAATTCACAGGTTCGAAATAGGACATAGAGAATAAAACAGATAGGAATAGTAATTCAGTGTCATTATCAGCTGAAATAATATTTTGGATGGATTATTTTTCCGACCCAAATATCGACCAATAGAATTGCACTATTCGACGTCACGTGGTACAACCTACATGGTATTAAACTGATAATTTTTTCAAAATTTTCTCTGGTAGTTGCTATATATAAACAAAACATGATCCAGTCAAATTAAGCACACGTCAAACTGACAGGTTGAATTCAATTGTGAAAATTGGAGATTTTGCATGAAAATGAGTCGATTTGGAGTTTGTTCTCTGTCCACCATCGATAAAAAAGTCAAAGGAAATGTTCCCATTAATACGGAGAAGGCAAAAAAAACAGTTTGGAACCAATTTACTACTTTTTGTACTGAGAGGGAATACACATTGAGTGCTGAAACGAGTGAAGCGCAATTGGCAAACATTATAAAAGATTACGCTTACAATATGAAGAAAATGGATGGAGAAGACTATAAGGAAGGTACAATAAAAACAATGTGGAATCAGACTGCCAAATTACTTCAAGAAAAGTATTTGAATGATTTCGACATCAAAATCAACCCATTTTCGGATGCTGCATTCAAGACCGCTCGAGGAGCTCGTGATGCCAAGCTTAAGGCTTTACAATCTATTCCGGAAAAACGGAGGGCAAGTGCAGCAGCGTTGGAGGAAAAAGATTGGGATGCAATGACCACTGTTTGGGACGAGGAAACTCCTGATGGCCTCCAGAAAAAAGAAACTGCGAAGGAGTGAGCCTACTGCAGAAAATGCCATCAACAGCATAAACCTCATGCCATCTACCTCTTCTGGGACCATTACCTATAACTCTGACTTGAAGAAAACATGCACCAATGTTTACAACAATTGTATTTTTAATTGCATTACCCTGATCCTTAATTAAATGTTGTTTTATTCATTATGGAATTCTTATTTGTTAACTGTACATTTCGTCTCATGGTGCAATTCTATTGGCCGACATTTGGGACAGAAAAATAATCCCCCGAATACCACACGAGCTTCAAAATTATCTGGTATTTCCCGATAGGTTCCCTGCAAACAAATAAAATCGTCAAGCTTTTCATGAAAAATCACTCGCGCTTCGCGCTCGTGATTTGTTAACCTGAAAAACTTGACTCCTTCATTTGTTTGCAACGAACCTATCGGGAAATACCCGATAATTTTGAAGCTCTTGTGGTATTATAAGTGAAAATTATGTGATATTTTCTGAGGAGTAATAAATATGTGTTTTTTCATAAAAATATTACACTTTGACGCCTTAAACAGGAAGAGGGTGCATAAAAAAGTATCTTTCCAGAATATTATGGATTTCCATAAAGCTACAGTTGGATTTTTTTCAATCTAAAAAGGAATTCGGAGATGGGTTGGTGCAAATTGAAACATTAAATATATTTTAACTTCAGAACGGGGCCGAACTGAAAAAAGTTGTAGAGAACAAAAGTGTTTCTTTCCAATTCAAAATTTTGTAGTTAATCTTCAACGCAGTATTCATAGATTGACCCTGTTTAGATATGATTTTTGGTGAAGATACTTGTTTTGGCTACAAAATACTCTCAATATATTATCTCACACTCATAAATAAATCCCAATTTTCCTCCCTCGCCTCTTAATTATAATTATATCCAGACGATATACTCTCTGAGAACAAAATGCAACGAGTTCACAGGCCAGCAATGGTTGATCACTTTTTTGGATCATTACCATAGTATTTCATTATTACTATATCAATTTAGCCGGTCTATAAAAGGCCATGATGAATACACGATCTCGTTTCGTCATCTCGTAGCGAACGAGCAAGAAGGCAAATTGAAAAATAAGTCGACCAAATGAGGCATACAATAGAGCCTAACTATGATCAACAATTTTCTGCAGTAGCAAATTGCACATATTTTTTATGGAGTCATCGAATTTAATCAGCGATACATAATAGGACGGTGAAATAATTACTATGATCAATAATAACTATCAATGGCAATGATCATTCACATTCATCAGGGATCAATTACAATCTGGTTTATCGGCTACTGATTTAATTGGGCATCATAAGTTTTTCAACTAATGAGCATCGACTCGGATCTTTAGCCTGAAATTACAGCTATCACTGTCGACACGAAATTCTTTGTTTTTATATATGATTAGATGATGGGGAGATAGATCCTCTTCGAAGAGCAATTCTATTTGCAGGGACGGTCATTATGGAATGAGAAGAGAGGTTTTAAAACTTCTTATCACGTCGATTATTTCTCTATATAATTGGATAATTTTATTGAGTATTAAATGGGATTACTGGAAGTACAATTCAATAAGATCGAATTTTCGTGGCCAAGAAAGCATTTATTTCAAAAGAGAGGGAATTACTTATATTTACTTTGAAAGGTTTTGGCAGCCATTCTGGATTGAAGACAACCCTTATAATGGATCACTCGTTTAAGCTCCAGAAATATCGGTTGTTTCTTATAGGTCTCAAATTCTCCATAGCTCCTAAATAACATAAAAAATGAAAATCATGTTAGCACTAGAAAAAACAGCAATGAGAATTCAAAATCCAGGAATGCTGAAGAATAAACCTCATTACAATAAAACAACCCTATCATGATTAATAGCAAATCTTTTCAACAAAAATGAATATTTATATATATAATTTTACTTTACTTTAAAGTAACGTTTCATAAGGTCCTTCATATAACTTAATTATTACATTATATAATTAATATACAGTTTACTAAGTTTTCGAAGTTTATAAAATTGTCCAAATTTATTGTGAAAAATGATTTGAGTGTTTTTTTGAAAGGAGTTTTTTTAAATGTCAAAGAATCATAGAGTAGGAAAGTGAAAATAGATTAGGGATGTAAGTAAAATCGAAAATTAGTATAGAATCAAGATAAGGGATAGTAGTTGAAATTATTTATTTGAAAGTTAGGAAAAGAGATCAAGAGGAGTCACAATTTTTGAACTGGAGATAGAAGGTAGCTATATAGGGTGAACTGACGAACTGCATTTAGCAGGAAAAATTTGAAATTTTGTTGATATGTCTACCTTAGGCTTATTTTTCTGTAACACACTTCCGGTTATACTGAAATGGATCTTATTTTAAATGGGATAATATATATTTTCATCAAGGATTCTAAAATTTCTTAAAAGATGTCCTTTTCTATCCCTAGGTCTGAGCAAAATTAAATATTCAGGTTTTTCCATCAAAAATTACTTGCAAGCTGTAACTTAATATCAATTGTTCTGTAAGGAAGCTGTAATAATTACTTTCGGTTAGATGTCTTGTTGAAAAGGACCTACTTCAATAGATTTTGTATAATACTTGGACAAATAATCATACAGAGTGTTCAAAAAAAAAAAAAAGATCTAGAATGAGATTGAGAAAACTGACAAAACTCATTTTTTCAAATGAAAATTAGGACATTTTTATTATTTTGTAGCATTAATCATCAAAATGAAGGTAACTTTGTATCTTATCTATACCTAAAATTTGAAGTTTTCTTGAATATTGCCAATTTAATATTTTTCTATGGCTATCCCTTGCATTTAATTCAAAACAATTAGTTCTAGGGTAGCCACGTTTATATTTGACATTTCAAATCATCTGTAATGCCAGCCCGGTTAAATTATACAAACGAGATTATTCAAACTTATTTTTATTTATGGACAATGTGAAAAAGTTATTTTATTACCTGATGAAACATGAGTGCGGGAATCATTTTTTAGAGGAAAAATAATGTTTTTAACAATTCAGATTCAACAGTGGATGCTGTGGGAGGTAAATTTCATACAAATTAAACTGGATTACAGAGGGGTATTTGCCCAATGTGAAAACTTAAAATGCTTATAACATTTTAACGCAGCTGAATATAGTAAAACGGTATGGGAAAAAAGTGTTTCTTCTGATCTCAAGAACCTATGGGTGGTCAAAGACTCACCCTGTATATATCATAAATTCCACGAAGTGTGTATATGTAATTTAGTATAAATCTTTTCTACAGAAATTACTATGAGTTCGAAAAAAAACATCAAATACGTTGAAAGTTGTCCCTCAAACAGAATCATTCTACGATTGTCAATGATTGTCAAACACTATCCTTCATTTTAATATGATATCATGCCTGATTGTTTATAAGTAAGGCTATGTGGAGGTAATTGAGAATTTATCGTATTAGCACTGTATTAATGAGCTATTACAACTATCTCGATCTCATAATTTAGTCACAAAAGAAAATAACTCGATCATTACATGATAATTTACATTCATGCCTCTAGCAAAATTTAATAACATAGATTAGTGCCTGTGAAACATCAAACACCGTAATTATGGATGTTAGAGAACGCCAGCTACTCTTTTGTGTTTCAACAAATTCTGCTTTGAAAATTTATTTTTATTCATACCAAAATGTCAAAACTCGAGTTATACTCACGTTAGACTACTGAAAAAAAACTTGAATAGTGCAAACTACGGTTAAAAATATTTCAGTGAAACGTTCTATTTTTATCATTCGAAGACCTTCGAAATGCCATTATAAGAGGATTCCTTTAGGTCAAGATTACAGGGATATAATTGAATAAAATTCCGACGTTTCAATTCATTTCAAATCTTGTTCAGGGCTCTGAAATAAATTATATATTCAATTAGAAATTCGATGGAATACCCACAGGTGGCTCCAATATGACAACACGAAATAGGAACAATTATCGTATGTAAACATTGTATACGTATATATATATTCTTTTGAACTTTTGGCTTACAATATTTATTTAGCAAGCAATAAAGCATATAGATCAGGAGTTGGTGACGGGGTGTCATACAATTTGGCGTATCACATAAAAGCCTAGGGAAAAAACCCCAGTAAAAAAACCCCTGGCTCCCCGCCTAAGTGTGAAACTACAAAAATAAGCTGAAATATATTTTAGGGACTTCTTTCTTCAAGAGTGGTCTTCTGTTGATGGAATCAGAGACTTCTTCAAGTTGTCCACATCGAATCTGGAAATAAAAAGACAATAGCAGAAAAAATAACTAAATAACAAAAATACGAAATTTCAAAGAGATAAAGAAAACACCCTCAAATTAGCCTTTTTGTATTAACTCGATAGTGTGAACCGTAAATTTTACTAAGGAGATAATCAATGAATACATAACTTTTATGGTTCCTCTTTCACAAAGATTTATTTTTAGTATCCGTATGTGTCTCTTGAAGGAGAATAATCTGAGCACCATAGTCCTTTGCTAGTTTAGAAATATAATCACTCTTGTCCTTAGAAATACCCTCTATAATCAAATTTAATACACAAAATTTGTCGCCAATCTGCAAGAAGGATTCTTCGAATCGGGTCTTGCGGTCCAAATGATGATTTTTCAGATCTTCTGATGTTTGAAGTCTGCTATGGAACCCATTCAAAGGAAAAGCATCATCCACAGTTGGGGAAGGTAGTGATATAACACTTATTTCATTGAAAAAATGGCATATAAACATTAAACAACTATGATAAAACAATAAATTCCATCCAAAATATGAAAAATCCATTATGCCGCAAGCAAAATCCAAATTTCGTTTAAATTTTTTTATTTTCAATAATCTTCAGAAGATACTCACATTGCCAGTATTGCCAGTAGCTCTCATGAACTTAATATTTAGTAAAGCACTGACGCGAAGTCAGGAGCTTCTCCGCTGTAGTTCTAGAGTCTTTTCCGGTACTCAGGAACAGTGTGATACTAATAAAACCACCACGATGAGAGAACAAACCCAGGCCGATGTCATGTATGGTATATTGATTTCTCAAAAGCGATTTAATACCTACATGACGGAAATTTGTTGATGATGTTATCCCAATTTAGCTAGTTCTTCAATCTCATCAACCCTCATGAGTCCCACTTGTCAAACCGGCGGCAATATGTTGAGTCCAAAGGTGTGCGGTCAGGAGTGCTTTCAATTACTTCGAAAGTACCGCTGTACAGTAGCCTTGGACCACTTCTCATAGTTTTCATCGATGAATTGGTTGAGGTGGGGAATAAGCTTTCAGTTATTTGCGGATAATTTCAAGATGTACCTTGAGGTGAGGGATGAATTAGATTTTGTGCAGCTTTCCATCAATTTGCTCAGCATTCTTGAGAGGTGTATAAAGAAACTCATTGCATCTAAACAGTGAGAAATGTAATGTCATGTTTTTACACTAAACAAAAATGCAATCCATTTTGATTATACCGTATTGGCTGATTTGGGAGTGATTTTTGAACCAAAACGGTCGTTTGCACCACATATTGATGCCACTTAATCTGCGTGAAGTGGGATGTACGGATTTATTGCGCGCATTTCTCGTGACTTTTCAGATACAGCCTCATTGAAGATCCTTAAATGGGCATACGTTATGTCTGAGCTAGAAAATGCATCTTTAGTATGGTCTCTCTTCCACCAAAACCAGATTGATGAGATTAAGTGCACCGACGTTTCCTCAGGATTTACTTTTGAGTAGACATAGCATGAAGAGTTTAGAGTATCGTCAAGACAGATTCATTTATACATAACAAACTTAATTTTCTGGTTCAAAGACCTGCTTCCAATGCCAAGAACACTTTTTATATGCCTACAGTAATTCTGTTTGTCGTATTTTGGATATTTTTGATTGTAGCATTTCAGATATCATGTGATACTATTTAGGCTGACTTTGTGTTACTGGTCTCATTTTATATATTTAAAAATTGTTGTAGTTGGGTTCAAAGTGTAGAACATTGTGTTTTTTGACTGAATAAATAAATAAAATAAGTAAATAAGTTTGAACTGAGAATAAATTAGACCAATACCCATACTCTCTCAGCAGAGTAGAATTTTAGCAGAATCAGGAACCATCTTGATTAACCTTGAAAACAATATGTTAACATTATCGGCATAAGACACGTTGAATAGCCAAGATTCCTCACGTTTGAGCCAGGCCTCCTGGTGGTGGTTCTATACCGGTCGAAGATCTGCGAGATCCATAATATACGAAGCATAATTGGAGTCGCGGGGTGTCCCTCAATAATTTCATTCTTCGGAGTGTCATTTAACCCGATATAATACGTGCGTCTAATAGTCATGAAATATTACCGTCATTTGTAATGATATAAATGCTCGATGCATAAATCTAAAGTTCAATTAGCGATGCAATTATATCCCAGCTGGATATTTCAGCGTTAATCAAATTATGATATCAGGGCACTAAAACATTTTAAATGAACTGCAAGGCGTTGCTAATCTGAATAGATTATGCCGTGTTTAGCAGGAATTGGAATTAAGTCATGCCGGATGAAAGGACACCGCTCTGCTGTACACTGAATTCGATGCGTAATACACCCTTTATTCGCAAATTTCATCTTTGTGTGAGAAAGAAGGCTTGAAAATACGAGAAAATATAAAAGCTAAGGATTATTTTCATCAGTTATAAAGATGCGCTTACATAGGCAACAAAAACTACTCCATTAAGACCAATTCTTGTTGAAATCGACGGGAGAAAATATCCAGCAATTTACGGCAACAGCAGACAGTAACTGAGTTTAGTTGAAAGGACAAAGTTAGCGATATGGGGCAACTCCTAGAATATAGACAATGCTTTTCTTTACAATAATGATAACGGGGTTGAAACAACTAGGTTTGCAGAATTTCATAGAAATTGACACCAGACAATTTGTAAGAATTCCCAAATTTTTTTTTGTAAAAACTCAATATTGAATTTCCTCTCTTTTGGACTCCTACAATTGTCGCCTGAAAATAGAAATTTTTTGTAGAATCGGAAAAGAGAAATATCAAAAAATTTTTCACAGGAATATTTTATTCTTGAAAATTTCTTTACGCTTGTAAGAAAGATACAAAGACCTTGCCAAAAAAGAACCACATGAGTCATTTTCCCTATTCAGAATATTTAGAGAGGTGATAGGGATTACACAGAATGCAACAAAAATTCTTCGAAAATGCGCGAAAATTAGGTAAAAATGAAACCAAAATTGATCTGTTTCAGGATTTTGTTGCCAAATATTTCTCTTCTGAAAAAATGAATTTGTTACATTATTTTGACGCACACTGTATACTGCTCCAAATCGAAACTCACATTACGTCGAATAACCATCTTGAATGACGGCTTCATTATGAAATTTCCTTATGTTCAATTATTTCGAATTATTTTTAGCATCCATCATATCTAACGCTGAGAAGCGACGTTCAATATGATCAATAAATATTGGTATTATTCCCACACTGTTCGAAATATCATTCGTAGAAGTGCTTGGCATAGTTAATGTAAACATTACATTAATTCAGTGATTAATGATTATTTTTATGATATCGATCAATCACTGGCTTTGAGAAATGATATTTCATAGTTAATTATAAGAATTTTTAGGTGCCACGGACGTTTAGCATTTATCATATATAAATATCAATCTAGCTTAGAATGGGATCACCTCCATGTTGGCATTTCGCAATTTGAATGCACCCACATCTTTCTCACTTCAATTTATGATCATTTACATCATTTCTATTTTGGAATTGACTAATTGAAAGCGTGAATGTCAAGACAAGATCAGGAATGAAACTAGAATTGCTTATTAATAAAAATTTAAAAAAGCAATGAGATCAGGAGATTTTGCGTGCTTGTTCCAAAACCCTTCTCTAGACTATGAAACAACCCCCACAATGAATAAGAAAGAATCAACATGCTAGTATCTTAAATTAAAACTAAGCACTCAGGGTATTCCATGTACTTTTATAACGATGTATTAAATATAAGTAATTACCTGTTTAATTAGTAATTGTTCAATGGTATTTGATGTGCAGGGTTCATTTCAATAATAAGGTTATATAATTTAGCAACTACTGAAAACATCATACACAACATTATAACAATAAAAACAAACAGTTCATAAGCATTATAAATTTTAAAATATTCTGTTGAAGGGAGAGCTAATTCCACAGTATAGTGACCAAGCAGTAGTCGCATTCCGTGGATTTTGAACTGAAATCGCTTACACCAAAGGGAACTCGCGCATTCCTCCCTGCGCATCTAATCTTATCGACCGCGAATTAAAAAATTGTAGAAAAGGATTTGCGTTATCTGTTAAATATTTTGATTTAAGCTCTATATTTTCATGATATTTAGAGTTATGACCATTGTTTAGTCTATATTCATATAAAAATTATGACTCCGCTCATAATCTAACCGTAAATGTAATCACATTTCCTCATTAACAGAACGCATTCAATAGAAGATATATTGTTTTAATGTGGTTTTAATATCACTTTGAAAGAAACAGTAATTAGTGATGAAATTTACTCAATAGTTTACTCAGGAACAGCCTCTGAAACATTTTGAAATGTGTTAAAAATCATAGGTACCCTAGGTTTTAAGTGAAATGACTCATTAAAATTTTTCCAAACGAAGTTTGAGTTGAAGAGTAGGTATTATATAGAAAAACAAGTAGTTGGTGGTTGAAAGCATCGAATGTATTTAATATAAAATCCTCAATACTTAAATTTCACTGAAACATTAATCTTCGAGTCCATGAAAAATAACTTTCTTTTTATATTGAATTGTTTCGAACAATTTTTTCCAGTGAATTCTCCGATGATTTAGTTTGAACTGAAACTATTTTTTACTATATTCAATTTATGAAAAGAGGAATTTTATTATGGAATTCTAGAATTAGTGGTAAGTTTTAGCGAGGGACCTGAACTGATCTTGAGTGAAAAGCGGGGAAAGGGTGGGGGAGATTTAGATCGTTTCCATTCGAATATTTAGAGTGAAAAACTGTTTCCTTGGGGGGGGGGGGTAATTACCACCAGTATACCCCCCCACCCCGTAAATACTCCCTGCGCTAAATATGCTGAGTGTTCTCTAGAAAGGGTTCCTATTATGGTGAAAAAAAAATAAAAAACCTATTGAATTATTGTTATATATATATTATATTATTGTTATTTCTATTTATAAAATTGAAAATCATATAGATACACACTCAAATATTTATCTTAAAAAATTTAACTCTTCTGCATACGCATGCAGTAGGCGTAAACCTCCTGAAATTCCATTGGTTCCTGATATCTCAACTTATCGTAAAGAAATGATGACAGTAGGCATAAACCTCCTGAAATTCCATTGGTTCCTGATTTCTCAACTAATCATAAAGAAATGACGACAGTAGACGTAAACCTCCTGAAATTCCATTGGTTCCTGATATCTCAACTAATCGTAAAGAAATGACGACAGTAGGCGTAAACCTCCTGAGATTCCATTGGTTCCTGATATCTCAACTTATTGAATGAAGCACTACTCAAATAACGGAGCATTTAATAAACAACATTTTCTACAATACTATATATATCACTCACCTGTCGGTGTCTAATGGTATTAAGAAAAAAGAAGGTTTGGTTTTATTGAAACTATTGTTTTTGCAGTTGTATACGCTACAATTGTTAATCATTTTGCAATTAATTTGAAAATAACACAAAATTGAAACAGAATACTTACTGGAATGAAAATAAATGATTAAATGAATGAGCTTTGCTGGTTCATGGTAGATTTTGACTCAAAGAAATTCCACTGAATTATAGGTTAGGTTGTATTTTTTTCTTCGATATCTTCTTTGAATTTTAAATAAATCTCAAAAAAATTATATTCTTCTGAATATTAAACGAATTATTTAAGATGCCTAAAATAATAATAATGACATTATTGCAGACATCTTAGAATTATTAATGAAAACAATGAACAAGGACCAAAATATGAGGTTAGAATCCCTGCGAGCTGCGCGAGTCAGGCTTGGTGTAAGAATATCCACGGAGTGCGACTACTGGTTGGTATCTATACAGTGCTAATTCTTTCTTACGAAGGGTGATACATTTTGAGGTACTCTTTGTGCTCGGGATTTAGTCGCATATCGCGCATGCGTCGTGTAAACTGAAGTGGTATTCTTGTTCAGTAGTGTCTGACATTTCATAATAGAACGACTTAGCCCGGCACAGCGTCTACAAATTATTCAGCTTCATTGGGAAATGTGCGTTCTCCTATCAATATGTATCAGACACTTAAAGCGACTTACGGTCCACATAATCGACCTACAGAACGCACAATTCGCTCTACCATCTCAAGTTTGAGACTCAAATAGACAAAATCCAGCTCTTAGTGGAGAGAATATAGCGGTGGTGGGGTAGAGTGTACGTGATGACCCTGAAATGTCGATTCGTCACCATTCTCAATAGCGTGGCCTTTCGTATTCGACGACTTGGCAGATTTTACGTAATGATCTTTCTTTGAAAGCTCACAAAATTCAATTAGTTCAAGAACTGAAGCCGTCCGACGTACCGAATAATATTAATAATAATAATCGTTTAAGTTTGAGTCCTTGGGCTCTTGACAAGCTTGTAGGGGATCCACTCTTTTCGACAAAAGAATGGTTCACTGATGAGGCCCATATTTGGCTTAATGGGTTCGTGAACAAACAAAATTGCCGAATCTGAGGTGATTAACAGCACGAAGAGTCTCAAAAATTGCCATTAAATCTAGAAAAAACAACTGTTTGGTGTGGTTTATGGGCCTGTTGAATAATCGGTCCATATTTCTTCAAAACAGAGGACGGTCGAAATGCTACTGTGAATGGTGACCGTTATCGCACCATAACATAGACTATTTGTTCCCCGAAATTAAAGCGCTTGGTCTCGACGAAATGTGGTTCCAACAAGATGGTGCCACTTGCCATACGGCCCGTCAAACCATGGCTTTACTGCGAGAGCATTTCGTCGAGCAGAACATTTCACGCTTCGGACCAGTGAATTGGCCGGCTTGATCATGTGACATCACACCTCTTGATTTTTTCATTTGGGGCTATGTGAAGTCCAAGGTCTACATGGACAACAACATAAACATGGGTTCGGAAATGCTTCGTTAGCGAGATACAGGGTGTTAAAGTCGTAAATATAATTCACGTGAGCGAGAGTATACGGCAGGCCGGCCGGACAAACTGAAGTTTGACCCCAAATTCTTCATCAATGCCCCAGCTTTGGCCCTATTTAAAATCGTGGAAATTCCCAAATAAGAAGATAATCAGATATAGGTTTGAGGTGATCAAGTTACTCACGAACAAGGAACATCGCATTAATAACTCGTAATATTAATTACAAATCCACCATGAAACACTTGCGGCATGCATTCGAGACGTATGGAAGTGCTTCGAGGAATATCTCGGAAATGAAAAGATTGGACACACACGTATTATTTGTTATGATACTCTGTTTATGCACGCTGTCTATGGTACATTCCATCTTCCTTTGTGTGGAGTTGGATGCTGAGGAAAACGTTAGAAATAGTTAATAAGATTCCTTGAAATGAATCATAAAAAGGTGATAAATTCGAGAATATGTCATCTATTGCTGAAATTGCCAGTTTCAAATAGAGAGAAAACCCAGTTGATGGAATGTACATGCACATTATATAGAGAAAATACCTCAGAATTTTTTTTTCCAAATATTTCGTTGAGTTACAATTTAATTATCAAAATTATTCCGCCGACTGTCCCTTTGATACTGACAAATACCTCATAATTTTCTGTTAAATTTCTTTATCTCGTTACATCCCTTAGCCTGCGGCTTCGGGCAACTAAGGTAGGAACTTTCTTTTTCATAAAATTATCTTGTGGTTTTGCTAGCTTATTATAGTAAACAGCCAAATGAGATATTCGTCGTATTTAAACAACATTTTGTGCATGTCAGGATATTATTAATATCTTATATATTCTCTAATTTCATTATCGAAGCTTTCCTCCACCAGAAGATACCATCATTTTTTTTTTCATTTACATAAGGGCAAGCAATCACAGAAGTTAAAAAAAAATGTAATTAATTACGTTGAAATTAACTTATCGTTTATCAACTCATTGAGATCTCTTTTGACGAAACATGGAATCCACCACACCCATTCGTCGACTCTGAGACTGTATCTGCCACGTAATCAGGGCGGTCGAGGCCTACTCAACTTAGATAGAGTTCAACAAGAAAATGTGTCTCTATGAGTAATTATTTTCTGAGGAAGAGCTCACCTTTCTTCCGGCGATCCGTGACGCTGACCAAGACACCTCGGCTTTGAGGCTGTTGAGACCAGCTACCGAGTTCACATATCCCACAACGGATAACCAGGTTGATGCATGGAGATATAAAGCCTTACACGGGAGGTACCCTGTCGACCAAGTAGTGTCAACAAGAATGTACCGGAAAAATATTGCCAAACTTGACATACCATCAGATCGCTGCCGAAGATGCTCCCAAGCATTCAAAACAATCAAGCATATGACGTCATCTTGCCCTATATTAGCTCCAAAGGATTACCTAGATGGGCATAACTCCATGGCTGAAATTTATCACCAGCAAACTGCTCTTCTTGACTCACGGTTCGTGAGTAAAAATGGATGCCGGGAATACCCTTGCCTCCTCAAAAACAACAGTTATCGCCAGTTTCTGGATCTCTGTAGTGAAGACAGAGATTAATTATTGACTCGGATTATTACCGGGGATGACCTTGGGTTCATCATCATGAACCTGAATCCAAACAACTCCATCCAAACTCTATTTAGTGGCGCAAAAAGGGCACACCACCACCCAAAAAGTTTGAGGTGTCACAATCGGCAGGGAAAATCATGTCAACAATATTTTGTCAGTCCGAAGGGATTCTGTTGATCGATTACATAAACAAAGGTGTCTCCATAACCCGAGACTATTTTACATAAATTTTAGAGCAGTTCAAAAAAGCTATCAAAGAAAAAAGAATGGAAAAATTTGCCAGAGGTGTCCTCCTCTACAAGACAACGCGTCTGTTCACAAGAGCGGCGTTGCGATGCCTGCTCTGTAATTTAATTTTGACTCATCCACCTTACTGTCCTCACCTGGCTCACAGCGATCATGATCTATTCCTAAACTTAAAAAAGAACTTCGCGGAAAGAAGTTTTCGAATGATAAAGAAGTGAAAGAAGCAGTTTCTGCGTATTCTGCAGAAAAATATCAAACAATTTTTTTCAAAAGGATGAATATGTTAATTGAAATATCTGAAAAAAATTTAAGGGTTGCATATGAATCTATTGAAAAGAAAAAATCATTTTGTATTTTATTCCTATTTCTTACACCCCATTTCGCGAATTTAAAAACGCCCCCTCGAAAATTATATCAAACGCTTTCTGAATCTGTCAAAAAAAATTCCTCCGTAATTTTCGTCGGACGACGATTGAATAATCTTGGAGCTAGACAACGGCAGCTTCTCTGGTCACTGGATTACGAAGCAAGTATACAATGATGGTGCCTTTTTCTCGTCCTACGTGTATATGAATAGTTTGGAATGTCAAACTTAGTTTCGTATAGTTGGGATCCCATCCGTTCCACAAATAGTTGTCTGATGTGCAATATCTGAGTCTCAGCATACAGTTAATCACTTGAGTATCTTGTATCTCTGTTGAGTAATATTTTAAGGAATTGTTTTTGAGACACTTCAAGAGCATGTAAGTAAGTTTTGACACTGCTCCCCAACTAATAATACCATAGTTCAAATGTGACTCGACTAAGCTGTGGTATATTGTATTTGTAATTCAGGAACTCTTCTACCTCTTTGAGTCGATGCGATGGTCTCATCTGAGATGATTATCTACATATATTCCCTGTTTCTGAGGTTTTTAGAAGAAGGGATTTTGAGTTTCGAATAAAACTTAAGGAAAACTTATTATTTTCCTCACTAGGTTGAGGTTTGATGTAAAAAAATATAAGGGTTGAATTTAAAAAGCATTATACCTCGGGGTTGTTTTTTCAAGGGTGGTGATGAACAGAATTTAATCGAGAAATTCTGGACTGATTTCTGATTCAAATTAAAAATATTTCTCTAGTTTTTCTGAGAGATATTGTCAGTATGGAACATCTTATAAAACCATATACAAAAGTAACCGTGAAACGTTATGTATCACATGGGAAAGAGGAGAGTACAAAAACTGAGAATCCCATACTGCTTCTAATCTGATCAACTATTGAATATTAAAATTGAATGGAAAAAATTGAATAGATGATCTCACCGAACGAAAACGAACCTAATTCCCGTACATGTATCAATATAGTTGGTATAATCGTGCACGATGTGAATGACGTAGGCATATCAAATAATGTGAGGGCGTAGATCTAGACGATGAGGGCGGATTTTACTAATTTATTGTCTTACTGAATCTAGACCCATAAATTTATATCGTGCGCTCTATACAGAGCAATAATATTATTATTGTATGTATTGGTCTTATCTCTTGAATGAGCTATACGCGATCTTGAGTCGGGAATAAATTTCCTCCTTTATGTACATAAAGGATAATTTGTTGGACTATTATATCGGACTATTGAAATATGAATATTATTTTTCAAGTATACGGGTGCTGTGCCGAATAGGACATGCGAGCTATAAGATCTTGAATGAAGAGGTTGAATATATTCAGGCTTACTTATAGATCATGTCATAAAAGGATGTTGATAATACAATTTTGAACCTTTATAAAAGCAGAAAATCACTGACGTGAAGTTAGAAGCTAATACTAAAACATCAGCCAGTATAAATGTGAAAGAATCAACATATCTGACTGGGATTGTTTCATATACACAAGGACCAGTGCGTTAATTTTAACCATTGGTTCTTGAGATCAAAAGAAACACTTTTTTCCCATGCCGTTTTTCCATATTCAGCTGCGGTAAAAAGTTATAAGGATTGGGCAAATACCCCTCTGTAGTCCAGTTGAGTTTCAATGAAAATTACCTTCCACAGCATCCACTATTGAATCTGAATTTTTTAAAACCAGTATTTTCCCTCAATGAAATGATCCACTCATTCATGTTTCATCAGATGAGTTCCATATTAAGAGGTAGATACAAAATACTGAATTTTTCTGGTGAAAAACTTCAACATCATAAAGAAAGATTTTTGATGTTCAATCATAATATCTTTCTTCCTCAAGATTAAAAGACATCCCTTTTTAGCGATAAATTTCCAAAAATTTTATGGATAATATCCTTAAAAATTTGTAATCTTTTCCTTAAGATTTTAAAATCATAAAAGCCATCACTTTTATGAACAACAACACGTGATGTTGTCAAATTGCTATTTCCTTCACTCAAACCCAGAAAATATTATCTATGCTTATCTGGACACTGATATTTCTTAACTTTCTTCTCTTTGACATACTTCCTTGAGCACAGAACTATAAGCAGGTGGATGAGAGTTTTTGATATTAATTTGATATACCATTATAAATATGATAACCCTGTATGACATCTTCCAAAACATTCAATGATGGCAGTGTACAAATGTATTTAAAAACATTTTTTTGCTTCTTTCTTTCTTCTTCTTCTTCTAATGCATATTCACTAATGAATGTTTGCGACCACACGATTCATTTCTATCCCGTCTCTAGCTGTATGTATTAGGCTTTCCATTGTTCGCAAGCCCGTCTTATGTTACGTAGCCATGACATCCTCTTTCTTCCCATTCCTCTCCTTCCTTCAATCTTTCCCTCGATAATCAATTGTAGAAGCTGGTATTTCGGGTTTCGCATTATATGCCCTAAGTATGCAGTTTTTCTTTTTTGATCGTCAGCAGCAATTCACGTTCTTTATTTATTCTTCGTAGGACATTTTCGTTGGTCACTTGGGCCGTCCATGGGATTTTTAGTACTCTGCGATATATCCACCTCACAAATCTCACTCTCAGGTTTAGGTTAAAGTCCGCATTGGTAAGAATACGTTTAAATTTCATGAATGTGTTGCGGGCATTTTCTATACGACATTTTATTTCTAGGTCAGATGTCCAGTCTTCAGTGAGCCATACTCAAGGTATTTAAACTTATTTACACGCTCAATTAATGACCCATCAGATGTTAGTTTTGCATTATTGAGTCTGTCTGGTTGACGAGTAATGACCATATATTTTGGTTTTTTGGCATTTTTTTTAATGCCCATTCTCTCGCTGTGTTGTCCTACTACGTCGATAAGGTATTGAAGATCATTCATATTGTCAGCAATTAAGACCGTGTCGTCCGCGTAGCGAATGTTATTAATCCATGTTCCGTTGACTTTAATACCCCTTTCAACGTCCTCAAGTGCCCCTTGGACGATGTTCTCAGAATACAAATTGAATAACAGAGGTGAGAGAACACACCCTTGCCGGACTCCTCTGCAGATTTCAACATTATTGGTTTGTTCTCCATCGATCTTAATGTGAGCAGATTGTTTCAGATAGAGATTTTCAATGCAGCGAATAGCTTTGCCGTCTATATCCATTTGCCTCAGAATTGTTAGTAATTTATGACGTTGAACTCTGTCAAAGGCCTTCTCGAAGCCTATGAAGCATAGGCATACATCTTTCCGCTGATCGTGGCAGTTTTGTATCAGTACTTGTGTTGCTACTAATGGTTCTCGAGTTCCCAGGCCTTGTCTGAATCCGAATTGCGAGTCGCTGATGTTTTGCTCACATTTTCTGAATATTCTCTGATGAATTATCTTGAGGAACAGTTTTAAGAAGTGGCACATAAGGCTGATAAGTCTATGATCCTCGCATTTCCTAGCGTTATTCTTTTTTGGCAAAGGTATGAAGGTAGATGACAACCATTGAGCGGGATATTGACCGGTTTCATATATTCTATTGAAGAGTTTGTGAAGAACTGTTACCCTTTGTCGTCAAGCAGTTTAATAAGCTCTGCAGTTATCTCATCGGGACCAGGTGCTTTGTTATCTTTCAGTGTGCGGATGGTCCTTTCTATTTCTGCTTTTGTTATTGAGGGTCCTAATAGATCATCCTCCGTATCTTGGCCAAGAGTTCTGTCATCCGAGAATAGGTTTCTGATATAATTTTCCCATATTATTTTTCGCGCATTGATGTCGCCTGAGATTTCGTTATTCTCATTTGTTATGGTAGAGAAGTTTTTTTTGCGGTACATTCCTGCCGTTTCTTTTAGTTTCTTGTGCAAGTTGAGATCATCATGTAGGGTTTGTAATCTTTCCATTATTTCGCATTCATGTTTTAACCATTCATTCTTTGCTATTCTAATGTTTGCTCTTATTTGTTTTTGAATTTTCAGGTAGTTCTCTTGGTTCCTCTGGGTTTTGAATTTCCTACGTTCGTCCATCAATGAAAGAATCTCGTCAGTTATCCATGGCTGCTTGTGTTCTCGTGTTTTATATCTTATTACTTCTTTAGCTATATTCATTATGATATTTTGAGTATTTTCTTTCTTTGCCTGATGATTATCTTCTGTTCTGAATTCCAAAAACAATTTAATCTGAAAGATTACAAGTATTCCGAAATTTAGGTGTGAAATTATACTTGATTGAAGAAATTGAGTTTGGTCACCTAAATTTGCTTCTGAAAAATTAACTAGGTGTTCTTTATATATAAAAATTATGTTAGATCATTAACATGAATCTATTCTGTTTAGATTATAATTTTAGATTATAATTAATTACTGAACATGCATAAATTTTCTAGTTTTATAACAGAGTATTTGTTTTAATTATGTGAACAAAAACATAAATAGAGAATAATGATTATTCTTCGATTATGTCAAATTTTAATACCTTACTATAGAATATTAATTTATTACCCAACCTAAGGAGATAAAAAATTTATAAATGCAAAAGTTTTTCAAATGGAAGATAATAGCTGTAACCATTATTGATATTCAGTTAAAATTGTCGTCAGAATAACTTGAGTGAATTATTACCAAATTAAAATGTTATTATAACGTCTTTGTGGTGGGTAGTTCCCAATAAAATAGTGTTCTGTGGTTCTTTGTTGTTTTGATTCTGTTTGAAACTTTCAACAGATATTTACAACAGATAACTGGAAAAAATATCGAACGGATACGGTGGTGACAGAGTCTTTGAACTCGTATTTTTTTCAACCGACAAAACACAGTGCACCACAATGAAAGTAGAAAACACTAAACCAAGGATATTTTCCCAGTCACGGAGGAGGAGATTGCAGAGTTAATTGCCTCCTGTCCCAACAAGAAATCAACAGGAGTAGATGACAATCATTTTGCTGAAGCATTCAGTGGATATAGTATGCAGCCATCTCACTAAAGTCATCAATAATTGTATTATGCAAGGGATTTTTCCCAGTATCCTAAAAACGGGAAAAACGATACCTTTGTTCAAGAAGGGCGACCGAAATAAGATTGAAAATTATAGGCCCATAACGATTGTTAGTGTTTTCTCGAAGCTGTTCGAGAAAGTATTAGCCCATAGACTGACGCAATTTCTGGAGAAGAATAAACTATTCACCGAAGCACAACACGGATTTAGATCAGACAGATCGACGGGAACTGCAATCGTGGAAATAGTCCAATTAGTTTCCACAAAGATGGACAATGGTGAGTACGTTCTGATGTTGTGTTTCGACCTGCAGAGGGCATTTGACTGTCTTGAAGCTGAATTTGTTTCGGAAAAATTGGAGCGAATGGAAATACGTGGTTTTATGAACCAGTGCATAACTTCTTTTCTAAAGAATAGGAAAATCTGCATTAAGATAGAGGGTGGCTCCTCTGAATTGTATGACACGGGTTTGGGTATCCCGCAAGGAAGTGTCTTGGGACCATTGATTTTCTCACTTTTTGTAAATGACTTACCTGAGTATATAACAAATGGAATAGTATTTTTATACGCCGACGATGCATCTATTATCATTTCTGATAGATCGAGAGAAGGATTAGCAAAAAAAGCTGAAACTGTACTTCGTGAATTTAAAAACTGGTGCGATAAAAATAGACTGATGATAAATTTTGAGGAGACTACCGCAATTGAATTTCACAATGCACTTAAACTACCGGCGGAGCCTCACCTTGTGCTCAATGATGTGGTCTTGCTGTTGTCTGATGAAGTCAGACTTCTTGGCACCACTCTGGATCACCATCTAGGATGGTCCAGGGAGATTGATGTTTTGTGCAGGAGAGTGAATACCTGCTTTTATACACTGGTCCACATAAAGAGATTTATAGGCATGAAAAGCGCACTTACATATTATCATTCAAATGTGTGTTCTATCTTGAGATACAGTATCTTGGTGTGGGGGAGCTCAACTGATGCTCACAGGCCATTTGTCTTGCAGAAAAGAATAATACGGTTCCTTTTTGGATTTGAACCTAAGACGTCATGTAGGATAATTTTCAGGACCTATTCTCTTTTCACTCTACCATGTATATACTTGTATACATTGCTGAATTTAATACACTCGAAGAGATCAGAATTGGTTTGTCGTCAAGAATTCCATAAATACGAAACAAGGGCAAGACATAGAATTCATCTTCCGAAGCACTACCATAAGTTTCATGAAAGATCTCCGTACCATGCTGGTTCTGTTTTGTACAATTTACTGCCGAATGAGATCACGCTGTAGAATCACACACAATTTAAAAAGAAAATCAAATCAATTTCGACAAATGAAGCTTTCTATAGCGTGAAAGAATATGTTGATTTCTATAGAATAAATTTCAAAAATGCGTGAAAATACTGCACCAACCGTAGTGAAATATTGAACTGTATAAACTCAGTAATATATGTTTTTTCGTCGGTTTTTAAATATTCTCATGTTGGTGATGTTATTTTCAGTATAACTTTGTTTTATATAATACTATGTATTAGTATTGACCTGTCATGTAATGTTGATGACGAATAAATTTATCTATCTATCTTATCTATCTATCTATCTATCTATGGTCAGAAAATGAATTCTAATTTTTCTTGTTTATGAGCATATAACTTCCAGTTTCAATATCGATGAAATTTTAATTATACATACATCATAACAAACATTCAGAAATATTATAATAAAGTCACATTCTAATATCTATAAGTTTGTGAACCAGGTTGAATCGGTGTATGGAGTAAAGATGTGAAAAAACTTCTATAAACTCACAAAACATATCAAGGAGACTGGGTTCTAAGTTTCTAAAACTCATATGAGCTAGAGTTGAAGCATTCCTATGTTCGAATAGATATGATTTGATGAACCCTGAAAGTCTGAAGCTAAAAAAAACCTGCTCTTCATAAAGACAAGTCTTCAATTTAACAGGTCCTGACAGAAAATACATTACCTCTTTCAACGGTCAAAATATACCGAAGTACCTATGTGAGTGATGGAAATCTTTTTCTCTATTTATTATGGAATATTACTGTGGGTTAAATATTAAACATGATGTCTAGCACATCATCAATAATGAATACAGCAAATGGCAATTCAGATTTTGTGGTGAATGTAAGACAAGAATTGTTCATCATTAATTTCATCTATAGTGTTTAGTGGTGTATGGTGGGGTGTTGCTTCGTATGAGAAGCTGAGACTGTGGGCACATTTTAACACCAAATTGGCAAAGATGGCCAGTAGAAGAAACTTCTTACTTGATTGCAAGACCACAGGAGTTCTACCCAAACATATTTGTACAAGACATCAAATGCTGTACCAAACTTTCATCTGATAACGCAGAAGATAATCGAAAGGTCAGTCATTTTAGTGAAAGGATGTCATCGAGAATACTGAATATGGAAATATCCTTCACATAAAGGTAGCCTGTCTTCCACCCTTGCATAGTTAAATGATAGATTAAATGATGTCCTACCAAGGGGTATCCTTGAAGAATTTCACCATGAACAGACTAGATCATACAGTTGCTGTATTCTCAAAAAACAAAAAAATCCTCGACAAGAAATTTTTGGATCTTAAAGAACGAATATTGAATTCCATCAAATACAAAGTTAAATGGTTTCGCAACCTCACAGATATACAAATTCCAAATGAGGTCAAACTCATGTGTAGGCCCTAAGTTCAGTATAGTTGCCCGTTCAATTAAGGACTTACTCAACAAGAACATTATAGCTGACGTCGAAAATGCTATCGGTTATATCCCCAATTTACAACAAAATATATTAAAGGCAAAGTGCACTAATGCAATCACATATTTTGTATATTCCCACAATAGATCACATAGTATTGAACATTACCTTTAATCTAATGCCAGAAAATATATTAATGAACACAATGACCTTATGACAACGGCGGACAAAGGCAATGTTCGGTGGAACTTTCCACAGAATAATACAATAACAGGATGAATCTACTTTTGCAGGCAAAAATAACAAAATAGTGAACCGATTAAAAGATAAGAGCTTTATCGATGCTACCACTGCCAGAAATCTGACCACTTATAAGGCATTAGCTCCAAGAATATATGGACTTCCCAAGATCCATTCTGTGAGCGATTTGTTCCATTTCTGTAGCAAGATCAACAATATTATATTACTACAAGGATACAAACTGAATTCCTTGGACACTGTCAGCTAATTCACCAACATTTCACTCGACTTAGTTACATATGACCCATGAAGGAGAAGAAGCATGAATCGTGATTGTATCTATGAATCCAACCTTGGAAACTAGGCAATTTTTCTATGCATTTTGTGCTTGACCCACAGTAATCATGATAATCCTGAAAGATCATATATAAAAGATACGATTCGTTCGGCTACTGAGTGGAGATAATCCCTATCACCGGTTCCAGTTCTGTGAAGTGAATGATTAACGATTAGGGAAATTCATATTCGATATCGGTTTTTCGGACGAATGCTCATTTCACATTAACAGCCAGGTGAACTTACTATCGATTGGTAAAATGAAAATTTGAGATTAATTCGTGAAGGTGGGATGCTTTCCTAGTGTCCCCAAAATGTAATGTTCTGGCGGTTATTTATAAAAATAACAGAATTGACCCTTTAATTAAACCAGTTTATCTCACTTGCCAAATTTATTACCATTTATTTGGGAACGCTATTCGTCTATCCCACTAGCAGGTATTGGAGTATGCATAGAAGACCATCACACGATCATTTCACTTCATAGGCGCGCAAAAAAATCAGTAACGTTTTTCGAGATAACCGATTCGAAAGAACGGAATGAATGATGACCTAAATGAAACAACAAATTAAATAAATCAACGGGGCGATCTTCAAGTAGGTGGTCACCAATCCAATTTTTATTGCTCGAGAATTGCAGGCAGATTGCGAGAAGGTATAAATCTTGGCAACGTTTCGCCCGCCCTTGTGGGGTTTTTCTTCAGGAAGATTAACGACTCTGTGGTCGCGCACGTTACAGAAACCTGCGTGCGTTAGCGGCTTAAGATCGTGAGCCGACTCCAATCTAGATAGCTGGGCGTAAATTGAAATATTGTAGTTGCATCAAGCCGTGTATGTTTAGGTCGAATATCAGTTGAGAATAATCGAGAGAAGCTGTGGTCCCAGGCCCGCCCTCGCATTTTGATCTCGGAGTTGCCTCAGTTGCCCAATTCAATTCACAAATCATGACTTACGCTTCTAGATATGATTTCGTGTACAGGGTATCCAAAATTATTCGATGCTGGTTGTTATTGATATTGGAAACGCTCTTTGAGCTGTGATCGTAGGCAGCTGTTTCTAAGCCTTGAAAAAGAACGTAACAAACACTCAATCTCATAAAATTCTCCGGAAATCAGGAATTAGAACATAAACTCCAGTAGTTCACTCAATACTGCCTACTTTTCAAAGCCGACCACATGAATGTTCAATGTGCAACCCTCAAAATAAACTTTGAAGCTTTGAAACTAGGGTTAATACTAATGGAATCACAAGACCTTCATTTTCAAGGTTAATTTGGCAACGTTACACGCTGAATTTTTCAACATTATCTTCGAAACCTAAATTCAACCAAACGTTGATAATAAACGTACAAAGTATATGGTTGCTTCATTAAACCATTCTGATACATAATGTTATATTGGATTTCCTGAACGTGGATTCAACAAGGACTAAGCAATACTATAAACGTTGAAGAGTCACCTTCACTCTACATTCTAGCAACCTTTATTCAAAGCCACAGCTTATAGAATTCTTATGCATAAAGCACCAAACGTTCGAACTAAATACTCAAAAATACGTTTCAATCTCTCTAAAATATTTTTACAACTATGTCCGATGGATATTCTGGAAGTAATTGAGGAAATCATATTTCAAATGCTCATAACTCCTAGACAATTCGACTGATTTCGCCCAATAACGAACGTGATTTTTTGACAAATTGTGAAAATATGAAAACTTTAGCTGATTGATTTCGGAAGATATAGAGTAAACGGCCGGCAAACCGGACATACTCAAGATTGACCCTGGATTCTTCCTCAAGAAGTCAATCCCATTCTCAGGCGGCCAATTTAGGGTCCATATTCTAAAATTACAGACATTTGGTTAAAACGATGGCACGCTTATCTACTGAAGCGAGCGCGCAAAAGCAGCAAGGAAATGGTTTTCAAAACCATCTTTGTACAACCTTGTGTAATCCAAACAATGGTTCGCTTCTACTTTATCGTTGAAATGAAGTTCTTCAAGCATAAATGTCACGCATGTGATGAGCATAATTTCTCAGTCTCACACCTACTCAAAGTGCACATTTGTGAACAAACATTTCTGATCTAATCTTGAAAGCCTTGAAAGCACCAACATCCTGTACTGTCTTCTTCAATGCGAGTATTGAAGATCGAATAAAGAGATGTTTTCATCCGATTGATTCGTATGTAATGAAATTCGATTCAGCTAATCAACAAAATTATCGATTGGAATGTGAAAGCCGTTGGATACAAGTTTATTGTGAAAGAATATCAAAAGTGATTCTATTAGCAGATTCAATTGATATCCATTCATGCTATATCTTGTGAACGTCCGTGTCAGGGCTGAGCGTCTTCTTTCATTATTGTATTGATATAACACATATTAATACATGAGTGTTTCCTAATCGAATGATTGACTGGTAGGACGAAAAGGCTATTGTTTTGCCTGTAAATGAAATCCGAACATCATGTATTGAGGTAATTATTCGATGATTAAATGAGTTTACATGTGTTGGGAATCATCACCTGAATGGAATGTCCATGAGACGTATAGCCTTTCGATTCCGATAACCTCGTCGAAAATGGAAAAATCGAGTCTTTTATATTTCGTTTTGATACCATCATAATTTCATACTCGTACTCACACAGTGCTTAATTATTTTTGTGCAATTGTTTTCATGAAGTGCACGCACGATATCTGCAAATTCAGAATTTCAAGACGAAAATAGTCACGATGAATGAGTTAAAAGACTCACCCATGAAGAATTTAAAGTCGCCTCCATTCTTGTCGGTGAGAATATTCTTCAGAACGACAACGCCGGACCGTTTTGAGATTGAGGTTGAGTTTTTGATTAAATGGAATCGAGAATGTATTTCGCTCAGAAGTTCTGACAAGCAGTTCCTACTGCGTATAATTTTTTTTTGGTGCTTATTCTAGTTTAAAGAACTACGAAAATGAAAAACTAACAATAGATTCGAAAATGAAAAATCGTTAGAAGAACTTTTAAAAAAAGGTGGAAAACATTTTCTTCCTATCACATTTTTTACCTGTAATATTCAAACGACAATATCAATTGAAATGATCTTTTGTAGAAGGTTTTTGATAAGACTCATCACATTTTTGCATCATTAGATTTATTCAATTTCTTGGGGTTACTCACTACCACTCTACAGATTGGTTAAATTCAATGAAAATAAAATATCACAACTGAAGGTCCATATCTTGTACTTATGAGTCCTTTTTATAAATAAAATCATTATTTTTTCTCCTAAATTGCACCATTCTTGAATATTTGGTTGATAGAAATTGAATCGCTAAATTTCTCCAGTGTCCCACCACTAATCACTATAGATGAAATTAACCTTTCTACAATTTTTGTCTTACATTCACTACAAAATCTAAATTGCAATTTGCTGTATTCATTATTGATGATGTCTAGCACCTTGTTTAATATTTAATCCAGAGTAATATTCCATAATAAATAGAGAAAAAGATTTCCATCACTCACATAGGTACTTCGGTATATTTCCATGATGACCGATAAAATAGGTAATGTATTTTCTCTCAGGACCTGTTAAATTGAAGACTTTATGAAGAACTGGTTCTTTATAGCTTCAGACTTTCAGGGTTCATCAAATTATATCTATTCTAACATGGGAATGCTTCAAATTAAGCTCATATGAGTTTTAAAAACTTCGAACCCAATCTCCTAGAATTGTTTTATACCTGTATAGAAGTTTTTTCACATCTTTATTTCATACATCGATTCAACCTGGTTCACAAACTTAGGAGATAATAGAATTTCACTTAGTTTTAATATTTCTAGATGTTTGTTATGATGCATGGATAATTAAAATTTAATCAATATTGAAACTGAAAGCTAAAGGTTCATAAACAAGAAAGATTAGCATAAAATGCATTTTCTGACCATAATAATTTCATACTGAATTGAATAATTTCAAACTATCGAAATTATCCTTACAATATTTCCACATTTTTGTTTGAAGAAAGCTACAAATAACTGTTGACAGTTTCAAACAGAATCAAGACAACAATGAACCACAGAACACTATTTTATTGGGAACTACCCATCGCAGAGACGTTATAATAACCTTTGAATGTGAAAATAATTCACTCTAATTATTCTGAGAAAAATTATAACTGAAGGTCAATAATGGTTACAGATATTATCTTTAATTTAAAAAAAACTTTGAAATTATTAATTTTTTCCTCCTGGGGTTCGGTAATAAATTAATATTCTATGGTAAGGTACTAAAATTTGACATAATCTATGAATAACCATTATTCAATATTTATGTTTTTGTTTACATAATTAAAACAAATACTCTGATCATAAAATCCAAAAATTTACGAATGTTCAGTAATTAATTATAGTCTAAACAGAATAGATTCATATTAATATAATATAATATAACATTCACTTTATTTAGCATAAGCTATTAAGTACAAAACAACTTAACTATAAAATTTGGAGAAAATTATATCCTATTGCTCTCCTATTTATACCACTCCACAACCATTTTAGCACATAGACGTCTAAAGGTACCAAAATTATTACAATGTTTAAACCTCATTTGGTAATTTATCAAACAACAACAATCCCCCATAAAATAAACTCCTTAGCATACTACTTCTATTAAAAAAATCAACATAAAAGTTTCCAACATTTCTTGTCTGGTAACCATGTACTGAACTTACATTATGATCTAACAAAATTATTTTTTTTTATTAAAGAATATCGAGTTAGTTTTTCAGAAGCAAATTTAGGTGATCAAACTTAATTTCTTCAAGCAAGTATAATCGCACACCTAAATCTGGGAATACTTGAAATCTATTAAAGTAAATTGTTACAAAAATTGTACAGAAAATAATCATCAAGCAAAGTAACATCACTTTAAAATAGATATTCGTAGTGACATCATTCATTGTTGTTGAAGATTTCGAAAATGATTTTTATATTTTTAACAGTATGATATCAAGAGACCTCATAGACCTGTTCACTGGTCTCTGTCAAGGAGAAGAAACTTCAAAAATATCAGTGTTTGGAAAATCATAGATGATTTTTTTTTGGCTTTGAGTGAAAAAAAAGCAATGTGACAACCTCATGCCTTTGAAGTTTTCATAGAAATGATGGTTTTCATGATTTGGAAATCTTAAGAAGAAAATTACAAATGTATGATAATTCTGAGGTTTTTCTTGGAATTTATCACTAGAAAGGGATGGTTTATAATCTAGAACTAGAAAGAAATTATGGTAGAACAACAAAAATCTATATTTATGGTGTTCAATTTTTTTTTACCAGAAAATTAGTATTTTGTATCTTCCTTCTGAATATGGACCTCATCTGATGAAACATGAGTAAGTGAATAATTTTTTAGAGGGAAAATAATGTTTTTAAAAAAATCAGGTTCAATAGTGGATGCAGTGGAAGGTAATTTTCATTCAAACTAAACTGGACTACAGAGGGGTATTTGCCCAATGTGAAAACTTAAAATGCTTATAACTTTTTAACGCAGCTGAATATGGAAAAACCGTAATGGAAAGAGTGTTTCTTTTGATCTCAAGAACCTATGGTTAAACGCAGTGGTCAAAGACTCACCCTGTATATATACACTACGCGTCAAAATTATGGAACAATTGTCAAAAAAGTTCCACATGAATCTCGTTTCCTATTAAAAAATTTCAGAAGGTTGATGGAGATGGCACAGGATGCAATAAAAATCAAAAATGCATAAACCTTGGTAAAACTTTAGTAAAACTGAAACAAAAATTGACTTGTTTCAGGATTTCGTTGCCAAATATTTTTCTTCTGAGCATTCGTTCCATAATTTTGACGGGCACTGTATATCAATAGATGAGTACTTCTCTCTGTTTCATAGAATAGATAAAAGAGTTTCAACAAAATTCCAACCCCGTACTTCTGTCAGTGTTGAACACCACACTGGTCATAAGACGCCGTTAAAATCCATATAAATTGCGGTATAATTGTTCTATGGTCGCTCTGGAATTATCGAGTTATTGTTTGGACACGAAGCGGGGCACACAGAGTCAATGCGTCGCATCTTGGCGTATTTTGTTTTAATTACACGCTACAATCACTGAGCATTATTCATATCCACGTCTGTGTTCCACAATAAGTTCACATTACACGCCTCTTGGTAATTGCGCTCGTTTGTCTCAGGACCGGCCCTGCTTTCAGTTCTTTCATCTGCCGATGTGAAATTGCTTTCACTGATGACGGATATTTTATTTCTCGTTGTAAAAATACAAATAGATTTTTCCTGTGACAATTCTCTGTATAATTTCATGAAAAAAAATGGGGTTCAGATAGGAAACAATGCAGAAAAGCACTGGCATGGAGTTGGGAGCTCTTAAAGACTTGTTCTTAACTGATTCCCCGGACGGTTGGTTTGGGATGTGCAAAGCTGAAAGCATTAAAAAACTTAATTTTTGTTTTTTATAAAACCGGGAAAGCATTTTTGATCATTTATTTCTTTCAAACATTTTGAATGTTCCTTCATTGATATGGTCTTTTGTTTTTGAAGAATAAATTCTTCATACAAATTCTTCGATAGCTTTCAATTTATTTGACTCTATTGTCACTTGACTCGGTGATACATTTATCAGAATATTAATTGCCTCTAGAAATTTCACAGATTTTGTTAACATTTGAGATGGCATATTTTTGGTATTATGGATTAAAGTCATTTCTCGTGAATATGCAGGGTGAGTCTTTGATCACTGCGTTAACTTCAACCATAGATTCTTGCATAAAAAGAATTTTTTTTTCTTATAACATTTTTCCAAATTTTACCCCTCTCAAAAGATAAAGGGTGTTGAAATTTTATAAAAAAATTTTGTTTTCACCTGTAATATTCAAACAACAATATCAATTGAAATGATCTCTTATAGAAGGTTTTTGATATTGTAACAGTCCTGCATATTTTGGCATGAATAGATTTATTCCATTTCTTGTGGGTTTCTCACTACAATTGTACAGATTGGTTTAATTGCATGAAAAACAAATATCACTTGAACTAAAGGTCCGCATCTTGTACTTTCAAGAATCACTAGTCTATTTGCAGATATAATCATTCATCTTTTGTCCTAAATTGTACCATTTTTGAGGTATTCGAAGTTGAAAGGAATTAAGTCGATATAATCACCTGATGAAACATGAGTGAGTGAATCATTTCTAAGGCAAAATAAAATTTTTAAACAATCCTGATTCAATAGTAGATGCTGTAGAAAGTAATTTTCATTCAAACTTAACTAGAATACAGCTCCGGTGGAGTACAAGTAAATACTTCTTCATCTGATTCTGAGACTTCTCTTCTTTTAGGCAAAAATCATATGACTCCAAAGTTGAAAACTGGTTTACTTTTTACTCGCGGCTTCGCCTGCAGTGGAGCCATAAAATAAGTATGAAAGATAAAGGGTAAGGGTATAATCGAAATGAACCAATATGATAACTAAATTTTGTTGCTTGGCTGAGATAAACAATTTTTAAAAATTACTACATATGCTTATTGAAATGAAACAACAAATGTTAAAATATATTTATTATATATAGATTTCGCGGAATTTTCAAAGAAATGCAGAGTAAGAATTAACATCAGCGAGTAAGATCTACAATAATAAAGTAACAGTTTACCACAGAAATTATGGATAACCTCAAAATTTTGAATAGTTTTATACCGTATGTAACGACAGAAGAAAAAAACAATAAATGTAGAAAAATTAGAAATAGTTGAAACTATTGTCAATTGAATTAGATATTGTCGTCACCGACGGTAATACAGTGGGATGGTATTACAGTATTCAGAGTTGAAACTTAATTCCTGTAATGCTTGATGGCGTTGAAGTAGCTAAATTTGTTGTTTTTTTGGCAAACAATTTTCTTACTTTTTTTTTTCAATAAAAAGTACCCTATGTTACTTCTTATATTTTCAAAAGTATATGTACAAAGTTGCATGATGATCGGTTTAGTAGTTTTTGCGTGAAAGCGTTACAAACAAACTTACATTCGCATTAATAATAGTATGATGAAATTGACGATCAACATTTAATTGAGTAAAACGTCAAAATGATAACCTAATGACAGTGATATCCAGATTCTAATGAAATCGATGAAAGTAGGGTAGTAATGAGTTGAGAATACTAAGGGAAGAAAACGTCGCTTTTTTTGTCGTTATTATTAACTTTCTGGCATGCAAGACGAATATAAGCAGAAACACGTGTCGGCAAGTACCTTCCATCCAATTCTTATCTTTTCTGCACTCCTAAGGTATCACCCATTATCCTTCTTTTATATTATATTTTTTATTTTCAATTAGGAGTAATAATCATTTATGAGTATTCTTAAATTCAAATTGGTGATCCAAAGTTGTATTTTTAATAAACAATATAGTAATTTCGAGAGACATACGTCAACACACGGAGGTGGAACCAATATAAGAGCTCTCGATTTCTCAGATGGAAAAAAAATTATTATAAGCATTTTAAGTTTTCACATTGGGCAAATATCCCTCTGTAGTCCAGTGTAGTTTGAATGAATATTACCTTCCACAGCATCCACTATTGAATCTGAATTGTTCAAAAACATTATTTTTCCTTGAAGTAATGATTCACTCACTCACAGATCATCATATCGATTTCATTCCTTTTAACTTCAAATATCTGCAATTTAGGAAAAAACACTAATGATTGAAGTACAAGATATGGACCTTTAGTTCAAGTGATATTTGTTTTTCATGCAATCTGTACAGTAGTAGTGAGAAACCCACAAAAAATGGAATAAATCTATTGATGCCAAAATATGCATGACTGTTACCAAAAACCTTCTACAGGAGATCATTTAAATTGATATTGTCGTTTGAATATTACAAGTGAAAATGCAATTTTTCTATGAAATTTCAACATATCTTTTGAACGGAGCCGAATTTGGAAAATTGTTGTAGGAAGAAATGTTTCTTTTGACGTCCAGAATCTATGGTTAATATATATAAAATTAACGCAGTGATCAGAGACTCACCCTGTATAAATTTATTAATTCATATTAGCTCCTTCGAAATTAATAGAGAATTATCTTCCGATCGAACATTTTCTCGCAGTAATTAAATTATATTATTATTGAATTATTAAAATGAGGAACAACAAGCGTACGAAATTGTTTTAGAATAAATTTTTGCCTATCCAGTCGAATAGATACATATTTGCCCGATACACCAAGTCAGGATGGCCGAGCGGTCTAAGGCGCCAGACTCAAGGTAACTTGCCTGTTATACAGGTTTCGGGCGTTCTGGTCCTCTCTGAGGGCGTGGGTTCGAATCCCACTCCTGACAAAATCTTTTTATTTTATTTCTGATACATTTCACATGACTTATATATATGCAATAGTCAACAATTTTGATTTTCCGTATATAATTGATCAATTTTATATGAATAAATGTTGATTCGAAATTCAAATGTTATCAAATTTTTTTATTCTTCGACGTTGGTGCTCAAAACAAAAGAAACCATAAAATTTTAGTGTGATAGCAGCTTATTAGCCTATTTTCAAATACCATCTGCGGAAGATTCGCCCGACCAAGTATAATTCAATTATATTCGAACGATTGTGTATAATTACATAATAAATCATTTCTGTACCATAATTTGACAAATTGGTTCTAAGTTCGTCTTACATTCAGGTTATCCGATTTGTTAAGGTAAATGTTAATGATAGATTGATTCAGTTCATAATAGAGCTAAATATAAATATATATGTAACGGTTGATTTGGTGCGTGTTAGACGAGCTGGTAAAAACCATCTCGGTTTGTTGTGAATATACCATGTTGCACCAGTCGGCATTTCCTAGAATCAATTTGAAGGCCGATTAGATTAAAAAAAATTAGGTTGTTTCGTATGAGAATAAACATCGTATACTAGGAAGAATTTTATGTCTTATTGATTAAATCTTCAGATAAAAATTGAGGTTTTGATCTTGAATAGAAGTGAAAGTTATTTGAGTAACTTATGGAGAAACTATGATATACAGTGATGGGCAAATATGTGGCCCCAAGTAAATATCTCTGGAATTATTAGAGATATCATAATGAAATTTAGAAGATGGATACTGCAGTATATATGTATTCTTATATATATTCTTTTGAACTTTTGGCTGACAATATTTAATTAGCAAACAATAAAGCATATAGATCAGGGGTTAGTGACGGGGTGTCATACAATTCGTCGTATCACATAAAAGCCTAGGGAAAAAACCCCAGTAAAAAAACCCTGGCTCCCCGTCTAAGTGTGAAAATACAAAAATAAGCTGAAATATATTTTAGGAACTTCTTTCTTAAAGAGTGGTCTTCTATTGATGGAGAAAGAGACTTCTTCAAGTTGTTCACATCGAATCTGGAAATAAAAAAACAAAAGCAGAAAAAAGAACTGAATAACAAAAATACGTATCATATTCGTTCGAAATTTATAACCCATTCCAAGAAAGAGTCGGAAAGATCATGAATAGCCCTAAAACCATCTTGAAATTTATATATGGGACAACTATTGATGAGTTGAGGTATCTTCTTCTGCGTCTCCACATTCACAACTTGCGCTAGGAACTGAGTTCTATCTGAATAGCATGCTCTTGGTACGACCATGATGTAACTGTTTCAGAAGGATCAGAAACGAGATACTTATTGATCATTTCGTAAGAGTTCCACTCGGTCTTCCATAATTCTTTATCACTTATGTTCATATTGAAGAACGTATTATGCCATAATGGTTTACGTGACTTCAATCTGGGAATTCTATTTTGTGGAATATATGAAATAATTGGGAATAAATTGGGAAAAGAATGATATTTGTTCCAAGAATTCAGAGCTGCAGTCTGTCTGCGAATATGGGGAGGGACAATGTTAGACAAGACTGGTAACCAATGAACCGGTGTAGATCTTATGGTGCCAGTAATTACTCACATGGATGTATTCAATTGTTCATCAATTTTTTGTGTATGTGCACTATTAAACCAAACAGAGCAACAATACTCAGCTGCAGAAAAAACTAGGGCTAGAGATGCTGTGCGAAGAGTGAAACCATCAGCACCCCAAGATGATCCAGCTAATTTCTGAACAAGATTATTCCTAGTTTTCAGTTTTAGGCTCAGATCATTTAAATGAGCCTTGAATTTGAGAGATGAATCTAATTCAACTCCTAAGTATTTTGGATAGAAATTATGTTCGATAGGAGAATCATTGAAACTTACAGCTAATTTTCTATATTTTTCATGATTATTCAGATGGAAACAAGATACCTCTGTTTTGTTGGAATTTGGACATAATCGCTCAATAAAATAATTCTTTAAAATTTTTCCAGAGTATGGAAATCCGAATGTTGGTAAGCAATAGCAATGACATCAGCATAACCAAATTTCTGAGATGACGTCGTGGTTAAAACTGATCCTTAAGGAAGACCGTTTTTCGATGTCTTGAAATTGCTACTCTTATTGTCAATAAAAACACGAAATCATCTATCAGATAACATATTTTCTAATAATCGTACCATTTTCCCACACTTCAGATGGGTATAGAGTTTGAAAATCAATTCATCTTTCCACACAGTGTCATATGCCGAAGATAAATCAATGGAAACAGCTCCTGTTTTCAACCTAACATTGAAGCCTGATTCTATGAAAGTTGTAAGGCTGAGAACCTGATCTGAACAATTTCTATTTTCCCAAAAGCCTCCGTGGAAATTGTGTAGAGCATTTTCTATAGAAGATTCAATTCTAAAAAGAATTAACCTTTCTTATATCTTAAAAGGAACACTCAATAAACTGATGGGTCGATAACTGCTAGGATCACAAGGATTTTTTTCCTCGTTTCAAAATACGTATTATTTCCATGCAATGATTTTCAAAAAAAAAATAAATATAATTTTGAAATTAAACAATCTATTATGTATTTCGAATATGGCACTACAATAAATCAATTTCAATTAAACATAAAAGATTCAGAGTGCTCTGTTTCGTTGTACGAAATCTCCAAAAAAATGCCAATTTGTCAATATCACGATAGTGATCAGCTCTATTATATTCCAAATGTGGAAATTCAAATCAATTATTTCCAATATATGGAAATCGTTCTCGTCAATTTCATTCAAGTTATTTACAAGATCCCAACTTATCAGTATTGAATCACAACAACACTGCGAAAAGTGATCAACTCACAGCAATAAATATTTGGAGGTTATGTTTATGAATGTTCAGGACCGGCTTAAGGGTTTAGTTTTTCGTAAGCCATGAACGATGACGGATTAAAATAAAATAAACATATTCTTCACTTAATCTCTGGTACCTACATGAGAATTTGAGTCTCGAACCACACTTACAGTTATAGTTGGCGTTAACTCTGACTTAGATTCGACGGGCATAACTATGATATAAAATTATTGTAGTCAATTTATTCAGTTTTATTCATCCCAATACTCAATGAATGTTTATTCCGATATAAATTCGATATTGAGTGACTTAGAATTTTCATTGTGACCAGAGATCAAAATCATTTTATTGATAACGACGTTTCGAGCAGTGCCTTTTATTAAGTTGAGACTAGAATTAACCTTATATTCTTAGTTCGAGACTGTTTTCTTCTCGACATTAAAAAATTAGAGACAATTGCTTAAAACGATATCAGGCTGTTGTTTTAGAACATCACAAAGAAAATCGACTGGGAAGTTATGAACATAGTAATTTTTATGTAATTTCAATAGCTTACCTCTTATGTATGACGCTGAGTTTGATATCTGGTAAGCACAAGAGTGCCTTTTGTTAGTTTGTTTTTGTTGCAGTAGTCGAAGACTCATCCTGCAGTATATTTCATTTTCTGAAAAACTTTGTGTTGACAAGTATTCGTGTTATTTTATTAATCACTGTTTCTAGACCAGTTAAAGCAGTTCGGAGGCACTTATAATGAGCCTCTTCAGATTTTAAGGTTCAAGTTCGAAGCTGATACCATCAAAACAATCAGTATTGCCTTATATGGTTGCTAGCTTCGCGTGTATAGGAAACATGCAGTGGACGTAACCTGAGATAAGGAAATTATACGTATAGGGGCCAGAATTGGAGTATGTCTTATAAGATATGGATCACGATTTCAAGAGGAATTTACTTTTAGATGATCTCATTACTTCTATGATCAGCTACCAATTTCATATTATTTCAATGTACTGATAGAAGTGGCAATACGGAGCCATAAATATCGAATGGAATCGCTGACGTGATATCCTTAGCTTCTACTTAGTTTTTGGGAAAAACCGGCTAACTACGAAATGTGACAAGTCAGGTTTTAATTTTTTCATGATGCAGCAAATTTTTCCGTTTTGTCTAATGTAATTTGTTACTTAGACGGTGTTTTCAGTGATACCTGCATATTCAATGGAGGAAGGTAATTGGACACTTTTCTCTGTGTAGATCTATGTCTAACAAGTGACTTGGTCGTTTAAATGAAAAATTGCAAAGTTCCTATTTTTGGTCACCTTTTGGTAGAAAGCCGATTAAATTTTCCTCATAACTCTAATCATCCAACAACAATAATAAACTTTATTTCAGTTTTCAAGGTTCTGTTTCCCCATTTATATATACTTTCAAACTTGAATCAAATATAAATTTGAAGCACAAAATTAGCATATATTTAAAATTGAAAAATCATCAGCAGATGTAAGTGTAATATAATGAGCATATGATACAAGGTCAAACTAACAACTTCTGCAAAAAAAACCTTTCCTGAAAAAAGTACTAATTTGTTGGTATTGACCTACTTATAAAATATTCATTAATGGGACAACATATTGGTGAATGCGCCGGGACCAAAATGAGGACATGATATTATTTTCTTCATTTCTCGATAATTTCTGAACTTTTGAATAATACTTTTCAAAATTAGGAAATAACAACGAAAATGCTTATCTCAATTTCAGTGTCGTAATGAGTTCATTACAGTACTAAAAACAGTGCTGTAGTGAACTCAGAACAGCATTGTTTTTAGTTATATTTTTCGTCTTGTGGTTGACAACACTGACATCCTATCCTTCATGCATGTCAATTGTCAATATTAAACCATGTAGAGATTTGAACACACTATTCAAATTCTACAATCTGTCAATTTTCGTATCAGTCACACCAACTGCGAAAATAAAATACAAAAGGTACTAGGAGTTACAATCTGAATTTTCCATTGGATTCCAATAGATTTCTCACAATTCTTGAGTGAAATAGAGAAAATATCGTCTAATACTCGTTGCAGAAGGCAATTCCAATAACTCATTTTCGCATTCGTGTTGGAATAGGTGCCCATTCAGCAACTTGTATTAGAATATAATATTACAGTTGTTTCTTTTGCACAAAACCAACTGCTATGTCAGAATGTCTCATGTACATAACTAAAAAAAAAGGAATTCATTAATTCGCATATACCTATCATCTTTCTTCAATTTTATACCTTATAAAAGTATGAACTATTTGAGAAAAATTTAAAAAAAAACCACTGACCTGGGTCAGGAGCTTTAGCGAGTCATTTATCGTACTCCGCGACAGTGTGATGCTAATACATCCTTCAAGTGTAATTAACAAACCAATCTCTCGAATTAAAAATAACTACTCATAGTTTTCCTTAAGTTGTGTCCAAATCTCCTCCTCTTGAAATCCCAAGTCAGTGCATACATTATTTCACCGTAAAGGAACCATTTCGTTTAACTTTTCACCAACTGAAAGTGAATTTAGAAGTCCGACCGATGTCAATTGAGTACGTATCTGTGGAAGCATCGGAAATTTTTGACGAATTTTTTGACATTTCCCTTTTATGACTTTTAGAAAAATTAGTATTTTCAGATGAATAGTTTGGGGCTTTTTCTGTGAGTCTAATGCAGGGCAAACACGCTACGGTAGATCGACAAGCAAAACTGTACAGGTATACATGCGCAGGTCTGCCTCGTTTGTGGGGAGGTTCCGGTAAACCGGACGGTTGCCATTAGACTGAGGCGAATCTCGAATTTGATCCGGCGACCTGTGTAGACCTGAAAAACTACGACACCCACGCTCCGGTCGACCTGCGCAGGCACACCTGAACAGTTTTTCCTCTCCGGTCGACGAATCGGGGGTGCGTGGAGATGAATAATTTCCTGTAATTTCGTTTTAGACCGTCACCCCAACGTTTCAATGAGCCAAGAGTCGACAACGAAATTAAATGTCAACGTAATTGAATAACGTTAATTTAAGGTAAAGAGAAAATGATTATATTTTTTGGTGTGGAATAATTAAGATATAAATAACGCCCTACATGCACAAATTTTTGTTTAAATACGTATAGCATATCTTTCATGTCATAAAGTGTTAGAAAATGTTTTTGGGAATTTTTCAATGCGGAAAAGCATTGGCGTGAGGGTAAAGGCTTTAGTAAATTTGTTCTCGAACTCCTAAATTGGACGTTTTTTTGCCAGCTTGCCCCTATATGCGTCGAGGAATCGTTTTGCAAATGTCTGTTAATCTCGGATATCGGATGAAAATTAATCCCAAACGATTGATCTTAACTCTGATAAAAAAACCATGGTCAAAAATGTGCATGATCGGCCGTCTAGCCGACCGTATAGGTACTTCTTTATTGGGCCAATTCCCTCTAATTTTTTGGAGATATGTCTATCTCAAATTTCAGTGCTTCAGTAAAAAATATCCACAGGATCTATTTGTAACTTCCAAATCGTTTGATTCATGAAATTCTCTGAAAATCGTCTATTTGAAAGCCATTATTCAACTACAAATACTTCCATAGTTTCATAAATAAAATGAATGTTATTTTTTATATTTTCGAGAGATACGATAATGAGCAATAAAGAGTTAAAAGCTTTATGTTTTGTTTTGTACCATTTATTATTCTTTGAAGTTAATGAAAGATCCATTATTTGGAGGAATATCTATATATACTGAAAGGAACAATTATCCTGACAAATAATCATTCTAGTGGTGCGAGCTAACAATGAAAGACGTAGGATGACCCAGAGAATCAAGACCTTAGGTGCAACTGGGATATCCTAGGTCAATCATGGCTGGGTCGCGCCACTGAAAAGATAATTCTTCGGTAAATAATTCTTTTGAATAATTTACTTATCCGTGTGCCGGGTTTTACGCACTAAAAATTATTGCTTTGCGTATATATTATAACTGAATGATTGAATATTTTCGAAAATTCTCGAAAGATTTCAAACCTGATTATTTTCACTATATTTGACAAAGTCCTTCCTTTCTATGTCTTTCAAATCATTTTCAAGTTAGGAATTGATCGGATAAATATTGTAGGACTAATTGAGGAGTTCTAATTCCAGATGCTCTTACCTGCCGAACTATCCGACTGATTGGACAAACTTTACCGATTTGGACAATTAAACTAATCTGAAAACATAAAAACTTCAGTTTATCTCCTTCGGAAGATGAGTATACGGCCGTCCGGAAATGCTTTTACCATTATTTTTTCATCAGGAGGTCGAATCAAACAACTTTCGACTCGATATTAGAAAATCGCAGACATTTTGGTGAAATGACAGAATGCTGTTCTACAAGGAACAAGCACGCAAAATCATCTTTATCTTCGTCACGCTGAGATGTTACGATTTAAAAATATTATAAATATCAGATCACTTCTATGTATAATCAAATTGTCGTTTTGATCTAACTAATATCTTAGGATATTCGCGTATTTTCAAAAAAGGTTTTAGGAATTTTTTCAAAAACTTTCTTACCTGCAGATGCACACGAAAAGTTACAAAATTCCTTTTTCAATATTATCCAACGGTTAAAGTTAAGAATTCATCAGTTGAACATTTGAGAAGTTATTGAGGACACCAAACATTGAATGTTTAATCAGCCAAAATAAGGTTCTAGTTTGATAATGAACATGAACGAAACATTCGGACAATGAACTTATTCGGAAAAATTGAAAATTCTAGCTCACCTACTTCGAATGATAGGGCATATAGGGACGTTCGGACAGACTGAATTTCAACCACTGGTTCTTCATCACGGAGTCGGAACCAATGAGATAAGACTATTTTCGGCATGATGTTTGTAAATATAATACATTTGAGCAAATTGATAACTTTTGCTAGGAGCAAAATTCGCACAAAAGAACTTTCGATCGATTCTGTATAGCGATCCCAAATCACGATTCTATTAACATCAACGTCATCAACTCATTTCAACTTTTTTCGTCAGGTAATCTCTTTCGAGCTTGCGTCATCGGATCAGTTTACGATCTTGCAATAAAAAATTGTTAATTTCAATTAGAGTGTGCGGAAATGTTGTTGGAATGTCTTCGGTAATTCACTCCTTATGATTCTCTCACGTTCCAATTGCCTGCATGCGAACAGTCGCTTGGGCGAGTACTTCAACTGTTCTATTAACTGCCCACACTTTTCAGTAAGATCCAATTATACTGGTTCGATGATGATATTGAATGATAAATTGATTAACGTATAGAAAATTCCCATTTATAAATGGTGAAAGAGATTTCTGTTCTGTTCGTGATGTTGGCAAGGAAAACTGTACGGCACCGTTCACCATTCGTGGCTTTCAAGTAGGAGAAAAAAAGTTTTGAGCATCATGTGTGCCAAAACTCGGTGGACGAACAAATGAAGTTTGAAAATAGAGGGAAGATTTGTACTCATTCTATTGACGCTTTAAGGTCGATACTTTTCGGTACTAAAACCCCTAGGGCCTTGATAATACCGAAATGATTTGGTCATAAAGAATACTGAAATCGTGTTGCTTGATATCATCCTCAAGCTGAATGCTTCAAGGATTTTCTATGACAATTTTCGAGGATTTATCAAGGTCCTAGAGGTATTCGCTAAAATAATTCATCACTCTGTAGATTAAAGAAAATGGATTGTCAATCTTACGTTCAATATTCATTCTTTTTATTTAACAAAACTACTATTTAGGAACATACAGTTGGTAAATGTTAAAGAGTTGACGGATTGTTAATTTTCACTGTTGAAAAAGTTGGTGTATATTTAATTCTTATGAACAATCGCAGTACACATGAAATGAACAATAAATACAAAATCAGTAAACCTATCTGTAGAAGAATTCCATTACCAATAAAAACGACTTGTATATTTATTGTCGCATCTCTAACAGTTTAAATGTTATATTAGTTTTTGAGTGATCAAATGGATAGGCTGCTGCTACTTTCGCACAGCCTATATTTCTAAACGATAACAAAAAATTGAAATATTCTTTCACTATTTCGATGCACAGTGTGGTTTTTCACTTTTGAAACTATAAAAAAAATGAAAAAAGCTAACAATTTGTTTTTAAGATATTGTTGTATTATTCGATGAAATCATTGATAGAAAAAATTATATTTGTTTGTTCCTAGAAAAATGTCAATTATATAATATAAAAACACGTCACTGATCAATAGAAAAACATTATGGGAAAGTAAAAATTTTCTTTTTCATAAAAGTCAAGTTGTTGATTCATTTTATGCAAACATCCAAGAGCAATTAGATTTATTGCTTGATGTCGAAGATCTTATAGGAATGCGTCAAAAGTTTCTTGAATTAACTTTTTTTCTCATTAAATTCTGAATAAAGTTTGAATATTGCAGTAGCTCAGCACAATATAAGTTACTCTAAACTGAAACGTACGTTCAAAACTAACAACTGCAAACCATATAAAATTCTACCCGTACAAGTTCGGACAGAGGTTCATAAATGAAAAAGTCTAGAGTTTTATCGACGAATGTTCCAAAAGTTAAATGAAAGTTCTCAATATGTGACTAGAATATTTTGGACGGATCAGTTATTCTACTATACAGCTGTAGGATTTAAAAGGAAAAAGTAGAAGGTTATGGGAAAATAAGGAGAAGAGGAAAAGATCGATAAAAGCAAAAATAAATCAGGAAGAATATCTCTTATTGTTTAAGGGAGAATTTTCAGAAATAAAATATATAGAGCATTTCAACTATGAAATTCGAGTGGTGATAGGGAATAATAGATTATGCCCTTCTTTTACAGTTCGGATCTTATCCCTATGGACTTATATTTTAAGGTTTTAAAAGAAATAATAAATAAACGTAATGATGAAGGGTTTCGAGTTATAAACTGACTTCATTGAGTAATAAATAATCTTAATGAAAACAATGAACTAATTTCTGATGCAATACAAAATATAATTAGGCGTTTTCGATTATAGATTAAAAATAATGGTGTCATGCGGAACATCGTTTATAAGTTATTATTTATTTATAGTTTGAAATTATCTTTGTTATATTTGTTGCCTTTTATATGACATTTCTATTTAATTTTGACCAAAACACATTTATAGATATACAACCTTTATTTGATAACGATATGGTATATTTTTGGAATCAGAGAAAAACGATCTTTGCAAAAATTTAAAGCTCTACAGGTTGTCCTTTATAAAAAGTGAATTATTTTTTGTGTCCTTTAACCTACGCACACCCCTGTACTTTCGTTTTATTCAATTTAGGTTATGACCACACAACTTTCATTTCAAAAATTTTTTTTATATATGCGGCATGAATTATAATACGGGCTGGGACATTTTTAATGAACAACCCTGTTCAATTAATGTCATTTCAAACTCATTATCTGGACTACACAAGGTGTCTGTAAATTTAGCGAAGAACTTTGGTAAATTATGCCTTAGTGAAAATCAATGGGTATATTTTCTCTAAAATTTGTTCGAAATGGCTTTCCTTCCCAAGGTTAGCCTCAGAAGGAGTCGATGAATTTGTGTTTTAAATTTTTCTTACCGGTTCTGAGAATCGAAATGTTATATAAATTCACATGTTTTTTTTCAAGGAATTTTCCCCCCTCAACTTTATAGTTAGGTGTTGAAAATAGCCTTCCTTATTATGTTTTCTGTTTTAGGTATCTGTATTTGTAATCATGAAATGTTTCTTGGAAATTTTTAATATAACCGATACTATTCCTGGAATGAATTAATATTTGGAATAAGTTCTTAATGAATTACATTCAAGTTCACAAAATAATTGGCGATGAATTGGATAGCCTATTATTTCGTTCATAAATGGAATACATATTCTGTGATATCTATGTGACAGTTCAATTTTATTTGAAGAAATGTGTTTGGATTTTTTATTCAAGAAAAAACAGAACAATCTGAAAGCTTTCCGATTTATTACATTATAATTAACAAAAAATTGAATTATATTGCTTGTTCGATATTGATCTTGATGTTGGGAGCGGCGACCTATAGCAAAAATGCATAAGTCAATGGCTTATCTGCCATATTGGAATTTGAATAAACACAATTAAATTCTTCAACTAATGGAACTGACAAAAAGGTATCGCAGAAAAAGTATTCCATCTATGTACGAGTTCAGAGACTATTATACTCATGATATATGTATCTTCAACTCAGTCAATTCGCCCTTGATCTTCCTATTGGATGATTGGTATTTTCTGAGTGTGTAAGATTTTTGGGATTGCTGATTGACAGAAATTTGAAATGGCAGAGTCATATAGAGTCTATGTGCAAAAAGCTAAGCAGTGCCTGAAAGGTCCCAAGAATATATCGCCACCTGAGGTGTTGGTTAGTATTTAATACTCAATGGCATTTTCACATATGAGTTATAATGTCATCCTGTGGAGTGGCTCCACCGGCAGTAACGCGGTCTTTACTCCTCAGAAGCAAATAATTCGTTTGATCTTTGGCCTGAGAACCCAGAAGTCCTGTAGGCCAACATTTTCAGAACATAGAATTATGAGGTTTCCTTGTGTGTATTAATCGAAATATTTATTGTATATTTAAAAATTTCAGCCTCTCAAGAAATGCTCTGAATATCATGAATATAATACCAGGCATAAGAATACAATTTCAATCTCCCAAGCACCCAAATGTGAGTTTTCACCTATTTATTGTGGGATTAAATTTTATAATAAATTACCAAATAGACTAAACAATTTAGATTATTTTAGATTTAGAAGGGAAATTAAAGAATTTTTGCTGGAAATATTTTTCTATTGTAAAAATTAATATCTGAGTTCTGTTATTGTATGAAATATATTGATTTACTGTTTTTTTTTTTATGTGTGCTTAAATTTTCTTTTGTGGTTAAAATATTCGTTATATCTGAAATGACTTCTCCTATACATGAACCATGTCCTGAAGGATTCAATAAAGTTTTTGATATCATTTTGTGAACTTGAATGTAGTTGGGATAAGCATTTATTGCAAATTTTAAATCATTACGGAAATGCTATCGATTATAAGAAAATTTTCCAGAAGACAATTTTTTTTTCAAATATGAGAAAGGACCAAAGGAAAAAAAATTGAAAATTTCGTGACCTCCAGATATCACAGAAAAAGTAATAAGGGTGGTTCAACCCCTAATATTGAAGTTAGGGGGGTTGAAAATATCCTTAAAAAATGCTGTTAATCGAATTTATGGAATTTCATTACTATTCGGTTCGCAGAACAGGTAGGTAAAAATAATTCAAAGCCGCAAATTAGTCGACCCCTTCTGAGGGGTTTAACTTGAAGAGGAAGGCGATTTTGGAAAATTTGTTGAGGAAGTTCATCTACTAATTTTCACGTGATGATTTTCTTACTCTAGTTAGGAAAAAGCGCCTGAAATAACCTCGGCAAGCTCCAATGAGAATTGAATGGCATTATAACAGGGATATTATGAAAGCACGCCAAAACGGAAACTCCATATCCTCCTCGAATTTATCGATCGGAGCAGCTTTATCGTAGTTGGACATGCAACAGATTGAGTTGTCAGTATGATAGATCAGGCCAACATCGACTATTTATCATTTGTATTGCCCATCCACGTTCTCCCCTGGCCCGTGGGCCGTGTGAAATAAATTTATTAGGTTATATTCATAATTATCTAGCCTCGCGTGAGATTGTTTAGAAATGCGCCTGGCTGGACGTCGAATGGCGTGGCGATATTTCAGCTCGCGTATATCGATTTATTGATTCGTAGCGTTATGTAATGGAGCTTTGATCAATTATTGTAATCAAACCGTGATCATATTGGAAACTGGTTGGTTATCCGAGCACCATGATATGTGGGTTATCCCGAAGAATGATGTGATTCGTTCGCCAATATAGTCATTGAGGTCAGAACTGCGGCAAAAATTTGTTGAAAGTTTTCAACACGGGCGAGACGAGAAGTTATTATGGGTGCAGATAGTTGACGGCACCGTTAGACACATAAAATTATAGGAAGATGCAGTCGAGTCGTGGTACAATATTCGATCTTCGACATTGTTGTTCAACAGCGAATCTGCTGCATCAGATAATTCTATAAAACCAAGAGAGATCCAACTCAAATAGTTGATAACATTAGTTGATGGATATAGCAACTTACGCTTGGACTGAACAGTGATGGGAGAATGTGGGGCACCAAGTAAATATCTCTGAATAATTAGAGATATCGAATGAAATTTCGATGATGGATACTGTAGTAGTTTGTTTTCATATTTTTAAAAAATTTTTAATTTGTGGTTTTACCGGAAGTAATGTCAATTTTGTAATTTGCAATGGAACACCATGTGTATTATTTCAGTTCCTGATGAAACATTTCATTAGAAATGCAAAATATCGGATCCGATATTTATTATTTTATTACCTACCGAGATATTAACAGAAAAGTATAAAGAAAGTACAATCTAATATCCATTAAAGAAATAATCATCATATCATAATTTTTAACTAAAACTAAGAGATTTTTGAAACATTGAAACTTAACTAAATTAAACTTAATATATTAGATGTTCGAACTGAGTACCGTTTACTTCTTGACAATAAGCAAGTCGGTTTGCTATTACTTCTGGTGGAATTAAACTGTATCTCGTGAGTTATTCCTGCATCTAATTCTTGCAAATTATTTGATCTTTCAACATAAACCTTTGACTTTAAATTACCTCACAGAAAATAGTCCAGTGGATTAAGGTCGGGACTTCGTGCAGGCCATTCATAAGTACCCGTTCTTGCAATCCATCACTTGTGTCTTATCAGCTGAAAAATACCTATCTCCGTTTGAAGTTTCTCGTAGGAAAGAGGGTCCCACGATTTTGTTGTTATAAATGCCGGACCAAACGTTCAAATTTTGGTGATGTTGTGTATGAGCCTCTTGTACCCTATGATGATTAGTTTGTGACCAGTGGCGGCAGTTATGTCGATTAACTGGTCCGTTGAAACAAAATGAAGCTTCGTCTGAAAACAACAAATTTCTCATAAAATTATTATCACGGTTGCAAATATCCATAATTGTTTCTCAAAATTGTAAACGTCTGTCGAAACCGTCTTCGGAGAGTTCTTGATTGAGGTGAATTTTGTATAGATGATATTTTTCTCGCCTTAATATTATTCCATCTGAAAAAATGTATAATAAATATGCGCAAAAAATAACCTGAGTTTTTCTAAGCTCAAATTCCATTTTCTCTACACCCAAGCAAAAGTAAGTTCATCCTCTCCATCAAAAACCATAATTCTCCTGGTCACCCCTTATTCTTTGAAATACACTGTATAGGGTGCGGCAAAACAGACAGTGCAGTTTTGATAGGCTATTAATATTAATGGCAAAACCTATAAAAGAGGTTTATTCTATTTGACTCAGTACTACAGCCAATTTTTTCAATTAAGTTTCAAAGATCACATTATCAAGATGATGATCTCCAGAAGCAATGGACTGATGTAGTCGATTTCTGAAGTTTTAACCTGTATTCTAGTTCACATCCATCGGAATGGCTTCGATTTCATATCTTATAGGGATCTTAAGTTCTTCCATATTGGAGGAACGATGCTTTAAAACCTTCTTCTTGGAGAAGGAAACAATGGCAAATGCTCATATTTGGTGATCTCACTGGCCACCCCAGGTCTCCTCTCAGAGAGACGAAACGCGCAAGAAACATTTACCGCACTTTTATCATTGAAATCTGTGCTGTGTGCGGAATGGGATCACAACGGAGAATCTGAAGTGTCGTGGGAAGGTTCTGAAAGTAAGTAAGTAAGTAAGTACGTAAGTAAGTAAGTATTTATTTGATGCCATTTACAAATTCACTTTGTATTGCACAAGTCAACAGTAATACCAATATTGATCAATCAAAAAATTTAAAATCATAAATTCAAGAAATCACTACTCAAATTGGTAGACAGGAACTCGCCCACACTGTAGAAAGCCTTCCGCACAAGGTAAGTGTTCGAAAGCCTTAACAGGTGCATCCCTGAGGGAAAGAGGAATTTTATTGAAAAACTGATAGCATAAGAAATTCGTGCTGTTTCGACATTTTTTCAGTCTCCTGAACATGGGCCACACATCTTGTTTCTTCCTTGTATTATAGTTAAGAAAATCGCCATTCTTCATTGAGTTTCGTTGATCCGCATGGGCATACTTCAGACTCTCATAAATAAAATGACACGGAAAAGTCAGTATCCCAAGTTTGACAAAAGATCTTTTGCAGTCATCTCTGTAGCCGATATTATCTAATATTCTTACAGCTCTTCTCTGCAATCTGAAAACCCTCTTTGCAGAACAACCGTTTCCAATAAACATGTGAACGGTGAAGCCGCGATACTCACCGCTCCAAATCATTGTTACGACTGAAAAGGAGGTGAGTGATCGGACACAATTAATCCCCTTCCAGACTCCCATCGCCACCACAGCGGCTGTATTCGCCCATTGTAACTCCACTGTTTGTTTTTCCGCACCCTGTATATTCAAGTCGAAAAAATACAGAAAAGATTATTTTTCTGAATCGAATTAAATTAAATGCACTATTGTTGAGTTCATCCACGTCGAATATATAAAAATAATCGCAAGATTTAATTCCATTTTTTGGGCGAGATGAATCTTTTAAGTTACTGTTAACAACACAAATAACGATCAATCAATTTTTCAGTTTACTGGGAGTTATGCAGCAAACCAAATCCCATATGCTCATAATTGCTGAACAAGTTGGGGGATTTGCACCAATAACTCACCTAACCGAGATGTTTGCACAATTAACCAATTTTGAAAAATTAAATCTAACTCATCTTCTTGGTGAGCATATACACAATTTTGACCATATACTCTTCAGAAGGTCGAACCCACTCGATTGATACAATTTTCGGTCGATAATTTATTTCAACTAGTTCATTGAAATAGGTACAAGCTCGCAAAAATTGTTAGTAAATTGTGCCCCATCGAAGCATTCTCTAAATGTTTAACATTATCCCTGCAGACTAGAATTAACGATAGATACATTTTGTAACGGTTATTTACCAAGCGAATCATTGATACAGACCAGAGAATATCATAACATTGTCTAGGAAGACATAATGATCTTCCTCAAAGTAATACGCCTGGTGAATAGATATGCCTATAATTGCGCGATTGGCAATGGTTATTGCAGAAGGTCAAGGGTCGTGTGAACTGTCCCGTATGGTGATTTGTCGCACAGCTCTAAGCCTAACCAGGTTTGCCCCGTACCTTATGGCCAATGACACTGTTTCTGCAGAGCAATCAAGAATATTAATGACTATGGGAACCACCATTTTGATGGAAATTCCATACGATGTACCAAGGAAAAAATATATCGACGCCGGAAGAATAGTTAATATACTGACTTGTGAGTCTCAATTCTGATCACCACCATTGATTTACTTCATTGATGACGAGATTGATTCGAAGATAATCTATGAAGCGAATAGTGGAAAAAATGATGAGTATGCGGCCTTGTGGCACACAGTGCAATAGTATTTGAATACTTTTTTCGGTTTACACCTGTTTGTATTCCTTCGTTGTTAAATAAAATAAACATATCATTGAATCAAAAAATTAGCTTTATTATATCAAAGGCATATTTTAATATCTGTATTGTTCCATTTTATTCAACATTAAAAATTCTGATTTCATAAGGAAGCCTAGATAAAATTGTGAGTTTTTAGTGATCGATAATTGAAACATTTTGAGTTTTTTCGAATATGTCAAACAGAATTTTCCTAGTGTCATTTTGACTTTCGAACCGAGAATTTCATTTAGAATTTCGTTATAATCATCATGTGATTGGAATATTGAAATAAGAAATACTTCGATTCAGACAAATATTGATGAAAATCGAGAGAAACGTGAATAAAGTTGCTGCAGGATAGAAGGATGAAATCAGCAGAACTTGTCATGGTAGGGCATCCATAGCAAAGAAGGATTAATGTCATGGTATTTTTTCATCCCTAATGAGTGAGAAGTTTCTGGTGTCGAATATGATGTGTTCGGAGATGTGGAACATACTTACGAAAACAATAATATTCCTTCAATTCAGCTTGAATTTAGTCGTGGATCTACTAGTGAATACTAACATTTTTCTCTCTGCTCGGATCAATATTGAAAACTTAGATCCATAGGCCAGAAAATAAACATAGTCAATATGGTATGAGGTGGCCTCACCTACACTAACGGTGATAAATAATATTGCAATTGTACATGAGTGTCTTGCGCATATTCCTGTCTCCTCTTTACTCCAGCTATGCCTTATGAACCCGGTTCATCCTAGAAACAAGCAATTTGCCCAACGGAAATCATAAAACAATTTCATCTTGAGTACCAACCGTAGGCGAGTGTCCTTCGATATCAATGAAATTGAATGATAGATTTACAGTAAAAAAAATCATCATTTTCTTTTTTCCTAACTTTCTATTGAGTTGAAAAATAAATACGAAAACAAATTGTTATTTGAGGTGCTTTCTTATACAGGGAGAGTCTCTGTAGTACATAGTAGATAAAGGCTTAACTCTAGCTGATTGGGGTCTTACACAATTTCGGCAATCTAATTAATTCCAGAGAATTAAAACTAAGGATTTTCAAAAGGATTCTAAAATTGCCAGTAACCCAATATTGTTTTTAGGTGCTGATATAACCAAAATTGGCTTAGTTAATATTTGTCTGATATCAGATGTACATTCAATATGGTCTCAAAGTTTGACCTTCATATGTAGCATTGATTTCTTTGGAACTGATTTCATAAATGCTTGAAACTTCAACTTGGCTTGGTGATGGTTTTGTTCGATGAGCCACCATCTAATCATGTTATTTTGAAATGAAATGAAATTACGTATTTGTGTTCGAAGAATTATCAACACCAATTCATGATTTTTTTAACTTGGATTTTGAAATCGCATTTTTAAGACAAGCCAAGTTTGCTTTCGAAATGTTTCTGTTTCTTCCATTAGGATATGAGCAACTCCCTTGTTAGTTCCTGTGGCTGATTCATAACATTTTACTCCGAAGAATCATTACTTGATTAGCTGGACCTGATCTGAAAGGTCCTCTATATTAAAAAGTTTCTTGAGCAGGAAATTGCCAAGGATATGAATTAATTTATATCGTTCTATCTGTTCAATGTTTTGACTTTTCTCTTGAGTAAATGAAAAAATAATTATATCTTCAGGTGGAAGAAGGTGCCACGACAATGAAATTTGAGAAAATGTGATATATCCTTAACGTTCAGACATGCACAAATGTTTTTTTTTCACTTTTTAATGGGCATGGTGTTGTATCCCTCTAATAAAGTTATTGTACTATATGACCTTATGTGGAATACTATTTGACTTACAAAATGTATTAACTATTTTATTTATAATTCTCTTTACAAATATCAATAATACATCTATGTATACAACTAAAATGGTATTTTAGATGCAAAAACTCAGTCATCATCAGGTAAGTCTCCTTCAGGGTACTCACCAGTGGTATTACTAGTATGCTTTAAGTTTTTATAAAAGTCATGGCAAACTGTAGGAGCATATGGTAGTATTGCCAATAGTTTCATATTATGCTCAGTATATTTCATTGAGGTCTAACTGCTGCCAACCCAAGGGCGTTAGAATTATCATGTTGTTAAGTTTTTTTTTCTCTTCCGCTCTATCAGTGCATAGACAGTATTCGCCTTCATATGCGTGTGGCCCTTTAGTAGAAACTTTGATTTTTACTTGAGGATACTTATTGAGTATCCAAAAGAAACACATACCTTTTTAACGTCCAGACATGCACGAATATTTGTTCAAAATACGTCCGATATCTTTTGAGGTATAAAGTATTGAGAAAATCTTTTAGAAATTTTTAAAAATTTTCTAGCGTTTAGTGACATACTCAAGTTTGACACAAAAAGAAAGAATATATTGAAATCGTGAGAGGCTTGAAAAAGAGTGTTGCTCGAAATGTTGCTCAATTATATTGTATTGTAACAAAAAATTAAAAATTATATCTCGTCCTTTTATAATCCAACAATGTATGAAAATTGATTGTGTGGCTAATTCACAGAGTGTGCGATTTACAATGCACATATTGCGTTTGTAATAAAATGTATATTGTTCTGTGACCCTTGGAACATCTACAACAAACTAAGGTTCACAATTCAACGTTAGTAAATTAGACCATAAATATTATGTTATGAACTAATGTTTAGATCGTTTTAATGATGGAAGTCATGAAGAATAATTATTTGGGTTATATAAATACTCTCTTATTATCTTTGCTACCAACGTTTCGATGACATCTTTTATTTTTCAGGCAATTTTTCAATCTTCCTCCATTCATATTCTAAACATTTAAAAAATTTTCTTCCTCTTCAAAAGTAAATTTGCTTAAGAACTACAGAAGGTATCTATCGAAACGTTGGTAGCCAAGATGATAAAAGATGGTAGATATAGCCCCAATAATAATTCTATAATGTGAAGATTACTTCCACGCCAGTTGAACTTCTGAAAGGCCAGTTGATATTGAGTTAATGTAACTAGCCTCATAGAGGATACCTTTAAAAAACTTCATTGAACTAATTCAATATATGGCAAGAGACTTGATCAGATATTTGAGTTGGAACTAGGACACTTGTGAGGCCAAAAATTCCTATGGCTTTAACAATTCAGGCTACATCGGTAAAGATGGCATAAAGGAGGCGATAATATCGAACAAGGACCTTTCTACAGTATTTGACTGTATCAATTATCACAGAACCTTGCTTAAGCTAAAATCGGTTGGTGTCACAGGTCATCATATATAGCTCAAGTCAGTACGGCGTACCGCAGGGTTAGATCGTGGGCCAATTCATAGCATATTTGGCTTAGTCTATGCTGACTTGACTTAGTGATTTCTGAATGACTAAACTTCCCAGAATAAGTAAAGTCTCGAAATGAAAGCAAGAAAGTCTACAAGTAATGGAATGGTTTAGCAGAAATAAATTATCCGCTGACAATGAAGAAACACTGGAAGCTACTGATAACTTCAAAGAGTATGATATTCTTGCTACCTCGCTCTGGTTATCAGCCTCATAGATCACCATGAAAAAAAGATCTTTAATAGGTACAGCTGCCCAAGCAATCACCTTTGAGATATGTATAGATCATTTATGCTTTATCACTGAACAGAAGAAACAGGAGCTTCTTCAATGAATTGATTCGCCATCAGATGAATGGAGAAGGCTCTTGATGAGCTGAGGTCAGCACTTCTTCAATGTATAGTTGTCGAAAACAGAACGACCACAACCCGAGTTATAAATTATTACCATCTATTTTGTCGAATACTAGAAAACATTTTCTGATGCTGTCATCATTTACTGCATGCTTGGTATAAAATGTACAATGTTCAGTTACTTTCCTTCATGGACCTCTAGTCTGACTGCGGGACTATTACCAATTCGGTCGACTAAAATTTAAAATAAAAATTTCTTTGCCTCATTAAAGGAGCTAACCTGAAAATCACGAAAGGTTCACTTGAACGCTAGCTGAACTAAATAAAATTATCGTGTAATCTTGGTGAACAACTATTATTTGTAGTTTCCTTGACCGACTCACCCGCGCTTGTGTGTAATGTCGAGAAAATGATGGGATATTGCAAGATATTGCCGTGATTCATACTTCCTTCGTAGAAAAGGCAGTTGATGCACCAACCTTCTGTAATTAATGGCTCACCTATTGTTCTGATTTAAAATGATCACATTTTGCGGTGGTGGCTTCTCAAGAACGAGACGTGGTCTATAATTAGGAATGAATATGTATTATGAATGTATAATAATGGATTAATGGCTTCGTTTTAGACGTCGAATGTTTTTAGACAAAGAGGAGTATACTACATCCGTATTTGTATTGATGGAATCGATTTGTTTTTCTAATGATCAATTCGAGATAATTTATTGGAGTATTGTGCAGAATGTGAACGAATGAGTGGGAATCTTTGGTTCAACAAGCAATTCTCAGGAATAACGTGAACATCTAATAATATATGGAAATTGATACCTTTAAGATACTGATTCATCAATGGAAAAGCAGTGATAAATGCACTCATCAGAATATCAACAGGTGGAGGAAACCGAAAGCACTTAATTTAATTTAATTAATGAATTAATTTAATTTTTATATATTTGGAGAAAATGAAGATATTTTCAGAGTATTTCAAGTTGCAATATTCTAACTCAATAAAATTTACTTAATCTTTGGATCTGAAGTTTCACAATATATCTATTGTCAGACAATATAGCTTGTTTAGGTAGATAAACATTTGGAGAGAAACAATAGCTCGGTTCCAATAGATAGCAGCGCATTAAAAAACCATGCCAAAGTAATAGTGCCTTCAGCATTGAATTTGACAACTTCAGGTGAAGAAGTTTTCTCCTAGTCATTCCCAGCAGGTGCCATCTCCTGATTCCACATATCGTCCTCGTACTTATTTTATTATTCAGCTTCAGTTTGCGTAATATCATTGTTAAAATCCTCTCCCAGACCACCACAAAGCTCGGGTCGCCTCAAGGAGATCGGTTGACAAGAAAATTGCTGTCCTGGTATTTCTATATTTTAATTGATTAGTTAACATCAGGTTAGCGAGGTGTGAATGGGTGAACAACTTCCTTGTAGGTAGACACTTGAAAAGAGAAATTTATGTCATCTCATTGAAACTAAAATGATTCAAAATGATGAAGTATGAGATCATTGAGATTTCTTGTACGAACAGATCGGTAATTGGTTCTTGGTTAATGAGGCGAATGATCAAGAACTCATTTTCATTCACACGAATAACGTTGCCATCAAAACATTTCTTTACGAGTGGAAAGTATTGTTGAAGTGTTAGTCTGGAGGTTTATTAGGGCCATTATCTCTTCGGATGATCTACCATTTTCGGTGCTGATTAGTTTTATTCTGTGGATTTAGATTGAATGAAAGGTTGGGCAACCTGAAGTACGTAGGTGAGGACATTGTGCTTGAAGGCTTATCGATCAAAATTTTTAATACCTCTTCATATAACAGTAGTCTGAATGAAGGAAATTCACAAATTTGTTGAAGAGTAATAGGAATCATACATATCTTATTGTTATCTTCGACAGACATCTTATGCCCTTTCACAGCAAAATAATCAGCTTTTTAAAAGCTGACTAAATTGAAAAACCTTCAATTTTCGCTAAAAAGGGTCCAATTGACATAACTCCGAAAACTAGATCAAATTTGTACTTATCTGTGGTATGAAAGCTTCTTCAAGTTACTTCGAATTGCCCTTCAAATTTCCTGCAACTCAGTTGATGGTGTACTAATTGGATTGAAAGCGATATTCATAAATGCTGCTTGTTTGTTTTTGAACGCTTCTATTCTTTGCTTATAATAGATGTATCGTTTCATTTAATCACATGATTTTCATCCATAGCATGTTAGACCAACTTGGATCTATCGGTGTCTAGCAGAAAGCTTCTAATGTTTTTTTATTCTCACTTTCAAGGGGCGTTTTGTTTCTCCGATATGAGATCTTCCGCATTCGCAAGGTATCTCATATATATATATTACAATTCTTCGTTCCTTGATTTTCATTGTCAGGTTCAATCTATTATCTCCTGAGTTTGTGAACCAGGTGAATCGGTGTATGAAATAAAGATGTGAAAAAACATCTATACAACAAAACAAATCTAGGAGACTGGGTTCGAAGTTTTAAAACTCATATGAGCTTGATTTGAGGAATTCCTATATTAGAAATAGTCTTCAATTTAACAGGTCCTGGCAGAAAATACATTACCTATTTCAACGGTACCTATGTGAGTGATGAAAAACTTTTTCTCTATTTATTATGGAATATTACTCTGGATTAAATATTAAACAAGGTGCTAGACATCATTAATAATGAATACAGCAAATGGCAATCTAGATTTTGGGGTGAATGTAAGACAAAAATTGTATAGTGCTTAATTTCATCTAAAGTTTAGTGGTGGAACCATAGACTGGAGAGATTTTCCCAACATCTTGTAGAAATATTTAATGAAGACATAAAATATGGCAACATTGAACAAATCTGATAACTGAATCATTTCAGCACAGAGTTGGATTTGGGAAAATCAGAAAATTTGGACAAAATTATATCGATTCAATTCCTATCAACTTCAAATATCTCAAGAATGGTGCAATTTAGGAGAAAAGATGAGGAATGATTTTATCTGCAAAAAAGGATAATGATTCCAGGAAGTACCAGATACGGACCTTTAGTTCAAGCGATATTTGTTTCTCATGCAATTTAACCAATCTGTTGAGTAGTAGTGAGAATCCCTCAAGAAATGGAATAAATCTATTGATACCAAAATATGCACGAGTGTCATCAAAAACCTTCTACAAGAGATCATTTCAATTGATATTGTCGTTTAAATATTACAGGTAAAAATGCAATGTTTTTATGAAATGTCAACACCCTATATCTTTTGAACGGGGCTAAATTTGGAAATATGTTATACGAAGAAAATGTTTCTGTTGACGTCAAGAATATATGGTTAAAATTAACGCAGTGGTCAAAGATTCACCCTGTATATAATTTATATTAAAAAAGAATATATATATTTGAGATATGGGTTTAATAATTCATTGTATCGGTTGTATTAGTATCACACTGTTCCAAATTACGAGAGAAGACTCTAGACCAAACTCACAAAAGGTTCTGACCTCACTTTTTTCTTTGTTTATTTTTATACTCCATATTGTTATTCCACACCAACCAACAAAAGTATCACTGAGCACAATTGCCCTGTTGAACTATCTGTGCTATAGTTTTGACTTGATTGCAAGGAATTTGGGCAGGATGATTAATGTCAAAGGTCAAGACTTGGGTGTAGGATCTCCACCACTCATGACTTGCAAGAACACAACCCTAACAGGCAATTGAGCTTTGAGCAGTGAATGGAAAATATTAATTTCAGGGTATAAAATAAATAATGGTATGCATAAATCAATGATTTCTGATAAATAATTTGAATTGAATGAATCTATAGCAATAAATATATATTATTTTTCCCGAAGACAGATTATTACATTCAAATGAATCTTTTCCAAATAAATATTTATTATTTATTATTTATGAGGTACTTCGTTTTTCTCCTTGTATGAACATCTTCACCTCCCAAAACCTTTTTCACAGCAACAATACAAGAAAAGAATAGCACAATTACCACCATGTAGAAACAGTTCGACAATACCGGCCCTTTTGCTATCAATGTCGGACTAACTAACATGAAAGATTATGTGTACTGTCGTCAACGCATATCAACCATCCAGATCTAGGATGCTGGGATGCGTTTCCTCACGCCATCTGTCTAATGGCCACAACAACAATCCGCTGCAATCATTCCAAGATCAGTTCCAATATAATGCAACTATATGTTATTTCAAGAATTCAGCTCGGAGCTAGTATTCCCCATTTCACACCTCATAAACAATAGATCACGCACAAACTCAGGCATAGGGGCACCAAAAGATCTGTTCTTGCGGCCATGAATATGGCCATAGAATGTAGATGTTTATCGCCCGCAGATTGTGGTCTGTTCCGGTGCAGCAAGTCTAGATTATTAAGGCGATATGGAGTCGACGTCTGACGCAATGGCAGAATATGCACATAATTTAGAGCTTTTATTTGTAGATCCTTACCCTAGAGGTGCTTCGCTTCACAATAGCTTTAGTTAACATCCTATAAATTAGTCAACTAGAGTGGGAATGTTTTATTCAGAAAAGCACAATCGTTGCAGCGGCCATGTGTCGTGCATAACGACTACCCCATTCTACAATACAGGCTGGAGTGATATCGTTCCAGATAGCGCCGTTTTTTCGTGAAATACAAATCAACCGAGTTGCTCGCAAACAATAATTCGTTTGGTGTTGGACGATAAAGATCTCAGTCACCTTCAGGTATCAAATTGGTATATTTGTATTCCGTGGAGTGAACGGTCGAGAATACAGATAAACAAAACGATTTCATAGGAATAATTGCAGGGGTATTGTATCGATCTCGGTGAATCTCTGGCCCTGTTTATGTCTTTTTCGGATTGCATACGAGGTCTGTGAATTAAGTAATGAGACTGATTTTTTAAAATTTTTAATACAAAAATAATCACAATTCATTATTGTCACCTTCATAATAACACTGTTTAGTGACAAAGCATTTCACCTGAATGGTCAGGTTATTAAGCAGAATTGTCGGTACTGGGCAGTGGAGAATCCGAGACGAAGGCATGAACGACCCCTGCATAGCCCAAAGGTCGTGGTTTGAGCCGCTATGTCTGCTAAAGGCATAATTGGTTCTTATTTTCATGAAGATCAACGGGGCCGAGCAATTAATGTGAATAGTGACCGTTATTGCAATATGTTGCAAAATTTTTTGGTCCCAGAGTTGCAGGAGTGTACAGATTTCAACTAAAGAACGTGGTTTCAGCAAGATGGGGCCACTTGCCACACCTCAAATGATTCAATGGAAGTTGTTAACGACTTATTCCCTAAAAAGTCATTGCGCTAAGGGGTAACATCAACTGGCCTCCCAGAAACCCCGACCATAGCCCGTTTCACTATTTTGCATGGGGATACCTTCAAAGTAAGGTTTATCAAAATAATCTGACGATTCTAACCTAGTTGAAACAAAATATCAGGTCAGAAATGGCAGGAATATCAATAGCTATGTGTCAACGTGTTATCGCCGATATTCGTTTTCGTTTAGAAGAATTAGAATGACGGTCATCATTTGGATAACATAATCTTTTCCAAATAATTTTCCATTTCATATGTTAATAACAAACAATAAACTTTTTTATTGCTCACAAATATTTTTTGTTTTATTGAACTTACAAATACCCGATACCCTTTCTGGACACTTATATATATAAGCGCAATTCACGTCTAGATTGAACTGTAAAAATAGTGTGCAGATTTCCATCGACTAAGAGCAGTATTATTGGAATTAGAAAAATATATTAGTTATTAATAATGTATTCAAATGAGTCATTAAGCATTAACTACCTACCACCCATTCTTTTGGAAGTCGCATTAGAAGTTTCACCTAAAAAAGGATTGTTTTCTAAATATAAAGTGAAAAACTGTTTTCATTAACATTCCATACCAGACTTCAAACATCAGAAGATCTGAAAAATCATCACTTGGACCGCAAGACCCGATTCGAAGAATCCTCCTTGCAGATTGGCGACAAATTTTGTGTATTAGATTTGAATATAGAGGGTATTTCTAAGGACAAGAGTGATTATATTTCTGAACTAGCAAGGACTATGGTACTGAGATTATACTCCTTCAAGAGACACATACGGATACCAAAAAAATCTTCGTGAAAGAGAAACCATAAAAGGTTATGTATTCATTGATTATCTCCTCAGTAAAATTTACGTTTTAGCTTGTTATGTTAAGAAATCCTTGATTCACAATATCGAGTTAATCTGAAAAGAGGAATTTGAGGGTGTTTTCTTTATCTCTTTCAAATTTTGTAGTTTTGTTATTCAGTTCTTTTTTCTGCTTTTGTCTTTTTATTTCCAGATTCGATGTGGGCTACTTGAAGAAGACTCTGTTTCCATCAATAGAAGACCACTCTTGAAGGAAGAAGTCCCTAAAATATATTTCAGCTTATTTTTGTACTTTCGAAATAAGGCGGGGAGCAAGGGTTTTTTTTACTTAGGCTTTTATGCCATACGCCGAATCGTATGACACCCCGTCACTAACCCCTGATCTATATGCTTTATTGTTTGCTAAACTAAATATTGTAAGCCAAAAGTTCAAAAGAATATATATATATTAACATTCAGCGATTTTTCCAGCCAACAAGTAGTTCAAAAGTTGCGATACTGAAACAAAAATATTCCTGCACCCTATACTCCAACGACAGACCATGTCGTCGAGTTACTTGAAATCTAGATCGAGCAATACGGTGCCATATTTAATTTCGCGTGATAAATGTCAATAAATCAATGCGATCTGTAATCCCGTCGGCTAGCGTGTGTATGCTAATAACTCGGTGGGCAGATTTGTAGACCACATGCGACGCTATCGTAACCACACATGGGGACGTACGGCAAAATCACAACCATCGAAGGCGATTAGGCTATTTGCGAATTAAATTAATGACAAATAACCGGAGGATTTCTTCAGTGTTCGTGGGTTAGCATCTGAGTAGGCTTTGAAAGGTTGATATTTCGTAAGAGCTTCTTTGATCGAATTCATTGTTGATTCGGATTATCTGGGTCTCAATTGATCAACGACAATTTGGTTAAGTGGGTATGAAGAAGATAATCCTGAAAGAATCGAATACTTGTAATATCTCATGCCTGAGAACACCTTCACAAATAGAAGCTATATGGTTCGTATGAGATTTTTCACGAAATTATTGAGTGAACTGCAATTTGCATCACACTACTGAAATACCCTTTTTGGGACATAACTCATCTTACAAAAAAAGAGAGCATTAGTTCAACAATCGAAGAACTTGCACTGATATCAAACACTGTGGAAACCTTAACCTTTCCCCAAATACATTTCCAAATAGGAGGCACTTCTTTTTGCAGATATCAATAACATCCACCAATAGCGAACGAGAAAAACCTTGAAATTTCAGACGCAGATTACTTAAACTGGATTGAACTAGCAAAATACATCAGAATATTTTCTGAAATATAACCGCAGTGAGGAAATTATGTGAAATAAATCCAACGCACAAGCAAAGAACCTTCTGTAGCTCAGCTGACAACGAGATCAGTCGATGGATCGGTTAAAACAGTGTTAGAAAACACCTACATATAATATTGGTCTGCGGAGGGCGAACCACCATGCAGAATATGATTGCCTTCCACATCATTGTCAACTAAGGACCTCTATTCTCCCATAAGTACCAGTTGGAATAATCTAAAGCGAAGAGATTCCTAGATAAAGCCTTGATTATGGAAATGCCTCATAGGGATAGCACTACAGTTTTTGGATGTTGATTCTTCATCAGCCTTCAGCATATCCATGCTTGCAGAACTTATCAGTAAATTCCGCAATTCAACAACCTTTCAGCTGCTCGTGTATGGTATCTGCGTAGACCGTTCATCCATAGGTGAAGCTACTGCACATTGTCATAGATTTTTAAGTGGCACCACTGTAGGAGTATGCGTGGTGAGCCAACACATGTACATGTACAACAAGAATGAAGATTCATTCGACAGTCACATGCAGAGTCATTACAAATTATTTCAACCCATAAATATTACATGATTCAATTAAAAATTCTATGTTACAATTCATAGAAGGCCAAAACAAAAATTGATCAAATGGGAAGGTTGAAAGATTTGTGCAGACCACTAAAAATATTATAAGAAAATCCATTCTCTCTGGTAGCAATTTGTATTTCTGTCTTCTAGATTTAAGGAATACACCTATTTCTTATAATTTACCTAGTCCGTCTCAGTTAATGTTTGGAAGAATTTTGAGAAGTAATATACCTGTTTATGATAAAGTTTTGAAACCAAAAATACAAAATTATAAATGTGTAGCTGCAGAATTAAAAAACAGACAATCGAAAAACAAATTTTATTATGATAAAGGAAGATGTCATAGATTTATAGGTGGCACCACTGTAGGAGTATGGGTGGTGAACCAACACATGTACCTGTACAACAAGAATAAAGATTCATTCGACAGTCACATGCAACCAGAGTCATTACAAATTATTTCAACCCATAAATATTACACACATCATCTGACTGGATTAAATGGCATTTTGAAGAACAAATGGGCTATCATACCCCTTCTGGAATTCAGTCCTGAGGTTGCTCAGTTATACCGGTGCCTTCAATCGTCTTCGAGTCCCTATTCCAACACTGTAGCAGAGTTACCTGGCGGCGATGATTTGGAATATTGAATCTCCATTGTCTTCAAGTCCTGATAATACAGTATCAACTTCTTCACTTTGTCCAGTTTGGAGAACTAAAATTAAAATTGAACATCTTGCATTGATAACTTCTTGGTAAAAATGCAGGGTAAGGAAATTCATGCTGAAATGATGAATGTCTTAGATAAAGCTCGTCCATGAAATTCAACATGTAATCCACTTGAAAGGCCCAAAATGAAAACTGCAAGATCAAAAATTGTAGAGCATTACCATATTAATTAATATAATATAATTGGCTAGCAACATTTCTTCTTTCATTACCACAAATGCCGCGTTTATGCGTTCAATCAACACCTCTCTTGTAGGTACCTCTGTGAAATAAACCAATTCTTTGGCTCTACCCCAGACATGGTAATCTAAAGGTGTTAGGTCTGGAGATCTTGCAGGCCAAGGGATGGGGCCGGCTCTGCCTATCCATGAATTTGGAAAAGAGTTGTCGAGGTGATTTCGAACTTCTCTCAGGAAATGTGCCGGGCAACCGTCATGCTGGAACACAATCGGCATCGAAGGCCGGAACATCGGCTAGTAGCTCCGGCAGAGCATTCTGCAAAAAATGCAAATAAGTAGGCCCACTTAGTCGAGCCGGTAAATAGTGTGGCCCGATGAGATGTCTTCCTATCACACCAGCCCAAACGTTAACACTAAATTTTTGTTGAAAACTCATTTGCCTTTTCACGTGGGGATTCTCATCTTTAGGTGCCCAGTGATGTAAATTGTGCAGATTTGTTATTCCTTCTCAGTTAAAACAGGATTCGTCTGTCCACAAAATTCGTTTTAGAAACAAGTTGTCATCGACATCTGTGTGCAGCAAAAATCTACAGAATTCCAACCGTCTGGCAGGATCGCCTTCATGAAGACCTGTAACAATTAATAAAATTCATTAGTCTGTGACAATTTTTTCCCAGTCAAAAGGACAAATTTATCAATAAAAAGTTCATTCACCTTGTACCGGGGTGTAATGAAAAGCGTGTTGATTTTTATCCCGAAGTACTGACCAAACTTTCCAAATCGTTAAGTTGAGTCTTTGAGCAACGACACGAATGCTTGTAGTTGGATCTTCTTCAAAGGCTTGAAGTATTTAATCGTCAACTGCTACATAGTGTTGCCTCACATTGGCCCGAGGCTCTTGAAAATTTAAGTTTCCAGTCTCTCTTAATCGTAGATAAGTCGTCGAGAATGTTTCGTGGTGGGGTAATCTTCGATCAGGAAATTTGGCTTGATAAATCCTTTGAGCTGCACGAACAACACCATCGGCCTTGCCATATGCCATCACCATATCAGCATACTCAGCGTTAGTGAAATTAGGCATATCAACAACCAAAATTAAAACAACAGTAGCAAAAAGTCGATAAAAGTAACGAAAACGAAAAAATACAAATTTAAAAAACTGAACAACGCGGCACAGACACTTCCAACAGCAGAGTGACGGTAGGGTCAAGTCAGCGGCGACTAACCCAATCCAACCTAAGGACAGAAATAGTAATAATAATTCACACGCGTCTAAAACGGGCAGGTAAAATCTCCTTGCTCGCTGTGTTGTGTCGGAATCCGTACTTTTATTTAGGTGCGACTTTCTTCACTCTTCTGACTAAAACCTCATTTGCAGTATTATTTTTTTTATTGACTTACGTAAATAGCATATGGTTAGCAACGTTATAAACCAAAGAACACCCTGTATAATTAAAAGCATTCTGAACTTGTTCTATATGTTGTCGAATTTTTCTCATCAGTTACAGCACTCGTGAGGAACCAATGCAGAAAACTAGTAATAATTATTATAAATTTTTGCATCCATTAACAAATTCTTTCCAGAAATGCGAGGCTCACAGAACTGATTCATAAAAAGGAAAATTTTCCAGATTACAAACAACACATTTTGCATGGATGCAAATCGAAAGGAAAACGATTGAAATTGATATATTTAAAAATACATCCAATCTGGTCGTCCCTTCATTATCCCCAGGGATGTTTTTGATGCGTATCACAACCATAAATAACCTATTACACACCTGTAATCATTGGTTGGGATGAATACGTGAACGCCAAAGGCACGAAATCATAAAGATTCAATTACACGAGAATTCCACCTACTTCTAATGATCATTTGACATCTGGCTGGGTTTCACAAAGTTTAGATGAGATGTTTGGCTCGACCGGAGTAGATACTTGGTTCAGTTCCCACAAACTTTGCCCGATATCCGCTATATATATTCACAATATAATCATAATTATAGCAAACAATACTGAACTGACTCTTATAGAACGAATTTCGTGACATGGTCTGATCATTTAATTAAATTATATAAAGACCTTTTTATCTAGTCGGGTTGGTAATTAATCTAGATAAATTATCTGTATCGACCATAAATAATAGTCTACGTACCTTACTGTGGTTATCCGATCCTTCCATTGTTGATATTTACCGATATTGCTTACTATAAATTATATAGCACATTGTATGTTACTGCACGTTACCTCTATCATGACCAATTAAACGATTCCATACAATGTTATAAAATGTTTAATGCTGGCTTTCTTCCATCTATGGGATTTACTCTAGGTTCGGGAAACAGTTCTTCGAAAAGTATTAAATGAATTCGAACAAAAATGCTGAAAAGCGCTGATGTAATTCCGGAGCTTTCAGCATGATTTTGTTGGAACGAAAGTGTTATAGTTCAATGAGATGATTTCGTCCCAAAAATAAATTGGGCTGGCATTAATGGAATCATAGATTATAGAATAACAAGGGAGAGCATAAGGTGTAAAAGCGAAAATCGGATATGTTTATGAGCATATTAAGTCAAATTGTATAATCCGTTATGAATATAGACTTATCACGCAGTGTGGACCTTATTACCGATTTATCCGTATTTCTACCAATTTGCTCATTTTCAGTTTCTTAGTTATAATGTCAAAATAAAACCTTTCTCCATAATAATTAGATCTTTCACATTAAAAATTCGGATCGATATCAAAATGCATCGCCTACATGTTCGTTGCTCCGATTCAAGTAATGTAGAGTCAAGTTGTGAATTATAATTTTATGTTCCCAGGTTCATTTCTAGGGGCTTCTACGGTTTAACTAAATTAGCATTTCTTGGTTCGTTTCTAATGATTTAATTTCATTCATGTACAAGGTGTCCAGAAATAGTATCGGGTATTTGTTTTCGCGACATATCCGTAACAGGGCATCTAAAAGTATCGGGATGGGGTCCGTGGCGTCTGCCATTTTCTGGAGTTTTAGTCATAATAGAACAGTACTCAGGGACGCATTTTGCTTACGATCGTATTGTCGTAATGGTGATTCACTAATAACTGCTCAACGTCTCTATCGTACGGAATATCGTACACGCTACGCGTCAAGTGACGACAGCATTAGAAAATGGATCAGGATGTTCGATAATACAGGTGCGACAGTTAAAATACAAAACTGCTTCATTTCTTCCGTTCGCGGCATCTCAAAAAGTAAGTTGTAACCAAGAATTGTTTAAATTATTGTTAATCGAATATGAATACCTGATGAGAAGAAAGTGTTATACGCAAATCTCGAAACACATGAGCGGTATTCTATTTAATTTTTGATTAATTTTTCTGTAAATTTTTGAATTGTTGATGTTATGAGAAGAATGAGAATTTCTCACTTATTCATCAGAGAAAATAGTGTTTTCTAGAATAAATATAGGTATCAGTGATACTTTCAAGAAGTATAAGCACAGTGCATTTCTGAACGACGCTGAATTTTGAAAATTAGTGATTCGTGTTTCTTTTGTCCTCAGTAATGGTTAAAATTAGCTTAGTAAACACTATTTTTATTTTTCGTGAACAAACTGATACTGTTTGGCTTATTAATGTCATCTGAAAACTTGCCAGGAAATTACAGAAATGTTCCACAATTTGTTCACATGTAGGTTTGACTCAAAAACCTAATTTTACTCTTAGCGTATGCCATGATCATGACATTTCCATGTAACAATCGATTTAGATTGTCTCACATTTTCTGCAGACCTTGAAACCTAACATGAAATCGGAATGAAAACTGAGTCCATTGAAGCTCGAATGAACTCTAATCATGGACGGAATACAAAGAGTTAGGTTATACAACGATTATACGTAAATTAGATCACTTTCAATGGTATTCTTGAGACGATATTCGCTAGGACGTGATTTGAATAAAATTATCTATTGTTTTCATCGAAATTTATTTTGAAGGCATCTATAGAATATCTTCTAAGAACTCCTCTGCGTCCAACTTCTTCGAGAACACTCTTATTTATTTGAAGAAACATCGGACGCGATTGGACGATACAGATCAATTGCTGTGAAGAGCAAGTTGAAATGAGCCGATCAGAAAGAACTGTTGACTCAGTGAATGCCACTGTACCAAATACTTCAGTTCTTTCTTAGATTTGGGATTCCATCGATACGCTGTTGGGTCTCATCAGGTCAGGTAGTTGGGAACGGATTCGGTAGCTTTAGTCTCTTTTTCGGTCAGAACCTGAATATTTCAATTCCGAATGCAAGTTGTTAGTGATTTATTATTTAATTGTTGTCACCTAAGCTGGGGTTAATACGAATGCACGATCCCGGAGCTTTTCCGAATACAGTCAGAAGCTTAGTTAAGAGAATAGGGTACGAATGCACGAATCGTAAATGTATCAGCTTGCTAGTTCTTGGTTTGCAAAGCTGACGAATGAGAAAAAAAGCTCAAGGCGAATCAGCTTATTTGAACATATCCAACGAATGGAACGACCCCAAATAATCAATCAATATTTGAAACATGGTCGTTTCGAATATCCAGCGAAAAAATGTTTCAATCTATTGGGTTCGATTTATGATGAATAATTTTGTGTTCAAATTTGAGAAAGACCGTTCATATACTCTCCATTTTTGGAAGAAGACGAGATACAAGTTCTCATATTGTCGCATTGTACACACTTTTTCATCGCTCTTTTCGAACTAGTGAAAGTTGGAAATGCCTTCTGCAACGAGTTTCAGGCGATATTTTCTGTATTTCAAATCATGGGACAAGGAGATTGTTTCCAAAGACATATGTGAGAACGCAATCATGCAGATAATTCATGAACAATTGACATATTTCTGATTTCATTAATTCATTTCAACGTTGTCAAATAATGTTTAATATTTTTCATTTCAGAAATCCTCATTCCCAAAATTGCACGATATTCAAAGCAAATTTTGATGACTTTGAACAATTTTTCTAATGGAACAAAATTGAGAAGTTCACAACATTGCTTCATTTCACCATATACAGGGTGAGTCATTGACCACTGCGTTAATTTAAATCATAGGTTCTTGAAATCAAAAGAAGCACATACCGTTTTTCCATATTCAGCTGCGTTAAAAAGTCATAAGCATTTTAAGGTTTCACCTTGGGCATACACCCCTCTGTAGTCCAGTTTAGTTTGAATGAAAAGTACAAGATACGTCTACGGTTTAACTAAATTAGCATTTGTTGGTTCGTTTCTAATGATTTAATTTCATTCATGTACAAGGTGTCCAGAAATAGTATCGGGTATTTGTTTTCGCGACATATCCGTAACAGGGCATCTAAAAGTATCGGGATGGAGTCCGTGGCGTCTGCCATTTTCTGGAGTTTTAGTCATAATAGAGCAGTACTCAGGGACGCATTTTGCTTACGATCGTATTGTCCTAATAATGGTGATACACTAATAACTGCTCAACGTCTCTATCGTACGGAATATCGTACACGCTACGCGTCAAGTGACGACAGCATTAGAAAATGGATCAGGATGTTCGATAATACAGGTGCGACAGTTAAAATACAAAACTGCTTCATTTCTTCTGTTCGCGGCATCTCAAAAAGTAAGTTGTAACCAAGAATTGTTTGTATTATTGTTAATCGAATATGAATACCTGATGAGAAGAAAAAGTATTCTATTTAATTTTCTATTTAATTAATTTTTCTGTAAATTTTTGAATTGTTGATGTTATGAGAAGAATGAGAATTTCTCACTTATTCATCAGAGAAAATAGTGTTTTCTAGAATAAATATAGGTATCAGTGATACTTTCAAGAAGTATAAGCACAGTGTATTTCTGAACGACGCTGAATTTTGAAAATTAGTGATTCGTGTTTCTTTTGTCCTCAGTAATGCTTAAAATTAGCTTAGTAAACACTATTTTCATTTTTCGTGAACAAACTGATACTGTTTGGCTTATTAATGTCATCTGAAAACTTGCCAGGAAATTACAGAAATGTTCCACAATTTGTTCACATGTAGGTTTAACTCAAAAACCTAATTTTACTCTTAGCGTATGCCATGATCATGACATTTCCATGTAACAATCGATTTAGATTGTCTCACATTTTCTGCAGACCTTGAAACCTAACATGAAATCGGAATGAAAACTGAGTCCATTGAAGCTCGAATGAACTCTAATCATGGACGGAATACAAAGAGTTAGGTTATACAACGATTATACGTAAATTAGATCACTTTCAATGGTATTCTTGATACGATATTCGCTAGGACATGATTTGAATAAAATTATCTATTGTTTTCATCGAAATTTATTTTGAAGGCATCTATAGAATATCTTCTAAGAACTCCTCTGCGTCCAACTTCTTCTAGAACACTCTTATTTATTTGAAGAAACATCGGATTGCGATTGGATATGCATTTTTCGATGAAATATCTCACAAGCAAATCAATTGCTGTGAAGAGCAAGTTGAAGAACTGGAGCCGATCAGAAAGAACTGTTGACTCAGTGAATGCCACTGTACCAAATACTTCAGTTCTTTCTTAGATTTGGGATTCCATCGATACGCTGTTGGGTCTCATCAGGTCAGGTAGTTGGGAACGGATTCGGTAGCTTTAGTCTCTTTTTCGGTCAGAACCTGAATATTTCAATTCCGAATGCAAGTTGTTAGTGATTTATTATTTAATTGTTGTCACCTAAGCTGAGGTTAATACGAATGCACGATCCCGGAGCTTTCCCGAATACCGTCAGAAGCTTAGTTAAGAGAATAGGGTACGAATGCACGAATCGTAAATGTATCAGCTTGCTAGTTCTTGGTTTGCAAAGCTGACGAATGAGAAAAAAAGCTCAAGGCGAATCAGCTCATTTGAACATTACCAACGAATGGAACGACCCCAAATAATTAATCAATATTTGAAACATGGTCGTTTCGAATATCCAGGGAAAAAATGTTCAAATCTATTGGGTTCGATTTATGATGTGTGTTCCAATTTGAGAAAGTCCGTTCATATACTCTCTATTTTCGAAAGAAGATGAGATACAAGTTCTTATATTGTCGCATTATACACAATTCTTCATCGCTCTTTTCGAACTAGTGAAAGTTGGAAATGCCCTCTGCAACGAGTTTCAGGCGATATTTTCAGTATTTCAAATCATGGGACAAGAAGATTCTTTCCAAAGACATATGTGAGAACGCAATCATGCAGATAATTCATTACAAGATACGGACCTTCAGTTCAAGTAATATTTGTTTTTCATGCAATTTAACCTATCTGTACAGTAGTAGCAAAGAGTAGAAACAAGAGGGTGCACTCTGTCAAATTAGTACTGAAAATTTGGTTCACGTATTTCGAAGCGAAACCACAGAATCGCATAAAACGATTCCTCCCTTGACTCAAAATCCCATAAGAGCAATGTAAATCGAGGCAACACCAATGAAATCACATTTCGTTATCACGTGCAATAAGATAGCCAATCGGTTCCTAGTTCCTGTAGCAAGAATCTAAACAGAAAAGGATTTTAATCGACATGAAGATGAATTTGGAAAAATCATTTTTTGTTTATTAGGAAATATGAAAGCACTTTTCTTTCATCACAAGTGTTTCTGAACGACTTCCTTCAGGAATCAATACTCAATTTCGTAAGTTATTTCCACTGTTAATTTGTGTTTTCATCATTTGCAATCTATTTTAATTTATTTTAAAATATCTCATAATTTAAAGCTACAACAATTCAACTGAGAAAATTGTAAAAGTTCACACCTTTTAAAATTTTAGGTCATTGTCATACAACTTTGAGGAAGAGTTCAATAACAGAACATTTATTTCCTGTGGAATATGTGTGAAGACCAGAGAGAATTCATAAGAAACAAGAAAATATCATTTGACACAATGGACGAATTAAATAGTAATGTTACCCACATATAGTTCAACTAATACTGCAGTTTTGTAAACAAACGAATAAGAAATATCCTTTTTCAAAATCGTATGAGAAGAAGAAATTTTCTTTTAATTGATCTTATTATATGTGGATGAAAATTGTTTGATAACCATTTCTTAGAAATTTTCAAGTATTTCCTAATACAAGAATAATGTATAATATGTTTTCATCAAAATTGTAATGGAACCATTATATTATGTTTGCAAGTTAGAAGTTCTTTGATTAATGATGACAAACTTCTTACGAAGAAGTTAATTCCTGTCTTATGAATTGATTCACCAATTTCAAAGTTACACAAAATAAGCTGACGAATAATTGTAATCAGAAAAGTTTGTGAATTTTGCTGATCAAATTTTTTACCAATTCCAGACAATAATTTGACTTTCATGTATTAAATGTGTGAATAATGGACTAAAACAAGAGTGCTACAAATAAAAGAAAATTTTCTTTATAATTTATTTAATATAGTTGCATCAAAAGTTAAAGAAATTCATTAAAAATTTGTCGTCAAGTTTCCTTCAGCATTATCAATCTTTGTTATATAATTATATCGGTTCCATCTTTAGCATTCTCAGGACATAAAAGAGTAATTTCCTATTCTATAAAAATATTCATACATACAAAGGGATCAGATCCCTGAACTTGATATCCAGTTGAACGGTAACTATTGGAAGAAAACACTGAGAAATATTAACTTAACATCATTTGTGCTGCAGTATATTAAGCTTTCTAATTTTTTTTATTTTTCCTTTTGTTACATTCATCATTCTGTAAATTTTGATTTGCATATATATGTATATGTATTATGTAAAAAATTCTCATTTTTAAAAACAAATTTAGCATATATTTGTAGGGAAACTGAGCAACGATGATGAAAAGGGATAGTTCTCAGCTTTTGGATAAGCAGTTGATGAGGAGATGTAGTGGCAGCGGCTTTCATGTTTTGTGATGTTTGCACATTGCAGTTTACCATTTGTGGAACATGTTTGAGTTCCCTTATCGATTCCTATTCCATCGGTTTGTGTACCTATATCAAAGCTTTTCGGTCTCTTAAACAGGTTCAAAGTAGGAACAGCCGTTTTATTTAAGTAGCGACCAGTCATTAAATAATGTTCGAAGTGATCACTGCAAATCCTGTTTCCTCAGAATTGTCGCATCGCTGCAGGCCAATTTCCATTGCAGGGCATTGAGGGTCATCTGAACTGGGAAATCTAAAGAATCTCACACCCGAAACATTCGAACAGTACTTAACTGAACATCTTCCCTTGGTTTCACTCATTTTATCTACAAACCAGACTTCTCTGCAGAGCTATGAAAATGCTTAATCCAAATATGAAAACCCGTGCGGAATGAAATTCTAAATTTTCTATACAAAATCAGCGATAACTTTTACTCCATATAGCACACTATAATTAAAAATTTTCGAATGGAGGGAAAAGAATTCATAGACAAGTTATATAAAATATGCCATTTAATTCAAAGGTTTTGATTAAATTAAGGATCTGCTATGAGTTTCAGAAATACCCGGTGAATTGTTTCGCGGTTTAAATTCGAATTTGGAGAAGAGAGAGAGATATATCCTTCTCTTATTAGTCCTGCCCCTTTTTTCAACGATAGAATTCTCAAGGTCATTGAATCGTTGACGAGAAAAAGGCCGGAGTGCTCCATCTTTGTAAGTTAATCTTTGGTAGTAGTGAGGAACCCACAAGAAATGGAATAAATCTATTGATGCCAAAATATTCATGACTGTTATCACAAACCTTCTACAAGAGATCATTTCAATTGATATGGTGGTTTGAATGTTATAGGTGGAAATGCAATTTTTCATGAAATTTCAACACTATATCTTTTGAACGCGGCCAAATTTGGAAAATTGTTATGGGAAGAAAATGTTTCGTTTAACGTCAAGAATCTATGGTTAAATTATCCAAATTTAGTCAGAGACAAAGCTCTAATGATTTAATCACGAGACTGAAATGAAGAAAGTAGTTTTCAAGATTCTAAACAGAAATAATTGATATAACACCAACCGATCCCACGCAATGAATGCAAACAAATCGACAAATAATCATTCGAATAAAAAACAATCAAACTTACTGCTTAAGCCAGTTTCAACATTCGCATAATATGTCTACTGAACACAGACGAGATATTAGAAAATTAACCAATCCGGAAAATATGAAAACTATTCGAAAGGTCTTGTGATTACCCTCGACATTTTCATATTTGAACACAAATTCTTCATCAGGGTGTCAAATCCAATGGTTTGGCACACTATACGGAAACTACTGAAATTTCAGTAAAAGGAATGCTAATGATCAGACAAAGGATTCGAAGTTTTTCAAAAATAGAGTACCTAATTTTCAAAAAGTTTCATTTTCTGAGTCATTCAAACCATTTTCTTCGATAACGTGGAATATATCTACCGAAATGAAAGAAAAAGAAGTCTTATTCTCCGTCTCATATCTGAGGGTGTGCTCCTCCGGTGTGTTTGATGAATGAAGCACAGGACATGTAACCGGAAATGATATTTCATTATATCCGACAAAACTATTTTATATTCGTGAAACTTCTCTGGACGTTGCTGAGAATGATTTGATCGTTGACAGGAAGTCAGGGTATTGATCTTGAATTTTAACTCTGTATCGTCTCTTCGGGAACGATTTAAAAGAGGAAGATATGTCATCCTCTGAATTGATCGTTTCAATAATTACGCTTATGGGATTCTACATCTTGAGGAATGGTAACCGAAAGCTCACGCTTTTAGTATTGCTTGAGTGTCTTATCATGTAGAGTAGAACGTTAACCTGTGACCCTCAGAACATAATTAATTTTTTCTCCTTCTTCCAATAAAAATAATTTTTATGGAGATGAAAATTTATATGGAATAAATTTAAACTAAGAAATTATTGATAACTGCGACACACTACAAAAAACAAATTATATTCTTCAAATTAACATCATAACATTATTTGACTCTTGTATAAAAATATTCAAACAGAAAAACTATCTGAAAGAAGTGGAATTTTACTGAAATTTATTTTGTTGAACAAATCAAAAACAGTTCAATTTTGTTTCACTTTAAAAATTTTTGAAGGATTTTTGTCGCACGTTTTTCCATCCTCATCAATTCTTTCAATATATTTTTTTTAATATGGGTCATGTGGTACTTTTTGGCATGATGTTTGTATTTTCTTTTTAGAGTTGCAGAAATGTTCAAGAAAACATTTTTTATTTTGAAAAATTAGTACCTGATGAAATTTGTCACCGAATGAAATGAATTATAGTTTTGTTCATGTACAACTGTCAGTCCCTTTCATCAGATAGCATCGTCTCAAAGTTAATGAGTATAAAGTACACATACTGAAAACCATTTTGAACTCAGAAATAGTTGTTCTTGAAAGTTGCCTTGTTTCACGATTTCGTTGCCAAATAATTGTCTTCATAAAAAATAGATTTTTTCCATAATTTTAACCACAACTGTTTCTAAAGAAGAGAAAACTCAAAAAAAAATTCAAAGATGCAGACTTTATGAAAATCGTTTATAATTCCACAAATGGTTCATTAATTGAGTTCCCGAAAATATGGAGGCCGATTGTTCGAAAATAAGTACAAATTGCATCCAGTTTTAGAGTTCTTTCAATTTTGACAAATTAATGAAAATTGAAAAAATTTCGAATATTTGAAGCTTCTTTAAAAGCTAATTTACTTCCGAATCGATAGATGATATCTATGGAAACTTTGGCAGCAAGATCAACAATAGAGAGTGGATATTGCCCAGATAATAATTCATCACTAGTTCCATCATCAATTTTCCTCATCTACAAACGAAAATGAATATATCAGCATTATGGACATTAATAATACATCAATTATCATCTTATGAAAATTAATGACAATAAATTGTAACAATTTTTTGATCATATCTTAGTTCTGTGGTTTCCAGTATTGTTCAAACACTTAAATAGAAATCGCAAATTCAGATCTTATTTATAGCAAAGCATGATGTCTTTATCGATATTCCATTATAAATGTCAAATTTTCCAATCGCGTTAAAAAATTGCAGTCGTTAACAGATGTCGTCACATAATGAATTGCTAAATTGTTGATTAGATTTGTTTTCATGATACAATCGATAAATTTATGGAAGTGTTAATGTGGAAAAGCCGAAGAGTACTTCCAATTATGTAAGATATGTGTGTTTCGAAATTTTTCATCTAAAGCGTTTAACTTCACGAGAATCGTGATTTATTGATGCTTCTATCGATTTTTTGTGGATCAGAGTTTACGCTTCAGACAATTGAGTATATCACTTGTATACTTGCTGATTTGAGGCACTCCTTTATTTACCTCCTATTGCATTAAGATTTTTCAGATATAACTTGTAATATGCTGAACATAAGGTACTAAACAACGCAGAGAGGATATCTATATATATAAATTGATTTGACCTTACATGCCTTGTTATAAATAAATTCATATTTTAATATTTTTTTTTTGATGGAAAACTATGATTTTTGTCAATGCAGTAAGCAGTAAGATGGTAAATTACTTCTTATTTTTATTCAAATCTGATAGTCTCATAATCGTTTTTGAATGAACTTTCTGTTTCATACGTTTCTACTATTACAATCTCTATAATAATTCAATCTATATGTAAAAATTATGAGTGAACGAATGAGTATACTTCTTCAATATGTATTGAATCTCCTTCATAATATATCCTATTCGAAGCGATACATATGGGTCAACGTTTTTTCTAATCATGGAAATATTTTCAATAGACGCTCTTACAGGTAGTCTTCAGCTCCTTCTGCAAATTTTATTTTATGGCATCTGTGAAATCTAATCTGGTTCCCCGGAGTGTAAATTTCAGTCTAGAGAAAAGAAAAAAGACACACGGAGCTAGATCATGAGAATAAGGTGGCTTGTCGATGGTTTTTAACGATTGTGTGGTCTTAAAATCGTAATGTTGTCTCGATCAGATGGTGAGTTTATGTCATACAAATTAATTTCGAAGAGAACAATAAGCATCCTCTTGATTTTTGAACGACTTCTGCTAGGTTTTTTAGAGTTCGACTCATTTTTTCCCCACCCATTCCGATTATTTTTGGTTCGTTTGTGTGTTATATTCATGTAGACCCATGTCTCGTCACAAGTTAAGATCCATTCCGTGCACATAGAATCAGAATTCACACTATACAGCATATTGCAGCTACCTGAATCAGGTACTGTTTTTGAAGAAAATTCAGGTCTTAGAGCACCAGCTGAGTGGCGACGCGCTGCATGCACAATTGCTTCACCAAAATCAAACGAGCGGTTCCACAAGAAATTTTGGGATCACTAAATTTTTTGACGTTATCATTGGTTGAAGAAGTCGACGGTCGGCCTGAACGAGACTAAATTTGTACCATTCGTACACTTGGGTTTTCGATAAAAGAGAGTCTACATAAGTTTTTTCAGCATTCGCAAACAGTCAGCATACGGATTCCGCTCAAAACACAAAATTTAGAACGATCTCTTTGTTCAATACATTCGCAGACTACCACTAAGGTCAACTGGTTTCAACAACTGCCAAAATCAAACTAGTTACTAGACCGAGCTCATCTTTGGCTTAGTAATTACTGAGAGTCCAACCAACATACAGAAACTTCAAATATATTAAAATACTCAACGTTGCCACTTTGAATAAGAATGGATACTTTTCTGACTGAAAGAAAATTATATTTCAGTTCTCTAAATCTAGGTATCTCAATTTCGGCTCCTTCAAAAAAATACAGGATGTTGAGATTTCTTTAAAAAAATTAATTTTTGCTCTCATCTTCATAGTGGATAATCCAAATTTCAGATTAAACACGCTCGAATTATGCCCTAAGGTCTTCGAGTTAATACATCACTAACTGTCAAAGCATGAAAACTTCCTATATAATAAGCACTCACTGAACATATCCTAGCATTTTCTGCATGCTAGAGCATTTAGGAAGAATTTATCATTCCAAGATATTCGATGTTGAATGAATTGAAATTTGGAAAAAAAATGAGAAACTTGCTTTTTCCTGGATCCCACCCTGACCGAAAAAATCACTGGGACGAAATGATTCCAAGTTGCTGGTGTTTTTCTCTTTAGAAATCATTATCATTATTGAAAATTTTGCTATTGAATTATATGAACAATTTCTACATTTTCTGTGAATCCATCAAAATTATGTAGGCACACTTATAAATGTTCTTGTCAATGTCGAATTAAACGTAAAAATTTCTTTCATTTTAAATCGACACCATAATACTTGGAATTTGTTATTAAGAACTATTATGTTTTTAAATTAAAATAAATCGTAGCGTTAGTTAGGTTAGGGAAGGTTACTGGTTCATAATAAAACATAGGATAAGAGAACTGCAACTCTAACTCATCTATGGAGAATTTTTAACTACCACATTTAAAAACGAAGTTTCAGAATCAATTTTGAAATTAATCAATACCTACGGATTGATATATTATTAAATCAGTTTTAATTCTTTAATAAGCAATAATGAATATTTATTCGCAAATTTTTATACATATTTTATCCATTCCAGTGACATCTTTTACCATATTGTATGAGAGAATACATAACCTTCAACTTAAGGAGTTGTTTGTTTGAAATAAAAGGAAAAATTTAATAGAGTAATTGAATTTTTCATGCAGCTTTTCCCTAAACTTAATGAGTACAAATTAATTACATGAAATACAGCATTTCATCGAACTGACTCTTATATATCTAGACTTCAAAACATGAGAAATTTCTTGAATATCATAACTTTTCACATTTGTATTCTATGAATTATTAAAACACTGGAATTTACAGGTTCAAAATAGGACATAAAAGATATAACACAGATAGAAATCTTTAATAGTTATGGAAATAAAAAAGGGGCAATAGTGTTGATGTGATAATCTAAAGAATTGAAAAGAGTATTGGGATTAAATATTAGATATGAGTATTTTCTCATGCAATGTTCAATTAAATTGCGAAGAACTTTCAAAAATTTCAATATTTCCACCAATACTCACTACCCTTTAAATTCGGTATGATTTTCAACTAGAATAATGATTTGGATGGGAAGCCTATTTGTCTAAAATTTGGTGGAACGTCATAAGGCAAAAGCTGAATATTTTGTGTTATATTGAAAGGAATCCAATTGTGGCTTAGCCCAACTTGAAACCTCAAATTGCTTTTAACTTTGAAACAGGACAGAATTGGAAAATAAGGTATGGAAATAAAGTGTTTCTTTTCGCTTCACGAATCAGTAGTTAGAATTAACGCAGTGGTCAATGACTCACCCTGTATAGTCGATAATTCTAAACAATTTCTCTTGATTATTAATTGCGGTCAGCGATTAAAATCCGATATCTCACGACATGATCAACCGTTCCAAGAAGGTTTTATATATTTCGATTATTCTGATGTTACTCCAAGAATTTTCCAAACAAATTGAACCGCAAATTCGTGTAGAAGGTGTACCTGTTCCCAGACTTTAGAGAAATCGGATATCAGTTTACTACACCATAATGAATATATTCGACCACACTGATTAATTTCATATTTGGGGTCGGACCAAATTATAGGTTTCAGCGCACCAGATAATCTGTTCACATTGTGTACGTGTTAAAAAAACACGGCATCGGTGTGGGGTCCGCCATATGAATTACTCAGTATGTATTAATTCTACATGGTGCGGCATTAAATCATACTGAGTAATGTCGATCCCAAATTTGGTCTAAGATTTCACCGAATATGGTCGCGATATGTTCCGCATATTACTTGCGGTCTCCTTCCTGCATGTCACGGTTTTTTTCTTCTTTTTGGTTGGTGCACTTGGTTAGTTGGTCATAAACTGCATACTGACATTCGTGGTTCTCGAATTGGTTTGGCCGTTCAATCAAGGTTGTTTGCCTGGATACTTCAACACAATGCTAAAAGTCGGATAGATTTTTGTGAAATTATAAAATTCGACAGTAATAGTCTAAGATCCGAACGTAAATTGACCTTCACCGATCTGATAATAGAATAAAATTTATTTTGTCATAAATTCAATATATTTGAAAATATATTGAAAATAGCTTGTGATAAAAATCCTGGACAAAATATCTATAATTATTTAAAAAAATGATTTTTCATTGAATTTTGCTACATAAAGATAATAAGAAAATTTTATACTAGACTTAAAGTATAAAACATAAAGAATGTGCAGTCTATAATTTACCTGGACTAACTACTAGGCTGCCAGGTATAAACAGGTATGTCGATGACAATTACTTTCACTTGTTATGATATTTGAAAAAAAATTATATCAACAGAAGCACTGTTTTATTGTGAACACGTTGATATAGGGTTGTCTGCAAAAAATTTGGTCTTAATAGAGGTTTTCGAATTTCAAAGATTTAAATTTCCACGTGTGTGAAAATTAGCGAAGGAGAGATTCGAGGTAAGTATACCGTGTAATAATGAAAACCGAACATTGAAGTCGACTCTGACGGGGCCTTTGATATATTATGAGAAAATGCGCATGCTCGGCACTTTAACTATGGAAGAGTGGGGCGCCCCAACCATCCTCCATACTGTGAACAGTACGCGCTATTTTAGATTAGAAAATTGTTTCAAAAACTTCTGTTATTCTGTATAGTTGTGATAAAAAATGGCTAAAATGTGTTTTTTGTGTGGTTTGGAAGATTTTGGAAGAATCTTAGCCAAGAATTGAGTGCCATTTGCGCTCGTTAGGTTGAACAAAGAAAAAACCCAATATGCTCCATCCTGTTGATTCCTTTACTCGATGGAAATGCTCATACGCATAGATTAAATTAAATTGTATAATAAACTTAACACACAGTGTTGCCGATGCTACCGATTTATCGAATGGGTTCTTGGATAAATTTAATGTTATCACGGACTCGCAACACGGATTTAAAAAGGGTAGGTCGACCCAGTCGGCTGCTAGCTCGTTGTCAGAGTATGTCTACTCGTCCCTTGACTCTGGTAAACACGTTGCCGGTTTATTTTTTTACCTCTTTGATTCTTCGAACTACACCTTCCTGCGCGAGAAACTGGTTGCAGAGTATAAGAACAAAAGTTGAGAATTCTTTCTCCGTGGTTTATGATATGAATCATGGTGTTCCACAGGGTTCTGTTCTGGGACCACTGTTGTTTCTTCTGTTCGTGAACGACTTGCCGGAGTGTATGGGTAACAATATATTAATTTTGTTCTCTGATGACGTGTCTTTCATTCTGACAGCTAATACTTTTGAAGACCTACTGAGATACCTGCATTGCCTGATGGAAAAATTTATAGACTGGTGTGACAGAAACGGTTTTATGGCAAATATGTCAAAAACTGAATGTCTGTATTTTGGCGCTAATAAGAAATATTGAATTAGGGATAAAAAACATTAAAATCCAGTCCAAAAATGCGGTTAAATTTCTGGGTATACATATCGATCAGTTCCTTCGCTGGGATGTGCATGTGGACTGTCTTTGTAACAATTAAATGAATCTTTTATGCGATATCCCGTTTACTCCACACAATGCCGCTCAGCTCTCGTATGAGCGTGTATTATGGGATTGTTTACTATAATATTGTGTATTATAATATAGTTCTCTTCGGTAATTCCACCAGTAGCCACAGATAGATCATTGCTCAGAAGATAATTTTGCGCCTTATATTCAAGATTCCTCCGAGAGAATCATGTCGACCACATTTCATAAGTGGCAAGATCCTAACTCTACAATGCATATTACAAAATATTGATTTACATCAGTACTAGGTTGCATCTACTAAGATAGAATTCTTGCTTCCACAAATATTCAAGTAGGCACCTTGATGGGCTCAGTATTCCGCTGCATAGAGCAACGAAATTTGAGACTTCTCCCTTAAATCAGGGACTATTGTTCTATAACCACCTTCCATTTTCATTCAGAAGTACGAATGAGGTGATTTTCAAAAAAGAAATTAAAAAGTAACTGTTGTGCAAAGCTTACTACTGTGTTGTGGAAAAGCTCAGTGATAAAGCTATATATTTGTTTCAATAATTTTACTACAGTTAAAATATGTAATTATTTGGAAGTTTTGTTTTTACAAAGGTGTCTACATCTATATGCTTGGATTTATATTTGTGGATTTTTTCATATTATATTTAGGTATATATTTATCTTCATATATTATATATTTTTCTTTCATATATATTTTGGTATATTGATATTGTATCGAATATTTATTGCTGATTGACTTGTCCTATACAGCTTTAGTATTGTCTTGAAGGATTAATAAATTATCGATCTATCTATCTATCTAATTAGCACTTTTCAATGCGTATTTAATGATTTTGTTTCATTCATAGGTAAGACTTTCAATTGAAGGAATCAGTTAGTAACTAAATAATACTTTTTTTCAAATTCTTCGTAAAATACAAGTTAATGAAAAAAATATCAAGTTGCTAAGGATTTCCTTCCCTAATCTACCGAATAGTGTTCTTTTGGAAACACTGATCATAAGACATAACACTCTCGACAGAGATTTTGACGAAGGGTTGGTTGAGAATGAGTCACTCAAAGTTCATAGCATAGAATCAAGAGCTGTTTGCGTTCGCTAGGTAACCAAAGGAATCAAGGAGAACTCCAATACGCTCCCTCCTGTTAATCATATATACTCTATGGTTTTATCCCTATTGTTGACTTTGGATACGCAACAAATATAATATTCCATAATTACAATGATATATTCCTCTTTCGATGGAAAATACTGACAATGATGACTTGATGAGGTGCACTTGTATCGTGTCAACGCCAATCAAAGGTTTTTCCATGAGAATCAACTCGATACCGTCCACTATTCTAATACTCCCATTGTCCTGATGCCTTCAGACATTGATGGTAGGAATAAACGTTCTTATCAATCGATTTGGTATTCCGAAAAGCTTTCCGTGCTGTCTCTTGTCGTGGCTACCGAAGGAACATCGGTCTAATATCGTATGCAACCGGCTAAAACTGCACCGGATGCTACAGATCCTGTGCGTTCGGTTCGTCCGGAGCCAGACATGCCGAGCGTTGAAACATGGCACGAAGTTTTCACGATTCGTCTCGTATTACGATGTGAAATGAATAAATAACGAACGAGCGCATTATGACCATATAGCTACGATAATGTGAAAAAAAAACTATTCATATTAGAATACGATATGATTAGTCTTTTTGCTAAATGGAAAATCCGAATCCGAATTGTAGATTAGCAATGAGTTTCCGTATTTTTCGAGTTTCAAAAGCAAAATCTATTTCAACGGATGAGATCAAATAAGAATAATGTGCCTGAGATGAATATCCTAACCCATATACCTATTCAAACGCTGTGTTATGCTTGTTTTCAAAACTCGTCTGTCTGTCGAATGGTAATTTTTATAATAATAATAACAACCTTTATTTGATTAAATATCAACAGATGGTGTTCACGTCAATACATATCAAAACTATAAAGAAACAAAATCTCTTTCACCCAAAAATTCACCAATACTAATTATAATAATAATTTTTCCTAACCAAAAACATTTTTAACCTTTTTTTTGAACAGCAATTCGCATGAATTTCAAATTTTGAGGAAATTTATCCAGACTGTGATGATAAAATATACAGCATTTCTTTGTATATAACTAAAATTGGTTTTTTCTCTACTGGAATAATTTTTTCGTCTGGGATTGTATTCATGATTTAACAGTAAATATTTGAAATCATTGAAGTTGTTGCTTACATACATTACACATTCATAAATAAACAGACTGTACAATGTCAATATGTTATAACTAATAAATATATTTCTACAGCTCTCATTGTATTTCATTTTGAAGATAGTTCTCAAGCATCTCTTTTGCATTATGAATATTCTTTCTGCCTCAACAGAATTACCCCAGAAAATTATTCCGCACTTGAGTTTAGATTGTACATAGGCGTAATAAGCTGTGAGGGCTGCCTCTTCACTAATTGTATTCGTCAATATCCTCAAAGCTTAGCAATACTCTGAAATATCCTTAGACAGATGATCAATTTGTGTTTTCCAACTCAAATCCGCATCGATCCCCAAGAAAGGTAGAGCAATCTTTGTCCTGATTTTTTACCATGATATGTCAAGCTTATGGCATCTTGATACCTTCCCTACATACAAGCAGTTTTGTTTTATCGATATTTATAGGTAATTCGTTGATTTTAAACCATTCATCAAGACTTTCCAAGTTACGTTCAAGCTGATCCTTGCATTCAGTCACAGTCTTACGAAACAAAATCATTGATACATCATCAGCAAGCAAAACCATATCATTGGTATAAATTACGTAGAGTAGAGGACCCAATATCGAGCCTTGTGGTACACCTCTCTAACATGTAGGGCCTCTGATGTTACTTGTTTGCCATTTCATCTTCGCTCTATGGTTTTTTGAGTTCTTCCTGCTAAATATGATCTGAAGAAATCCAATGCAACTCCTCTCATTCCATACTTTTCCATTTTTTCCAGCAAGATGTTATGATTCACACTATCGAATGCTTTTGTCAAATCAAGACACAGAGCTGCTGTCACTTGATTTTTATTCAATTATTTTATGATGGAATTTAGTGCCTGATACATAGCATTTATTGTAGATTCTCCCTGCCTGGAACAGCATTGCTGCTTAACCAAGTTGTTATTAATTTCAAAAAAGACCTTATCAAAAATTATCCTCTCTAAAATCTTGTTGATCTTAGATAATATTGATATGGGGCGATAGTTGTCATAGATGTTCTTATTTCCCTTCTTGTGTATTGGTTTAACCCAAGCTTCTTTGAGTGCCTGTGAATATTCACCTACTTGCAATATTCGATTGATTATATGATAAAAAGATTTTACAAGATTAATTTCATAAGATATTTGAGAAGAATTTTAGCAGTGAATTATCTCAAATCAATATGAATCATACGATTTCCTTTTCGAATTACTTTCAAGATAATCAGATACTTCGTATAGATATATTTCATGTGTTTCTTTTGTACTTACTGAATTCAGCTGCATGAATAATTCCATAACGATATTTTATCGATTTCAAATGAATTCACGATGAATAAACTGTGTTTTAATTTCATTAATCTTGGGTCAGGATTGCATCATACAGGTTTGCTTATGCTTCCTTCATGTCAATGCGTTAGATTTGCTTCCGAATTAGAGGCAGGAAATAATATTGCAGACATAAATTGGTCGCTCGCTCCTGTTTGTGTACCCCTACTATCTATTTTGTCTTTCAAACATCTCTTTATTCCTAAGGTTACCTTGCCCTGACGAAGCCAATCAGCAGAAAAACGTGTCGGCAAGTACCATCTTCCTTCATTTTCTTCTGCTACTTGGGTATTTACCCGATATACCTTTTCTACATATTTGTATGAAAATAAGAATTTTTCGTAAAATAGGAATAGAGGAATGTCAAAAAGTCCGTCAGAAATTTCAATTCTCGATGCTTCAACAGATCAGTTTTCGACTGATATCAGTAGGACTCATTAATTCAGTTTCAGTGTGTAGAAAATTATTCGAAATGCGTCATTGATGATGAATTAATAAAATTTTTATTTTCAATTCATGGTGTTTGTAATTTGGACTTGAATATAAAAGATATTTCAAAGGATGAGAGCTTGGTGAAATATTTCAAATGGGTTTGCTGAGGTTTATAATGCTACTTTCAATTTGTTTTAAGTAGAAGCTAATTTGAGCTTCGAAGGATAACTGCAAGTAATTATTTTTAATTTTTTACAAAGGTTCTATCATTTTCAACTCTTTCGTATGTCCAGTCCCATAACACAAGCTGTAAGATACCCAGGAATTAGTGCTTTAATATACCATCAGATACTTTTCCAGTGCATCATCTATCGTCGAACCTTTCATTTGATGGCAAAATTCTACTAGTCTTAACGAAACTCGAGTAAAATTCTATTCAACATCGCCCGCTCCCTAACCAAATATACTACTTACACTTATTCGAAACAATGATCTAATGTGCCTTATTCAATAAATTTCAAGCCACGGACCAAACCTGAGGAATCGTTCAATTATTCATCATCCAAAGAATAAATTTCCTGCTCCTGAATCAATTCTCTCCAGCAATAAATAAATCAATATATTATCATGAGACAAGCATACGAGAACGTTACACATGTCTTTATCCAGCATTTATGATCACAGGCGTCTATCCGGTGCTGTTATCCTCTTTGCATACCATATTACTCTAAATAATATGAATTTCGATGCATTCGGCTGAGGCAATAACGAATAATCTATATCCTCCACGCATAGGCCAACAAATACCGACGCACCTTGACTCTCAATTAATACCTGACTCAAACGTGCGTCCTAAGCTTATTTTATGTTTATTACATCTGACCATAAAGATATATCATTGGACTACAGAGTTCTTTCGTGACATTCTCCGCCTGGCCTACTTGATATCCTTGCACTTGCGCTGGACACGAATGAATTCTGTGGGGTGCTTTATGACTTTTAAATTCAATGACCGCAAGCTCATACTATCTTACTCCAGCGTAGCTTCAACCTCCCATGTTAAACTAGTTGGCAGCGATCACAGCTATCTGTTGAAGCATTAGACTAATCCTCTATGATTAATCGCATCAAGTAGATATGATCGCTGCAAAATGCTGACAAATTACCGTCTCACACGTGACATGTCAAATAATGTTTTATACGATAACATCTCAAGTCTGTAATGAAATCATATTGGTGTAATAAACCAAATTGAATTACCTGGACTTACTACATGGAGGGCAGGACTGTATTTCGTCAGTTTTACTTCGTGAGTAGGGTAAACGCAAGAATTATTGCTGCGCCAACAGCCAATTTATGTTTCATTCAAGATATAGTTAGTTCAAGATACACTCTCTGACAAAAAAGTATCTGGAAATTTGATATAATACACGAAGATATATTAAACTTCTTCAATATACATGAATGAATCAATTTACATTTGCCACAATTTTTTCCAATCATGGAAATATTTGTAAAAGGCGCTTTCAGGGAGCTCGATCGGGCAAATAAGTTGGCTACTCGCTGGTATTTATAGAGTGTTTAGTCTTAAAATCGTTAATTATCGTGGTTCCATGAAATGATCAGTTATCGACATGCGGAATCGACGAAATGCTTTGCCAGAAATCCGGTCATTTACAGCGAATATTTCCACTCAAACCAATCAAAACAGTTCATTGATCATTCGACCTCGTGGAATGAATTCAATATGAAGCATACCACGAATATCCCAAGAAAACAATAAGCATCGTCCTGATGTTCGAACGACTTTTGCGAGATATTTTCAGTTTCGGCTGATTTTCTCCCACCCATTGCAATGTTATCTCGTCACCAGTTATGATTCGTCTCAAGAAAATTCAGCTCTAACAAAACGAGCCAAGCGGCGATGCGCTGCATCTCCAATTGGTTCACCTAAAACAAATGATCGGTTTCACAAGAAATGTTGAGCTTTTTTCTTTCAACACTGGCATAACGATTTTCGAACACAACATCCTTGATTTTCGGATGTTATCATTGCGTGACGTTTATTGACATTGAGTAAACTGTTGGAAGATTTATTTTTTGGTTTGAGTATTTCCACAGTTTTGTGTTCTTATCAAATGTCTGGAATAGTTCACGATACCTCCCATTTATCAAAAAGAGAACTTGAAGCATTATAAAGATGGTACTGTGAGTTCTTCAAAGACTCTGCAGATATGACCGCTAGTAGGTACTCTTCGTGTTGCCTTGTGTTTCAGGTGAACATTTATTTATTATCCCGAAGTGTATTTAAGTGGGAAAGCACCTTATGCGTTAATTCTCTTAATTCTTTGTACATGATGATTGCGTTTATGTATATGTTTACGTTACATTATATTAATCCTTTAGGGCATGGATTGTAGCCTATTCAGAAATAGCATGGATTCCTTAGAGGAAGATCCACTGTGACCAATTTGGCAACAATTTCACAATATGTATCTGAGTGTTTAGATGATGGTGGTCAGGTTGACGTGTTGTACACTGATTTGTCGTGGGCCTCTGATTCAGTTGATCATGATATTCTTCAGCGGAAGCTGACATCTTTTGGTCTTTGCCCTGCTTATGTGAAGCTTTTGGGATCGTATTTGAGGGGGAGAGTGAATTATGTGTTTTACAATGGTTTTACATCATTCGAGTAAGTTCTCTCTTGTGGCGTGCCACAAGGATCTAACTTGGGACCACTGCTGTTCATTTTATTCATAAATGATCTACTGACCTCTCTGAAGTGTCCAGCGTTAGCATTTGAGGACGACTTTAAGATTTACCTGAGGATAATTGATGTTCTGGATTCATTACTGCTTCAGTCAAGCCTGGAATATATTAACGAGTGGTGTATACGCAATAGGCTGATACTCAACATGGAGAAGTGTTTTAAAATCACGTTCACGAGAAAATCGCAACCGGTCAACTTCTGCTATCACATAGGTGACCATTTCATAGCCATGATGGATCAGATTCACGATCTTGGAGTCCTGTTCGATTTTACTTTCAGTTTCATTCACCACATTAATATTGTGTTTTTGGAAACTGACGTATACAAATGAGAAACAAATAAAAACATTTCCAAGTCTGATATTATTGCATGATACTAAACACAAATAATTCATTAGATGAGAAAAATTCTCTAAACTTTCTTGATTCGCGTAACAAAGGTACAGAAGATATATTTGTATGAAGTGAAGTTAGAGGGAACAGAAAAAGAATTCAAATGTTTTGAATTCCAGAAGTCTTCATTTGAACCAATCTCCGATTCGACGTCTACCTACATCAATATTGCGAAGATCCTTTCCGATTAAATCATACTCAATTAATAGTACAAATGTTCTTCGAAATGCAATGCAATATCTACTCGTAGTAATTTTATTCAACAGTTGTCCATTGTCAACGAACTACTGTAACAATTTAATAACAGATATGCAAAGAGGAGGTGTTGAGAAGTAATTTTATTTTAACGCCATTGTTTCTATATGTAAATTGAGCAATTGCATACAAAGTATTGAAGAAATAGGTAAGTTATCACCGTGCTAGTTGTATTTATCACTTAGGCGTGGGAACCGTGGAAGTCCATGAAATTGCCCAATGGGGTACATGGCCGTAGAGCTGAAAAAGCTGATTGATTTCGAGAGTTTATTGAGTATTTTTCGTATCATCTATAAAGAGTATCTAATCTGACAGAAAAATAAAAAAATGAATAATGAAATAAAAATAGAATGACAGAAAAAACTAAATATGTAAAGTACTTGCATATACGTGCTATTTCTCGGTGGCTTGAAAGTAAAAACTGAGAGCATTGCTGTTCTCTATAAATACAGGTTACAGTTTTGTATAGGGAATTTACGAGGTTGGATTGGCAGCTCTCCGTGAAGAGATGCAATTTTGGTAGATTGAATTATCGAAACAAATTTTCTTTAAACTGAAAACGATTTCATCGGTGTTTTCAAGATAATTAGCAAAGAAGTAAAAGTTATTTTAGTTATACACTTTTTCAGGTGGGAATTATATATCGCCAAAACTTATGACGAAGGAATTGATACGCTTCAAAATGAGATCCATCCGAGTTCAACTTTCTCAGATTTTATTCGCGTCAGGCACCTCTGGATCGACCGTAATAAGTCTTAATAACCAATTTGGGGCGGCGAGAACACTCGCACCATTCAATATCGACACACGTTCCTCAGTAATCGCGGCCGACCGACCTCCGTCCATCCATATCTAATCGCAGTGACCCTTGACAAGCTTCACGTACGTCCACGCAATTCGCCAACTTAGCCGTGTCATTTCGTACGTGACAACGGAGATCACGAGTGATTAATACCAATGGTGTGTAAGGATGTTTCTAATTCTGATCGATTCCATCCTTCCTAGCCGGCATTTCGGAATGTCGAGATGTAATTTCGAGATCATGTAGCCGAAGGCTGAGGAATGCTGGCATTATTGTATCGGAACATCTTTATGGTCTTGTGATATTTCGAGATTGTTCAAGAACTAGAGGAGGTTCAATTCGATCATTTGCTGCGTGATCTGATGAAGAGAAAGAAATTTGCAAGATAGCACAAACAAATTTAATCAACATTATAAGAGAACTCAATTGGAACAACAATACATAAATCGTAGCAGTATAAAGTTTTGCCTGAAGAAATGCAGAGTTGAAAATATAGAAAAGGAAAAATGTAAAACAGAGTACCTTCAACTCAGCAGTAGTGACTTTATGGAGTCCATGAATGAAGAAGATACATATCAATGAATAACTAGGATTTGAACAGTTGAATTCAATAGAGCTCACACAAATCAAGAAAACCCTCACAAAAGAATACCTTGCGAGAGTCAGGAAAGATTTCATACTTAACTAAATAGCAGAAATTTGTTGAAGGCCCTAAACACGCTAGAAACCAAGCACCCTTGAAATGACAATGCACAGATTCGAAGCAAGGAGAGGTCTTATAGACATTGATAACTTAAACAATAGACAAATTAAACTATTTCAGAAGATACATATAAATAACTAGGATATGAATAGTTAAATTCTATAGAAGAATCAAGAAAACCCTCACAAAAGAATACCTCGCGAGAGTCAGGAAAGATGTCATACTGAACTAAATAGCAAATATTTGTTCAAGCTCCTCAACACGCTAGAAACCAAGTACCCTTGAAATGACAATCCGCAGATTCGAAGAGAGAAGAGGTCTTATCGACATTGATAACTTACACAATAGACAAATAAAAGTACTTCCAGAAGGGAAGCTCAACATCACTCCTCCATGGAAGCGTCTGCTTGGCAGATACTCCACACACTCGACAAATAAGGCAGCCGGAGATCAGAAAAGTTTCATAGCTAGAACATTATATGGCGAGAAATGGCACTTTACGGGGGACACACATGACCACGATCGATCAAGTTTTTCGTGAACCTAAGGAAGGCGTTCGATCGCATTCAGCTTCCATATGTCATGAGTGTTCTCAAGGAAAAGAAGGTGTCCAGATAATACATTCAATTAATTGAGAGCTCAACACCAAAAACACTCAAATTAAGAATCAATAAGAAGCTAACAACATAAATAAAGAAGAGTACATGAATCCGCCAGGGAGAAGGCCTTAGTCCATAGTTGTTGAATAACGAAATGGACAACACCGAAATACAGGCTATACTACGTGAATGATATCCTCTTAATCGTAGTATCTCAAGACGATCTGCAACGCCTACAACGCACATTTATACTTCGCAGAGTGATACAACAGGAAAATCTCTATAGCGAAAAGGAAGTCAAGGGTAATATTAAGGGAGGAGCAAGATGGTAATAGACGACATCACCATCATTGACCACGTAATGTGCTTCCACGGTAATATTACCAAAGAGAAAGTGAGACTTGAAGTCAACAAAGCCGACACTATATCAGGACAGTTCCATACTTACAGTATAATCCTTTGGGGCTCATCTCACGATGTACAGAGAGTTTTTCTCAAACAGAATCATAAGACTGATGGCTGGATGGCGTGGATACGGTGCCGTGCTGCTATATATTCGAGTGCATCCTATACGTCCATAAAAATAAAGAGCACTTCACAAAGAATTCCGATGTACACAATTATCCAACAAGATCAAAGGATAATTTTGTGACTTCCAGACACAGATTGACAAAATCCCATAGCACACATGGCTTCAACGGGGTGAAAATGTACAATGAGCTACCCCAGTCAATCACGTCTCTGGACATCCGAGCTTTCCATACCCACATTTAGGCATTACTGCTGAAAAATGCTTTTTACTCTATGGAAGAATTTTTGGCCAGTTTGAACTCTATTAAGTTGTTATGATGTTTAATTGTATATAATTTGTTATATAGAATTCTATGACGTATGATATTTTGAATAATTTTAAGGAATAAAGAGGAGGACATTTCAAGGACGTAATTTTGAATATAAGAGGATTTGAATATATAAGGTATTTCAAAGACCAAGGTTTGCCCTTCCAAAATTCTGAAAGATGATGAAAAAAGACCTTGCTTACAGATTGATACAATTTCCTGATTATGTTGCCAAAAGCAAGTGATTATTTTTTGAAGTCGTACATCTTCAAGAGGAATGGACAGTGGCGTACAAAACAATTGTGACAAAACTCGGCCCTTGGGGTAGTTACCAGCATCTAAATCTTGATTTTCTCAATAACCTAAATAATATCTTCCTTATCACTTCTTTAGATGAAATACTTATGGAATATGTTAGATCGTAGATGTATGCGAAAATTTGTGATATTTGAGAAAAATTCCGTGGAGTTTTTCGATGAAATATTTTTGAGATATGGGTAGAAAGATTCTGAGTAAATATGACAATTTATATTCTGGAATTCCATCATCGTATAGCAGAATACTTAGGATGCACGAGTATTTTGTTAATTGATAATTCATGTATTGCTGCAAACATTGAAGGGAACAAATCGAAAAGAAATAGATTAATTGAACAAGTCTATTCTTGAAAATGTAAATAAACCAAAATATCTAAAATTGACTGAGAAAAGAGTTGTACACATATCTCGAAACATATGTGTCGTATTCTATTTTATTTTTTGATTGATTTTTCTGTAGTTTTTTTGAAATGTTTGATGGTATGATAAGAATAAAAAATCTCCTCTTATTTTTTTCTAGAATAAATATAGGTATCAGTGAAACTGTGATACTATAATTGTCAATTTTGGATAGTTTGAAAAGAAATAGACTTACCTTGAAATGTTGTTATTTTTCACCGGTAGTTTAAGTAGTTAAGTACCTATCTCAAGAAATAAATTACTTTTATGAACAAATGTGTCTATCAAAGATTAAACTTCGAACAGAGTGTATCTGGAAAATACGAATTTTAATACAAATGAGCAGGATATATTTCAGAATTTAGGACCTGTCCTTTTTATGAGTATATGATTATAGGGTATATAAGGAGTAGGAAAACAGGAATCCGATGTACTGAGGAACAAAAAAGTTAAATCATTACAAAAACAAGGAACTACTATCTCCGATTGTAATATACTTATTTTTGTCGATCATCGCCTCATATCCTTGTCCACAACCTTCATCTTCATTTTCGATGAGACCAATCGATCTGTTCCCCAGTCTCAAACTCGCATTTCCTCAAGAAATAAAACTATATTGGATCTGATTCAACCTGAAATGAAAGATGAGAAATTATTCCACGCAATATTTATTTTACTCGAGCGGTTACTCTGGTAATTTTTGAAAACAAATTGCCGCAATTCGAGCCGGTATTAATGAGCAGAATTCTCGAAACTATCGCTAATCGAGAGATGGCACTCTTCGTCTTGAATTTTACGGCACTTTTTTCTCTCCTTAAGGCCCAGTGCACCTATGATTTGATTGGTGTCTTACCCGATTCCCACGATTGTCTCGGGCACATATAAATATAACTTTCTTCAATTCTCAATCACATCTGATACATCGCAATCATGCGGTCTACTTCTCGTTAGTTCTGAATGCTCTGTGAAGAGGTTAATGACGATTCAGTTCTGACAGGAGAAAAGCACTGAAAAATTGATTTCACGGTTCTTTAAGGCGTTTGTACGTTTATTATTCAGTGTTTGATTGTTACATTCGACAGGATTTGATATTTTGATATCCAAAAGTCATACTAGATGAAAATAATGAGCAGTGTATATCACCTCCTATAATTTTTAACAGTGCTTTTAGTTCAAAAATTATCCATGCACAAAGTATGGTGGCACTGATATTATAGGAATAGAGTTGAAATGAGAAACTAGAGATTGTTGTCACGCGTTCCATAAACGCGTAATTGGCTCCAGAATAACTAGCACTGGCACTGACCGATACCAAAGATTAACTTACAAAGATGGAGCACTCCGGCCTTTTTCTCGTCAACGATTCAATGACCTTGAGAATTCTATCGTTGAAAAAAGGGGCGGGACTAATAAGAGAAGAATATATCTCTCTCTCTTCTCCAAATTCGAATTTAAACCGCGAAACAATTCACCGGGTGTTTCTGAAAATCATAGCAGATCCTTAATTTAATCAAAACCTTTGAATTAAATGGCATATTTTATATAACTTGTCTATGAATTATTTTTCCTCCATTCGAAAATTTTTAATGATAGTGTGATATATAGAGTAAAAGTTATCGCTTATTTTGTATAGGAAATCTAGAATTTCATTCCGCACGGGGTTTCATATTTGGATTAAGCTTTTTCATAGCTCTGCAGAGAAGTCTGGTTTGTAGATGAAATGAGTGAAACCAAGAGAAGATGTTCAGTTGAGTAATGTTCGAATGTTTCGGGTGTGAGATTCTTTAGATTTCCCAGTTCAGATGACCCTCACCGAGCCTGCAGCGATGCGACAATTCTGAGGAAACAGGATTTGCAGTGATCACTTCGAACCTTATTTAATGACTGGCCGCTACTTAAATAAACGGCTGATCCTACTTTGAACCTGTTTAAGAGACCAAAAAGCTTCGATATAGGTACACAAACCGATGGAATAGGAATCAATAAGGGAGCTCAAACATGTTTCACAATAATGGTAAACTGCAATGTGCAAACATCACAAAACATGAAAGCCGCTGCCACTACATCTCCTCATCAACTGCTAATCCGAAAACTGAGAACTATCCCTTTCCATCATCCTTGCTCAGTTTCCTTACAAATATATGCTAAATTTGTTTTTAAAAATCAGAATTTTTTACATAATGAAGTATGCAAATCAAAATTTACAGGGTGATGAATGTAACAAAAGGAAAAATAAAAATTAGAAACCTTAATATACTGCAGCACAAATAATGTTAAGTTAATATTTCTCAGTGTTTTCTTCCAAAAGTTACCGTTCAACTGGATATCAAGTTCAGGATCTGATCCCATTGTATGTATGAATATTTTTATAGAATAGGAAATTGTTCTTTTATGTTCTGAGAATGCTCAAGATGGAACCGAGATAATTATATGACAAAGATTGATAATGCTGAAGAAAACTTGACTACAAATTTTTAATGAATTTCTTTAACTTTTGATGTAACTATATTAAATGAATTATAAAGAAAATTTCCTTTTTATTTGTTGCACTTTTGTTTTAGTCCATTATTTAGACATTCAATACATGAAAGTGAAATTATTGTCTGGAATTGGTAAAAAATTTGATCAGCAAAATTCACAAACTTTTATGATTACAATTATTCGTCAGCTTATTTTGTGTAACTTTGAAATTGGTGAAACAATTCATAAGACAGGAATTAACTTCTTCGTAAGAAGTTTGTCATCAATAATCAAAGGACTTCTAACTTGCAAACATAATATAATGGTTCCATTACAATATTGATGAAAATATATTAAACATTATTCTTACATTCTTGTATTAGGAAATACTTATCAAACAATTTTCATCCACATATAATAAGATCAATTAAAAGAAAATTCTTCTTCTCATACGATTTTGAAAAAGGATATTTCTTATTCGTTTGTTTACAAAACTGCAATGTGTGTTGAACTATATGTGGGTAACATTACTATTTAATTCGTCCATTGTGTCAAATGATATTTTCTTGTTTCTTATGAATTCTCTCTAGTCTTCACACATATTCCACAGGAAATAAATGTTCTGTTATTGATCTCTTCCTCAAAGTTGTATGGCAATGGCCTAAAATTTTAAAAGGTGTGAACTTTTACAATTTTCTCAGTTGAATTGTTGTAGCTTTAAATTATAAGATATTTTAGTAATAAATTAAAATAGATTGCAAATGATCAAAATACAAATTAACAGTGGAAATATTGCTACTCACGAAATTGCGTATTGGTTCCTGAAGTAAATCGTTCAGAAACACTTGTGATGAAAGAAAAGTGCTTTCATATTTCCTAATAAATAAAAAATGATTTTTCCAAATTCATCTTCATGTCGATTAAAATCCTTCCTGCTACAGGAACTAGGAACCGATTGGCTATCTTATGGCACGTGATAACGAAATGTGATTTACATTGCTCTTATGGGATTTTGAGTCAAGGGAGGAATCGTTTTATGCGATTCTGTGGTTTCGCTTCGAAATACGTGAACAAAATTTTCAGTACTAATTTAACAGAGTGTTTGTTTCTACTTTTTGCCGATACAGGTTAGGGCGTAGGGATGAAAGCGATATGATCACCAATCGCCACAAGGACTTCCTAAGCTCGAACGGTATTTTTGGAATGTCATTCATATCAGAAGCTTCTGAGCTTTTTTTGTATTCAAATTAGATAACTGTCTGTTGCTCTCGCTGAAGTAGAAAGCGTTCTCAGTTTTACTCGCAGTGACATGGTGTAGTTATTTCGTTATAGTCGCCCTGTGTGAATATCTATTATAATAATATGATGCATAGTAAGGTCTAGCGCCTAAACCAATCAACCGATTTGCATAATTTTTTTTTAAAATTAACCGTATGCATCTAAACTGATGCAAAAAAATAATAACAAGTGCCAAACATCTATAATTTCTCTAAAAAACACAAAAATCTTAAAAATTAGGCATGTTTTCACTGTAGATGGCGCCACTGCTCAACAAATTTTTACTGATATATATGTACTTTAATTTCTTCTTCTTGCACTTCAAGTCACCATTACCGTCATATAACTCATTAAAAACATTTGTAAATTTGATTAACTTTATTTGCATTTAAATTATAACATGTAACTTATAAATCATATGGTAACATTGCTAAAAGAGGAAAAACATTTTATTTCAGTTGTTTTATGTAGGCTTTCAATTCAAAAGGGCGAAGTGAATTTTAAGTAAACCAGGGTATTTGAAGACTTTAAAAATCGATTCCATTTCTTTCAGTGGAACTCGATTTGTTTATTCAGACCCATTAAACATTCTTACAAATCGATTTTTTAGTCAAATTATATTGCTGAAATAAACGAAGATGCCAAAAAAAGACAAGAAACATTTAAAAAAACAAATTGTTGACAATAGTTTGTTAACTATGGTCTGCTCAATCAAGCGTACAGATGATCATATTATTTATGTTTTTCCGGCTCATATACAACATGAAAACTAAGAGGAGTAAATTTGATGAACTTTATTTGTGTTTAAATTATAACATGACTTATTAAATTATATGGTAACATTGCTAGAAGAGGACAAACTCTTTATTTCAGTTGTTTTATGTAGGCTTTCAATTTAAAAAGATTTAAGTGAATTTTTGTGAATAAAATAATTAGCAATAGTTAAAAATTTCAAAATTTGTTATTTGAATAGAATTACCTTAAGTGAAAGTTGAACGGTTAGGGTGAGTTGAAAAAGGTTAAAGCGTACTACCTGAGTTGGTCAGAAAGTGAGCATTTAAATAATTTTATAACAATTTATATTTTATATAACGTGCTTGAAAATATAAGATGCAAACTGCGATTTTGAAAAAGTTTCATTTTAAAAGTAATTGTCAAACTTAATTACGTTTAATAATTATTATAAACATCTATAATTTCTCTAAAAAACACAAAAAACTTACAAATTAAGGGTGTTTGGCATGTTTTTGCTGTAGATGGCGCCACCGCTCAACAAATCAAAATTGACTTCCGCCCATGCTTCTGCAATTTCAGCTTGGACTTTCAAAGAGGAAAGACGTGTTTTGATGAGCTTTCATCTGATTTTCCAGAAGCTCCCTTTTCTTTTTCGCGCGTTCACGGGCTTTTCCACTAGTACGGTGAGAATATTCTGACGTTACCTGTGTATGGGGTGTGATAATTTTATTTTTTAAGAACACGGCGAATTGCATTTGGCCTGTTGAGTAAAAACTATTTATGTCATTATTATTGCCGTGTTTAGGTTCCACTGCTTAGAGAAATATTAATTGGTGTACATCAAAATATATTGAAAGAAGCGGATCAGCATGAGGAAAACACAGATTTACATATATGAAAGTCAAAAAAATGCAACGAATTCAAATACTTAGGAAGCATTATCTCATAAGACGAAATATAAAAAAATGATTCACAAAATAAGACACAGAAAAAAAGCAATCGATTGATGAACTCGTGTCTCTGGACAACCATGTTAAAACTACAAACAAATATTACAATCTTACACATCAATTGTAGAACCAATTCTTATTACGTTTGTGAATGCTGGCAACTCTCAGGGAAGAGTAAAGAGATAATAGACTCAGTGGAAATGAATTTCTAAAGGAGAGCATGTGGTTATGCAAATTGCATCACATCAGAAGTGGATATAACGACAACACAAAGGAAAAAAGGAATTAGGAAAAATATGGGAGATCGAGCCATCGGGGAGGCTGACTAGAAAGAAGCATAGCAAAAAATTCAGAAAATCAGGAGCTTTTGCGCTCTTGTACTAGAGTCTTTCCCCGTACTCTAGAACAGTGTGATCATCGCAAATTAAAATTTACTACTCACAGATTACCTTCAGTTTGATTTGAAGCTCTAATGCCGTTCTCCTAAAATCAAATCAAAAGTAGGCATATCAACTATATCGAAAATATCTTTCTTTCATTGAGCTCTTTTCCTTTGATATACCTTTTATATTCAAGTCCAAATTACGAATACCTTTCATGGAAAATAATCAAGCTAACAGTTGATGACGAGATATTGTTGATGATGGAGCTCGTGTTGAATGATTATTTGGGCTGTTACCATCATCTATTGTGGATGTAATGTTTTCCGACGTTTCGGAGGAAAAGTAAAAACCTTTTGAAAATTATCAATTTTCAAAAAGTCAATATGACAGAAGTCATGAAAGAAAAATGAACAATGTTATACACTCATCTGTGATATGCTGATCTTTCTAAGTTGGATCGAACTATCGGTGTCCAAACTTCTGGCAGATCTATAGATGGAGCACTTATGGAATCTGGTGTTATTTTCATAAATGCTGCTTCTTTGATTTTTCTTCTTGCAAGTTTTTCTTCTTTGGATATTATTGATGCTTCATCCCATTTTATACGATGATTCTCATCTACAACATGTTGGACTAACCTGGATTTGTCGCTGTCTAGTACTCGTAGAAGCTTCTGATGTTCTTTTATTCGTACATTCATAGGGCGTTTAGTTTCTCCGATGTAAGATCTTGCGCACTCGCAAGGTAATTCATATATGCAGTTCTTTGTCCTTTGTGTTTCATTATTAGGCTTAACTTTTGAAAGTTTAGCTCTGATAGTGTCTTGAGTTTTGAATGCAGTCGTTATGTTGTATCTATTTCCAATTCTTCTCATTTTCTCCGACAAACCTTTTACATAAGGAATTACTGTTTTTAATGGTTTGATTTATATCTGTTGGTTCAGGTTGACTTTCTCTTGTTCGTTTAGCTTTTTCTAATATCTTTTTTGGGGTAGCCATTGCTTCTAAGAGTTTTCGAGATGTTATTTATTTCTTCATTTTGGTCTTCTTCAGTGCAACAAATATTTATTGCTCTATCAAATGAACATTTTGCTACTCCCAATTTAGTGTTTAGTTGATGGTTTGACTCAAAATGTAGATATTGTCCTGTGTTCGTTGGCTTTTTATACACAGTGGTTCTTGGGATTCCATTTTGTTTATGTACGAGTACATCTAAGAATGGAAGTTGTCTGTCCTTCTCGATTTCAATTGTGAATTTAATTGATTCCTCTTGATTGTTTAGATATTGAAGGAATCCATCTATAGTGTCTCTTCCATGTTGCTAAATAATGAAAGTATAATCTACATATCTTTTCCACACTTTGGGTTTAAGTACATATTTTTCTAATGCCTTGTGTTCGAAAATTTCCATATATAAATCAGCTAAAATTGGTGATAGTGGTGAACCCATGGCCATTCCAAATTCTTGTTGATAAAAGATGTCCAAATTGGAAATATGTTGTTTCAATACAAATAGAAAGCATTTCCATAATTGCATTGACGCTTAGTGTAGTTCTTTCACTAAGGGTTTGATCTTCTTCAAGCTTTTTCCTAACTATGATAAGTGTTTTATCTGTCGGAATATTAGTGAACAAACTGGTGATGTCGAAGCTGACCATAACGTCTTCTTCCATGATTTCTTGATGTTTCATTATTTCTATGAAGTGTTTCGTGTTTCTTATCATCGATGTTGAATTACTTTTTAATGGCGATATAATTTTCAGCAGAAATTTAGCCAATTGGTGGCATGCTGAATTTCTTGAACTTACAATTGGTCATAGAGGAATATTTGCTTTGTGTATTTTTGGTAGACCATATAAATGTGGGTGTACATTTACTGAAGTGAGCGTAAGTCTATCGAAATGTCGGAAAACACAGATTTACATATATGAAAGTCAAAAAATGCAACGAATTCAAATATTAAAAATGATTCACAAAATAAGACACAGAAAAAAAGCAATCGATTGATGAACTCGTGTCTCTGGACAACCATGTTAAAACTACAAACAAATGTTACAATCTTACACATTAATTGTAGAACCAATTCTTATTACGTTTGTGAATGCTGGCAACTCTCAGGGAAGAGTAAAGAGATAATAGACTCAGTGGAAATGAATTTCTAAAGGAGAGCATGTGGTTATGCAAATTGCATCACATCAGAAGTGGATATGTTAGGCCCGAAGACCGAAAACGCTCAGTGGCCGGAAAAAACGGCCACATCGCGTTCTGGCTGTCTTCGAACGCACAGAACGCGTTTTGGTTGTTTTTAAACGCTCGCAACGCGTTCTGGTAATTGTTAAACAGCCGGAACGCGTTTGTCTAACGGAAATTGGTTCAAATGTATGACCCTGCAGTTTTTTACATGTTTAGAATAAAAAAATAAGTAGTGTCCGAACATGTTTGGTACTTGTGGTCTAGCATTTCTTTATGAGCACTGAGCACATACAAAACTATTGTATATTTGTCGACCCTGTACCTATTGGAATCAACATGTGATACATTTTTGGAATCAGCTCAGCTAGAGTAATCTGGAAATGGAGACGAAATAGTTCAATTAAAAAAAATGACGGTGATGTCATTACTCGAAAATAATTCACGCTGTATATTAGATTATTATTTTAAAATGAGGTAAATTAAAATAAAAATCGATGTGTTTCAGGATTATTTCTTAAAATGGTCTGATTAGCTGAAAATGAATTTGTTCCATACTTTACATCCAATTTAGATGATACTATGTAATTCAAATAATCATTCAACAGTTCTTGTAAAAATAAGTAACGTACCTATGTAAAGTACACAAAAGTTCAGAAAAAAACCCGTCGTTTGTATTTAATTGTAGTTTTCAATAATTGAATTGTTTGTAATAAAGTAATTAAAAAAGTTATAAATTCAAGTTTGTTTTGTTCTCCACGATAAGTTGGATTTGTAGAAAATAAATTGAAATTCATGTGTTCAATAAAGAACTTTTCGCTTTTTAATTCATGCATTTATATATTATATGCTCGACAATATAAGTTTATTCAAATCAAAAGTAGGCAAGCTAACAGTTTTCCTTAAGTTCGATTTCAGCCACAATCCTATTCTAAAAACTGTACTATTTCAAAATATAATCGATTGAATCACTCCAATTCATATGGCAGAATATTTGGAAAATTTATGTATAGGTAAAGAAGGTCTTCTCTCATCATCATACCAGAATATCGGACGAGCAAACATTACTCTGTTGAAATACCTTATAAAGAAGAGTTTTCCAATAGGGACTTGACAACTTTGAATCTAAATAAAACACAAACCATTTGAGATATTTCAAAATATTTATTAGTGGCTGGAACTACAAACACAACATTTATGAATGAAACTCGACTTAGTTCATATGGCCGCCACGGGCCTGTTTGCAGCGGTCTATTCTTTGGACCCAATTTTCGTTGATGGGCCACACATTTCAGCCGAAACGGCTGCTATTTCGCGTTTAATGTTATCTCTGAGCTTTTGCAATGTCTTCGGCTTGTTGGCACAGACCAGTGACTTGACGTAGATAGGTAGGTCAATCGACGGGGCCGTTTCTCGAAATTAAACGCTCACCAAATGTTTGCTTCAATAAACCGATTGTTACGTGTGTTATGTGGCTGATGCCACCGTCCTGTTGAAACCACATATTGGTCAAATCCATACCTTCCAATTAGGGCCAAAAAATTCGTTATCATGACGCGGTAGCGATCGCCAATGACGAAAACGAAAAAATACGGTCCAATGATGCCGCCGGCGTGAAGACCGCACCAAACCGTGATTTTTTGGGGATGCAATTGGGTCTCGTGAATCACGGGTGGATTACTGCCTGTCCAATAACTCAGCTTTTCCAGAGCCGAATCGGAGAACGTACGTCGCTTCAAATGGTCCAACGGCTTTAATTCTTGAGTCAGCTTGGTCTTGTTCGGGTGTAAACCAAGATCCTTACGCAAAATTCGCCATAGAGTAGTCTGACGGATGCCCAATTCTTGAGGACGCCGTGGAATTGACTGATTTGGGTCGTCGCCTACGGAGGCCTGAACGGCAGCGATGTTTTCATTCTTCGACCGGTCCTTTGTCTCATTGGTTTCGACAACATCCAACAGCGAATATGTAGACTCAAATTTTTGCACCAAACTTGTGATTGCCTGTCTACTAGGAAGCGAATTACGACCGAAAATTGGAGTTAAGGCTCTTAAAGTTGCGGTCACCGACTCCGAATCTCGGTAGTAAATTTTTATAATTTGCAAACGTTGTTCGTTCGTGTACTTCACCGCAATGAAAATGTTCACTTTACTGATTGAATTGACGTTGACAGTTTGATGATAGGTCTTAGAGTGCGTTCACAAATTAAATTCAAAGTCCCCATTGGAAAACCCGATATATTCAAATTCAAATCACACAAAAAGGATGATTCTTCGGAATCGAATATTCTGAAACTTTCACGAGCATTACACTCAACTTTTGACAACAGTACATTTCACGGTGAATGAAGTATTTCAATTAATGTTCCACCAACTGAAACTGAATTAATAAGTTCCACCGATGAAAACTGCATATTTCTTTTGAATTATCAATATTGTTCTGCTGATTTATATTGTTCTTAATAATAAAATTATGAGAAACGTATTATACTATCATTTTTATATTATCATATTGTTCTGGGGATATGAGATACTGTTCAGCGCAATGTGAGTGTAAGCCTTCCACATCTTCGAAATACATTTTCTTTATATCGTCGAGAACTCAGGATTGATCAACAACGTCTTCACTTATTCCCCATAGAAAAACCTGGAACTACTGGTTATGCGCTTTATACAGATCAAGATAAAACTCATCTATCGACAGAAATCACGTCATCCCAGATTGGTAAAGAATACTGCACATCTGTGTCTGCATTCATAATGCCTGTCGAAGAATAAAGAATCCATTATATTAGATAGAAAGAAGAAAACGACAGAGGTGAGACCGGGTGATGCGGCGATAATTTTTGAACTAATGAAGAGTTCACACGAGTGCGCGGCGCTTATGATCCTGGCCTTATCCGTCCTGAAATCAACCATAAACCGCTACATTAATCAGTCGGCCGACACGATTAGCGCGATATGAATTGATGTGGATCGATAAAGAAAATATCGATCCGTATAACAGATTAACATCACGTTTCTTTAGAAACACTATACGTATACTGCGCTGGCGTGATACCTTGGACGTGAATTACCTACCATAAAATTCGGTTTAGCGGTCTGAATATTGAAACCTATGAATTATCGATATGATACAGCTTGTTGCTGTACTCGGAAACCATTGGTTCGGCAGACGAATTAAGTTTAATCGAATTTTCATGAATAGAGTGTATTCGGTTACCGGCACTGTTTTATATATGGAACTCTTACTGTATACGATAAACAAATGTAGGTTCTTCATCTCAACATATTGAGTCACTAGAAATTATACAAAAAATTCGGAGGCTAACAAGACAGTTTACGCGTCTTGGTCGTTAACACATCTTCTCTCATTTTCCTTATTTTCAGCATAACATTCTTCATTGTAATTTTCTACATCCAACTCACCGTAAGAATCATTTCATATATCCACATCTCAAACGCTCATTGTCTTCGAATTTCTGTCTTCAGACACTCCATCGCATAAGCGAGTACGAAGAAGACTCAGCATCGCAATAATGTCATCTTCAAGCTCAGGATGAGCTATCTGCGGCAAGATAATCTTTCTATTTTTGCTATTGACTGTTCTATTCTTATTCTTATCTCTTTCAAGTAGTCTGAATAATGATTCAATAGAGTTCCTGTACTTCGCACACTCTTGATTGGTTGGTTTTCCAGAATAAGAATAGCATTTCCTGAAGTATATTTTGAAATTATCATGAACCTTGTCCTATTGACATTCGGAGTCAGTCCATATACCTCAGGAGATGAGGCCAACTACACCGAAAATAACTCAAAATATTAAAATTACATCTTAATTCATGAATTTCAAAGACTTTAACTGAATCTGTTGTAGCGGCACTCTGTCAGCGGCAGGGGAGTGTATAGGGATCTCTTGGCGGCACTCTTTATAGCCACGCATAGCTTAATTCACAGCGCTTCGGTGGCCTAGAGGTTATCGCTCAAGACTGATGAGTCCAAATGTGTGTGCCAGGGACGAAACGCATAAGTAGGGATAACACTTTCGATCCTACACTGTATTGGAAACAAAGCTTTAAAGCAGTCATAAACTTCCTAATCGGCAGGCAAATTTCAGGACTCTTCTCATGCTTAGTTGCTACTATGATAACATTTCAGAATATTAGCTATTCTGAAAGATTAACGTTTCCACAAAAGTTGACAGACGCCATTGTTTCAAGGTTATCCAAACAATCTTCAAATTACAAGTTGTTTAGTTGGATATTTTTCAAATAATCAGGAACCCAAATTTGCTATACTGATAACTGCTGGAATTTCTGGACGGATTATGTCCAATAACTAACTTGATACTTAGTTGGATAGTTGAACTATTCTGTGTTCGTAATAACTGTCGCTCATCTCTTCGCTTCAAATTTTAATTTTATTATTGTATTATTTACATCTTCGTCTTAATTAGGTATATATTTTTGTTTTTGATTTCTATATCATTTTCTCGCTAAATCTGCTCTGACTGTATATCTTATTTGGTATTTCGATAAGTCTACAATAGGTTTGGCCAATTGATTGACCACATTTAATCATTCAATGTGTGTGCTGCATAAATAAGAAGACTGAAACCATGGCGCATTCACTTCTCATAAATTGAATGGAAATGTCATTTCATATCTTGAGACTAGACGATTGTTTCCAATTTCACATGTAAGGGCGTTAGTAGCATGCTGAACATTGAACATCTTTGGTTTCACTCATCTCTTTCGAAGTCATCAATCCAAAGTCGACATTAATTCTTTGTTTCGTGACGTATAGGAACTTGTCTATTTTCATTGCTATCAAACAATTATTCACTCATCGCTTTGTTTTAAAGGGTTATTCAGTTAGAAGTACTCTTTGTGGTGGGATTTAGTTGGAGATCGCGCATGCGTCGTGTAAACTGAAGTGGTATTCTTGTTAAGTAGTGTCAGATATTTCACAATGGAACGACTTAGCTCGGCACAGCGTCTACAAATTGTTCAGCTTTATTACGAAAATGGGCGTTCTCCGATTAATGTGAATCGGGCACTTAGAGCGACTTACGGTCCACATAATCGACCTACCGAACGCACAATCCGCTCTTCCATCACTAAGATCGAGACTCAATATTCTTTATTGATTAATACTCGACAAAATAGACAACATCCAGCTCGTAGTGAAGAGAATATAGCGGCGGTGGGAGAGTGTACGTGATGACCCTGAAGAGTCGATTCGTCGTCGTTCTCAACAGCTTGGCCTTTCGTATTCAACGCCTTGGCAGATTTTACGTAAGGATCTTTCTTTGAAAGCTTACAAAATTCAATAAGTTCAAGAACTGAAGCTGATCGACCTACCGACTCGTTTAAGTTTTAGTCGTTCGGCTCTTGAGAAGCTTGCAGAAGATACTCTTTTCGACAAAAGTTTTGTTGATTGATGATACCCAGTTTTGGCTTAATGGGTTCGTGAACAAACAAAATGCCCGAATCTGGGTAATGAAAAACCCGAAAAGACTCAAGAGTTGCCGTTAAATCCAGAAAAAACAACTGTTAGGTGTGGTTTATGGGCCGGTGGAATGATCGGTCCATATTTCTTCAAAACAGAGGTCGGCCGGAATGGTTCTGTGAATGGTGACTGTGATCCCACCATGATAACAGAGTATTTGTTGCCCGTAATTGAAGCCCGTGGTCTTGATGAAATGTGGTTCCAACGAGATGGTGCCACTTGCATTACAGCCTGTGAAACTATGGCTTTACTGCATTTCGGCGAGCATGTCATTTCACGCATCAGAACAGTGAATTGGCTGGCCAGATCATGTGACATCACACCTCTTGATTTTTTCCTTTGGGGTTATGTGAAGTCCAAAGTCTACATGGACAAGTCGGTTACGATTGAAGTATTGGAGGCCAATAGTACTCGAGTCATTGGAGAAATATTAACCGAAATACTCACACGCGTCATCGAAAATTGGAACTAACGAATGGATCTTTTTAACCGTAGTCAAGGTCAGCATTTGAAAGAAATCATATTTGAAATATAATTGTAAAGATTCATTCTTTCATTTGTTGATAGAGATTATAAAATAAAATTGTTTTTATTAATTTTTTTTATTTTAAAAAAAGTACGTCTAAATCAATCACCCTTTAGTTTGTGTGGTATGTTCGAATTCACACCGTGAAATTTTAAGGCTTATCAATTTCGCCTAATACTTTATGGCTCAAGCTCTCAGAAAGAAAATGAAAGAGGATTCAAAGCTATTAAATAGAATCTTACATTCAGTACACTAGTCATCATCTGTAAATGGTACCATAAATTCGACCTAAGCATCCACATTTGTGACAATAATTTGCGTTCATCAAGTATTTGACAAAGGAAAATTTTCAGAAAAACCAAAAATCAGATAGGATATGTAGTCTTCTATGCACTATTATGACATCCATACACAAAATTTGACGTAATAATGAGTTGAATTCCAAAATTGATTATATTTGATTCAATATCAACACTTTCATCCGTGAACATTGAATTCTATGGACAATGGAAGATTTAAATTTTTTTGAAGAAGCAGTCGTTGTTGTGCTTCTTGGATTGAATGACACCCTGGCGTACATCAAATCGATGGACTGGGAGCTCATAGTAACAATTCTGATTATTCTGTATTTGCTATACAAGATATTTACAGTAACTCTGATAATAATATGTGGTTTTACATTGTTTTGCACTGCTTTCAAAATTGATATGGACGAATAAAAATTTTCAGTTGATTGGATAAACTAATCTACTTTCACTTTGCATATCGGTAACAAATTTTTAGGAAACATCGATCCTACGGTTTTTGGGCTTCAAGTGCAACAGCCGCTTCGGCCATAGATGTTTGTTTATTCATCCTCGCGAAATGGCCATATCATTTTAGTCTTTTGTACTCTATGTTCTTTCTTATGCTAATTTCTACACACATTCTCGCCGTGATCTTAGTATTTCTCACCTTGTACATTTTCGGTAACATCTACTCAAAAAATTCATTCTCATTGTATATATTTTGGAGGCGTTCCTTTTATTTATTATCTATCCAAAGTTCGAAACCGTATAAAACGATACTTCAAATTACACTTTTGTATTTTTGAATTTGTATGTTTCGTTTTATGTGGTTATTTCAGAATATACCATTTAGTTGGTGTATAGCTGCATTTTCATGCCCAGTTCTAGTTGTTGTATCTTGTATATTCCGAGCATCACTAATAATGTTTACACCAGATATTTATAGGTATTTGTAATTTCTATTTTGGCGCCTCTTTGTTCCAAATTGCTTCCTTCACCTCCTTCCAATTCATACTCAGTTTATGATGGATGGATTATTAAAACCCCATTTTCTACATTCCCCATCTAATATTCTCAACAAGTAGTGGACATAATCCTGATCTTTCGCAAATAATACTTGGTGATCTGCAAAGTGTAAACTATACAAGGTTTACCTAAATGAGTGTAAAATATTTAAGGAGGTGATTTCTCATCGAAAAAAGATAGGATCTTTCATATGAAAAAACCTCATTGGAGCATCCCTTGTTAAGATACAGCCCCTCAAAGGGAGTACATAAAATTTGTGTAACCATTTTTTTTACACTCACCAAAAAAGTTACAATATTGAAATTAACCTAACGTTTCCTACTAGCAAAAAGACACTTATCCAGTAATTCATTTGGTTTACCCCATGGTTGTGAGAGAGAGAGCTCTGGTGCCTACTTGGTTGCCCAAGCATGCAGTTTATCGTGCGGCCTGAAGTTGACTCATGGTCGTTCTTTTCGCCACACGTACCCCACATGAGGGCATCGGGCCGGAAATGTCCACGCCAGCACGTTAAGCCTCAGGCTTAACTTCTAGTTCGGTATCGGTTTACCCAAGCCTAACCACTACTAGTCAAGTCGCAACACTATCCGAGTCACTACTAACTCTGCAGGCTAGCGCCCGAGCTGAGAACGCAGCTCACCCGTCGAGGTTTCACCCTCTCGCCCAGCATGCGTGCTTTCAACCACTGCCACCACGAGTCCTTCCTCAAGCGAGGCAGTATCCGGTCTAAGAACGTAGGGCCCATGGTTGTGAGGGTGGGAAAAGCAACCCCTAAAGTTTATTTCCAATGTAACTTTTTGTCTTATTATTTGTTTACCATTTGAAAATTTATTTCCGATAGCCTGTTTCATTCTAAACAAATATGTCCCATGAGTTTTTTGCCCAAAGAAAACAGTTCGCAGCAAAAAATTATTTTACGAACAACTATAGAGATAGGTACATCGTCATAAATGCGAACTGGATTTATTATTATTCTGTAGTTAGTACCTGCATTAAACGACTAAATGGTAAAAAACAAAACTTATTTATTAATAAAAAAACACACAACACGTAGAAATCATATTAAATGTTCAATATGCCTACCTTCAGACGTCACGCATGCGTCTAGACGTCGGCGCATTGAGCCACGTATTCGCTCAAATATTCCTGGAATCTCTCTGATTACCCTGCACGCATCGATGATGCGGTTTCTCAAGTCCTCTACATCGCGAACAGGAGTACGATAAACCAAATGCTGTAAATGGCTCAAAATAGAGAAATCGAGAGGATTGAGATCCGGGGATCGAGCGGGCAAGTTCTGAAACATATCCGAATCGCTGGATAGGTCGAGAAGGACCACAGAACTGGCCCGCTCGATTACCGGTCTTCCAAGAAATCAGGAAAACCAACCGCCTCAAACAACTGCATTTTTGAGCACTCAAAACAGCGATTTGATTAGTCATCCGCCGTATAGTCCTGACTTGGTAGCCAAGGACTTATTTCTATTCCCGTACGTAAAAAATAAAATGAGAGGTCAACGTTTTTCAACACCTGAAGAAGCGGTTGATGAATCAGAGTGGCAAAAGTGCTTCGACAATTGGTTCAAAGGCGTGCAAAAGTGTATAGATCTTAAGGGGGAATATTTTGAAAAGAAATAGAGCAATTTTCGATGATTAATATTTGTTTTTGTTCTCTAATTTCGAAATATAAAAAGCAACCCCTGTAATATAACTCGGCTATTAGACAAATCTGACTTATAGAAGGTAAATGAGATAATATAACTGGACTATAAAGGTCTACGTAGGCTGAAGCATAAGGCCGGTCCTACATTGGAAGCGGAATTTCTCCAGACCAGACAGTCTGGAGGTTCTGGACGGGTCTGGTTGGGTCTGGAGGAAACAAAACAAAGAAAACGTACTTTCCCCCTACATTGGAGGCAGTGTTCGATCTGGTCTGGACTGCTCTGAAGAGAATCAAATCGGGTCGAGTTGGCTGGCCAGACCAAATCCGCTTCCAATGTAGGACTGGCCTAAGATGGCCAAATTCAGGAATGCATTATGATTGTATAGATGTATCAGTCAATTCTTCGATTTTTATTCCTCTTCATTATACAGAATTGTATTGGTGATGTATAGAACTATGGTTCAGTGAATTAAAAAAAGTGAATCAGAGACTTACATGTCCCATTAGAATATTGGTTTCAGAGATACATATAAGGTAACAAAAAAAATTTAAATCATTGACTCACCTATCTTTCTTAAGTTAAATTCAAGCAGGATAGTGTAAAAATCGAAGTCACAATTGCCTATGAAGTTCCATGACCATTACAAGCGACTCTCCAAAATTCATAAAAATAAATAACCAAGAGTAACCATTCACGAATATTAACACAAGTATTCGTGATGAAGAGGTCTAATGAATTTAGAAACGAAGGCAATACCATTAAGGCTTATGCAGAATCAGAGAACTAATACGTACTCAGGATTCTGATTTATTGACATTAAACCCGGTTATAGCTTATGCGATAAACCATTGTGAATGTTCAGAAACCAGTAAGGTACTTGCATAAAAATGTCCCACTACAGTATCGAAGACTATCATTTATGGATATTATGGTCATGAGAACAAAAATGATATTTACGACACCATCTCAGGCGTCTGTGTATTTAATAAAACCATTAAAGCTGTAGGTTTATGCTCACACTTCAACGTAAATGAATATTCTAAAGGGAATTCGAGCTTTATGATATTACGGCCTGTTATTAATGCAATAGAACTCTCAAATTGTCTGCTTTTCGATATGTAATTACAGATGTTCCCTGGCTGCTGCCACAGGTGTTGATTAGCCGGTAAAGCAATGCTGAAATGGCAGATGTGCTCTCTTGCAAATCCGATTACTAAGTTCTATAGTGTGGGGAACCTCATCTCTTTTGCTCAGTTTTTTCAGAGAATCGAAACTATAATCACTAATTTACCATCGGGAAGCTTTTAGACAACCCATATTAATAGATGATAATGGACAAAGACGAACGAATAGTCTCTTTAATGACTCCATGTTTCAACTTCGCAAAGCGCCATCAGCACTGAATTGAAAAATCTGTCATTTACAGCTATGTTTTTTCGTGCTTGTTCTAGATAAGAAAACTGGTAGAACAACTCTCTATCGTTCGTTGAAGAGGAATTTTTTGCTGATGGAACTTGTGTAGAATTATTATTTCCATATATGCTGCTCCTTTGCTTTTCTTCCTCACAATTTTCTTTTTTTTTTTGATGGTTGCAAGTTCACCTTTTTATATTTTCTTCAAAAGTTTCTCCAATAAATTTAAAAGCACTGCCATATGAAATTGAAGGGGGTGAAGCGACAACAGAGCGGATAGAATAAAATAAATTTTATAGATATTTAAACTGCTCTGCATGCTGGGAGCGACTTTCGAGACCAGAACCAGGGATTCAAGGTATTCTTCAAAATCTGATCTTGACATAGCTTCATAGTTCAGTGCTTCTTTGAGATCAATACACTTGGCCCAATGCTATTTTTCCATTGTTGAAAACCACTGATACCACAATTTGTAAAAAAGAACGAAATGACCATATCATAAATATTTTTTCTGTGTGCTTACATCAAAGATAAAATATGAACATGGTGTAAGATTTTATGGTGTGCTTCTGATAATTTGATAGCTCTTCGTGAACTTTTCAACTTACCTAAAATGTAGTCAACGCTGTATTTTTGTATTCCATATATAGCATCGCTTGATAAAATGCTAATCAATTTATCTATCCTCAGGTGTGCCATCATATCATAAAACTAATACCTTTTCCAAGAACATGATGCACTCCTTCGAGTGATTCAAAACATCGCCAAGAAAGACGACGTTTCACCTACATCTAGAGTATACCTGCCTATGTCCAATTGGAGTGAAATAAATGGATTAATCAATTATTATGGACAGCACATATGTTATTGTTATTGTCAGACAATTGAAAAATGAGCTCACCTCGGTAACACTGCATTCCATACTGACAAATCATCATTCAGACAACTATTTATAATATCGGAGCATGCTTCACTTTATATTGGCGAATTATATCGTTTGTTCTCTAAAGACGTGAGATACCTAGTCCAATTCAACTGACAAAGGAATTTTTTGAGATGAGGGACGTCGAAGGAGACAATGAGGAGCATAATGCACTGTCAATGAATGAAGGATCATTAAAATGAATGAAGACGTGAAACCATGAGTTTAGATGTCCGAGCAATTCATTGCATTTTTCATTTGTTGCTACTTTTCTCTTGAGGGGAATTATATAGTAGGTGTAGTCATAAGTAGAAAAGTGAATTTTCAGTGGAAGCTAGAAGGTCCTATATAAGTAAAATATGTGGTTTACTGGATATAAAGAAATGAAGGCTCAGTGATCATGAATATCGGTATTTTTAGGTGATTATACAAATTCTGAGGTGAATCAAGTAAGACAGTCTAATTGATGAATTTAAAATGACTTTAATAGGACATTTTTTCACTAAAATTATGTGCTATATAGCTCATTCGATTCGTAATTATGTCTAGATAATTTAGCGAAAACATTTCATCAGTATATTAAAAATTTCGACAGTACATTTAAAGACGGTAAAAAAGCGGTCTTTAGTTTTTTCTTTTAATTAGTACACCAGGTTTCTTAAAGTTTTTATCTCAGGCTCTTTTTCGTAACTTGGAATTGAATAAGTGAGGTGCTATAGCAGATATAAGCTCAGTGGAAGGAAGTTATATTCTTCTGAAGGAACGATAAACGTTCTTTCGGTTTGATTTCATGGGAAAGGAATTTGAACTTCGGATAAAACTGAAGGAAAACTGTTAGTGGTTATTTCTACTTCAAAATATAGGTATAGATTACTTCACATTCTTCGCAGCAGTTGTTTTTGTATCCCACTGTACCAGAGTTCAGGTCAAACACGCAGCATTTCCGGGCTCACGTCAGTGCTTCTACATTTTTTCCTACATGAGATGTCAAAGTTAACCGAGGAAAATTTTTTGAACAGAATCTTGTCAAATCTTAATTCATTTCACTTACCCGATATAACGGTATGAAGTGAGCGTCAAGATACAAATGTCTCGATAGGGAAAATTTGTTGTGAAAGAGCGTTTATTTTTTTTTTGTTTATTTGCCATGGCATCTGTAAAACATATTTAGTATACATCAAGTCATTGAACAGACAACATCATAATTTTTCATCGTGTTAAAAATGTCGAATTTTGTAACCGAAAGTAATGATTTCCGGAAAGAATAAATTTTTTGTGTTCATTTGAAGAAAAGTATTGCAGAGTCTCATCGAATGCTCGTTGAAGTATACGACCCTTAAAATGACCCTTAACTAAGTGCCGCTTAAAGTTAAGGGTCGTTTAAATTCCATCTCCAGTTGCACGACTGTCACTTAATGAAACTTAACTAAGCGAGCTTAACTTTCTCGATATAGTGACATTTCAGTATTTCATTCCTCCCTAGATCAATAAAGCGATTTCATTGGCTACACGCAATATTTGATGTTCAGTGGTTAAAGAAGTTTTAAATATTTCGTTTCTTCTATAGCAGAAATATTCGTTTATAAATTAATAAATAAATAAACAAGCCCGATATGGTTTTAATTAAAGACTGTATACGTATATACGCCTAGGAAATCCTCTTTCCACAATTTCTATTTTTACCAAGTCGTCATGAAATGCATCAAATTCATGAAAGAAGTCCATTATACAAGTTAATATCGTTGTTCGAAGTATATATTACAATTACAATTAATATTATTTTATTCACATTACATTTGTTCGAAAATCACGAAGGACTACTAGACAAATAGTTGGAAAACCAAACAAATCAAATTATTTTAAATTAGAATCATAGATAAATACCAAAATAAATATACATTTACCTTTGATCTATGGGTAGAATCCGCCCTTAAATAGTTAAGTGGCCATAAATGAGCACTCAGATTTAAGCTTAAGGGATTTAAGTGCCGCTTAACAGTTGGTGCAACGCAATTGAAATCAAGGATTCATTTTAAGGGATGCTTCACTGTAAGTGTGGTTGTGCAAATGGGCCTTAAAAGATATATTGGCGTGGTATCCACAAATTACCAGAAAGATGGTCAAAATGTATAGAAAACAGTGGCCAATACTTCAAATGAAATGTTTTTTAATTTCCCATTAATAATTAATGTTTTATTGTCACAAAAAAAACGCTCATTTCATAATGGTATACCTGATAGTTAACAATCATATAACTTTTATCTATAGTTGCGTATATAGCATTTCAGTATTTCAGTATTTCTTTATTTTCCTTAGCGACAATCTTACATAATTGTATAAGGAATAGTCAAATAGAGCAAAATAAATGAGATATTAAAATCCAATAAGTTCTAACAAAAATTCGTTCATACTATATAAACATTTCTTCAGGAGATGTTCTTTCAAACATACCTTAAAACTTCGCAAAGCAAGAATTTCGATTGCTTCTGGTAGCATATTATATAAACCCGAGGTCCCGTGAAATTAGGTGCTTTATTAATACTTGTTTGGCCAACGGTATGTGAAGCATTCTTTTATTTCTTCTTCTTGTATTGACTTCATGATATTCATCAACTTTGATGAACAAATGCAGATTCCTATGTACATAAACACATAACTCATATACATATAAACTGAATATTGTTAATATTTTATATTCCCTGAAGTAGTGCGAACAAGACTGCATGCTACTTATGCCCGCGATACTCCTTATTGTGCTTTTCTGTGCGAGAAATACATCAGCCACGTTTGTAGACCAGCCCCAAAAACAAATTCCATATCTAATGCGAGATTCCACTTCGGCATAGTACAGCATGATGAGCAGTGTGAAAGTTAAAATATACCTTAGATTTTTCATTTTATAAGCCACGGTGTGTAGTTTAGAAACAAGCATTTCGCAATGAACATGGGGGGTTCATCAATGAAAACACCTAGAAATTCTGTGTGACCAATTTGCTTACAAACTTGGCCATCCCTCTGAACATCTATGGAGTCCAACTTCTTCTGAAAATTATGAAACTGAATCATAAAGGTTTTTTCTATGTTGAAATGAAGCAGATTACTACTGGCCATGAATTCAAACCGGATAAGGACATCAGCAAACGATCTCCTATTTCCTCCTGTGATTTACCCGAGATAACAATCGATTTATCATCCGCATATTTAACTATAAACTCACGAGATACCGCGGAGTCAACATCATCAACATACACTACAAAAAGTTTTGGCCATAACACTGAGTCCTGGACAACCCCCAAGTCCATCGCAATCAAGCTAGAACAGCTAGTCTTCAAATTTCCATCCCTCACCTGAGTGACCTGAACAAATTGCGACCGATGACCACTCTAAGACCATGCCAATGACTCCTATTCTCTCGAGCTTCGACATCAATATCCTTTGATCGACGAAGTCAAAAGCTCTACTTAAGTCACAAAAAATACCTACTGGGCACTCGCCCGACTCCAAACCATTTACTATTTCATCATACATTACATGAATAGCCGTTGTTGTTGATTTTCCCGAGCAGAACCCATGCTGTGTGGACGATACGAGGTCATACTCATCCAAAAATTTGGTCAGCCTATCAAGAAAACAGATCTCAAATATTGATGTTTGAGATCATATTCTTGACACAATATTGGTAAAATTGTGATCGCTGTACTTAAAAGTTCAAGGAAGGATGTCAAATTCAAATGGTTTTCGAAAAATTTTTATTATCGCCTCAATAAGTGACATGAATTTTTTTCATTCATAACTAATGAGCCTTGTCCTATCGCTCAGTACCAGGTTATAATAGCTTTTTCGGACACCCTGTATACGTAATCAGTGATGTCTAAATTATACTCATATATTTCGCTATTAGGTCGAATTCCTTCCGCAAGTTAGCAGCTTAAGGTATGTTAATGAAGTGACGAAAAGACTGGATAGCAATTGTTTTCGATAAATTGAAAATTTCAGTATCTTTCTCACACCGAGCAGCTCCCAGACTGGCACCAAGAACGAGAATATACCTTACATAAGTTATCACGATCAATAAGCAATATTGAGGAAAAGTAGACAAGGAAGTAATTTGAAATCCACGATATCGGCTTTTTCAGCTATAAGGGTAGAATATAAATGAGTACGATGTAACGATTTGAGATGAATGTAACACGCTTAACAAACTTATGGGATAGAAGCTGCACCGTGATCTTCCAAGTGTTGCATATGCACATATTCAAGAACTTAACATACGCTCAGCTATCGGTTTCGTATTTGGTTACGAATTATTTGACATCATGTGGCGCTATAAGCATTTATGATCTATGGTACAACATCGTGAAAATACTCCATTATAGATTCTTGATATCAGATTTTCATCTTTTTTGGATAACCGTCGTAACTTAAATTTCTGATATGATAGAACTCTTAGGTCAGAATAAGATCCAATTCAATGGTTTGAAAACATTTTTGGGGCATTCGAGAATTATTTCCGTGCACTAGAAGATGAACTGAGGAGGTAATTGTAGCCTTGTAAAAAAGGGCGTGATTGGAAGGATTTAATTTTTTTAGTCTTATCTGAGTGGACGCTCCCAAATTCGATACTGAAATTCCCAAAGCTAGGATCGTATTTAATGGCATCCCACAGGGTTCAGTTCTTGGACCTCTGCTACTCATGTTGTATGCCAGTCAGTTCATATACAAAGTATCCAGAAAGGGTATCGGGGTTTTCGCGCCATATTCAGATCGGGGCGTCTAAAAGGAGCAGGGAGGACTTCGTGGCGTCCGCCATTTTGTGGAGTTTTAGTCACGATGGAACAGTACTCAGGTACGCACGTCGTGATTGCTCAACGTCTCTTTAGTGCGGAATATCGTACACGCCACGCGCCAAGTGACGATATCATTATGAAATGGATCAGGATGTTCGAGAATTCAGGTGCGACAGTTAAAATTCAAAACTCTGGTCGTTCTCGTTCAGTTCACGATGAAGAAACAAGTAATTGTGGCGTGCTCGTCAAAATCCGGTTTTAACCATCCAAAAGCGAAGCCTAGCATTGAACAAATCAACTTTACAATCGATTTTGAAGACAGATTCACATCTAAAAGCCTATAAAATGCAATTGGTTCAAGAATTGAAGGATGCGGATTATGTTAATCGACTGATTTTTGCAAACGATATGCCGCAGCGATTTAACAACTTGAACAACACACTTTTTAGTGAAGAAACTAATTTTCACCTGATGGTCTTGTTAATAAGCAGAATTCTCGTAATGGGCAGTGGAGAATCCGAGAAAAAAGTATGAAGGACCCCTGCATAGCCCAAAGGTCGTGGTTTGGGCCGCTGTGTCTGCTTAAGGCATAATTGGTCCTTATTTATATGAAGATCAACGAGACCGAGCAATTAAGGCGATAATGTGATATGTTGCTATAATTTTTGGGTCCCAGAGGGGTAACATCAACTGGTCTCCCAGAAACCCAGACCTTAGCCCGCTTGACTATTTTGCATGTAGATACCTTAAAAGTGAGGTTTCTCAAAATAATCCGACGAATCTAAACTCAGTTAAAGCAAAACATCAGTTAAGAAATGACAGCAATATCAATGGCAACGGTCATTATTTGGATAACATCATCTTTTCCAAATAATTCTCCAATGAATATGTTTTTTTCGGCCCTGAGGCAGGGGGAAGCTAATGCCTTCTCTGCAGGGTGCCTTGAGATCTTTTTTATGTGCTGCTCGTGTGGGTCCTTCACCTCACTAAATTCCCTCCTCCTTGCCCAGGTATCATCGCCTCCTGGAAATAGGCTCCAAGCCCGTACATCAGGAGCGTAGCCTGGTATGCTCTCCCCTTCTTTCTCGAATGTTTGACCAACACACTCCTCGTCAGACATCCACGGCGGTTCTCTGCTGCTCCTCTCTATCCTGCCTTTAATTTTTCCGATTACACCCGTGATGTAATAATCATAGATAATATTCCATGATTCTCTGCTCTGTAGCATCTTCGGGATTATTTCCTGAATCTTTGGCAGAGATCCCAGTCTATCGACAAGCTCTTTCCTTTCGCTGCACCATTTCTTACATGTCATAAGCACATGCATTGGGTCGTCCTTTACATTACACCCTCCACACATGTCGGTTGGTGTATTCTCTATTCTTCGTGTGAAGGAACCGAAGGGTCCATGCCCTGACAGGAACTGCGTCAAAATGTATCCAGTAGTTCTGTGGCTGCACTCAATCCATGGCTCAGTTGTAGGTATTAGCCTTTCAGTCCAGGCACCTTTATCACGCAAATTCTCCCATTCACGCTGCAATTTTTGCATCATATTTTTCAGTGCCGTTCCTATTTTTCCTGCGAGTCTTGATCCAACAGTGTGAAGAAAGCATCTTTCAGCCACCATCAATTCTGTGGGCGGAAAACCGGCAATCACCAGAACGGCTTCCGCGAATACCGTTCTATACGCTGAGGTCACCCTCTGCAATCTTTTTCACTGTATAGACGTTATCTGGTCTATCTGCTTTCTTTTTTTCAGGACTTCTCTCCACGCTGGGGCCGCGCACAGCAATATACTGTGCACCACCCCGCACAGTAGTCTCCCCTTGGCATAGCTCGATCCTCCAAGATTTGAAGATTTGGCATCAGCCTAGAAACTACTGCCAGTTTCTCTGATGCCTTTTCTACTGCATTCTGGAGAAGCTCAGATTCCTCTGAAATATCACTCCGAAGTACTTTCAATTCTTTGGATCAGATAACCTTTCTGGACACCTTGTGTCACTGCAAGGTGCATATGCTAGCTGATGACTTTGAACTGATCATCGACTTTTTCATTGGGAAACTAAGCAGTGCGGCCATCAAACTGAATGAGGAAATGCATCTACAGTGGCACATTGCTGGAAAACATGTCCTTCAATGCTATCAAATCATTTGATTCTGAATCCAGTTCCAAAAACAACATAAAATTTGATGAAGAAAACCTCAAATTAAATGTTTCTGGTTATATTATCGGTTTTGTTGATTTGTGTTTGATATTTATTATGGCGGAAACAGACTATTATATCCAAATAGATCATACTTACCCAACTTCATCAAAAATCTTTTTTTTTGAGTGCACGAAATTTGTGTTTGATATTTATTATGGGGGAATCAGACTATTATATCCATATAGATCATACTTACCCAAATTCATCAAAAATCTTTGAATTCATTCTATAGGATTGATCATCCATTGCGACGGTCCTATCAGAGTCATACTGTTCCAGAGTACGAAATAATACTTCAGTACACGCGCAAAATACCTCCTGACCTCACGTCATTATTTTCTACATATACAGGGCGAGTCTTTGACCACTGCGATAATTTTAACTATATGTTCTTGAGATCGAAGGAAACTTTTTTTATATTCAGGTGCGTTAAAAAGTTATCAGCATTTCAAGTTTTCACATTGAGCAAATACCCCTCTGTAGGCCAGTTTAGTTTGAATGAAGATTACCTTCCACAGCATTCACTATTGAACCAGAATTGTTAAAAAACATTATTTTCTCCTCTAAGAATAGATTCATTCACTCATGTTTCATCAGATGATTATATTTTTGTATATATTTGTTTGTTCAGTGAAGAAATCAGGTATAGAATTGAAAGCGTTTAAATAAGTGATAAAATAATTGACGAGCTGTCAAGTTACACATTCACTTGAGAATTTTCAATTCCAGAACCCTTTCTAATTACGTGTGAAACACCTCATTCTCACCTCGACTAAAAATCATATATTGAAAAACATCTAAATCGATCCCTACGGATGTAACAAACAAGTAATTACCAATTTCGATCCGTGAACCTCGAAAGGCATCAATTTCTCTTGTAACAAACCGATTTGGTTTATAAACATATTCGAAAGTAGGCATACACTTGTTAATATAATCATATAACACGTCAATTAGCGCGATGAAATGTGATATTTCACCCATAAATATACCTTTTTTACTCCCACATAATATGCATATCACCAATTTTTTCGCTATTAACGAAATGTTTAAGTAGGCATGTCTGTTCGTAAATAGATACGATAACAAAACGCGTACACGAACACCAATTATTAGACGGTGTTAACTTTTCAAATTAATTATCGTGAGTTCAATATATTAGATGAGGATAGCAGTAACTAGCGTTCCCGTGAAATATCCGAGAAACGCAAAAATTATGATAATGAAACTTTTTAACTAGTTTTCCAATACAGGTAATTTGTATGCCCAATTATTTAGTCATTATGACATGCCGCTTTGAATATATATGAGGATGGTCTGATGCATATGTTAGAAGAAATATTGAGAGGATTAAATGTTGATTAATTTCATTCACTTTCAACCTAGATTTATTGCACTATGAGCACGTAAAGGTTGAAATACGGATTTCTTCGAATCCGTTGAAGTTTCAGTGAAGATCAGACATGTTTTATTTTCAACTGTATGCATTTTCAAACAAATTTCTTAAAGAAGTGATGCCATCAGAATGGTCTCTTCGATAGAGAAAAATTTCTGTGATTAGTACCAATGGTCATTCGTAAAAAAATTGCTAAAAGTACTTTATATACAGGGTGAGTCTTTGACCACTGCGGTGATTTTAACCATAGATTCTTAACTTTAAAAGAAACACTTTCTTCCTATAACATTTTTCCAAATTTGGCCCCGTTCAAAAGATGGGTTAAATCGCATGAGAAACAAATATGACTTGAACTAAAGGTCCGTATCTTGTACTTCCTAGAATCATTAGTCTTATTTGCAGATAAAATCATTCATCATCTTTTTCTTTAAAATGAATTATTTTGAGATATTTGAAGTTGAAATGAATTAAATCGATATAATTATGTCCAAATTTTCTGATTTTCCCAAATCCAACTCTGTGCTGAAATGATTCAATAATCAGATTTGTTCAATGTTGCCATATTTTATGTCCTTTTTTATAAAATATTATTTTTACGAAAGGTTGGGGAAATCACTCCAGTCTATATTTCCACCACTAAACACTTAACAATTAACCACTCAAGAATTTTTGTCTTACATTCACCACAAAATACAATTGTCATTTGCTGTATTCATTATTGATGATGTCTATCACCTTGTTTGATATTTAACCCAGAGTAATATTCCATAATAAATAGAGTAAAAGATTACCATCACTCACATAGGTACTTCGGTATATTTTCATGATGACTGTTGAAATAGGTAATGTATTATAGCTTCAGACTTTTAGGGTTCATCAAATTATATCTATTCTAATATAGGAATGCTTCAAATTGCAAGCTCATATGGAAATAGAGAGGCAGAGTCTTAATCAGATACATGAAATAATAATTAAGTCTAATTAATTTTCAATGAAATATTTAAGTCAATTCTGAATAAAATTTGAATAAAATGTTGCTGTTGTTAGTTGTGTATCCAATTCTTCTTGTTGTGGTGATGAGGCCTGGTTTAGTACTGCAGGAGAAGTAGGTTGATGTTGAGTGTATTGTTGAATTGGAGAAGCGCAGGGCTGACTTTGGGGTGCAGAAGAAATCGTGTAACTTTGTTGATGATTGTTGTACTGTTGTATCGGAAAGACGTAGGGTTGAGATGTTTGAGGCACAACAGAAGCGGCGTGAGTAAACGGTTGTGTATTATATTGTTGAATTAGTGAGGGCGAAGGACTTGGAGTTCGTGAAAGACTAGGAGTTGGCGATGAAATAAAAGTTAAACTTCGACGATTCTGAATTGATTCAGTATTCAGATTGCCCATTTCAGCATCAAATAGGGTGTCGTTAATTATTTTCTCCGCAATCAAGCGTTGACGTTTGTCTAATGATCTTAATTTAATTGCGATAGATCTTCCCAAAAGATCGTACCGATCTTCTATTGCTGAAGCAGGACGTTTAAAATGGTCTTTCACGGATAGTAATATATCTGTGGTTAGCTGATCTTGTTCATTAATTTTCTTTCTTCCCGGTCTAGTAGCAGGCACTGAAGTCTTCTTAGGTGTCGTAATATCATCTGTATTCCTTGTACTAATATTTGCAGGAGCATCACAATCTGATGTATTATTATCTATGATATTTTCACTATTTTCAGTTTCAGCTCTCTCAGTTTCTTCTGTCTGTAACAATAAGTACAAAATTACAATACAAAAATCTCTATTTACTTGAGTGTAGTGTGTACAAAATGCTTGAGTGTTGTGTGTTGAGCGTGTATGTGGTGTGGTGTGTTGTGCGTGAGTGTTGTGTGTTGTAAGTGTATGTGGTGTGTTGTGCATGTGAAGGGTGTGTGTGTTTGTACAAATTAATGTGAGTACACTTCAAACGTTTAGTAACCTACAGGGACCTTACTCACTTCACTTTTATTAATATTTGTTTCAGTTTCCGAAAACAGAAGAAGATTGGAAAGATATCGCAAAAACCTTTGAAGACAGATGGAATTTTCCTCACTGTATCGGCTCAATCGACGGGAAACATATAGATATTATTCCACCGAGTGAAAGCGGATCTTATTATTACAATTACAAAGGGCGGCATAGTATGGTTCTATTAGCAATTGTGGATGCCAAATATCGATTTATTATGTGTGATTTTGGCACAAATGGCAGAGTATCAGATGGCGGTGTTCTACAAAATACTGTTTTCTTCAAGAAACTTGAGAGAAATTTATTAAAGATTCCGATGGAAGAAAAAATTAACAACAGCTTAAAAGTATTGCCATACGTTTTCGTAACTGATGATGCGTTTCCTTTGAGGTGTGATATGATGAAGCCATTTAGACAAGCGGACTTGAATTCACAAAATAGAAAGATCTTCAACTACCGTTTGTCTCGAGCGAGGCGCATAGTTGAAAATGCGTTCGGTATATTGGCGGCTAGGTTCAGAATTTTCCACACACAAATTAATATAGAACCAAATAATATTGAATCTGTAGTAATGGCGAGTTGTACTTTGCACAACTTTCTAATCGCTCATTCACGTAATCACTACATGCCTTCTGAATGTTTTGACCAAGAAAATTTAGAAAATGGAACTATCTTGCCAGGGTTACATGCGGGTGACCACATGATCCCATTAAATAGAAGGGGATATGGGAATACTGCACTCAATGCAAAGAATATTCGGGAACAGTTTATGGATTACTTTAGTAATGAAGGCAGTGTTCCTTGGCAAAATAATTTCATAAATTAAAAATTAATAAATAAATAGTATTAGAATTGAATTTATTTTGTTTAATTTTTTGTGAAGCCAGAACATAAATCTTACCGTAGATTCCTCTGATTCTTCAGTCAAGTTCGATTGAGATTCCCGAGTTTCAAAAACTTCGAACCCAGTCTACTAGATTTGTTTTGTAAGTTTATAGTAGAATTTTCACATCTTCATTTCATACACCGATTCAACCTGGTTCACAAACTTAGGAGATAAAAGAATTTGATTTTGTTATAATATTTCAAAATGTTTGTTATGATGCATGTATAATTAAAATTCCATCAATATTGAAACTGGTAACTATAGGCTCATAAGCCAGAAAAAAGATTAGAATGCATTTTCTGACCAGATTCATTTCATACTGAATTGAATAATTTCAAATAATCTAAATTATCCTTGCTATATTTTCCACATTTTTTTTTGTAGAAAGCTACAAATTCAATGGTTATTCATTGAAAGTTTCAAACAGAATCAAAACAACAAGGAACCACAGAACACTATTTTATTGGAAACTACCCACCATAGAGACGTTATAATAACATTTTAATGTGGTAATAATTCACTCTTGTTATTCTGAGAACAATTATAAATGAATATCAATAATAGTTACAGATATAAGCATCCATTTAAAAAAATAATTTGCAATTATTAATTTTTTCTCTCATGGGGTTTGGTGATAAATTAATATTCTATGGTAAGGTATTGAAATTTGACATAATCTAGGAAAAACCCATTATTCTATATTTATGTTTTGTTTACATGATTAAAACAAATACTCTGATTATAAAAACCAAAAATTTACGTTCAGGGCATGTTCAGTAATTAATTATAATCTAAACAGAATCGATTCATATAATGATCAAACATAATTTTGATATCAAAGAACACCTAGTTGGTTTTTCGGAAGCAAATTAAGGTGATCAAATTCAATTTCTTCAAGCAAGTATAGTTGCACACCTAAATCTTCGAATACTTGTAATCTTTCCAAGTAAATTGTTATTGGAATTTAGAACAGAAGATAATCATCAGGCAAAGGAAGATGCAAAAAAGTGTTTTTGAATGAATTATATGCATTTGTACACTGACATCATTGAATGTTCGGGAAGATGTCATGTAGAGTAATCATATTTTTAATGGTATATCAATATATATCAAAAAATCTCATCCACCTGTTAATACGTCAGTACTCAAGGAAGTACGTCAGAGAGAAGGAACTTAAGAAATATCAGTGTTCGGATAAGCATAGATTATTTTTCTGAGTTTGAGTGAAGAAAAAAGCAATTTGACAACCGCAAGCGCTGGATATGTTCATAGAGGTGATGGCTTTCATGATTTGAAAATCTTTAGGAGAAAATTACAAATGTTTAAGGATAATATCCATTAAATCTTTAAAAATTTATCACTACGAAGGGATGGCTTAAAATCTTGTCGTAGAAAGAAATTATGATTTAATATCTAAAATCTTTATTTATGGTGTTGAAGTTTTTCACCAGAAAAATTCAGTATTTTGTATCAGCCCTTAAATATCGACCTCATCTGATGAAACATGAGTGAGTGATTCATCTCTTAGAGGGAAAATAATGTTTTTAAACAATTCAGATTCAATAGTCGATGCTGTGGAAGGGAATTTTCATTCAAGGGCCTGTCCGTTGAAATTTTGTCGCAGACACTTTTTTCAGTATTTAATAGCAGTGTTTTAATTAATAAATAAATATCTGCAAATGATTTACCGAGCTGTCTTGTAGAGAAATAGTGTATGTGTCTGTCAAGTCAGAAAATGTTTTTTTAAAATCTAACAGCTACTTTTTTCTATTTACAGAATCCAGACACTTTCACGCTGACAAGAACTTCTACCTTGGCCAATGCAGGAGAGAATTTAACAATATTGCAGAGTCCTTAATGGTGGATGGCGATGTTTATCGGCGTAGGATATTTAACCGAAGTTATCGAATTAGAAAATGAAAGTGAGGAAAGAATGTCCTGTCAGATGAAAAAGGGTACTCGTAATCAACTTAATGTTTGATTTCAGTGATAACAGATCGATTGAGAATCCTTGGAACTCGAGACATAATTTTAGTGGGTAATTCGACAAATGTCGATTTGTTTTTTTTTTATGAAGTAGTAGCTTCGTACAACTCTCAAGGGAGTTAGAAACCATATAGGGATACAAGGGCTTATTCGTTTATAATATATGAGTATGAAATAAACACAGTAATAGTCTTCTCCTTCGTTTATGGAACACATTTCGTCACAGTCCCTCCATTTGAACGCTAATCATAGCCTTACAATAATATGTTGGCAAGTGCAAATTGAGAACTATCCTCATCAATTCCAGAGACTGGATTGAGCGTTCTCGTTTTCGTAATTATTTTACGTAGAGGCCGACAAACGAGGTATTATTTACAAATTACGGATGTCGACATCGCTGAAGAAGCGATATTAATAATCACAATTTGTACACAATGGATGCACCATTGCAAAATTCACTCGGTAGATTAATATTACGAAAAATGTCAAGTTCAACGCTAAGTCGCTTCGTTTGACGATGGATCTCTGATAAAAAGTTTATGATCAATTTCTGTACTGAGAAGTTCATTGGTGTTTTGTGTAGTGGTGAATGGTAGTGGTTAATTGAATTTGAGTTAATCTCCGAGGCGCGTGCTTATTACAGAGTCGAAAAATAATAAAAATGAGATAATTGAGAATAATGCAGACCATAATTCATTTCGAATAGAAATACAGGAAGATTCAAGTCAACTCACATGATTCACACTCATGCCCTATTTTTTTTTGGCGCTCTTGTCTACCTGAACAGAGTGCTTATAGATTTGCTCAAAATCTGTATTTTTCAAATATCTCGAAACACTGAATCTGCCTGTTTGCCCATGATTATGAAAGAAATGAGGTGGAGGGCTGAAATGATCAGAGTAGGTTTAAGGAATGATTATTCGATATTCAGCGAAATTCGTACATAACTCCCAAACTGAGAAAGGTATGAATATTTTTTATCATACGTATAATACATTGATACCTTTTTAGTCCCGATGATCTGATATGGCTTCACACAGAAATATTCAGTTCCATACGAGGAGAATTAAAAATTTCAGTTTTAGCATATTGAAGGTGACGTTCGGCGATGGGGTTATCTTATGCAGGGCATACACTCTACGAAGAGGAAAACTGTACAGGTATACCTGCGCAGGCCTGCCTCGTGTGTGGGGACGTTCCGGCAAACCGGACAGGTCGTGTATTCATTAGCGGCAACTGTAAGGTGTCACTAGACCGAGTCGAACTTCGAATTTGCTCCGGCGACCTGTGCAGGCTTGAAAACTGCGACACACACGATCCGGTGACCTGCGCAGGTATACCTGTACAGTTTGTCCTTACCGGTCGACCGGAACGTGTATGCCCTGCTTTGAAGATCCGAATAAATATATGATCAGAGTAGGTTTAAGGAATGATTAATCGATATTCAAGGGTAATACCATTAGGTGAGAATTTTTTGAGAACACTCTTTTTTTTGGGAATTATGCGTTTAAATTTCACGAAACAAAGTTATCCTTAAAATCACTTTGTTGTGTGAAATTTGTATAATTTTCAGAAAACGACAGACTGTTCTCAAAAAAAAATCGAATCTCGTGTGATATTTGGAAAGATCATTCAACAATATAAATCAAACGAAATAAAAAATAGTTTTTTATTCAAAAATAACCAAATAGAAGCATAACAACAAATTCATCTTTATTCACAAAATAATAATTATTGATAGTACAATTATTATACACATTACGAGCATTATTTTCGAATGATGAAGTAGATACTGATGTTGTTTCTTAAAAGACATTTTTTTCATTCCTTATGGCTGTGATTATTTTTTTGTGATGTTGTTGGTCCAGTTGGAGATACGGTTTCACTGACGCTGCAGAAGAATGGCCTGTTATCTTTATCAGCTGTTCCTCGCCAATCCCTGCTTTGGCATATTGGCTGACAGCAGTAGCTCGATGCGAGTGATGCGACTTGGTTGTGTTGATGCCAATGAGTTTTGCCGATTCTTTTGTCCATTTAGCTATCGGATTGGGACCGACTGGGGAGTTTTTCAACAATGAACCATATTTCCAATTCTTATGCGGAGTAGGGAATAGTCTTTCAGTGGTTATGTTTGCAGATCTTTTGGATACAAGAAGCTTATATAACCTCACAGGGCAAATATCTTCTTCAATATTGGGAGTCAGCCATTTCGTTTCCGCACATTTTGGGCACCACCTTGTCTTGTTTTAGAAAATATCGGATTGTAGGCAATTCGGCTATAGTGTTGAATGATCGGCGACTCCCTCCCAAACTGAGAAACGTATGAATATTTTTTATCATACGAATAATACATTGATACCCTTTTAGTCCCGATGATCTGATATGGCTTCACACAGAAATATTCAGTTCCATACGAGGAGAATTAAAAATTTCAGTTTTAGCATATTGAAGGTGACGTTCGGCGATGGGGTTATCTTATGCAGGGCATACACTCTACGGTCGACCGAAGAGGAAAACTGTACAGGTATACCTGCGCAGGTCTGCCTCGTGTGTGGGGACGTTCCGGTAAACCGGACAGGTCGTGTATTCATTAGCGGCAACCGTAAGGTGCCACTAGACCGAGTCGAACTTCGAATTTGCTCCGGCGACCTGTGCAGGCTTGAAAAACTGCGACACACACGATCCGGTGACCTGCGCAGGTATACTTGTACAGTTTGTCCTTACCGGTCGACCGGAACGTGTATGCCCTGCTTTGAAGATCCGAATAAATATACTGATGATTTATCGATTGTTTTGATCAAAAAAATATTCAGGGTGAGTCTTTGGCCACTGCGTTAGTTTGAACTATCGATTCTTGACGTCAAAAGAAACATTTTCTTCCTATAACATTTTTCCAAATTTGGTCCCGCTCAAAAGATGAAATTTGGTGTTGAAATTTCATGAAAAAATTGCATTTCCACCTGTAATATTCAAACCACAATAGCAATTGAAATGATCTCTTGTAGAAGGTTTTTGATAACAGTCATGCATATTTTGGCATCAATAAATTTATTCCATTACTTGTGGATTTTTCATTACTACTGTACAGATTGGGTAAATTGCATGAAAAACAAATATCACTTGAACTAAAGGTCCGTATCTTGTACTTCCTAGAAACATTAGTCTTTTTTGCAGATAAAATCATTCATCATGTTTTTACCTAAATTGCTCCATTTTTGAGATATTTGAAGTTGAAAGGAATTAAATCGATAAAATCATCATTTCTTAGAGGGAAAATTATCTGTTCAAACAATTCAGATTCAATAGTGGATGCTGTGGAAGGTAATTTTCATTCAAACCAAACTGGACTACAGAGGGGTATTTGCCCAATGTGAAAAATTAAAATGCTTTTAACTTCTTAACGCAGCTGAATATGGAAAAACGGTATGGGAAAAAAGTGTTTCTTTTGATCTCAAGAACCGATAGCTAAGATTAACGCAGTGGTCAAAGAATCACCCTGTATAAATGAATAATTATCTGAGATATTTCCTATTGTACTGATGAATTTATGGATCTTCCTGTAGCTTCTTCCTCATTGCATCGCGATCTGTATTGTTGAATTGGTCAATCATAATTAAATATCATTATAGGATTGTTAATGCAACAATTTACTTGAAACTCTCCACATTTTTTTTACCATTGCTTCTTTAATTTTGGTTCCATCTTTCTTTTGCATTCCACTCAATCTTTGAGAAGCAGTACCAATTATTCTACGCTTCTGAGTTCATTTAATTCATATTTTCGTTTAGAGAAGTCTGTTAACTCGGGTTTTATATTTAGGAATTTTTTCTCTGATGAGAGCATTTTTACTTCGAATTCCCCCTACCAAAAGGTGATATTTTGAAATGAATTTCGAATTAAGTTGTCAAACTCAATTGTGTAGTCATGGTGACCGATAATTGCTCTGAATGCAATTATCGCTGTAATGTGGATTTGATTAGATTAAAATCGATGATATAATACAAAATGAGAAATTTCAATGGTTTTTCGAATTGTAAAAAAAGAATTAACTGGTATTCATTCACTCGAAAAGCCAGAATAGGGAACTATTTATCGCATATCACATCGTCTCTGACCTTGCTCAGAAAACATAAACTAAAAAAGATACACCTTTCCAATCTGAACCGGAACAATTTTGCTAATTGAAAGGCCATCTCTCGAAAAGACACGTATAATAAAAATCATTTTCGATTGCTAGTTATTCATGCACATAACTCATCTGACGATATAAATCTCTAGGAAGACCGTTCTTTAGATGAACCTGAGGATATATAAAAAATTCAAATATATAACGACCTATCTACATTTAACTGTGGAGCGTGTGGACTCCCTGTAAAGTGTACATGAATAATTTATTGATCGGTGACCGCCATATCCATATGATTCGATCCGATAGATATTCACGATTGCTAATTACGTCAGTTATTTTTTCTTGTAGTGGGTGTTGATGAAATTATTCATAATGAAGCATCTCCGATGCAGAGATGTTTCCAGTGCTCCGAAGGATTGGACGTTTCATTAAAATTCGAAGGTCACAAAGCCTCATTCAGTCTATTAGTTATTCGAGGAAAATTGTAACAGGATGTGGTGATTATATGAGGTAAAACAATCAAACCGATTAATATCGAACTTTCCGTTCTTGTTTACTGACGTAATGGAATCACGACATAGGTAAAACAATGATGAGGCAAGATGGTTCTTTTGTGATATCTTCATCGAGTGAAAAATATGATTGATGTTAGAAACAAGCCGAGGAATATTTCAAATGATAGATTTTTTCAGCTTTTACTAATTGATAGTTTATTATAATTAAATATACATAGGCAAAAACAAGATTCGAAGAACACAAAATAGGTTTTACCAGAAATAAAAAACAATTTACTTTTCAGCCCATTTTATTGACAACAAATATCCATACAAGTTGAAGATACGAAAATACTTCATATAACATCAAATGGTTGAAAACTCAATTATTCAGAATCCTTAAAAATTTTCAAAGCCGTATATGACGCCAATTCCAATATAATGAATGACCAGACAGTCTTATGTTACTCCAAAATATTCAATACCTTTCTGTGAAATGAAACTGGAGTAAAACCCAAATTCAACTTGCTCTGAACCGAAATTCAAACAAACTGTTTACCTCTTTTTACCTTTATATAGAACATATCTTGTATGCGTAGCTTTAGTTTCATGTACTGCCTGTAGATGAACATTCTCATCATAAAAATGTTGGTTATAAAAAAACATACTTAAGTTCCAATTGGTGATCCAAAATTGTATTTTTAAAGGCTTAAATGGTGGTACCAGGATCAAAGAAACGGAAAAATAATACTATGTCAGTTCGACGACGTTTCGGAAATATATTTTTCCATTTTCCATCTTCAGGGCTAGACTAAACAATTGTATCCTCCCATTATCCTCTATATAAATAATACAGATTTGTAAACTTTATTATTTATACAGGGTGCAATATTACGGTTTCAAGTCAGAAAAACATAAAAATCAGAAACGCAAATTTTATGATAATCTATTTCAAAACATTGTAGGTTCAAAACAGTTATAAATATTATTAAAAGTATCATAAAAACAGTTGTAAACAAAGGTTTGAGGAGGAGGCGTGTTGGAGGGTGTGTTGGTGCGCAGGGGCCGCCGGAAATGAATACCATGAATGAAAATGAACAATATGGCAGAATTTAATCTTGAACTAAGCAAACTTGACATTTGCATGGGTTCGAAGATATGGAAATTAACTTAAATTTGACAAAATTTGTTGTGAAGTAAATTTAAAAAAACCATTTACTTTAACGAATTAATTCGACTTATAAGCATCTACAAAAAAAAAGAATATGACTGTTTTCTCAAGTATTGAATATCGGGATATGTTGTTTATTTACGGGTTCGCTAACGGAAATTCGCGAGCAGCAGTGCGGGAGTACGCGTTACGTTTCTCTAATAGACAACACCTAGCAGAAAGGCATTTGTAGAAGTTTTTAGGCGCTCTGGTGAAACTGGGTCGAGGTTTACGAAATAGAGAAGGTGGTCGAAATGCTCAGCACTGGAGACAAGCACCAGCAATACTTCGCGCTATTAGAGAAGATCCCACTACAAGCACTCGGCGTGTTGGTGCCACATTAGGAATTCACCATTCCACAGTACACAGAGTTTTGAAACAAAATAATTTATACCCTCATCATTTAAATAAAGTCCAGAATTTGTTACCTGTGGATGATGAGGTCAGATTAGAATTCTGTAGGTGGTACCTAAATAAGTTGGAAGAGTGGGGATGTGATCAAATATTATGGACGGATGAGGCAACATTCACTAAAAGTGGAATAATAAATTTACGAAATTTCCATATATGGGAAACGGAAAATCCAGAGGCGACTGTTATATCTCATTATCAGCATGAATTAGGAGTCAATGTTTGGTTCGGATTGATGAGAGGGTGGCTATTCGGGCCGGTAATACTTCCCGATCGTCTCAATTCCAATGAGTTCACAAATTTACTAAATAATAACGTAGTTGACATTCTTGAAGATATTTCCATAGTGGATACTTTATTTTCAAATGGACGAATGCCCTGCCCATAATGGTCGAATTGTAAGGGACTGGATGACTCAACGCTTTGGGGAGAAATGGATTGGAAGATATGGTCCTGTGAGATGGCCACCTAGAAGCCCCGATCTTACCCCATTAGACTTTTATGTTTGGGATTCACTTTGAAAGAAAATGTGTATAAAAATCGCATTAATGATCGAGAAGAACTAATCAACAGAATTCAGGAATGTTGTGATGCAATGCGTCGAAAACGTAATGAACTTCGAAGGTTGCGGATTCTATACGAAAAAGATGTATTAAATGCATTGAGCAAAGGGGTAGGCAATTTGAACAGTTTTCATAGTTTTCAATTCGGTTTTGCAATAACATTGATTTTTATGTTCATTCAGTTTAATTCAAAGTTTATTTAATATTTTTATGTTACTATTAATACTGTTTTGAACCTGCAATGTTCTGAAATAAATATTTATAAAATTTGAATTCTATGTTTTTTAACTTAAAATAGTAATATTGTTAGAAAAACAGAAAGTTAAGTGAAAAGTTGATATACCGTTTGAAAGTCTATTACATGTATTAGTTTTTCCTACAAAAAAAAACAACTACTTATTCACCAATTTTCAATGGTACAGCTAAAAAAAAAATACCACTAAGTTTACACTCTTTTCAATTTTTACATTTACCCTTTTACAACACCCGGTATAAAACATTTTTAACATTAGTAACCTCCTTTTTATAGCACCTTTACTGCCCTTTGCGATGATATGGTCAGATTTGATGTAGCTGTAAGAATATCAGGGATATTCTTGTTTTTAAAGGGGAAAGCAAAAATTTCCGAAAAAACCAAGAAGTGTTGAATAACTCTATAACCATCAACTTTTCGAAACAGTGTTATAGGACATTTTTGTTGCAAATGACTTGTACTATCACCTACTGAAGTTTGGCACCTATTACAGTAGACACCCTGTATAGAGGATGTATTATTTATATAGAGGATAATATCATAGTTATTAATAGAAACTTTTAATTAGGAATATGATGATGATTTCAAGAAACTAGGTTTCTTCAATATATGAACATGTTCAATGATTGAAGAATTTGATTTAATAGAGAAACCTAGATTACGATTGTCTTTAAGTTCATCGATTGATGAATGATTGATTGATGCCATTGATGTAATTTTCATTCAGACTAAACTGGACTAGAGATGGGTATTTGCCCAATGTGAATACTCAAAATGCTTATAACTTTTTAACGCAGCTGAATATGGAAAAACAAAATGGGAAAAACGTGTTTCTTCTGATCTCAAGAATCTATGGATAAAATTAACGCAGTGGTCAAAGACTCACCCTGTACAATAATGATTTGAAGGGGATCAGTTACCAAATTTCGTCATAGATTTACTGAAAACTGTCTCAGGTGTAAAATCTATTTTTAATCTATTTTAATACACTGTATACCATTAACTTTTTTATATTTTCACAGAAATTGACAGACAAGATCATGATGATATCGAGTGGAGTATCAGTGTCGAAGAAAATGATAACATTGACAATGATAATGATGAATGAAATTATATTGTATTTTATCTTTATGATAATATATAATGCCATCTTTATATTTTGTTTATTCCTTAATATAACTTGTGATATCATTAACGAATTTATCATTACATTTTTAAGTAATATTTTATTTGGACTTCTTTTTTATCCTGTTATTGACAGAAGAAATTAAAATTTTCAACAATTTAAGGTAAATGTATCATCAAATGTATTTTTTTCAAATGTTTTTAAAATTTACTAACATTAAAAATAACAACTAGGCAGTGATTGACCACGGTAGACTTAACTCGATATCTGATTGCATCCACACATATGCACACTGCCTCGCGCTCTCATTCAGCTACCCTACATGTTTGTCTGACAAGGGGTTGGAACTATCAAAAGTGTCTGGCTAATGAGGAAACATCACTTATTTAAAACCCAAGCATTATTTTCAAAAATCAGCTTTTATATTATAATGTCAGTATAATTACAATTTCATGACTATTAGGGGTGTCTGGCTAGAGGTTGCAACTATCAACCTGTCTGGCTAGTAAGGTATCATTTATAAAAATCACTTTTATACTATAACGTAAGTATAATTACAATATCATGAACATTAGGGGTGTCTGGCAAGGGGTTGCCACTATGTAAAGTGTCTGGCAATGAATAACGTGATTTTTAATAATATCCTAAAGGTATTACCAAAAAATCGCACTTAATAAAACGACAAGTACCTGCTGAAGCCTTTATGTCCCAAACTCCATAATGTACCATCGTTCTTATATGTCTGGAGAGCATACACTGACAAAATTTCAGATTTCATGAAATAACGTAGGTCTGGAGTTCAGTGGTTCTTAGACTATAAGGACTGAACAGTTAAAATTCTTTCAAAAAGTCTGCGGGGGGCGCCGAGAACATGTGCTACGGTACTGCCTGGAATATTCGGACATGTATATTAGCCCAAGAACCTTGAGTCATGCCAAACTGAGTGACTAAATAGTCAGTACCTTTATAATCTCTGGCAGAAAGAAACTATTAGTCAATAAATTTTCATCACTTCACACAGGATTTTTTCTTTTTCCCCACAGTACGTCCCTGCCTCAATAAAGGAGGCAACTAGACCAAGGTTCCCTTACACTTTCACGGTTGCTTAGATAATGACTGCACGTATTTATGAGAAACATCCGCACTTTTGGAATAAGTATACTTGAAATAATCACCAGTTTACCTGATGAGTGGTATTGTTTCTGTAATGAAGATTGTGCTATTTGTAATGAATAAAAAAAGAGCAGCAAGGCTTCAATGAATTATTGTTTTGCACCGAGATAGAATGGACATTGAATGAAATTCCTGGTGTTGTGAAATAGTTCACAATTTATGTTTTTTTAATTGCACCAATTTTCATTTATGGCTTTCAGTCTGGGCGCTGGCGCCGTTACTTCTGAGGTCACATATTGGTGTTTTTTTTTATTATATCTTGAAATACTGACTGGTCATGATTTTTCCTCATATTATGACAAGCAGAGTTTTCTGGAAATGCATTCTGATTCATGTAACTGTAGAACTCGAAACTATGATGAGAATTTTGGTCTTAAAGTTCAAGGACAAGGGGTAGACACAAGAAGTAGAGTTAGCACCATAGGGAAAGGTAGACTAATACTCTCTTGACTCAGGAAAAATTCTCGGGGAATAATTCTCCGGATGAAATTCTTTCAGCGAAATCTCTCTAAAGAAAAATCTTCATTCGGATTGGTTCATATCAGGAGAATATCTCATAAATTTTTTGGAAAATTTTTTTAGTTAACTCTTCTCAAGAAAATTTCTGAGGATTCAGAGATATTTTCAGAGAATTTCTGCAAAGTTTCTTCTCAGAAAATCTTACTCGAAAGTATTCGATTTGACGACTACGGTCAGTTACAATGTGCCAGGCACCAAATTCCAACCACATTTTTCTAACTATGGGTACATATAAGTTCTTTGAAACGAAAAAAAAAATACTTGAGATCCTAAAAGATCGAACAAACAGTTTATTGAGTGTTCCTTTCAAGATATTACAAAGGTTAATTCTTTTTAGAATAGAATCTTCTATAGAAAATGCTCAACAAAATTTCCAGGGAGGCTTTAAGAAAAATAGAAAATGTTCAGAACAAGTTCTGAACCTTCCAACTTTCGTAGAATCAGGCTTCAATAACAGGTTGAAAATAGGAGCTGCTTCCATTGATTTATCTTCGGCATATGACAGTGTGTGGAAAGATGGATTAATTTTCAAACTCTATACCCATCTGAAGTGTGGAAAAATGGTAAGATTATTAGAAAATATGTTTTCTGATAGAAGGTTTCGTGTTTTTGTTGAAAATAAGAGTAGAAATTTCAAAACATTGAAAAATGGTCTTCCACAAGGATCAGTTCTAGCTCCTTAACTTTTCAATTTATATCTCAGTGATTTACCCACGACATCATCTCAGAAATCTGTTTATGCTGACGACATTTCTATTGCTTACCAACATTCGGATTTCCATACTCTGGAAAGATACTGTCATCTGATTTGGAAATTTTAAAGAATTATTTTATTGAGAGGCGATTATGTCCCAATCCCAACAAAACAGAGGTATATTGTTTCCTTCTGAATAATCATGAGAAATATAGTAAATCAGCTGTAACTTTCAATGATTCGATGCGATGCGAATAATTTTGATTCACCGAGATAATTTGAGATTTTTCAATTCTTACGTTTGAATCTGGATATGGTACGTTCTCTAAGAAGATGACCCATGAAAAATCCATCACCAGCACTCATTCGAGTTCAATGAAAGCATTCATATCAAGCAAACTAGATATAGGATGGTGGTCAAATTTGTCACTAACATCCAGAAGGACCAACTCATAATAACTGCATATGTCACATTTACTTCCACCCTCCAGGGGTGTCAGTAGGTACTCAGCATAATAATTGAAAATTCATAAAAAATCAACCAAACCTGAAAGTGACATCATACTTCTGTAGAATCATCTACATAATGACAAACAAATATTTCACTAGTTACCTCTGATTTGCACCCCCATGGGGGGCCAAAATGACGGCCTAAGGATTATTCAAACAGATACGAATATCTCGAGAACTAGACATAGAATCAACACAAAATTTGGTATTTATTCTTCTCTCTATATACTCAAAATAACTATATGACTCACTTTCACTTGTACCCCCTTGGGGGGTTAGCCAAGTTCCTCTCGAGTTTTCAGAAAAAATTCCAATTTGGATAGTTCTTTATCGTTTCAGAATAGGTTATGGTCGTACCAATTGCATGCTATTCAGATGAAACTTAGTTCCAAGAGCAATTTGTGAATGTGGATATGCAGAAGAAACAATACCTCATCTCATCAATAATTGTCCCATATAAATGTTTCAAGATTATTTAGTGCTATTCATGATGTTTCCGATTCTTTCTTGGAATGGGTTATAAATTTCATACAGCTTTGATACGTATTTCTTGTATTCAGTTTTTTTCTGCTCTTGTCTCTTCATTTTCAGATTCGATTTGAGAAACTTGAAGAAGTGTCTGTGTTCATTCATAGAAGACCACTGTTGAAGAAAGAAGTCCCTTAAATATATTTTAGCTTAGTTTTGTTCTCACCACACTTTTGCGGGGAGACAGGATTTTTTTCCCCAGGCATTCATGTCATACACTGAATTTTATGACACCCCGTCACCAACCCCTGCTAATATTTGTTTTATAAGCCAAAAGTTCAAAATAATATATATAAATATATTGAATAGAGATGGTAGATTATTTGTTGATATGATAGTGAATTTAGAAATTGGATTTAATGAATAATGTCTTATTTTGATGTAGATATCTCAAATGGCGAAGTATAGCACATCGATTTTGTTTATTTTTATTGGCAATTTCTTCTACGTTATACATGCCTCACAAAACATTATTTTGTTATAGCGGTGTTCATTTCGATGATACGACTTTTACATCATTTGAAATAATAGTGTTTTCGAGTTCGAGTTTTTTCATTGGCCACTAATAAAATCAATTATCATAAGTAACCGATGCAGAAAATCATTAGAATTTTTTTAAATTCCCAATATCCACTTTCAGCGATCTAGTACCTATTGCGCAATAAATTTCAAGCAGTTCTTAATCATGAAATACTTCGAATAAATCCATCTCAGTAATAACGTAATTCCATATTATTCATAAAATTGTATACAATTCAAATCCGGGTCAGAATGATATAATTTCCTCTAACACATACATCAAAGATAATACTGTTCCTTTAGTTATTAAGATCATATTTTTCTTGGAAAGCACGGAATCATGACATAATCGTGCTCTATAAATGCAGCAATTATGGTTTTACGTGTACTCGTCGATATTGAAATGACAAAATAATGATTTCTGTGGAAGCCGACCTGAAAGATCACGCTGGATACGGATTGAAGGATGGGAATCTTATTTGTGCAACTAATTTGTATTCGATGTCAAAGAGCTAGTTGCATCTCACAGGAATAAACATACTGGGTGGTTCAAAAACCTGGAAGTAGTTAATATATTACGCGCTTAGATGGCAACACATATTTCTGATCTTCAGTTATCGATGGGCCTGTAAGATTTTGGACCCGAAAGGGCCTTATATCGAATATGAAAGTCTTCTTTGGTTTTCCAAAAGTGAGCCCATCATTCTGTACAGATTCGGATCAAGCAGGAAATTTCAGGAAATGGATAAAATCAAGAAGTTCCAGATTTAGGTAGAAAATCAACATTTTTGTCCCAGAATTTATTTTTATTTATTATTATAACCTTCTTTCAAAATGGTACGACCATTCCAACGTTTCTATAGCCTTTCGTTGTAGAACGAACCTTGAAATATCTTACTTCAGCTTCGGCAATCAATTCTTCATTCGAGCAAAATCCCTCTCCATGCAACTTCTTTTTGAGTTTTTGCAAGTTCTCGCTGAGGGTCAGATCTGGGTGATCTGGGGATACGGTGAGTGAGGTAGCAATGGCCAAAGAGCAGCATTTGCTCCTTCAAATGACTGATAATAGCTGCTGTTAATTATTTTTCCATATTCCAAGTCGTCAATGAGTAAAATTCAAAATCACAGAGGCCGTTAACTACCCGACCGATGTTTGAGAGTTTGGGAGGTTTCGACAGTTTTCTCCGTGTGCAGATTGCCGCTTTGATTTCGGGGTGAAATGGGGAATCCATGTTCCATCATTGTGATGTATTGATGCAAAAACTCTTTGTAAACATCTTCACAAAGATCTCTCTCAATCTAGTCGTTTTTTTTTCTCTGGTGTGGGCAAACTTGGTACCTACCCATTTGGAAAATAACATTTTCTTATACAAATGTTTATTTATGATCTTTTGATGATTTCAGCCATCTCTTGCATCTTCTCTTCGCGATGGCCCATTATGATTGCCATGGTTTTTTCAATGTTTTACCGAATAACTGTCTCATTTTACTGACCAGATTCATCGGCCATGGTTTTCATGGTAGTTTTCGATGGGGATAATATTATTGTAGCAATGTTTTACAAAAAGCAATGATCTATCAACACACGAAATTGCTTTGAATCTAAGAATCAATTTGCGAAAAATTATATGAATATTTTGTTTAGTGGCGCCATCTGGTATTTGAGCTAGGGTCTTATAAATCGATGTTGTACAGCTATATATAAATATAATATAAAGGATCTACTATCAGCAGAAGAATAACGACTACAGATTTAATACTAGAATATATTAGACCTGCATAAGACATATTAGAAAATCCTTCGAACTATATCCGGTTACACATTATGGGACAGACAGACAAATACACATAAGAAGAATGTGGTGTCGGTGAAGAGGTTAGGTGACTGGCAAATGAAACACCACTAAAGAGATGGCGAGACTGTTGGCCATAGTTTTCAGCAGAGCAATGAATGAATCTGAAGAAGAAGTTTTCGATGTACAAATAGGTAAAAAGGTCGTATCACCTGAAGAACATGCCCACAGGAGCTTCCAATCGCGTCCCTGCAATTGTATATTTTTTCAAGGACTTAGCATGAACTCAAAATTCCTCCTGAAACCGCTCGGAGTCACAAGGCAGGCAGCCAAACAGATGGAGAGACACAACAGGCAGAATGCGTTATTGAAGCATGATAATTTTTCTAGATATAACGAAGATTCGATAATGATTAACTAGGATTAATTGATGAATACCCGTGTTTAGAAACAGAATGAACTGTAAGTAAAAATCTGTATTCCAACTTTTAGTGCCATCCTTCAAACGACGTCTGTCAAAATTGGGCACCAAATCATCGAGTGTGGTTTTGATTTGCCGACATTTCATTGCGAACAACTTTATGTTATTTCGAGAAATGGAGAGAGATCAGTATCGATCAGTTATTTTACATATTCACAAGGACCGTGCACCTTCGCTGACGACCATCAGATATTCATAAGGGGCCGTAAGTCGGTATTCGACGAGAATCATCTAGGACGTCCGAAAGGGGTGACTACTGATGATAAGGTCAATAAAATCCATCATTTTGTCTTTACCGATCGCGGAGTGCAGATAAAAGAGATTTTTCAGATCCAACACATATCATAAGAAGGCGTACACAATATTTTACAAGAACATCTGGAGATGAAGAAACTATCTGTAAGTTCTCAGTTTGCTAAAAGTGGTTCAAATCGAAATTGTGTGGTAACTTCGAAAGATTGTCTGGACCTTTTTGAGGCCAATCCAAGCCAGTCTCAATAGTGATTCGCAACCGTTGACGAAACTTGGTTCCACAAGAAACAACGGAACAGTCGAAGATGTGGACTTCTCCATGCGAACGTACTCCGAAAAAGGTGCCACCAGCTGTAGAAGTTATCTTTTGAAATTTCCAAGAAATAATCCTCATCGACAATTTGGAAAAGAGGAAGACAATAACAGGGAAATACAACAGTAAACTATTGAATTGATTTGACGCCGCATCCAAGGAAATGACACCTTTCCGTACAGAACAAAATTGCTCTTTCATCACTATAAGGCAGACGCTCATTCATCAGTGAAGGCCACTGCAAAATTGGGCTACGAATTTCTACCTCAAACACCATATTCACCAGATCTGAAACTATATGACTTCTTTTGTTTCCAAATATCAAAAAATGGCTCGGCGGAAAGTGGATCACATCAAATCAGGAGGTCATCGCTGAAACAGAGGCCTATTTTGCGAAAAAGCATATGTTTTGGAAGGCATGAAAAAGTTGGAATATCGCTGGGCCAAGATTATATATGTAAAAGGACGCTATATTTCTAAAATTCTGAAAAAATGACTTTTCTTTCCAAACACGGGTTGTTATCCATCCTTATACTATTATAATTATCGAATCAGAATTCACTGAATCAACTTCGTAGTGAGTTTTGCATCGATCTTAATTCAACAGTTCCGAAAACCGTTTTAAAAACCATCAACGTTGCAAGAACGGATGGGAACAAAATCTGTGTGAGAAATATCTGAACTAGTTCATAATCTTTCATATTCACCTTGTTAGAGAAGATTTATTCGTTCAGATTATAGCATTTTAATGGTTGATATTATCTTCAAAAAATTTCACTAAATTGTTTTTTTACCTCCTTAAAAATTTTGACAGTGTCACGAACGAAAAAGAAAAAACGCTGAAATATTGAATCAAATTATAGTTAAACTCGTAATTATACACCTTCACAGCGTAGTTTCATGCCAAGTCAGTTCATGTTTCACAAGCAGTCGGTGGTTCTAATCAATTACCCAATTTCGGGTTACAAGATCAAGAAGCCGCTCGCTTGACTCTTATTCGGATTACTCCCAGCTAATACACACGCCTGCGGTTTCATGCGGATATTAAGTTCATGTTACATCTTTGATCTTCGAAAATATACGCTCAAAAAATTTTCTAAGCGTAATTAATAGCAGTACTACTGTTGAAAGTTTAATGTATTGAAATTGTGAATGCAACGAAGAAATTTTACGACTACGCGATGTTGCTGTAGCATATAAAAACCAATAATTTGTGTGGTAATAATGTTATTTTCATTAAGGCAACATAATACTCTGATAATCAATATATTCCTGATTAATAGAATCTTAATCAAAGAGCCCAAATTTCCAATACTCCAATGTCTTTATTTATGTACAAATAACAAAACTTATCAATACTGAATACCTAGTACATTTTTATAACTACACAATTATTGTTGATTTCCAAATTATATTGTTGTTCTAACAATTTCCGTTGAAATGAAACTCATAATAAAGGGTACTTTTTTTCAATAAAAAAATTAACGAAAACAATTTTATTTTATAATATTTATTCACAGATAAATAAACCAAGTGCCCGATACACATTAATAGGAGAACGCCCATTTTTGTAATAAAGCTGAACAATCCGCTGTGCCGGGCTTAGTCTTTCCATTCTGAAATGTCAGAGGCTACTGAACAAAAATACCACCACAGTATAGGGACCAAGCAGTAGTCACACTCCGTGGATTTTGAACTGAAATCGATTACACCAAAGGGAACTCGCGCATTCCTCCCTGCGCATCTAATCTTATCGACCGGGAATTTGAAAATTGATTAGAAAAGGCTATTTGCGTTATCTGAAACCTTGAATATCTTGATTTAAGCTGGTAATGAGTTTTCACAGTGATATTTAGAGTGTATGGACCATTGTTTAGTCTATATTCATATAAAAATTATTACTCCGCTCCTAATGTAACCGTAAATGTAATCACATTTCCTCATTAACAGAACGCATTCAATAAAAGATATATTGTTTTATTTTGGTTTTAATATCACTTTGAAGAAACAGTAACTAGTGATAAAATTTACTCAATAGTTTACTCAGGAACAGCCTCTGAAACTTTTTTAAATGTGATAAAAATCATAGGTACCCTAGGTTTGTAAGTGGAATGACTCATTAAAATTTTTCTGAACGAAGATTGAGTTGAAGAGTAGGTATTATATGGGAAAATAAGTAGTTGATGGTTGAAAGCATCGAATGTGTTTAATATCAAATCCTCAATACCTAAATTTCACTGAAACATTAATCTTCGAGTCCATGAAAAATAACTTTTAGTCCGGTCAAGTTAGACCAAATAACAGAGGTGAGGTTACCAAAATTCGCATAAAGCTGAAAATTGGTAGAGATGGTCAGGATACCATTAGAAAGAAAGGGTGAAAAGTCCCCAAAAATCCCATTGTTGCTAAAAAAGTTTTTCAAGGTCAAATGTCGCGAAAATAGGTTTTTCGCTTTTTTCAGCCAAACGGTGAGTTTTATCATAAAAATAGATCAGCCATAAATTGTAGATCGTGCAATTATCTACAAAAATTGTCTCAATATTTTTTTTCGTGAGAGTCACCGTTTCCGAGATATGAGCAAAGAAAGTTGTATAATCCATAAGATGCACACGTTTCCACGTCACCTGTGAGCTTATAGTGTATTTAACGCGTTTTTTTAACGTGGTTTCCCCGGTAGGCATATTCCACGAACCGATCTGTACTAATAAATAATAAAAAAAATGTCGTTAATAGTAAAAAATGTGATAAAATTATTGGTCGAATTATAATCATTTATTACATCTGTTTCTTCGTCTTCTTCTTCGAGTCGAGTGAAAATAAACTCGTGCAAAAGCGATGGATCGGATGTCTCGTCGTTTATATGAAATGAGTCCTCTTCTAATGGAGATTCAGCATTAGAAGAAAGCTGGCCTTGACAACTTGTACAGGCTAAGGAACAAAACAACCCAACTTTTTTGCAGCCACATTTGGCATTACATCCTTTTTTACAATTGCAAAAAATGGTGTTGAGGAGTTTTTCCGGTGCAGGTGGAAGTAAAGTTTGGACAGGTTCTAATGCATTATCAATCAACATCCAACCCCAGTCTTTTGGGTCTAATTGATTACCAAGCCACACTTGAACTTGATAATATACCCGAAAAAGATGTTGTTGTGCAGAAGCCGAGGTTGGAGGAAGAGAAGCCAATTGCACTTGCTTTTTGTTACGAGTATTTTTGACAAAAGACACGTAACCGAACTTATCAATGCAGGTAATTTTTTTTGGAGCTCCATACATGGCAAGAAGAAAGCGAATTCCATGAATAATTATGTCTTTTGGAGTAGACTTATTATTTTGAGAACTTCGGCACAATCAAGTAAATCTTCTTTCTCAAACATTTCAAAAAGAGACGTCAAGGTTGCACTGGCGTAGAAGGCAATGGACTTAGTTTCTTTTGAGTTAATATTGATTTTTTTTAAGTTAATATACCGAAAGAAAAAGAATTCAACACGCATTACGGCGCCAGTGACGAATGAACGTGGCGTACTTATGCATTTTATGGAGCATACAACTTTCTTTGCTCATACCCATTTTTATGATAAAACTCACCGTTTGGCTGAAAAAAGCGAAAAACTCATTTTCGCGACCTTTGACCTTGAATAACTTTTTTAGCAACAATGGGATTTTTTGGGGACTTTTCACCCTTGGCATCCTGACCATCTCTACCAAATTTCAGCGCTATGCGAATTTTGGTAACCTGGTATGTATACTTTAACCAGACGATTTCTCTTTATATTGAATTGTTTCGAACAATTTTTTTCAATGAATTCTCTGATGATTAAGTTTTAACTGATACTATTTTTTACTATATTCAATTCATGAAAAGAGGAATTTGATTATGGAATTCTAGAATTAATGGCAAGTTTTAGCGAGGGACCTGAACTGATCTTGAGTAAAAGGCCGGTAAAGGGGGGGAGGTGTAGATCCTTACCTGGGGCGGTTAATTACCCCCCAGTACACCCCCTCCGTAAATACTCCACTGCGCTAAAAATGCTGAGTGTTCTCTAGAAAGGGTGCCCTCATTATGGTGGGAAAAAATAAAAAACCTATTGAATTATTGTTATATATATATTATATTATTGGTATTTCTATTTATAAAATTGAAAATCATATAGAGACACACTCAAATATTTATCTAAAAAAATTTTTACTCTTCTGCATATGCATCAAGTAGGCGTAAACCTCCTGAAATTCCATTGGTTCCTGATATCTCAACTAATCGTAAAGAAATGACGACTATACTAAGCCTGCTGTAGGCGTAAATCTGCTAAAATTCCATTGGTACCTTATATCTCAATTAATCTCAACTAATTGAATGAAACACTACTCAAATAACGGAGCTTTTAATAAACAACATTTTCTACAGTACTATATGTATCACTCACCTGTCGATGTCTAATGGTATTGAGAAAAAAGAAAGTTTCGGATTATTATAAATATATTTATATAAAATATATATATATATATATTTTATAAATATATAATAAATTATATAAAATAACACAATATTGAAACAGAATACTTACTGGAATGAAAAGAAATGATTAAATAAATGAGCTTTGCTGGTTCATGGTAGATTTTGAGTCAAAGAAATTCCACTGAATTATAGGTTAGATTGTATTTTTTTCTTCAACATCTTCATCTTCTAAATACGAGGGCTATTCAGAAACTAACCTCCGATTGGTCACAGTGCGGGTAGTGGGGGGGAGTAGCGCTCCATCTGTGCATTCACGCGCTCAGAAGGTCAGTCGGCATCAAGCCGTAGTCGAGTGAACATCGTACCTGCGCTAGTTTAGTTTTTGTGGCAGTTTGAAATGTGTGCTGCAATAGAAAATCCCGCCAAATGTGAGGTGCGTGCTGTTATAAGGTTTTTTACAGCCAAAGGATACTCTGCAGCAGCTATTCATCGTGAGCTTTGTGCCGTGTACGGACCAAAATTTATGAGTGAAGGAGTTGTCCGTGAATGGGTACGTTTATTTAAAAGTGGACGAGAAAACGTTCATGATGAAGAGAGGAGTGGTAGACCATCATTGGTGACTGACGAACTCGTTCAGACAGTTGATGCAAAAATTCGTGAAAATCGACGTTTCACAATGGCGGAGTTGTCTACTAATTTTCCACAGATTTCTAAGACTCTTTTGTACGAGATAGTGACAGCAAGATTGGGTTACCGTAAGTTCTGTTCACGATGGGTGCCTCAAGGCACAAGCGGGTGATTTTTATGCAGAAGGAATTTCAAAGCTTGTGAAGAGATACGATAAGTGCCTCAATCGTAATGGAGACTATGTCGAAAAATAGTGCAAAGATGTAGTTGTAAGATGTATATATTAAAATATTTTTACTTAACTTGGTGTATTTTTTTCAATTAACCGGAGGTTAGTTTCTGAACGGCCCTCGTATTAAAGGAATTAATTATACAAAGGAATTATTTAAGATGTCTTAAATAATAATAATGACATTATTCCAGATATCTTGGAATTATTGATGAAAACAATGAACAAGGACCAAAATATGAGGTTAGAATCCCTGGTGTAAGAAAATCCACGGAGTGCTACTACTGGTTGGTATCTATACTGTGATACCACTTTAGGTTACACGACGTATGCGCGATCTTCAACTAAATCCCCACCACAAAGAGTACCCTTAAATGAATCACTCTTTATATTATTATATATTATGAGGATAAAATCTGTTATTTTCATAGTACATTGTTGTCCGAAAACATTGGTCAATAAAATCATTTTGCGCCTAAAAATAAAATGCAAGCAACATATGAACGTATTTTTATTTTATGTTTTCAAAAATTGATAATTTTTTTCTATTGAATTAAATCTTCTAATGAAGCGAAATATTAAGAAACTTTCTAAAAAAATCATATTCAGATAATAGTTGAAGATTATTGTATGAAGAATCCTTTGGTGAATTCTTCATCAGTGCAAGATGAAAACTTTCCAGAAGAGTATGAATTCGTATATTAAATAATTAAACCTTCAATCAACCTGTTATATCAATTTTATTTCGATCAGCTAAACAAAATATTTCAATTGACCTTGCAAAATATGGTTTGTATTTCAAGAAGTTAGTGTTATGAAAATCTATATTTTTAGGTAAATCCGATAAATGTCACATCAGCAGTGTGACAAAATTGACCTGTTGTAGGATTCTGTTGCCAAATATTTTTCTTCTGAGAAAATGGATTAGTTCTATAATACTTCATTCATCTTAGCTGCAAATTTAAGGATTAATAATTTATTTTGAGTAAGAAAGCAGTCAAGGTTGAACCTTTTGTATGTGAATTTTCATGAACTCATAATTTTTAGTGTTTGATTAGTCTCACTAGAAAAAATTTCCTGAAACTCTACATAAAGTATAAGTAAAGAAGTTTACGATAAAATAACATTGTAATCTATCATTACACAATAAGTATACGTCATGTTTCTTTTTTTAGTCGATCCTACGCCACAATCCATCATAATGCGCTCTTTGAATCCTCATTCGAACGAGAATAAAAACAGTCATATCCGCGTTGAAGAAATCATGCAAATCGTGTAAAAATCAATTATCCTGATCCCGCTCGCGGCTTCACACATAATAGGTGTTAATTCGAGCGATATGCTCTCATAAAACGGAGACCTTGATTTGAATTTATAACTTTTAAGAAATGAATCAATATAAATTAATCGAAGCATATTCACGAAGATGAGCTTGCTTCAAGGCTGAGACAGGACCGTATCTGAAAAATTTTCTTTCATTAAGCAAAATGGAACCGAAGAAGATTGATAGTAAGATTTCATAGAAAATGATATGATCTCACAAATTATATACAAGATACTTGAAGTGTGACCTATACAAGAGCTCAAAGTTTCGGTTTTGTCGTAGGTGGTTTTATTAAATCAAATTTAGAAAATAAAAACTAAAGCTGGGAGAAGTTTATAATAATATGTACAGATGAAAATCAAGGGTGTTGTTGACCTGATCACCTATCCGGAGTGTTCTTGAATGAGTTCACGAATTGCGTTCACAATCTCTGAGAGAACGCTCTTTCGAGCCAGTTACTCCTTGGTGTTGTCTTGAAGTTCTCTCTAGCAAGCTGATATTGGTGTCCCCTTAGTAGTTGGTTTTAATTGAGTAGGAAGAGGTGATCCAATTCTGTACTGGTGAGGGTGCATTGGCTAATGGGCAACATTATAGTTTCGTGTCATTTGCGAAAATTGCACAATTAAAATAAGATGAAGAAGATCAGTAGTATATATCAATAACAGAAGGGACCCAACACCGAACCCTTAGGAATTCCACTAAACACATCAGAAGAGAAAAGACATTGCGATAAGGATATCTTTCTTCATACAACCTTCTTGCTGCATAAGAATTGCAAGATGCAAGACCATACATAGATGCATATCTGCATACTTACTAAATGTGTATCCCATTATAAAAATAAATTTACCAAGATATTCAAACTTCAATGAAGTGTCAACAAAGTTTTATATATTTCATAGGTACCATAGTGATGTTTGTGATAACAGTGCGTTTTATAATATTGAAATCAATTTCTTTATAAGAAAAATAAATCGTTAATTCTTTAATTTTTTTTCTCTAAAATGGATGGCTTTATCTTCAATGAACAAGAGTACCTTTTTGCCACCTCAATGTTTGAAGTAATCCAATTTACTTTATGTAACTCCTCATCATACAAGGTGTTAAAAATGTAACAATACAATGAACAATGTAGTTCGCCCCTGATAAACTAAACAAGCTAATCATATTTTAAGGGCACTATTTTAAGAGCTCCTTACTACTATTTATCGTATTGAATTTTCGTTAAGTTATATTAAGTATTTTGAAAGTTATTCAAGAAAAATTGATTACCAGTGGCGTCCTTTAAGAGGCCGAATCTCCGTAGGGAGGGCCGCTACGAAAAAATTTATGGGAACTTGTCATCTTATTTTTTGATGTTCTATTCGAATCCAAGAGATCTACCACATTTTCCCGGACCCCCTGTACAATGGACTGTAGGTTCCGCCAATGCATCAGCACTGGAATAAAGTAACTGTGAATAACTGGGAAAAAGTACCTCCTAGTTCTCAAACGATAAGTAAGGACCAAATTACGTTAAATGTTTTCTTGACTTTCTGAATCATAGGTGATACAACTTATTCATATGTTATAAATGTATATATTAGTATCTTGAAGTAACCTTCACCTGCGCTTACTGCTCTGTGAATGTTCTAAAGTTGTTGAATTTCGAACTCAATGAAATTCTTCATAACAACAAACTGGCACCTATTATTCCAACTCTTTAATATAAGTGACTACTGTTATTTAAGTCATGGCATCTATGTAGCTGAGCTCGTTTCATTGCTACAGCATTCCTTCCAAAGTCATAGTGAAGTAGCAGTAAACAGATATCAAATTTTATGTAGTAGTAACACTTCAACTTGAGTGATAATAAAATTAAATCATTGAGCATGATACCGATACCCGCATAATATAAATTCGGCAAACTTTGTATCGTGACTGTTTGTGAATCAAGTAATCGTTTGAGAATATTTTTCCGTCTATAAATCAATTTTATTGAGCAGAGAGGTCGTAACTTATAAAAATATTCAGAGAAGCCTGACGTGAGGTCAGTAGCTTTTGGGCGCTGGAGTCTTTTCTCATACTCTGGAACAGTGTGAGACAAATACAACAGCTACGCTGAATGAACAAACCTATATCTCATACTGAAAATAACTACTTCCGTAAGTTTTGTTCGATCCTCAAACTTCCTTCTCCTAATGGGCCCACTTACTAGAAAGGAAGAATACCTAATTGCTGTAAAGTAAACGAGTACATTCATTTTTTTCACTCTGACACTTATGCTTGTTGACAAGCGTGACATGACGCCGAGAACAGATCTTATGTTGATAGCAGTGGCGTATTTAGTTAGTTACTAGGGAAAACATGTCCAATATAAAAGTACTTAACCCGACACTGTTATGGTGAAAATACGAAACTTGAAGAAACTTACTGACTATACGCTGTCGTTCCTCCCCGTAAGATTTTATCTGCACAGTCTGAAAATCAAGACTAGCCTGATTCCGATCAAGTGGATTACGCATTCCAAATTTCAAATGGCGGAACGCCATACACATACAATTTTACTGTAACCCGTACCACGCATTCAAACCTTCGAGATTTCTCCCCAGTGAGTGAACCCCTGAAAACTCCATTAAAAGTAGACATATCAACTTCATCGAAACTATTTAGAGTATCTTTCTTTCACTAAGCTCTTGTCCTTTGAAATACCTAATTACATTCAAGTCCAAATTACAAACAAGTATGTTGAATTGAAAATAACTAACCCACCAGTTTCATATTAGCCACAATCATGTTTCATGTAAAACTGTACTAATTCAAAATATAATCACTTGACTCGCTTTAATGCAAATGGCAACATAATCAGGAATATATATATATATATATATATCGATACACAACTCTTCTTTCACCATCCTACCAGAATTTCGGACAGGCAAGCATTACATAAAACTTGACATACACATTATTTCACCGTAAATGAAACGTTTCGATAAATCTTTTTAGTTTTTAAAAATGTGCTGATATCTGCGGAATTTTGCGAATCTATATATTTCAACCTATACTTATTGAACTCCGAGAAACTTTCGATTTCGATTTCGTGTTCGGGAATTGATGCCCTACGAAAATATATCTAGTTTCTGTAAAAAGTTTAGACGATACAATGCATTATTGGGAGCAATTCAGTTAAAAAAAAATTGGGCAGCAAGTACCATAGTCGTAGAACAATCAAGTGATTATTTTCATTCATTCAATAACAATCGTGTACCTAAACTCTACTCAGGGCAATAGCATTGTTGAACTAGACTGAAGTAGCCGTATATGTAGAGGTATCAAATTTTATGAGGTAGTAACACTTCAATTCGAGTAATAATAAAATTAAATCATTGAAGAAGATTTCGATACCCGTATAATATAAATTTGACCAAGCTTGAATTATAACCACTCGCTCTGCAACTTTTGAATCAACACATGGCGCTATTCGTTTAAAAACATTTTTCCTTCCATAACTCAATTTTATTGGGTAGAAAGGTCATAACCCATAATAAAAAGTCTGTCTATAAAATCGCCGATGAGGTGTAGGTGTAAAAGTCTCTAGAAATCCGTTACTTAAACCGAATTCGGACTAGGCCGCACATATAAAAAAATCATAAACCAACTACAAGATTTGTGAACGTTGGTGCCATACTCGAAACGAATTTTGTTCAATTTCCAATGATAATCGATAATTCACATAAACGCAGAGCCAATCCCCTTTTTATTAGCATTTTAATTGAAAACTTTATGTGCTTTACCTAAGTAAAAATTTTCAAGTTGCGATTCGTACTCTCTCTCAACTCCGTAGGTCATCCATTCTCAATAGGATTTGATTAATGTTATAAACAATGATGGGTAATCATAACTCATTATCACATTTCTCTCGAACTATACGCGTTGTTCCTCGTTATATGCTGATTATATCTTTACCTACATGGAAAATCTATAATTGATGGAATGGTATTAATAATTCATCCTAGCGAATTTCTCGGTGCTGTTAACAATTTATAAGAAACTTAATCTGAAGGCAGTCCCCAGTCCTGACATTTCCAAGTAGAATGTTACTTTAATGTATATCATTTATCACATCGTCGTTGAACTTTGACTAACATACGAATTTTATTATCAAATTAGTCGTATATTGTGGAGAAACAGGCGTGAAATTTTGGGCAATGTGGTTTTACGATCTATCATTTTCTAATTGATGCCTATTTATTGATTATGATTGAACGAAGGTTTTCAATAACCTATCTACCCATATAATATCAAACGTTGAAGCAGGATCTCATGGGATATGTTATGGCAGAGGTGTTAAACGTATTTACAGCATCTGGAAAGCTACTAAGAGATTTAAAAGACCTACTTTAAGGAAGTCTCCGAGTGAAAAGGCTAATTGAGAGGGCGCTGCCTCAGATACACATGTCTTTACACCAAATGACCCCTATCCTGGTATCAGCGATGCAAAAGACAAAACTTCTCTCGATGTTCCATGTCAGATGTCTGTATCTATTAAAACTTTTACATAAACAGAAGCCAATGAAATATGAAAACTGAAAACCAAGAAAGCTCTTACATACGGGCTCATACCTTCAGAATCGTTGGAAAAACTACCCTGGGAAATTATCGTACTGCTCACATCATCAAATAGAATGATAAGCATATCCTATTGCCCAATTATGTAAAAATATCTTGGGGGTTATAATGAAACCCAAACCTTGTAAACCAGAACACAATGTGGAATCATATAGAACCATAAGTCTTCAACCAATCCTAGGTGAACTTTTTAAGAAGTTGTCATTCAAAGATGGTTTTCCGAAGGATCGGTTTTAGCCCTTTACTCTTCAATTTATATGTCAATAACCTACCTAATAAGTACAGAAACTCTGTAATTTGTATATAATGATGAATTTGGTATTTCTTACCACTATTCGGATTTCCATACTCTGGAGAACATTAGATCAATCGATTCGAAGATTATTGAGAAATATTTTGTTGAATGCCGTTGATGAATCTACTCAAACAAAACAGGGAATCTTTTTTCTTCCATCAGAATAGTCATGAAAAATATACAAAACTGGCTCAAACTTTTTATTATCCACCTCTTAAACATAAATTTTATCCAAAGTACTTTGGAGTTGAAATATACAGGGTGAGTCTTCGACCACTGTATTAATTTTAACAATACGTTCTTGAGATCATAAGAAACACTTTTTTCCCATAACGTTTTCGCATATTCAGCTGCGTTAAAAAGTTAAAAGCATTCTCAGTTTTCACATTGGGCAAATACCCCTCTGTAGTCCAGTTTAGTTTGAATGAAAATTACCTTCCACAGCATCCACTATTGAATCTGAATTGTTTAAAAACATTATTTTCCCACTTAGAAATGATTCACTCTCTCAATTTAGGAAAAAAGATGAGAAATTATTTTATCTGCAAAAAAGACTAATGATTCTAGGAAGTACAAGATACGGATCTTTAGTTCAAGTGATATTTGTTATTCATGCAATTTAACAAATCTGTATAGTAGTAGTGAGAAACCCACAAGAAATGAAATAAATCTATTGATATCAAAATATGCATGACTGTTATCAAAAACCTTCTACAAGAGATCATTTCAATTGATATTGTCGGTTGAATATTACAGGTGAAAATGCAATTTTTTCATAAATTTTTTTATCCAAAATACTAAGTATCTCGTTTCTGATGCTTCTGAAAAAATTCCAGGTTCTGATTTTCCTAGAAAAATTTGGTCAGTTCGTTTGAGAACAGGTCATGGTTGTACCAATAGCATGCTATTCAGACGAAACTGAGCTCCAAGCGCAAGTTGTGATTGTGGAGAAGCAGAAGAAACAATACCTCATCTCGTCAATAGTTGTCCCATATGTAAATTTCAAGATGGTTTTAGGGCTATTCATGATGTTTCCGATTTTTTCTTGGAATGGGTTATAAATTTCAAACGAATATGGTACGTATTTTTGTTATTCAGTTCTTTTTTCTGCTTTTGTCTTTTTATTTCCAGATTCGATGTGGGCAACTTTTAGAAGTCTCTATCTCCATCAATAGAAGACCATTCTTGAAGAAAGGAGTCCCTAAAATATATTTCAGCTTATTTGTGTACTTTCACACTAAGGCGGGGAGCCAGGGTTTTTTTTTACTGGGGTTTTTTCCCTAGGCTTTCATGTCATGCGCCGAATTGTATGACACCCCGTCACTAACCCCTGATCTACATGCTTTATTGTTTGCTAACCAAATATTGTAAGCCAAAAGTTCAAAAGAATATATATATATCTACTTGATGTAAATTGGAGAAGCTTGACAACAAACGAGTTTTGTAATCAATGAGTTACATAGATATCTTCAAGTGATTAGATGATTACTCTCTATGACATCTCACAATGACAATAGTTTGCTAAAAATTCATCTAAATCATTAAACTAATAATCTTCGCTCAGTCTGTACTTTTCGATGTATTGTCTTCAATTTCTATGGAAATTTTCTAAACACGAAGTGGTTTTTGACGTGACATTTGCCGTGTTTTTCTTAGACGATGATCAAACCAAGAACATCAAGGGTTGTTGTATTTTCTCATGGAATTGCACCTTGTGAGTATATTCAAATGATCCGTATAATCATTAATATTTGCAGGAAAAAGTCATGAAAACGAATTTATAATTGCACTATCTGCATGGAAATGTGTGGTAGTCTTAGTCGGAAACAAAATGGAAAATACTTATTAATTTGAACAAACCCTTAAAATGATGGGATTGTGAATGTTACTTTTTTATCATGTATACAAGGTGAGTCTCTGACCACTGCGTTAAGTTTAACAACAACTTGAGATCAAAAGAAACAGTTATTTATTTCCCAAACCGTTTTTCTATATTCAGCTGCGTTAAGAACTCATAAGCATTTTAAGTTTTCACATTGGGCAAATACCCCTCTATAGTCCTGTTTAGTTTGGATGAAAATTACCTTCCACAGCATCCACTATTAAATCTGAATTGTTTAAAAACATTATTTTTCCTCTAAGAAATGCTTCACTCCCTCATGTTTCATCAGATGATTATATCGATTTAATTCCTTTAAACTTCAAATATCTCAGAAATGCTGCAATTTAGGAAAAAAGATGATGAATGATTTTATCTGCAAAAAAGGCTAATAATTCTTTGGAGTACCTACAAGATACGGACCTTTAGTTCAAGTGATATTTGTTTTTCATGCAATTTAACCAATCTGTACAGTAGTTGTGAGAAACCCACAAGAAATAGAATAAATCTATTGATGCCAAAATATGCCTGAGTACAAAAACCTTCTACAATAGATCATTTCAATTGATATTGTCGGTTGAATATTACAGGTGAAAATGCAATTTTTCTATGAAATTTCAACACCCCACATCTTTTAAACGAGGCCAAATTTGGAAAAATGTTATAGAAAGAAAATGTTTCTTTCGACGTCAAGAATCAATGGTTTAAATTAACGCAGTTGTCAAAAACTCACCCTGTATATTTGATCTTTTTTACTGAAAAAAAAAACTGTAAGAAAAGGGGTTTGCTTATTGATATATGACATAGGTCTACCTAACTGGGGAATAGATCACATTTTGGTACTAACATGCATCACGAAATGAACCTGATAACGATTCAACAGAACTAATTACGAATAAGACTATTTGTTTATTCGTTTGATGTTCTCAGATTCACAACAATTTTTTTCTCAAACAATATTTTCTGTGTGAGTTAAAGGTTTGAGCAGAGAGTAGTATAACAAGATACCATATAATTCGGCATATCGATAAACGGCCGAGGAAAGCCTGTATTAAAAATCCTTTCCTCCAATAAAAGTTTTGTGATATATGTAATCATGTGGAACTTACTCCAAAACATTTTGAGAAACCTTAGTTTGGAATGAAATGAGCGGATAGAAAATTAATCAATACATCTCTGAGAAAATTCTGTTAGAGGAGCTCTGCATGCTGGGAGGGGTTTTTCAGACCAGGTTCAGCGATAATAGTCATGATTCTTTGGAATCCGATCTTGTTGAATCGCCTTGGGGCTACCCTAAAGAGGGTGAATCATCTCCCATAAATGCAGCAAAAAATTTTCTACGGCACATTTTCTACGAGAACAATTTTTCGTGACTCACTTTTGATATTGTCAAAAAGACTACGAAAAACAAAATTTGTTAAATGGGAACCACGGACGGAACTGCTTTGGCTTAATTCTAGATACCGTAGCTTCATATTCGTGGTGGATTGTTCACCTAACTTCACTTTCAACATAACCCATCAGAAAGTAATCGAGAGGTTTTTGTTCACATGATCTTAGCGGCCAGTTAACATCACAATTAGCGAACGGATTCTTCCTCTGAATTTCGTCTACAATAAATCCACAGTTTTCCATGCTCCTTAAACCTGGCCACAAATTTAGTTGATCATGACATGGTAACGTTCAGCATTGGCGGTAACCGCTTGATTCTCTTCAGTCCTATATATTATATATTAAAAATATATCGTTCCTATTCCACAAATCGCACGTCGCACGTTTTCATAGGCTGCTCGTTTTGAATTTTCACTACTCCAAATGCGATAGTTCTGTGTACATGTTCACTCAAATAAAGGTGGGCATCATCATCTTGAGAAAGTTATGATCACCAGCCGAATATTGAAGATTCCAATCAGCAAACCTAATGCACTGCAAGTATTCAGATGGCTTTAATTCTCGAGTTAACTATCATCAAACCATAAGGCATCTTATTATATATATAATGTTTAGATATCAAGTACCTTTTATTGAAAAGCCGCCTTTATATTTTTAAAATGACTTTCTTATGATTTCAGCAGAATCTGAATACTTTGATGAAATCAATGGGTACAAAAAGAAGACCCTATGGATGGTTCTTTTGTTCGTTTCTCGAACAATGATTCCTACTGCTGGAGGAGTTCAAGTGAGGCCGATTTAAATAGTGTAGTTATGATGAAAATAAAATTCTATCCAGAAATATAAAAACAATTGTTATTCACTTCTATATTCACCTGATTTTTAGGAATTCAGTAATTAATATTATGATCAAGAGATCACACTCATTTCATTGTCAAAAGACGTTTCGGGCTGTGCCATTTATCAAGTGATCTCTCGATCATAAACAGAAATATTTATTACTGAATCCCTAAAAATCAAGTGAATATAGAAGTGAACAATTCATTAGGGTGAATAAAGCTGAATAATTCATAGTATTTCGGTATAAAAACGTTTTTTCTCTCGCTGTTTTGTATGTTCACAAGAAAATGCGGGATATATTACGGATTTCCATTATCTTTACATTCAATAGCATTTTTATTAAATTTGTGCATCATCTGAAGCCGTGATATGTTGCTAGAGCAAGTTTCTATTTTATCAACGTCAAAATGAGAAATTCGTAGTGAAACTTTGAAGATGTTGAACCGTTAGATTCTGTGTGGATAAAATGGATTATTCAGATACTGAACAACAACGGAATATTTCTCGTTTATCTTTACTATCGGAAAAGTCTAAAAGAAGTGGTGAAGCAGGATTCAAATCCTTGAGAATTGGTGCCAAAGCAAGCTGGCTACTGAAGACTCAGAAACCTTATTTTGGCGTTTTCCCACGATAACATTGCTTCATTGAAGTCCAGAAACTCTTCAAGATGAAACTCGTATATTATTTAGGCAATAACAGGCAATAACCATCATTACTGTCCTTGCTACCCGGAAGCACCTGTTACTGTTCATCTACGAGGGCGAGAATTGAGAAAATCGGAATTAACGCAATTAAAGTAGCGTAAATACTGTAATGTTTTGGTTTTGCATTTGATGTTCGTCTAATTTCAAGTTACCTCTGACTTGATTGTTCAGTGTAATTTTTGTGATGATATTCATTTCATCAATTTTTTGAGTAGAATAATATTGTTGAGTTGGAATGTAAATTTAGTATTCTGTATTTCTTGTTCTTCATATATATATGGAAGAGTTGAAAAAAATATTGTTCTATATTTTCAGATGACCTATTACACAATAATAAATGATGTTCAAGGAACATGCTTCATTCCTGAGCTCCGTTATAATAACTGGACACAACAACAGATGTCGATTCTGACGACTTCATATGGGTAAATATTTTTTTATTTTGATTTCTAAATTTCATTTTGATGTTAAAAAATGACATACCCAGAGGGTTGGTAGAGCCTAGCAATAAGGCTCCTAACTAACATCCAGAATGTTCTCATCTGCACAAATTGAATGGTGCAGTGATGAATTGATAGGATTATCTGAAAAACACAGAGAAAAAAAGGAGAATCAACTAAATTCTGTAGACAGAATTCTCAGAAACCTGTTTGAAAATACTCGATATCTCATTAGAAATACAATAGATCCAATGGAAAATTTGTGCATGTATGGATGATATTGATATTATACAGGGTGTCTCAAGTTCGAGTGCCTATTAGACGTTTCTGGAGAACTAGACATATTTGAAATCTGAAAATTGGGGTTATTATATTGTTCGAAGTTCTCTACAGAGCTAAAATATTTTCGAAGCCTAAAAACTTCCGGTTATACCGGGAATGAAAATAAATTCGACGAAAAACTTTTTTTTCAAGTTTTCCATTCCTTGTATGATCGAGTATTCAATAGTGAATACATTTCTGTTAAAACTATTGGATTAAATCGAATAGTTTTCAAAAAAAACTGGAAAAAAAGTCAAATATGTTCAGTCAGTAAGATGTTCATTATTCTTATTTTAAATATCCTATATAAGGAAGAATGTGAAAAGGTCATGCATCTTTTGGATGTCAAAAATATCATTACAGGGTGTTTCAAATTTTGTGTTGAAAATTGTGATCTTAAATTGGCAATAACTTCTGTTTTTCAAATTAGAACCCTATTTTTTTATAATTTTGTTGGATTCTGGGGTCAAAAATAATGATAGTTTTCTTACATGATTATGCTCCTAAATTCAATAATTTCTGAGTTATTTGAGATTTTCTGAAATTATGTAGTACGTAGATATCTAGATTTTATTTTTTGAAAATTCTTTCAGTTCCTCGATGAGAAAAAAATTAAGGAGCTGTGAATATTTTGGATTTGATTATAACAAATTCACAAACATGAGCTTCGCAGATGCTCTGAAGCTGAAGAAGCAACTGGGTTATCCAGATATAAAAACCTGTTACGAAGGAGATATTTTACTATCTCTCCATTCAAGCAAATACCACACAGAGGTAAGTCCATTAAAATAGTAGAGGAGCATGCTGTGGTAATTTTTTAATTTCAAGGCAAAAAGGGTCAAACTGGAGTATGACCGTTCGTATACTCCACATTTTCCGAAACAGATGAGCTAGATGTGTCATATTTTGGGAATAGGTTAACTGTCCAAATATCTCAGTCAAGTTCGTTATTGGGCCAAATCCGTCCAATGGCTCAGGAGTTAAGAGCATCTTAAATTTGGATTCCTCTATGCCTCCTAGAATATCCATCAGATCAAGTTGTAAATTGGAAGATTTCTGAATTGGCTTGAAACAAATGGGCTTGCCAAATTTCGTAGATCATTTTCTTAATACTTCATACCTCATAAGTTATTCGACCTATTTAAACAAAAATTTGTTCGTGGATGGACGTTATTCATATCTAATACAGGGTGTTCAGCACATGGACCGTCAAATTTTTTTGGGGCGTTGGTAGGGTCATTTGCTACCTTTTCAGTCTTGGAACCTGGGTCCTTAGTATTAACGGTTGCGGAGGTATGATTTTTTATTAGGTTTTTCTAAATTACCTAAAATGTACCCTTCGAAGCCCAATAACTTTTTTTGCGTGGGCTTTTACATGCATTTTTTTTATTGTATTAAGTCTACATGAGTGTGTGTTTGAAAAAAAAACGTATTTATTGTTACAGATAACACCACAAAATTAACACGAAGGCCTTTAAAAAAAAAATATGAAAGTATGAAAACATCTCCACTCCTATTGAAATTTAAAAAAAAGTTACAGCTATTACAAACTTAGTTTTATTTTAAAATGTTCTTTGGTTTATAACGTTGCTAACCATATGCTATTTACGTAAGTCAATAAAAAAAATAATACTGCAATAAGGTTTTAGTCAGAAGAGTGAAGAAAGTCGCACCTAAATAAAAGTACGGATTTCGACACAACACAGCGAGCAAGGAAATTTTACCTGCCCGTTTTAGACGCGCAATACAATAAAAAAAATGCATATAAAAGCCCACGCAAAAAAAGTTATGGGGCTTCGAAGGGTACATTATGGGTAATTCAGAAAAACCTAATAAAAAAATCATACCTCCGTAACCGTGATACTAAGGACCCAGGTTCCAAAACTGAAAAGGGAGCAAATGACCCTACCAACGCCCCAAAAAAATTTGACGGTCCATGTGCCGAACACCCTGTATACAATATTTAAAATAATGTTTTGAAATTTATTCATGTATTTAAAATTTCATTCTTTCTGCTTCTATCCATTAAAAGATATAATTTTTTTTACCTAAGGGCAAGCAATCACACGAGTTACAGTCAATGTTAATTAATTACGTTGACATCAACGTTCCTTGTCGATTGGTTCATTGAAAATCTGGGATTCAAACTTATACTAATTGTTTTTCTGGAAAAACTAATATTTCGTAAAATCGAATCAGAGAAATTCCAAAAAGTTCATCCGAAATTTCAATACTCGATGCTTCCACCTATTTATTCTCTATTAACATCGGTGGGGTAAATTCAGTTCCAGTTGGAGGAAAATTAATTTAAATGGTTCATTTACAGTGAAATAGTGTATGTCGTGAAAACTTATAAGCAGTGACGTGGATTTTTTTAACGTCGAATAAACCTTAAGAAAACCATGAGTTTTTGATTTATAGGTCTGCTCATTCATCGAGGCCGTTGTATAAAAGATCACATGGTTCCAGAGTACGGGAAAAACTCTAGAACAAGCTCGCCAAAGCTCCTGTCCTCACGTTAGGACTTTTCTAATTTTTTTGTACTACATTTAATTCCACTGATTATTATAATAGGATTTAGATGAGTACTGATTGAAAATTCATTTCTGTCGATGTCGAATATCGTGCTTTGCTATGCCTAAAACCTTGTAGAAATTATTTCGATAATGCTTTCTTATTCACCTTTTTACATCTGTTTTGACTATCTTAACAAGCAATCTTTAGCTTTTGTTACTAAAGAGCATTTATGTTCTTTGATATGGAATTAAAAATATTATCACATTATTTCAGCACATGCCATTTTGTCACGCCAAGGAAATTGCAAAAATGATGTTAATATCGAGAATAGGCGCAGGTATATTTGCTGGATTCATTTTTGGTATTTTAGGCGACCTGTAAGTTCCATTTAAATGAAAACTACTCAGTTTACAAAGTATCTTTGCAGGTTTGGTCGCATGAAAGTTGCGTTAATAGCCACCGTCCTGTGGTCAACTTGTGCGTTATGTTTGGCTATTTTACCCGGCTTTGGATATTCAGAATTGTTTTCTTCGCTGCTTCCTGTTTCTTTCAAACAGCTGCTAATATACTTACGTACGTTAACTGTAAGAAACTACTTCTTTTATAATTCTTTCGAGAATGTAATTATTTGTTAGTTCGTGCAGTGACAAGAAAATCTATCAAATTTATGGAACTCCGATTCATCCAATTTAGGAATTATGTGTGCTACTTTAATTCAATAAATTGTATCTCTTTCGAATACAATTTAACTTAGCCTTCAGTGATATTGGTCCTTTGAACATCACGACTTGAACTAAATGTTTATATTTTTACTTTCTAGAATCGTTTATCATTTCAGCAGATAATATAAATCCTTGTTATTCATTTTGAGATATTCAAAGTTGAAAGGATTAAATTGATAAAATTTGGTCCAAATTTTCTGATTTTCCTGAATCCAACTCTGTGCTGAGCTGATCCGATCAGATTTGTTTAATGTTGCCTTACTCATGCCTCTTGAAATAAAATATAATTTATATTTCTACAAAAAGGTGGGGAAATCTTTCTTGTCTACGATTTCCAACACTTAACACTATAGATCAAATTAACCACTGTGTTTTTGGCTCACATGCTCAAGAAAATCTGAATTGTCCTTCGTTTTATTTTTTATTAACATCGGTCGGGTGGATTCAGTTTCTGTTGGAGGAAAATTAATTTAAATGGTTCACTTACACTGAAATAATGTATGTCGTGAAAACCCATAAAGGCACTGACGTGGATTTTTTTGAAAGTCGAATAAACCTTAAGAAAACCATGAGTTTTTGATTCATAGGCCTGTTCATTCATCGAGGCCGTTTTATAAAAGATCACATGGTTCCAGAGTACGGAAAAAACTCTAGAACAAGCTCGCCAAAGCTCCTGTCCTCACGTTAGGACTTTTCTAATTTTTTGTACTACATTTAATTCCACTGATTATTATAATAGGATTTAGATGAGTACTGATTGAAAATTCATTTCTGTCGATGTCGAATATCGTGCTTTGCTATGCCTAAAACCTTGTAGAAATTATTTCGATATTGCTTTCTATTCTACATTTTTTATTCACCTTTTTCATCTGTTTTGACTTTCTTAACAATCAGTCTTTAGCTTTTGTTACTAAAGGGCATTTATGTTCTATGATATGGAATTAAAAATATTATCACATTCTTTCAGCACATGCCATTTTGTCACGCCAAGGAAATTGCAAAAATGATGTTAATATCGAGAATAGGCGCAGGTATATTTGCTGGATTAATTTTTGGTATTTTAGGCGACCTGTAAGTTCCATTTAAATGAAAACTACTCAGTTTACAAAGTATCTTTGCAGGTTTGGTCGCATGAAAGTTGCGTTAATAGCCACCGTCCTGTGGTCAACTTGTGCGTTATGTTTGGCTATTTTACCCGGCTTTGGATATTCAGAATTGTTTTTCTTCGCTGCTTCCTGTTTCTTTCAAACAGCTGCTAATATACTTACGTACGTTAACTGTAAGAAACTACTTTTTTTATAATTCTTTCGAGAATGCAATTATTTGTTAGTTCGTGCAGCGACAAGAAAATCTATCAAATTTATGGAACTCCGAATCATCCAATTTAGGACTTATGTGTGCTACTTCATTTGATAAATTGCATCTCTTTCGAAAACAATTTTACTGAGCCTTCAGTGATAATGGTCCTTTTATGAATTGTAATCACATATTACATTGAAATGAAAATAAAAAATTCAGCAGTTCAAGATATAGATTGGTTGAACATCATGAAAAACTAATATGACTTGAACTAAAAGTTTATATCTTTTACTTTCTAGAATCTTTTGTCATTTCAGCAGATAAAATCAATTCTTGTTATTTATTTTTGAGATATTCAAAGTTGAAAGGATTAAATTGATAAAATTTGGTCCAAATTTTCTGATTTTCCCAAATCCAACTCTGTGCTGAACTGATCCGATCAGATTTGTTCAATATTGCCATACTTATGCCCCCTGAAATAAAATATAATTTATATCTCTACAAAAATAATATTTCTATCGTTAATATTTATAAACCTCCAAATACTATTTGGCCAAGAAATGGGAAATGAATCTTCCTCATCCTTCATTTATTGCGGTGATTTTAATTCTCACCACGTAATGTGGGGTTATAATAATAATGATTAAAGTGGAATAGCTTTAGCTGACTGGATGGAAGATAATAATTTCTATTTAATTTTTGATGGAAAAGATGTACCTTCTTTTCATTCTTCTAGATGAAATAGAGGCTACAATCCTGATCTCTGCCTAGTGTCTTGTGACAATACTTGCAAACCGCTTCCTGTAAAGCGTAAAATTTTAGAAATTTTTCCTCATAGCCAACATAGGCCTATACTGTTGACTTCAAGAAGTTTAATTCAATATTCACAATGTTTAGGAAGACCTCGTTGGAATTTCAAGAAAGCGAATTAGATTGAATTTGCTAAGAAGGTACACAGTGATATTAGATGGATTAAACCCACTCACGATAACTATCACAGATTCTTAGGTGTTGCGAAAGCCGCAGCAAAAAAGTTCGTTCCAAGAGGTTTCCGGAAAGATTATATTCCAGGTTGGTCGAAAGAAACCGATAATTCGTACAAGGACTATCAAAATTCACCATCCGTTGATAAATGTGAAAGGCTTATGAATTCTATCAATACAAGCCGAAAAGAAAAATGGAATAGTGTTGTATCAAAAATGAATTTTACACATTCGAGTAGGAGTTCATGGAATATATTGAGAAAATTAGGTGAAGCTACTCCCCTTACCTCATCATCAAAAATTGATCCAAGTTTAATCGCTCGCCGCCTAGTTAATGTATCTGAATCAGTCAATATATCCCAATCTGAAATGAGGAATATGAAGAAAAAATTACAGATATTCAGGAGATCAGCTCCTACTTTAGAACATGTGTCACATCCATTCAATATAGATGAATTGAGGGCTGCAATCAAATCTACCAAATCTCGAAAGGCAGCAGGTTTTGACGGAATTTGCCCAGAATTCATCAAACATTTAGGAAAAAAAGGCCTTGTCTTGGTTATTGTCTTTCTATAACAATATTCTGAATTCGGGAAACTTTCCTTCCGAATTTCGTAAGGCTAAAGTAATAGTTATTTTGAAACGAGAAAAAAATCCTTGTGATCCTAGTAGTTATCGACCCATCAGTTTATTCAGTGTTCCTTTCAAGATATTAGAAAGGCTAATTCTTTTTAGAATTGAATCTTCTATAGAAAATGTTTTACAAAATTTCCAGCGAGGCTTTAGGAAAAATAGAAATTGTTCAGATCAGGTTCTCAGCCTCACACTTTCATAGAATCCGGTGTCAATGATGGGTTGAAAACAGAAGCAGCTTTCATTGATTTATCTTCGGCATATGACACTGTGTGGAAAGATGGATTAATTTTCGAACTCTATACCCATCTGAAGTGTGGAAAAATGGTACGATTATTAAAAAATATGTTATCTGATAGAAGGTTTCGTGTTTTTATTGACAATAAGAGTAGCAATTTTAAAACATTGAAAAACGGTCTTCCTCAAGGATCAGTTTTAGCTCCTTTACTTTTCAATTTATATCTAAGTGATTTACCCAAGACATCATCTCAAAAATTTGTTTATGCTGACGATATTGCTATTCTAACTATTCTAACTTCGAGATCTGTCTCTAAGATTTGCTTTGTAAAATATTTCAGTTCAGGAGTTTTTTGCATATTTATTTCATACATCGATACAACCTGGTAGATACAAAAACATGTTTTAGAAACTAAGGAGATAATAAAATATGACTTCATCACAATATTTCAACCAGTTCAGCACCTGAATGTTTTTTATGGTGATCAGTTTTAATGTTGAATATGGAATGGCAATAATTCACAATACTTATTCCGAAAAAACTTTTAATTGAATATTAATAATGTTTACAGATAGTTTCTTTCACCTCAAAAAAATTGGCCATTATTAATTTTGAGTCTCCTGAAAAATTCTAATACTTTATAGTAAGAGATAAATTTTTTTTATATATAAATCAATATTTTTTCTGTATTATCGCTTTTTTTTACTGATTTCAATAACCAAAACAGAAAAGAATCATCATAACATGATTTTTTTCATAGTACCTAGTTGGTTTTCCAGAAAGTCTTACACCTCTTACTGTTTCCTTCAACTGAAATATTTCGTTCATCTTAAGTGTATTTTCACGAGAGATCAAGTTCGAAGGTTTTCTAGACATATAAAAAAAGAAGGTTTTTCTTTAAGTAGTAAGATTGCCATCTAAGATTTGAATATTTATTTGTGTTTCAACTGAATCTTTTGAAACCTGATCGGACCAATATAAAGCAAGATAAATTGTATCAGAATTATTCTCACTACATATCCGTTTATTGTATTTCTCTTTTTAGTGCTGGAAATTTGCCACAAAAAGTTTAGATTCTTTACTGTGTTAACATTATATGGATACATAGGTAGTTTCTTAGTTTGTGCGAGATTTGCAGAACATGTGAATTTTACTTGGAAATATTTACAGTACATATCATTTAGTTTCACGATTGGTGCCTTATTCCATTGTATGTGAGTAATTTTTATTCATTCACTTCCTAAAGCAAAATTGTTTCTCTCTATTTCAGTGTTTTAATGAGTTTTCATTACAGTACTAAAAACAGTGCTGTAATTAACTCATTACAGCATTGTTTTTAGTTATATTTTTCGTTTTGTGGTTGACAATACTGACATTCTATCCTTTCGAATGTCAACACGTGTCCATTGCATGTCAATTGTCAATATTAAACCATATAGAGATTTGAAAGCACTATTCAAATTCTATAATCTGTCAATTTTCGTATCAGTCACAGTAACTGGGAAAATAAAGTACAAAAGACGCTAGGTGGTATAATCTGAGTTTTTCATTGGATTCCAATAAATTTCTCACAATTCTTGACTGAAATAGAGAAAATATCGTCTAATACTCGTTGCAGAAGGCGTTGCAGAATTCCAACACTCATTCGCTCCTTCGTCGAATTTCGCATTCGTGTTGGAATAGCGGCCAATTTGCCAATGTTTTAGAATATACTATTGTTACATACTTGTTTTCAGTTATATGCCAGAGTCTCCTAGATGGCTTATCAATAAATCAAAATACAAGGAGGCCTTGAAAGTAATGGAAGAAATCATTGGATATGTCCCAAACGAAATCCTCTTCGAAGATGAAGGCTCAGAAACTCCCTTCTCATGGAGGATTTACTGGGACATGATGAGATTCATGGGAAAGCGAAAAATCAAAATAATTTTTATTTTAGGCTCGATCAGTGCTATAATTGGATTCGTCAAGAAAACACAAGGTAGAGCTTGGATTACTTCTGGTATTATATTGAAGTGGATGTACAATACTAAGTTATTTCAATCACAATTCTATACCTTCTTATGTTTATTCCAATTCGGTTACTTGATCATAAAGTCAAAAATATTTAAGATTGGTCTTGGACACAAGGGCCTCAGCAGAGCTTAAGACTGCTAAATGAAAATGAAAAAATAACCGAGAATGATTAAAGACTATTTAGGTATAGAACACCAATGCTGGAGAACTCTTGTTTTTCCACAGTATATTTATAGATATATAAACTTAGTGTCGAAAACTTCAATAGGAAACTAGTCGTGGTGAAAAATTCACGAACAAATAGAGATAAGGAAAAAATATTGAACACTAGCGACTCGCCTTGGCGTCGCACGGCAAGCATGACTCTTCAAAAAATTCACTAAGTTCTATATTTAGGATTAACTATTCATAAATTATCATGTAGTGATTTCATTGATAGAATGCCAGATGAATACCAGCGCTAGCGCACTGTAGTCAAATTCTCCAGCATAGGTCAAAGACGAATAGACTTATTTTCATTACATCTTTCAAGAGGAAATATATGGCTGAAGTAATAAATTTTCATGAAATTTTCACGAAGAAGCCATGGTAAATAAAGAGTTTTGTGTGAATAGAGCCCAGGGCAGCTATTCTACACCGTTCGCAATTATTGCGAACGTGCGCATCTTCCAACTTTGCGAACGATATAGCGGAATCCATATTCTTGACAATGCGCATGACTTTCTTACGTTCGTTATTCACAGCCAATGGTTTTTGGTACTCAGAAGGTTCTGTGAAGGACCCGGATTCAATAAATTCAAATTGAATAAGCTATTTGGGTTGAATAAATTTGAATTTGAAATTTATTGGTTCCTATACTTATAGGCAATATTAGAAAATTCTTCATATATTCTATAAACATTCACTTAATTATTTCACAGTAAAAGAAAGAGAGAGAGAGAAGGTATTCTTTTTTCTTGGTCGATATAATCTATTAATTCAACCCCACATGTTACAAATTACTTTCTATAGATACGACAGTGGATGATGTACAATATTTAGCAAACTTAGGACTGCTAGAAACTGCAGAACGAATTTATATTTCCTCTTAACCTTACTTAACTACAGCGATCGCAGCGCCAGTGACTTGCGCTGGAAAGATTATCTGAAGAATTGCAATCTTAAAAGAAGCAAATTGTACGTTGGCAGCGCGCTGGAAAGGGTTGTGAAGAACGGTAATCTTACATTTATATAAGGCAAATTGCCAAAGTTCGATGGCCATTAAATCGTACATACGGTACTTACATTTATATGATATATTGTTGATATATCGTTTATATATCATTGATATAATATATCGTTGACAATGACTAATTCAAGTTACTCAAAAAACGGAACTTGGAAAATGTTTAATGAAAATCTGCCCATTGTCAATTGAGATATTCAATGAAAATTGAACAATTATTTTTATTATTATTGTCCATTATTATTATATTGCAAAGCTTTCATACATATAGATATTGAATAATACGTGCAATAATTTCGATTAATTATGGCATTTTCATTTCTTATTTTCAGGGTGGAGAATCATGCAGAAAGATAATTCATTGAAAACAACAATCGTGGCTTCAACATCAAATCTATTGAGGTAAGTTTTTTTGGCGTTAAAAACCTATTATATATTGATTGAAAGATGAAGTTTTTGGGCGCTTGTACTAGTAAAACAGTGTGCTATTGTCTAGCCCAAATGTCTATTATTTTCGATTATAAAGGCGAAAATGGTTCTAACCGATTAGGTTAGACTTAGCGATGAAGAATCAGTGGACTCTCCATCTTCCTAAAGAGATGAGCTAGAATTTTCATTGTCAGAATAGGTTGATTGTCTGAATATATCGGACAAGTTCGTCATTGGACCAAATCGGTCGAATGTTATGAACATATGAAATTTGACTTTAAAGATGTTTAAAAACATTTAAACAAATAGGCTCGCAAAATTTCGTAGAATCGATAAGCTAGAAAATTTTCAAGAGATTTTTTTCAATACTTCATAGCTCTTGAAATATCCATAGGATTTAAACAAAACTTCGTGCATGTATGAGATTATTGATATCATACATATTCTCAAATTTCACCATCGTAGATCAAAGCCACGAGAAGCTATGGGGGTTGTTGCGCAATTATGTCATTTACTTCAGCAGTCATAGAAAAATCGATCGATATTTTTCAGTCTATTGGAGGTTGTCATGTCCTGTCAAGGCTGATACAAAATGAAGCTCTGAGAAAGTTTTATGTTCCGCAAAATCTATAGAAGATGTTTCATTTGCCTTAGGTTCCTGTAGAGGTTTCTGCAAAACCATAATTTTTTCTTATGGACCTGAATATATAAAGTATAATAAGTAAGGACAAGCTTAATGTAAGAAACTGGTCGCTTTCTAGAAGGTTTTTGTTGAAGTGGATATACATATGTTAGGTTAGTTTCTAAGGGAAGGCAATTCGAGCGGATATTTAAACATAAGTAAGGAAATAATCGTAGGCAGTATAGCAGAAATAAGAGTCGTTGGTATGTACTCGCCGCACATGTTTCTGCTTAGTGGCTTATTCAGGGTAAGACAACTGAGAAACCAAGGCACAGCAGGTGCGAACGACCAATTTATAGCTTTATGAACAAGACATGAAAGAATAGACGAGAACTAACTCTAATCGTGGGGATCACCTCAGGTGCGAGTGACCAATTGTTGGCTTTAACCGTAGAATCTCTGGTTTTCAAGGAATACCAAAGTATCGCCACAGAGGAGGTGAAAGCAACCTGTGAGATACGACCCATATCCAAGTGAATATCAATGTAGAAGTTAATCAATTGCAGATATTTGAATATAATCATGATAGTATTCGTGGGAAGTTCTGGAAAAAGTTCTTTTTAATTACAGAATAGTATTGTTCATTTTGGTGGTAGTTTAAGTATCACACTGTTCCAAAATCCGAAAAATGATTAAGATCAAGTGCGCAAAAGCTCCTTACCTGACGTCAGTGCTTTCTATCATTTTGTTTACAGCTTACCTTATGCCCTGATTCTTTATGCTGCTTTAGGGAAGAAATATGGACTATTCTGGGTCTTCCTTCTGATGAATGTCACTTCATTCATCACATTATGTTTACCAGGTAGGATGTAAATTTTAAAAGTGAAGTATATTTATATACATTATGAATTCACTTTAAACACAACTATCCCATAATATTTTTTATTTTTCACTTGTACATTATATATTTATTTTACCTTAGAAAGGGTTGCTATAAATACACTCATTATGCCCGTGGGCATTTTAGCGGGCGTTATGGAATAACGCCCGCTCGTTGTGCGAGAAGCAAAATAAGCTAGAAAGAAATTATTTATTTCGCAGAATTTTAATTCTAAAACAACGACAACTCAACAAACGTAAACAAAGTCTTTCTTAATTAAAATTAAAAGTGCAGTTTTCGAATTTCCCGGAAAAATTCTTCAATCGTGAATCTTGGGATGTTTTCGAAACCTGAGGAGCGAAAACTTGACCACAAGTACTTGGAAGTTCGTTCACAAGAGAACCACTAGAGAATTCATGAGAATCTGTTACCGAATTCACAATCATCGTCGATATTTTGTTTTTGGAAAAAATGCTCTGCTCTATGTAACCTTCCGTCACAGATGCACTCTTCCATCTTCCATATATTTTTAACGTTTCACATGATGCACCAGCCTCAGTTAAAAGAGTTGCTGAAGTCCGTCTCAAACAATGTCCTGTATATTCATTTGCATTATCCAATTTTAAGTATTTAGCAATCATCAAAGGCACACTTCCTATGGTACTTTTGCCAACAGGTTGGATGGTGCACCGACCATTTCGGAACGTGAGGAAAAATCTAGGATTCTTCACTCCACTGGGTCTCAAGGATATATATTTTCTGACCAGCCCCAAAGCTCCTATTTTTTCTTCCTCTACAATGCTAAATCCTTTCGACATACCGGTTTTAGTTTCGGGTATTTTAACAAGTAAACAGCTACCCTTATCTTCTATATCTTTGATAGACACTAATTCACTAATTCATCTCTCCTTAGTCCTCCAAAAACACCCATTATTAGAACTACTTTATGAAGAAGATGAATTTCATCAGGAGCTTCATTGATGAATGTATGAACTTGTTCTGCTGTCAAAACTTTGGATTTCTTCGGAATATATCCTTTAGATTTCATTTTTAAAAACGCTACTAGCCTGGAGAATTGTGAAATATTGATATTTTCATTGACAATCAGTGTAGATTTCAAAATAGAATATTTCGTCCCCAATGACGCAGGACAAAATTTTTCAGACTGAAATAAAAAAAATTACCCACACATGAACAAAATGAAAAATAAAATAGCATACCAATTCTTGAAAGTACGCCAATAACACTGTTTCATCTATAGCAATTATTTCATTTTTCAACTTCCATTGATGGAATGTTTCATAATCCTTGTCGTAGACGAGTCTGGATTTTCAATTATATTATTTGGCAAATTACTATTCATTTCTGTTATTTCTTTAAATCTTCACAATGAAAACAGTAATGACATTAACTTAATAAAATGATGACAGCAATAACGAACTTCAAAATATTAACAAATGCCATGGTTACTACTGGAAGTTAAATGGAAAAAAATCATAGGAGCAATCGAATTTTATTGTAATTAAATGATATATTCGTGAAAAATAAAATCTTATATGCACCACGAGCGTTATTAGATCCTAACGCCCATCGGGCAACATTCATCCCTCGAATGTTTTCCTCTGGGCGTTAGGATCCATATAACGTACTAGGTACATAAATAACTATTATATCATTGTTACATTTAATACTAGAATATCCGAATTTTGAGTTAAATATTTGTTATTTCGATTTTGAACTTCTCAATTCATTTATTTGTCAGCTACTATTTGCTTTTGATACTTGCAAATCAAAAGCAGCAACCTAGCAGTAGTGAATGTAACCCACCAATTAAAATACTACTGAAATCAGATATTTCCAAGATTTCATCAACTTTATCCATTGAAATAAGTCATCACGCTAATATAACATCTATCAAATCCCTACCAACTTTGCTACAATTCCAATTCATGATTGTGCCCAAGGAATAATGAATAATAATTATTACAGTCTTACCATTCCTTAATGATATTAATTGATTGATTGAATTGAAAGTTTTTTATTTTAATTTGATACGAGGCGAAAAACAGCTGTGTCACACAGGGGGAAAGGAGGAAAGCCAACAAATGCATCTTTTCTGCCTTGAGATACAATGTAGGTACATTACACATCAGAGGTCTAAACTGAGATGATTTCAGACAGCGAACCAATTGACGTTAAAGGGAGCATCTTCCTGATACTGAATGCTGTCACAGCCCAAAAGTTGTTAGTTACCTATTTGCCAGACTTACTGCCAACCTTTCTTCGTTGCACAGGCTTAGGAATTGCTTTCGCCACCTATTTCCTAACAGAAACTATAACAGTCGCATTCATTGATTGGGAGGTAAGTAAGTGTTCTTCCAAACTAGAATTCTCTAATTCTCCTTGTTTCAGAAGGCAGCCAAACATTTTACCTACGTTATATTCTTGATTTTTTCATTACCTGGTTTGTTTATATTGAAACTGCCGGACACAACACATGCAGATTTGCCCACAATCCGTTTGTTCAGAATCTAATCTTCATGGAGCACTTAGCCACCTAAACTCTTTGAATTTAGTATCGTCCTCACTTGGATCTTGAATTTATATCAATTTGTTATGAATTAATAGTTATAGTGATCCACATCTTTTTATTACATATCGATATGAAATATCATCAAACCAGTTATCAAAATAAAATATTTTTCTCTATTTCAGTTTCGTAATGATTTCATCACAGTACTAAAAACAGTGCTGTAATAAACTCATTACAGCATTGTTTTTAGTTATATTTTTCGTTTTGTGGTTTACATCACCATTTAAATACAGCTTTTTAAACAAAATAAATAATGGAAAAATTGATTTTTGTTATTAAAAAAACTCAGGCTAGCTTTTGGATAGGGTTACTTTATTACAAACCACCGAAAGAGACGTTTTAGATGGAGAAAACACGTTGTTACAAAGTAACCCCGGATGGTGGTGTAACATTGATACAAACAACAAAATGACCCCCCTCCCTCTTCAATATATCGAAAAATTTCAAACAGCAATTTGAAGCTGAGATGTCAAACTATCGTTTGGTTCAAGAATTATTGAATTATCTTGAAAAATGAGGGTGCCACAATACAAAATATGCGAACCCTGTATCAAAGTAACCCCGGTTTACGTTAATAATTTTTCATTCGCTCAAAGGCAAGCCATATCCGAAGTTAAAGTTATTGTTAATTAGTTACGATGACATTTACCTTAATTGTCGACTCTTGACTCATTTAAATTTTTAAATAATTTTTAAAAAATGAATAGTGTATACCAACTCAATAGTGTAACAAAGTTTACATTAAGGCGTATTTTATTAATCAGTTCTCATTTTATTTCCTGCTTAGTCAGTTATTCCATAACAGTATAGACAGTATAACAGTATAACTAACAAAGTTAGTTAATTACTTTATCATAAGAGACAGTTTCAATTTCCAAGAACTTTATTTTCACAATGACAGCCGTTTCACTATAATATAGCATCTTCAAGTAGTTATATTTTAACTGACTGATTCTTGTGAGAGAGAAACAGATTTATATATACGGAAAAAAATAGATAAATCCATTTTTTTCGGAATCCACATCTGTTTGTACAATCAAAAAAATATTGCGGCTGGTACCTGTTGATTTCAAGAGCTTCTATCTTGTCAATCTTAAACTTTTGGTTTCCATATGTAGTATTTCTAGTTGTAATTGAAATTATGCCCAAATTCCTTTAGGTGATCCGCATAAGGAGACTTGAAGAAATCATATGTATATCTCTTCTGGTGTTCTTGGATCGTTTTTCTTCTAATGCTCTTCCGGTGTGACCTATATAAACTCCGGGACTATCTATACAATATTGTTTATAGACACCAGATTTATTGTCTTTATTGATAAAAGTACTCAAATTACTTTACGTTTTAAATAATGTAATTTTATTGAAATTATTTTCAAAGTAATCAGCAATATTTGACTGTCTCCTTTCAATCAAGTTATTAAAATAAATTTCCAATAAGTAGAGACTGTTTCCATCAAATGAAGGTAACTTAACGTACTGAAGGGCAAGTAAGATTCGATTCACATTGAATATTGTCACCTTCTGTTTCTCTTAGATGATATATGCCACAACATTTGCACACGAACCTTATTGAATCTGCTATTTTGCCCTATAGATTTCCGATTTAGGCACGGTTTCACCCTTAATTCGATCTGAAGCTACATCTGATTAAGCATGGATAATCGCACGATAGTTTGACCCTCCCCGAAGGTGAAACTGGATGAAAACAGATGGTCCTCGATTCGAAATAAATTTCTTTCCGGCCCATCGCATCTCGTTGAAATTATCTATCAAAACTCCTCGTAAATAACAGGGTAACCGTGTTAATATTGTCAGTAACCAATATCAACACAAAGGGCACTCGATGGTCCACAATGGTATTAACAGCACATAAATCTGTGTAAAGAGATAACGGAGTCAATCTGTATGTTCTTTTGTCGATTTCGGGACGATTTTCAGATGGTAAATACAAGAGAGTATCGTCCTTTTGTTTAGGGCGCTTCAGACTTACCAATATATCATTGCCTACATTCCCCTTACCGCTGAACTGGATCTAACGTATCGTCTTGGTTTCGTCCTTGGTGTTACGGAAATCTCATGCTGTTACGGGCTTCTACCGTGCACTTAGGTCCTTTGAGGACAATGCATTAGGCAACACATGATAAATCTCATTAAGCCTGATCACTGAGGCGAACAGAGTCGTCTAAACATGCGAAGGTAGGTTTGATTATATATGTGGGGATGTATTTCTACCGCCGAACAAAGTCAGCGTTTCGTTTTCATTATGTCCGGTCCCGTATGTTTAATTTTATTCATGATCACATATTTTAGAAGCGTTGACGTTTATGGAGTCGACAAAAAGTCGTGTGCTTTGTGGGCCTCTCTCATGCTTTACCTGCCTTTTGTGCGGCTTAAAGAATTATTTCAAGTGATGAATTGTTTGGCGTAATTATATAACGGTCCACATACCGAATGTCGGTAATAATATCATTCATACATGAAGGTATTCAAGACCTTTTATGTTGAGACGAGAAGATGCCTCCATTAACAATTGTAACTGTAGCACCTTGAAAAAGGATTGTGGCCATTGGAATTTCTTCGATCGAATATAGATTCTTATTTTCATTTAGCATTTATACTCTATTTAATGAGTTCAAAATGCGGAATACTTTTACTAAACTTATGTAATATAACTCGATTCGGGATTATCTTTAGATCATTGTGCGAAAAACTTTCATCAGTGAATTGATCATTCCAAAATTTATAAACAATTACGAGGGTTGCTTTTAATATTTCGGGATTGGACAACCCAAGTGTTGCAATCTGCTAACTGGCAGCTTGACATTTTTGAGGTTATAAGTATGTCAGAACGTTTCGCTATACGAGCGCTATTTGTGTGGTTTACAGTAACTGAACAGATTCATCTAGCCCAAAAATGGAATTAAATCGTCAACATTTTCGTTCGAATATTTTTCACAACTTTCAACTCAACAACAGCGCATCGATGAACTTAATTCAATTTTTGGCTATGAAGCTCCATCGAGGACCAGTGTTTATCGATGGTACGAATTTCGTGAAGGTCGTCCAAAATCAGTTCCGAAATCCATTGATGCTGTGCGCAAACTAATATTGCAATTCCGTCATGTTACCTATCGCGAGATTGAGACAACCTTAGGCATTAGTGGAATCAGAAATGCTCCAAAAATAAGACCACAGTGCTTCGAAGCACGTCTACGACATCGTGACAGGTGATGAATCGTGGATTTACATGTATAAGCCTGTAAGTAATCAGCATTCGACTGTATGGGTGTTTCAAGATGAGCCAAATTCAATAAAAATTGCTAGCGCACGAAGCACTCTCAAGTAAATAGTCTCCTGTTTTTTTCGGAAGAACTGGGCATGTCGCAATCGTATTACTAGAAAAATGCAGAAGAGTCCATTCTGAGTGGTACAAAACTATTTGGTTGCCAGTTGTCTTCCAAAAAATTAGGAAAACCAACCGCCGAAGAAGGATCACCCTTCACCACGACAATGCGAGCTCTCACACAACTGCATTTTTGAGCACACAAAACATCGATTTGATGAGTCATCCGCCGTATAGTCCTGACTTGGCACCGACGACTTCTTCTTATTCCCGTACGTAAAAAATAAAATGTGAGGTCAACGTTTTTAGACACCTAAAGAAGCGGTTAATGCATTCCGTCCAACAGACACTAATTAGAAGAAATTAAATTCAACATTACATCTTCCAAACGACTTGACAATACAGGGTGTCTCAAGTTCGAGTGCCTATTAGACGTTTCTGGAGTACTAGACATATTTGAAATCTGAAAATTGGGATTATGATATTGTTCAAAGTTCTCTACAGAGCTAAAATATTTTCGAAGCCCAAAAACTTCCGGTTATACAGGGTGTGAAAATAAATTCGACGAAAAAATTTTTTCCATTCCTGGTATGAACGAGTATTCAATAGTGAATACTTTTCTGTTAAAACCATTGTATTAAATCGAATAGTTTTCAAAATATCCAAAAAAACACTGGAAAAAATGTCAAATATGTTCAGTCAGTAATATGTTCATTATTCTTATTTTAAATATCCTGAGCGTAAACCGTTTTTACAACATCGAAGAGGAAGGATGTGAAAAGGTCATGCATCTTTTGGATTTCAAAAATATCATCACAGGGTGTTTCAAATTTTGTGTTGAAAATTGTGATCTTAAATTGGCCATAACTTCTGTTCTTCAAATTAGAACCCTATTTTTTTATAATTTTGTTGGATTCTGCGGTCAAAAATAATGACAGTTTTCTCACATGATTATGCTCCTAAATTCAATAATTTCTGAGTTATTTGAGATTTTCTGGATTTATGGTGTACGTAGAGTCAAATTGATTGCATCTAAAATAATTCAATGAATATTCTTTCGAAACCATGGGAACACTCTGTACCCATAGAAGATAAATTATCTGTTAATAATTCACAAGTGTCAGGTTATTGTTATTCGTTATCTTCATTTCTCGATTTAACAAAATGAACCGTTATTCTAATTACGAAATTCTGGATCTATATTATATACATGGTGAATGTGACAGAATTATTAGTAGAACCTGCCGGGCCTTTAACGAGAAGTATCCCCATTTACCTTCCATGACGGAGAAGATCTTTAGAAAATATGTTTCAAACTTTCAAAGTTTTGGATGTGTAAGAGTCCCTAAAAAATACAAAAGAAGGGTAGTTGATGATGAGGAAAATGAAATTAGTGTTTTGACTTTGGCACGACAAGGGCCTTCGAAAAGTAAAAGAAAACGATAGAAAATTATTAATGAAATTCTGAAATAATATGAAAAAATGACTCGAAAGAAAATGAAACCTACCTGGTTTCACAGTACGGCTGAATGAACTTGTCCAGGCACTCACGGGCGATAATAGTCACTTTTTCACTAGAGTTCGAGTTTGTAGATTTAACGAGAAAGTTATTTATTTCCAAGAAAAGTGTTCTTGTACTTCACCGGATGAACGCCGGTGCAGTACTCTCTGTTCGACATAGGTCATATGCTCCAACATATGTTACGCGTTAATCGGAAAATGAAGTGAACATATACAGAGTGTATCACTATTGAATCGAGCAAGCAACTCGGAACAGAAATGAATGAAACTAACAAATTTAATTAAAATAATAAGTTGCAGTAACAGACTTATTTCGAAGTGAATGAAAATCCATCTATTCGAACTGCAGCTCATGAAATCGATTTAGACAGAAATTCAGTGCACCGAATTTTGAAAAAACACATCATGCATGACTACAAATAAGGGAAAGTTGAATTAGAACCAGGTGACTACATAAAAGGTTAAATTTATGTAGAGGAATATTAGAAACACTTGAAAATGATGAAAATTCTTTGAAAAAATCATTTGAACAGACGAAGCAAGATTCAATAATGAAGGACTATTCAATAGAAAGTATTGCCACATTTGGAGAAGTGAAAATCCTCATAGAAAAAGACAAAGAAACCCCCAGAACAAATTTAGTTTCAATGTGTTTGCTCTTTTGATGAACAAATAAGTGCGGACTACATTTATGAAGAAAAATTCTTTGAAATCCTGAGAAATATTGTTTATGAGTTTTTGGATGAACTGCCGTTGATTATGTCGACTACCGCATATTATCAATTGGATGGGGCTCCGGCACATAGTTCGCACGAGGTGTCTGAAGAACCGAATGCAATGTTTGGTAATCGGTGGATCGGACGCCGTTCTTCACTATTTTGGTCCCCAGGATCTCCCGATCTTACTCACTTAGATTTTTATTTATGGGGTTAAATAAAAAACATAGTCTATGAATCTCCTATTGAAAGCAAAGAAGATTTGATACGGCGTGTGGAGGATGCTTTCCACTCTCTAAAGTGGGAGGAAGTTTTAGCTCTGTACAGAACTTCGAACAATATCATAATCCCAATTTTCAGATTTCAAATATGTCTAGTTCTCCAGAAACGTCTAATAGGCACTCGAACTTGAGACACCCTGTATAACCTCCACGACATCCAACATAATAAGTTGGAAATCAACTATAAAAGAATAAAACTATATTCGATACTGAGGTAATAAGAAAATCAGATCTCTATTCAGCGTACATTATCTTAAAGTTATTAAACGTTTTGTTAATTTGTTTGGAATGTTATGATCTGAGAGTAGAGTCAGAAATAGAGGAAACATTCTGTAAATGTGATCTTCAGGAACAAATTCTTGGCATACCACAGGGAAGCATAGCAGGACCTCTCTTTATCATCGTCCATAGGTACTAATAGTTTCAATACATGTCTTGGAATAAGGGAAGAAGAGGCAATCGCTGTTAACTATGTGGATGATACAAATTTAATAGCTATCTAAAAGCTTTTCACAGAACTACATCTTAGAATACAGCGAGAAATGATTCAGTGCAAATAATCTCATTATCCACAAAGAAAAAACTAGGCTGATTCTTTTTGCACCCTCTTACTCAAACATCGACAAGTTAGTGATGAACCAGACCCAACCAAATTTCTGGAAATGCACATTGATAAAAATCTGAATTGGAATACACATGTTGAGTACCTGGGTTGGAAAATTAAATCATCAATATATGGAATTAGAGAATTATCTTGGAAAATTTTTTTTTCCTAATTTCAGAGAAACTGAAATTTCTGAGTCCAGATCCGATTTTATTTCGAATTTTTTCTTACCAACAGATTCGTACTCACTGTGTCATTGATCATCGAACAATCATCGGATTGCCTCTAATATTTGATTAATATTGAAATTTCCTAATTCTTTCTAAAACTATACTTGTGAAACATGTATAACTTGTATATCAGGAACCATGATCCTCAGATGATTTCAGATAGCATTTCCCCACTCCTTGAGCCATGTCTCATCACCACATAAACTTGGTCCCATTCCACACCAGACACCCTGTATAATTACTTATTGAACATGGAACTATATTATTTATTGGATTATATTAATATACTTAATTATTGACACTATTTCAACTCATTTGTATGTTGTACATTTTATTTTGAATTGAAATTAAGGAACATTAATATTATTATTATTATTACGGCTACATCCACCATCTGATAGAGTTCTTCTACCAACGTTCCGATAGAAATCTATCGTTCCCAAGGTAAATTAATTTTCAAATATAAGAAACTGTTTGAAAATTCTTGGAGTCACATTGATTGTCAAGATTGAAACTGAAATTATATCAGAGTGTGAAAACATTTCGGGGACAAAACCTTGTAGCCGGATATAATATAATGTATGCAATGTAAGCACCCTACATTTATAAAACAATGGTATTGTTACTGAGGTGGAAATCTTCTGAAAAATTCATGTACGTACCAATAGGTTCTTTTTTTTTGAGAATAATAACATCATTGACATTTCTAAACTTTTACAGGATTTATTCGATTGGAATATACTTTCTCTATTTCAGTGTGAGAGAGAATTAGGGCTATCGATAAAGAACATTGAGGAAAACAGCGTATTGGGTTGTTTTTATTTAAAATATTTCTGTTGTTTCTTTTTCAATTAATGTCATTTATTTTTGTATCGCAATATTTCAGAGTCCGAGATGGGACTCAATAGCAAGCGCAAAAAAACTCAAATCACTATTTTTCTACATTTTTTGTTATATAAGATGCATGAAATCATACTTAGGTAATCTTTAACACTCATATTATGTATTCTTTACAGCTTTATGCTTACACCGTTATGTGAGTTCTAAACATCAGCATTCGTCCACCTTGTAAAAGGATTATTACTCCGTGACGTTTTACTCAAAGTAATTGTTCGCGTTGAAAGCAAATGTCATTCATATTTCAAAAGAAAACTGAACGGAAGCATCTTCACCCCATGATATTTTTGAACTCATTATTATCAGCTTAGTACTAGAAACTGAATGATGAAAAATCAGCTGAGGCATGAAATATAACCTCTCAAATTTACAGTTTTTCATTATTCCTCATTGACCATGGTCAATTTCCTGACCACGTGTTAACGAAGTTTTCAAACATTTTGTCAACCGTGACTAAAGGCAATTCAAGAGAGTCAGTTTTATGGGTAGGCTTAACTTTTGCTGCGAACCAAGCTTTTTCATTATTGTCTATCATGTGGTTCTGAAACATTTGAAATAAACAAGATAAATTAGATGGGCAAATTTGTGTTTTCCTCATAGATACCTAGAATAATTCTATAACGTGTTCATGGAACAGCGAAACATCGTTTTACCTAAATGTCTGTAGTTTTCGAATATCGGGCCAAAAATAATCTCAATAGATTGGGTCTCTATACCTTATGAAGAATCCGGAGTCAAACTGGAGTATGTCGTATACTGACTATTTTCCGATGGAGATGTGCAGTTATGAGCATTTGGAATTTGATTTCGTCAATAATTCTTAGAATATAGATACTGATTGAAAGAAGGGAGTCTGCCAAATTTCAAGAAATTCCTCATGTCAGAAGATTCATATGAATTTCGAAAAAAATATTCGACTGTTCAGAAGATATTCGTTAACAACAAAGAATTGTGGATTCATAGTAGTTATTGATGTATTACATATTCTGAAATTATTGAAGATATTCACGAGAAGATACATATATGTTATTTCTTTTGGGCCTTTATTCTGGTCCAGAATTCTAGTAAAATAGCGTGCTATTGTTTTGGACAAATGGCTATTATTTTCGAATATTAAATAAATTATAATTTTATGTCTCCCTTTTTACTAGGTCTAGAATAAAATGAAGCAATACGCCATTAAATGGCAAAATTTCTTCGTTTTAATAATGAATATTTATGTTTATCCTTATCCTTTGTTCAAGTAAACAGTAATTTTTTGTCTTCTGTTTTATTTTTTTTAATCATGTAATTTTTTCAATTCACCACAAATAATTATATGGCAGATTCACTATACACTTCGAATTTCACAATAAATCTGCAAAATATTCATTTATTCGATTTTGTTTTATTTGTATAACGAATTGTTTCTTCTATAAAAATCAATTGCAGTTATCATTTTTCATTGGTCACACCGAATCACGTGATAAAACTGGCCATTTTCAGAAAAATATCCTGTATGTTCATAATATAATGCGATGTAGAATCATTTATATCCTTGTCTGTTTAATCAATATTGTTACTTTTATTGGTTGGCTGGAAACCAGAAAATTTTTTCTCTTGCACCTTTGCCTTAGAGAAACATTTGTTATTCTCAACATTTCTCATTAGTGTTGAACTGTACCTACATTGTTGTAACTGATATTTTTGAGATGAAATAAAATTTACAATTTCTGTTGCTTTTATTTATCCATTAGGTATTCATCCCTGATACCATTAAAAGAACCTCAGGATAATTCGCTAAAGGTTTGCTAGAGTTAAATATATTTGAATGTCTTGAACTTTTTCGAAATTATGAGGTCTGACATAAAACGACGCAATCTGCTATCAAATTGTTAAATTTCCTTTTCAGTAATAAACCCTGATGTTTATTGTGTCCTTCAACTTGTGATATTCTTTCCTAGAGGTATTTAATTTTTTTCAAGACATATTATATTTTTATATTCATCACAAATGAAAATAACATGCAGACTCAATTTTTTCGTACTCCTAATCATCAATGAATAAACTCTCTCATTGTTATGAAATTATCGTTTATAAATTCCTCTAAGCAAATTTTATCAACTTTATTGTTGCTTCTTCAAAGCTCTATTAAGAGAATTATATTTAATGGGAATGACCTCGTCATTTCACTCGTTCTACTTTATACCCTAGCAAAACACCAAAATACTTCGTTTTGTCAATATTAGTAATTAGTATTAGTTATCGTCACTGTAGAACAAAATGCGGTTATTATTTTTCTTTAATCACATCGGATCACATGATGAAAATCGCCATTTTCAAGATATTCATAATATATGGAGTGTAGAATTATTTTCATCCTTTTATCTGTTTCGTGAATATAGTTGCTCTTATAGGAAGGCTTAAAATCAGTAAATTGTCTTCTCCTGCACCTTTCTGTCAGGGAATGTTTGTTTTTCTTAATAGTAGTTAGTGGTGTTGAACTGTACCTAAATTGCTGTAATTGATATTTTTGAGATAAAAAAATTAACAATTTCTTTTACTTCTATTTATATATTATTCATCTTTGATGCCATTGAAAGGTCCTTTGGCCTATTCTTAAAAGGTTTGCTAAAGTTAAATATAGTTGAAGTTCTTGGGTCCTTCGATTTTACTAGGTCTGACATAAAACGATGCAATACGCCATTAAATTGCTAAATTTCATCGTTATAATTATAAAACAATCAATACAGTTGCTCTTATAGGTACGTTTGAAACTAGGAAATTAAATTCACCTTGCCTTTCTGTCACAGAACTGTTTCTTATTCACAACCTTACTCATAGATGTTTAACGGTAAATAGCAACATTGTCGTAATTAATATTTTCAAATTGTATTGAAATCTACAAATACTTTTGTTCCCATTTATTTATACATTATTTATCCTCGATAGCATTTCAAAGATCTCTGTTTAATTCGCAGAAAGTTTGCTAGTTTCAATTCAAGTTCTTTGTGTCCTTCAATATTTTCATTATCAGTTACAAAGTCCAGAAAAAAATAATTCGAACAAGCGTTAATATAAGAGGTCCAAAAATCACTCGAAAATTCGATGATGAATCTCAAAATGTAAACTAATTAATTATCCTTACTGCAATTCCTTCCTCAAGGTAACCTCTTTCCCATCGACAATTGCAAAACCATCGAGATTGAGAGTTTTGAACAAATTAGTTTCAGAGTACATTCCTAAATATGATGTATTATACGAAACGAAAGTACCATTTATAAAGCCTGGATGTTTGACAGGCTAAAATAATTTTATCACGCCTTCGTTGATGAACTCATTAAGTAACTAATTATACATTACGTCGAGTTACCTAACAAACGGGATTTTTCTCACTTGTCGGAAGACGGGCTATTGGTTTTCCATTAAGGTTATGTCTAAATCGTTCGGAGATTAAGGATGAAATTGTTCTGCCTACACCTGCACCGAATACCCATGCGGGTACCCACCAAACTAATTATGACTGGGATGAAGTATACTATATGACAGAAAATTCCTCATTACTCCTCCTTGGAACTATTCATCATCCTGAGAAAACTTTTCCATGGCAAAATTTTTATATATATATCGCTAGAGTGAAAATTTTCAAGGGTAATACCACTAGAGGTGAGAATTTTTTGAGAACTTTCTTGTTTTTTGGGAATTATGCGTTTAAATTTCACGAAACAAAGTTATCCTTAAAATATTTCGGAAACATTTTATGGTATCCATGAAATTCATTGTAGAAATGACAGTAGTCGTCAAAATAAATTAATAGTGTTTGAATTTGAACGTAAAAGATTATATTGTTTTAATTTAATCGTAAAATAGCCGCATTAAGTGACAGAGAAAGAATATACAGGGTGAGTCTTTGACCACTGCAGTAATTTTAACCATAGGTTCTTGAGATTAAAATAAACACTTTTTCCATTACGGCTTTTTCAAATTCAGCTGCGTTTAAAAGTTATAAGCATTTTTAGTTTTCACATTGGACAAATACCCCTCTGTAGTCCAGTTTAGTTTGAATGAAAAATACCTTCCACAGCATCCACTAATGAATCTTAATTGTTTAAAAACATTATTTTCCCTCTAAGAAATGATTCACTCGTGTTTCATCCGAAGAGGTCCATATCCTGAAGGAAGATACAAAACACTAATTTAAAAAAAATTAACACCATAAACAGATTTTTGCTGGTCTACTATAATTTCTTTCTACTTTAAGATTATAAACCATCTCTTTCTAGTGAGAAATTCCAAAAAAAACTTATTAGAATTATTGGATGTTAATATTATACATTTGTAATTTTCTTCTTAAAATTTCCAAATCATGAAAACCATCATTTCTATAAAAACTTCCAAGGCAAGAAGTTGTCACATTGTTTTTTTTTCACTCAAAGCCAGAAAAAATCATCTATGATTTTCCAAACACTGATATTTCTGAAGTTTCTTCTCCTTGACAGAGACCAGTGAACATGTCTATGAGGTCTCTTGATATCTTCAACAACAATGAATGATGACACTACAAAAAATTATTTTAAAGTGATGTTACTTTGCTTGATGATTATTTTCTCTACTTAGATAGATTACAAGTATTCCCAGATTTAGGTGTGCGATTATACTTGCTTGAAGAAATTGAGTTTGATCGCCTGAATTTGATTCTAAAAAATCAACTACGTGTTCTTTAATAAAAAAATTTTTCTTATATCATTAGTATGAATCTGTTCTATAATTAATTACTGAACATGCGTAAATTTTTGGTTTTTATAATCAGAATATCTGTTTTAATTATGTAAACAAAAACAGAAATATTGAATAATGGTTATTCATAGATTATGTCAAATTTTAGTACCTTACCATAGAATATTAATTTATTACCGAACCCCAGGAGAGAAAAAAATTAATAATTGCAAAGTTTTTTTGAATGGAAGATAATATCTGTAACCATTATTGATATCATCAAGAAGTTTGTGACCTTTTTAACATTGTTCATTCTAATGTACAAATATCCCGTTCAGTAGTGACGAAAACTTTGGGAATATGCATGGAATTAGCTGTTCAGTAGGAAGAATATCAAGGCTAGAAAATTATCATCCATTCAAAATTCGCCTCGTTCAAGAACTTTCCGAAGACGATTACGTTTACAATTATGTGGAACGATGATGGATGTTTACAACCGTGATAATAATTTTATAAGAAATGTGGTGTTTTAAATTTCTGACGGATTTTTCTTTTCCGATTTTCCGAAAAATTCGTATTTTCAGACCATTAATTTGAGGCTTTTTCTATAATTCTTGCGGAAATGTGCGGTTATTTCCGAAAATTTTGATTTCGGAACCATCAACATCTACTATTTCGGTCGTTGAACCCATATTGTCTGAAAAGATCTAATTTTAGTCTATCATTCTATGAATTTGTTGCATTAATTCTGGAGACCATATGTGTCCCAAAAAGGATTAATCACTCGTAACAAAATTTCGAGAGCAAATGCTAAATTTGAATACAACACGAATTTATAACAGCCGCTTGACATGCATTATTCCTTTTCATTATCTAACATGGTTGACTGCTTGCATAGGTATCTAATAATAGACTCCCAGCACCAGTTAATATTCAAGAAATATTTCATTAGTCATAAGTGTAAATTGTTAAAAAAGAAGTGTCATCTGTAAAAGTCATTTTATTAGGTCGGGGGAACCACTCCAACGGTACCTGAGAATTGCATCGAACGGACAGACAATGTAATATAGATCGGGTACTTGAACATGCTAAAAGAAATAAGGTAAGATGTGACGAATCGTTATGTGAATTCTACAATAGCGCTAGAGTTTCTTTATGTGAAAAAACTCAAGCAATATATGCAGGGTTTGTTTGAATGAATGCCAGAGGTTGACACATTCGGAATAGACTATTTGTCATGGGTTCAAACCGCACAGGAGGCCGTAGCCGACGTGATTAATCGTACAAGAACCCCCGATTATATTTTCGTTGAGTGTTGTAGGAAACAATGTGGGTTAAATAGTGTCAGTAAATGTTTGGAAGTCTTGAGAATGGGGCAGATGCTTCTGTCACCAGAGGCATCGGTATTATTAAAGGTGTTTTATAAAACACTTCCTTAGTTACGAAAGTATCGTTTACAGGCGAGCCCAGAAATAATTTGCGTAATTGGAGCAAAAGTGTCTTAAAAGAGTTCTTGTTTGATCTAATGAAAAAATAATTGCTAAATAAAATAATTAAGTCTTCATTTGGATCATCTTCGAAGAATACTGTATATGGTATGCTCCCCTGCATGGAATTCGCAGAAATTTATTTATTTATTTATTTATTACCGGAATATACACAAGTTAACAATTGTACACCATGTGTAGCTCACAGAGGCAATCCAGTTTCCTGTTCATGAGCTCGGCGTGAAAAGTCAATAAAATACTCCATATTACTAACAAAAAATCAATTGAAGTGAAAACCTACAAAATGACAGCATAAACTCTTCAACAATCAAACATTTATAATACTACACTAATACAACTTTTGACCCCATCCTTACAATCTACATAATAACGTCCAAATAAAAATTACAAAATGCATTTTATCCCAATCACAAATTTGACGACATCCATTTCTTCAATTTGATTTTCCTAGAATAACGACTGCTTAAAATCTTTAGTTCACTAGGAAGTTAAAGACACTTAGGCACTTGGATACTTGTGTTCCTAGTAATGCTTTTTGAATTCACAAATTCAGCCTTTAATACATCATAATGGAATTTTAGTGACTCCAGTGAAAAAAACTGTTCCATTGTTAAAGGGTTGTTATGAACGATTTAACCCTTATAAACTATTTTTAAAAATTTTTTTGATGGTTTTTTTAATAGATTCAGACAGTTAGAGTAAGCTCCACCCCACGCCACAATTTCACAACTTATAATACCATGAAATAGTGCATAATAAAGCATTCGAAGGACATCACTAGGCATTATCTTTGCGAGATTGTGGAAAATAAAACCAATTATCTTGTTTTTTTCAGCAAATATTCGATATGCTGTTCCCATCACATGTTACTATCGAAGATTATCCCCAAACACTTGACTGAGTTCCCCCTTGTTATTACTTTTACACTTATACTGAAATTCAAAGAATCTGGAACACTATTGCAGTAATAAGTTGTATAGACCGTCTTATCGATGTTTAGACACAGTTTGTTTGACAACAACCAAGCACTTTTTCTTTCAAATAGTTATTCATATTACCCTCAACTTCCTTCCAACTATTACCAGTTGACACAACAGCAATGTCGTCTGCAAAAGAAATCACATCAGGTACAATGTGCGGCATATCATTAACATATAACACAAACAACAATGGCCCCAAAACAGTGCCCTGAGGAACTCCCTCTGTCACCTCACAATACTCACCAACCACATCATCAAACTTCACCCGATGGCATTTTTCTTCTAAATATGAACTGAGAAGCTGATGAGCTCTTCCTCTAATACCATAGTTGTTCAACTTTTCCAACAAAATTTTATGATCGACTGTATAAAAAGCTTTTGCTAAATCTAAAAAAAGACTGTTTTATCAAAATGTATTAGAAAAAATTGTGAGAATGCATGAATCCTGGAAAAGGGGTATTACGAGTATTGCCTTTTATATCTCGGGATTGGAAAACCCGCCAATCTGCAATCTGCCAACTAACAGCTATATCGTGAAACTTGACATTTTCGAGGTTATATGTAGTCAGAACGTTTTGACATACGAGCGCTGTTTGTGTTGTTTAACTTAAAATAATCGTCTCGACCAAAAAATTTAATTAAATCGTGAACATCTTAGTGCTATTATTTTTTACAACTTTCGACATGGATTAACTCAACAATAGTACATTCAATATTGCATGAACATTTGACCGTCAAAAGAATTTGTGCGCGTTGGATCCCACACAATTTGTCAATTCAAAGGCTCGTGTCCATTGGTCGAAAGAAATGCTCCAAAAATACGATCGCGGTGCTTCGAAGCACGTCTATCACATCGTGACAAGTGATGAATCGTAGATTTACGCGTATGAGCCCGAAAGTAAACAGCAGTCGACTGTATGGATGTTTCAAGATGAGCCAAATCTAACACTAAAACAACGGAGAATACTCAATTCTGAGTGGTACACAACCATTTGTTCGCCAGTTGTCTTCCAAGAAATCGGGAAAACCAACCGCCAAATACAGATCTCCCTCCACCACAACAATACGAGCTCTCACACATCGGTTCAAACAACTGTATTTTTGAGCACATAGATTTGATGAGTTATCTGTGGTAAAGTCCTGACTTGGCACCGACTGACTTATTTTTATTTCCGTACGTAAAAAATAAAATGAAAAGTCAACGTTTTTGGACCCCTGAAGATGCGGTTGATGAGTTCAGAATGCATGTTTTGGAGATACTTCAGTCAGAGTGGCAAAAATGCTTCGACAATTGATTTAAACACAGGCAAAAGTGTATAGAAATTAATGGGTAATATTTTAAAAAACAAGAAAGCTATCGATAATTGATATTTGTTTTTGTTCTTTAATCCCGAAATATATAAAGGCAACCTCGTATATAAATCTTCACTGAGGTCACTAGTTCGAAAGTGATGTACATTTTTGCCAAAGGACACTAAGTCGAAAGTATTCCTGTTCTTTCTTAAGCCTTCCCGCCAAAGCTATTCAACAGATTCATTTAAAATTGGGCATACAGATACTCTAGATCTTGATGAAAGATATATCGGGTGGCATATTAAATTATTATGGAAACTATTCAGTACTTTTCAATTTTCTAGTGTTGCCAGATGTATGTGAATTAGGCAACAGCTCTGTTATTTGAGACGGGTCACCACGTCTTTGTTTTTTTAAAGTTAGTGAGTAAGTAAGACTTTATCAATCTCTTCAAACATATAAAAATGTATAGGATAAGTCAGAAGAAGACCAAACAAAAATTAGTAAATCATTTTATGATTTTTCATAAAAAATATGTTCAATAAAACAAAAAATATTTATGAGCAATAAAAAAGTTTATTGTTTATTATTAACATATGAATTGGAGAATTATTTGGAAAAGATTATTTTATCCAAATGATGACCATTACGTTGCTGGCACTCTTCTAAACGGGAACGAAGATTGACGATAACACGTTGACGCGTTTTGCTTCAACTGGGTTAGATTCCTCGGATTATTTTGATAAACCTTACTTTCAAGATAACCCCATGCATAATAGTCAAGCGGGCTGAGGTCAGGGTTTCTGGGAAGCCAGTTGATGTTAATAATTCGTTAACAACTTCCACTGAATCATTTGAGGTATGGCAAGTGGCCCCATCTTGCTGAAACCACGTTCTCGAGTTGAAACCTATAAACTCCTGTAACTCTGGGACCAAAAAATTTCGCAACATATCGCAATAACAGTTCCTTTAGCAGACATAGCGGCCCAAACCACGACCTTTGGGCTATGCAGGGGTCGTTCATTCATTCGTCTCGGATTCTCTACTGCCCAGTAACGACAATTCAGTCGATTAGCATAGTCCGCATCCTTCAAGTCTTGAACCAATTGAATTTTATTGACTTTTAGATGCAAATCCTTCGTTAAAATAGAATGTAAACACGATTTTTTGATTTTCAACGCTTGGCTTCGCTTTCCGATGAATAAAGACGGATTTTGACTAAAACTCCACAAAATGGCGGGCGCCACGAACCCCTCCCCGCTCGTTTTAGACGCCCCGTTCCGAATATGGCGGAAAAACAAATACCCGATACCCTTTCTGGACATCTTGTAGAAGTATTATCTACAGCCTTGTCGATACATGAAAATAACGGGGGACATCACATGAAATTCTATGAATTCCCGAAAAGACATCATTAAACTTAAATCTATTTACTCGAATTTGCTTGAAATAGTTAAAAACAATAGGTCACTTTCACTCTAACATATAAAGAAACAATACAGAGGAGACGACACGACATGCAATCGGAAAAAGGAAAATATGGGGCCACTTGTTTGAAATTAAAATAGTGGAAAAATTAGGTTCAGATTTTGTAAACTTCCAATGAGCTGTATCCTCTGGTTATTGAGCACTCATAAAAAATACTTGAAGCTGATGAAAAATTGAACAAATATAAATATTTGAATGAATTCGTGTAGCAATCTGAAGGAATTGATGCCATTTTTGTCGACTCATGTCGTCTCTTCAATATTTTACCTCGATACAGTCTGCTAACATACCGCATCCAATAAATCAAGATCGTTGACGACCATTAATTGATGTATATTAATATATTGAATTCATTTTGCAAATAATTTTCTCCTCTGCATTGAAATAACATTAAATATCCAATCTCTATGTTAAATTCCATAAAACCTTCAATTATAAACTTATTTCTTGTTAGTATTCATTTTTGAAATTTAACATGTAAGTTAAGAGCCATGTTTTGTAGTACTCTCTGAGGAACATAAATCTCGAAAACTTGAGCGGTAAAGATTTGAGATGTACACCTTTTATTTTTGCATTCCCAATAATATTGTATATTCATACCTTGGTTGTGGAGACACCATTTCCGCATCAACTCTAATTTGCCCAGGACGAGTTCCGTATAAGATGATGAGAACGAAGATGGGTCTACCTTTATCCCAAGCCAACGGACTGTTTTGTCACCATTCAGAATTTGACACTAGGCGTTTAATAAAGCTAAGCCAATCTGGATCATTAATAATCCTTACCGTGGCCATTCACACAAGGTTCCTAATACTTCCGGATACAATGGCGGTGTCGTTAAGAACGAAATCACATGTGCAACTCCACAAAGATCTGTCCATTACAAGCTATCTATTCGAACAACCACACTGTAATTAATCATTCTGCTGCATATCATCCTATTTAACAAGGTGCAACCGTCAGATCAAGACCAGAACACACTCGGCAGAAAGGTCCACATAAAGGATCTATCCATCCCTCTTTAACTTTCGTTTTTTAGCAGTTTACCTACCTGAGAAGAATATCATTGTTGCTCGAATTCCTGGTCGGCTCAGCGTTGCAAGGAGAAAATAATTTGCGTCATTTCATGTTGAATTAAGCTTCTTCAAGAATGGAAATGATTAATCTAGTGTTTAATTAACTGTCAGAGTGATGGCGTTTAGGCATTTCACATTTTCTGAGAATATATCAATTGTTATTTACTGATGTCTTCTCTATGAAGCAAAAATGTATGAATTGAAATTATAATTTGCGAGGTAAGGTAATTATATAGTGTGAAATTTTGTAATTATCTAGTTTAGAATTAGAAACTATTGAACATATAACAATAATAATGTTAGTTAATTCAAAAATTAAATTTAAACATATAATTCGAAGGATCTAAAACTGAAGTTGTGCGTAGGAACTCATCTGCTGCTGCAATAAATACGTTTTTTTTTCAAACACACACTCATGTAGACTTAATACAATAAAAAAAATGCATGTAAAAGCCCACGCAAAAAAAGTTATGGGGCTTCGAAGGGTACATTTTGGGTAATTTAGAAAAACCTAATAAAAAAATCATACCTCCGTAACCGTAATACTAAGGACCCAGGTTCCAAGACTGAAAAGGTAGTAAATGACCCTACCAACGCCCCAAAAAAATTTGACGGTCCATGTGCCGAACACCCTGTATATTTTATACTGAGGAAGCTGGGGGGCAGAACACCAAAACATAGACAAACAATAAGGGTAAGCTCAAATAGAGTATCTTCACACATAGTAGCAACATCCAGAGCTCCGAGGACAGAGGATACACCATAAAGATATAAAGAGAACTCAAAACCCTAAAAACCGAAGTAAATTTTGAAGACTCTGAATGATGCCAGGGCATGAAAAGCCCCAGAATTCGACAATATCTACCCTGAGTTTATGATCAATTTTGGCATGTACATCAAATGCTGATTGGCCAAACTCTTCACAGACATAATACAATCTGGCAACATCCCACCAGACTTCAAACGCTCTAATCGAACAGCCTTATTAATACCAGGTAAACCTACAGACAGCCCAAAAACTATAGGCCAATAGGTCAACTGTCAGTACTCTTTGAGCTATTCGAGAGACTTGTGCATAATAGAATCTGCCCTGAGATCCTGGAGACGATACCAACTGAACAGGCGAGCTTTTGGACAAAAGGATGCTGTGCAATACTTACAATATACTTCATACCTGGTATATAGCAAATAAAAGGGGACCGAGGTGTGAACCCTGAGGAATCCTCGATGTAACATGAACTCAAGAAAGAAACCCACAACACCAACTTCTGATAAGATTTTGAGTAAGGTGGCGTGACGAACATTATCAAAAGACTTTGCCATATCCGTATAAATGGCATCAACTTGTAGATATACTTTCAACAAGAGATTTCGATATCTAAGCAACATGAGGTGAAAAATTTGTCGCAATTGATTGACCCTTAAAAACGCCATGTTACCGGTATCCGAATGCCGAAGAAGATGAATTAGAGAAAATATCATTTATGATTAATCCGAAATTACTGAGAATGGAAATAGTTTAGATAATTGATAACTGAATTTGTTTCTCCGCTCTTGAAAACTGGTACAATTCTAGCAAGTTTCCATTTAGCTGTAAACACACCAGTATACAGAGATTTTTGGAATAAATAATGCAAAAGTTTCCGGAAGTGTAGCGCAACAAGATTTTATGAAATTTGATGGTATCGATTCAGCTTCTATGCCCTTTCTAATGTCTATTGATATGATTTTTTCCAAATATACAATGGAGGGTTTACTCGAATCCTCGTATAGCTCACAAAAAAAATCACTGAAAGCGTTCTTGACCGATCGATCGATGTTTTTATTCCTGGAAGCTACGAAGACCAGAACATCATGGGATTAGTAGTGATATTATTTTGTACAGATTCGATGTAATTTTTATAATCAATATCAATTAGATCTTTATATTCACATGTCTATGGAATCGTTGGAAGCAAAAACAATAAGACTTAGTGGATATTGCCTAAATAATAATTCACAACGATAGTTCGCTGATCTACTACAACAACAGCGCAAAAATGACCCTCATATATTAACTGAAGTTAAGATTGAAGTGAGATTGTTTTGAATCTAGATGGAAAATTGTCGTTGGAGAACCGAATCCAAATGGCCAAACAATGCACGTATAGAGAAAAGCCACCTACAAGCGAAGGCAGTGACTAGGTGAAACTGTTCATGTTTTATGCCATCTCCACTAAAAAATGTGACCAGCAACATTCACGAAATGACATTTGTTTGTTCTGCACTTCTACCGACCTCCCAGGTTTCTGACACAATAACACATATATACCGTTTTTGTTTGCTCTCCTCTCACACTGTTATTTATTTTTAGGGGACTGCCGTAGAAAGAATGTAGACTCACGATGTACTCTAGATGTGGAATCTGCCTGCCCGTTGGATCACCATGATCTGGTCTCTTTTATCGAAAACATGAAAAGGTTAATTATAAAGGGCGTCTTGAAAGGTTTTTTATGTCAATATCGAAATGGGCTCTTAGTTTGGGCTGGAAATTGCTGGTTTTTGGACAGATAATTATGTCAATTTTCGATACAAGCTGAAGTTATTTACGAATTGGGATGATTTGATGAAATTGGATTTTCTATGACCTTTTGAGATTACTTAATTGCAATACTCCGTCTAATATAATCCAAATGAATATGGAGATTTTTGGAAATGGATATCTCTCTTCCAATAAGCTCTTATCCTTTTAAATACACTATTCAGTCGAATCCTAAGTACGAATATATCATATATAAGTTTAAGGCGAAACACGGGGGCAAGGAGATCAGCAATTTTACTAATATCATTTTCGCCCGTCGTGGGGCCAAGAGTCGAAGGAAAAAAATTAATCAACATTGACTTTAAATTCTGTGACTGCTTTCATTTTAAACAAAGATCTTTTAGCTTTTAATGGAAGAAAGTTACAACAATTTGGGGATTAAGTCTGATTACTTTCGGGCTCATACGGGTTAATCCTCGATTCATCACCTGTCACGATGTCTTAGACGTGCTTCGATATATCCCGATCGTATTTTTGGAGCATTTCTATCGATCAATCGGCACGAGCATTCTTTTGAGTGATTGACAAATTGTGTGGAATCCAAGTGAATAAATTCATTTGACGGTCAAATATTCATGCAATATAATGTATACTGGTGCCATTAATGCCTAAGGTTGTCTCAATCTCACGACAGGTCACATGACGATCTTTCAATATCAGTTGGCGCACAGCATCAATGGTTTTCGGAAGAACAACTGATTTTGGACGACACAAAGAGCGCTCGTATGTCAAAACGTCTGACTACGTATAACCTCAAAAATATCAAGTTTTACGATAAAGCTGTCAGTTGGCAGATTGCAACAGTAGAGTTGATCATTCCCGAAATATAAAAGGCAAACCTTGTAATAGTTTTTTGTTAGATCAATTTTTTAGTATGTTCTTTGAAATATGGAGGAAACTTTCTATTAACATTGAATTTTTCGAAATTCTCATTTTGTGAAGAACACATCGTCTTCGTCATCATATCGAATCGTTTACCTCATCTCCCGAAGTGAGGGTAACTCAACCACGATACACCGAAGACAGGAGTTTATAAAATTACGTCTCATGTATTTCTAACGAATAGTATTAAGCTTTTAATGAATATTGTCAATTGTGATTCATTATTGTAAATTATCTTCGATATTCAAAATATAATAGATCGTATAATTTTAAAGTCATTTATTTTTGATTGAATATCGTTAAAATTGGAGGTATCCAAAGGATGTTTTAAGCTTCTGGAGCATGTTAATCATTTATGTTCAAGGATCAACCTCATTAAAGACATATCAGTTGTATCTAGATTGCTCAGAATTTATTAGTACGAAGTCCGGATTTTTGTATTATCTGATTATAAAACAAATCCTGAGCCATTGAGTTTCCTGTTAGCATAAAGATTTAAGCTAAAATCTAAAAACACATAAAGCAGTAGCACTGTAAAGTTTATTTCAATGCATAAAAACTCGTTTTAGGTTGAAATACATCAAGACTTATTAAATGTCTTCTTATCCCAAAATGCTTCATGAGTCTCAAAATATTTCATTTACAGTAATCGGCAAAATCATCGCACTCAGCGATGTTGCCAGATTTACCATTTCTGAACACCTTCTATACATTGCTATTGAGACGAGCAAGTAAAGACGAGGATAAGCCGAACACAAATTAAAGGCACGTCTTAGCTAAGTCTATCTTATACATAAAACGATGCAAGTGGGCATAAGCTTTTGTCCATTAGATATCTTCTAATTTGAGTCCAAATAAAAAAAATCCTGATATCTTCTTGAGGAGGACTTATGTATAAAGAACTCTGAATTGAATTGAATATTTTGTTGTTTAATATCAAGAAACGAAAACATCAAATCCGATTGATTATCCCAATAACAATCGTAATCTAGAATTATCAGGGTAATACCACTAGAGGTGAGAATTTTTTGAGAACACTCTTGTTTTTTGGGAATAATGCGTTTAAATTTCACGAAACAAAGTTATCCTTAAAATACCACGAGCCAAAGGCGAGTGGTATTTCGGGATCACTTTGTTGAGTGAAATTTGTATAATTTTCAAAAAACGACAGAGTGTTCTCAAAAAACAAATCGAATCTCGTGTGGTATTTGGAAAGATCATTCAACAATATAAATCAAACGAAATAAAAAATAGTTTTTTATTCAAAAATAACCAGATAGAAGCATAACAACAAATTATTCATCTTTATTCTCAAAATAATAATTATTGATAGTACAATTATTAAACACATTACGAGCATTATTTTCGAATGATGAAGTAGATACTGATGTTGTTTCTTAAAGGGCATTTTTCTCATTCCTTATTGCTTTGATTATTTTTTAGTGATGTTGTTGGTCCAGTTGGAGATACGGTTTCACTGACGCTGCAGAAGAATGGCCTGTTATCTTTATCAGCTGTTCCTCGCCAATCCCTGCTTTGGCTAATTGGCTGACAGCAGTAGCTCTATGCGAGTGGTTGGAAAAATCTTCGACTTGGTTGTGTTGATGCCAATGAGTTCTGCCGATTCTTTTGTCCATTTAGCTATCGTATTGGGACTGACTGGGGAGTTTTTGAACCATAAACCATATTTTCAATTCTAATGTGGAGTAAGGAATAGTCTTTTAGTGGTTATGTTTGCAGTTCTTTTGGATACAAGTAGCTTATATAACCTCACCGTGCAAATATCTTCTTCAATATTGGGAGTCAGCCATTTCGTTTCCGCACATTTTTGGGCACCACCTTGTATTGTTTTAGGAAATATCGGATTGTAGGCAATTCGGCTAGTGGGATTACCATCGTTTTCAATTTCGAATTGGAAATGCGAAATTAGGCATGATGAACCCTCTCCTCCGCGCCAAGAAAGCTCCAATGCAGCAATAAAATAAAATTTTCTGTTCAAACCGTCTGGATTATCTTCTTTACATAAGTTGACAATCTTTTTGTGTTGCTCCAAAGACAGCGCCTTGCCACTAACTTTTCTTTTCTCAGGGTTCACTTGCAAAATACGCCTCTTGGCATTTCGTGCATTCCGCGCCGTTTTAAAAGTAACGTCTGTGAATGGATCGAACCTAACGCCCCATTCGGAATAGAATTTGTCCTGCAGCTGTTTGGCAGTATTATTCCACAAGGTTTTTACATTTTCCTTGTAGTCTGATCCATCTCTTTTCTTCATATTGAAAGCCCAGTCTAGCATAATATTATTGAGCTCTGACAAACTTGTTTTTTCATTTACAAGGTATTCCCGGGCAGCACAGAATTCTTCAAATTGTTTCCAAATGTAGGATCTTGACTTCACTGTATTAAGCGGCACACTTTTCTTCACACTTTCCTCAATTGAAGTAATATTACAATTCCCAAAACGTTTCATTTCTATCTACTTTATGGTAAAATACGAAAATAAACTGACAGAACTGCCAAATGTGCTGTTGAAGTTATCGCTAACAACTGCTTGTTTATCGTAACCATGACGACCGCTACTTCCACCAACGGCCAAAGCTATCCGGACGTATTAATATTCCTATGCAAATTAGGCATTTGATAAAAACAAATTTCTAAAAGTGAAAACACTGTGAGGTTGAGTGTTTTCAGATACAGTTTGTTTCTATTGGTCCGTTTTCAAAAATTGAGCGATTTCATTGGACGATGTAGTATAGTGTTGAATGATTTATCAAATATGGAAACACCTGATTTCTTAAAATGATATGATAGAATGCTGAAATTCGAAGATGTTCTAAAAATTAATCGCCTATTCAAAATTTTGTGGATCTCTGATGAATTTTTATTGCATATCAAGTACCTATTAAAAAGAATATGTCATTATATCGAATCGTTTACCTCATCGCCAGAAGTGAGAGTAACTCAACCAACGATACACCGAAGACAGGAGTTTGCAAAATTACGTTTTATGTCTTTCTAACGAATCGTATTAAGCTTTTAATAAATACTGTCAATAGCAGCTATAACCAGGTATAAACTACGAGGCCATAATTATCCATATAGCACACCGGAATACAAAAGTATATAATGCAGAGTGTTACGCTCGAAAAGGACTGTATATTAGTGGATAATTAGATAAATTATGTGCGACAGGTTAGCTATTGCAGAGCCAGACTTTCTGCAATGTTTACACGTGAAGCTTGCTTTATAATTGCAATTATTCGCAGTAAAATATTATTTTATCGGATATAAATACCGCAGAATACGTACAAGCTGTGGGTGTCATGTGCTTCGAAGGGTCAGAGACCGGACTAAGCACGCACGGTAATGTACGTTTGGTGCTCATCTTCTAGCCGATAGCACCAGGATACCTACCGGCAGTTTATTTTAGAGATATTCTCTAATGAGAGTCATACCTTGTCGCGATCAGCATTGAAAAGGATACTCTGGTACTAATTTAAAGTGGAAAGACCCGATCCGGGGTAATTGAAGAATGCGTTTGTTTTCTCTGATCCTTCCGTTAATTTATTTGATGCGTTTCACCTCTTTGCGTTTTCTATGCGGAATCAAACATCATTGCTACTTAGGTGAAACTTGCATTCTTATAGGAGTGTCAGAATAACAATTTCGGATAAGATATACAGTGTTATCATAATAGACCTTTATTGGCTTCTTTACAGAATAGATTCCTGAAATATTACACACTGTCGTTTTCGGAAACGAAAAATCATGCTAAAACAATACCATTTTAACTTCATATTCGGTCAAATTGAAAGTAAACATTAGCTCTCGAATCTCAAGTAAAACTAAATATTTATCCCAACGGGAAAAGTTTCTCTTTCGACATCTACATAATTTTTTACACACTTCCGAAATTCTTATAATAAATGGTAAAATAATTTTCTACTTCCTTACAAATATTTCAAATTCGAAAGTAACTCTGTCTGTCTGTTACGTTTTACGGCTTAAACCTCTCAACTGATTTCGATAAATAAGTCGAAGACAAACTTTAGACACTGAGAAAGGACACAGTCTACACAGGATAAAACCACGAAACTTTATATTTAAGCACTTGATAAGAAATAATTAAACATTTGATCTAGCGTTTTCGAAATTTCTACCAGTGAGGGGCTGAAAAATGGTTGAAAGTTTGTTTGGGAGTTCGTCATTTTTAGGGATAAAACCATAAAATTTTATATTTAAAAAATTAGTAAGAATTAACAAACAATTTGTTTTAACATTTTTAAAATTTCAACCTGTGAAGGAATGGAAGAGTGGTTGAAAGTTTGTATGAAGTTCGTCATTTTTGAAGATAAATCTATGAAATTTGGTACGTAAGTCTCTTACACATCCATAAACATAACCTCCAAATAATTATTGGTGCGAGTTGGTCAATTATCGCTGTGTTGTGTATTCAATAATGAAAAGTATTGATCTTATTAATAGGTTCAATGAATTCGACAACATTTATAGGGACGATATATTGAAAAAAATTGATTTTGGCTTTCCAAAGTATTCAAGATATGAAAGAGCTTATCACCATCGTGATAAGACCAATTGGCCCTTTTTAAGAGATTTCGGTTGACGACACAGAGCACTGTGAATATGCTATGTTCAATTGAAAGTTTTATTATTGTAATATATCTTCGATATTCAAAATATAATAGATTGTATAATTTTTAAGTTATTTATTTTTGATAGAATATCGTTACTTAGAAAAGATTGAGGTATCAAGAAAACATGTTTTGAGCTTCTGGAGCATGTTACTCATGTACGTTCAAAGATCAACCTCATTAAAGACAAATCAGTTGTGTCTACAGTGCTCAAAATGTATTATTACAAAGTCCGGACTTTTGTATTATCTGATTATAAAACAAAACTTAAGCCATTGAGTTTCCTGTTAGCATAAAGGTTGAAGCTGAAATCTTTACGCATTTTTAACTAGAGTTTTATTATCATACTTTTATTCTCTTCCAATAGTGTTATGTTATCACCACACTTCTTTATATTGAATTCCAGAAAATTATCTCATATATTGAAGTTGCCTATAAAAAATTTTATTTTTATTGCATATCTAGTACCTATTGAAAAAAGTTCACCTTACCAAATTACAAATTGATCGGATGGATATTCTAGAATATGAAGTTTACCAGTACATAATGAATCTGAAAAATAAAAAGTCTGTAGGATATGATGGTATTCCTGTGAAATTATTGAAAGAAAGTGCATTTACAATATCAACACCTATTACACACATCATCAACCAAACCTTTGCAACTGGAATATACCCAAAAGAATTGAAGGAAGCCTGGGTAAGAGCAATTCACAAAAAAAGTGATAAAGAAAATCAAGAAAACTATTGTCCGGTGTCACTACTTTCAAATATAAATAAAATATTTGAAAAAAATTTATATGATAAAATAAACATCTTTTTAGAAAAAAAGAACACTTGTGAAAGAACAATGTGGTTTTAGAAAAGGAAAATCCACTATTCAGGCAGTTTATGAAGTGTTGCAGGCTGCCATCAAGTCTATTAACGAAAAAAAATTTACAGCTGCAGTGAGCCTAGATTTGTCTAAAGCCTTCGATAGGGTGAACCATAATATATTGTAATAAAAACTTGAAAAGTATGGAATCAGAGGTATTGCCTTGAAATTAATAAAATCCTATTTAACTCGAAGATCACAGAGGGTAGTAGAGATAAATAAGGAAGGAGAAATAGTTAGATCTGAGTCATTATGTGTACGACAAGGAGTCCCCCAAGGGTCCATCTTGGGACCACTCTTATACATAATCTATACCAATGATATAGTGCAAGTTCCTGAAAATGTGGCAGTGATGTTTGCTGATGATATATCACTGATATGTAAGGCTGAAAATAAAGAACTATGCAAGGAAAATATAGAAAAGGAATTAGAAAGCATAAATGAATGGCTGACAGGAAATGATTTACTTTTGAATGTCACAAAAACCAAAATAATGATATTTCGAGAACATGATGACCAGAGATTCACAGTTAGAGCACAGAACACTGAAATTAAAACAGTTAATCAAATACAATTTTTGGGAATAGTAATAGATCAGAACTTAAACTGGATATCACAAGTAGAGAAAGTTGCCACAGATGTTTCAAGATATTGATATGCCCTTCGTGTAATTAGAGAAATCATAGGAGTTCAAGCTGCTTTGTCAGCGTACCATGCCTACATTCATTCCAAGATCAGATATGGAATTATTTTTTGGGCCAGGAGTAGCGAAACTGACAGAATGCTCAAATTACAGAAAAGAAGTTTGAGAATTGTACTCAAGATTAAACCAACCTTAAGCTGCAAAAATCTTATTATTGCAGAAAACATTTTAACTTTATATTGTCAATATATATATGAATGCATTATCCATGTAGCAAATAATTATACTGAATTTTAACATTATGAGCTCAAACATGAATATGAAACAAGAACTAAAAACAATTTAATACAGGATATAAACAAGCTTAACATACATACGAAAAAATGTGACTTATAGTATGTTTGCAATATGGAATAAATTACCGAATAGTTTCAAGGCCAAAATTTATTGTAAAGGTAACAATAAGTATAAAAAGATTTTTAAAAAATTTTTATGTAAAAAATGTTATTATTCTCTAGGTGAATACTTCCTTGAAGGGGATTTTCAGGGGTTATTTGGGTAAATTTGGGGTTTTGATTGCATTTCATTGTTTTTTGTTTTTATAGTTATTGTATTATTTTTGGCACGATCTACACCTTTTGTATGGTATATGTAAAAATTGATAAAATAAAGCGTATCTATCTATCTATAGAGGAAACCAAATTTCAGATGCGATATTCGAATCTTACAGATATATTGGTAAAATGATAGCACGCTGTTTAACTGGGACAAGTGCTTAAAATTATTTTTTATTTGTGATCAGTCTGTAAGAAATATAATTGTACCATTCAAGAACGAACGCAGCATATATCCAGTCACTATTGCATATAGATAGACAACAAATAGCAAAACAACCTTTTTTTTATTCATCGAACTCTATATCATCCATCCATATCTACCTGAGGTAACCCAGAAAAATATAAGATCTGGACTAACAATGACTCGTGAAAATATCAAATCGTGATAATAAATTTAAAAACCATACTACAACTTTGGAGAGGTGACTGCGCTACTTCTTTTTTTAGGCCTGTATAAATAAGGGCCCTTTCGTTGATCTAGAGTCATTGATGTCACACGTTATTGATGACAAACCTAGGTCAGATAGTTATTTATTTTCTCACACCCACAACAACAGATCCTCTTTGATTCCGTGAAGTGAACAAGGTCTGAAAATATATCTGGAACGATTTATTCGCTTTTATTTCTCTTCTACCTTTCTTTATCGTTACGTTATCTTAAAAGTTATATTTTATGGTAAGAACTGGTTCAATGGAAAGGATCGAAATTTTTGTGGTCACCTTTGAGATAGATGTGGAAAGGTGGAGAAATTAAAGCACCTAGTGCTTTGAGTATTCGGTTTTCGTTTATTTTTAGTAGATATAAACCAAATGATCTTTTTTAATGGTATTTTTCGTTAAAACTCCATATACTCAGTATATCGATGTAAACACTATTTTGTGTCAGTAATAAGAAATAATATTTTGAAAAATGGCATGATATGAGACATGAGATATCAATTATCTAACTCTCAGACAAGTTCGTTATTGGATAAAACCCTTCAAATGGTTCCGGAGTTTTGAGTCTCTGAAGTTTGGTTTTCTCAATAACCTGAAACACGCCCCGTGGATATTTTGTAAAGCATTAGAAGGGAAAAGTAATTTTTAAGAATTGCGAAAATTGTTTTCGAAAATATTCGATTAGAAGTAAGATATTCGTCAGTTCTAAACCAAAATTTTTGTACATTTGGAATTTCATTACGGTAGTCTATAACCAAGAAAAGATACGGTAGTTTTTTTTTGGGATAAAGATCGATTTTCACTCAATTATTTTTCATGAAACCTACAGCAACAAATATATTCTTATTATTATTATTATCGGAGTTAGGAGCTTTTGCGCACTTGATCCTAAGTCTTTTTTCGTACCCTGGAACAATGTGATACAATAATTTTTGCAAATCGGAATTTACTATAGCAAACTACTCTTTCTACAATTTTCCAATCACATAAATCATTCGGAATTAATTAGCCAAATGATTGTTTTGTTCATAAAGAAAAATTTATACTTCATTTATGATTCATATTCAATGTGCATCTCTGAAATTTTCTGGGATAAGAGTTTCAGTTATTTTTCTCGGAAGCTTTTATATCCCAAATGAAATCATCAGTAAATTTAGAATGGCCTCTGGTATGGTAGTAATAGGCACAAAACATTCACATCTTCAAATATGAAGTGAGAGCACGCTACAGGTAAAAAAAAAACATACCCTCGGGGTGCCCTATTTGATACTGTTCTATATAGATGCATATCAACTCTTCATACCCATTTTAATATTGTTTATTCTAGGGGATCAGGTCCTTCAACCCATATAAAATTCTCGGAGAGGTCTTAATTATCATTGACGGAACTAGAGCACGTGTTCTGTTGTGCATTCCTTCAACAATGAAGACTTGACACACAATCTTATTTACTTTGGACAATGAACGTACATGAAGTACAAGAGGGTTTGCACTTTGGGTTTCTGACACCTGAGTCGAAATTTTTTATGCATTAATTTCTTTGTACATGCACTGTGTCACCTCTCACGGTTTATGCCGTGAATGAATTTGACCTCTTGTCCAAATAGCATGGAACAAAACACAGATTTTATTTTTATAGGGATCCCCATAAAATTATATGTCCAAATTTTCATTGAATCATATGTATTTTTGGAAAAATTGTTAGAATCCAGAAAAACACTGACGTGGGTTTTTAGGAGAAGGGAATTTGAGTATTGAACAAAACTTAATGAAAACTATGAGTAGTTGTATGGCGGTTGTATTTGTATCACATTGTGTACAAGAAAAGACTCTAGAGCAAGGGCGCAAAAGCTCCTTGACCTCACGTCAAAATATTTTAGTATGGCAGTTCTAGAGAAGATAAGAAAAGCGCACAGAAGCGCCCAAACTTTTCTACATTTGTTACTTCTACTTTCAATTTTTTTCGTGACTACTTTTACATTTTACAAATTTTTGAGCTCTCACTAGAAGCTTTTACTTTCTGTTGAGTCATTCGAGTGTAATGAATTTTTAAAAAGGAACGAATTGATGAGTTATTCGCTGCCATTTTTTATAACTCTGTATCACTTTGAGAACTTCCCATGCCTTCTAGGTGGCATCGTTGATTAATAGAAGTTTAACTCACGTGAAAGTGCCGCTAATTTTTCAAATTTCGGTTCAATTGTTATACAACAATGAGTTGAACTGATATGTAACGAAATATTTGTTGTCTAGAGCATCATCTAAAAATTTGATGTCCATTAGAGAATGATCGAAAATGCTACTAATGAATCCCATTCATTGAAAACCAATTTGTGTAAAATATCGATTGCTTCTTCAGAATGGTCTCAAATGATGAGAACAAACATTAATATTGATTGTTGGTATCGGTTCGCAGGGTAATGAATGAAAGGAAAAAACATTACGCTGTTGAGAACGTAATGAAAAAAACAATTAGAAAGCGCCTTGCCTATAATAGATGATGACCTTATTATGGCTTTATCGATCCAAAATAGTTTCAGAATTCACCATTACTGTTTTTCGTACGAAAATGCAACTCTTTCTTGAAAATTATGTTAAAAAGCACTGATGATAGGTTAAAAGTTTTAGTGAGTTGTTCTGGGGTATTTTTCGGTACAGAGTGAATAAACAATCATCTACGATGATATAATTTGATCCACTCTCAAATGTTGAGACAAGGGTGTATGAGAATCTACTGGCAAATATTTTGTAGGTCGATCTCGAAGAATTAGGAAAAATAAATTATAACTCGTTCTTTCAATTTTAATTTTTCGTCTAAATATCTGTTGAAGCGTACCAATATCAGGACAGTTTTTGCATTATTACTGATTGAATTCTAGAACCTTAATATTAATCTCTCAGTTAGTTACTTCCTTATAAATAATTCATAATGCGCACATGCATTAGAACCGTACAGTTTATTCAATTTCCTTGAGTATTTTTCGTGGGATTTTCTACAAGGTACAGTATTGGCTTGCTAGTGGGAACGTTACCTATGCAGTCGCAAACTATCATTAATCATGATGATTGGATTTGTCTGAAGATGACATAGGGAGATGCAAGAAGTGAACACATGTCTCAACGATTGGCTAAAACAGTTTGTTACCCGTCTCTTGAATTCAAGGAGAATTAATGCGGATGAGGAAATTTTTTTGTTTGCTGTTGCTGTAGATATTCTGGGTTTATTGTTTTCTTAAACGGTTGCCCTCTAAATGAGAATAGATTGGTTATAAACTTCAAGGTGAGCCATGTTAATGTCAATGGTAGAGCTAAAATTCTATCTCTTATATTATCACAGAAAAAATTTCATTTCGATCGTTCAATTCATTCGTTCCTTATTCGTTGGCAGTTGAATGAAACAATGAAAAACTTGAACCAAATTAAGTGATGAATTCTTAGTAACAAACGGTTCGAAGTATATGGAACTATATTTTGAGATTGCAAATATTGTAACTGTGTTAAGAATTGAAACGAATGGAGCAAGGGCGTAGTACGGCCCTTATATATACCGAGAACCAAAATCATAATATAAACATTGGTTTGAAGGTCCCGATGCTTGTGGGAGTTATTTGGAAATATTAGAAAAAATGTTGCAGAAATTGTTTCTATTATAGATAAGTGACAGGAAGTGATTGCCAGCAGTGACCGATTCAGAAAGGTGGTCAAAATGTGTAGAAAACAAAGTCTAATACTTTGAAGGAAATGTTTTTAACTTTTCCATTAATAAGAAGTGATATCAAAATTTATAACAGACTTGGTGGTGAAGAAGACTGCAGGAGTTTACAGGAAGACCTAAATGATTTTGCTGCATTCTACTCAGACGTTATTTCGAAGGAACATTGATAAAGACAAACATTGTTAACATATTACATTCGCGAAAAATATTAAGAGCGTGCCTTCAGCAGTTTTTTCAAACTATAACTAACAAAATAAGAAAAGTAGATCAGGTGAAAGACTAAGGTAAAAAATTATCCCTCGAATACCATACCAACCAGATTGTCTTTCACAATGTAAGTTTTCATTTTGAGAATTTCAAAGGATTTCTGAATTCAACGATCTGAAAATGCTGTATATATTCATGGTAAGAAAGCAATCTGGAATACGCTACGAAGGTTAAGTCACTATTTCATTATAATTATATTATAAGAGTTCAGAAAATTTTTTTTCAGTATTTATATTATAAATTTAACCATGTGTCACATGATTATAAATTATAATATATCTTTACAATATTACAAACTAATGAGTTTGAAATCCAAAAGGAGCTAGCTGTTTTGATTCGATTTCTCTCTTCAAAATTGGAAATAGCATGTATAATTTTCTTTTAATCACATCACTTTTAGGGTCCCACACTTTCACAGTAGTATAAGCGCACTTTTTTCGATTCCTAAAGTTAAAACCTGATTCAATTTCCAATAAGTATATCTGCGACTTATGCTTCTATTTGTTTCTCATTTGTAAACGTCAGTTTCCAAAAACACAATATTAATCAAGAAAGTTTATTTTATCGAGTCACTTGTAAAGCTGACAGTTAACTTGCAAAATTTTTACATGTTAGTAGTATTATTTACATTAGAAAATTTTGTTTTATCGTCATATATGTTGAAAATTATGGTACAATTGTTTTTTCAAATAACACAGATTTTTTATGATGAAAGAGTTGTCACTGATGATGATGAACACTCTGTTGACTCAGAAACTGTTGAACTCGAGAACGGCAAAACATTCGTACTCTCCTTACTACCAAATAATTTGCTAGATATTTCGATTTTTTTTTGTTGACCGAACCATCGACATAACTCATCGCAAGTTCGGTGCTCTTTCACCCTCCTGCACGCTTTAGTGGTAAAATATCTCCACCCGAATCGGCAACCATAGTGGCTCCAGTGCTGTGAAAAGAGTGGCCGCTGTATAACTCTGGGTCTTTTAAACTTATTTCGCTATTTTCTTTGGGAGACTACCAATAGTGTGCTGGCCAGCATTAAGGCTGTACACCACCTTGCGACGAAACTCGAATTCCGCTAGATGGCACCAAGCGAAAATTTCAAGGAACTGTACGGTATTTATGACCCTAATAAACTTTCTAGGTACTGTCGCCGGTGAGTAGGATCGAAACGGAACGTAAATTTGTGTTTACGGATTTTTTGTGGTTTTGAAGAGAATGGTAAATACAGAGTTCATTCTATTTAGACCGGTCAATTGAGACCAAATAACAAGGGTGAAGTTACATAAATTCCCTACAAGCTGAGAATCAGTGAAATTGTTCAAAACATAATTATGAATAAAATATTAGTTTCCCTGTATGGAAAAATTTTATTCAAGGTTAAAAACCAAAAATGCAGTTTTCACGATTTTCTGCAAAACGTCAAGTTTTATGTTAAAATTACTCCAGACAAATATTGTAGAACATATAATTATCTATAAAATGTGTATCAATATTTTGTTCCAAAGAGTCACCGTTTTTGAGATGTAACGGTTCAAAAAATTATGAAAGTTGTAATCGTCATAATATACATGATTTGGCCACGTATACAGGGTGAGTCAAAATTGTGTATCGAGCTATCTGGGGTACATTGAAGATAAGTATAGTATGATGGATAAACTCATATCCCAGAATGCATATTATGACGATTACAACTTTTATAACTTTTTGAAACGTTGTATCTCAAAAACGGTGGCTGTTAGGAAAAAAAGTTGATACATATTTTATAGATAATATATATTCTACAATTTTTTCTGGAGTAATTTTGTGATAAAACTTGACTTTTTGCTGAAAATCGCGAAAAACGCATTCTTGACCTTTGACCTTGACCTGAATATTTCCGTACAGCGGAATAATGAAAAACTTTCAAATTTTATTCATAACTAGGTTCTGAACAATTGCACCAAACTTTCAGCCTGTTGGGAATTAATGTAACCCTGAATGTCTAAATTGACCCTATAATTATTTATGTGAATGTGAGTGATGCAAATTAATTAAAACAATCTCTTGAATTTGTACATTGGGCGCTATACATGAAAAAAAAATATTCGGACAAATCTAATCAGTTGAAGAAGCATATCAAATTTCCATGTCTCCAATACATTTTTTCCTGGGCATATCAAACATGGAATATAAAAATTTTTGTTTTTAAAATATATTTGGATTGAGGAGCTGATATAATGCAATACATATTGATACAAAATGTCCCTAGCTGAGGTTGGTGCACAGGGTACCATACAATTCTGCGTATGATACAATAGTCAGGGGAAAACCTCAGCAGAAAAAAAACCCTGCCGCCGTGTCAAAAAAATATAACTTTCTACGGGTGTTCGACCCCTGCATCTGAAAAAATTCGATATAATTTTTCCGCTGAGAGAGTACAATGTAGGCTTCGTTCGTGAGAAACACTTACCCACTTCCATAATAATTTCAATTTATCTCGCGGACACATCATTCCTCTTGGTATTCTGCCATCTATTATTTCTGGAAGAATGCACTTCTTGTAAAAGTCCTCTAATTTTGGAAGCATCGTATATCTCCGGAAATTCCGATCCCTTATTATGGTTTCCACATGGATATCATTATCGCAATAAAGAATCAAGTCGCAATATTCTCTACGGCATATATTTAATTGTCCCTGAATTTGGTAAAAATAGTACCATACCTGTGGTCATAAATGATCATAAATGAAGGATAAGATTCTATTGGCCTATCTGCCGTAAAGAGGTGTCAACCATTGGCAGGCGGGCCAAATACAATTATTATTCAATACAAGAACGAGAATAACTCAAAAAATTGAGAAAAAAAAATTTAGCTAATTTCAAAGTTCAATGTAATACCGAACGACTACCTATGAGTTTTTTTCGATAAAATATTTCCTTGAGGAAATATTTGCATCTGAAAAGTATTTCAATTTTCAAAGTGTAATTAGCCAAAACTATGCATCATATCAAAAATCGGCGGAAGGTACGCACTAGGGAATACTCATGCCAATGCTCACTCAAATTTTGAATGAAATCCGACAAACGGTTTATGCGTTATTCTTGAAGTAAATTAGCATTGAAATAGTATAGGCACAAAGAAGGTGATGTACAGCCTTAAGGAAATGCACTTTCCATGTCGGTATGTCGAAAAAGAATCTTAGGTTTTCTGTTCCAGGAGGCCGAAGTTTTACATATTTTCTGTATAACATGCAGGGCTTGAAGCTGCAGCCATCATTGACATTTCTGTTTCTAATAGCACAATATCATATCTCAAAGATCATTTTCAAATCAAAAAGAACCCACTCTTTTGTAAGTTATTTTGGCTAGTTTTTTATTGTATTTAATTTACAATTGAATAATATTTCTTACACAATCATTTTTTCCATAAAGTGAGTTTGTTAATTTCAGTTTTTGGTTTGTTACTTTTAATTTAATCATCAAATTGTGTGAGTCTTTGTAGTTGGTATTCATTTCCCGTTGAGGTTCCTAAAAATAAGTAAATGAATAAATATCCATCCGATAAATTTGTAATTTGAAAAATGTAAAAAAGACATTGACACGGGAAGGTTTGCTAAATTTTATGAAACCTTCACTCTAGAAAGAGAGTAAAAAAATCCCAATTGTTTTTCTAAATACTTGTTATCCCATAAAATATTCAACAATTATGCTATTTTCTGATTGTAGGTAACGTTAAAAACGAGAACAGAAATAGCTTCAATGTGAGAATACAACATCATAGACTAATTTTATTGGAGATGTGAATTTTGAAAACAAAATCTCCCAATTCATTCGAGATATTCATTACTCAAACCCACCCTGAAAAGTCTCTGGAGCATTCTGTTCGTACGTAATTGTGGTCATGGACGGGCGACAGAATAGTTTTGATCACGGATACTCAATCTAACGACGCTATTGATGCCATTTTATCCCAAATATTCGAAAATTACATACATTTGTGCAAATCCATAGGCACTGAGTTCGAAGAACAAGAAAAACAGCAAAAAGTAGATACTTCTATCTCATGATTTGCTTTCAATATTGAAAGGAAGGGAGTCTGACCTACTGCATGCTCCGAAAAAGAATAGGAAGCTGCTTAAAATCATTCTAGAATTTTCGACATTTCTCATATTTCATTCCAACGCTTCCTTGACTCTCGAATGCCCGTCTGTGAAGTGAGGAAATGAAGTATGTCAGTCAATTTGTTTCATAAATGCAATCCGCTCTGCGCTGGACTTCAAGCTCATTAATTCATTGTTCAATAACAAAGAACTTAAGTCAACAGTTTGAGATGGTTGATAGTTTGATGACCGCATCATTATTGTATTAACTCATGATTTTATTACCTGGATAAAATCTACGGTACAGTTAACTTCGTGTATAGAGAACAGGGATTTTTAATTTCGTTTCTATGGATCCGCACAGCAGGAATGGGAGCATTTTTGAAAATTACTGTTGGAACTGATACAAAGAGACGTCGATTCGAGGTCGTGAATTTATTTCGGAGCGACTTTCTGATTCGAGTATGAACAATTTTTTTAAATTAACTCACCCGCTGGTCATTGTGATCGTAGAAAATTGCCTCAAATTTTAAATGACAATGTTCATTCGTCCATGGGCAGAAAAAGGCGAATATACGGCTATATTCCAAATGTATGTATCCAAATATAATTGAATTCCCAACAGTCTATACAAATTTTTCGAGGTAACAATATAGCATAAGTAAAGAGTCTTTCAACAAGAACTTTGTTTTCTAAAACAAAAAATTGATGACGATGATTTAAATTTTTTATTGTATTACAAAAAAAAAGAATTTGGCCATTAAAAAATGAAAAATGGTATCTGGCAAATGTCCACCACGACCACGCTGACAGAAGTAAAGTCTTTTCATCGAATTATTCAATCACTTTTTGGCGAAATGTCGGGTCCATTTCGGCAACACAGATTTTGAGTTTTAAGGCTGCAATCAATTCGATTGGCTCCGTATAGACTCTGTCCTTAAGAAAGTCCCACAAAAATAATCCAGTGGTGTTGAATCACACGATCTGGTTGCTGGCCATTCATCAACTGAATTTCGTGAAATTATGCGCTCAGCAAATTTGGTTTGCAATAAATTGACTCTGTGACAAGTGGCACCATCTTGTTGAATCTACTGTCACAATGATAGGCAAAATTCAGTTGTTAACATATCCATGTCATTCAATGATACCGCATTTTTCAGCCTTCTTAACATCTAGTGACACGTTGTGATCCATTCACTTCGGAATAGTGGAATAGAATTTTACTATATAAGATAAAATTATTTCAGAATTTAAACCACATCCGTGAATGTAAATCCAATGGATCCTCGAAAAGATCTGGATGTAATTTGAGAAGTCTATTGGTTATCAGAGATTTCCATTACAAATGCTTGGTCATATCGTTTTCCACATAACGATGTACTTCTCGAATTATAAATCTAGGGATGAGTGATCTGTTTATATTTAACGATAAGGAGCTATTCCAGGTATGCGATAAAATTTAATTAAATTAATACCGACCTTTTTACAGGACGAGCCTCAAACCAGTTGGACTAACCGCTGCGATAGCAAAGAAATTTTCGATATTATACCGAGATAAAGCTTGCATATTCATAATTTAGGCACTGCCTCACTATTATTAACATCGTAAAAGAAAATGAATAACTTGAATTCTTACATGGATGATAGTTATAATGTCAAATATTTACGGTGGGGTAGAGTTATAAAAATATATCATCTCAAGATGGTACAACTGTATGGGTGTTATTTCGTTCAGAAGTTACCACAAATCAAACGAAATGGACTGTGAGAAATCATAGGAGAATATATGTCAACTTGAATGATATGGGAACACATGAAGTAGCTCATAAAGAAGATGGGATAGGCTTTAAATTGTCCACTTGGTTGTCTCTAAACGTTGGTGAATCGATAATGATGAGTATTAAATGAATATTATACAGAGTGGCTAATAGGAATAAAAGTTTATATTTATTCACCAAACTATGATATGACGATATGACTGCAATTCTGCAATTCAAATCTGTCAACAGTGCGCGCTGGCCCACTCGCCTCGTATACAAAATTTTATCCCATTTTGATGAAATTTCTAATAATGAATACTTTTTAGAGGAAATATTAGGTATAATTCAATTGTTATTTTTACTTTAACGATAGAAATGACTGTTAATGTAGAATTTTTGATAAATTTTAAGAAACATATTTTAAAATGAATTTTACGTGCATTGTGTGTGGAAAGAATAATTTCCAGAAAGTGAGTGGTGAAAATTTTATTCCACTAGTGAATTAAAAAACGTCAACTTACCCTTGTTACCATGGTTTGAATATTGTCGTCATTAAACGTCAAAATGGGATAAAAATTATATGTTATGTGTCCTGGATCCGACCTTGACCTGCAGACATTATTGATCCGAAATAAATTCACGTCGCTTCTGTTCCTTATTTTTTCTGAATCATTAAGAAATTTGCTATTGAACGATATGAATTCAACCTTGTCTATGGATCAACGAAAATTAAGTTTTAGGTTTCGTCTTAATGGTTAATTGAACGTGAATATCTCTTTCAATTTGAATTGATATTATTACAATTTGTATTTTTCAACAATTTCATACAAACTTTAATTTTTTAAATTCAAAGGTAGGTTAGAAACTTCCTCGTTGGTGTTTCTCGATGAAAAGGATGAACTACGATGCGAACTTAGATCTACCAAATTTCAAAAACGAAATTTCAGAATCAATTCTCAAAATGAATGAATACCTACTATTTGTCGTTTGAGGGACCTTGTGTATTTCATTTGGGCTCATTATATTATTAAATAATTGCTCTATATTCTTTCTACCAGCCACTACCTTCCGCTTGTGTGATCAGGCTCATTTAGCATCCTGAGAGTGAGTTCGTTATTTTCTCTCTTTGCGACCCTGAGATCTTTAGCGTACTTTCCTCTTTTTTTTTTTTTGTTTGTATTATCATAAAAGAGTAGCGCCCTTTATAAGTAGTCTCAGCTCTAGAGCTAGCCGAGGAGGTACTTTCACACTGTGTAAGGGCAGAGCCAGGGTTTTTTTACCAGGGTTGAATATTGTCGTCATTAAACGTCAAAATGGGATCAAAAATTATTTGTTATGTGTCCTGGATCGGACCTTGACCTGCAGACATTATTGATTCAAAATAAATTCACGTCGCTTCTGTTCCTTATTTTTTCTGAATCATTAAGTTTGCTATTGAACGATATGAATTCAACCTTGTCTATGGATCAACGAAAATTAAGTACCTCCCAATGGTTGACACCTCTTTACAACAGATAGAGCCAATAGAATCTTATCCTTCATTTATGATCATTTATGACCACAGGTATGGTACTATTTTACCAAATTCAGGGACAATTAAATATATGCTGTAGAGAATATTGCGACTTGATTCTTTATTGCGATAATGATTTCCATGTGGAAACCATAATAAAGGGATCGGAATTTCTGGAGATATAGGATGCTTCCCAAAATTAGAGGACTTTTACAAGAAGTGCATTCTTCCAGAAATAATAGATGGCAGAATACCAAGAGGAATGAGTGTCCATGAGATAAATTATTATGGAAGTGGGTATAAATATATATTCTTTTGAACTTATGGAAGTGGGTAAATGTTTCTCACGAACGAAGCCTACATTGTACTCTCTCAGCGGAAAAAATTATATCGAATTTTTTCAGATGCAGGGGTCGAACACCCGTAGAAAGTTATATTTTTTTGACACGGGGGGCAGGGTTTTTCTGCTGAGGTTTTTCCTGGACTATTGTATCAGCGCATGAATGTATGGCACCCGTGCCCAACCTCAGCTAGGGACATTTTTGTATCATGTATGTATTGCATTATATCAGCTCCCTCAATCCAAATAATATATTTTAAAAAACAAAAATTTTTTATTTTCCATGTTTGATATGCCCAGGAAAAATGTTTTGGAGACATGGAAATTTTATATGCTTCTTTATCTGATTAGATTTGTCCGAATAATTTTTTTTTCATGTAGTATAGAGCCCAATGTACAAATTCAAGAGATTGTTTTAATTAATTTGCATCACTCACATTCACATAAATAATTATAGGGTCAATTTAGACATTCAGGGTTACATTAATTCCCAACAAGCTGAAAGTTTGGTGCAATTGTTCAGAACCTAATTATGAATAAAATTTGAAAGTTTTTCATTATTCCGCTGTACGGAAATATTCAGGTCAAGGTCAAAGGTCAAGAATGCGTTTTTCGCGATTTTCAGCAAAAAGTCAAGTTTTATCACAAAATTACTCCAGAAAAAATTGTAGAACATATACTATCTATAAAATATGTATCAACTTTTTTTTCCTAAGAGCCACCGTTTAGTTTATCCATCCATACTACCCCCAGATAGCTCGATACACAATTTTGACTCACCCTGTATACGTGGGCCAAATCATGTATATTATGACGATTACAACTTTCATAATTTTTGAACAGTTATATCTCAAAAACAGTGACTCTTTTGGAACAAAATATTGATACACATTTTATAGATAATTATATGTTCTACAATATTTGTCTGGAGTAATTTTAATATAAAACTTGACGTTTTCTGAAAATCGTGAAAACCACATTTTTTAACCCAACCTTGAATAAAATTTTCCATACAGGAAATGGCAATATTTTATTCATAATTATGTTTTGAACAATTTCACCGATTCTCAGCTTGTAGGGAATTTATGTAACTACACTCCTTGTTATTTGGTCTCAATTGACCGGTCTAAATAGAATGAACTCTGTATTTACCATTCTCTTCCAAACCCACAAAAACCCACAAATTTACGTTCCGTTTCGATCCTACTCACCGGCAACAGTACCTAGAAAGTTTATTAGGGGTCATAAATACCGTACAGACCGTCCTATTTCGTACAATGGGCGTGCGTGTTTTCAGTTCCTTGAAATTTTCGCTTGGTGCCATCTAGCGGAATTCGAGTTTCGCCGCAAGGTGGTGTACAGCCTTAAACTTATTTCGCTATTTTCTTTGGGAGACCACCAATAGTGTGCTGGCCAGCAGGGAAATGCACTTTCCATGTCGGTATGTCGAAAAAAATCTTAGGTTTTCTGTTCGAGGAGGCCGAAGTTTTACATATTTTCTGTATAACATGCAGGGCTTGAAGCTGCAGCCATCATTGACATTTCTGTTTCCAATAGCACAATATCATATCTTAAAGATCATTTTTCAAATCAAAAAGAACCCACTTTTCTGTAAGTTGTTTTGGCTAGTTTTTTAATTGTATTTAAGTTACAATTGAATAATATTTCTTAGACAATAATTTTTTTTCCATAAAGTGAGTTTGTTGATTTCAGTTTTTTGTTTGCTACTTTTAATTTAATCATCAAATTGTGAGTCTTTGTAGTTGGTATTCATTTCCCGTTGAGGTTCCTAAAAAATAAGTAAATGAATAAATATCCATCCGATAAATTTGTAATTTGAAAAATGTAAAAAAGACATTGACACGGGAAGGTTCGCTAAATTTTATGGAAACCTTCACTCTAGAAAGAGAGTAAAAAAATCCCAATTGTTTTTCTAAATACTTGTTATCCCATAAAATATTCAACAATTATGCTATTTTCTGATTGTAGGTAACGTTAAAAACGAGAACAGAAATAGCTTCAATGTGAGAATACAGCATCATAGACTAATTTTATTTGAGATGTGAATTTTGAATAACAAAATCTCCCAATTCATTCGAGATATTCATTACTCAAACCCACCCTGAAAAGTCTCTGGAGCATTCTGTTCGTACGTAATTGTGGTCATGGACGGGCGACATAATAGTTTTGATCACGGATTCTTAATCAAACGACGGTATTGATACCACTTCATCCCAAATATTCGAAAAATAGAGACATTAATGCAAATCTATAGTCGTTCGAAGAACAAGAATGCCAAAAAATAGTTACTTCTATCTCATAATTTGCTTTCAATGTTAAAAGGAAGGGAGTCTGACCTACTCCATGCTTCAAAAAAGAATAGGAAGCTGCTTAAAATCATTCTAGAATTTTCGACATTTCTCATATTTCATTCCAACGCTTCCTTGACTCTCGAATGCCCGTCTGTGAAGTGAGGAAATGAAGTATGTCAGTCAATTTGTTTCATAAATGCAATCCGCTCTGCGCTGGACTTCAAGCTCATTAATTCATTGTTCAATAACAAAGAACTTAAGTCAACAGTTTGAGATGGTTGATAGTTTGATGACCGCATCATTATTGTATTAACTCATGATTTTATTACCTGGATAAAATCTACGGTACAGTTAACTTCGTGTATAGAGAACAGGGATTTTTAATTTCGTTTCTATGGATCCACACAGCAGGAATGGGAGCATTTTTGAAAATTACTGTTGGAACTGATACAAAGAGACGTCGATTCGAGGTCGTGAATTTATTTCGGAGCGACTTTCTGATCGAGTATGAACAATTTTTTAAATTAGCTCACCCGCTGGTCATTGTGATCGTAGAAAATTGCCTCAAATTTTAAATGACAATGTTCATTCGTCCATGGGCAGAAAAAGGCGAATATACGGCTATATTCCAAATGTATGTATCCAAATATAATTGAATTCCCAACAGTCTATACAAATTTTTCGAGGTAACAATATAGCATAAGTAAAGAGTCTTTCAACAAGAACTTTGTTTTCTAAAACAAAAAAAATTGATGACGATGATTTAAATTTTTTATTGTATTACAAAAAAAAAGAATTTGGCCATTAAAAAATGAAAAATGGTATCTGGCAAATGTCCACCACGACCACGCTGACAGAAGTAAAGTCTTTTCATCGAATTATTCAATCACTTTTTGGCAAATGTCAATCCATTTCGGCAACATTTTGAGGTTTAAGGCTGCAATCAATTCGATTGGCTCTGTATAGACTTTAAAAAAAAGTCCCACAAAAATAATCCAATGGTTTTGAATCACACGATCTGGTTGGCCATTCATCAACTAAATTTCGTGAAATTATGCGTTCAGCAAATTTGGTTTGCAATAAATTGACCATCTCATTAGCTCTGTGACAAGTGGCACCATCTTGTTGAAACTACATGTCAGTGATATCCATGTCATCAATGATAGGCCAAAATTCAGTTGTTAACATCTATATGATCCATTCACCGATAAAAGATGCAAAGGCTTTCAATATTTATATAAGATAAAATTATTTCAGAATTTAAACCACATCCGTGAATGTAAATCCAATGGATCCTCGAAAAGATCTGGATGTAATTTGAGAAGTCTATTGGTTATCAGAGATTTCCATTACAAATGCTTGGTCATATCGTTTTCCACATAACGATGTACTTCTCGAATTATAAATCTAGGGATGAGTGATCTGTTTATATTTAACGATAAGGAGCTATTCCAGGTATGCGATAAAATTTAATTAAATTAATACCGACCTTTTTACAGGACGAGCCTCAAACCAGTTGGACTAACCGCTGCGATAGCAAAGAAATTTTCGATATTATACCGAGATAAAGCTTGCATATTCATAATTTAGGCACTGCCTCACTATTATTAACATCGTAAAAGAAAATGAATAACTTGAATTCTTACATGGATGATAGTTATAATGTCAAATATTTACGGTGGGGTAGAGTTATAAAAATATATCATCTCAAGATGGTACAACTGTATGGGTGTTATTTCGTTCAGAAGTTACCACAAATCAAACGAAATGGACTGTGAGAAATCATAGGAGAATATATGTCAACTTGAATGATATGGGAACACATGAAGTAGCTCATAAAGAAGATGGGATAGGCTTTAAATTGTCCACTTGGTTGTCTCTAAACGTTGGTGAATCGATAATGATGAGTATTAAATGAATAATATGCAGAGTGGCTAATAGAAATAAAAGTTTATATTTATTCACCAAACTATGATATGACTGCGTACTGCATTTCTGATCTGTCAACTGAATCATAGAGTGTACGCTGGCCCACTCGCCTCGTATACAAAATTTATCCCATTTTGATGAAATTTCTAATAATGAATACTTTTTAGAGGAAATATTAGGTATAATTCAATTGTAATTTTTACTTTAATGATAGAAATGACTGTTAATGTAGAATTTTTGATAAATTTTAAGAAACATACTTTAAAATGAATTTTACGTGCATTGTGTGTGGGAAGAATAATTTCCAGAAAGTGAGTGGTGAACATTTTATTCCACTAATGAATTGAAAAAATTTTAATTCACTCAGTGGATAAACGTCAATTTACCCTTGTTACCATGGGTTGAATATTGTCGTCATTAAACGTCAAAATGGGATAAAAATTATTTGTTATGTGTCCTGGATCCGACCTTGACCTGCAGACATTATTGATCCGAAATAAATTCACGTCGCTTCTGTTCCTTATTTTTTTCTGAATCATTAAGAAGTTTGCTATTGAACGATATGAATTCAACCTTGTCTATGGATCAACGAAAATTAAGTTTTAAGTTTCGTCTTAATGGTTAATTGAACGTGAATATCTCTTTCAATTTGAATTGATAGCATTACAATTTGTATTTTTCAACAATTTCATACAAACTTTAATTTTTTTAAATTCAAAGGTAGGTTAGAAACTTCCTCGTTGGTGTTTCTCGATAAAAGGAGTGAACTACGATGCGAACTTAGATCTACCAAATTTCAAAAAAGAAATTTCAGAATCAATTCTCAAAATGAATGAATACCTACTATTTGCTTTGGTATATGATCAGATATAATTCTTCAATATGCAATACTAAATATTTCATCTCTAATTCAGTATGAACCTTAATACTCTATTCTATGATAGAAAACATAACCTACAACTCAAAAATATTTTCCCAAATGAATAGAGATAACTTTAGTTTAATGAGTACAAATAAAGCACATGAAATATCTACGTATATCAGAATAATTTTGTTTGGGTTTGAAAAATGCATATTCAAATACCAGCTATTTTCATAAAACATTTCGGAATATTTATCAAATTTTTTAGACTGACAATTTCCTCGAAATTTGATCAGCATTTTTATCTCAACTTATATAGAAAGCTTATCCTAATTATCACTTAATATGGCTGATTGAAGAAACAAAATTCAAGATACAAGGTGTCCGGAAAGGGTATCGGCTATTTGTAAGTTCAATAGAAACAGAAATATTTGTGAGCAATAAAAAGTTTTATTGTTTATTATTAACATATGGATTGGAGAATTATTTGGAAAAGATAATGTTATCCAAATAATGACCGTAGAAGAAGGGTAGTTAGTTGATGATGAGGAAAATGGAATTAGTATTTTGACTTATTTCGAAGCGAATGAAAATGCATCCATTCGAAGTGTAGCTCATGAAATCGATTTAGACAGAAACTCAGTGCACCGAATTTTGAAAAAAACACAACATGACTACAAATATGAGAAAGTTCATGCATTAGAACCAGGTGACTACATAAAAAAGTTAAATTTTTGTAGAGGAATATTAGAAAAACTTGAAAATGATGAAAATTTTTGAAAAAGGTTATTTGGACAGACGAAGCAAAATACAATAATGAAGGACTATTTAATAGAAAGAATTGCCACATTTGGAGAAGTGAAAATCCTCATGGAAAAAGACAAAGAACCCCCAGTACAAATTTAGTTTTAATGTGTTCGCTCTTTTGATGAACAATAAAGCTCGGTACTACATTTATGAAGAAAATTTAGATACAGAAAAATTTTTGGAAATCCTGAGAAATTTTGTTTCTGAGTTTTTGGATGAACTGCCGTTGAGTATGTCGACTACCGTATATTATCAATTGGATGGGGCTCCGGCACATAGTTCGCACGAGGTGTCTGAAGAACTGAATGCAATGTTTGGTAATCGATGGATCGGACGCCGTTCTTCACTGTTTTGGTCCCCACGATCTCTCGATCTTACTCCCTTAGATTTTTATTTATGGGGTAGAATAAAAAACATAGTCTATGAATCTCCTATTGAAAGCAAAGAAGATGTGAAACGGCGTGTGGAGGATGCTTTCCACTCACTCTAGGGGGAGGAAATTGTGAGAGCGACTAACCGAGGTGTTTCAAGACGTATTCAAAAGTGTGTGGAACAAAATGGTTACCATATTGAAACTCTTACCCATTTATTTCGTTAATTTGAGTTTCGAAACGTATTTTTATTTTTATTATCATAATTTATTTATAATCATAATTCGGTGTACCTACTGAAGTAGCGAATCTATTTAATGTGTTTCCTATTGAAGAGATAAATTGTCATTCGCTTCGAAATAAGTCGAAATACTAATTTCATCAACTGCCCTTTTTTCTTATTCTTTAGGGGCTCTTACATTCCAAAATTTGGAAAGTTTGAAACATCTTTTCAGAAATTGTAAAAAAAATACTTCTCATTGGATACTCAACATTTTGTGTCCTCCACCATGGATTTGAAATAAACAATATCATTAAGTGCATTTGAATGTTATTGCGTATACAATTGAAAAAATACAATATAAGAAATAAATCCAAAATTTCCTTATTTCATTTTGGGAAATCAAAACATTTCATAATGACTAACAATAAGACCTGTCTGACACTTGTGAATTATAAATGGGATGATTTATCTTCTGTGCTCACAGAATATCCTTATGAATCAAATTCGAAGAATTTGACTCTACGTTCTACATAAATCCAGAAAATCTCAAATAACTCAAAAATTATTGAATTTAGGAGCATAATCATGTGATAAAACTATCATTATTTTTGACCGCAGAATCCAAAACAATTATAAAAAGATAGGATTCTAATTTGAAAAACAGAAGTTATGGCCAATTTAAGATCACAATTTTCAACACAAAATTTGAAACACCCTGTGATGATATTTTGAAATCCAAAAGATGCATGACTTTTTCACATCCTTCCTCTTCGATGTTGTAAAAACGGTTTACGCTCAGGATATTCAAAATAAGAATAATGAACATATTACTGACTGAACATATTCGACTTTTTTTCCAGTTTTTTTTTAGACATTTTGAAAACTGTTCGATTTAATACAATGGTTTCGAAAATATTTTAGCTCTGTAGAGAACTTCGAACAATATCATAATACCAATTTTCAGATTTCAAATATGTCTAGTTCTCCAGAAACGTCTAATATGCACTGGAACTTGAGACACCCTGTATAATAACTAAATATGAAAACTTCAGATCATCCTCTTCAAATAGTGAATTCCTCATCAAGCAGTCCATTTTCGGCTGAAAATTACAAAATCACAGACATTTGGATAAAATGCTATTTCACTAGGAACCGGTACACATATAGAATGACAATTTCGTTCTCCAAAGGGAACATTGAATATCTGACATTCACTCTACTCTATCTTTCAATATAGAAATGTATTAGTTCAGGTAACGCTTATTTTGCCCAACCTGTATAGTAGAGAACCTAAATTTAACAAAAATACAGATGAGTCATTCAGACGTTTTGCATACCGTTTTTTGCTCTTATACAACCCCTCTTGAAATAAAATATTTTCGATTCAATAGTTAAGGAAATTGAATCTGACTAATTCTCGAAATCTGGACAACCTAGCATTTACATATGTTGACGAATATGTGGGGAGGTTTTGAAATATGTTCGTGAAAATTATTTTATTGTTTTTCCAAATCTTGATATGAAAATGAATGTAATAAATAAATTTCATATTCATAATAAACACAGCGATGATTGAAATATTCATTTTAACGAGCTGGAGATGAATATTAATCTGAAGTTCCAGAGCTTAAATATCCTAGATGATTCAAGAATTTATTTATTTGGACTGCAATAAATCTGCTCATAATTTTTATATCGTCTTTTATACCAGCGACTATAAGATGTGGAATAGACTCAGCCTCTTGTGCAATAACAACTTCAACTTTATTATCTTCAAAACTAGTTCGGAACCAATAAAACACATATCTGTATCCGTAACAGTTAAAATGTTGGTTATTTATTTCCTAAAATATAATCGGTTTCGATCTGAATAGCATTTCTCTTCCTACGCACTTTGAACTTTTTCGCGGACACTATGGATATCCAGATGGCCAAGATAAAAAAAATTTACATAATTATTTCGTCTGTATAGTTCGAACATGAATATTCAGGAATAATAGGAACTGTTCTTTCCAAAAAAAAGGATTTTATCGTCTAATCGCTATCTGATTCTGTTGTATAACACTGATCGACTCTATCTCTGAAATAGAACATTATAAATTGGGAATATTATGGAGGCAATGTCTATTATATGACATTATTATTATTGAATAGTGCTTCTTGAATAATCAAATATTTTCGAGATATTTTTACTAACTATAGTAATCAATCAAATTACTTAATTTAGACTCATTTGTCAAATTTCATCCAATCACCTATGGATTACAGCGACTACTTCACTCATTTCATTTTTTGTAGGGAAGTTTCCGTAGCAACTCTCGTTTCGCAGAGATAAAACATGCAAGCCGAAAAAACTTACTCAGTCAGTATTTCAGCGTTGATATTTCGACATTACACACACTCATAGATAACTTGGAAAATGAATATAATAAAGAAAACAAACAACGTTTTGTTAATCTTTGATGAATACTTATTTGTCAACTAATAGGTTGATTGGAGAATTCCAAAATTCATCAAAATGTTAGATTTGAAACTAAGGAAGTCCTAGGCAGTCAAATCAGGCGACCGTGGAGAACATCCAATATCACAATTTATTGAAATTATTAGTTGTCTCGGAGTAATTCAATTGTAATCCTGGCTAAAAAACTAGGGCATTTGGATGGAACCCTGTTCACAGATTTTTTTTTAAAGAAAATATACATTACATAGAGAAACAACTCCACGATTAGCAGGAATATTAGAGGACTGTTCATTTAATATGAGGAAAAAAACGGAAAAGAAATCCTCAGTGTTTATGGAATACCACGGCACATATAATTTATAAAAGTTTTCCGAGCATTTTGATAGAATCGATCCATTCCAAATGTTGCTTTGCTTTGCTTTTGCCAAAAAAAATGGAAACTAAGTTCTAGCGATTTTTCGATCGAACATTTCTTGAGAACTGAAACAAAACAAAAAACAAAAACCAGTTGACATGCAAGAGAAATTGTTTCCATATATGCTCCCTAGAATTCATTATTTTCAAAAAGAATATGATCTTCTGGAAAACTTCACTTGGTACAAAAACATGCTTGTAGAAATAAATGCAACATCGAAATGGGTAACAACATCAGCAGATGATATTGGAATTAGCACAAAAAAGTTCAAAATAAGCAACCATTCTCATAGAGCATCGGCCATTTCATAATTGACCAAAAATGGGTTTAATGAACAAGAGACATTCGAGAGCACACTCTTGAAACCATATACAGGGTGTCTCAAGTTCGAGTGCCTATTAGACGTTTCTGGAGAACTAGACATATTTGAAATCTGAAAATTGGGTTTATGATATTGTTCGAAATTCTCTACAGAGCTAAAATATTTTCGAAGCCCAAAAACTTCCGGTTATACGGGGAGTGGAAATAAATTCGACGAAAAAATTGGTTTTCAAGTTTTCCATTCCTGGTATGATCGAGTATTCAATAGTGAATAGATTTCTGTTAGAACCATTGTATTATATCGAATCGTTTTCAAAATATCCAAAAAAAAAACTGAAAAAAAAGTCGAATATGTTCAGTCAGTAATATGTTCATTATTCTTATTTTAAATATCCTGAGCATAAACCGTCTTTACAACATCGAAGAGGAAGGATGTGAAAAGGTCATGCATCTTTTGGAGTTCAAAAATATCATCACAGGGTGTTTCGAATTTTGTGTTGAATATTATGATCTTAAATTGGCCATAACTTCTGACTTCGACAAGCTAATAGTTCTGGAGATATGATTTTTCAAAATTTCAAATTAAGAAACCTATTTTTTATAATTTTTTATAATTGTGTTGGATTCTGCGGTCAAAAATAATGATAGTTTTCTCACATGATTATGCTCCTTAATTCAATAATTTCTGAGTTATTTGAGATTTTCTGGATTTATGGTGTACGTAGAGTCAAATTGATTGCATCTAGAAAATTCAATGAATATTCTTTCGAAACCATGGGAACACTCTGTACCCATAGATGATAAATTATCTGTTAATAATTCACAAGTGTCAGGTGTTATTGTTATTCGTTATCTTAATTTCTCGATTTAACAAAATGAACCGTTATTCTAATTACGAAATTCTGGATCTATTTTATATACATGGTGAATGTGACAGAATTATTAGTAGAAATTACCGGGCCTTCAACGAGAAGTATCCCCATTTACCTTCCATGACGGAGAAGATCTTTAGACAACATGTTTCAAAGTTTTGGATGTGTAAAAGCACCTAAAGAATACAAAAGAAGGGTAGTTGATGATGAGGAAAATGAAATTAGTGTTTTGACTTATTTCGAAGCGAATGAAAATACATCCATTCGAAGTGGTGCTCATGAAATCGATTTAGACAGAAATTCAGTGCACCGAATTTTGAAAAAACACAACATGCATGACTACAAACATGAGAAAGTTCATGCATTAGAACCAGGTGACTACATAAAAAAGTTAAATTTTTGTAGAGGAATATTAGAAAAACTTGAAAATGATGAAAATTTTTTGAAAAAGATCATTTGGACAGACGAAGCAAAATTCAATAATGTTAATCCAAAAGAATTTGAGGAAATTTTCTTTATCTCTTTCAAATTTTATATTTTTGATATTCAGTTCTTTTTTCTGCTTTTGTCTTTTTATTTCCAGATTCGATGTGGGTACCTTGAAGAAGTCTCTGTTTCCATTTAATAATATATTTCAGATTTTTGTAACACTTAGGCGGGGAATTGCCTACTTTGATTGATACGCCGAATTGTAACACCCTGTCACTAACCCCCTGAATGCTTTAAACTAAATATTGTAAGCCAAAAGTTCAAAAGAATATATATATATATTCAATAATGAAGGACTATTTAATAGAAAGAATTGCCACATTTGGAGAAGTGAAAATCCTCATAGAAAAAGACAAAGAAACCCCCAGAACAAATTTAGTTTTAATATGTTTGCTCTTTTGATGAACAATAAAGTGCGGTACTACATTTATGAAGAAAATTTACAGAAAAATTTTTGGAAATCCTGAGAAATTTTGTTTCTGAGTTTTTGGATGAACTGCCGTTGAGTATGTCGACTACCGCATATTATCAATTGGATGGGGCTCCGGCACATAGTTCGCACAAGGTGTACTGAAGTAGCGAATCTATTTAATGTGTTTCCTATTGAAGAGATGAATTCTCATTCGCTTCGAAATAAGTCGAAATACTAATTTCATCAACTGCCCTCTTTTTGTATTCTTTAGGGGCTCTTACATTCCAATATTTGGAAAGTTTGAAACATCTTTTCAGAAATTGTAAAAAAAATTGGGATACTTCTCATTGGATACTCAACATTTTGTGTCATCCACCATGGATTGGAAATAAACAATATCATTAAGTGCATTTGGTTGTGTATTGCGAATAAAATTGGAAAAATACAATATAAGAAATATATCCAAAATCTCATTATTAGAATAGCAACGATTCATTTTGTGAAATCAAAAAATTTCATAACTACTAACAATAAGGCCTGTCTGACACTTGTGAATTATAAATGAGATGATTCATCTTCTATGCTCACTGAATATCCTTATGAATCAGATTCGAAGGATTTGACTCTACGTACTACATAAATCCTAGAAATCTCAAATAACTCTTTTTTTTTTAATTTGAACAGTACAAGGGATAATGCAATTTTTTATGACATTTCAACACCCTATATCTTTTGAACAGAGCCAAATTTTGGAAAATGGTATAGTAAGAAAATGTTTCTTTTGACTTCAAGAATCCATGGTGAAATAACTCAGTGGTTCAAGACTCACCCTATAAATCTTGAAAGAACTATAGAAAAGCTAAATTATATTGCAGTCGAGGAGAAGTAATATATCTAGCACCATTTCTAATCTGTATCCAACGACGACAATAACAATTAAATCAGATATCTCGATCGAACCGGACCACCCTCCATATATAACTCGGATTGTTTCCATAAATTCCGGGTCCCAGCATCTTTAACAGCTCCAGTGAATCAATTACATGCATAGAGGTCGAACTCGCTTCGTACCGTTCGGGTTTCAGAAGGAATTTACTGTTATCGTCACAAATACGATCCTGTCTCGAAGCTAAGCCCTCTAAATTATTATTAAACTGCCTTATAAAGAACCCAAAAACATTGTCACATGTTTTAGTTCAGAGATAGAAATGTTTAAATTTATTAATATTAGCTGAGGCAGATGGAGTTTGAGACACAAATATGTGACCATAGCGAGCCAGTGTCTACGATTGCCTTTGATATCATCTTTATTTATGATTTTGTTCGATTATTTTTCATATATGCTCCTAAATCCTTTGGTGGTTTGTTGTGTGATAAATCAGGGGATTCTCGTTCTCGTGCTTTACAAATTGATGGACATTAATTGAATTTTTCCATATAAATACCAGGTAGTCTTCATTTTGGTCTTATATATCTTTATTTAGATCCTTCTTGATAGATGGACGATAGATTGATTAGGTTTCTCCTTGAAATATTCATTCTGTGAATTTGATTTCAATAGATTTGGTTTGACTTCCTGATGAATAATACAGATTCAAATATTATTGGGTCAAATCCCTCCAAGGGTTCAGGACTTATGAACATCTTAAATTGGGTTTCCCCTATTACTCAATCTGAAATCTGTAGCTCACAAGTAGTTAAGTTCCTAAATTGGTGCAGATCTAATGATATAAGTTCTGAACTAGGAGAAGATAGAGTGCATTAGATTTGGGAATAGATTGAATGATTGATTATAGTTGTCAAATGCATGGACCATCATATTGTATCGGTAGACAAAGTAAAATTTTTGGGTGTATACTTGGATAGCTCACTAAGATGGAGCGATCACTGTGATTATGTTTGTGGGACATAAGCAAGCTCTTACTATAAGCAGAATCAATAATTCACTACTTTTCCAGGCTATGATGAATGTTTATTATGGGTTAGTCTATAGTTTACTGAATTACAATGTTATACTGTGGGGTAACTCTATTGAATATCATAGGGTGTGCGTTATGCAATAAAGAATCTTACGGTTAATTTTTCATTTAAAACCGATGGATACCTGCAGAAATATATTCTTGGTGAATAGTATACTCACTTTGCATCTCTATTCATAATCAGGTACTTGGTATACTTACGTGGAAATTATTATTTGATGGTAAAGCTTCTAGCTTCCATACATACTCTACAAGGAATGATACCACACTTAGCATTCCTTTTCATAAAAAAGGAACCACGTCAGAGAGCAACTACAAAAATAACTGAATGCTTCTTTTAGACAATGAACGATGGAGTTCAGTAAAAATATAAAAGAAGAATACAGCTTTCTACAACCTGCCCGAAGCTAATTCCTGAAGATCTCGATTAAATCCAGACATACGACTTTGTCGCGTTTTATTTTCGTTATCAGTCGGCACTCACTCATGAATGTGTTGGACGTTAGATGGAGCTGGCAGCGGGAACAGGTGCGAGAAATGGAAGGTCGCACAAGGCACTTGCTGGGTGGCCGTAGGCTCACACTCTGCAACATGCCGAGATAAACAGAACAGTGTACCAGTGCCCGTATCACTCACCGCGCGTAAAACACCAGATTCTTCATCAACATCATTACCCTTACGATATATACGAACCCGCACTCCTCGCTTGAAACAGGGTCGTACCGACAAATTGCTAAAGTGCCAAATAGAAGCCTACATCATTGCTATGTCTGCTTTAATATCATTCTCAGTTTCTCAAATAAAATCAGAGAGTTAACGTGATATCATGTATGACAGTGAATACACTTCAGAATTATTGAATCTGAAAAAAGATCATTTAGTGGAAATAATTTTAAAGGAAGAAGTGCCGATGGGTGTTGATGTGGCAAATGAGCTGAAGAAGTTTATTGAATGAAAGCTAATCGATTAACTTCATTACTTGGCAGTCGAAAACACAAGCTCCAGGTCCAAATTCTATATAACCTACACCAAACTGAAAAATAGTTCAAAGATAGCCCAAGTTGAGATTCAATATTTAAAAGGCACCATCAAGTTATTAGTCTGTTAAAAACTCTATAAAATTTTTGATGAGGATAAATCACATAATTCAATACAACCCAATTTGAGTAAAATCAAGCACTGGTGAAAAGAATAAAGATAATCAACAAAAAGGCAACATCGCAACAGATAACACACCAACAAAGCATAAAGATAGCAAATCTATTGATGATCTAATTACAGGTAATAATGCAAAACCGACAACTTTTGCAAGCGCTTTAAAGCTGGCTTGGATTTATGTGGTAAGAGCCAACAAAGCTGCCGCAGATTATTCGCCAATATTGGAACAATATTTACCCATCCGAAAATTTTCTAGTGGGAAAGCTACCCACTAAAGAGGAATCACGTAGTATTGCTCTCAAAGTGGGTGCAGATAAATCTCTAATGGTTTGTAAAGAGCATAGAATTGGCCAGGTTTGCTTTTAATGCGTTTTCAGTTTTTCTGAGGCTTAAGAAAATTCCAGGCATGAACCATTGGATGACAGAACATTTCTCCTGAAGTTCTTAATGTTAATTTACAGTGCCTATCAAATAAAACTGAGTTACCCTCGGAAGTTCTCAACGAAGTATCCTTTGATATCATTTGTATCACAGAGCACTGGATGCGAAAAGAAAACTGAACATACCAGGATTTGAAATCGCTGACTCTTTTTTAGGAATACAACACACACAGTGGAAGCATGATACTGACTTATATATTTTTATTATTGATGAACCCATTGAGCAAAGAATGACGTTCGTCTTGAAGATATTTTAACTGAACAAATTCATCAGAAGTTATTTATTTAATCACTTAAGAATTGATCCAAAAGATGGGTGAAAACGAATTTAGTGTGTACTCAGAATTCCTCACAAGAGCTCTGGATGATCAATCTCAGGTTGACTCAGTGTATACTGATTTCAGTAAAGTGAAGTGGATCGCAATCTAATGGTTTCCAAACTCTTCTTAATTAGAATCCGGGGTTATTTATTGAGGTGTTGCGTTTCGTATCTATTTAATAGAATTCAACTTGTTTGTATGAACGAACATAGGACTTCCCCATTTATCGTAAATCAGGAGTGCCTCACGGATCTCACCAGGGACCATTACTTTTTCTCAAATTTGTGAATCAATTGAAGGAAGTTTTCAGATGCATAGTCCTGTAAGCAGACGACTTGAAAATTTTCAAGAATATAATCAGCATTACAGATTGTGTAGTGTTGCAGGCGGATTTGGTGGCATTTTCTACATATTTTTGCCATAATCTAATGTAATTGAATGTTGACAATAAAAATCACACTCATCCACTTCGAGTATGTCTTGAGTAACATCAACGTTGGTAGGGACGCTAATGTTAGAGATTTGGGAGTGATTTTGGATTCAGCTCCTATTTGGGCCATCTCATATCATCATGCAGTTGATCTTTAGATACTACGACTTTATTTATGGTAGCCTCAACTTTTTGAGTGTAGTTTGGACCCCAATCTATACTATCCTCAAGGTTACACGGGAAATACTACATATCCAATTCATTAGATTTCTTCATTTCAAAATATCAGATGCCTATATAACTTTCGGTATAATCCAGGTCCGTTCCCAACACCATATTGAGCTTCTTGAACATCGGAAAATAAAAAATGATTGGGTGGTCACTTTCGGGTTGATGAGGAATTACTTGTACTCGCTGGACTTGGGTACAAAGATTCCCTTTCATGTCACTTCGAGAGCAACCCGTAGTCGGGCACTGTTCTTAGAGAGTGCAATTAATACCAACCTTAGTAGGAATTAGCCAATTCAGCGAGTGTACACTTCATTCGACCAATATTGTGGGTATCGATGTTTGCTTTTTTGCGTGAATATTGGTCTTTATACGTTGAAAGGTGTTTTGTTAACTTCATACTTGTTAATTTGAATGCTGTATAGTATATAAATTGATCTGTGCTGGGAATTATTTCCTGTCCTATGTATCCCTGTTTCGCAATAAATAAATAGATAATTTCTAGTGCATACGGCTTACCCCACTATTGTATATTATGGAGATTGGTGGCCAAGTTACGTCGAAAGAAATTTTTTCAATATCATCCAATCTAGGATGGATACGTTTGGGCATTATTTGTCCTCGGTTCTTTCAGTGCAATATGTGAATCATCATTAGCAAAATTCACATTACCCGTCATGATGGATTTTGACATATTTCAGAGCAATCCAATTAGCCACAAACATGCCTTCGAAATCTTGAAAGATATTGCGTGTGACGTAAAATATGGATCTTTCGAAAGATACGGAACCTTTGGAAGGATTACACCTCTGAAATACAGCCTAAGTTGAAGTTGAAACAGAATGAAGAGGCGAAAGAAAAAATGAATGCTAAGCTCGAAGTCATATTGAGAAGTAGGCCGAAACTGGTTCGGAAACATCAAAAGTGTTCTATTCTTCCTCTTATTGTTCTCCAAACACCTCGATATAGACATTCTTAACTAAATTATAGGCATTCATCATCTTCTGTTTCCCGTATGGATAGCTTAACATAGCTCCTCGATGTGATCAAATGTTGAAATTACAAAGTGTATCATTAGTTTGATTGATGCTCGTTGGACTATTGTACCTGCTTCTTTTATATGATTTTTCTAGTTGGACATAAATGGGTTAGAGCCGAAAAAAAGCAATTTTGTTAATTAGTTCGTTATTGTGTAACTGTTTTCGTTGAATTCACCATAGAGTTTGTTAGACAATTTCATTCCAGACTTATTTGACTCAGCAGTCGATCCAAACATGTATACGGTATTGAATATTTGAAACTGAAGGTGGTTGAGCCTGAATTATCTGTTTATGGAACTAGATTCTTGTTAATCATTATAATTCTTTTTGTTCGGGACTTGAATGTGAATTCTTCTATAGCCTTCTCCTTTTGTGGTGGTCGACTACTTCTATTGTATTCATATATTAACTGGACCAATCTATATATTCAGACGTAGGTATACATATATGACTTACGGAGAATCATTCTTGATAGATCGTCGCTTTGAAAGCGCCAGATACCAGCTGTTAATGAACTCTTAAAAGTTTAAAAAAAACTGTTAATGAGCTCTTATTACCTTAGGTAATACAAATACAAGTATTTACAATGTAACATTCAATTTCTTCGTCTAGGGAGAGAAGTGTTACTTTGCAACACTTTTCCTATCGGCGGCAGAAAAAGTGTTACTATCAATATATGCCCGTTTTCTTCACTATCCTTCAAAAGTATCGCTTAGCTAAGTACCGATTGAAGTTAAGGGTCGCTTAACTTGATTTCCCACTGCACGACTGTCACTTAACTAAGTTAACTTGAGTATTTCATTATGTGTAACTTTTCCTTACTTCGACAAAGCCGTTTCATTGGCTGGACGGGATATTTTATGTTCTGCGCATAAATAAAATTTAGACACTTTAGTTTTCCATCAATTTGAAACGAACTTTACCGTTGTGCTAACAGCCAATTTCAGTTCCTGTATATCACTAGATTTTTGTTATAATCAGAAAGAATTCCCTTTAAATGGAACGTATTCAGAGAAAATTCTAATCGGTGTTCTATTTTTGTGAATACATGCAGGGCAGATTCTTTTGTTGAGCTCTTCCATTTCTTCTAAAATAGAATATCGTTCGTTAATGTAATACCCTAGGAAATCATCTTTCTAAAATTTCTACCATGTCTAAGTCATTATGAAATGCATCAAATCAAAATATAGAAATACATCAACGTTATAGAAACTATCAGCTTGTTTAAAAAATAAATTTCAATTTCTATCAATGTCATATTCACTATAAACTTACTACAGAAAAAATTAATTTATATTAGACTTCCACCGTTTATTGGTTGAATCGTCATACAGGAGCGCTCAAATTTAAGTGTCGCTTTACAGTTGGGGCAACGCACTTTATATGGAGTTTTCATTTTAAGGGATGCTTTAAACTGAGTTCAGTTGGTGCAAACTGGCCTCACAAATCAACTAATCAGCAGTTAAATCTATGATCAACTGTCACTTGAGTTTCTGAAAGGATGGTCAACTAATTTAATTTGACATAGTGGTCAAACATTTCACGTGAATTGTCAACATCCGTCATTTTGAGTTTCTGAAATACAAATAAAGACTAAATCAGTGGTCAGTCATACTAGTATCAAAGAAGTTAGCAACTTATTAGTACTGTTCGGCGAATCAACTCGTGAAAATCTTTATTTATATTGGTTACCAAAACAAGACTTGCCGGTATTTTAGTGCGCAGGGGTCTAATTTTCAAAACTATCAGAAAAAAAATAAACAAAATAATAATTGTTCATAACGAATTTGTAATATAATAAACAATGTAATTCTCTCTCATTTATGATTGAAAAAAATTTCTTAACTAATTATTTGAAAAATATAAATTTAAAAAAACTCTTTATGAATAATTGCGCAGAATAATTATAATTTATATTTTACATAAATTATCATAAATTATTTTGAAAGATATCAAAATAGTCATTTTTTATGATAAGTATATAAACAAATGGGGATGAAAATTTTTTTTTAGTTTATTTAAGTCTTTTGTTAACATAAAGATGGTAAGTGAATGACAAATGAAAAAAAATATTCAATATTATGTCAACTTGAAGAATAAATTAATTCATTCAAAGCTTTTATAGAAGTATACAAAAAGAGCTCCACGGTGCCAAAATTTTTATGGCAATAATATAACTATTTTTTTTTTTTTATTAGATATGTCTATGGCGCGTGGGATTATTAATGAAGGAAATGCAGTTTCGGAATAGTATTTTCCTTCTGTTGATTTCCTCAAAAAAATTATTAGTTTACTAATTATTAGTAAAAAACTAAACACCACTTTTTCACAATCTTTAATTATTTATCACTTTTGAAACTTTCTATGTACTGCCAATGTTTTTTTATCTAGATATAATTCCAGATCGACTGAGCCATATCACATAATTAAACTAGGTATTTCCTATTAACGTTATTCTGAACTCTTTGAGTTGGCTAGACTAGACTATTAGGTAGGGTGCAGTTGCTTCTGAGTTTTTGGAAATTCAGCGGTAGTCTTGAATTTTGCTCTTATTTGAAGCAATTATTATTTTTTTTCTGCAATTTAAATTGCATTCAGGCATTCATTTTTTATCACGTGTATCCACATGAAAATAATCGATCACAAAAATACACATTGTGTTATGAACACAATTTGACGTAACTTTAGTAATTGAAGTAATATTGCCTCAATTCAAAATGTTGTATAATATTCTATTTTCGACCAGGTACTGAACAAGTCTAAATCCCGAAACGTCAAAATTGGCTCTAAAATCGATGCGTAGATAGTCATCTTTGTTTGAAGTTTTATTCTGGTTGACCAGAGTAACGAGTTTAGCAATCGGATTGCCTTCTTTCCTAACTGTGTCCTGTTTTCTATATCCTTTTTTGATGTTCCATCTTTCGAAATGATGCTTCCTACCTATTTGACCTGGTTACATTTTTTCAGATTATGGATTTGCAGATCGGGGTCTTCTTTTTGTTGGTCTCCTACTTTTAAATATTCAGATTTGTTCATGTTTATTGTCAGACCCCATGCTTCAAATTCTTTTTTCAACTTTCTGAACATATAGTCAGCATCGTTCTCGTCATTAGTTAAGATTACTTGATCATCGGCGAATAGGAGGGTTGATAGGCATTCATCATTCATTTGTATTCCCATTTCTACTGTTTTCCTTCTCCAGTTATAAAAAGCTTCTTGGATATATATTCTGAACAATGTAGGTGATAAGCTGCAAGCCCCTTTGTTGTGTGGAATTTTTCTGATTGGGTGTTCCCCATTTTTACCAGGCTCTTACTGTCCTTGTACATATTCCATATGGCGCGTACATACGTTTTCCTCAGGCCAACCCTTGTCAATACTTCGAAAAGTTTCTTTAAAGGTACCGTGTCTTATGCTTTTTCTAGATCAACAAATACGAGGTGGGTAGACAGACTACGAGACATTCGTTTTTCTAATATTTGTTGTAATACAAATATGTTGTCAACACATGATCTTCCAGCTCGAAACCCTGACTGCTCTTCTATGTCTTGTTCGATTCTCTGTTTTATTATTCGGCCGTACAATCTCCCCACTGAGTTAGTCACACTTAAGTTTTCACATTGGGCAAATAAGCCTCTGTAGTCCAGTTTAGTTTGAATGAAAACTACATTCTACAGCATCCACTATTGAATCTGAATTGTTTGAAAACATTATTTTCTCTCTAAGAAATGATTCACCCACTCATGTTTATGATTATATCGATTTAATTCCTTTCAACTTCCAATATCTCAAAAATAGTGCAATATGAAGAATGATTTCATCTACGAAAAGACTAATGATTCCAGGAAGTACAAGATACGGATCCTTAGTTCAAGTGATATTTATTTTTCATGCAATTCAACCAATCTGTACAGTAGTAGTGAGAAACCCGCACAAGAAATGGAATGAATCTATTGATGCCAAAATAGGCATGACTGTTATCAAAAACCTTCTACAAGGGATCATTTCAATTGATAATGTCGTTTGAATATTGCAGGTAAAACTGCAAGTTATTTTATGAAATTTCAACACATCTTTTGAACGGGGTCAAATTTGGAAAAATGTTATAGGAACAAAATGTTTCTTTCGACGTCAAGAATCTCTGGTTAAAATTAACGCAGTGGTCGAAAACTCACCCTGTATAATACATTTTTTATAATACTAATATTGAATTTACATTGAAGTAATGACCTCAAACTCTGTGAGAAAAAGCGCTACTGTCGGCTTTTCAAACACTAAGCATCCCAAATTCACAAGAACACCGACACATTCATTTCCGTAGAGTGTATAATATCACTAATCAACAAGAAGGATATAAAAAAGATTGCTCTGAGTCAGTTACGCCCCAATGTTAAATCATTGTCAGGAAAAAATCCAAGGATTTCGTCATTCGTATTTATCTTTATGTGGATCATCACACGAACAGATGAAAACCGAAACTAATGGTTCCATTATGGGATTCTGACAGCTCAACACCTTTGGTATTAATTGCAGAACACTATCATTCAAATGGTCCCAATGAGCGATGTATCCTATGAATACGAAGGATGATCAGAGTGCTATCGACCAGATACAATGAGCATGACTAGATGAGACTCATTTGGTTTTTTGTATGCTGTGTTCGATACCGATTTTACCTTGAATCGATTACCGGTTCATTTATGCAATATTCAGAATAGTGGTTCAGATTCGTGATATGTTTTCGATTAGATCGCGTGGTTAATTTTGATCATGATCTAATACTGTAGATTTATTCCGAGAATACTGGATATGAATTTTTTTTCAATAGAAAACATACGATGTGCATAAGAGCTGACGTAAAAAACGAAAAACGGGGAATGCCAGTGGAACTGGGAGACCCCAGGAAAGAAGAAATGTGGTCAATTCGAACCAATTCACTAAACAATGCTAATAACTGACTAACGATATGGTGTTTGTCCTCAACGTCATACCAGAATTTCAGGCGGGCACACACTGGCCATTTGAAATACCTTATATTCGTATATTCAAATCCAAATTACTGAAGCAATGATTCTTCGGATTCTCCTGAAACCTCTAAATGAATGAATACGAGACTTATATTAAATTATATTTGACATTTTTGAGGTTATAAGTAGTCAGAACGTTTGGACCATAGATGTTATATACTAAGGACTAAGTGTCTTCTGGCTTTTGTTAAGATTTCGTCCGGTAGACACTAGAGAGAGACGATGTTGCGTTTCATCAGTACGAACAGAGAGAAAAGATAAGGACAAACTGTCACAATCGTCATTGATGAGATTTCAGATAGATGTAAACAAAAGGAATTGTCATAAATCAGGGTTGACAGGCTGTCTATGAGGTTCCATCACTCTCGTATTCATGAACTCTCTCTCATTATCGATCCATAGTATTTAACGTCTATGGTTTGGACATACGAGCGCTATTTATGTTGTTCACAGTAACTCAAAAGATTAATCTCGCTCCAATGAAGCTCCATCAAGGACCAGTGTTTATCGATTGCATTTTTAGTTAATCCGAGGTCCTAGTTCACTCCAAGACGAATTTTCTTCTTCAAAAATCAGTTGTTGTTCCGAAAACCATTAATGCTGTGCACCAATTGATATTGCAAAATGGTCATCAATTGAGACATCCTTAGGCATTAGTAGGACCAGCATACATTCAATTTTGAATGAACATTTTACAGTCAAAAAAATTGTGGACCCTGAGAAAAGAAAAGTTAGTGCCAAGGCGCTCTCTTTGGAGCAACACAAAAAGATGGTCAACTTATGTAAAGAAGATAATCCAGATGGTTTGAACAGAAAATTTTATTTTATTGCTGCATTGGAGCTTGCTTGGCGCGGAGGAGAGGGTTCATCATGCCTAATTTCGCATTTCCAATTCGAAATTGAAAACGATGGTAATCCCCTGAATCGCCTACAATCCGATATTTTCAATGCACAAAAATGATGCGGAAACGAAATGGCTGACTCCCAATATTGCAGAAGATATTTGCCCGGTGAGGTTGTATAAGCTACTTGTATCCAAAAGAACTGCAAACATAACCACTGAAAGACTATTCCTTACTCCACATAAGAACTAGAAATATGGTTCATGTTTCAAAAACTCCCCAGTCGGTCCCAATACGATAGCTAAATGGACAAAAGAATCGGCAGAACTCATTGGCATCAACACAACCAAGTCGAAGATTTTTCCAACCACTCGCATAGAGCTACTGCTGTCAGCCAATTAGCCAAAGCAGGGATTGGCGAGGAACAGCTGATAAAGATAACAGGCCATTCTTCTGCAGCGTCAGTGAAACCGTATCTCCAACTGGACCAACAACATCACAAAAAAATAATCACAGCCATAAGGAATGAAAAACATGTCCTTCAAGAAAACAACATCAGTATCTACTTCATCATTCGAACATAATGCTCGTAATGTGTATAATGATTGTACTATCAATAATTATTATTTTGAGAATAAAGATGAATAATTTGTTGTTATGCTTCTATCTGGTTATTTTTGAATGAAAAACTATGTTTTATTGCGTTTGATTTATATTGTTGAATGACCTTTCCAAATACCACACGAGATTCGAATTTTTTGATAACTTGTTTCGCATAATTCCCAAAAAACAAGAGTGTTCTCAAAAATTCTCACCTCTAGTGGTATTACCCTTGAAAATCGACAAATATTTTTGGGAATTTTTTTAATATTTTCTAGCGTGTCGATTTCTACGATTTTGCATATTACAACATGATTCGATGGATATTCTAGGATTTATTGACGATACCAATCTTCAGATGCTCATCACCTCTGAACTATTTAACGGATTTGGTCCAAGTAACAGATTTGACCAAGATATTGGGACAGTTAACCAATTCTGAAAAAATGAAACCTGTAACTTATATCTGGGGATATTCTGGGGAGAGAGGGTATATTAATATCTATCAGGAAGTCAAACCCTATCGATTGAGACTATTTCCGGTTTCATATTCGATAATTACAGATATTTGGGCCAAACAATAGCACGCTTTTCTACCAGCACGAGCGCGCAAAATAAACTCCAATATGGCGGAAAAATAGTGTCGAATTTTGTAACATCAAATGAGATATATGCTCTGGTTATGGAGCACTCATAAGGGTATGGGTGAAATTTTACTGTACTTATTTTTACAGGCTTTGACCACTATGTTAATTTCAACTACGGATTCTTGAAAAAGTTCAATTAAATTCAACAGTAGTGGTCATGAAAGGTCATAATTTTTCTTTTTATTTACAAAATACAAATGTTGCATCAACCATTCAAGTTATTAGTAACAACGGTTGTATACTATATATAGTAAAACAGATAGGCATTCTTAAGATATTGTATAACATTTGGTGATTGATCTACACTCAACATTTCGACAATTTTTGATTATTTTTGGCAGATACGCAAGAAAATCCTTCATCAATTAAATTTTATATAAATATATATAAAGTTAATTTTAACCATAGATTCTTTACGTCAAAAGAAACATTTTCTTCCTATAATATTTTTCCAAATTTCGCCCCGTTCAAAAAGATATAAGGTGTTGAAATTCCATAAAAAAATTGCATTTTCACCTGTTATATTCAAACGACAATATCAATTGAAATGATCTCTTGTAGAAGGTTTTCGATAACAGACGTGCATAATTTGACATCAATAGATTTATTCCATTTCTGGGTTTCTCACTACTACTGTACAGATTGGTTGAATTGCTTGAAAAACAAATATCACTTGAACTAAAGGTCCGTATCTTGTACTTCCTAGAATCATTAGTCTTTTTGCAGATAAAATCATTCATTATATTTTTTCCTAAATTGTTCCATTTCTGAAATATTTGAAGTTGAAAGGAATCAAATCGATATAATCATCAGATGAAACATGAGTGAGTGAATCATTTCTTATATATATATTTTTTTCTTTTTCTTTAACCAGCCATTTTGAAGTTATTCCAAAAAGTCACGTGAGTGATATCTAATACCTCGACTATATTCTGACAGCTTGCATACTGATCTTGCTCCACCAGTTGCAGAATTTAATCGTCTGAATAGAGCGAGGAGCAACTTTGGCATCAATATCTCCGGAACGAAATCGAGTAAACCACTCCTGGATCCGGCGTTCCCTTACATCATTCTCAACGTAAACCACACAATTTTTATGTCTGTTTTTGCAGCGATTTCACTCTTTTTATGGCCAGCAAGTGTCGCCTAGCGTATTTCTTCGGAAATTTCACTTATTTCAAATCAAAATAATTTTTCACGGGAATGTCTTCGTGAAAAATGTTGCTTAAGATGTTACCTTTCAAAGACGTCTTATTTTAACACAATGGCATTAGTGCTATCCGTAATATGAGTATGAACACCATCTAGTGACAAAAAGCCGCATAGACTTTTTCAAGTAGCTACTATAAAATAGATTTTTTCAGGAATGGTAAATAATATTTACAAAATGAAATTGATTCACAAATGGACTTATTTCAATGGGACAAACGGTAAAGTCGGCTATTCAAAAGCCGATATAATCTCAGCGTTTCTCACCGGACATTAGCCTATGAATTCATCCAAATTAAATGTTCCGAATAAAATATACGGGTTAATATAATCCCACTCGAATAATCATCATTTGTATGATAAAAAACTCTAATTTATCAATCCGAATATCTCGCTCTATAAGACAGTTTCATCAATAAACGGGTCTCGGAAGAAATCTGAAAACATTTACTATTCAAATATTTCCCATAGGTTCTGGGTATCATTCTCGATAAAAATCCAGTTTCGTTTATGTGTAAAAGGTCAAAGGCCACATATAGCACGGGTTAAGCTGGGCCATTTGTCTTTGGTGTTAGCTAATAATGTGTCATGTGCCACATGCCGGGCTGAGGGGGACCGCGACGGAAGGTGTAAACTAACAGGACGGTCAACCACACGTGTCCTGCTGGCCGATGAGATGCTGGCCAACTTAATAGAAATGCCGCACCTAGGAGACAGTGCCTTTTTGTTGAAGATGTGCATGCTCATCGTTTTGTCGATTTTCGAAAATAATTTAGGGGAATTCTCTCTGAAAACATCTACTGAGCAGCGAGTTTCCAACCGTATAACAGTCATTGAATATGTTAAAGATTTAAAATATTGAAGAAGAGTTAAGGCTCTTTTTTCAATATTTGGACTCGATTCAGGTATTTCAGAAGGCAGGAGCATACTGGACGGATTATATCTATTTCTATATAAAAGATAAACATAATTAAGATTAATTTTAAAAGAAGAGAATAAAGTGTCGAATTCTACGAAATTGTTATGCATCATCCATTTGAATTGCGACAATTATTTAGACGGAATAACAATTCTTAATTATTATTTCATAACGAATTTCAACACTTATCGATACGAGATTTGCACGGCACTCACGGACTCATCAAATTTCAAGTAATTAAGCCGAAGAATGTGGTTTTCGAAACGACGTTTCATCCGGCAAGTTTCAATGTCAATATTTGACAACCTCAAGGTTCTACAGTATTTTATTTGAACTGAATTATGTTCACTAAAATGGTTCTGTACACAGACGGTGTTTGTTCTGCGGAGTGAAAATATTTCGAGATGACTCCATTTCATTAAAATGATCGTTCACTTTGTCAACAAATCGGGAGCAGTGTGACGCGATGTGGAACACCCCTCCAGTTGAAATCTATCCGTATTTGCTGTCGAAAGATCCTTTCGGTCAGACAGACAACAGCAGCATGTCCGTTTCGGAGTATACTTGACGTTTCGGTCTAGTGATGGCTGTTGTGAGTAACTTGATACTAAAAATGGTGGGTTTGCCGTTGATTTGGTTTTATTTTGTTAGATCTCGACCTTTGAATGGTTGATACAAAAACCAGAAATCATCCGTCATATTTTGACCCTAGTTTGTGACGTCAACAATGTTTTTTTCATTCCCAGCACTGCTGGGTATTCGGAAACACCCGAAGTAGGTTTCGTGATTTTTTTTTTTTTGGTTCCGACTTATAATATTTTATGTGTATTTTTAATGATTTCTGCCAGCTAGGCGTCAAATATTCATCATATCTTCTTTTTTTTTTCTAGATATTTTTCAGTTTTTTTGTGCACTTTTTCCTACTAGCCAGTAATTTCCGAATTACGAGCCGACAATAATCTCATCGATTAGGTTTGACTTCATTATGAAAAATCCGTGGTCAAACTTGAGTATGTTCGTCCAGCCGTATAATCTCAACAATCCAAAAGAGAAGAGCTGGAGTTTTCTCAATTTCAGAATTGGTTTGCATATATATTACATATTCAGGTATATATATATTCTTTGGAACTTTTGGCTTACAATGTTTAGTTAGCAAACAATAAAGCATATAGATCAGGGGTTAGTGACGGGGTATCATACAATTCGGCGTATGACATAGAAGCCTAGGGAAAACCTCAGTAAAAAAACCCTGGCTCCCCGCCTAAGTGTGAAAGTACAAGTTGAAATATATTTGAGGGACTTCTTTCTTCAAGAGTGATCTTCTATTGATGGAGACAGAGACTTCTTCAATTTGTCCACATCGAATCTGGAAAAGAAAAGACAAAAGCAGAAAAAGAACTGAATAACAAAAATACGTACCATATTCGTTTGAAATCTATAACCCATTCCAAGAAAGAATCGGAAACATGATGAATAGCCCTGAAACCATCTTGAAATTTATATGTGGGACAACTATTGATGAGATAAGCTATTGTTTCTTCTGCTTCTTCACATTCACAACTTGCGCTTGGAACTGAGTAAAATTCGTTACTGGGTCAAATCCATCGAACGTATCAGATGTTATGAGCATCTGAAATCTATCTAAGCAAATCCATCAAGGAAGCTGATATGAAACATATCTAATGCTGAAGGTGATTTTAACGAAATAATACGATTGTAGGATATAAAAGTATCAATTTAATTTTTAGGTAATAACAATTTTTCGGTTAACCGGTGCGTATAGAGAAGATGAAGAGATGAGAGTAAAATGTCAATATTTATGTGATGAAGGAAAAAATGGAAAGTTGGAGAGAAAAAAGAAATTGATTCCAACACTCAAAATTTTGTGTTTGAATAACATAAAAATTTTATGATGAAACCACAAGAAGGCTGAAGTTTCGGTTAAGCTAGTACCTAGTTGGTTCCCTACGAGCTCTTCTCAAGCATTCTACCCTACGAGGCATACTTTCAATCAAACGATTCATAAAATTTTGGGGCAAATTCGTCCAAATATCCCGTAAAGCCTTAGAGAGGCCCTCTAGGTTATTGATCGGTTGTTCTAAGGTTGACAATTGTCTAGACATCTCACACCAGACATGTTCGATGCAATTCATGTCTGGAGAGCGAGTTGGCCAGTCCATCCAATCAATAGCATGAGTTTCTAGCGCTTCATTAACCAGACGACTACGGTGTGGACGGGCATTATCGTCAATTAAATTGAAATTCTCTCCCAAGGCAGCCTTAAACGGAACAATTATGGGTTCAAAAATCATATCGTGATATTTCTGGCTGGTCATTGTGATGTTCTGCAGAACAACCAACTCTGTGCGTTGGTTCAAACAAATGCCTCCCCATACACATATAGAACCTCCACCAAAAGCTGTTGTGGGTGCCATAAACTGTTCTGCATACCTTCGACCTCTTTCCCTCCAAACAAGAATACGTCCATCGGAGTTGACCAAACGAAATCTAGACTCATCCGTAAATAAACATCGGCTACAATCTTTAACTGTCCAATTGCGGTGCCCCTCAGTCCATTGCCTTCGATGAACCCGGTGTTCCCTATTCAAACGGGCATGTTGTACCCTCCTACGTGCTCTCCAACCACGAACATGTAGTCGTCGTCTTACAGTCTGGTTAGTCTTAGAACTCCTGTTGCAACTCTCAGTGATCTATTTAGCCGTGACGCCGGGTAAGTGGGATTTCTTCTAGCATTGAGGATCAAAAGACGATCTTGGGCAGCTGTTGTACTGCGCTGCCTACCTCCCCCATGAACATAAGCTACTGAGTCGATTTGGAAAAACCTATTCCAAGCCCGACTCACGACACTTTGCGAAACATTCAACCGCCGGGACACTTCTCGCTGGGACAAACCTTCCTGTATCCACCGTATGATTTGGTCCAGTTGCACAGGAGCCAAACGTCTTCTCGGCATGACTGATAAGCTGATATTGTTCTCATTTCTTCAATTTTTGTCACCTTATGTGTTTGAACGAGAGAAAAAAACAGATTTAATAACAAGTACCACATTGCTTTTCACTCCACCTGTAACAGCCTACAGATAATAATCGATTTTGTGAACAAGAGCCGATGAAGTGAGGAAAAATTTGATATAATCAACTCAAAACATCTTAATTTTTCCTCAGAGAACATATAATGTACAGATATTCGCGAGATAACTTGAAAAAAATACAATTGAACAGAAGTTCATAAGTGATCCCTAGCAATTGTTGATCAGTGTAATTTGGTATTCTTAAGATATTGTATTACATTTGGTGATTGATCTACACTCAACATTTCGATAATTTTTGATTATTTTTTGGCAGACACGCAATTGTCCCCCCCTTCGTCAATATAATAATATATATATATATATATATTCTTCTTTCTTTGGCCATTTTGAAGTGATTTGAAACAGTCACGTGCGTGATACCTAATGCCTCGGCTATATCCTGACAGCTTGCCTACTGATCTTGCTCCACCAGTTGCAGAATTTAATCGGCTGATCAGAGCGAGGAGCAACTTTGGCATCAAAATCTCCGGAACGAAATCGAGTAAACCACTCCTGGATCCGGCGTTCCCTTTCATCATTCTAACCGTAAACCACACAATTTTTGTTGTCCGTTTTTGCTGCGATTTTACACTTTTTATGGCAAGCAAGTGTCACCTAGCGTATTTCTTCGCAAATTTCACCATTCAATTCGTCTTATTTTGATACAATGGGATTAGTGCTGTCCGTAATATAAGTATGAACACCATCTAGTGACAAAAAGCCGCATAGACTTTTTCAATTAGCTTCTATAAAATAGATTTTTTCAAGAATGGTAAATAATATTTACAAAATGATATAGATTCAACAAATTGGTTTATTTCAAGCGGACAAACGGTAAAGTCGCCTATTCAAAAGCAGATACGAGTATAATCTCAGCGTTTCTCACCGGACATTAGCCTATGAATTCATCCAAATTAAATGTTCCGAATAAAATATACGGGTTAATATAATCCCACTCGAATAATCATCATTTGTATGATAAAAAACTCTAATTTATCAATCCGAATATCTCGCTCTATAAGACAGTTTCATCAATAAACGGGTCTCGGAAGAAATCTGAAAACATTTACTATTCAAATATTTCCCATAGGTTCTGGGTATCATTCTCGATAAAAATCCAGTTTCGTTTATGTGTAAAAGGTCAAAGGCCACATATAGCACGGGTTAAGCTGGGCCATTTGTCTTTGGTGTTAGCTAATAATGTGTCATGTGCCACATGCCGGGCTGAGGGGGACCGCGACGGAAGGTGTAAACTAACAGGACGGTCAACCACACGTGTCCTGCTGGCCGATGAGATGTTGGCCAACTTAATAGAAATGCCGCACCTAGGAGACAGTGCCTTTTTGTTGAAGATGTGCAGGCTCATCGTTTTGTCGATTTTCGAAAATAATTCAGGTGAATTCTCTCTGAAAACATCTACTGAGCAGCGAGTTTCCAACCGTATAACATTCATTGAATATGTTAAAGATTTAAAATATTGAAGAAGAGTTAAGGTTTTTTTTTCAATATTTGGACTCGATTCAGGTATTTCAGAAGGCAGGAGCATACTGGACGGATTATATCTATTTCTATATAAAAGATAAACATAATTAAGATTAATTTTAAAAGAAGAGAATAAAGTGTCGAATTCTACGAAATTGTTATGCATCATCCATTTGAATTGCGACAATTATTTAGACGGAATAACAATTCTTAATTATTATTTCATAACGAATTTCAACACTTATCGATACGAGATTTGCACGGCACTCACGGACTCATCAAATTTCAAGTAATTAAGCCGAAGAATGTGGTTTTCGAAACGACGTTTCATCCGGCAAGTTTCAATGTCAATATTTGACAACCTCAAGGTTCTACAGTATTTTATTTGAACTGAATTATGTTCACTAAAATGGTTCTGTACACAGACGGTGTTTGTTCTGATGAAAATATTTCGAGATGACTCTTTCATTAAAATGATCGTTCACTGATTTCAACAAGGGCTTGATTATACCTACCTAGTTCGAAACTCTCCGTACTGTCCAGTCTGAAAGATCCTTTCGTTGACCACAACAGCACAAGTCCGTTCTGGAGCTTCATCTTGAATTTTCTTCAGCAGTTCACCTTTGACACCGTCCTACTAAAAATGGTGGGTTTCGTTCTTCAACTGATTTATCACAAGTTTTATCTCTCTTTTGAAAGTTGATACAAAACAGAAATAATGTATTATTTTGAATAAAGTTTCTCCTTCAACCTGTATATGAACTTCTTTCACTGGGTATTCAGAAACACCCGAAGTAGGTTTCCAATTTTACTGAAATACTCACCGAACTCCTCCACTATATCTTTTTTGCTGTAGTACTTGTCGTGATGAGTTCCTGATCTCTTCAATTTCTCTCTTATCTTCTTGATCTTACTGAAATACTTCACCGAACTCATGCCCATATATGATTTGGCCTGTCAGTAGTTTTCCTCATGATTTTGTTCTCTATATAATTTTTCCTTGATCTGCCATAATGATCAGCTTCTGCAGAACATTGCGATATTTCGAGTATTGAAGCCTCAAATCTGTATTAGACTGTTCCTTCATCAATTCCTTGTATAAGTCATTTTTCCTGGTTATAGCCTTCAGAAGACCACTAATGACCCACTTTTCCCTACCTGATTTTCTATATGACAGTTGTATTTTGGTGGAATGTTTTTCCGTGCATTGCCTAATTATATCAACCAATTCTTCTGCAAAAGAATTCACATCCTTGATACCTATATTTATTCTAGAAAACACAGTTTTCTCTGATAAATAAAAGAGAAATTTTTATTCTTATCACAACATCAAACAATTGGAAAAAACTAGAGAAAGATTAATTGAAGAATGAAATTGAATACGACACATGTGTTTCGAGATTTGTATATAACATTTTTCTCTCATCAGGCATTCATATTCGATTAACAATAATTTAAACAATTCTTGGTCACAATTTAGTTTGTGAGATGCAGCAGACGGAACAAAAATGAACATGCTACTTTGAAATCAACTAATATTCTAAAAACTAACCTCAAATATAAGTAAAGAGTATTATCTCGCTCAACAAATCCACACAAAAAATTACAACTGCATTCTATGATTTTATGAAGAATTGAGTTTATTTAAAAGAATGAAATTGACTTAAAATGTAATTCTTCTCATCATTCATATTATTTAATAGAACAAGTCTATCTTTGAAAGAGTAAATAAACCAAATTATCTAAAATTGACATTTATAGTCTTAAACTTCTTGAAAGTATCACTGATACCTATATTTATTCTAGAAAACACTGTTCTCTTAGATGAATAAAAGAGAATTTTTCATTCTTATCATAACATCAAACAATTCAATGATGTTGTGATAAAAAGAAAAATTTTAGATATTTTTGGTTTATTTACACTTCCAAGTATTGACTCTTCTTTCAGGTTACAATTCTAGGGAAATAGAAGCACAAACAAACAGACTGATAGCTGAACGACCATTTAATGAAAAATTCACAAACATAACTGATCGTGAAGATTTCCAGTAATGTTAAATCATCTTCACATCTGAAGACAGAATTACTTAAGACATCACTTCCAATTCTAACATCCAACAATCTCTTCCTTTTATCCTTATTTTGCAATTCACATCACATACTTGCAGATCGGAATAGCTTTCGAGTTACAATATTCTAATTTACTTATGAACTGAACAAATATAACACATGTCTTGTTAAACACAAGGGGGACCGTGAGATCTTTAAATATGGGAACGTCATTGAGATCATAATGGCAAATATCAATTTTCAAATACTGCGCTGGGACACTTGACACATACCGGCCGTATTGTTTCAACACTCATTTCGATCGTACTCCTTTTAGTTCATTATATTTTCAACGGTCACTGACAAGCACTTAGAACAATAGAAACGCAGTTCTCGTAAGTCCATGTCGAAAGAATCAATGCGATAAAAGAATATCACGTTATACCATAAGGTAGTAAGAACGGAAGTTTAGATGTAGAGCCCATGATGCTGAGTCGATAGGTACTTGAGCATCGTGGAGACCTAGTGAAGTTTGGAAACCTTACATCTTCAATTCGTTATTGAAGTCAATAATTCAATGTTGCAACATTGACTTTCGTGTAAGGATTTGCTTCTAACACAATTTTCATCTTGTGCAAAAATTAAAACCGACTGACAATCTTTCTAGATTGAACTATGCGACTCAAATATTCGACAGATATCTAAACTACAAGGTGTCCAGAAAGGGTATCGGGTATATGTAAGTTCTATAAAACAAACAATAATTGTGAGCAATAAAAAAGATTATTGTTTATTATCAACATATGAATTGGAGAATTATTTAGAAAAGATGATCCAAATGATAACCGTTGCGTTGCTGGCACTCTTCTAAATGGGAACGAAGACTGGCGATAACATGTTGATATTGCTGCAATTTCAGACCTAATGTTAGCTGTAACTTTCAATGATTCTCCTATCGAACATAATTACTATCCAACATACTTAAATTAGATTCATCTCTCAATTTCAATGCTCATTCTGATCATTCTCTGATCTGAGCCTTAACTGAAAACTAGGAATAAGATTCTCCAGAAATTACCTGGATCATCTTGGGGTGCTGATGCTTCCACTCTTCGCACATCTCTAGCCTTAGTCTGTTCTGCATCTGAGTATTGTTGCTCTGTTTGGTTCAATAGTACACATTCACAAAAAATCAATGCACAATTGAATACATCCATGAGAATAATTACTGGCTCCATAAGATCTACACCGATCCTGGTAATACTGGTAATACAGCTCCAGGTATTGCGTCAGACCAATTTGCGGATTTGAATTCGGTTAATTCTCATTTCTTCAATTCTATATCAAAATTGAATACAAACATGGACCAAATATCTTCTTATGAAAACAATCGACTTGTAGAGACAGAATTTAATTTCCGTAGTGTTTCAAAAATGGTCATTTTGAAAGCTATCACTGACATCAAAAGTAACGCAACAGGTTCAGACGGTATAAATATTCCGACTTTGAATCTCTGCTTGCCATACTTGCTTCCTTACATAACTCATATAATTAACTATTCTATCTCGAACTCCGTATTTCCGGCACAGTGGAAGAAAGCTCGTGTTGTCCTGATTCCCAAAAATTCAAGCCTCAATGATTTGAGACCCATAAGTATTTTACCGACCGTTTCAAAGGTCCTAGAGAGAGTGCTTGAGAGCCAACTCCATGAATACGGGGATGAAAATGGTATTTTGCCGGGCTGTCAGTCGGGTTTTAGACGAGGTTTTGGATGTAGCACAGCCCTTCTCACGATAACCGATGATATTTTGAAGGCAACTGATGAAGGCAAGCTGACAATATCGATGTTGCTCGATTACTCCAGAGCCTTTGATACGTTGAGTCACGATGTTTTGGGGACTGTTTTGCGTTATATAGATTTATCGCAGTTGGCACTCGATATGATAGCGTCTTTTGTAACAGATAGGTCGAAGGCTGTGATATTGGATGGGAGGCAATCGTCATTTTTGAGTGTGTGCAGTAGCGTGCCGCAGGGTTCAATTCTCTCACCTCTTCTTTTCACTATTATATATCGCGGTTTCCAACCGCACTTCAATCGTGCACTCAGCACTACTATGCTGACGATGCTTAGCTCTATCTGTCCCTTTACTTGGAGGAGTTCAGAATTGAACTATCAACACTACTTCATCGAGACCTCACTCAACTCAATCCTTCAATATCCAGTTGTCAGCATGGTAAAAAATGGCCAAAATATCTGAAAAAGTAGGCAGTATTGATTGAAAATATAAAATTGAGATAGGCTATAAATGATATTGGTCCCGGTATCGTTCCTTGGGGCACCCCCGGAGTATACGACAAAAAGTGTCCCCAAAGTCATACACATAGTTGCTACTCTGAGCTGGAACACGCTGTGTACTAAAAATTATTTCTCAACCTATAAAAGTTCGACATATCCCATGTATAGATAATACCCGAATCTACGCCTCCTCTGATTGAACACGTCTTCGTAACATCCTTCAAACCATCGGAATCGGATAATCTACCACTACCACCCATCGTACAACTTCAGTTATAGTTACCCATACATCACTTTCGCTGACTTGTCATTCTGAAACTATGTTAATATTGTAAACTTCGAAAAAGGCGGTCTGGAATCGTGAACATCTGTCAAAAGTTAACATTATAACTAAGATGAAAAGGTTGGTTCTCAGTGACTTGCTAATTAAATTTCACATCCAGTCGAGTTAGGCCCGCAGACGTGGCCGACATGTTTGAAACCATTCCGACAACCATGAACTCGCCAGAACGGCGATTGTTGTGCATATATTGCTCCATCTTCTTTCATCTGCCAACTCTAGACATCACAGTTATGTCTCATTAACGACTATCCGGAAGTTTTATTAATCGGGCGGATACTATTCTGATCGGTCGTGAGATGAGAGCAAAGGTCAGAGTGCATCCCTTGCTAAGATGGAGCAAGTTTAAGTAGATTCCATTCAAGATCCCCAGCTTATTAAAATGAACATTTATTCGCCTAATGCCATTTTCACCGTTCAATTCATAGACAGACTTAGCAAAGAAATAAATGCCTTGAATTTGAGTTGGGCTTACCCTGATGTTTGCTTGCACTGTACTCTCAATTAGAACGGCTAGTAGAGAATGTATTGAGAAATGGTCAATCTGGCAGCGTCGCTAAATACGATGATTTGTCAATTTCTGTGGTTGAAATATTATGAGGCACATGGAGCTGCGAGCATTTTGTTGGGAGATATTTAATGATGGTTCTTGATGTATTTTGATTTATAACCAATTTTCAGGAAAGAAATAAACTTTAGTGTGCTAAATGTGTCTTTAAGATTGATTTATTTTCTATTATTAGTAGGAAATTGAACAAAAATAAAATAAATTAATTTTTTTCATCGGCAAATTAAATACAGGGTTGGGATAAAGTTTGGCACCAAATTAATATATTTAAAACGGAACGGACGATAATTTTGAAATTTGACAGCTGAGTGTAATGGACCACAATGCATTTGATGAGCATATTTTCAATAATGAGATACTTCCGGTTTACCCGGAAATGACAATTTTTTTTTTTAAATGGGACACCTGTATATTTCTGCAGATTCTGAATGAGCGCCGTGTTTCGGATCTGTCCATACCAGGTTCCATGTAAAAATTATCAAATTATCAAACAAACACTTTCAGAATCTGCAGAAATATACAGGGCGTCCCATTTAAATAAAAAAAATTTTGTTATTTCCGGTCAAACCGGAAGTATTTCATTAAAGAAAATATGCTCATCAGATGCATTCTGCTCCATTACACCCAGCTGCCAAATTTCAAAAATATCACCCGTTTCGTTTTAAAGATATTAATTTGGTGCCAAACTTTATCCCAACCCAGTATATAGAGTAAAGATTTTCAATCAAAAATAAATATAATTCTAAAATAATACAATTTATTTTATTTCAAACATTGAGATTTATATCATAATTATAAATCATTTTCAACTAAACATAACAGATGCAGAGTGCTCAGTTTCGTTAACCGAACAGAGTGCCTATCATTTTGCCCGAATGTCTGTAATTTTGGAATATCGAGCCGAAAATGGTCTCAATCGATTGGGTTCTACTCCCCGATGAAGAATCCGTGGCGAAAGTTGAGTCTGTCCGGCCGGCCGGCCGTATCCTCTCTAGCGTCCAAAAGGAATCAGCTAGAGTTTTCATATTTTCAGAATAGGTTAATTGTCCAAATATCTCGGTCAAGTTCGTTATTGGGCCAAATCCGTCGGATAGTTCAGTAGTTATGAGCATCTGAACTTTTGTTTCCTCAATAACTACTAGAAAATCTTTGATCAAGTTGATACTTGAAATATTGTTGAGGGAGGCTGCAACAAAACGGCTCGCAAAATTTCGCAGATCGTCAAGCTAGAAAATTTTTAAAAAATTCCCAAAAAAAATTTTTAATCCTCACTATCTTATAAGATATTTTCCGGATTTAATAAAATTTCGTGAATATATTGGGGTGATCGATATCTTACTTATCCTCAAATTTCATTGTCGTAGCTCTTTTCCATCTAAAGATATAATCATTTTTTTCATTCACTCAAGAGAAAAAGAGAAATGACATACGTCCCGATGATTTTCTTTGAACGATGGCCATCACAGATCGATATTCGGTTGACAAATGCCGGGCTCATTAATCAGTGTCAGTTGGTGTAATATTAATCAAAATTTTCATAACGGGAAATCATAGAGATAGAATTCAATCTCGGTGGCTGAAATAATATACATTGTCAAAATTCAGAAAACACTGAAGTAAGTTTTTAGGAAAAGGGAATTATAGCTTCGAACAAAACTTGGGGAAAATTATGAGTAGTTATTTTTAATTTGAGATATAGGTTTGTTCATTCATTAGGCGTTCATATTTGCATCACATTGTCCCATAGTACGCCAAAAGACTATTGTTCACGTGATCAGAGTGCTTATAGATCTGTTAAGGTTCGAATATTTACTCGCAAGTAGCTCAACAAGAGCGCCAAAGCAATCTGACCTCACGTCAGTGCTTTCTAAATTTGTTCATATCAGCTTTATTATATTCCAGATGTATTGAAAAACCAAACTCAATTATTTAAAATATATCGAAAACATCCTCATATGTTATCTCGTCGATATAATTCAACCTTTTAACTAGATCAGTTCTTCCCACTATTGAATCACAAAGATACAGCGTTGATTGACCAACTCACAACCATGAATATTTGGAGGTTACGTTCAAGACAGGCCTAAGGGTTGAGTCTTTCGTAAGCCATGATGACGGCTTAAAGATTAAAAGAAGTCATCTTCCCTTAATCCGTGGTGCAAGAGAATTTGTGTCTCAAACCTCACCTACAATAAAAAGGGCGATTTTTTGATGTTCAACGCATGGCTTAGCTTTCGGATGGATAAAGACGAATTTTGACGAACCGACGCCTCAACTTCTTCAATTGTTTCTTCATCGCGAACTGAACAAGGACGGCCAGAGTCTTGAATTTGTATCGAATGTATTCTCGAACATCCTGATCGATTTCCTAATGCTATCTTTTCTTAGCGCGTGGCGTGTACGATATTCCGCACGATAGAGACGTTGAGCAGTCACTATTGAATCACCAATACGATAATACACTTGTACGCAGAATGCGTCCCCGAGTACTGTTCTATCGTGACTAAAACTCCACAAAATGGTGAACGCAGCAACCCCTCCCCGCTTCATTTAAAGGCTCCGTTCCGAATATGGCGCGAAAACAAATACCCGATACCCTTTCTGGACACCTTGTATATGGAATGATTTAAATATAAACTTCATTGAAATCTATTTCATGTAATTTAAAGAAACTCGATTAAAATGAAAATTATGTATAAACTAAGAAGTATTCACACATTGCACCAAAACTATGAATTCAATAAGCATTTCTCTTGTGCATTCTCAAAATAACTTCTGGTTTAATAGTAACTGAGCAACATCGAAATTGATAGCCATCTTGGCTGGTAAAAATCGGTAATCCTTTCAAGGCGTAACTTATGAGGGATTGAAATTTGTTAACACATATGTGTTTCGCATATACTTAATCGCCATGTCGCAGTTTCGTGGTTAAACTCCTCCTGCGGTCCAATAATAAACGCTTCATTTTACAACGGCAATAACACACCATTACAAGTACTTGAGTAAACAGCACTAAAAGATGCTGTGAGATATTCGCAGGTCTGATCCATTCACACGCGTTCTGTGAATAAACATAACTGTGCATAAGAGAAATTAAGTAGTTATATAAGTAAGTTTATGCATATACATCACCTGTGCCGCACATCGAATGCAGTAGATTGAAATTAACGTGCATTTTATTCAGCTGAAGTGTAAGATGACACTCCAGAAATGCTGAAGAGGATTGGCTTTATTGTTTATTTTCACGAGGTTAGAAGGCGGAACTACCAGTTCTTATTCCTTAGATTAAAGCACAATGTTCCTTCAGCTACTACATTATGTTTCTCGCCCACTCTTTATTAGGTATTCTATTAATTCTCAATCTATCGAATGAGTTTTTCGTTCAGACATGGATCAGTATTCTTAAGGTTTTATTTATTGATACACATGATTGTTTTTATTTAGAACATCAGAAATAATCATTGAATTCACTGGAGATCCAAAAACGTTTTTTATTGAATAGGGTATATGGTTCTGTAGCAAGTAACAGAAGAAATATACAGAGTTGGGATAAAGTAGGAAACCAAGTAAATATTTCTGAACTAAAAGGGAAATAGTTATGAAATTTTGAGGGTAAGTACAGGGTGGGCAATTTTCGATGTTTTTGCACTACATCTTCTATACAATTGAAGATAGACAAAATTTGATTCCCTATTCTCGACCTCTCTTTCAAAAAACCAACAAGGAAAGAATTCCTTTTTATATATATTTATCTATAAGAATAAATTCTGATTGAGTACTCGGTAATAGGGTTTGGAAATTATGTAAATAATTTACCAATTTACGTTTATATTTCTGTCCAAGGTTGGAACCTTCCAAATTCCACAAATTTTATTTAATTAATAAAGAAGAAAACAAATAGCAGATTCAAGGTTGTGGAAGCCAAAAAAGGAACTCACATATTGGTTATTTCAAAACATAAGTAATTGAAAAAATTTGTCTGATATAAACCTATTTTAACATATCATAAGGTCAAATAATTAAAAAAGTACTAACATAAGGTCCAAAGCTTTAGCGCGCTTGTTCTAGAGTCTTCTCCGGTGATCTGGAACAACGTGATACAAATACAAACGCCACGACGAATAACAAACCTATATCTCAAATTAAAAATTAGTGCTCACAGTTTCCATTTAGTTTTATTCGAAGCTCAAATTACCTTCTCCTAAAACCCACGTCAGTGCTTTTCTCAATTTTAACAAGGAACATTATTTAACAGTAATGAGCCTTTTCGATTAATTTCCCCCAAACTGACACTGATTAATAAGTCGTACCTATATCAATCGAATACAATCTGTGAATACATCGAGCACTAAAATTTCTGACGCATTTTTTGAATCTCTTTTCTCTTAAGTAAATGGAAAATAAGAATATCCTCAGGAACAGGGAAGCTACAAAGAGTCCAGAAATGGTATCGGGTATTTGTTTCAGCTCTATATTCGGATCGGAGCGTCTGAAAGGAGCGGGGAGGGGTTCGTGGTGTCTGCCATTTTGTGGAGTTTTAGTCACGATGGAACAATACTCGGGGACGCATCGTGAATTGTGCGTACGAGTGTATTATCGTAATGGTGATGCAATAGTAACTGCTCAACGTCTCTATCGTGCGGAATATATGAAAAATATTTTTTAGCGCATCACATATATTCCAAGTTACAACTCGATTCGATGGATATTTTAGGAGTTATTAAGGATATCTTTTTGTGGGACTCTCACCTCACTAAACCACCCTCCTCTTTCCCCGAGCATTCTCGCCACCTGGAAGAGGCTGCTCCGTACGTCAGGATACCTAATTTCAGATCCTCATAACTCCTATTGCTATTGGACGGATTTAGCATAATAACGAACTATACTGAGATATTTGAACTGTCAACCTATTCTGAGAGTATGAAAACTCTAGCTCATCTCCTTTAGATGATGAGAAGATATGGCCGACCAGACGGATATAGGTAATCAAGTTTGACACTGTATCATTATTCATCATGAAGTCAAACCCAAGATTATGACTATTTTCGACTCGATAGTCGAAAATAACATTTGAGCAAAGCGATAGCACGTTGTTCTACTATAACAAGAGAGCAAAAAAGAAGTAGAACATCGAAAGGGCACAGAATTCATAATGAAACTTTTTGGAAGGATTCAGAGGTAGAAGTATTATTATATCTAATTATTGTCAGTAAATAGCTGTAAATATACTGATCAACAATTGCTAGGGATCACTTATGAGCGTCTCTTCATTTGTATTTTTTTCAAGTTATCACGTGAATATCTGTACATTATATGTTCTCTAAGGAAAAATTAAGATGTTTTGAGTTGATTATATCAAATTTTTCCTCACTTCATCGGCTCTTGTTCACAAAATCGATTATTATCTGTAGGCTGTTACAGGTGGAGTGAAAAGCAATGTGGTATTTGTTATTAAATCTGTTTTTTTCTCTCGTTCAAACACATAAGGTGACAAAAATTGAAGAAATGAGAACAATATCAGCTTATCAGTCATGCCGAGAAGACGTTTGGCTCCTGTGCAACTGGACCAAATCATACGGTGGATACAGGAAGGTTTGTCCCAGCGAGAAGTGTCCCGGCGGTTGAATGTTTCGCAAAGTGTCGTGAGTCGGGCTTGGAATAGGTTCATCCAAAACGACTCAGTAGCTTATGTTCGTGGGGAGGTCGGCAGCGCAGTACAACAGCTGCCCAAGATCGTCTTTTGATCCTCAATGCTAGGAGAAATCTCACTTACCCGGCGTCGCGGCTCAATAGATCACAGAACAGGAGTTTTAAATTCGTACCAGACTGTAAGACGAAGACTACATGTTCGTGGTTTGAGAGCACTTAGGAGGGTACAACATCCCCGTTTGAATAGGGAACACCGGGTTCATCGACGGCAATGGGCTGAGGAGCACCGCAATTGGACAGTTGAAGATTTGAGCCGATGTTTATTTACGGATAAGTCTAGATTTCGTTTGGTCAACTCCGATGGACGTATTCTTGCTTGGACGGAAAGAGGTCGAAGGTATGTAAAACAGTTTATGGTACCTAAAACTTTTGGCGGAGGTTCTATATGTGTATGGGGAGGCATTTGTTTGAACCAACGCACAGAGTTGGTTGTTCTGCTGAACACCACAATGACCAGCCAGAGATATCACGATATGATTATTGAACCCATAATTGTTCCGTTTGCGGCTGCCTTGGGCGAGAATTTCATTTTAATTGACGATAATGCCCGTCCACACCGTCGTCGTCTGGTTAATGAAGCGCTAGAAACTCATGCTATTGATAGGATGGACTGGCCAGCTCGCTCTCCAGACATGGATTGCATAGAACATGTCTGGTCTGAGATGTCTAGACAATTGTCAACCTTAGAACAACCGATCAATAACCTGGAGGACCTTTCTAACGCTTTACGGGATATTTGGACGAATTTGCCCCAAAATTTTATAAATCGTTTGATTGAAAGTATGCCTCGTAGGGTAGAATGCTTGAGACGAGCTCGTGGAAGACCAACTAGGTACTAGCTTAACCGAAACTTCAGCCTTCTTGTGGTTTCATCACAAAATTTTTATGTTATTCAAACACAGAATGTTGAGTGTTCCTAATAAAGTCTTTTTTTCTATCCAACTTTCCAATTTTTAATTTTTTTCTCAAGTGAACCATATTATCAACTGAAAATACTCTGATATCTGACTAAATTTATAATCTTGGATCGAATATTTCAGAAATATATTTAGAAAAAGTAAGTGATACCTATCAATTGTTGAGCAGTGTATTACTGAGACCTAAGATGTCTACTAATTCATTAACATTGGATTTTTTTTTCATTGATGAAACATATTCCTTAAAAGGTTTCTCTGTTTGGATTTGGTTCAGTAGTTAGAAATTTGCATTATTTAAATTTGAATTATCACAATTATTTAAAGCGTGTATGGAACTAGCGCATCTATCTGGATGCAATTTGATGTATATCACTTTTTTGAATATCAAAACAAACGTCTCTTTGAAGTTTGGGAAGTCTGACCAATGTAAACACCAGGGTACGTACCTATATTGTGATTCAATAAGTTGAAAAGTTGCCGATTACATAAATGGTGATCGTAAAAATTCTTAAATTGAAAATGGGATCTTCCCACTCGAAGGACACGAAACAAGACGTGACGGAAAATGGTGCAGTAAATTCAAATTTCATAGTGCAGGAGAGCGAATACAACATCACGAAAGATGTTAAGATTGTAATGTTCCTTATACTGGCAATACTGGTGATGGATATGGTTTTCAAACTGTATAAGGCTCACAAGAAAAAATATGGAGAGACGCATTAGAAGGAACCTCAACGTATCCCCTGGGTTCTGTTGCACAAGTATAGACAAGAGTGCTACATGACTACATGGTGTGAGTGAACTATTCAGGAACAACAAGAAGGTTTTGTACTCAACATTCCTATACTTTGTTAAAGAAATTAATTGCTGACTCTTATTTTACCTATGTTGAATATCCAATTAACAGTTCTATGTTTAAGGTCCGAGGATGGAAAAACCATCATAGATATTACAATTATTGCGTATTGGTTATAGTATAATATAGTAAGTAATATGCCCACCGATGTCACAGGCTCATGAACACTAAAAACAAAGAGCTGAATTTAAAGTTAGATCAGGTAACAGTTTCATTGAAAAATACTAGCAAAAGAATTTTGAAGAAAGAAGTCCCTAAAACAGAGGCAACAAGGGCAGATATTAGAGATAACCTGGTAAGTTCATTCAATGACTTAACTCAGATTTTGAGAGACACTTGGGATACTTTAGATAACGTCGATAAACAAATTTGCAAAACTTCTTTCCTTAATAGTAGAGATAAAGTAGTACGCTCATTTCAAGTACTGGGAGTCAAGATTAAAGTTCCAACTTCATGCCTAGAAAAGATTGATCCACTAGTTTTAGACGAGGACTCAGAAGTAAAAACTCATTTGAAATTATGGCCACTGCAGAAAGTGAATTTTCAATTTGGCAAGTAAATTACTTCCTAATCAATTCGACGGCAAAATTGAAAATTTACGTTCATTTCTGGATGCATTAGAGCTCTTGAAAAGCATCTGTACCAACGGTCAAGGTAATGCAGTTGCATTTATCAAAACACGGTTAACAGGGAAAGCTCGCGATCTGATCACCGAGGAAAATGACATTGATGATATAATTTCAAAATTGAGGAACGGAATAAAAGGGGAAAGCTCTCGTTTATTATCAGCCAGACTTTCGAGCTGTAGACAAAATCACAAAGACCCTGCTAGTTTTGCATCCGAAATAGAAGTTTTATCGGAAAAACTACAAAAGGCGTATATAAGCGAGGGAGTGCCCAGAGAAGTTGCAGAAAATTACTCTGTGGAAGCCACGGTACGCTCACTCATGCAAAATTCTAATAACGAACGAGCAAAATTAGTCGTTGAAGCTGGTTCATTTAAGTCGGTACAAGAAGTTTTATCGAAATTTGTGAGTGCTTCAGAACAATCAACCCCAAAACAATGTACTTTATTTCGGGCAATATAGGCGTCCTAGGCGAGGTTTTCAAATCGGCGTGATATTGGAAACAGGTATAATCAGAATTACCGTCAAAATAATAACAATCCCTCAGAACAAAATACCCGCAATCAAAATCGTCGTGGTCACTCGAGAGGGTACAGACGATATGGAAATGCTACTAGACAGGTAAGGTATCTCGAAAAAATAGACGATAATAATTAGGAAAAACCAATCGGTCCCCCCACGGGTCCGATTGGGGGAAAATCAAAGCAACACAATGAATTAGATAATGTCTTTTCTATCAATTTGTCACTGTCAAATATAGTTATTCTTACGACTCAAATGACAGGAATGGAAAATATGTATTTTGTCGACACAGGTGCTGATATTTCAATTTTCAAAAAGGGAAAAATACGGTCAGACATTTTCGTGGATAATTCAAAAGCGAGTAACCTTCGAGGAATTACGGATGAACTCACCAAATCATTGGGTGTTGTAGAAACTTACATTTCAGTCGAAGAATACGATCTAAAACATGCTTTTCACGTAGTCAACGACGATTTTCCGATACCAGGTGACGGAATTTTGGGTAGAGATTTTCTTGCAAAGTATAACGTTGCTATCGATTACGGCAATTGGACTATGAGAGTCAGGTGGACGAATACCAAATAACTATTCCAATTTTGAATGGCCCCGCAGAAAATCAAGTTTTCATTCCAGCTCGATGCGAAGTTGTTAGAAACATTCGCTGTTTAGACAATATAACCGAGGATCAGTTAGTCATGAATAAGGAACTTGCACCCGGAATATTCGTAGGAGAACCATAATAACACCATCTAATAAACTTGTTCGCATAGTAAATACAACATTAGAAGATGCCTGGTCGACACTTCCAAAATTCAGACAAGAAATTTGAATGAATTCTATATTTACAGTGTAGAAAAGGAAAACATTGATCGAATTCCACAGTTAATGAGTGAACTCAATTCAGATATACCGGACTATGTCAAAGAAGATGTACTATTACTTTGTTCGGAATTTTCGGATATTTTTGGTTTAAAAACGGATATACTAACAACAAATAATTTTTATTCTCAAAAGCTCAAAATGACAGACAATACACCAGTTTATATAAAAAACTATAGGCTGCCCTATTCTCAAAAAAATGAAATCAATCGGCAGGTCCAAAACCTCTTAGATAACAGAATTATCGAACCGTCTTTTTCAGCTTACAACAGTCCGTTACTGCTTGTCGATAAAAAGTCAACTTCCGGTAAGAAATATCGGTTAGTGGTAGATTTTAGGGGTGTAAATAAGAAGCTTGTTGCTTGGAAATTTCCTTTACCACGAATTTCGGATGTACTTGACAATCTTGGTCGCTCAAAGGTCTTTTCAGTCATCGATCTTTTGAGTAGTTTTCATCAAATTCCCTTAGATGAGGAATCGAGAGACATCACGTCATTCAGTGTTGATTCTCAATCATACCGATTTACAAGACTTCCTTTTTGGTTTATCAGTCAGTCCAACTAGTTTTCAAAGAATGATGTCTATTGCCTTTTCCGGATTGAGCCCCGAAAAAGCATTTCTTTATATGGATGACTTGATAGTTATAGGATGCTCCGTTCAACATCATATGAGTAATTTGCGAAAAGTATTCGAAACGTGTAGGAAATTCAACCTAAAGCTGAACCCTGCAAAGTGTAATTTTTTCAAAAATGAGGTAACATTCTTAGGTCATAAAATAACAGATAAGGGAATTCTTCCGGACGAAGCAAAATTTGAAGTCATTAATAAATACCCTATACCAAAAAGTAGTGAAGAGATCAAAAGATTCGTTGCTTTTTGTAATTACTACTACAGATTTATTCCAAATTTTGCAGAAATATGTCATCCTCTGAATACGCTCACTAGAAAACGGACACAATTCCTTTGGACCGAGGAATGTCAAAATTCTTTCGAAAAATTAAAAAAAGCATTGATTTGTCCACAAATTCTGCAGTATCCGGATTTTTCCAAACCATTCATACTAATTACAGATGCTTCCGAGACCGCGTGCGGAGCAGTGTTATGTCAAAATTTCGACGGTAATGAACTTCCAATAGCATACGCTTCGAAGACATTCAGTAAGGGAGAAAAACACAAACCCACAATCCTGAAGGAATTAACAGCAGTTCATTTTGGCATTAAGCATTTTAGATGTTATCTATACGGAGCTAAAAAATTTTTAGTAAAAACTGATCATCGACCACTAGTTCACCTTTTCTCAATGAGAGATCCTTCTTCCAAATTGACGAGAATAAGATTAGACTTAGAAGAATATAATTTCGAAATTGAATATGTTAAAGGAGAAAACAACGTGATTGCAGATGCCCTGTCACGCATAACTATAGAGGATCTGAAAAAGCTAAACGCTGATAACTCACAAATACTAGCAGCAACTAGGTCAATGTCAAGGTCAAGTTATAATAAAAGTAAAACTGATTCTTCAACAATATCATCTAACATTACTACACCCGAGTGTCGTGTTCGGGAGGCGTTGAATAATTTCGATGTTTTGAAATTACCACAAGTACAATTCACAATCTCGCGAGATCATATTACAATAACAATCATTCATAAAAGAAAGAAGAGCGCTCTCACCTTGTTTTTAATCACTAACGGCAAAATTCCTGTGTTAGCACAAATTTTGTCTGAGCTGAATCGTTTCGCCAGTGAGAAAAAATTGGGTCAATTAAGAATGAATTTGAAGGATGCCTTATTTACACAGTGCACTGTAAATGAATTTAAGGAAGTAGGTCAAAATATTTTGAAAAATGTTGAAATTGTACTTTGTAGCCCGCGAAGAGTAATTAAGGATAAAGAAGAACGACATCAATTAATGACAAAATTTCATGACAATCCTGTCTACGGTGGTCATAGTGGACAGAAAAGACTGCTCAAAAATTGAAATCTCACTATTTTTGGAAAGGCATGTCGCGTGACGTAGCTAAATACACAAGAGAGTGTCATAAGTGTCAAATCAATAAAAAGGTAAAGGTCATATAGAACCACTAGTCTTGACTCCCACACCGCAAAGAGCTTTTGACATTGTATCCATTGATACAATAGGTCCTTTTCAAAAATCAAACATTGGAAATTCTTATGCAGTAACTATTCAATGCGAACTGACGAAATATGTAACCATCATACCAATTGTCAATAAAGAAGCCAAAACTGTGGCGAGGGCAATAGTAGATGACTTTGTTCTGATATACGGCCCCATGAAGGAGGTTAGAACTGACATGGGCACCGAATATAAGAACGAAGTATTCACAAATGTTATTAAATTGTTAAATTCGGGTCATAAAACCTCAACAGCTTACCACAGCCAAACTATAGGCGGTTGTGAAAGGAATCATCGTGTTCTAAATGAGTTTATACGGATGTATGTGAACGAAACAGTTACAGACTGGGATATCTGGACCAGACATTTTGCATTCTGCTATAATACTACTCCAAGTACTTATCATAACTATACACCTTTTGAACTAGTCTTCGCAAGGAAAGCAAACCTAGATACTGAATTGTTCACAAAAGTTCGCATAGATCCAGTATACAATCTTGATGTCTTTGACCAGGAAACTCGTTACAGACTTCAGTTTGCCTTGAATAGAACTAAAAATTTCCTAGACAAAGTAAAGAAGGAGCGGAAATCAAAATTAGACCAAAAATCAAACAATTTAAGTTTGGTTCCCGGTGATCTCGTGCTGACGTCAAACGAAGATAGAAAAAAATTGAATTCATGGTTTGACGGCCCCTTCAAAGTAATTGAAACACAAGGTGTCAACTGCACAATTGAGGATGACAAGGGTAGGCATATTACCATGCATAAAAATAGAGTGAAAAATATTTCCCTGCGCAGTAAAGAGGTATACCTATTGACTATTTTATTATGTCCCCGACGGTTGCAACCACCCTATTGATGAACTTTTTGTGTTATTGATTAAATTACTACTTATCATGTTATTTTATTATTTAGGTATAATTGTAGGGTTATAACAATCTCTAGTTTTAGTTGAAGCGATACCTTATTGTAGTAGATAGTTAATAGTGATTCTAGATGTAGCAGAGTTGTAATATGTACCTAGTTATGTCTTTTGTTATGTCTTTATTCCTTAATTTGATTGCTTGTTTCACAATTCACATTCCTGGATGTCCTTACAATCGGCCGTTGTAACGGACATCTTCAGGAAAGGGAGGTGTAAAGCCTGAACAACCTGTATATTAATTCCAAATTAAAGAGAACAATATTGTTTATTCATTCAGGCTTGGTATTAGTCAATACGCCAAGCTTGCAATATATTTTGTAGGACACCAATCCGAGTTCAATGAATTCGGAATAGGAGAATCAATCGAATAAAGATGTCCAAATGATCAAGTAGTTATTTATTCATTACACCAGGACAGTTTAAACATGTCAATGCTTTTCTAATTTTTTTTTTGTTGCACTGTTTCAGAGTTCGGGAAAAATCTTTATACCAAGTGCGCTAAAGCTCCTGACTTGAAGTATTTTCCTGAATTTCTATGCGTCGGTCTCTGGCCTCTCAAACCGATGTGTTACATGAATGAAAAATGTCGGAAAAACTTGACGCTCAAAAGTATCTGACAAAACTGTGCCATCATCAAGCGGATCATGAACTTCATCTATGGAGCAACCGAACACTGAATCCATTTCCAATTCATACTTTCCCTATAAAGTACCCATTAGTCATTTATAAGATAAAACACTGACAATTTCCCCGTTAATGGTCATTCGAATATATTTATGCAAGCCAGTTTATCTGTAACGCTTAAACACTACTAAACGTACAGGTAACATGACGTTTAATACCTGACAGTAAAACGCATATCGATTCACCAATAATATACGAGAAATTATATTACCTTCTAATTTTGAAACTGACCGTAAACGTCTCTAATGAATTTTATGTCCGTTCAATGTGTACCAGCCATAATTTTCAGATGGTTCTCAGCCTGGGTGATCTTTATTGTGAATTTGATAGAATGGATAAATATGCTTAGAAATTTTAATTATTCAACGCTCATAAACAATTATGTCCTTGTGTGGAATGACCTGATGTGAGGAAGAGAACTAATGCTGAACTATGGGTACATCAAACCATAATTGATCTATTCAATATTCATGAAATATGACCATATATCTGCTATAATGGAATATCAGTGATGGAGATTGTTAATCTTTCTTGGGAACATGTAAAGAGATTTCAACAAGATCTTGCCTTTGCATTTAAGGGCAAATCGACATAAACAACAATTCAACAGATTAATGATTAAAGATACGGTAATTGGTTCAATGAATTCAGAAATAAAACGATACAACCCAATTTGAAAACAAAGCCCTAAGCAGTGGCTATTTAAAAGATATCGTATCTGTCTCGGTGCAGAAAAATAGGCCTCATGGATGAACTATAACTATATACCTTTATAACTATAACTGGAGATCAAAGCAGTGTAAAAAACAGCAAGTTTTACTCTCCTGTATGATACAATCTACAACTAGCACATACAGGGTATTTGATTACTATATTAATTGTAACGCTAGTTCGCCTGCTCATAGTGCACCCTGGGTAACGCTAAATGAATTAGCACAAACATGGCATCCAGACAATCTAAGAATCTCCTGACTACATATCACGCAGAATCACTAAATTATTAAGTTGTTATTAGCAATCATGAACCAGAACAAAGTATATGGCCTTTCTCACTACTCTTCATCTAGAAATTTGGCCTTCTGTCCGGTTTTACCAAATCAACATTAATTATATAGGCAATAAAAAGCCAGTATCTATAGAAAATGTTGAGGAATTATGATATTGACTTAGTTACAATACAGGAAACTCACTGCTAATCTGATCAAGAGTACTGCATCCCTAGAAAAGTGCCATCTACATCTTGAAGACTGAACTAGCCTCGCTTTCTCTGTAGATTCATACTACAACACGTGACTTCCAAATTCAACGACTACAATCGAATGCGTAAACATTCACCAATGGACCACTCACTATATTGTCCTAATATGGACTTGGTTGCACTTGGAGTCTTGATTCTCTGGGGTATCGAACGTCAAAGGTGGCTAGCTCGCACCATTGGAGCGATTGTTCTTCGGAATTGTCGTTTTTTTTTCATCAGTTTATATTCAATAAATTATTAGTATAAATATTATCTGTAATATAACTCTATTTAGATAAGGTAATTTTTTACATGATTTCTTGAGTTTTTCTGGTCGCGCTGTATGTTATACTTTTAGGTAGTCACTAATACTGATATTCTGTGATTAAATCCAACAACAGTCAGGAAAAACATTTTTGGAAAATAATAATTGAAGAATAACAAACCGGGAAATGATATTCCGAGTTCAGAGGTCAATTGAGTTCAGAGCTGATAATCGCGTCTTGCTCATATATCACCTGTTATTGGGGGGCCAGTCAAATAAACATCCTGGCTGAAGTGAGAGAATCCGATACTCTCATATCTGGAATTCGGACCAGTAATCACTAAATTATCCACGAAAGAAGAAACCAGCACGTAACTTCGCAAATTATTCAACAATGTACCTATATATTATAATATATGGAAACAGATTCGATCCCCGTTATCTTCCGACGTCGTGCCTGAGATTGTTTTCAGTAATTATTAGGTGTCTTTGAATCCACCGCTCGGTGAACGTACATATAGCCGGAGGCTATCAAAATGTCATATGCATGAAGGCTTTTTAAATGCGCTTACACGCTCAAAAAAGCGAAAGAATCATTATTGGTGTTATTTAATCTAAGTATGACTCACGATCGAATATTTTTGATATATTTTGACCTTGTTCCTGGTGTAAATTGCGATATTCTGTATAATTGGGAGCCTGATATCTTCCTTATTCAAAATGGGACACCTATATCATTCCATAACTTACTCAGGGATCGGTGCTCGGAGCGATTTTGTTTGCAATGCCGTCAATGACTTGAGGTAAAAACTTATTGTTAGAGTTTTACTTCATTTGAACAACCCCTATATTGCTACAACCAACTTTTCAGTATAGCATTGCATGTTGCTGCATTGCGCCCAAACGATCTGTCAACCTTCATCATGAGTCAAAATATCTGAGTAGAAGTTGAAGTAGAACCAACCTCTGATGATGACAAAACATAATCTTTGTGTTCCATTCGGAACTTGAGTCTTCAAGAGTAACGCTACATATAAATAATTATTTGTGTGCATAGAGTGTGAAGGTTTTGATTAGACGATTAAAATGTATTCTTGTTAAACTATCCCTCTGCCCAGTTTGAAAAACGATGTGATCTCACAAAAATCCAATACTTACAACTTCCTGAGACTTTTAATTTGTAAAAATATTAGAAAAACACTGACATGAAGTCGAGAGTCATCCTCTAATGGTCCATTAGGAGTACATTGAAGATGCTTCAAATAAACAATATTTCATTAATTTCTAATTAACTATATTATATATATATATATACTAACTTTTCAGATCCTGTTTGATGGTTATTTTCAGAAAAATTTATCTCACAAGGGAATTTTAAAGAATTCAGGTCAGACAAATAACTAGGTAATCATTTTTGTAAATTGAGTTTTTCAATAAAGTTATCATACAAAAGATATTTATAATATATATATGAATTAAAATAAGGGTTTGTCGACTCAGATTTAGAGGGTAAATTAATGAATACTATTTATTCTACGCCAAGCTTTCGCATTTTTATTCAATGCATCCTCAGGGCTTCTATAAAAGTACAATAACGATAAAACAATATAAAATGTTTTGATTTTTTGTTCTATAACTTACTGAATGTTAGATTTCTCAAATTATTGGTATCTAGCAATAAGAGACTCGTCATATTATAAAATCCAAGTAAATTTCAGTCATCAAAATCAACAAAAAGTTTCACGCTATCACATTTTTACAATTTTATTGTTTTAATAAAAATCATAGGTTATGTTTCTGTTCTCTATGATATTGTAGTTACTCCTCGGTGATTTTCCTGGGTACATCGTAAAAATTTTTATATTTTGACACATTCAAGAGGTAACTATACAGGGTGAGTCTTTGACCACTGCGTTAATTTTAACCATAGATTCTTTACGTCAAAAAAACACTTTCTTCCTATAACATTTTTCCAAATTTGGCCCCGTTCAAAAGATATAGGGTGTTGAAATTTCATAAAAAAATTGCATTTTCACCTGTAATATTCAAACGACAATATCAATTGAAATGATCTCCTGTAGAAGGTTTTTGATAACACTCATGCATATTTTGGCATCAATAGATTCATTCCATTTCTTGTGGGTTTCTCACTACTACTCTACAGATTGGTTAAATTGCATGAAAAACAAATATCGTTGAACTAAAGGTCCGTATCTTGTACTTCCTGGAATCATTAGTCTTTTTTGCAGATAAAATCATTCTCCATCCTGAGATGAGATATTTGAAGTTGAAAGGAATTAAATCGATATAATTTTGTCCAAATTTTTTTATTTTCCCAAATCCAACTCTGTGCTGAAATGATTCAATAACAAGATTTGTTCAATGTTGCCATATTTTATGTCTATATTAAATATTTCTTCAAAAGGTTGGGGAAATCTCTCCAGTCTATGGTTCCACCACTAAAAACTAATAGATGAAATTAACCACTGAACAATTTTTGTCTTATATTCACTACAAAATCTGAATTGCCATTTGCTGTATTCATTATTAATGATGTCTAGCACCTTGTTTAATATTTAATCCAGAGTAATATTCCATAAGAAATAGAGAAAAAGATTTCCTTCACTAACATAGGTACTTCGGTATATTCTCATGACCGTTGAAATAGGTAATGTATTTTCTGTCAGGACCTGTTGAATTGAAGACTTGTCTTTATGAAGAGCTGGTTCTTTATAGCTTCAGACTTTCAGGGTCCATCAAATTATATCTATTCTAACATAGGAATGCTTCAAATTAAGATCATATGAGTTTTAAAATCTTCGAATCCAGTTGATTTATTTTGTAGGTTTAAAATTTTTTCACATATTTATTTCATACACCGATCCAACCTGGTACCTACACGAACTTAGGAGATAATAGAATTTGACTTAGTTTTAGTATTTCTGAATGTTTGTTATGATGCATGGTTAATTAAAATTCAATCAATATTGAAACTGGAAGCTATAGGTTCATAAACAAGAAAGATTAGAATAGAAATGTATTTTCTGACCATAATCATACTGAGTTGAATAATTTCAAACTATAGAAATTATTATTTTTATTTTATTATAATATTTTCCACATTTTTAAATAACTGTTGACAGTTTCAAACAGAATCAAAACAACAAGGAACCACAGAACACTATTTTATTGGGCACAACCCACCACAGAGACGTTATTATAACATTTTAATGTGGTAATAATTCACTCTAGTTATTCTGAGAAAATTATAACTGAAGATCGATAATGATTACAGATATTATCTTTCATTTAAAAAAACTTTGCAATTATTAATTTTTTTCTCTCTTGGGGTTCGGTAATAAATTAATATTCTATGGTAAGGTATTAAAATTTGACATAATCTATGAATAACCATTATTCAATATTTCTGTTTTTGTTTACATAATTTAAACAGATATTCTGATTATAAAAACCAAAAATTTGTTCAGTAATTAATTATAGTCTAAACAGAATAGATTCTTACAAACGAAAAAACACGTAGTTAGTTTTTTCAGAATCAAATGTAGGTGATCAAACCTAATTCCTTCAAGCAAATATAATTGCACATCTAAATCTGAGAATACTTGTAATCTGTTCAAGTAATTTGTTATTGGGATTCAGTAGAGAAAATAATCATCAAGCAAAGTAACATCACTGTAAAATAATTATTCGTAGTGACATTATTCATTGTTGTTGAAGATTTCGAAAAAGATTGCCATATTTTTAACAGTCTCATATACCTGTTCACTGGTCTCTGTCAAGGAGAAGAAACTTGAATAATATCAGTGTTTGTAAAATCATAGATGATTTTTTCTGGCTTTGATTGAAAAATCAACAAATTAAATTTCCACCAACCATGTTTCAATTCGAGAAATGCTTCTGTTTTTAAATGTGAAAGAGCTAGAAAGAATATCCGGCGTAAGGCTCCAAAAAAATTTAATGTGTAAAAACTTATATAATTATAGTAGCTGTACCTGTTGTGATATTTTTTCGTGATCTCAACAAACTTTCATGAAAATTGCACTTGAACATCTGTTCGATTCATAGTAAAATTTCGATTTTGTGTAATATAATAATATGTATGTAGGTGGTTATGGAGCAGTTATTCTTAATAGTAACATTTATATCCCTGTATAGTGACTTGTCCTGTAAATGGATTTTCTGTTGGACAATAAAGCTATTATTATTATTATTATTATTAGAAATTTGGTTTTCAATATTAAAACCAGATTAAATTATGTTGGGAAAAAAGTGATAAGAATCAGTATTTACTGAAAAAAAAGTGTAGTTAAGATTTGAAGATGACGAATGAGGAAAGTATTCAGTTTCTAAAATCAATTCACCTTTAAATCTTAAATTCAGTAAACAAGCTAGGCAGGAATTTTTACTCGCTTGTTCCTAGTTGAACAGCGAGCTATCGTTTTTTCAAATGCCTGTAACTTTCTAATCTCGATTGATTGTCCATTGTCCAAATATCTGGGCCAAAAACGTCGGATAGTTCTGCATTAATTATGCATTAGGAATTTCGTTTCCTCAACATTTCCTAACATAGTAACATATCCACCAGATCAACTTGTAACTAGAAAGATGTTCGGATAGCGTTTAAACAAAGAAGATTGTCAAATTTCATAGAAACCGTTCCTGAATACTTGATATCTCGTAAGATAATCATCAGCATTAAGAATAAGCAGGCTGATGCTCATGACATCACGTCAGTGCTCATCTAAATTTTTTAAGATCCATCCAATATTCTTGTACATTTCTCAAATAAAATTTTGTTCTAATTCATTTCATTTCGGTGAACATTAAAAAAATTCGGAAACGTCAAATTAAGAAAATTATCGGAAATTTTCCGTAACGACTCCTTATAAAGGGTGATTGAAATTTCCATGACTCTTATGAATATGATTCGTAAGTCAGTTGTGATCCAATGAATGATAATAAAATTTTTATGCGAAAAATTTTCCAGGTAGTTTTCTTCTAACGACGAGCCATTGTACCCCATTTTTATGACTTTCAACTATACTCGTTTGAAGAATGAAATATCTGTGAGACGAGATCATATTTTCGGTCAGCTTGGAAGAAATGAATAAACTATCTTCTGGAGGGCGGTCTCCTATATCGGGTTTGTATAAGTTGTAGACAAATGAGAATTTCGGGTTTATACACAAGGCACAGCGTTGCCAGATTTAGGGATTGGAGACGTTGATCGAGTATACCGTTTACATACAGCAAGACGAGGTCGCCGGAAGCGCCCTCGCACTGGCCGTTCCCGAAGTATTTCTGTATAAAATATGATGTTTCACCGACTTTTCGGACCCGGCTCAAAATTCATATATAACACCCCTGACCCCCTGATTATGATTCCATTGAGAAACGTTGTCAGACCCGGAGCCGGGTCTGACAACGTCACTTTGGATCGAAAAGTCGGTAGAGTATACCGATTTGGGTCTGTGTAGGCAGTCAAACAAATCTATATATATATGATATAATATATATATTATATTATATAATATATTATATGATATAATATATATATATTATATTAGTTAGGTCTATATTCACTAATTTGAAAGACAGAGATAAGATCTTAAATAAATCTAATTTTGTCTACAGCATTCCATGTAAGGATTGCGATCAAATATACATAGGTCAGACTTCCACCAAACTTCAACAAAGGATAACACTACACAAAAGCCATATCAGAACTCTTAAAAATTCCTGTGCTCTTACCAATCATGTGAATTCTGAAGATCATCATCCTGATTATGAAAATATAAAAATATTAGATTCAGAACCTAATTTCAAAAAAAAAAGAACATTTATGGAAATGGTGAGAATATCACAATATGATAACTCCATGAACTCTAGGAAGGATATTAACTCTTTGAGCACAATGTATTCTTACTTGATTTCTATAGAAAAAACAAGAAATGTGACTAACGTTTCAAACTTAGATATAAGTGAATAACAAAATCTTTTAACACCGAACATATGTTCTTATTCTAAGTAATCTGATTCTAAATTAAAGCTTGTATTGTATATCACATATGCCTAGCTCTCAAGATTCCACTTCGATGTTCACGTCTTTAAATGACATCCAAAAATTGTCAATCATTATTATATTTTTTGAGCTATCATAATTTAAGGTCTTGAATTCATGTTAATTAGATTAAGATTTAATGAACATCATTTCATAATCAATCTCGCTATCGTAAGTACTGAAGATCTGTAACCTGTTCACCAATTGATTTTTAATAATTTGCAGCACTCTTGAAAAAGAAACAAATTGTTTTGAAAGCTCGAGTAAAGGATAAAAAGAGTCTTCTACTTTTTATTTGAACTGGTCTCTGTCAAGGAGAAGAAACTTGAATAATATCAGTGTTTGTAAAATCATAGATGATATTTTCTGGCTTTGAGTGAAAAAAATCATAGGTTATGTTTCAATGTGACAACCTCTTGCCTTGGAAGTTTTCATAGAAATGATGGTTTTCATGATTTGGAAATCTTAAGAAGAAAAATTACAAATGTATGATGATAACATCCAATAATTCTGAGGTTTTTTATCGTTGAATTTCTCACTGGGAAGGGATGGTTTGTAATCTTGAAGTAGAAAGAAATTATAGTAAACAGCAAAAAACGATGTTTATGGTGTTGAATTTTTTTCCACCAGAAAATTAGTATTTTGTATCTTCCTTCTGGATATGGACCTAATCGGATGAAACATGAGTGAGTGAATCATTTCTTATAGGGAAGATAATGTTTTTAAACAATTCAGATTCAATAGTGGATGCTGTGGAAAGTATTTTTCATTCAAACTATACTGGACTACAGAGGGGTATTTGCCCAATGTGAAAACTTAAAATGCTTATAACTTTTCAACGCAGCTGAATATAGAAAAACCGTAATGGAAAAAGTGTTTCTTTTGATCTCAAGAACCTATGGTTAAAATTAACGCAGTGGTCAAAGACTCACCCTGTATATTGAGCTCAGATTGTTGGTATCAGTTTTTTTGTTTATAAACAATCAGAATTCTAGATTCTACTGATCTTCGTATTCAAAGTGCCTACCTCATAATGGCTTACTTCAAAAGAAGGCCAATAGAACACAATATACGAGATGCAGTAGCTGTTCATTATTCGAAAATTAGCAATATTGCTTCATTAAACAACAATAAATCCAAGGTTGTAATGCAAATGCCTTCAAGTTTCAGTAAGTAATATGCATACAGAATCGACAAATAGCATCATATCCTCCAACGTCATAATAGTTTCTTGCAGACCAATATTGTTTTATGTCTGCCATGCAGGGATAAGTGGATCCCCATGATTCTTACATTCATAATAACTATCTTCCACTCATCCTATATTGCATATGAGTACGCTGTATTTCTTATTAGTTTGTTCTTTATAGAATAAACTATCATCGTAAATAATATAATGTAATCGTTTCACCTTCACCTCAATTTGTTTTTGTATGTGTCGACCATTTCAGTACAATCGGAATATTATCTTATTTGCTTTGTTCTCAGACAAATTAGCACTCAAGAAATGAGAGTGGAATTGAGTAATGGGATTAATTTTCTGTTTTTATTCGTACCACCGTGATGGTCATTCCATTTCTGTGATGAAAATCTTTCTTTGAATCTCCTATGTGAAAGATTTCTTTTGTTTGTACATTTTATTTCTGCGCTCTTTCGTTTTTATTGGACATTTTGTCAATTTTTCCAACGAAGATAATCTTAATCTATGGTTGTCTATAAAATGAATATTGTCATATCTGCCTTGGAAAACTCATAGGTTTTTACAATAAGATCGTACCTTGAGGAAATTTAATGATGTTCTGAATATCAATAACCTTGATAATCATTCAAAATTTTGAGGATCTCTGATGAATATCTCATGTTTAACAAAAATCTTCTGTAATTTTCAATTGAGACAATCCAGCAATAAGAAAAAAAAGAGTGCGTGTAACGTTCACAAGCGATTGAAGTAAAACTTCTTTGACATTGTAGGAAATGGTTAATTAATTTAAAAATTATATAAAATATGACCCGTTTTTATATAGAATAAGTATTTTTTATAGCGATAAATGTTTTTTTATTCTTGATAAGTGTTGTATATGTAGCATAAGTTTCTTCATGTAAAATGACTGTTTTTCTAATTTTTCTTTAAATTGTTTGTTGTTTATTGATTCATTTCTAATGAAGTTCATTGCATTTATTCTTTTCACATGAAGTTCATTTATTTTTCATACTGTTATTCCACTGCATTGTAATTTCAAAGTATGCTTCATATTTTCTTTTCATTTTGTTCATTACTCTCATATCATTTAATATCTGAGCTTTCATTCATATTAATTTAATTATCCCTGCTCTGAATTCAATGAATTATGTAATCTGTTCAGTTTTGTAAATAATTTCATATGATATAATACTCTGTTATTAAATTCCTTAATATCCACCAGAATAAGAATAAAATGATGAAAATTTATAACAACTTTCTTCTTTATCCTGATAATCTAGCATATGCCGGAATTCCACATGAGCGGCATAATTCAGTGCATATTTACCATGCATACTTGAGAAAATTTTAAATTCTTGCTGCTCCCTTCCTGTACTACCAAATATGGCGGCCGATTTGTTTTACCAAAAATTAGTTATTATTATTATTATTCATTTTAATATTTTTTAGTACCTAATTATTTAATTTTTTCAAAAATTTTTGATTTGTTTGCAAACTATCTATAGACAAAATCAAAAATAGTTTAAAATCGGATGATACAGAAAAGTGACGCCATATTGTCGTAACGGACTTCCGTTGCAATGTCGTCCAGTTACCTCGTAGTCGTGCCTAAAGAAGTTTTACTTCAAAATATAAGTTGTGAACGTAGATGTGCAGAAGAAACAATACCTCATCTCATCACTAATTGTCTCATATATAAATTTCAAGATGGTTTTAGGGCTATTCATAATGGTTCCGATTCTTTCTTGGATTAGGTTATAAATTTCAAACAAATTTGATTTCTTTTTTTTTGTATTCAGTTCTTTTTTCTGCTTTCGTCTTTTATTTTCAGATTCGATATGTGCTACTTCAAGAAGCCTCTGTGTTTATTAATAGAAGTCCACTTTTGAAGAAAGAAGTCCTTCAAATATATTGAAGCCTATATTGTACACCCAACAATACTATGCGGGGAGCCGGGGTTTTTGTTTTTTTACTGGGGTTTTTTGTTTTTTTTTAATGGGGTTTTTTCCTTCGGCTTTCATATCATACAACGAATTGTATGGCACCCCGTCACCAACCCCAGCTAACATTTGTTTTGTAAGCCAAAAGTTCAAAAGAATATATATACAGGGTGTCCCGTAATTCAACGTCAAGCGGTTATTGGGTGATATGCTAGGTTATACCAAAAATAGTTCTAGCAAAAATTTTAAAAAATCAAAAATAATAAAAAAAATAAAAAAATATATAAATAGAACAATTGTACCTAACAATGGACTCGTGACTGTAATCAATAGCATTGTTATTTAGGATTACGAATAAAAAAAATCACTGCAAAATTAGAGAATTTGTGGCTACAAAAATATACCTATTACTACTTAATCAAGTGACATAAAATTTTTTTCAATTTTTTCTAGAACGTGTATAACCTAGCATATTGCCAAGTACCCGCTTGACGTTGAGTTACGTGACACCCTGTATATACTTCAAAAAATTACTACAAACTTTTCTGAATATTCTTTCCAGCATTATTCTTTCTGCTTTATATAGGGGTGATTAATATTATCTGAAATTTCATCATTGAACCTACCAAGCAAGAGAAGATATCTGATGAAGTTATATAAGTTTGAGGAAGAGTTCAAATCCAACTTCACTTTTACAAACCAGTTGCCGCCCATGGCTGAAAGAAAAAGAGTGGTATGAATAGTGTAGAAATATAAACCACAATATCTGGGAGACGTCGTGTGAGGATAAAATAATGAGTTTTTGCAACTTCAGGGAAATTTTCAGCGTAGAAAACTTCTGGGAAGAATACGTTACTCCTGACTACTGATCCTGAAGAAATTAAATTACTCATCAGCTCTGCTATTCAAGTTTGCTGTATCTAAGGTCTGGTTTACCTCGAGAATTGTCAACCTTCAGAACGTGGATGGCACTTTGAAAAGAACGTTTAATGCATATTTCCGGACACTTTTTCAATTATTAATGATTTTATTGTTAACAGTGCAAAAGTCTGAAGATTCAAAATACTTATCATTGTCAGTTTTCAGTATGAAATATGAGATCGAGAGTTGTTAAGGCCCTGGACGTCAATCTGTCTTTTCAACATCGATCTTCTCAAAATGTATCAGTTTGTGCAAACCTCACTCATGCTCCAAGAGCAATAATGCAAATTACAGTACTTCGAATAGAATAAACTATGAAAACACTGGTTATTAGAGAATTTTCCTGAAAGCTATAAAATATATATCTTTCACATAGCAGAAGCGCATATTTACTACAAACAGAGAATAATTCAAGAGTGTTATATTCTATAAGTTTCTATCTTGAATGCAACCATAAACTTGAAGCCTCGTAAAATATTCAAATGACTTACAAGTTGTTACTCGGAATCATCCAAGAATCTCACTTAACTAGGCTGGGATGGCAATTCAGAAATCATAAACAAATGCTCTCAGCATTTTATTCGTATTACATCACAAGAAAAATTAGAAAATCATGCATCGGGCTGTTTATACAATTAAAGCGCTGTAAAATCGGCTAAAAGGAGTACACCGTAAAATAAAACTAATAATAATTCATTTGGGATTTTATAGCGCTTTGCATCTTTAATGAGCGAAAAGTACCCTCTTGAGAAAGTATCTTCCTTACAGTATTTATTTTTCATTCCATTTCGTTTTCTATGATTGCTCCTAACTATTTGAAGTAAGTATTGAAAGGAATTATTTGCATTGGATTCTACATTGTTCTTAAGTGGCACAAAATATGAAAGAGTATACGAGTTTTGACATTTGGCGTACAATATTCATTATCAAACAAAGGCATGCAGGATCAACCACAGAACAACAGTATACAAAAAATGAAAACTCCTTATTAATTTTTGGTAATACAAATCAGCCGAAATATTTGATAGTATAGGAACGAAGCTGCGCGAATTTTAAATTTTCTCAAGCATGCATGGTAAAAATACACCGAATTATGCCGCTCATGTGAAACTGAGGCATATGCTAAATGATTAAGATAAAGAAAAAATCTGCTATAAATGTTCATCATTTTATTGTTAATTCTGGTGGATATTCGGGAATATAGTTACAGAGAATTATATCATATAAAATTGATTCCGAAACTTAACAGACTTAACAGATTAAATTGATCTGAATGAAAGCGAAGTTATTAAATAATATCAAAGTAATGTACAGAATACGAAGAAAACATGAAATGAAGACGAGAAAAATAAAAGATACTGAAGTTATGCAAAAATAAACGGAAAAAGAATATTTTACTTATAATCGCAATTAAATTAACTAAATAAATTTTGAAAATCATAACATGACATTCTACCATGGGTACAAATTTTTCAGAAGCAGAGCATAAAGAATTGATAAGAAGAGTTGAGGCTTCAGTAGTGAAAGAATACAAATTTTTTTGGGGATTCGAGGTTTTCGATTAGCATACTTTCAAATAACAATGCAATGAAAAAAACAGTATGAAAATAAATAAAATTCGTAAAATGAATAAATCTCATGAACTTTCAGACTTCATAAGAAATGATTCAATAAACACCAAAAATTAAAGAAACATCTAAGAAAAATAGTCATTCTATATGAAAACACTTATGCTACATGTACAATACTTATGAAGGATAAAAAACATTTATAGCTATAAAAAATACTTATTCTATATAAAAACTGGTCAGATTAAATTAACAAAAAAATAACAAATTGAAATAATCACAGTGAAAACGAAATAATCAAGAAGAAATCTTACAAAAATCACGGAATATCACATATTGTCAGAACCTTGCATATCAGGAATTGTGGATGTTTTATGGCACTCGCATCTGTCACGCAGGGGTTTGTATCATCCAGGTGTCCTAAAAAATGAACAGCTGTATCAAAACGTTGCTCCCAGACAAAAAAATTTCATCTTAGATGGCCTTTAATCAAAGATTCATTCTGCCGATTTCGTTTTAAATATATTCGGAAATTGTTATTTCCATACAAATAATAGACATATTTTTAATAACATGATGGGTGCTATAAAAGGTAAAGTTCTCACAATCTCTAATTACTATTTCAACGAAGTTATCTTTTAACTAATGTCAATAATGATAATGGTTTGAAAAAAGTATACAACTCTTAATTTAAAATATTGATTGATAGATATGATCAACTTTGTACTAGCATAATTCAATCCAATTTTGTCATCATGCTCTTTATTTAGTTGAAAATAAAATATTTATACAATCATAACAATCATTGATTAACATTATCCTGCTACATGAGCCAAGTAGGCACTCTCGGTCTATTATGACCAGATATAGAAAAGTGATCGATACAAACTTAATAATAAGTTAACTGATAGTTACACTCACCAAATTATCTTAATCAATAGGAGAATGCTACTTGCAACATTCCTAATTATTTCACTATATAAAAGAACCCCGCATCCATTTTCTTACTTCTGTTCCTCGTTTTATACAAATTGAGTTCTAAAGACTAGATATATTTAGCATTCTTGAAATGTCATAGCTTTTCCAGGTCGTAACCAATGAGAAACATATGGTTACAATGAAAACACAATTTTTAACTTCTTGGATGGATAATTTCTAGTTTTAAACAAAGGAACACTCACCAAATTAATAGAAGAAAACGTCGATATCTTATATATGTAGCACTTGTACAGTTCAGCGCTTCGGTAGCCGAGAGGCTAGCGCCCAAAGTTCATACCAACTAGGTGCCGGGTTCAACCCCCGGCAGCTCCCATTCTCGTTAATTCTATCTTATACACCCTGCGTCTATGACATGGCGGACACAAGCCATACTGATGAGTCCAAAATGTGTGCGACAGAATCTGAGTATCAAATCTTTCCTTTCTTCGTATATGAACCAAAAAGGAGTCAAAATATACCAAAATATTTCTCTTGTCATGCTTCAAGTTTAGTGTTCCGGTAGCCATATTTGGAAGAGCATAGAACCCCCTGATGTTAGCTAGGGTGCCATACAGTTTGGTCTATGACATAAAAGTCTAGGGAAAACCCCCAGTAAAATAACATGTTTACAAAAATAGGTCCTAATATTGAATGGTGAAAGGTTGATGACATATTTCTTCCAGAGAAAATAATGACACATTGAGTTCTCCAAATTCCTACATTGAATCTGAAAATAAAAAGACAAAAGCAGAAAAAAACTGAATGAAATGATCACGTAACAAATTTGTTTGAAATTTACTACCCATTTCAAGAAAGAATTGTAAACATCATGAATACCTAAAACCACCCTGAAATTTTTATATAAGACTGTGATTGATGGGGCGAGGTATTATTTCCTCTGTTTCTACACATTCACAACATACGCTTGGAACTGAAAATAATACTATTGGTACGTCCACGTCTATTCTCAAACGATTTAGTCCAAATTTTTCTTGGAAAATCGAAACCAGGAATTTTTTTTGAAGGATCAGAAATGAGATCTTAATTGAAAAATTCGTGAGAGTTCCATTCAATCTGCCATAATTCCTTATCGTTGATGTTGAAGAACGAATTTTTCCATAAGGGTTTACATACCTTAAATCAGGAAACTCTACTTAGTGGAATGAATGAAGTAATTGGAAATAAATTCGGAAAGAAATGATATTTGTTCCAAGAAATCAGAGCTGCAGTTTTTCTGCGAATATGGGGTGATACAATGTTAGACAAAACTGGTAACCAATAGGTGTAGATCTTAAGGTTCCAGTAATTATTCTCATCGAGAAAATTAACGAACGATTGAAGATATATATCAAGAAAGAAGATCAATAACATATGGTGAAAATGGTCCAAATATTCTTTCTACACGAGATCCATCATCGAAAATTTATCGTCATCAACAAGTAGAGTGATCAATCGGTTTGGTTACTTCTCATTTCTACCAACCTGAATTCCGATAGTCGAAAATTACTGAATTGTCTGTTAACAATTCAATTTTGATTCACAGCCTCCCTCGATGCCAATAATTGTTGTACGCCAAACGGATCGAAAATATTTCGAGGCGGGAATTTCAAAATTAATAATCAAAGAACCTGCACACGTTTATCAGAGTCGGAGAATCGTGTGAGCGAGAACTATTATGATTCAATAAGAGAAGCAGGTAAAAATCGATAGGAAACACAGCGAAATGCGTAGGCCGATACATAAAACCATCCTGTAATTATACGTATAAGTGTTTTAATTGTGGACGAATAGAGCTACGTGTCGTTCTAGCATCTCTGTGGTTTATTCGGAATGATCTATAACCGAACATAGATAGCGACTCCTCTGGTCTGACTTTCGCTGGCTATGGTAATGTGAGAGAGGTCGAGAGTTCAGACAGAGTCAAGAGCCATATACACGCTAGGTGAAGAGACTATGCTTATGCTCCAGCACTTTGCATGCCCTACTATAGTTTATCGGAACTCATCAAGGAAGTAGTTGAAGAAATTATGTACCCATAGAAGAGACGTGGTGTATATGAACTAATATTCTGTTAGGATCATGACGCGAGGATCTACGATGATGACCCCTTGACCATCGTTCGATATTGGCCTCTCGTACGCGGTCCTAAAAAGATTCACTTTCGAATCTACAATGTAATGAATGATATGGCGACTGTCTGGAAAAATGACTAATTAATCGGTGTTGGGATTTAGAAAACGTTTCGAGAATTTCTGATTTAATCATCGATATACTGAGTATTTTTTTTTGGTAGATTCAGTTTGAGTTATTTTATCACTAAAATGTGCAAACATGTGATTTCCTCATTTACCATTTCATGTTGAAAACGTTATTTGTTCTTCTATGCTCTATTCATTCTAAAAAATATCTTTTTCCGCAAATCGCCAGGAAATTTTGATTGTCCTAATAATTTCTTTACATGCAGGATGTCAGTTGATCACTTCAAAATATAATGATATTTCCGTACAGTTATACATAAATGTAAAACATTATAACAACCAAATTTATATTTTGAAACAATAATCTATATGAATACATTATAAATCAATTGAATATTTACAGTGATTTGACAGTTAATGGAACATTGGAGCACTCTCTATGATATTTTGTAAAACATGCAGGGTGGAAGGGTCATTTAGTTGAATCATTTGGTACTGAAAATTTTATTTGCCACCTCAACCTTATTGTTAAGCGATTCTTCGATATATCCTTCAGCAACGTTTGATGACTTCCATCCGCCATGCCTCTTTAAACTTTATGTCGGCACCAGAGTCAAGCAATATTGTTGCAAAGACCAATTATATTCTGTCGATTAATTCCTACCACTTGTCTAAATATTCAAAGTCGGTCACTGTTCTCTGGTCTTAAAAACATACTTTCGATAAACATTCAAGTAGATCTGATTAATTACAAATGATCTTGTTTGTTGGTTTTCGAATCAGGTATGTTGATTAAAAGCTTAGATTCTAAGTCTTCTATATCGTTTATATTGGACTAACTCATCCATTCTACAGGCCCCAGAAATACCAAATATTACAGCCACCTAAAAAATAAATAAAGCTATAATCTAAATAGAAATTAAAAACTTGTAAATTACCTTAATCATTAAATTTTCTTTATCTGGAGCTTCCTGTATAAATTTTTCAATTTCTTCCTTCGTTAAAATCTTAGATTTCTTTACCCTATAACCTTGAGCTTGCCGTTTCAATAAAGAACGAAGTTTTGAGTATGTAGATATATCTACATTGTGTTTAAGAGCAAGTGTTGACTTCAGCATTGAATAATTGGCCCATAATGTTGAAGATTTCATCTTTAAACAAAGGTCTAGGAAGTATGCCATTACAACATTTTCTGAGAAAGAACTCGTATTTTTACTCATGCGATAATCCATAAAACGTCTGTATGCATTTTCGTACTTTTCTCTTGATTTCTTTGGCAATAATTCTAATGAAGCAGTATTCACTGCCTCAACCAGCTCTGGAGGAGTCCCAGGAATGGAAATTTCATCATCACCAGCAATTAAATTTATAAGCGTCAAGTTTGACAATTCAACCTCAATACGTTTCCATAGTAACCCAAGTAATTTTATTAGGAATTTCAGAGCACCATTTATTTGGGGATAGAATTATCGCGTTTTTTTAAATCAATCAATATCTGTCGAATTTTAAACGATTTGCGGAAAAATTGTATGATTACCTCGTAGGAAAAGCCACATTCCTGGACTCTGTGTTGCTAAGTCTCGGCTTGCGCCTCGACTTAGCAATCTTCCAGGAATGTTAAGCTTTTCCTACCCGGTAAACAATGTACTATTATGATTGTCCAATAATTAATTTACCTGCAGGATGTCAGTTGATTACTATAAAATATAATTTGGGGTTATACATATGTAACATCATAACAACCAAAGCAAAACAATAATCTTTATGTAACATAAATTTGAAAACCTTGTTTGCTGAATGGAAGTTAGCCCAGTCATATTAGGTAAAAAAAAGGGGTCAACTTCGGAATGTGAGATAATAAGCTATAAATTGGTATAAACCTTTATTTTGTCGTGCTAAATGTTTTCTTAAAAGTCACAAATGATACCGTGTCCGCGTCTTAAGATATTGAAGTTGAATAGTTAAGTATAAATAATTAAGTTACTGATTTCAATAAAATATCAACAATTAATAATTGGTACACAAATAATGGCCATTGTTTAATAATTATAATAATTTAATAAATAATAGACTTTATATAACGTACTGATAACCGTAACTCACGCTTGACCTTGCATTGGACCATATATGACTGTGCGCTGCGCACTCTTCGCGCTCTACCTCAATAACGGTTGATCGTATCAAAAAAAACATGGAACGAAAATTGTAGAGCATTTTATACTCTACATCTTTCATATCAGGTAAAAATATCATTTAAGCAACAGAAAGCGAGATATTCACCAAAAACCAATTTCTATGACATTTGACCTTCAATATCTTAAGACGCGGACACGGTATCATTTGTGACTTTTGAGATAATATTAAGAACAACAAAACAAAAGTTTATACCAATTTATAGCTCATTATCCTTCATTCCGAGGTGAAACCCCTAAAATGACTAGGCTAGGTCTAGTTTTCGTCACTTTTTGTCAATTCCTGACTTATATTGTTGGACGTTATGGAGGTTATATTGTTAGCTGATTTGGAAAATGTCACGTCAAATGTAATTTCTTCTTCTAGCTGTTGGTTTCTGATGCTGTACTGGGTGTTATAAGTTCAAGTGCCTATTAGATGTTTATGGAAAACTGAATCTATCTGAAAATTCAATTTATGATATTGTTCGTTATACTTTATTCTGATTTGTTTCCGACAAACTGAAATTGGTGACAGATCATTTTAAGCAAAAAATTTCCATAGGTCCGGAAATGCTTCGTTTCCGAAATACAGGGTCTTAAAGTTGGAAAAATAATTCGCTTTTTCTTTAATATCTTTCGACTGATTTCAAATAATTGCATGAAAGTTGGTACATATTGGTCTTTTGTGGTGAGAAATTCAAATTTGTGGTCGATTCGGTTGTATTTTCTGGAGGGCACCACTAGCAATCATTTTGTCCCCGATAAACCATTGCAGTTTTTTGTGCTACCTTGTACGTCATTTTGGACTAGGAAAATCAATTTTCCTGGCTTTTTTAGTTGAAAAAGGTATACATCATTTAAGTCGCTAGGACCAACGATTTCCGAGAAAAACGCATTCAAAACTTATGATTCATTCCAATTTTCATAGTGAATTTTCAAATTTTTTAAAAATTTCATTTGACGATGTTTTTTTCAATTTTTTTTTTATATTAAACACTGTTTTGAATAAAATATCAATAGTTTTAAACTTAGAAATGTCATTATAGCTTACAAAAATCGATTCCCCTGACTTTCCTAGTTGAAAAAGATATACCTCTTCGAAGTTGCTAGGAGCAACCGTTTCAAAGAAACACGCATTTGAAGCCAAATCCATATTATTGTAATCTCTAAAACATGTAGAAACAAATTTGTAATAATTTCAAATTAAACATTTTTCAGAAGTAACTATTTAGAATAAAACAAAATAACATAATAATTTTTAAAGAAGGTGTTCGAATTGTCCACCGTTTCGTTGAACGCACAAATGACATCTTGGAATTGTTGATTGTTTTACATTCAACAATTGATGCGGCGTAATCACATTTGCCGCATTTCAAATTCTTAAGAGTAATTCTTCCAGAGTGTTAACTGGAGTAGCATACACTTGATTTTTTATTGTCCCCAAATAAAAAATCGACAGGATTTAAATCAGTGGAGCGCGGTGGTCATTCTACAGTACCACCTCTCCCTATCCATCTGTTTTCAGAAGATGCATTTAGCCAAATTCTGACTGGTCGAGAATAATGGACTGGAAACCCATCCAACTGGAAAAATCATCTCTAATATTAAGTGACAGATTTTCAACAAATGTGGGGTGGTTCTCAATTAAAAATTTTAAAATATTACAATATTGGGGATCTCAAAGGGTCCGAAACTTCTCTAAAAATTATTCCTATCCAAATATTTAATTGAATTCATTTTGAAATTTTCTAGGGCGAAATGCATGCGGATTTTCTATCGCCCACTCATGCAACTTGTCAAAATTAACTATTCCTCTTCAAGTAAAAGTGGCCTCATCAGTCCAAATTACTTTTTCTGAAAAATCTGGCTCTTGTTCATTTGTTGCAATAATAAATCTGCAAAATTGCTCCCTTCTCATTTCGTCACCAGAATGGAGGGCTTGAACTGGAGTTAAGTGATTGGTTTTGTAATTGTTGTTTTTAAGTGTTCGGAATATTCTGTTTCTGAAATATTGAGTTGTTGGAATGCTTTACGAATACTGAATTTTTATTTCCTACGAAAGTCTGTAAAATCCTATTTCTCTGTAGATAATTTCTTCTTTGAATACCTCGTATAGGCCTTCAGTCACCAATACTATTTTCTCGTATTTATTGATACTACTCTCAATTTTTTGTTCCAACTACATGAAAGCATAAATATTCTCTGAACATGGATAATTTGTGAAATTCTATGGGTTAGAGTACTGAAAGTGTTACGAGTAAGATAGCGTTCGCATCAGATTTCAGTTCTATAAAAGGAATAAGGATTGCACCTATAATTAATACATTTCATAGAGATTATAGGAGACTAAGATTACACAAGGGTTCCTGACAATATATAGAAGAACATCAATATTTATAGGGGGTATAAGAGGGAGATATTTATACAAACCTTCATTGGAAAGTACTTCAAGGAAGAGGTGGAGATATTTATACAACTTCATTATGACACTCAAAGTATTTTGTGACTATTGATTGATTTTTCAGAAGGTGCTATAAATGTTTATACGACTGATGAAAGGATTGTGAGTACTTTTATTCATAGGTCATTTATCGAAACATTTATACCATTATGGTAGGGTACTTGAAGCTCGCCAAATATTCATTGGGAGCGTCACGTCTATACTAAATTTCTTCAAAGTGAATTTGATCTTTTGTGATGTGTCCTGAAATATATCAATTAAGTGCTATGACTCATCGTGTCATATCAAAACACATCCTCACACAAAAAACACCTGCATTCCATCCTTCTCCTTCCAGCAGGTGGAGAATAAAAGGTCAAGCTGTATGCAGTGCCATCCGATTATTCAGAACAATCGAAATCAATTCATCTTGTGGCGGGCAAGAGGAATGAGAACACACAAGGCGAAATTCTATGTATCTAGGAATCAACTATGGCATTGAAGAGTCCTGTCAACCGCTACGTAAAATGTACCTCGAAGAACCGCTCGTACAAGTAGCATTCTAGTCAAGTTCCAGCCTTCAATCACACGTGTTATTACTTACTGTACAATCCATTTTTGCGTCCGATACAATGGACCATATATTACGTCATAGACGTGAGGCGTCTTCGCTCGCTAAAAAACGGCTCTTCTGGATCTGCGATACGAGATGGCTTAGCAAGAAGTCGCCATTAACCACAGACTCCTACAATTAACCGTGATGGTTTAATGCCAGCTGGAAACAGTATATCAATCAACGTATTGCCAATCTCGATGTTTTCTTCAAAATTGCATTTCACTGGCTACCTAATTAGTTTCAGGAGAGGGTAACAACAATACATCACAAAAATTTTACGTCGGCTGTAAATTATTTTCTGACTTTAATAGGTTGAGTTATGAAAAATGTGCCTTACATCTTTGTAGATATTTGAAAAAAGCTCGGATGATGTAAGTATATCATTATACCTATTATTAGTCGGTATTGTACGGTTTGTTTTCGAGACTTCTTCTTGTATTGGCGTTGCTTCAAAGATGATGAGAAAGAAAATCATTTGGTACAGAGAAAGAATCCTGCTCTTCATGTTTTATATACAAGATCTTGTTCGATAGTATCCAATCTATCAAAGCGTTTTATGTTGAAGAAATGGAGCATATAAGGAACATTAATTTTTTCCATTTCTATATATTCACCTGCAAATATATTTTTGGTATCTTTCAATTATTTAATTTATGCCTTCATTAAAAATGTTTGACTTAATCTCCAAAATACCCCGAAATAACATCCTTGACCCTCCATTAAAATTTTCTAGTTGAGATATTTTTCATAAAAATTTTCAATCACCATTAAGTAAACCAGACAGAAAGACCAGCGAAATGGGATAGATGAATATGAATCAGAACTGCCCAATAATTTATGTTTCCTCAAATACGACTTTAGTGTTAATCCCTAATAAATTTGTGTGAATTATCGTTTCATAAACATATCATAACATATACAACAAACATAAACATGACTACTTGATGTCTGCACATTCACCATTTCGCAAACTGCAATATTATCCCAATACTAGTGGCCGGTTTCTGAACTCGCCAGATACACAGAAATCGGCAGGAATATGCAGGTATGATCTTTAACTTTCCGTTTCTTGTCCGCATCTGCGCATGTCATCTGTGACATCATCTGAGTCCCAAAATATTAACAGTTTTTAGGTTGATGATGTTTATTTAGAAGAATTATACATATGAACATTTGAATCAATGTTAATTACTATGATAAATAATTTATTCTTTCATTCGAAATAAGGTGATTTATGTACTAGATGAGGCCGTATTTCAACGAGATCCCATATTAGTGTAAGTATTGAATTTTTTAGTGGCCTTGACTTTTTGAAAATTTGGTGAGCATGACGAATTGTGCTAAAGCAGGTTGTGCAAATTGCACTCGATGAACGACTGGGGTAGTTAATCTTTATTTTCGATTCCTAACAAATGATATGTTATTGCATGTCGAAGACTAGACGAAATTAACTTGAAAAATGGTGAGCACCAATGAACAGTTAGATTTTGAAGATGTTGTCATTACATGAAGAAGTTGTTCACCCTGTGGAATATGCTGAAATTCAAGAAGATTCAAAACACTTGGAAGATTTAGACATGATGTTGAATATTGACAAGTTGTGGTTGATACGTAATTAGTGGAATAGTTAGAATTAAATGAACATTTAGAAGTAGAGGATGTTATAATGCCTTATGTTCACACAAAGTATATATTTCATATATTAATTCATTACATTAACACCTTCAGGAAAGACAACAGTTACTTAATATAACATTTTTGAGTTAATTTCTTGTGATGAGTATAAACAATCGAAGGATTTTGCTCAATAATTCATACATGTAGTTTTGATATCTGATGAAATTTAATTAACTTTAATTATTCATTATTCATAACTGATTATTAATTACTTTTTCAAAGAAGTCTCGAAACAGGCTCATATCTAGTTGATGACGAGATATGATATAATGACATATATGATATCTCTCCTCAACAAGGGTCTCAAGTTCTCTATAGCCCCTAAGACGATACCAAAAATTGAAATCATGTTGGCGGCAGAAGAAACTGCACAGAAAATTCGAGAACCTGAAAAAGCCGAAGAATACAGATGGAAAAAAAGAACCTTGTTAGACAGGAATAACAAGACACCTCTACCCAATATAAATAAAGCTGAACAGAGGGCATTAAAAGATCTTAAATCGGATAGTTCCATAAAGATACTTCCAGCAGACAAAGGAAACGCCACTGTAATTCTAGATGTTGGCTCTTATAATCAAAAAATCAATGAATTATTAGAAGCAGGAAAATATAAAAGACTAAAAAAGGACCCTACCACCACAGTTGAAAACAAGATTTACAAAATCCTTTATAAATATCGAAATGAATTTCCAGATCAATTCGTTAGATCAAGACTTACACCTCACTTCAGTAAACCACCACATTTATATGGTCTACCAAAAATACACAAAGCAAATATTCGTCTAAGACCAATTGTGAGTTCAAGAAATTCAGCATGCCACCAATTGGCTAAATTTCTGCTGAAAATTATATCGCCATTAAAAAGTAATTCAACATCGATGATAAGAAACACGAAACATTTCATAGAAATAATGAAACATCAAGAAATCATGGAAGAAGACGTTATGGTCAGCTTCGACATCACCAGTTTGTTCACTAATATTCCGACAGATAAAACACTTATCATAGTTAGGAAAAAGCTTGAAGAAGATCAAACCCTTAGTGAAAGAACTACACTAAGCGTCAATGCAATTATGGAAATGCTTTTTCTTTGTATTGAAACAACATATTTCCAATTCGAAGACATCTTTTATCAACAAGAATTCGGAATGGCCATGGGTTCACCACTATCACCAATTTTAGCAGATTTATTTATGGAAATTTTCGAACAGAAGGCATTAGAAAAATATGTACTTAAACCCAAACTGTGGAAAAGATATATAGATGATACTTTCATTTTTTGGCAACATGGAAGAGGAACTATAGATGGATTCCTTACATATCTAAACAATCAAGAGGAATCAATTAAATTCACAATTGAAATCGAGAAGGACAGACAACTTCCATTCTTAGATGTACTCGTACATAAACAAAATGGAATCCCAAGAACCACTGTGTATAAAAAGCCAACGAACACAGGACAATATCTACATTTTGAGTCAAACCACCAACTAAGCACTAAATTGGGAGTAGCAAAATGTTTATTTGATAGAGCAATAAATATTTGTTGCACTGAAGAAGACCAAAATGAAGAAATAAATAACATCTCGAAAACTCTTAGAAGCAATGGCTACCCCAAAAAGATATTAGAAAAAGCTAAACGAACAAGAGAAAGTCAACCTGAACCAACAGATATAAACCAGACCATTAAAACCGTAATTCCTTATGTAAAAGGTTTGTCGGAGAAAATGAGAAGAATTGGAAATAGATACAACATAACGACTGCATTCAAAACTCAAGACACTATCAGAGCTAAACTTACAAAAGTTAAGCCTAATAATGAGACACAAAGGACAAAGAACTGCATATATGAATTACCTTGCAGTGCGGAAGATCTTACATCGGAGAAACTAAACGCCCTCTGAATGTACGAATAAAAGAACATCAGAAGCTTCTACGACTACTAGACAGCGACAAATCCAGAAACGTCGGAAAACATTACATCCACAATAGATGATGGTAATAGCCCAAATAATCATTCAACACAGGCTCATACCTAAATGTAAAAAAACAAATTGAGTTAAACATAGTAATTTTGAGCACTAAAGGGTGATTCATTCAGAGGTACTTTTTTTCCAAATAAAAAAAATTAATAAATAAAATTTTATTTTTAAATTTTACTAACAAATAAAGGAACCATTCTCTACAATTATTTTTAAAAATAATTCCTTTCAAATGCTTACCTCAACTATGCTTAGCAAGATCCATTCGATAGTTCCAATTTTCGATGACGCGTGTGAGTATTTCGGGTAATATTTCTCCAATTGCTCGAGTAATATTGGCCTCTAATATCTCAATCGTAGCCGGTTTGTCCATGTAGACTTTGGACTTTACACTGCCACAAAGAAAAAATCAAGAGGTGTGATGTCACATGATCTAGCCGACCAATTCACTGGTCCGAAGCGTGAACTGATCTGCTCGCCGAAATGCTCTCACAGTAAAGCCATGGTTTCACGGGCTGTATAGCAAGTGGCAACATCTTGTTGGAACCACATTTTGTCGAGACCACGGGCTTATATTTTGGGCAATAAATAATCTGTTATCATGGTGCGATATCGGTCATCATTCACAGTAACATTCCAGCCGGCCTCTGTTTTGAAGAAACATGGACCGATTATTCCACCGGCCCATAAACCACACCAAAGAGTTGTTTTTTCTGGATTTGACGGCAATTCTTGAGACTCTTCGCGTTGTTCATCACCCCAGATTCGATCTTTGTTCACGAACCCATTAAGCCAAAATTGGGCCTCATCAGTGAACAAAACTTATCGAATAGTCCTCTGCAAGCTTGTCTTAAACAATTTGTTAAATCGGTCGGCTTCAGTTCATCAACTAATTGAATTTTGTAAGCTTTCAAAGAAAGATCCTTACGTAGAATTCACCAAGTCGTTGAATACGAAATGCCAAGTTGGGAACGGCGACGAATCGACACTTCAGGGTCATCACGTATACTCTCCCCCACCGCCGCATTATTCTCTTCACTACGAGCTGGATGTTGTCTATTTGGTCGAGTATTATCCAATAACGAATATTGAGTCTCAAACTTAGTGATGGTAGGCGAATTATGTGAACCGTAAGTTGTTCTAAGTGCCCGATACACATTAATCGGAGAATGACCTTTTTTGTAATAAAACTGAACAATTTGTAGACGCTGTGCCGGGCTGAGTAGTTCCATTATGAAATTTCAGACACTACTAAAGAAGAATACACTAGTTTACACGACAAATCTGCGATCTGCAACAAAATCCCCACCATAAAAAGTACCTCTAAATGAATCATTATTTAGTTTATACACATTGAATTTTAAAGGAATGAAACCGATCAGAGGATAGGACACCGGAATCAAAAAAATATAGCACAGAATCATTTGAAAGATTGAAAATTGAAGTGAAAACAATAAAACTATACACAGATGCTATGGCAAAAATGTTTACTATTGATCAAATATGGAAACTGTTAAATTCACGAAGAATTCGTTGGAAATCAAAAGATATAACTTCTGCTTTCTCATTACGTATTATCATTCCAGAAGCCTACAGGTATCAAATAGCTAATAATAATCCTTTCGCTGCTAAGTCAAACTTTTAATAACAAATAATATATATTTTTTTTATTTCCTAGTGTCGATTGCTGCGAAATTTTGCAACCTAATTCAAATAACTTCCAAGCTACAATTTGATCCGAGGAATATTTTAGTAGTTATTGAGGAAGTAAAAATTCAGAATCCCTCAACACCTGAACCATTGGACGGATTTGGCCCAATAACGAACAAGACTGAGATATTTAGACAGTTAACCTACCCTGAAAATATGAAACATCAAGCTCATCTCTTTCGGAATATAGACAGTATACGGCCGTCTGGGCGGACAGGAAGTAAAACCTAATCAATTCATCCCCTTTCCGGATCGATATTCGAAACATACAGACATTTGGGCAAACCGATAGCACGCTGTTCCACTTGGACAAGTACGCAAAAGAAACTGAGACTATAGTTATTAGGATGACGTTTTAAAAATTCAATTTATTTCCATTCGATTCGTTCAGTTCACATATGACATAGGAATACCTATTCTTCAGTTTAATTATGTGTATCTGCGATCTCTTCAAATATAAATGACCTTCTCCATTTTCTCACCATTAAATACTGTGATGATAAGGTTTCAGATTATTGAAAATATTAATTTTCAAAGTCCTTTCAGTGGTTCTACTATACATCACATATATATTATCCATCAATTTCAATTAACAATTTTTTTTCCATCACCTTTTGAACACGAACTCCATCTCATGAAACGGTTTTATTTTCGGTTGATTAAAGTGTTTACAATCATCACAGAACTATTCATCATGAGAAAAGAGCCAGAATTTTTCATTATCTAGCACAACTCTAATAAAAAAGTGATATGGCATGGTCATAAATGTTGTTCGACTTTGTATATATGCTACACTGTCGTCCATCAAATATTATAGACCTGTTTTTGTTTGAGGTCTGAATTGTTTCATTGAAGCAATGCATTGTTAGTAATATAATAATTAATTCGGAGTTCAAGATTTTTCACACAAGAATAAAATCGGCCATAAATGATGCCGACAAAAGCAATTGGTATTGAATTAACTGTATACGAGTTGAAATGTTTGTGATCACTCCTGCGTTAGTTGAATATTACGTAAATTCTTTGGCACTATTAGTCCAGTCATTCAGGTTTCATCTGCGGAAAAATTCCTAGTGAGCTTAGTTTGTGTATACACCTTTATTAAGGCATTGTATTGAAGATACAAACAACACAATAAACATGAGGATTCATTACTGAAATGAAGAAGTTCAGCAATTTTATGGCGACTCATCTCGTTTTAGATCAGACCTTGTTATGTCGAAAGGGCACTAAAGATTTAAATATGTTAAGGGCTAGCAAACTTTCTGCAAACTAACCAGAGGTCCTTTTAATGGTATCAAGGATGAAGGATGTATCGATAGATACAAAAGTGATTATTTATTTCATTTCATCTCAAAGATAGTAATATAAATAATATATGTACAGTTCAACTTCAATAGACAAAGAAGATACAGTTCTCTGCGCGAAAGAAGAAATTTTCTAATATCAAACCCATCAATAAAAGCAACTATATTAATTAAATAGATAAAACGATAATTAAATAGATAAAACGATAAATATAATGCTTCACCAGATATGATATAATATCACATAGGATATTTGTTTGAATGTTGTGATTTTTACCACGTAATCCAGAGTGACCAATGAAATATGATAACCGCATTGTGTTCAACAGTGACGACAATTAAGACCCCGGTCCCAATCATCTGCCACGTGATCACGCTGAAACAACTGGTTACATAATTACCAATAAATGAATCTGCTCGAGATTCATCCTGTAGTTCGAAATATATTGTGACTCTAGACAATATTTTCATTTTTGATGACTTTAGATTAATTTATTCCATTTGGCTGTTTCCTTTGGACTTACTTATGATGCATTCTGGACCAAAATCGATTATGTCCATCCGTCTTATTGCACAATTATGTCCTAACGGATGGGTTCGTTTTTCAGCAGAGTTGGCTTATTAGTTTCGGAGTAACAAGTGATTTTTTGAACAAAATACACTCCTCGAATAAGTTTTTTCATTATTTTTATCATACGAACAACTAATTCTTCCGAATGATTGATGAAGTGTTGAAAATAATTTTTTCGTTAATTTTTTCAAGAAATTCTGGCGTTTTGATTTCTATGATATTTTGCAGTCTCATTTATTTCAACCTCGTTCAAATATCTTCTGAGTTACAACTCGAACCGATAAATATGCTCATAACTCCTAAAAAATTCGACGGACTTGGCTCAATAACGAACTTGACCAAGATATTTGGACAAATAACCTATTATAAAAATATGAAAACTCTAGTTATCTCTTTCGAGAGATAGAGAGTATACGGCCAGCTGACCGAACATAGTCTAGTTTCACCCTGGATTCTTCATCGACTCCAATCGATTGAGACCTTTTTCGGCTAGATATTTGAAAATTACAGAAATTTGGGCAAAAATATATCATGCTGTTTCACTAAAACAAGCGCGCAAAAAAGAATGAATATTTAAAAAACTTCTTTCCCATATCTAGGTACTTATTCACAAATTAAGCTCACGAGTTAACACTTTCATCGCGTGCTTCGTTGTCTATATTAATAATAAAGTCAGGCACCAGTATTGTGATGTGACTTCTTGTTCCATCTGACTGGAGATTCTTCATCAGTGAGTCCATAAGAAACGGTTTATTCCAGTGTTGTCTAAATATTCGAAAATTACAGGCATCTAAGCAAAGTGATCAGCACTGCATGTACAGGTGAACAAGTTGAAAAATAACTACCTGATTCATAACGCTAAGGAATAATCGAAACGAATGAACTAAGAAATTAATTTCAAGTCACATAACTGACAACATGGCGTCAAGCACTTTTATAAACCTCAATACATTACTACTCCATGGAACAGGCGTTTGGATCGAAATGGTAATTAAATACTGAAAAGATTCTGTTCAATAAAACTAACCAAATGGGCTATAAATTAAGAAACAATTGACGCATGGAAGAATATCTGATATGTAATTCACCATTCTCCCAGCTGCAACAAGTATTGCTCAAGTATTTTTGCTTAGAATGGCTCCGGCATTGTGGATGAGCATAATGAAATATAAATGGGTACATTCCCATTCGATTAAAGGAGAATAAAATAACACAATGGTGTCAGGTATAATCAATGGAAACAATTCTTAGATTGATATGATACCATTTTATTGAAAGTTTATTATATCTATTGATTTTTTTATTGGAATGACTCAGGTTGTTGAAGCAAATCATTTCTAATTTCAGAAAGAAGACCGAAGAATGGTTATCTTCACATTTTTTATCGTCAATAATTCCCCAACTGTACACAGAATATTTTATTTATCCATTAAAAAAATACTCATCTGCTTTTGTACAGAACCTTTTATTCACAATTAGAAGGAGCCAGAATTCTTGATGAAAAAGCAAAATAATTCACTAAGATTACTAAAAAATAAATGCAAGAACTATGGAATACACAAAATACTGGTCCCTATTCGAATGCATAATTTTTGAATATTTTTTCTATGTCAAAAGTATATTTGATGTGGTCTTCGTGACCGGCTGGATAAGGTGTTATATACCGTTGGAAGGCCGAAAAATAGGGAATTTTTTCTGAAAAAACTCTTGAATTTATTGATCAAAGAATTTGTACACCTATTATTATATTTGTACACTGTAGTTTAAGACGAAGTATTAGTAGAAATAATTATTTAGACAGAAGCTACTGCTTTTACGATCTGCTTTATTGACATCGAGCTCCTCTGAACTGCCCGTGTTCGGGCGGTTCGGCTTTTAGTACCTGCCGAACTTACCCTGTTTTTGCAATGACTGCTACAACTACTATATCTCTGCATTGTAACCTCTAAAATCATACAGCCAAACAGATTTCCTTGAAGCAATGTTGAAATGGCGTGTTTTCAGAAAATATAATCGATTTTTGATCAAAATTTGTGCCTTAATTGTTCATAAAAAATATTCATTGATGTCAAAATTAGATTAACTTAAATTATATTCAAGAAGCTCGTGTTAGCAAGTGAATATCCAAATTTCGAAAGAACATATCTCCTGATGTTTTAGGTTGTCGAGAATAAAAATAGTATCAATAGGTAATAGAACTGCATCACAGGAGGAATTTTATTCGAGAAGTGTAATTTGAACAAAAATTTTTTCATTACTCCGAAACAACTATGCCGATTTGGCCGAAGTTGTCCGAGATATTATTCTTCAGAGCTACCCTGAAAATTTCCACCCTTTAGCTCATTCCCTTTGGATGTAATAGTGCCTACGTATCTCGGACTCTTCATAAGTTAGTCCTTACAAAACGATTGATACCACTTACATCCAAATATTTAAAAAATACAGACATTTTGACAAATCTATAAGCACCTTGTTCAGGTGCACAACATTAATAAAATGTAGAAACAAACAAAATTCTCATTATTATTCATCATTATTTTATTTACAGACCTCGTATCTATAATGTTATTTTCTTCATCAACCCTGCCTGATCGAAGGTGGACACTTCGGTACATTAAATTCTCACCATTTTATTTAACTTCTTAGCAATTCTTCATGGAGAAGTTTAATTATTCAATAATCAATGCAGTTTATATTGTATATTTCATTAAAATGCTTATGAGTTAAAGGATGGGACCAAAAAAACGTGTTTGGTTCGCATAATAAGATTAATGCACTACATAATATTATTCCTTACAATTTCATTAAGTACGAATGACAGAAGTCTGGTTCAGTCTTTGTCGAAGTACTGCCGGGCATTATGTCTGTCGCAGTTTCTATTATATGCAAATTTATATTGTTCGAATTGTAGCATACGGCCATACATAGCCATATGTTATAAGTTACAATTCATTTAGTCATGAGGGAATTGTTTTGTAATAAGAATACATCGAAGTGTAGCATATAATTGCAGCTCCCGATGGATAATTGAATTCGAAACAGTCTTTTAAGTATTTAGTTATTCACAAAGATGGCACTATTTTTACGTACTTGTTTCTTGTGTGTTCCTCATTTAGCAAAATTGTATGAAAAATATAAAAAGTTGAGGGATTAAATAAATACCACCAAATCGTACCAATCATCAACTCCTGAAAACTATGCCGTGTAATATATTTTCTAGAAAGCAACTTAAGCTCTGGGAAACTATCTTAGGGGAAGCACTTGAAAGTGTCCAAACATTTCGATTTTTTTATATCAAACTTTAGGTTAATAAAATCAGTATATAAAGTGTACATGACATAAAAGCAAGAGAGTATTCATTTCTGACTACGAAAACAGCAATTTTTATTACATTGATTTTCAGAACTGTCTCATAGCTTCAAAGTTCAACTTTGAAATTTTGAATATCGAACAAAATGGAAAATTTTGAATTGTAGTTTTTGGATCCTTTATTCCATTTTTTCACTTTTAATAAAAATAAATGTCTTGAATGAAGTTTTTCAATGAAAGATTAATTCATCCTTTATTTTTTTCATCATGTAAGAGGTTATCAATATTAATTAGGGTAAAATTATAATTTAATTCCTGTGTTTTCATTAACTATTAATTAATGCTGAATAAAATGTGGATAGATTAGGAAAAAAAGGATGAAATATTGTATAATAGTTAAAAGAAGTCGACAAATATTTATAGTCATTGATTTATCGATAGCTTTTCAACTACACAACCCTGATAGCAGTTTTTCTGTATCAGCTCTAGATTTTTAGAAAATAAATAATAATAATAAATAAAAATAAAAGTCTGAAATTCGGAGTACCAATGGTTTGGAGAGAACCAAAAACTCACTTCGATGAGTGTTACTTCTGCTTAGTAAATAATACTGTAATCAATCGAAATAACCGTAACAAATGGACTTATGCAGATTTAGTCTCTGCAAGACGCCCTATCCCTCACTCAGAAGAAGTGCCAATTCCAACTTTTCAGCAGCTACCAGAACTCTAAGAGGACACATGTCTCTCTGATCAGAATTCTGACACTACTGAAGGTGACAGTGATTTTGAAACGATGTCATCAATTCCCCAATGTTTCAACCAAGATGAGTTAAATGAGCTCACTAGAGTTCTCAACCGGTCGAAAAAAGCTTCTGAATTACTAGCTTCCAGGTTGAAGGAAAAAATTTACTTGAACCAGGAACGAAAATTACATTTTATCGCACAAGGCAGAATGATCTGCTACCTTTTTTCTCTGAAGAACAAAATCTTGTATTTTGCCATGCTATTAGAGAACTCCTGGTAAAAATTGTTCCGGATGATTGTCGCCTATTTATTGACAGTTCAAAACAAAGTTTGAAATGTGTTCTTCTACATAATGGGAACAAATATGGCTCAATACCAATTGCTCACTCAACGAAAATGAAAGAGCAATATGACAACATAGCTTTGGTTTTGGAAAAAATAAAGTATCATGAACACCAATGGGTGATTTGTGTAGACTTAAGAATGTTTAGTGAGTAATTGGTTTAAATGATGACTTTTTCTGTTTTCTATAGTATATAATGAATAATATCTGTGTAATATAAAAAAATTCCTTTATTAATTTGTTTCTTTTAACCATGGTTTTTCTTTTAGAATAGTGTAATGTATAATTCACAAAAATGTTGATATCTTAAAAATTCGAGCTGACAGGCAAAAACTAATAGCATATTTGAATTCAGGGCATCAAATTCATATGAAATCACCTCCAAAATCTTCGACACCAAAAGCACTGTTGACCAGTGCTATATATGGCGCGTTTTCGACCGGAAGCACCGGTTGACCTCAAGTGATGCTGTGATCACGCTCTCTCCGCCATCTATCTCGAGAACAGTTCATCGTAAAAAATCTTTTTGAACAAAAATTGTAGAGAATTTTGTATTCTACAATATTGATAATGAATACAACTAAAAGTAAAACACACCCACAGAAAATGAGATATTTATAAGAAAAAGTGAAAAAAACCGGTTTTTGTGAACTTTGACCTTGAAATTTGATAGTTGCGCACACTCTACCATATGTAGGTTTTGAGGCAACTGTAAGGGTGTCAATATGCAAGTATTCACAGACTTTCAACTGGGTATCTCAAATTCCAAGATTCTAATTTGAGCTTAAATGACTGGACTATATACCCGAAACACTAGATCAGTTGTTTTGCAGCGTTTAGGTGATATTGACTATTTTTGGAATGAATTTCATAGCATCCAGGCTAATGATCATATCATTGGTTAAACGTGATTGGGCGTTCGTCACTTGTTAACATCTTCTCGGCTCTCTGAGAACATTTTGTACCATTTTGTACTTCGGTCCAAGGTAGCTCACCATATGCCACAGTCAACATTGGGAAGGCTTCCGCGCACTTTATTTTCGTATCAACACAATATTTGATGAAGATTCTTTGATCCATTATTGGAATCGGTATCGTACACGAGTCCAAACACATCCAACCACAGCACCTGTCAAAAATTAACTGAACATTCAAAATTGGCCGAGCTCATCAGCATAAGCAAAGGACGTGATTACCAACTCAATGTTACAGAGACGATCAAAAACACGGAGCCCGCGGAAATTCAAAATTTGGCGTAACTATTTGAGCAGACCTCGTACTCAGACCTATTTGCCTTATTGAAGTATTAGCTATCCATAAGTATTAAAATTGAGTTATTCTGAAAAGATAACCACATCCGTGCCATGTTCAAGAGAATTATTATTATTATTATAAGTAATGAATCGAGAAAAAGTCCAATGCCACTTGCGATGATGGTAATAATTCAGATGTCGATGAAACCTTGTAATCCCATCTACAACATAATCATTACATGAATAAATCGATTAAAATAGAAACAATCAAGACCATGATATGTCACGTATCACATCTAGATACCTGTTAGAATTGCGCATTAGCATAATCCAGCTCTGTAAAATCTGGTACATGGGTATATTACACCAGCTATGTACCATATTATGGGTGTATTTATCAACTTCAAAATGTTTCCATTATGCACGTGACAACCTAGGACCAATCAGGCAACTCGAACCACTCTCACAGGCGTGAACAAAACACTAGCGACAATCTGGTGCTGGATTTGAAAGTTTATTGGTTTACGTAATATTTAATTACTCCCTAGGTTGCTTCTAGTTGTGTTTATGTTCGCTGTCGATATTCTCATCAATTATTCATTTACGCCTTGATTGTTTCTCTCCGAAGGTGGCTCGCAAATCAGTTATTGTTCAATTTTGCAGTTATAAAAATGAACCAAATATATATGTATATTAGGTGATGCTTCTATAGACTCCGGAGTACTGAAAATTATTATCTCTATTGTAGTATCGGTGTAAGATCATTGCAATACTAGAAACAGTGCTGTAACGATCACATTATACCATTGTTTCTAGTTGAATTTTTCGTTTTATTGTAGTCAGCACTGGCATCACTATCAAATTTAAATAAAAGTCAAAAAGAAGATGATGATTCGAAACTGCCGATGTTTGATACGTACGATTCAACTTCAAATTGCGTAATCTGTCAATATTCGCCAAATACCAATACAATACAAAAGTCACTAGAATGTAGATTACGAATTTTTCATTAAATTTCAACAGTTTTTTACAAAATTTTACTGGATATAAGAACATTTCGCCTCTATCTCGTTGTTAGCATGCGTATAGGAAGAAGGGCCAATTCTGTAACTAGCTTTAGAATACCATATCCTATCATAAAAAAACTGATGTCATGAAAAATATCATCAAGAACAATTGGGATAATAAAAAAACATCCCAGAAAATATGCTGAACCGCATAACGGAATGATTGTTATATTGTATAATTTTGGAGCACCTGTATATGCGTCCATTTTTGGCGTCGCTTGAACGATATTGTTTTTCGTACATATTTAGATAAGAACTTATGAGAATTTATATATCTTCAGTTCACAGTATTGTCCCATAAGAAGTTGGGAAATATGTATTCCGAAATATTATTATTACTCAACGAATTTTACGAGGGTTGCCCTTTATTTTTCGGGATAGAACAACCCTAGTGTTACAATCTACCAACTGATAGCTCTCTCGTAAAGCTTGTCATTTTTGAGGCTATACGTCGTCAGAAAGTTTTGACATACGATCGCTATGTGTGTTGTTTACAGTAACTTAAAAGATTCATCTCGCCCAAAAAATGGATTTAAATCATGAACATCTTCGTGCGATATTTTTTTACAACTGTCGACGTGGATTAACTCAACAACAGTGCATCGATAAACTTAATTAAATTTTCGGCGATGAAGCTCCATCAAGGACTAGTGTTTATCGATAGCATGGTGAATTCAACCGAGGTCGTAGTTCACTCCAAGACGAATTTCGTGAAGGTCGTCCAAAATCAGTTGTTACCATTGATGCTGTGATTGCATGAACATTTGATCATCAAAAAATTTATTCGCGTTGGATCCCATACGATTTGTCAATCGCACTAAAAAAGCTCGTGTCGATTGATGGAAAAAAATGCTCAAAAATACGATCGCGGAGCTTCGAAGCACGTCTATGACAGGTGATGAATCGTGGATTAACGTGAGCCCGAAAGTAAACAGCAGTCGACTGTATAGGTGTTTCAAGATGAACCAATTCCAACAAAAGTTGCTCGGAGCACTTCCAAGCAAATGGTTGCATGTTTTTTCGGAAAAACTGGACATGTCACAATCACTAGAACAACGCAGATGGAACACCTTTCAGTACGACGATGGGAGCTCTCACACATCGGCTCAAACAACTGCATTTTTGAGCACTCAAAACATCGATTAGATGAGTCATCCGCCGTATACTCCTGACTTGGCACCAAACGACTTCTTTTCATTCCCGTACGTAAAAAATTAAATGAGAGGTCAATGTTTTCTGACACCTGAAGAAGCGGTTGATGCGTTCCGAATGCATGTTTTGGATATATCTCAATCAGAGTGGTAAAACTGCTTCGACAATTGGTTCAAACGCATGCAAAAGTGTATAGATATTAATGATGAATAGTTTGAAAAACAATAAAGCGCTTTTCGATTATTGATATTATTTTTTCCAATCCCGAAATTTAAAAGGCAACCCCCATAAAGAGTTATCGATGAGTCGGTTATGCCAGGCCCTTAAAGTATCTTTTATTTTGACATATATGCTTGCGCATTAACAACAAGATTGAAGGGAACCCCTTATATGTGCTCAAATAAGGGATGACCGTTGTATATTAAGGTTTACCTTATTTTGACATTTCTCCTGTTATATTCTATGGCCCGAATAAAATTGTTTACATTTTTGAGTTATTTTGTTTATGAATTGGTATGGCTAAAACTATGATTATTAATGACAAACATGGACTTAGTATACGTAATATAAATAATACAAATTTAACAAATAATAAAATTATCCATTTATATATTACCTAAATCCGATTTCATCTATTCGTGAGCACGATGGTTCCCGAACGGGATGATCTTGAAAACGCAATGGGGTAGGCTTGATGGTTTGAATATCTTAGCCTATTTGGTTATTCGGTCAAATCGGTCCAGTAGGTTGATGTAACAAAAAATACTTTTTCGAATTACTCCCTTCGAATTAAATATTTTTTACTATGCAGTTTCATCATCGGCTCGTTAGTTATATCTGCAAGTATATTAACACGAGCACTAAAGTTATCTGATCTAACGTCTGTGCCTTCTAATCTTTTTTTGTTAATTGGACATCGTTCTTATCGGGAAATACCCTCAATGAACTAACCTTAACCAATTATATTGAATGGTCTCTTATGAATTTTGCTGGGTAAAATGTTTTTTTTTCCATTTGTGGAAAACATTCCTAGATATACCAGGTATTATTTGATTTAGGATTTTTGCAAAATACATCTGGCAATATGATTCGAATTTCGATAAGTACGTTCATTTTAGCTATTATTTCCAGAGAAAATAATGGCAAAATTTCACCCTATATAATTCATAATGAACCATTTAATACAGTTTGTTGAAATAAGTTCATGAAGGGGATGATTTCATATCACTGGGTATAGTAGACTTGCACAATTCACCTAGTTCTTTTAAATTTATGTTTAAATAACGCACATATGGATTCAAAGGCTGACTATCTTATAAGTTTCTAAAGTAATGATACAAATAATTTTATTCCGAAAAAGTTTTCCGCGCTGTAGATAAGTTCACAAAATAGGAAAAAATAGAATTAATCCTCCAATGGAGACGTTTTAAATAAAAATAAATTGTTGCATAACCAGAAACTGTATTTCCAAAAAATTCTTCTACATTTGAATATTCGCAAATAGACTAAATGGAATATTAAACAAGGTTGAAAAAATTAGTGATCTTATCTGGCTTCACTTTATTAAGGATTTTTTTTTCAATTTCTTTCTTCAATTTTCGATTATTTAATTTTTTACGATGGACAGAAAGGTTTGTAAAAAATGAAATGACAAAACGAGTGTCAACGCAACTATAGACTTAGTATTTGCAATTCTACTCAATTATTTTGATGAAACTTTCACACAAAGAATGACACTTTTTATATTTTGTTGCATATCTTTTTATGTTTTATTGGGTTTAAGCTGATTTCTGTAATTCTGTTTTTGCTCTTTCCAATATCTTTTTTTTTTCGTAAGAGTTTCTCTCTCGTAGTTCCAAATACGCTCTAAAAAAATTTTATCGATTATCAATAATCCAGAAAAAAAAGGTAATAAACCTTAAATAATGCTGGTCTCCATATACATACATCATTGTGATATACATTCCGGGCGTGTTAGAGTTTAAAATGCCTAACATAATATCATGGCAGATTATCTCGAACTCACCAGGTTAACTACCAAAATTGGAATAATAAGTATGGATATATTTCTTGAGGATAGTGACCACCAGATCGTTATCTGGAATTAAATACGCCATCAAGGCTCAATGGGACTTCGCATTTTAGTACACGTCGTCGGTATAATTTGAATATTACAACACTTGGGTCCATTTTTCATCTGAGAATTAGAGTGTATCCCGATAGAAGAAATGCGACAGTCGGAAAGATCAACCAGATTTCTTCTTTGACGAGAAGTTTGGGATTTTTATGAGGATTATTTGGGCTTTTACCATTGAGTTACATGATTTCTATACAAGGGGATTCATTGGTAAATAGGCGGAAGCTAAGGGTAGATAGAGGGCACTTCCAGGGGTCTATTTCTTTTTATATTCAAGGTTCGTAGTTTTTTTGATTCTGCAAATTTTTTTTGCGAATTATTTTCGAACCACTACACATTTTCATTATAGTTGGTACATTGTTACCTATAAAGAAATTAATTGAAGAAAAGCTCATTCCTTTTCTCATTCAAAGTAGATCCCAGATGTGGATAAAATAAGACACCAATAAATACGAGGGCCATTCAGAAACTAACCTCCGATTGGTCACAGTGCGGGTAGTGGGGGGAGTAGCGCGCCATCTGTGCATTCACGCGCTCAGCAGGTCAGTCGGCATCAAGCCGTAGTCGAGTGAACATCGTACCTGCGCTAGTTTAGTTTTTGTGGCAGTTTGAAATGTGTGCTGCAATAGAAAATCCCGCCAAATGTGAGGTGCGTGCTGTTATAAGGTTTTTTACAGCCAAAGGATACTCTGCAGCAGCTATTCATCGTGAGCTTTGTGCCGTGTACGGACCAAAATTTATAAGTGAAGGAGTTGTCCGTGAATGGGTACGTTTATTTAAAAGTGGACGAGAAAACGTTCATGATGAAGAGAGGAGTGGTAGACCATCATTGGTGACTGACGAACTCGTTCAGACAGTTGATGCAAAAGTTGTCTACTAATTTTCCACAGATTTCTAAGACTCTTTTGTACGAGATAGTGACAGCAAGATTGGGTTACCGTAAGTTCTGTGCACGATGGGTGCCTCAAGGCACAAGCGGGTGATTTTTATGCAGAAGGAATTTCAAAGCTTGTGAAGAGATACGATAAGTGCCTCAATCGTAATGGAGACTATGTAGAAAAATAGTGCAAAGATGTAGTTGTAAGATGTATATATTAAAATATTTTTACTTAACTTGGTGTATTTTTTTCAATTAACCGGAGATTAGTTTCTGAACGGCCCTCGTAGTTACTGTTTCCAAATAAAATAAAATTTACAGACAAATAAGTGGTTAAAATTTTTTTTTCTTTTTGGTGAATTCAACTGTCATCGGTAAAAATTTAGGAAACACTTACGTGAGGTCAGATGGCTTTGGCGCTATTGTTGAGCTTCTTGCGAGTAAATCTCTAAGAAATCTATAGACACTCTGTTGAGGTGAACCAGAATCTTTTCCCGTACGCTGGAACAATGTGATATAAATACAAACTCCACAATGAATGAACAATACTAAAACTCAAAGTTTTGTTCAAAGCTTTAATTCCCTTCTCCTAAAAACCTACGTCAGTGCTTTTCTAAATGTTGACAACGTACATTATTTCACCGTATTGAAAAATTTCCATTAATTTTCCCCCAACTGACACTGATTAATAAGTCCGACCTATATAAATCGAATACGTATCTGTGATACTTTTGACGGACTTTTTGTCATTTGTCATCCCTCTTACGTAAATGAAAAAATAATCATATCTACATACACACTTTTTGCTCGAATACGTAAGATATCTGATGGGTTATAGAGTATTGAAACATTTTTCTGTAGGAATTTTTTTAATTTTCTAGCATGTCGATTTTTCCGAAATTTTGCAAGCCAATTGTTTCAACCTAATTCAGTGATCTGTCAAGTAACAACATATTTTCCGATGGATATTTTGGGAGTTATAAAGGAAACCAATTTTCAGATGTTCATAACTCCTGAATAATAAGACCGATTTGGCCAGATAACGAACCCATTTGAGATATTCATTTCTCCGACCTACCCTGAAAATTTCTGCTCTCTAGCTAATTCCGTTCAGAAGTAATCGTGCCCGCGGACGGACAGAATCGATTTTGACCACGGATTCGTCATCAGTGGATCGAAAACTATTGATAACACTTTTACCCGAATATTCGAAAAATACTGATATTTGAGCAAATCTATAAGTACCTACTCTGTTCAGGCGAACTAGAGCGCCAAAAATGTGAAAAAAATTAGATTTTTTTCTCATTTTGTTAAAAATTATGAGCTTTTCAGAGCAAAAACTTACATTTTTTCGAAAATTGTCATCGAATCAAATAAAAGAATGGCTTGATGAATTAATTTATATTTTCATAGAATTTTTGTGGATATATTGAGCTGTAAAAGGCACCCATAACTACATTTTCCAGAAAACGACCAATAGCCTATTTTTGAATTTATGTGACGAAAGGAATAGTACATTGTTTACCGGGTAGGAAAAGCTTAACATTCCTGGACGACACAGAGTCCAGGAATGTGGCTTTTCCTATACGAGGTAAACATACTATTTTTCCGCAAATCGTTTAAAATTCGACAGATATTGATTGATTTAAAAAAAAACGCGATAATTTTATTCCCAAATAAATGGTGCTTTGAAATTCCTAATAAAATTATTTGGGTTACTATGGAAACGTATTGAGGTTGAATTGTCAAACTTGACCCTTATAAATTTAATTGCTGGTGTTCTCGAAAGTAAAATGATAAGTGATGATGAAATTTCCATTCCTGGGACTCCTCCAGAGCTGGTTGAGGCAGTGAATACTGCTTCATTAGAATTATTGCCAAAGAAATCAAGAGAAAAGTACGAAAATGCATACAGACGTTTTATGGATTATCGCATGAGTAAAAATACGAGTTCTTTCTCAGAAAATGTTGTAATGGCATACTTCCTAGACCTTTGTTTAAAGATGAAATCTTCAACATTATGGGCCAATTATTCAATGCTGAAGTCAACCCTTGCACTTAAACACAATGTAGATATATCTACATACTCAAAACTTCGTTCTTTATTGAAACGGCATGCTCAAGGTTATAGGGCAAAGAAATCTAAGATTTTAACGAAGGAAGAAATTAAGAAATTTATCCAGGAAGCTCCAGATAAAGAAAATTTAATGATTAAGGTAATTTACAAGTTTTTAATTTCTATTTAGATTATAGCTTTATTTATTTTTTAGGTGGCTGTAATATTTGGTATTTCTGGGGCCTGTAGAATGGATGAGTTAGTCCGAATGACTGTACACGATATAGAAGACTTAGAATCTAAGCTTTTAATCAGCATAACTGATTCGAAAACCAACAAACCAAGATCATTTGTAATTAATCAGATCTACTTGAATGTTTATCGAAAGTATGTTTCGTTAAGACCAGAAAATATGAACAGTGACCGATTTTTCTTTGAATATCAAAGCGGAAAGGGTTGTAGACAAGTGGTAGGAATTCATCAATTTAGAAAAATGCCCAAAATAGTTGCTACTTATTTGAACTTGGTAAATCCGACAGAATATACTGGTCACTGCTTTCGTCGGTCTTCTGCAACAATATTGGTTGACTCTGGTGCCAACATAACTAGTTTAAAGAGGCATGGCGGATGGAAGTCATCAAATGTTGCTGAAGGATATATCGAAGAATCGCTTAACAATAAGGTTGAGGTGGCAAATAAAATTTTCACAGTACAAAATATTCAACAAAATGACCCTTCCACCCTGCATGTTGTTCAAAATGTTTCTCATAGTTCTAAGAGTGTTCCTCCAATGTTCAATAATTGTACTAACTGCCAAATTACTGTAAATATAACAAATTGATCTTAAAAATGTATTCAGCAATGACTTGATGTTTTCAAAATATAAATTAATTCCTTGTAAGCAATGTGTTTTCTATCATTTATGTAGAAAACTAACAACTGTACGGAAATATCATTTCCTTACAGTAAGGAAATGACATTTCCATACAGTAAGGAAGTCCTGACTTTTTCTTCAAGAAATTTTGACAGGAATGTCAAAATTTCCTGGCGATTTGCGGAAAAAAAATTTTTTTTCGAAAAAGCAATGGCCAGGGTATTTAATCAAGTCTCTAACATCCACCTTTTTTTTCTGTGCGATCATTGGATACCGCGATATGGAGGGTCCTTTTCCATTTGGAGACTTATATCTCAGCAAGAAATAGGCATAAGTATCAAAGCTTTCGAAAAAAGCAATCAAGGCAGAAAAATCAAGATATCCTATAATTGAATTGTTGGAGTAAAAAATTTTGCCACTCTGGTAAACCAGAAAAAAAAAAAAATGGCTATTTTTTTCTTATGATTACTCAAAAACCACTGATGGAACAAATTTCAAAGTTTTAATCCCATATGTAAACACTTGAATCTACAATTATTTTTTACGACCATTTCTCTCTATATTGTAGCATGTTGAAAATTACCCAAAAATTTGGAAGTGCTTATCGATTTTTTCCAGAAGTATAGTTTGTGTGGGCAACGGTTTTAGAAGCCAATTTTCCTCGTCATCAAATTATCGAAACTACAATAAACATAACAAAGGAAAAGTACTAAATCAGTCGTGTTATTATATTCACCTTACCGAGAAAACCCAAATATTCTTCAGGAACCAAACCCCCCTGCTTACAAAAAGACAATTCCATAAATTCGCTGCCAACTGTCCCGTCCGAAATCTAAACCAGATCTTATAATTCCGATGATTCCGAAAAATAAATAAATTTTCTATGGCAACATATTTCAGATTCCGTTCGGAGATATATCGAGCAAAGAGCAGGCAGTGTTGAGTTACGGAGACAAACATTTCATCCGATAACTATCAGACCTCGATGGTCATATAATTTCATGGGTGGGAAAATCAAGGAACATCTTGAACTCTGCGGGTGATTTTTGAACCCGCTGGGTGTGGTTGCCAGCTTTACACATCAGTTACGATGACACAATCCTACTCATATGCCACCTATGATAAAAATTAGAAGCTGATATTCAATATTCCACCCTAGGATTTTACATCTTGGTCATAATTCACCATCTCTTATTGTTGGTATTACCAACCTTTCGACAGATATCTTCAATCGTTTTCAAGGCAAAAAATTAGCTTTTAAAAAGGCTGAAAATATTCAATTTTTTTTACTTTCCACTATTAATTCTCAAAACGACAGAACTCCGAAAACTATTAGTGAAAATTAAAAAAAAAATCGGGTATTGTCAGCTTATTCAAAAGCTAGTTTTCTGAATTGAAAACAACAGAATATTTCTGTCGAAACGATGGTAAAAATCAATAAGAGATGGTGGTTATTGCCCAAACAATAATTCTACACATCATTCATCATCAATATCAATTTCTCGTCAACAGTATAATTTAGCATGTCAATTCCTTTTTAAATAATTCAAATTGAAACAATGAAAGTTTATGGAAATTTATAACTATTCAAAGCTAAAATCCAAAATCAAGAAGAATAACATTTTTAGCAATAAAAAATGTGAAAAAGCACTGAGTTGAGGTCAGGAATTTTTGCGCGCTTTTCGGACACTCTGGAGCAGTGTGATACTGAATTAAACCGCCACAATGAATGTGAAAGAATCAACAATTCTGCATCTTCAATTCGAAATTACCACTCACAGTTTTGTTCGGAGTCCATATTTCCTTTCTGTTGAAAAAAGTCTTTTCTGTTGAAAATTATATAAAAATTGATATATTTCTTCCAGTAAGTTCTTACCCAATGAAATACCTTATTTATTCAAGTCCGAATTACTTGCCTTGAAGATAAAGTGTGAAATGAAATACTTCATAGGAATCACGAAAAAATTTTGGTTGTCATTATTCACAACTTATTGAATGCATAATTGAATATGTCTACGAACTCTATAATTTTTCTTTCAAAAAATAGACTGCGTGATAGTTAAATCAATGAAGATTTACTAACTCCAATTTATCAGCTTTCGATTCGTACGTACCATTCATCATTCGTAGAAGTTGAAAAGAGATTATTCTAAACTTTACGTTATGAACTTTGAAAAATAATTTCCAATATCTTCTAGTGGTTTTAATATACGAAGATGGATATCAATAAGCTTCATATACACCCTGAAGAAGAAGTATACGGAAATTCTCATTTCAATTGACCGCGTTGAGTATTTTTAAGTATTTGAAGTTTATGCATGTTGGTAGAGCTGTCCGTATACTATGCAGAAATCAGCGCGGCGGTCTGTCAACTGGTTTGACTACGACAGCTGTTACAATGGAAAAAATATTGAACAAAGGAGTTGGTTTCAAATTTTGTGTACTCAGTGGCTATTTCTCTTAAGTATAATGAGTTAAAAAGTATTCAAAAAATTCCGTTCAGAGATTCAAAAAAGAATAAATCGATCTATTTCGGTGTTTTCAATAAACTTGGCGAAGTGGCCCAATGGATGTCCTGTAAACAGATTGTGTGTTCCGTCTGTGAATTCAATAGGTATAGTAAAATTACGATTCAGAGTCAATAACAATTTTTATTAGTTGTGATGAAAAATATTTATCAGAAGTAAAGCTTTTCAGTAATATGGAAACCAAAAAATTGGACGAAGATTATCGGAAATAACTACGAACAACGTAAGAATAGATTTCTTCAGTTGGTTTATTATTGCTACATTTGCTTATTCAAAATGGTTTACTCGGAGATTTATAAATAAAAGAAATTAGTTATGATTTAGATGACAGTCCAAATATTCATATTATCCTCTAGTGTTAAATTAGGCGTGCTACAATTGTAGCCTCTGTAACTCTTTCAAAAGCTTCATGATTGCTTCTGAAAGTTTGTAAAGAAATGGGCCTGCCGAAGCAGACACGCCTACAACTTCAAAAATGGTTTGCAGCAGATGCAATGCAGAACAGCCGCAACCCTAAACTATTCACCATTGGAGGATTATTTGCTTTACACGGGTTGACAGGTTTATTGCTTGAGCTCATAATCCAGGTTGTGACAGTTTAGCATGAAATTCTAACGTTTGTTGTTGAAGGAAAAATATCATTTGAACCTGCTACTATTTACTACTCCGGAGACATGCAAGTAGGTAGACAGTTTAGGTTTATTGCTGATCTATTTTGCTGATTCAGAACTTTATTAGATCTGTGAAAGTCAACTTGAACTAATGGAAATTTTTTGAAAATAAGGAGAAGCTTGATCTCTGAATGATACACTCATTGAAGTCATTTAAACATACATTTGACGATTCGGTAAACTAACAGGCAAGAAATTTTCAACTGTATAATTTCAATCAAAAAATCTCTGGAAACTAAATAAACTATTTAGTTTCCAACTCAATTGATTGTACGCTTATGGGATTAAGAGCAATATTTATGAATGCGGACATCATTCATCCAAAGCATGTTGGACCAACTTGGATCTATCGGCGTCCAACTTTTCAGAGAGCTCCTGATGTTCTTTTATTTTCACTTCAAAGGGGTGTTTTGTTTATTTAGGAAGATCTCATATCCGAGGAACAAAACGCCTTGATAGTGAGAATAAAAGAACATCAGAAGCTCGCTCAAGTGTTAGACGCCGATAGATGCTGTGGATGAAAATCATATCTGATAGAACGATACATCTATCATATCCAAAGAAGATAATCCGACTAAAAGAAAAATCCAAGAGGCAGCATTCATGAATACCGCTCTCGATCCCAACACCCTCAATTGAGTTGCCGGAAGTTTGGAGGCCAGTTGTTCAAAATAACTTTAAGTCTTCAAAGAATGGCCTCAGTATTCAGCAGAGAGAATAAACCACAACATACCAGCAACAAGGCGACAAGCACTTGACCCCAACTGTAATTTCTCTGATATAGTAGCTTTCTTGTCATCAATTAATTTATCAAAAATGTAAACACTATTGCCTCAATCGCTAATAACCCAAGTGGTTGAGGCGATTTTTTGTTGTTGTTTTCTGTGTGAATAAAAAAAAAGTCTTCAATTATATAAGAGCTAATTTCATCTAGTTTTCTCAAGTGCTGAGCATAGATAGATCACAGATGAAGGGAAGTGAAGCAAATATAATAAAAAATAATAACAAAACTAACAAGAAGAATAATCAATCTAGCAGCATGCCCCTATGATCCCTTAATTATTCCATCCATAGAGTTCCCCTTAGTTTGAAGGTCAATTTTTCGATCTAACCACAAGTAAGTAACAAATTTAAATCCATTTCATTGGACCTGTTCAACTTACATTTGATGAAGATTGAGGATCGTTCAAAGACTATTTTCCTTTTTTAAAGCAAAGTCACTTTGATAACGTTACAAGATGAGTATTGAAACTTTGGTAAGAGGAAGATCAATAACAAATGGTGGAAGTAACCCAAATAATAATTCCATATTGTAACATCCTAGGTTTTCTTTCATACAAAAAATCGTAGTCCCATTTCACCCCATGTTGAGACGCCACTGGCCTCACGTACCTCGAAAGAGAGTTGATTGTCAAAATACATTCTATGGTTAGAAGCGTGAAGTTAGCACGTTACGCGACTGCGTGGAGCAACCAGAGGAAGGAGGGATTGAAGATGGTGTTGATTATTATCAGTTGACCGCTGAGCGAATTAAGTTCCCTTTTCGAAAGTTTTTAGTGAGTGCAAAAACCGAAGCCATTGCTACCTTGAGTGCCGCTCGAATCTATTTTACAGCTTTCTACAATGTGTTACTGGAGTGTAACTGATCAACTTTATTTACTGTACCCTATGGTGCAATAGGAATTGCCAATCGCTCTGTAGTTCTGAGCCTGTGATTAAGCAGGAACATATGGAGACCTCCACTAGTGGTAGTACTAGTATGGTCGATATGGAATAATGGATGTAACCAGTGTACGTAGCACTCTGGTGTTATATCGAAGGTTAACGTTAAGTTACCCCTATCTCATGTTATCATTATGTATGTCTTGTACTGTTGTTCTTGGTCATTTTACTGTGTAATGTACTTGCCTTACTAGTCATGGTTATTGTTTGCGACAAGGTTCTCGAATAATCGAAATGCACTGTTCATATAACAGATGGAAAAAATGTATAAGAGTGAATAAGTAGGGTTAAGTGTCACTTACTACTTGTCGAGGTCAAATCGGCACCAGATCTTCGGTTGCAACTAGTCGCTGTTTTCTCCATACAGCAAGGACTAAGTAAGCCCTTGTACACGTTCCTGCGAGATAATCTTGTTTTCTCGCCGTTAAACTAAAAATAATTCTTTCGTTCGTTTAAATTTCGTTTTCGCACCTCACACCTTACTCTTTCGTTAATATTCTCTTCTATTATCGTTCTTGTTCCTCCACACGCGTGACATCAGGAAGTAAGGTTTAAAAAAAGGAGGGGATTCGAACAAGCGCATCTCGCATTGAATTTAAACCACAGAACAAAATTAATAAGAACCAAACAGTTATTGTTGTGTATATTTCGTACTGTGTTAACTTATTCTTCTTACTGTCGTGATGTATCTTTTTGTTGTCGTTATGTATATTTATTTCGGTTGATTATGTAGATTCTCTGCTTTCATTATTTCTATTGCTTGTTATCGTTTACCTATATCTGTCTCTGTTATTTATGTCCATAAAGCATTCTGGTTCTTATTATTTACTTGTGATTGATATTCTATGAAGATTTGTTGTTTATTTATGCCATGATCTCGTACTGCTATTTATTTATCTATATGCTCGCATTACATGATATTTCATTTAGGGGTCTCGAGATTGTGGACCATTCCTATACTGTTGTATACTGTTGATTTCTTAGGTTCCTGGATCGAAGGCCTTGAAGGGCCGGTCCCAGACGCCTTAAGGTAGGGACCGTCACCATCATGTGCTATAAGGCATGAGAGAATATACCTTTTTAATCAACCGCGAAACTTTCTGTCATTTTTTCAGAGCCGCCGCTGGAACTCCATGACCTTCCCCGTGTTCCCAATTCCTTAGCTCATACAATATTATAGTTATGGCTCACATACCCTGGGGCCGTGGCCATGACGATGGTCATAATTAGTCATTTACTTATTTGCCATGATTATTATCCTGTTGCATTATTGAAGTATAAATTTGCCATGATTATTAATTCTTGTTGTACCATTGAAGTTGCCATATTTACCATGTTACTATACTCTTGTATTATGGAAGTTGCTCTGATTATCCTGATTATCGTCTGTGCTGTATTGTTATAGTTTCTTTTCCTGGATTGTTATACTCACCTTTGCTAACTGTTAATATCTCATCATTTAGTTTTAAACAAGTGCCCTAACACCACCTAAAGGGGTTTTATGCCTGAGGCTTTCCCCTATATTTTTTTAGACCCTTAATAAATAGCTGATTGTCTGGGTCTAACCGTTGTGTTTTATTTACCATCTTTGTTTCCCAATTATTTTCACTAATCTCAATTATCACGAACTTGAATTATTACGTAAACATAACATAGAGTCCTTCCCTTGCTAGACGATCACATTAAATGGCCAAGTCTTTGTATCTGGAGTCATTCAGACTCCAGTGCCGTAGTTAGTTTTGAAAATGATATTTGTCATTCTTTTCGAAAGAAAAAAGTGGCAAATGTTACTACATAATCATCATAATCATTTTTGTTGTAGTTTCTGCCGGTGTCCTCAATTTTCCTCTCAAGATCACTTCATTTATGTTTAAAGGAGGATTATAATCAAGATGGTACGATTTCGATTAAATGAATTATACACTTACGTAAAACAACAAACTGAACAATTAACTATTTCAAAATTGTTCTTTCCGACCAACCATCAAGTTTTTCAATATTCATGCTCTAAATTATCAACCATGTAATTTGCTCTTTTCCTTTGCAACAATGGTTTTTTATTCCGTCATGGTCACTTTAAGTTGATCCATACTGTTTTACTACACGCGTCAATGTTGTTGCCTCTGTTTACGTGCACACGATTGAATAATAGTATATTCTAATACAAGTTGCAGAATGGGCAACGAGCGACGAAGGAGCAAGTTTTTGAACGTATGAGTGTTGGAATTGCCTTCTGCAACGAGTAGTAGACGAAATTTTCTCTATTTCAGTCAAGAATTGTGAGAAATTTATAAGAATTCAATGAAAAATTCAGATTATACCCCCTAGTGCCTTTTGTATTTCATTTTCGCAGTTGATGTGACTGATACGAAAATTGACAGATTGTAGAATTTGAATAGTGCGTTCAAATCTCTACATGGTTTAATATTGACAATTGACATGCAATGGACGCGTGTTGACATTCGAAAGGATAGGATGTCAGTGTTGTCAACCACAAAACGAAAACTATAACTAAAATCAATGCTGTAGTACTGTAATGAACTCATTACGACACTGAAATAGAGAAATAAATATCCGAAGTGCTCAACACTACTGGACGATTCATCTCAGAAGAGACATTCCGACTAATGTTCTAGGAGTTATTGAGAAAACGAAATTTCAGATGCCCGTAACTATTGAATCATTCGGCGGATTTATCATTCATTAATATACAAATGAAATAAAATCTTTTGACATAAATAAATGCTGATAAAGGTATAGCAAAAAAGCCCTCAGGAATGAATCTGAGCACATATAAGTATAAGTTACAACTCGACTCAACATTACTCGAATCGGAGCAGTGAACAAGAACGCGATGCATCCCCATTTAATCTTGAAAGTTCGCGCCTTCGGGGTTCATTCTGATCTTAATTGTAGTATAGCAGGATACTTTCTTATATAGAGTCGAATTCATCGTGTGGAATATTCAATTATTTTGTGGAAATTTCTTATTTTGTCATAATTTCTAAGAAGCCAAAAAATCTGTAGATTTCCATATCTTTTCTGGAGAAATACTGATAAATGGGTAGTATCGGTAAAAATGTAAAAATTAGTCATGCGCATGAACCTTTTCCATTCTCGCTTTCAAACCCTATAATACGATATTCAAGTATTGTTACTATATTCAACAGACTGCAAAAGGTGTACGTAAACATGTCTCGGTTACATTATTTCTAACGTAACTATATTTAGTTCAATGTCAGGTTCATCGAATGTGGGAATCTTGTAAAAAGTGAAAACAATGTAATTGCTCATTCATACAATTATTTCGATTTCGTTTAATTAGATCTGTGAAAAAGTTCAAGGATGTTCTTTCATAAATTTTTCACAAATGTTTGTTATTGTTTTAGGACCTCATTTCAGTTGACGGATGTTTATAAGATACTTATATGGAACAATCGTTTACTCGAATTAAACACCGTGATAGCCAAACGGAAGCATCTTGGAAACTCTGAAGGTCACTATTGCTCAATAATATTGAAACAACATCGATACTGAGCAATATAAAAAAATTGATATAGATAGTACATTTATTGAAAATTAATGGTGCCCAATAAGAGTATCGGTTATTCGTAAAAAAGTTTATCGAATTAATGCACGAAATGTAGCATGTAGTGTTAGCTGGGGTTAGTGACGGGGTTGCCACACAATCTTTTCAACAGTACGCCCCAGCAACTCCCATTACGATTAGAACCTTCATCAATAAGTATATAAATAAATTAAGTTAATAAAAAGGAACGACAATTCCAAAGAACCATGGCACCAATGGTGCGAGCTAGCCACGTATAACATCCCAACTGCAACCTGTTCTGATGAGAGGCAGTCACCTCGAAACCGATCCACAGTTGCTCTTAGGGTATTGATTCTTTGGGATATCATACGTCAATCGTGGACGGCTCGCACCATTGGAGCGATGGTTCTTCGAAATTGTCGTTTCTTTTTATTAACTTACTTTGACGTGCGATTAGAAATCTTTTTTTTCAGAATAGGACAATTTAGCGAACAAGCCCCCTCAACTCACCGGTGGCTTTTATAAATGTTACGCATTCGATGACCACTGGTAGTAGTATGAATTTGGGAGTCACGTGTTGTATGAAACTACAAAGAAAACGAGGCTGGTTCAGTCTTCAAGATATAGATGGCGCTTTTCTAGACATGTTTAGAAGGTTAATCACGTTCTTTATTAAGGCTGGCAACCTTCTTCAGGAGCATCAGTGCCATCATAAAATTATTCAAATGCTCACTTTCTGACCAACTCAGGTAGTACTCTTGAAACCGCCCAACTTTCACTTAAGGTAATTTTATTCAAATAACAAAATTTGAAATTTTAGCTATTGCAAATTCACATATTATTTTATTCACAAAAATTCACTTCACCCTTTTAAATTGAAAGCCTACATAAAACAATTGAATTAAAGTGTTTTTCCTCTTCTAGCAATGTTACCATATGATTTATAAGTCACATGTTATAATTTAAATACAAATAAAGTTAATCAAATTTACAACTTTTAGTTTTCATGTTGTATATGGGTCGGAAAAACATAAATAATATCATCATCTGTATGCTTGATTGAGCAGACCATAGTTACCAAACAATTGTCACCAATTTGTTTTTTTAAATGTATCTTGACTTCTTTTGGCATCTTCGTTTATTTCAGCAATATAATTTGACCAAAAAAATCGATTTGTAAGATTGTTTAATGGGTCTGAATAAACAAATCGAGTTCCACTGAAAAAAATGGAATCGATTTTTAAAGTCTTCGGATACCCTGGTTTAATTAATATTCACTTCACCCTTTTAAATTGAAAGCTTACATAAAACAACTGAAATAAAGTGTTTTTCCTCTTCTAGCAATGTTACCATATGATTTATAAGTCACATGTTATAATTTAAATACAAATAAAGTTAATCAAATTTACAAATGTTTTTAATGAGTTATATGACGGTAATGGTGACTTGGAGTTCAAGAAGAAGAAATTAAAGCCCATATCAGTAAAAATTTGTTTAGTGGTGGCGCCATCTACAGCGAAAACATGCCAAACACCCTTAATTTTTAAGTTTTTTGTGTTTTTTAGAGAAATTATAGATGTTCAGCACTTGTTATTATTTTTCTGCATCAGTTTAGATGCCTACCGTTGATTAAAAAAAAATTGATACAAATCGGTTGATTGTTTTAGGCGCTAGACCTTACTATGCATCATATTATTATAATAGATTCTTCCTTGAAGTTACAACTATTTCATAATCTCTTTTGCAAACTTCTTATTTTCTAGTTAAAATACAGTGGACCGCAAAATTAACCTGAAACTCAAATTTATTCTAGAAATTATAATGAATTGCTAGAACATATAAATGCATTTCATGCTAACATGTAGATACCACATATTATATTGCTTGTCTGAATAGTTTGTCATAAAACCATGTTAGTACAGTCAGGCATGTATATGTTATTGAATTTCAATATGCCTGTTAGATGTCCAGATCCCTATTGTTCTTTAGTGTCTTTTCCACCTCTCCAAAAGATTCCATTGAATATCAACTCTTGAGTAAGAAAGAATTTTCAGTGATAACATATCATAATCTTATTTACTTCCATACCAACGAGAAGGTACTCATTCTACTCCAAATTTCAATAAAATCCATAAATGTCCTGTTTTGATCGATTTTGATGGATTTCGTTATTGCCAACTTTATTTGCATATTGCTCCAATAAGTCGTTCTTCAAATGCTCTAAACCAGCTCCTTTTTACCTGCTTGGAACTGAATTTTCACGTTTTATTACCGCTTTTTTACGGCTCCTTTGATGTTACTTCTTGTTCCGAATGGACTGTTTGCAGTTTTATTAGAGCATCGCCACAAACAGTATCACGTCTTTGACAATCTGCCGCCTACCTGAACCTAATAATTCTTTATGACTGAGATTCCTGAATTTGAATGTCCAGTCTAAAAGGCGAAAAATATTATTGAACAAGCTGAATAAATACGATTTGAAAATATCGAATTGTATATTTCGTAAAGTTGAGATAACGAAAAATAATGTAAAAAATGAGGTCATGACATTTTGCACACTTGTTCTTGAGTCTTTTTCCGTACTCTTGAACAGTGTAACACTGATCAACAGTCACAATGAATGAACAAACTCTTATATAAATTAAAAATAACCACTCAGAGTTTTCCATCGGTTTTGTTCGAAGCACAAATTCTCTTGAAAACCAATCATAAGTTGGTGTATCTTCTCCATCGAAAATGATTCAGAATATATTTCTTCTAGTAAGCGCTTGTTCTTTGAAATAGTTCAAGTTTGATATGTTCAAGTCCAAACTGCTAAAAAGCGATAATTCTTCGGAATCATCTTCTGTAACCTTTACAGGACCCTAAGTAAAATTAATCATCTCTTATAGAGGTAAGTTAAACTTTCTCAGAGCACGATTTTTGGATTTTATTCTGACAACCTCAAATAAACTGAACTTCTGTGACTCTCTGCCTCAAAGTCGTTTACTTCTTCTGGTAGTATAAGGTTACTATAATGAAATCTGAAAATTTGTAAGATATTAATAACGTCCATTCAATCAATCACAAATTTTGTTGAAATCAACGAATACTCGTATATCATTAGATATGGACATCAGGGCTAAATGAGAGCAAGGTGTTCTACCTAGCACAAGGGTGAGATAAATGAGAAGAATAAATCTTTTTAATAACTTATATAAGATGTTTGAAAATAGCAAATTATGTTGAAGTCATTCCCATGGAGCAGAATTATTATCTTATTATAACATATCGTTTACTTTCTCTCAATTCGTATAGACATTATTTTGTTTTATTTTGTTATTCAAAATGTCTAGTTCTTGCTTCTTAGAAAACAACAAAAAGTTTTGTTGAAGGAAACACTGAAGAGAAAAATTATTGGTAGCATTGTCATAATAAAAATTTGAAAATGAGTGGTCACCGAAAAATTTCGTCAAAAAACAGAAGTCAACTGAAAAATAAATTTATTATATTTAGGACTTTTAGCACGCTTGATCTACTTTATAAAACTATAGCAGCATAGCTATGGTTTCGCCCAAATGTCTGTAATTTTCGAATTGTGAGTCGAAAAGTCTCAATCGATTGGGTTCGTCTTCCTGATGAAGAATTTTTTGTTAAACTTGAGTATGTCTTGCCTATACGGCCGGTCTATCTCTATCTTGCGAAGGAGAAAAGCTGGGGTTTTCATATTGTCAGAATAGATTATCTCGGTCAAATTCATTCTTGAACCAAACTCGTCGACATATTCAGTAGTTATGACCATTCGAATGAGATTGAAAAGAATAGATTTGTCAAATTTCCAGGAAATCGTCCGTTTTTATCCAGTACTTGATATATCATAAGATATACATCACAGATCTAGAATATTTATCGAGGTTTCAACATTGAATGATCTCATTGAAAAAAACCATATTTTACGAGATCTCGGAACATAAAACATGTTTTGATTTGCTTATGCTCACTCTGGTCTTTCAAATTGTTATCTCAATGTTTTTGTATCTGCCAAATTGTGACATGTGTTAAGAATTTCCTTTCTCTTGAGAAGAATCTTTGGGTGAGTGGCTTACATTTCTGGAACTGGATATAGCTATACTCGAAATGTTATGTTGTGCGAAAAATCCCGAGATTGTCACGCTATTCTCAAATAATGATTTGCCAATATTTCGATTATTACTTGAGGTATCGAAAGTTACTTTGCGAAAAATTAAGTGAAAGTTTCAATCTTTATTCATTTATGGCAGGTCATTAAATGATAAATTGGTATTAGCAATTCTGACCTCCTTTTCCGAAGGCCTTCATTCAGATGAGGGTTGATCTTAGTCGAAGATTTACTTCCTGATTCAGAAAAACATCGTAAATCACCCCTATACACTAGTTTTTTTTTACAATAGGTTGTTTACTTAACTAAAAAAATAGTTTCGTGACCTTATTCAGATTTCTGACTAGTGTCGGCATTTTTACTTGCCACACGACCGATTTTGGTTCTTCCAATTCTAAAAGGTCGGCATATTTGCATATTTACCTTTTTGGGAGCACTAAAATAACATCTGTTAAATTACTTTGCAAAACTGACGGCAATAAAACAATTGTGTTAAAAAATATTCAAAGTAACTTCAAAATATACCGATCCTGTAAACAGACCCTGACCATGGCGTTCGCAAAAAAGGATTTAGGTCATTCTACTTTTTATGCTGCCTGTCCGGATTGAAGGACGGAAAGTACCGTCAAAAAATACAGGGCGTTTCTAGTTGATATGTTTGTGTCATGCTGTTCTTAAAACGTCATTGATTAGTAATAAATACTTAATTTCTATAATGAGGATGACAACTGGTTGAAGAAAACTCAAAATTATTTTGCCGGTTGTGGCTGGTAAATATGGCTCGATATAGAAAAACCTCACATTCATAAGAAAAATAGTAATGATACGAAGAATGATACTAAGATGAACTGTAGAGTTATTCGAATAGTAACTCTGTCCAGTTTACTAATAACTCGAAGATAACATATTAAAATTACCATATACCAAAATATAAACTACAAATATTATTTTTATGTCCCGTGAAGTTATATTTGTCTTCATCGATGGTATAATGTCTTCATCATTATCATAATATATATATAATATAAGTTTTCTCACATCTTTATTTCATACACCGATTCAACCTGGTTCACAAACTTCGGAGATAATAGAATTTGACTTAGTTTTAATATTTCTGAATGTTTGTTATGATGCATGGTTAATTAAAATTCAATCAATATTGAAACTGGAAGCTATAGGCTCATAAACAAGAAAGATCAGAATAGAAATGTATTTTCTGACCATAATCATTTCATACTGAATTGAATAATTTCAAACTATCGAAACCATTATTATTATTTTATTATAATATTTTCCACATTTTTTTAAGGTACAAATAACTGTTGACAGTTTCAAACAGAATCAAAACAACAAGGAACCACAGAACACTATTTTATTGGGAACTACCCACCACAGAGACGTTATAATAACATTTTAATGTGATAATAATTCACTCTAGTTATTCTGAGAAAAATTATAACTAAAGATCAATAATGATTACAGATATTATCTTTCATTTAAAAAATCCTTGCAATTATTAATTTTTTCTCTCCTGGGGTTCGGTAATAAATTAATATTCTATGGTAAGGTATTGAAATTTGACATAATCTATGAATAATCATTCAATATTTCTGTTTTTGTTCACATAATTAAAACAGATATTCTGATTATAAAATCCAAAAATTCACGCATGTTCATTCATTATAGTCTAAACAGAATAGATTCATATTAATGATTCAACAAAAAATTTCTCAGTAAAGAACACCTAGTTGATTTTTCAGAATCAAATTAAGGTGATCAAACTCAATTTCTTCAAGCAAGTATAATTGCACACCTAAATCTGGGAATACTTGTAATCTATCCAAGTAAATTGTTATTGGGATTCAGTACAGAAAATAATCATCAAACAAAGTAACATCACTTCAAAATAATTATTTTCTGACATCATTCATTGTTGTTGAAGATTTCAAAAAGATTTTCATGTTTTTAACAGTATGATATCAAGAGACCTCATAGACCTCTTATCTGGTCTCTGTCAAAGAGAAGGAACTTCAGAAATATCAGTGTTTGGGAAATCATAGATAATTTTTTCTGGCTTTGAGTGGAAAAAAAGCAATATGACAACCTCTTGCCTTGGAAGTTTTCATAGAAATGATGGTTTTCATGATTTAGAAATTTTAAGAAGAAAATTACAAATGTATGATGATAACATCCAATAATTCTGAGGTATTTTTGGAATTTCTCATTAGAAAGGGATGGTTTATAGTCTAGAAGTAGAAAGAAATTATAGTAGAACAGCAAAAATCTGTTTATGGTGTTGAATTTTGTATCTTCCTTCGGGATATGGCCCTCATCGGAGGAAACATGAGTGAGTGAATCATTTTTTAGAGGGAAAATAATATTTTTAAACAATTCAGATTCATTAGTGGATGCTGTGGAAGGTATTTTTCATTCAAACTAAACTAGACTACAGAGGGTATTTGCCCAATGTGAAAACTAAAAATGTTTATAACTTTTTAACGCAGCTGAATTTGGAAAAGCCGTAATGGAAAAAGTGTTGCTTTTGATCTCAAGAACCTATGGTTAAAATTAACGCAGTGGTCAAAGACTCACCCTGTATATTGTATTGATTTGAAGAATTGCTATTGAGTTTTAACGCTTGAAAGCAATGAATTCCCATTGAAATTATCTTCTAAAAATAATTTTTCAAGAAACTATACCTTTGTTCATTAATAACTTTTTCGGGGCTTCTTTATTCACGATTAATTAAAAAAAATACTCAAGGTATTGCCGTAAAATTTTTTCGCTTCCTGGAGACTTTTTTGTGTACCTATGTAATAAGATAGTGTGATAAAAAATGAAACAATTTCAATACCTTGACTTTTTTCATGTAACCAAAGAAAACATGATTATATTGTGAAAATTTTCTGTTTATTAGTTAGGTACTTACAGTTTTATGTTGATAAGGGACATTCATTATTAAAAACAAAATTGTGTAAATACTTAATTATAAATTTTGTTGTTTCAATCAAGTTTGTTCTTTGTTGGAATTTCTTTATGAACTATCATCTATGATAATTTTTTTTATGGATGTTCTTCTCATATTTCTAATATTCGAATAATTAGTCCATTTTTTTTTAATATAAGTCTCCAGAGAAAATATTTCATCAATAATTTCATTGTTTATTACATCAACAATTTTTTATAAACAAATTACTACCTTTTCTTCATATTTTCCTCAAAGTAATAAAAATTTCAAAAACCTGTGCATTAAAATACTGAAAAGTCTTGATCGGATAACAAATATAAATAATGATCACTGACAAGTTAATTTGCAGAACAACACCGATTAGTTGACAACATCTTTGACACAAGTTTGACTTCTGATTTAACCCTAATTTGCATTTCAGAAGCTAAAAGTGACACTTGATATACAATTTACCTGAAATATTTGACCACTGTTTTAACTGATCGGTTGGTCAAATTAAACTATAGTTGACCATCCTTCAAGCAACTCTAATGACAGTTAATCATAGATTTAACAGCTGATTAGTTTGATTTCTATGTTGATCAGCCTTTTGGAAACCAGCCGTGAATATTTCTAAAATAAAATATAAATAACATCTCAACTTGCATGTCAATTCAAGTAATATTACTCTCCTAATTCTTCAACAATAATGTCTTTCAGCGTTTCGTTAAAAGTGAACATTAAGGACATCATGCATGTGTGCGATAGATTCACCGACAAGTTGTATTCATTTTTGCGTTGAATTACAAAACGATTTACGTAATTTGGAATTAGGTGGAGGTCATGTTCATATCGAACGGAAACACTCGTTAGTTGTGTCATTATGTTTCTTGTTGAGTTCGAAGATGTACCATCATTAACTGCTACTATTTCGATTGCAAGGAAAAAAGTCATTTCCATTATCGTTGTTTCTGGTAAACTTATGAATATAAGAGGTTTGCAGTGCATATCGAAAAAGATTGAGAGGTTGAAGGTCAGGTCGTAGAAGAGATACCTGAATATTCAATCCACTGAAAAATTAAGAGGAAATTAACACAACTCTGGCAGAAACTGTACCAAATACATTTTACTACTTTGATTTGAATGTGGACTCAATAAAAATATTAGGACATAAAAATTATCTTTTTTTATTCAGAAAGTACCGACGCGGAGTCGAAAGGCTTAGCGCTCTTGTTGAGCTACTTGCGAGTAATCATTCTACAATCATATCTGCGCAAAATATAACCAAATATCCACAAAATGAGTATTCGATTAATGACTGAGCAGATATTAGGAACCTACACAACATCTATTCCACTCTTTTAAACAATCTTAATTGAATAGACCAATACAGACCAAGAAGAAGAAATCAAATTTGACTTGGCACCTCTAAAATCAATTGACATCATGACTCCAATGACATCCAACAAAATAAGTTGGAAAATAACAAGAAATAAATAATTTTCGAAGGTAATATAAAATTAGATCTCTATTCAACAGAATGTTTTACAGTTTAATATGCTTATAGATTATTTATTTGTTTTTTTTTCGTTGTTATATTGTGTATGATATTCTTTACATGCTTCAAAAAGGGAGTGCCCCAAACGTTGCCAAATTATATTGCATTGTTAATAAAACTAAACCCTGCACCTCGAATGCTGTGAACAATTGCAATTTATTTTAATATCGTCCACTTAAAGTTTCTAAAGTATCCCTCAAAACTAATTAAATGATAGCATAATCCCAGTAATTCAATGTGAAATGTATTATGCATTATACAAAGCATCATTAGTTAGATTACAATAAGATCTTTACTATGATAGTTTTCTTATTGAAAAAAGTTTCTTATTCTTTTGCCTATTTTAACTTACAAATTAATATATATCTTTTATTGGTTACAATTTTACTAAATTTTACTAATAACTTTTTAATAGTAAATAACCATTTGTCCTCTAAACCTTATTGACATCTTCCATATTCTCAAATATCATTGTCGTAGCTATCTTCCGCCGGAAGATAAAATTATTTTTCATTAACTTAAGGGCAAGGAATCACAGAAGTTAATGTTAGTTAATTACATTGTCATTAACTCTCGTGTCGACGCCTGGTTAACTGAAATATTGGGGTCGGACGTCGACAACGGGGGTGACATGATGGTGAGCCCCATTAGCCTCAAACTTAGAAAAATCCCAATTTTATTCATCTGAAAATATGAATTTTCCATAAAATCGACAAAGGTAGATATCAAAAATTCCGTAAGAAATTTCAATGCTGGATGCTGCCACAGATACGTATTTGATTGGCATCAGTCGAACTTATTAATTTAGTTTCAGTTGGTAGAAAATTAACCGAAATGTTTTATTTACGATCAAATAATGTATGATAGGTTGTCAAAATTCACAAACCAAAGTTGATGCAAATTCTCTTAAGCTAACTTTTTGGGAAGCAAACGCAAAGGCACTGTTATACTGGCGTATATTGTTTTGGAAATTCTTCATCTGTTCCTGTGTAAAGTTCTCTGAGCAAAGCTGGTACTTCTTTCAATTGCATCTGGCTGAATCCATCTCGCCCTTTTTCACCCCTAAAATGCAGAGTATTGCAAAATTGACACGATTCGCTCATTACGCCGACAGAAAACGCGGGAATTTCGTCTACAACCGGAGCCCTTCTCGCTACAAATACTGACCGCATTGCGTAATTATTGTTATGAACGCGGCGTCGGTTTCTTTCAGTTCGGGTAGTCCGGGTAGCGTTTCGATAACCCACTGGTCTGCCTTGTCGTCGTGTCTCCATTGTAAATTGAAATTTCAAAATTTTACACTGGACCTAACTCAAAATTGAAAAATCAGACGTGACCCGTTTTCAATTTTTACCCAAAAATGGAGAATAACCATCCAAATTTGGATTTTCAATATCTTTTTCAATTATAATTTTCTAAATTAACTTACTCGGTTGGTTTGGAAATTAACATAAGTAGTATGTTTATTTTTGATTCAAATTATTTGCAATTTGTACTAGAATATATGGGGAGGTAGGTACAAAGGTCAAGAACTTTTGAATCACTTTTAGGGGAAGGGAATTCGAGCCTAGAACAAAACTTGAGGTAATCTGTGAGTAATTATTTTGAAATTGAGATATAGATTAGTTCATTAATCGTGGCGGTTGTATAAGTTCACACTGTTCCAAGGTACAAAAAAAAGATTTTAGAACAAGCGTGCAAAAGTTCCTGACAGTGCTTTTTTAAAAATTTTTATATTATCTAAATAATAAACAGCCAAATTGAAATGGTTCGAAGAAATAAATGTTTTTTGGCGCTCTTGTTCACCTGAACAGAGTGCTTATCAATTTGCCCAAATGTCTGTGACTTTCGAATTTTTGGGCAAAAGTGGTATCAATCGTTTTGTTTGGACCTACTGATGAATAATCCGTGGTCAAAATCGATTCTGTCCGTCCGTTCCGTGAACACGATAACTCTCGAACGGATGAAGTTAGAGAGTTGAAACTTTCAGAATAGGTTTGAGGTATAAATATCTCGGCTAAGTTCGTTATTCGGTCAAATCGGCCGAATAGGTTCGGAGTAACAAAAAAAAAATTTTTTTTCAAATGACACTGTTCAAATAAAAATTTTTTTATGGTGCAGTTTTATCAGACGTATACAAAAATACCACTCTCAACTTCGACAAGCTAATAGTTCTGGAGATATGATTTTTCAAAATTTAAATAATTGTAAAGTGGTTTACAAGAGCGCCTAAGCCAACTGACCTCACGTCAGTGCTTTCTAAATTTTTTTTTTCGAAGAACTTCAAAAACTATGCGAAAAATTAAATGTGATAATCCTTGATCAAAACAAACGTGGTATCTGCAGCCAAATCTTGAATCTTCAGACACACTTTCAGTGAGATCCTCTCATCAAATGTGCGATGGCTCCGCTCAAACGATTCTGATCGTCAATATTTCACCCCTCCATATCCCCTCTTTAATAGTAGGTACCTCGAACAGGTAGAGGATCCCCTCTCAGGGAACGTATCTTCTCGGAGGAGTTCCTTCATTCCATGTATGTTCCTTAAAGGTACATCTTCACCCAGAGGCAAATTTGACATTTCGGGTACCTTACGAGTTATCATCAGCTGATCCTCCTAGTTGACGTTTAACCACGGATAGATACAGTTTTACCGTGATTAAGTGCGATCTATAAGAGTGATAGTGACTACGATATTATTACTGTGTGATTGACAATTTTTTTTGGATTGCCTGTTGCATCACCGAATTATGTGATTAAGTGTTTCCTTGGTTGTGTAAACAGAGCCAATGGACTTAATTTTTTCGAGTTGAAGCAGCGAATTAAATAATTCCAAGGTGAGTGGATATCTTGTTGTTTTGGTTCCGGGAGACTACAACGTGCGAGTAAGCGCGAAACCAAGGCGACGGAAAACTCGCCAATCAATGAAATCGCGAGTAATATTTTCGTTTAATCACAACTGAAAGTAGTTTTCTCCAATATAATATTTTCTTATACGGGATGATTCAAAACACTGTCAGACATAATTGAAAATCGTGAACTGGATGATATTCTTCATAAAAATTTTAAAGAAAATGTTTGGACAGTTTTTATTTGCAAAATATGTATTAGATTTTTAATCATATTTATATATGTGAATGTGATGACGTGAAGTCAGTGACTTTTGTATCTAAACTAGTTCAATCGGCATCTAATCAGCATATGCAAAATATACCTAGGTACTTTTTAATTGAGATATTGAAAATCACCTTCTTATTCTATTCTCGCCCATACCTTCTGTATTATGAGCTTTAATTCGTCAAGTTTCATACTTTTCATATCTATATTCAATTGGAGGGAGATGCTTTTTCTCATTCGATGCCAATAAAACTCAGCGCAACACTAATAGCCTTACTCTTCTTATAAAAATAAACTTTCAATCTGACAAGAGCAGGTTTCGGATACCTAAATGATAATACATATACAACAATATATAGTAATTCCTTTAATGCAACTTAACAACTAATTTTGCATATATTTTGTTCTGAGATGTTTACTAGATCTAATCATTATTTGTTTACATTAGGATAAAACGAAAATGGACAGCTCTTTTCATCATCCTAGTCATCAGGAAAGTTTTGACATTTTTATGATCCGCAGTTGGTGTGGATCCTATTTTCCTAATAAGTAGGCTTTTCAACTAAATATGATTTTCATATAATTTAAATTGTCGAGAAAAAAGTATTGCACAAAATCTTCACATAACACCCTGTAAAATTGGGTCAATTAAAGGTTGAGTGGGATAGCGATAGCTACTCGGATAGCTATTAATATGAGAGCCCTTTATTATTATTAATAGGTACTTACCTGAGCTACTCATGCTCAGATTTCCTGACAAGTTACTCAATTAATTCGGTAATTAGGTACAATACACAAATAGGTACTTCAATATATGTGTTTTGATATCTGATTTTACACAATTTAAGAAAACTCCTACATTTCATCGATTTAATTAGAATCAAATTTCAAAATACTCTTTCTGATTAGTAACCCTCATAGCTACACTATTTAAAGTCGAAATTCAAGAAATAGGTCTAGATTCCTCTGGAAAAACATTGACGTTCCGGTTTCAATCATCCCGGATACATTGTAACAATTTCAGCATTCACATTTATGAAAAAGGGAAGTTAACGACATAATAACATATTTCAGTGGAATACGCTATGAAAATTTATTTTAAATAAGTCATTATACATCGCATAGATAAGCAGTTGTCTGTCCTTATTCAAATAAGGTAAAAAAAACGAACGTATTCGTGGATAACAAGATATCTTAGTTATTTTTTCATCTGTGCATTACAATTTAATACGTTTTTTTTGTCATGTCAAAACCCAGTTCAAGATGAAAAAATTAAAAGCTGATTATTATATCGATTGTACATGGAAAAGTTTGATGTTCTGTATTACAGTTTCATGTTGTTTTAAAGTCGAGTATATTATTATGTCAATCAAAAACACTTAATTATACAATATAACTTTATCCGCGTTAAAATTATCGTGTAGATAAAATACCCGGACTTAATTTCGGAAGTCCATTTAATTGAAATCAGACTCAATAGAGTTAGGAAACAGATAAATGTATCTTTATGTAAAGGTAATTGACTTTTTCGAAATTTTGAACAATTATCAATTTCTGCAGAAATTCCACTTATCTTCAATTCTGAGTAAATTAATTATATTGGATGAATTGAACAATAAGTAGATTATTCGTCATTATCCACTCCAAATTCAAATTAGACCTGCTAAATATTATCAATTGACAAACTGAAGTGGGCTATCTTTTCTATGTCCCATCGTTCAATTTCTATTAACGCTGGTGATAATTAGAGAAAATTATACATTTGGGTGGCTTAATTTCTGTTGTTTTCTTTAAACCATTTTCATATTTTTTTAGAAATGGATTAGGTATTTAGCGATATCTTTGAATATAATATCTATATTTGATTGTATTATAGTAATAGTTTATTGAATTAGGGCTTTTGAATTGAAGACATTAAATGGAAGATGGTTTTATATAATTGAGGATGTTGTTTAACGTTTTACAATTAGTTCAAGGTCAAGAGATATGGGCGTACTTATTTTGAAATCTGAGGCTAATTATTATTACTGCTATCAAAAGAGTATCTCCTGATAACAATAGAGAACAAAAATGTAACAAGCTGCCTATACTTTCAAACAGATATTGTTTGAGCATGGGATATTCAAAACTATAGTCATTAGTTTGTAAGTCAAAAGTTCAAAAGACTATATAGTCATAGTGCCTTTTGAATTACGAGTAACAACAACAAAGTAAAATGTTGTTACTTGTATTCGTTTTGTTGAAAAATACCTTCATTTATATCATCTGGTTAACAATTTTGTTGGACTAAAAAATGCTACTAGCACATTATGTGAATATATCTCGTATATATTATTTTCCAGTACCTTATGTTGAATTGGTTTTTACTTTTGTTTTTTATGAAATTCAATTTTTTTCGGAAATCGGCGTGAATAAACAGACAGACAAAAAAAATTCAAGAATATCGCTTAGATACTATGTATAGAAACATTTACTTCAATCTAAAATATGTTATTTAAATTTCACAAATAGAAACTTCCTCTCTATTTATATGTATAGATTGACACATATCAACAGTTAAGGGAAAATTATATTTCACTTTGGATTCAAAATTTTCAATTCCAACATGAAACGAAATTGCTCGGAAAATTTTTGTATCTGTTTTATAGAAAATTTTCCTGAATGCAATGCAAGCTGGTATAATTTTCAATGATTTCTACACCAATCACGATCCATTGAATATTTCAGATCCAATTTGAAATGTTTAGATGATAAATCGTGAATGGTATTTATGGTATTCTTTTCAATCTGAAACCATTGTTATATTGTCAAAAATTAGAGATAAAGCAGCAGTAAAAATATCAAATAGAAAAGAGGAAAAAACAAAAATCTTTCATGTAATTTATCCTAAATTATTCAATTCACTTGAAATAACTTAATTCAATTATATGAGACTTATATTAGATAACTTTTGACATCAAAATGTTATATTGACGCATTATTCAATAATTTGGGATGTAGGGTACAAACGAATTAAAAATTCGACAGTGAAAATAACGAAACATTTAACTAAGTGACCTCATGAACGCGAATAATATGCGTAAAAACACTTATCTAAGCGTGCACTATCCATTTATGCGAAAATGTTACATGAAACACACAAATATTAAGAGACTTTCGCAGAGGTCATTTGGATGATATTCTATTTCACGTTTAATCTGTTTCATTCTTTAATGCTAATAAAAATATATTTACTGAATTCTTCAAACTGAAATCTGTCACTCTCCTTCAGATAATCTTTATTAAAAAATTATGTGAATCTAAAATCTATCTAAAATCACGCACAATATTCCAAACTGCTGCGGTCCATCCAGACCCAATATTCATTTCTGATACCATAAAACTCCTGTAGACAAGCGTATTATATCGTAATACTCGGTGGTCTGCATCTTCAACCTGTTGGATCCAAGACATTTTATTACTTTTGCTGAACAAGTTGCCCAAATCGGCTCTAAATCTCTGTGATACGTCGGAGTCCGGACGATATAAAATACTGCCAGGAGTGTAACTTCCAATTTGTAGATGTAATCTACGAGATAAATCTTTCGGAAACAGATTTCGAACACGTCTACAGCCATTTATCAAATCGTGATCGATAAATAGGCCTAATTAGGTGGACGGAATATTCGGAATTAAATTTGGTTCGATGTCCAACAGAAATACTTTCCGAGGGTTCGTCATAATTTCTGATCAGTGGCGGCTCGTCTAGGAAGTCAAGGCCGGTAGTGCAAGGAAGTCAGCTATCGAAAAAAATGTCATGCATTATTCACCGCCCAACAAATGCTCAAGGACCTCTATCGTTCAATTTCATCGTATCTGGTACAAATACGGAATCTCAGGATAGTCGTCCCGAACAAAGTACAGCAGTTGACCTTATTGGTCTACCAAATTGTACAAAACCCAACAAAGGTGGTTTGCGAATGAAGTACTTTTAGGCTAATGGTAGCCACTTCCTTCAAAATAAATGGACATATCGCTATAGTTTCTCTTGTGGAACGTAGAACAATCAATTCTATGTGATGTAAAACCATTGTTTTGGCACCCCTATTTGATAAAACAGGGAAAATAAATCATTATGAAATGAAGCAATTAATGTGTCATATGATGCATTTCCTAGAATTAATATTGTCAAAAATCATACCGGCAAATTACCTCACTGCAACTCTGCAAATTTATTGACATTAAGTTTTTCGAATTTCTCTGGTTCATTATTTTCAAAACCACATTCATCCTTCAAGCATATGTTGCTGAAAACCCAGTTGAACTAACCAAACAAAAAACTATTTGTCACATTAATCGAAAAGTTCTAGATGTGTCCGATCAACAAATAATATTGCTGCGATTTTAATAATAGTACTTGGTGTCGGAAATTGGCTAGGATATAAAAATATCGTTTAAATATAGGTATCATGTAATATATATATATATACCTGAAAGTACAGATTTTTTAATAAACATTTTCATTATTATTATAGGGAGCACCCGTAATTTCACTTTTTTTTAATTTTAGCTAAATTAATAACCTATTAATTTTGATATTATTATTATAATTTAGAAGCCTGCCTACCCATCATGCATATTGAGGTCCCGCCACTGCTTCCCAGACTCCCTCATAATATCCGTCAATCATCACTTTTTTCAAAGAACCAAAAGAATGACAGTGGTCAATAAATTATCCTCTCCCCAAGATGTTTATCACCGGTGACATTATAATGCGGTTTGACCAACTCTACGGGGTGTCTCAAAATCGCAGTTAATCTAACAAGGGTTACTTTACCACAACACAGAGGGAGGTACAAAAGGGGCGAGTAATACTCCGTGAAATGGTTCACTACCGTCTTTGAGTATCCAGTGATAATCCGTTTCGAATGGTATGTCAACAGTCAAAATTTAGGATGTACATGGAGAAGGTTGGACCAGTTACTCGAGAAAAGGAGTTAGATGGTCCCAGGAGATCTTGAAGATTTTGAGTTATGCTAATAGGTATTTCTGAACGAATGAAGCGAAAAGAAAATAAATTCTTCCGTGTTTCTAAGAAATAAGTCAAGTAAGGATATTTTTCGTTCTGTGAGTTTTTCATACTGATCTTCTACCATTAAGATATATTAGATCTTAAAGAAGCAGAAAATCTTTGAAAATTCTTCAATTTTCATTTTTTGTTAAGATTGACAGAAGTATGAAATTAGATGAAATTAGTACTTTTCAATGGTTTGAAGGCTTCATCAAGTTAGATCGAACATTCGGCTACTCTTTTGACGGATCGCTTAAGGGATCAGAAGTGATTACCGCTTCATTGATTTTTCTTCTTATAAGTTTTATTTCGTTGGAAATCATACATGCAACATTCCTTTTCATCCGATGATTCTCACACATGTTGCACAAACTCTAATGGATTATGCAATAAAATCCAAATACATAACTGAAATGTAGGAGAAGAACACAGATACATTAGAAATTGTATACCAAAATTTAAATTTTTTTGAGTTATTTTCTTTTGTGCCAAGTCTATAACAAAAACAGAAGCTCCTGACCCCACTTCAGTGTTCTTTTAAATTTTTTTACAATCTACACTACGGTAAAGTGTCATTAACATTCAATCATGGTATCAATCATTCGGGTTTATGATATTGTTTGGATTGGTACACGAAAGTCGCAGATAAGTGAATTCTGTAAGTTTATCTACCGAAAAGTATATGAGTGCTTTAATCTACTAGAACTTATCGATTTTAAAAGGCACAGTTCCTACTTTCTACATCTTGGGCAACACATGCGTGGGCGTTTATGAACCGATAACTTACGAATATTCCCACGTCTAATGATCCGTTGAATAATAACAATCTCCACATAATTCGGCACCTCTATTGAATATTCAGGGTAATCATGATTTGTTACTGCCATATACTTAGCCACGCTAAACCTTAGCTCCATAAGTTTTCGGAGATAGTACCTAAGTAGGTACCTATGGCGATTTTTAATTCCGTAAAATATTTTATTGGGGATATTAAATTTAATTGATGAAGCGTGTAATTTTCACTATGGATCGTTCAATAGAGGCGAGCAACGTTTATCAACTATTAATCACTGAATACTCTTTAGATATCCTGGAAATTTCACAATATAGAACCTTGATTCGCCGACAGACAATAAAAAGAGAACAATTCTTACATTTACGCTTACGTACAAGGTGATGTAGACTTCACATATATAATTAGACCTTTTTCGTTAAGAAGACATGAATTGATAATTATAACTATCCATTAAGTTATTTTCAAGAAGATTTTTATGGCGCAAATAACACCTTTGATGGAAATATTGATTCGTTCGAACTTCTAAAAAATTGGTCAACTCATAATGGAATTATTGTTCGTTTTTCAAGCCGTATCTAATAAGTTTTATAATTTTATCAAAGACATCATTAATATGAAGGGTTTTCCATCAAGGACTCTCTCTTCCCAAAATACAGAGTTGGGATAAAGTTATGGACCACAGAGCATTTGATGAGCATATTTTCATTAATGAGATACTTCCGGTTTAACCGAAAATGACAAAAAAATTTTATTTAAATGGGACACCCTGTATATTTCTGCAGATTCTGAAAGTTCACCTTGTTTCGGATCTGTCCATATCGGGTTCCATGTAAAAATTCTCTGTAAAAAGAAGAAATTTAGTCTTTTTGTTCATTTGAGAAAAAATCCATTCAAATAAATAAATCGTTGTTATTTGTATCAATAGTGATAAATAAAACGAAATACTTTGTAGTAGATAACTCTTTCTGCTTTTCATGACGTATTTTTTCATGAAAATCTATAAAAAGAAGAAATACAGGCCTTTTACTAGTAGAAAAAATTTATTAATAATAATTAAAACAAAATCACTTAAAATGTTCGAAGAGCTTGCCATTCACCTCCTGACAATATGCCAGTCTATTAACAAATTCTTGAGTAACTTTTCTCAAGACTTCTTGTGTGTTAATGCACATTCATCAAGAATTCGTTGTCTCAATTCCTGCAAGCATGCTGGTCGATTAACATAAAGAAGTGATTTTGGATAACCCTTAAGAAAAAGTCTAATGGACTGAGATCTGGAGAACGAGCAGGCCACTCTATGCGTCCTGTACGTCCAATCCATCGATTTGGAAAAGTAGCATCTAGGAAATTCCGAAACTGTCTATCATAGTGAGGAGGTGCTGCATTTTGTTGGAACCAAATTTTCGGTGGTAACTGCCCGTTCTGTTGGAGTTTTCTGGTCTCTGGGTTTGTGCTTCATCAATCTAATGAGGATTCTCAGTTGACCAATATCTTGAGTTATGGTGGTTAACCGTTCCATTCAAACAAAAAGTTACCTCATCCAAAAACACTACATTGAAAGCAAAACGTTCGTCGTCATTACAGATGTTCATTAGCCATTCGCAAAATTCGAGCCGTCGATCAAAATATTCCTCTGACAATTCTTGGACTAATCGTACCTTATACTATTACTATGGATACGAACAACATCAATTTATTTATCTGAACGATTTTTTCCTCCATTGGACAAAAAATCTGTACTTCTTCTTTTTACAGATAATTTTTACATGGAACCTAGTATGGACAAATCCGAAACAAGGTGCTCTTTCAGAATCTGCAGAAATATACAGGGTGTCCCATTTAAATAAAAAAAATTGGTCATTTCCGGTTAAACCGGAAGTATCTCATAAATGAAAATATGCTCATCAAATGCATTGTGGTCCATTAAACCGGTTCTGTTTTAAATATATCAACTTGGTGCCAAACTATCCCAACCCTGTATAATGCTCATAAATGAAAATATGCTCATCAAATGACATTAAGACCACCCTGGGCTCGTTTGTAGCGGTCGATTGGTTTGACACATTTATCGAAGAATTGGCCTCACATTTCGGTAATCGTTTTGCTGGCATAGACCAATGGCTTGACATGGCCCCAAAGAAAAAGGTCTAGAGGGGTTAAATCGCATGAACCAAGCGACCAATCGACTAATTTCTTGAGATAATCCACTCAAAGTTTTCTTCAACAAATCTATTGTAACGTGTGCGGTGTGGCTTTTGACTGCCGAAATCACAAGTTGTTTTAGTCCATATCTTCGCTTTCGTACCAAAAATAATCGGATAAGGATTACCATTCATAGTAACGTGTCGATCATTATCATCACTGCTAAAAGTTTATCAGTTTTATGGGGTCCAAAAGAGATTTTAAAGGAAAAACAATCTGCATAATTATTAAAAACCTTGTTTACAGAAGCAGATAATTGCGTTTTGTCATGAAAATACACGTTTTCCAAAAATGGTTCTCACGACGGCTAAATTCATTTAATTGCATGAACAAGAAACGACTTATTTTACCTGAAAGAGTTCATTCATGGAAAAATTTTTTTCATCGAATGAAGCAGTAATGAAGAGTATGCAAAATTATTCATACCAGATCATAGGATGCATGATACTGAATGGTATATTTTTTCCTGACATGAATGATATCTGTTACGATACGCAGAATGAAATAAAACCAAATGGTCATGTTTTCTCAATCAATTATTTGATGGTTTAAACTACATGCTTCATCAATTAAATTTATAGCTTGGATTTAATACTGGATTATCTATAACATGGGACCCATTACAACACATTTCATTAGTTTTAACGAGTATTCGTTTCTGTGGATAAAATTTATATTTCTTACGTATTAATAAATGGATTAAAAGCTGATTAGTTGAGATTACTACAAAGTGATTGCTTCCCATTTTTTCTATTTCATCTATATACCCCCGTAGTATTCCTAGTTATTTTTAATTTTAGCCTATTCTTTTTCTGTAGTTTTAATACGAATAATTGCTTTGTGATAATCAGAAACTGTGTGAAATTTTTTAAACTTCATTAATTTTCATAACTGACAAAACTTGGGAAACTGAATGAATTTTCACAAATTAAATTAGAAGTTGTCAAGTCCCCATTGGAAAACCCGTTCTAAAACCTCTCAATCAAACAAATATTTTTACCAAACACTATCTATATCTCCATTTTTTCTCTCTTGTGTCACTTATTTCGAAAGAAAATTTTATAGAAATATCAGTTCTATATTATTAATTGTGGCAACCAACTACACAATTATTAATACATTAGTTTCATAGTTGATAGTACGTCTGGATCCTCAGAATTTATTCATAATATTATGAAGTAGTTGTTAAAAAGAGAAGCAATTAATTTGCCTAATCTTGGCACCAAAATTGCCACATACAAATATGCAAAACACCTATAAATAATGTCGCTCACTAGTTGTGACATTTCAGTTTACAGAAACCAATTATGCCAAATGCAACTCCGTTCTCTACACAACATCTTCCCATTCGACTTTTAGGTCCCATTACAAGAACTAGGGAAACAAAGAAAAATTGATATCCCGCGGCAAATCCAAATAGCTATAATTTCGCAACCGATCTAACATACTCTGTCAATAAGGCAACATTGAAACGTCCGCTGACTTAAGTGTTATTGCTGAGCCGCCTCATCATCAAGCCAGAACTGGAATAATTATTGTGGGTTAGTTTAAAAACCCATTGAATCGTGATCATATTTCGTGTTGTTAGTGTTGTTGGCATTTCGAAATGTCAATTCCTTGGTTCACATCCATTGGATAAATTCAGACATTTAATTTTCTGTGATATCTTCCTCTTGGGATTGTATATTACCTATTTTAATTACCGAAAAACTGGTTTGGCGTAGATGTTTGTTGATGGTAATGATGAATCACTTCAAGGCTCAATGCATCGGTTCTTGAGAATAATGCTTCACGGGTGTAGGTACCAGATCGGGCCGAAAATTTACCTATAGCTTCTTATCATTTCCCTAAGCTGAATTGCAGTAAGACACATACTCAAGCGTTCTCTGTCAACATACTGAAATTCCTGAAATGAACATACAAATAAAAAAGGAAGATTCCTTAATTTTAAGAAGTCTCATAAACACTCAAATGTTTCGTTTGGATTATTTTCACGTTTTTGTATCATCTATTCTTTACAAGATATTCAACTGATATTTTGCATTTGAGAGTTCTCACCATGTGACATTGCAATTTCAATAGCAGTTTTACTCCAAAACTTTTTTTGGTGAGCAACTATTGATTTTTAACTATGTTGTTATATCAATCTTTTTGGTCGTTTTTAGTTTTATCTTATGTGCCATCGATTTCGAGAAAAAATAATTTGTACGATTCTCTCGAAATCTTGAGAAAAATCCAAATTATGATAAGAAGGCTAGTTTCTAAATAGACGGAACATGTTTTTGATTCATCTCAGTCTATAGTGAATTTATAAGGACGTTCGGATATCTCTATAGGGCCTTAAGCAAGATGAATCGTCGTGTAGACATAGAGATTCATTTAACATTCTCACATCGCGATTTTTGGCAAGACTGGTCAGAATATGATAATTTCAGATTAACCGAATAAGCACGTAAAATTATCCATCCATTAGTTTAAATAATGAGCTTCGGCGACTTCCAAATATAAATTAATAAAAAATGCTATATCTTCGCGTGACTTTACGATGATGAAATTTGGGAATTTGTGAGATATCAAAAACCTCAATGCGTGCAAAATTGTTGTTGTCATCAGACGAACACCTTATGAGATATCGAGTTTACTGAGAATCTTTTTGAAAATTTTATATCACGACGATTTCTACGTGATTCTACAGGCTCATTCGTTTCAAGATCATTCAAACATCTTTTAAGTTACAACTTCATCGGATAGAGATTCAAGGAATTAATAGATTGTATAGATAACTCATTTATTTCATGGAAATCCATGTTAATTATTATAAAAACAAATATTTTGTGTGGTAAGATCAATAAAGGAAAATTAGACAAAATACTTGTTTCTTTTAATAATTCTAGGAGTTATTGAGGAAACCTGATTTCAGATGCTCATAACTGTTGAACGATTCGAAGGATTTGGCCCAATAACGGAACTGACCCAGACATTTGGTCAATTAACCAATTCTGAAAATATGGAATCTGTATCTTATCTCTTTCAAAAAATAGGGAGTATACAGCCAGACATAATCAAATTTGGCCATGGATTCTTGACCAGCAAGTCTAACCCAATCGATTGATACCACATCTGACTAGATATACTATACTATAATACGCTGTTTACTAGTAGTTTTTTTAATTAGACCAAACGCGCAAAAACTAAAAAATTGAAAAATCGACAGTGAAGCATTGAAAAGATCGCCAGGTGAGCTAGTAATTGATATTAAGGGAAACAAAATATATTGATTCAACAGTCATCAATATGAATTTGCGTCAAATGAAGACTAAAACACTCAAAACATAAAAAAATTGGAAAATCATCTTTGTAATTAACGATCATATCCAATGTCCTTTTTGCAGTTTTAATATCGAAAATGCACAGCTATGAAATTGGCAACTTTCCGAGTTCACATAGCGTATTATTCGGTATTTCTCCGTAATGAAACACAGGCGCAACTTTAAATGACAGATATTTCATGCTTTAACACTTCAATTAGCAATTTTCACAACTCGAACATTCATTTCTTCGAATCGAAATGGTAAATGAGTCGTGATGCATCGTGAGCGTTGAGTTTCGAACCCAAATTGAATAAACACTTGAAAAAACGTCCTCACCTACAGATTAGACCATTACAGATTTGTGTACATCGAACGTTCAATGAAAATAATATGTTATAATCTCTATATACGCTCTTTGTCGGTATGTACCACCATACGTTCTCATAATATTTATCTATTAAGCCTAACTGTATCTCACACAGGCACGAAACTTGAGGAATATATATGAAGTTAGACGTTAATTCCAAAAATCTGGTTACGGTCTCGCAAATAAGCCCTTTAATTACGAAAGTCAGGCCGCCACATCTACGTAGATCACGACGTTACCACCTACCTTATAATGGGAAGATTAAAACGCAAAGATGTTGAGATCGCGGGCTCTTACAAACGAAGAGGTGTTGAATTGAGGCTTCACTCCATGGAGGAGGGACCGTTTAGTGGTCTGTGGCGAGCCCGATACAACCCATCAATCATAGCACACCTGATATTCTGATCTAGATCTCTTTGTAGTCGCCGCTTATCCAAGCCATACGTCCGACTATCGAAATATTCCGTCGGAATCCTCGAAGAATTTCCGATGAATCTCGAAAATGCGGATTGTTTGGAGACGTTCTAGAGATATTTCCAGTTATTCAGAATAGCGTAGGTATACGCGGTTGTCACTTCTATTTAATTCATCTACTGGTTATGTTCTCATGGAGGTACTGATTTACGTGGTATCTGAAGAATCTGATTTCCAACATTTTATTGATTATCTCAGAAACATAAAACATATGAAGTAATCTTTGAAAAACTTCATTTCATCCTTTTTATTACAACTCTCAAAAGCTCTTATTAATTGACTCTCAGAATTTATAATCTCTCTGCAACTACAGGGTTGCCTTTTATATAAGTTTTGTTCGAAGCTATAATTCCCTTTTCCTATAAACTTATGTCAGTGGTTTTCTGAATTTTGACAACGTATATTATTTCCGCCACCGAGATTGAATTCTATCTCTATGATTTCCCTCTATGAAAAATTTTGATAAATATTACGCCAACTGACACATTTTTTATTTTCTTATTTCAATTTAACAATCCCACGATACTAAACTCGATGAAATGTTCTGTTCTCTGTTCTGAAGAACTGTATTTGATGAATTCGTTGAAGGATTCTTCGAACGTTTCAATAATCGATTATCTCAGTGACAATAGTAATCTAGGCTTCTCTATGAACGTCTTCATATATTGAAAAAGCCTTACCTCTTAAAATAAGATGGTTCTATGCTGAGATTCCAGGATGTCCAAGATATTAATAACCTTGATGTACATTCCGAGTTTTGTTAATATCTCATGAATAACTTACTTTCGATTAAGTAAAAAGTGACTGATGAATATCTAGAGGGTTTTTTTTGCCCAGAATCGTCACTTTAAGGTTGGATTGTTTTGAACACTATTGAACAACAGTGAAGTTTTCAACCGATCATGCAGTAGGTTGTGATCCATACTTCTGCCTATGAGCTGCAGTCCCTCTTTTTGTTTATAAATCATTCACTTCAGGTCTTGTTGGCACGTTATTTCACTCATAAATGTCAATTATTGATTCTGATAAAATGTTTTAGCGATTAAAATGGGCTGTTTTACCAAATATTTATTTAAACCTAATAAATTTTCCATTCCTCCACTCAATGACTACCAAATATGAACTGTCAAGACTAATGTTAACCAAAATGGCGGCACAACAAAGAACTATATCATCCTGGCAAATACCCGATCCTTCGCCTATTATAAGATTTCGTCAATAACATTAATCATGACAGAATCACCCATGTTGAGTAGTTTTATATTCATTGCAACAAGATATTGCGCTCAACTATTCATTCCTATTGCTCTGAAAGCACAAAGCAAATCTCCGTAAGTATAAGAGTCTCATACTTCGTTAAGAAAATAATAATAATAAGGAATTCCCCTTTGAAAATAATGAATACCGCCAAATTACCTCATTGAAAACTTCTGCTTGCCTCTTGTTAACTGAAAGTATTCTCTGTGAAAAAACGGCAAATCATCTCCAGCACATCTGTCCTCAATCATTCATCGATTAGGCAAATATTTCGTGAAGATTTCAAAGTTACTTAATCTTTACTAATCACATCTATCACAATTTCATAGGCTGGGAAAAAGTGCCCTGTCATCGGTAAATATGAGAGAAGAAAAGGAATATTTGCCTCCAGTTAATCCGTTTATGATTGATTGTTGCGATAGAAATTTTGGACTGTGATTTTGTTTCCCCATAGCTACTGATCCTATTTAGTGTGTACCGGAACAAATCAAAGAGTATGTAATTGAAGCTCGTTAAATATAAAGATTAAGAAACCGAAGAAAATCAGGTACCTTCATGATTTACTAGATGTCCCAGATGGGATGAGAAATGGAAGACAGAAAACACCTAGAAGATCTCGAAATTTCCGATATGTTAAACCTAGGAGTTATTTTTTTGCGTTGAAAAACTAGTAAAACAGCGTACCAACAACCATCTTTTGGTCCAAATGTCTTTAATTTTCAAATATCGAGTCGAAAATGATCTCAAACGAATGGGACCGGTGAAGACTTCAGAAGACGCGCACAAAAACACCTGTTTTTGCTCATTTTTCTCCTGTCCTTGAATTATTTCTATGAGATAGATTGATAGAATAATTAAAAAATTGTTTATTTCCGCTTATTTGGTATCTACAATCAACTCAACTTTTTGGCACTCATTTATCTTCCTGATATTCATATTCACTTAGATGATTTGCAAGTCACCTCTTAATTACTTTCTAAACTAGGTTATTGACATAAGGACCAATACAAAAAATGTATAATTTAGTCAAGTGACCCCTCCGCAACAAACAGAATTCCTTCGTTCTCGAATCGACCCATCTTATTTCTAATCTATGTTAATGCGTTTTATAATTCAACTTGACCAGTGATAAATTTAACGAATGACAGTTTCTATACATTTGGAAAATTAACATTATCTTACAAATTGCCTTATTTGAATTCGTATATGGATGAAAATCGTTAGTTATTGGTACAACTCGAGACAGTTCTTCATCCAAATGCAACATTACCATACCATTTACAGGTCCAGAATTCGGCCGAGGTGTAATAATTCCTTTTCCGACTGGTGTTCAGGACTTGAACACTTCTTTTATAAAACAGGGGGACATGAGGCTCTAATTAGCGGCACGTCTTTAAGAAAACCGTTTAGATGTGATGAGGTCAGATACAAATAAGTTTTAATTCTGACATCAAAATCATCGCTTATGCTTAACTAAAAACGATCTACTCGAAAAATAGAGGTTTACGAAAAACATTTCAATAAAATTGTCTAATATCATTTGATATGCAGGGTTTTTTCACCAAATCATGTTAAAAATTTTAGGAAGAGACATATATATAAAGTCGGTCAGTGAAATGATTTATAGATTGATCAAAATGCTGAAATTTGTACTCCATTTAAATAATATATCTGTCTGATGAACACATCAAAAATTTTATTTCGACATTACAAAATTTCTATAATAAAAAAAATTCAAACACAAGAATCCATATAAAACCTAGCAGATACCTCTTTGGGTAAGTTAATTCCAAGTGGCACATGATAGATTCGTGGAAAAAATCAAAATTGAGCAGTTCAGAACAAAACTCGCATGAAGGACCATATCAAAACAAAAGACCGTACAAGGATGTGGGACCAGGGAAACAAAAAAATTGACTATGAAAGAACTCAAGACCCATAATAATCTATGACCAGTTAAACACTAATTGTACTGGTAAATAGAGTTCATTCAACATCAAATGAATTAAAATTTTTGTATGCAAATTAAAAGGAAACAATGATTAAAAAAAAAAAAAACTAGAAAAGCATTCAAAACAACTTCGTGTCTTTTAGAGACCCAAATCTGACGTGTAAATGCTATATGTTTACTTGTACAGCAAAAAATATACTGAATCTATAATAATCACGCTATAAAATCCTTTTGAAGTTATCCATTACAATACTTAGGTCTAATTAATGTCTCAATCCAATTAAAACAACGCATTTTCTTTAATTGGAAGTCGCTTAGAGATAAACGTTTTCTCAATTCATTACATCAAACACTTTTCTTATAACAATTAATTACATCTATTCGACATGAAACTTCTTACTGAAATTCATCACAACCTAAATAAGTTCTATTTACACTTATAACTGATTAAAAGAGCAATCTTCCGAGAAATACAATAAGGTAAAAAAAAACATAACTTTGTAGCACTCACACATGATTCCATACGATGACAATTTGAATATATGATTACCTCAAACTCTGACTCTACTTTTCACTAAAAATAAACACTGTTGACAGATATACGATTCTACACAGTAATCCAAAAAGATAATAATGTTTGGATAACTTGTACTTATGCGTGACACTATTTTATTTTATTTTCGTATAGAATCAAACCACTATATGCCACTCATCAATTCTCTGATTTTCTTCCATTACTCCAAAGAGTGTGAAGAAGGAATAGCCTTGTATTTAAAAACATGAGTTATACAAATTGATAATTATCCCGAAGTATCATAGAGAATCAGGAGTAATTGAATATTTCTTGTAATACCTACTCATTTCGAAGAAGTCAATTTATTGCCTACATGGGGTTGTCTAAATACTCATCACGTTGACAATGGTAAGTCACACAGTAAAATTACCTAAGATTTCAACGATAATTAAAAGAACATATTACTGAACCTGAACAAATTAAAGTTAAACTTGAGACCATCATCTTTAACAGAATCCTTCTAAAAGCATAATTGAATTAGATCCAACACAAATAGATTCATAATAACATAAGATATACCTACTCTGTTGGAAAAGAATGGACATATATTGAATATAAAACAGCCATAAAAAATTTTATTATATCTTACGACATTAGACGAAATCTCAAGATAGTTGTGAATGATCTGATGGAACAGTCCTGCTTATAATTCTTCGAAAAATTAACCACAGACCTAGATGTTCCAGGATGTAGAATAGTTTCGAAATGAGATGTTTTTTTCTGAGAATTACTCACCTAGAATTTTCCTAAGGTTGATCGAACCAGATTAAAGCTGTTAAGCGCCACATTTATCACACATATTTACGTGAATACTTGGAAATTAATGACTACACCTGAGTTCGTGAAAGCAATTTAATTCCAGATCACCGCAAAACTTGAAACAGATTCCAAGATTGGTTTCATCGGATATTATTCAGATCCTGGTAAATTCTACGGTTGATGATGACTCATCATTGAGTTTCATAAAATTTCAGAAAAACAGTTACGTGAAGTTAAGATATTTTGCTTTCTTGTTCTTATATATTTTTCCTGACTCTAGAGCAGTGCGATACAAACACTACAAAGATAGATAATATCAAAGAATTAACGAATAGAGTTCTGGAATTATCAATAACAAAACTTACAGTTTTCCTTCATTTTTATTTCAGCCACAACCCTCTTCGACTTGAAACTGTATTTATATAGTCTCAGTAAATATCTTCATTTAAGGAAAATTCATTTATTTCGATGAATCGATAAGCCAGATTTTCAGACATTATTATGATTATGACAAACTTGAATGTATGTAAATCCAAAATATATCCATTCTTCAGTTTGTTTTACGAAGTTCTGTAACTTACTCTTCAAGAATATGCAAGAAATCAATAACCTACATATATGCTAACATCTTGGTTGAGATCTAATGAATATCTTATGAGATATCGAGTTATTGAAAAAAATCCAAAATATTCTATCGTGACGATTCCCACAAAATTTTGTATGCCTATTAGTTTCATTCTCAATCAAAGATCTTTCAAATTATGAATTGATCGGATTGATATTCTAGGCATTATTGGTGAAACCTAATTTCAGAAGCTAATAGAACTGAACTATTCGACGGATATGGCCCATTAATTAATTTGACAGAGTTATTTGAATAATTAACGTATTCTGAAAATATAAAAACTAGCTCTTCTCCTTTGGAAGATAGTATTCATTTTAAAAAATATTTGATCATTCTCTCACTAGATTTCATACCTTCCTCGTAGCTTTCCGTCATGTGAACCTCAACCCCCTAAACTCAATTGTGTATATATTCCATGACAAACGATACAGAGTGTGACATTTTGCAATAAAAAGTTCTGGAATGCAACAATAATAAAAATGCATGCAGCCCCAAATAAATACAAATCAATTTTAGAGGTAGTTGAGCTATAGGCTGGGGAATCATTCATTTTATTATTCCTAATCGTATCATTCCATTAGTCAGCAAAATATGTATAGAAACATTTGTAAGGTACGCCCATTGGAACTTCAGCAAATAAATGACTAAGCGAAAGTAATGGATATCAAATTCAAACGATACAGCTGTTAACCCAATTGGTGTCACACGGCAACAGAAAAAAGGACTAGTCGAGCTTTTATTTACAGTTAACTATACTATAGTGACTTCTGTAACAAAGCCTAAAAAGTTCAAAATGGAAATTTAAAACATTTTTCGTTAGATTTCCTCCCAGGCAAGTAAATATTGCATCTTCTTTTGGAGAAGAACCTAATTAAACTCGTATTCATCCTACAAGATAGTGCCTAAATACATTTAAGATACTGGGATATTCATTTTGATACTAAAGATCAGCAGATCTTTTTTCATTGAAGTGGTGCAACAAAATGAGAACTTAGCGTTAACTGATAACATCTTGTGAAAATTGAGCACAAAATTAAAATGCTTCGATGAATAGTATTAAAACAAATAAAAACTTCTTCAAAAACCATTATCATTGTTTGCAGTATATGCAGTGTTGTTTGTTTTCCTTCTTCGAACGAGCAAACTCTTCTATCATCAAAATTTTTAATAAAAAGCATAGTTAAATGCTTCGTAACCTAATTTCAGTTTTTTTCAATAAAAAATGTTTGATTTTTTAAGGTGGACGATTTGCTCATTGATTTAACCCATTAAAAATCTCCTCTTTTGCTCTTGTACCAGATCTATTTTTTTGGCGGTCAATAGTGCAACATTCATTGTGAATAGAGGTTTCTATGGATCCGTCGAAAACCGACAAAACACTCTTGATTTCGCAGTCTCTTGGCGTGTCAGGATTTACACAAGAGAGATTTTCTGTTATACTTATCACGGTCATAAGATTTCCGATAAAATTCGTTCTTTCGATTTCAATCAGTATGGTTTGGTGCGTTAACAATGATATTCGATTTGGGTGATAATGTTTTTCTATCCGTTCAATTCTGTGGATTGCAATAGGTGTCTTCAATGGTGAGTTTATTTAGAGCGAATGGGTTTACGACATGCTTCCGATTAGATTTAAGTGGTGTATGTTGAGTCTTGTTGTTTGTTGGTACATGGAATTGTAATTTATCACTTTAGCAAAGGGATCATCTGTTGTTAGATACGGATACATAACATAGAAAACCCACGATGGCATTTCTTTGATGGGAGGTCTCTATTGGTCGATAATTACCAGATATATAATATAAAAACTGAAACAGTTCGAAAATATTCTAAAAGACTATCATTTCATCAGAATATATGTTTAGAATGATCTATTTTCATCAATTGCAAAATTTTCAAACATTCCTTGTTTCTCCAAATGCTAATTTACCTTAAGAACCTTCAGAAGATGTCTACCGAAACGTTGGAAGAAAAATTAACAATAACAAGTGGTAGATACAGCCCAAATAATAATTATCCTATCCAAGTTCATCAAAAATTTCTCGTCATCAACTGAATATTTGTTATTGTATATTTATTGAATATTTGGGCCTGGCGAATTCGCCATTTCGTTCAGAAAAAAGTTTAGGCGAAACACTCAAAACTTCTTCTTTTTCTTCTTGAATTCTTACAAGGATCAGTATATCTATTTCCGGTCTGGCCAAAATTGATCATCGAAGAAGGCTTTATTGTTTTCCAAAATATACACTTTTGTATGCTGTAAAATCGGTTTTTCAAGCATTTTTTCCGCTCCGAATCAGATACCTCCATAATGACCGTTTTGACCACATAAACCACTTTTTAAGGCATTATACAGGGTGAGTCTTTTTTTTTCCATACCGTTTTTCCATATTCAGCCACGTTAAAAAGTTATGAGCATTTCAAATTTTCACATTGGGCAAATACCCCTCTGTAGTCCAGTTTAGTTTGAATGAAAATTACCTTCTACAGCATCCACTAATTGAATCTGAATTGTTTGAAAATATTATTTTCCCTCTAAGAAATGATTCACTCACTCATGTTTCATCAGATGATTATATTGAACTTCTAATATCAAAAATGGTGCAATTGAGGAAAAAAAAAATAAATGTTTTTATCTGCAAAAAAGACATATGATTTTAGGAAGTACAAGATACGTACCTTTAGTTCAAGTGATATTTGTTTTTCGTGCAATTTAAACAATCTGTACAGTAGTTGTGAGAAACCCAGATGTAGAATAAATCTATTGAGGCCGAATTATGCATGACTGTTATCAAAAACCTTCTACAAGAGATCATTTCAATTCATATTGTCGTTTGAATATTGCAGGTGAAAATGCAATTTTTTTATGAAATGAATCTATGAATCTATGGTTAAAATTAACGCAGTGGTCAAAGACTCACACTGTACATCATTTCCGTAGCATTTTATATTTTCTTGTAACGAAAAAAAAATAATCAATAGGTGGCAATCAGGACTATAGGGTGAAGGACGCATTAATTTTAAAGTTTGAGTGCTCGCATTATCGTGAGCCATCTTTGGCGATGGAAACTATCTGAGATAATTAAAAACTGATTTTTTCCAGATGAACCAAACCTGTAAAGTCTGTGGAGAGCCAGCTGCAGGATTTCATTTTGGTGCATTCACGTGTGAAGGATGCAAGGTAAATATTCACATACTTTTTTTGGTCATCCCTATGATATATATGTTCTCACTCCACATCGTTATAGCGCTAACATATTGAGTATTCTGCTATTTATAACACATCGTGCTCAGAATTGCAGCTTCAAGAAAAAGTCGTGAAATAAATCAAGACAAATTACGTCAATCGTGAGTGAACAATCATCGAAGTCATCTCTAAAACTGGAAAACAGTCAGTAATTTTTCTTTAAATCCTTCCACGTTCTTCGTTGTTTTGAATGTATCATACTTCAATACTTCCTTGTTCGTGTATTTCAGAGAGTTTCCTCTATAAAATGGTAGTATATTTTTTATGGCTCTATATTTTCATCGAACATCAAAAAAGTTGTCTATTTTCTGAAGTAAAAAACGCAATATTACGCTTCTAGGATATCCATAACTCCATCAACATTAATATATTAAAATTTCGTGGCTCATATATAAATATAAAATTAATAACTAATTCGCAAGAAGTTCGAAATGTTTTCGTAATTTTCTACTCTGTAGGGTTCATAAATTTTTTGTTTCAATCTATAACAACCATTTTCAATTTTCCAATTCCTCCGAAAAATATATGAATCACAACTTTGCGTAGCGTGAACAAAGCCAGCTGACGGTCGCGAACGAAGAATACGCAATACTAGAGTATAGGTTGATTACACAGTTTCAACCGTGTCCCATTGCCTACATCTCCCCTTAACAGTTACAGAAAGAAATGGCTCCTATGTCCTATACAGACACAACCTCGAGCTGAACTCTTTTTATTTTTGTATAATGGAAACCTATTTCAATAAAATCAGCAATGAATAGTTGATAAAAAAAAATTCAATCAAAAACTATAACCACATCATTATTAAAAATCAGATCATTAACAAGTTCCCATCCGATATTATCTTGTCTTCAATTAAACCACACGTTAGCATCGGAAACCAGATCAGTGGTACCAAAACATTGCCTAATTATGTCGGCCTAATAGAACACACCGAGTATGTTCGATAGACCGTGGCTATTTGAATGACAAAGTTCATTGTGTTTCTTGAATAGGTACGCTGCTTTCTTATTTAGGCCTATTTTCACGCTACTCTGATTCCGAAATTGAAATGTCTTGACGTAATATGTTTGTAATGTTGGACGATGTGTTTGGATTTAGACTCGCTCATTCACATACAAATGAACTGGACCTTTGTCACGTAGGAATTATGAATATACATTTCACTAATAGGTAGTTGTAATATATTCAGATTTTAAGCATGAATATATGATCCAACCTTGAATTCACTAGGGGAGGGGGATAAGAAGTTGAAATAAAACAATAAACCTATATTTTCCTTTCAAAGCAAGTCGTCCAAAAAAAAATTTGAATCCCAGGAACTCTGAAACAAAAAAATTCCAAATATTTCCAGAAAACAGCTCATTTTTGGTTGCAGCATATGTATTAGGTGTACAATTAAGTTTCCGCGGTTTTTTATGAAAAATTAGGAATTTATTGTAAAGGAAAAGTACATTACGTTTTATTCAAAGTATTTTCCATCATTTGCCACTACTTTTCCCCATCTTTCTGGCAACATTCGGATACCCTGTCGAAAAAACTCTTCATCTTTTGACGCTATCCACAAATCTACCCAATTTTTGGTGTCTTCATATGATGTGAAGCGCTGCTCAGACAGACCATGTGCCATCGACCGGAACAGATGATAATCAGAAGGGGCTAAGTCTGGTGAATACGGCGGGTGGGGTAAAACTTCCCAGTTGAGTGTTTCCAAGTATGTTTTTACCGGCGCCGCAACATGTGGACGAGCATTCTCGTGTAAAAGAATAATTTTGTCGTGTCTGGAGTAGTTATGGGCGCGTTTTTCCTTAAGTGCCCGACTCGATCTCATCAATTGTGTTCGGTAGAGAGCTCCAGTAATGGTTTCGCTTGGTTTCAGCAATTAATAATACACGACACCAAGCTGATCCCACCAAATACACAGCATGAGTTTTTTTCCATGAATATTCGGCTTAGCTGTCGATGTTGATGGTTCGCCGGGCTTAACCCATGACTTTCTCTTCTTTGGATTATCGTAGTGAATCCATTTTTCGTCACCAGTGACTATACGATGCAAAAAACTCTTTTTTTTTATTCCTGGCAAGCAGCATTTCACTCATGCATAATCGGCGTTCAACGTCTCTCGGCTTTAGTTCATATGGAACCCAATTTCCTTGTTTTTGAATAATTCCTAACGATTTTAAACGATGTGAAATTGCTTGTTGAGTCACTTGTAGAGTAAGTGCAAGTTCTTTTTGCGTTTGGGACGAATCTTCCTCCAATAGTGCTTCTAATTCCATGTCTTCGTACACTTTCGACCTTCCACTGCGTTCTTTGTCTTTAACGTCAAACTCACCGTTCTTAAACTTTTGAAACCATTCTTGACAACTTCTCTCACTTAAAGCAACTTCACCATATGCTTCTAGAAGCAATCGATGCGCCTGAGCTGCAGATTTTTTCACATTAAAGAAGTAAATCAAAAGTTCCCGCAAATGATGCTTATTCGGAATAAAACTTGACAAATGTTGAACTACAGGACAATTCTATCCACACAAATATTCGTTAAAGCAAAAACTATGAGGTGTTTTTCTTAAAATGATAGATTTATAAATTGAAATAAAACACTTGTTTTGTGTTCTAGTTCAAAAACTAGTAGAACAGCGTGTTATCGTTTTGCTAAAATATCTGTAATTTTGGAATATCTATCCGAAAATGGTCTCAATCGATAGGCTTCGACTTCCTTGTGAAGAATTAGTGGTGAATCTTGAGTATGTCCAGCCAGTATTATATCCTCTATTTCCCAATAGTTCAGCAGTTATGAGCTTCTGAAATTTCATTTTCTCGATAAAACCTAAAGTATCTATCTGATCAGTTTGCAATATGAAAGATGTTCGAATACTTACTTGATATCCCACAAGATGCTCAGAGATCCTCATAATTTTGAAAGTATATCGTGAACATACTTGAATTTCAGAATTGTACCGTCTCATTTTAAGATCCGCCTCTATTCTATGTTCGTCTTTCCATTTTCCATTGAATTAATCAATGCCTACTGAACAGAAATGTCAAACCAACATGGCCTTTACCTTCTGTCGAATCACAGTTATACCTATCGAGAGTTCATAAAAAAACGCCCGAATAAATATTCTCAACTGATCAACTGAAATATTCTTAACGTTGATGGAAATGACAGTTAATGTTGATGATACTTTAGGCGTATTGTGACTTAATTCAGAGGTAGAAAAACAGTGGTCTCCAACTGACTTTAATTGATATGAAATATGCACTGCAATTACCAGATGTTTTCTCCTTAATTGGTCTATGGTCTTTCAATTCAACACTCAATCCATCAATGTCTGAGAAATGTGTCATTTAACTTTTTACACAAACGCTTCTGCATCAAGAATATACAGGGCGCGCAAGTCATAAGTAGAAATGCATTTTATACATCGATGTGTATGTTGATTGAATTTGCTGAGATAATTATGACCTTGTGACGTACGAATAAGTTTGAAAGAAAACAGTTTGCCGAATATCTTGAAAATCGACAAACTAAAAAACATTTAAAATATTCCGAGAACTTCTGTTGAAAATATTCGATCTCTCAGTACATATTTTCGAGGCTACTGGGTGGTGTCTATACTGTGATCTTATGCACAAAACACGTGCAAGTGGGCATAAAATATTTAATTTAATTTTAAGAAATGACATCACATCTCATTTCTTCGACAACCCAGATCGTATGCGATAAAGAAAGGTGTTATCAAGAGAAGTACATAAGCGTGTAAAGGAAAACTAAACCATAATTGTAAGTTTGGTTATTGTTCATATAAAATACGTTTTTATATTGAAGGGTTTTCAAAAGAAATGATATTAAACGGAGTTCAAATTTCCCAGTACAATAATTCACAATAAGAGATGGGGGTCTGCGACACATTTACAAAATAGTTGAATGGTTGGCGACATCGGTAATTGTTCTAATCATTAACCTGTTTTTATGTTGCAAAAACAAATCCACTATGTTAAAATGACTACGCTAATCCATTAATGTATAATAATGACAGTTCGATACATACACACTTATCATTTGTTTCATAATGAAACATCATGCAATGTAGTCACGATGAGTTCGGAATTTTTAAGGAAGTCAGAGCAGGGACGGGTTCAGCTCTACGATGTCGTATTTGCTCATAGATGGCGTGAACTGTATATTTAATGTACAATGACTTCAACAATGCAATGAATGATCAGGTTGTTTAATTGGTCTGCACCATTATTTCGATAAATTTTTTGTCTTAGTTTTGAATCCATGTGTTCACGGTGTTTCCAATGTGTTTCGTCTTTGACGGGTTCAGCTCTTCGATGTAGTTTTTCCTCATAAATGGCGTGAATTGTATATTTAATGTACAATGACTTTAACAATGCAATGAGTGATCGGGTTGTTTAATTGGTCTGCGCCATTATTTCGATGAATTTTTTGTCTTAGTTTTGAATCAATGTGTTTAACGGTGTTTCCAACGCGTTTTGTCTTTGCATTGGTAAGATATATATATATATAGAATAATATTGTTCAGAAATTAGCTGGATCGTCTTGGGGTGCTGATGCTTCCACTCTTCGCACAGCATCTCTAGCCCTAGTCTTTTCTGCAGCTGAGTATTGTTGCTCTGTTTGGTTTAATAGTGCACATACACAAAAAATTGATGCACAATTGAATACATCCATGAGAATAATAACTGGCACCATAAGATCAACACCGGTTCATTGGTTACCAGTATTGTCTAATATTGTCCCTCCCCATATTCGCAGACAGACTGCAGCTCTGAATTCTTGGCATAAATATCATTCTTTTCCCAATTTATTCCCAATTATTTCATATTTTCCACAAAATAAAATTCCCAGGTTGAAGTCACGTAAACCATTATGGCATAATACGTTCTTCAATATGAACATAAGTGATAAAGAATTATGGAAGACTGAGTGGAACTCTTACGAAATGTTCCATAAGTATCTCGTTTCTGATCCTTCTGAAAAAGTTCCTGGTTTTGATCTTCCAAGACAAATTTGGACAGTTCTTAATCGGTTGAGAACAGGTCATGGTCCTACCAATGGCATGCTATTTAAATGGAACTCAGTTCCTAGCGCAAGTTGTGAATGTGGAGAAGCAGAAGAAACAATACCTCATCTCATCAATAGTGTCAATTGTCCCATATATAAATTTCAAGATGGTTTTAGGGCTATTCATGATGTTTCCAACTCTTTCTTGGAATGGGTTATAAATTTCAAACGAATATGATACGTATTTTTGTTATTCAGTTCTTTTTTCTGCTTTTGTCTTTTTATTTCCAGATTCAATGTGAGCACCTTGAAGAAGTCTCTTTCTGCCTCAATAGAAGATCGCTCTTGAAGAAAGAAGTCCTTGAAATATATTTCAGCTTATTTTTGTATTTTCACACTTAGACCAGGGAGCCAGGGTTTTTTCATACTGGGGTTTTTTCCTAGGCTTTTATGTCATACGCCGAACTGTATGACACCCCGTCACTAACCCCTGATCTATATGCTTTATTGTTTGCTAACTAAATATTGTCAGCCAAAAGTTCAAAAGAATATATATATATATATATATATATATATATTTGTAAGATGTAACTTTAAATTATCCCGAGTACAATTTTGATATAGGAAATGGGCATTTTGCTTTCTAAAAATAAATGAAAATAATGCACCTACATATAGTTCCAATATATTTTGAATATAAGCAAAAATCGTTAAACATAGTTATTCATCGATTTTTTTCGTAATATTCTCATAATTTTTTTAAATTTAGCTAGAAAATGGCGAGTGGGAAGGGTTTGAGGACCAATTGTCATCACTGTCTTATTAGTGTTACAGTTATTAAAAGTATTCAATGCAATTGAGTTAATTATTTCATTTTACATGGACTTCACAATGACCCTTCAAAATGAAAAAGTTAAGCATCTCCATAGAAAAATACTTTATATTCAACAGTAAAATATGAAAATCATTTGTAATTAATAGATGAGATAATTTTCTGACAATCGGAAACTTAGTCCTTGGTAACGTTCCGAAATAGGAGGCTTAAATCCCTGAGCATAGTTTCCTAACAATGACCCTTAAAAATTACCAGTGATTTTTCAACACCCCGTGTTGATATTTGATGAAATGGTTTTATGTGATAAAATATGGCAAAATTGTAATGGCTGTTTATACCGGAAATCTTTCCTAGTGGAGTTACTATGAATTTCATTTTGAGGCAACTTTTTTACTCTGCTCGTCGAAACAATTAAATGAATGTATTCCTTAATTGCCTGTCCCAATCAGTTATCTATTAATAAAATCCTGACCATAGTAGAGCATTCGCTAATAGTTTGAAGAATTAACAAAATGAAAACCAATAAAAATTGTTTAGTTTTTAAACTGAATCTATGTAAATCTCCTAAAAACATTCGATGTGCAATCCATTCATACTTTGAATCATTGAATTGGATCATCGTCGAACCACTATTATGTACACATGCATTGTTTTGATCAAAATTGTTTTTTTTTATCCAGGTCTTCTTTATTGATCCAAAAGATTACTAAGTACCTCGAAATCTTATGCCATAACTTTTTGCCGTACGTCTACTCTTCACTTTCTTTATACCGATTATAATCTTTCAGACCATTTTTATCTAATAATTATTGAACTGAAAGTATTTCCGTGAAATGATCCAAAGAAAAATCACCCTCAAAAAAGAGTGCCCAATATCTCAATTAACTGTTGAATTAATGCGATGATTTCTGCATATGTGCAATCATTCTTGCACAAATACTTACTCGTAGTATTTGTCAAACTTGCAATTAGATGAGCAAGCAACCGTTTAAGCAACTGCGATTAGATGCGCATCCTTGTAGATTATTGTGCAATCTATTAAGTCGGTCACCAATGAATATGGGTGGTACGAGTACTAAAACAACTGATATTGGGAAGTTGCTTCCAAAATAGTACTATATTACAGGTATCAAGGTATCATATCATTAACGTAACAACCTGTAAAAATAGTGAAGTCAATCAATGCTTTGTGTTCAATACTTTATCTCCTCGCAGGTTTGATCTATGAAGATGAATTTTAAGAATATGTAAGATATCAGTAACTTCAATATATGTACAAATTTTTGTTGGGAAACGTCAAATATCTCATGAGTGATCGAATATTTAAAAAAAAAATTTTTCACAAATTTTCTACCATGACCTTATATGTCAACGTATGACAACGTCGTTTGGAAATAAAATGACTGCGATCTTTCGATCACAGTCGATGCTGAACCATTCGACGGATTTGGGCCAATATCGAACTTGAACGAGATATTTGGACAGTTAACCTATTCTGAAAATATGAAAACTTCAGTTCCTTCGAAGAATAAAGAATATACGACCGGAATTTGAACTCAATCGATTCAGACCATTTTCAGCTTTATATTCCAAAATAACAGATATTTTGGCAAAACGGTAGCACGCTGTTCAACTATTGCAATAAAATAGAACAAGCGTTAAGAAAGGTCAGGCAAAACTGGTAACCACTGGACCGGTGTAGATGGTTCCAGTAATTATTCTCATCGACGTATTCAACTGTGCATCGATTTTTTGTGTATGTACAATATTAAACCAAACATAGCAACATCACTCAGATGCAGAAAAGACTAAGGCTATGCGTAGAGAGGAAGCATCAGCATCTAAAAATGATCTTGTTTTCAGTTTCAGATAATAGCGGTCATTATTATTATACCTCTATTTTGTTACGGTTGCGACATATTGTCGCAAGAAACCTCTGTTAATTTGTCATTGAGAGTAGGATACACACATGAAAAGTTTGTCAATAAAGTAGTGGTAACCCAATTTTCAATCACTTTGTATATCCTCTCTGGTAATCCGCTGAGATGATTAATCCACAGCAATTCCATGCAGGTCGTCACTCTTACTCTCATTCTACACACAGCACATAGTAGGTAATTGAATCGGCTGAGACGAAATTCAAATTTATTTTATTGAGGATTGTTGTTACACTTAGACGATTCGAAAGTATTCTCACTTCAATTCGTATCCTGTCTAAGAAATAGATAGAAGGTTGTGTAAGAAGTTCAACAATACCAAATGATGATAAAAGTGAAATTGTCCGTGCTAATAGATCAACAACATCCATTTACTTGGGAAATATTTGTCTTCTTCTGGGGCACTTATTTGCGATATTCATTGAGAGAGCTTCGTCGTTAATTTGGAAAGTGATCTAGCAACAACTGTTAAGTACAGGATAAAAAAACTACAAATGGTCTTCTGACGGTTCATTGGGATTATCACTATATACGTGTTAATCAAATTGTCCCATCTAATTCAGTTACCCTTTTCATCAAATCTTGGTCCTTCGAGCAGGATATAAATCATATAATATATTGTTATGTGTATTGGGTGATTTTGAACTTGCAACGACAAATCCAGAAACTTGATATCTTGCAAGTGATCAAGATATTAGTCCAAATGGAACACTATTCTACTTAAAAACTTTGAATTAGGGTATCATATTATTGTATAAGAATTATAATAGTTTTTAATACTATTTCATTGAATTTTGATGGTTATAATTTAAGTAATGATGGAACACTAACAGATGATTTTTCCATAAGAAAATCCAAATAAAACGAATATAATTTCGGTCGAATGTAAATCATAATCGATATTTATCTCTTAACGCTAAGCATATCATGTCCTATCATTGTTCACTCAACGACAGGTCTGTTAGAGAATAGAATATAATTACATACAATTAGCAGCCGATTATACAGTTGGCCGACTGTGCGGTCGATGCGGGAAATAACCCCGTGCAGCACAAGCTAGCCAACCTGACAACGATGCTATTTCAACACTGTGACTTCCGACCCAATGCTCCATATGACTGACGACCCTTGAAATGCAAGCCGCCTTAGGTGAACGGACTACTGCGTAACAAGACATTGAACAGCAACACGGACTTTAATCTTTGTGAACCTATTTTGATTTGTATAGGGTGCGCAAAATCCTAAGATGGCACTGGCAGATAAATAGTTTGGTTGAATTTTAAGCGGAGCTCCATCTAATAGTTGAGATTCTACGTGACATTTGTGCGCCATTTTCAGATGTCATCTCACATATTAGCACTTAAAATTTCAGTTCGAGGAGTCATTTCATAATTATTTGAAAGCCATTGAAAGTTTACGTGTATTTTCAACAAATTGCAATTCAATGTAACAAAGGCAATCGTATGATGCCATTTTCTGTTCGTTATTAGAAACTAAGATACATTTGGACAAAGTGATGTCCCAGTAGAAATAAGAAAGAGATAGAGCTGTATTTGAAAATCCACGTTTTCTTGAGACGCCCAGTAACTTTGCCATGAAAAATTGCCCTCGGAAACTGAGATCAGTCCTCTATTTATGTCAATTGACCAATTCACAATAGTATTAATTATGACAGATCTAAAATCAATGTACAAACAAGCTATGGAAAATGTTATAATTAATCTATATATAGGAGTATATGTTGAAGAAATTGAAGATACTTAAAACGACTACTACTGCAATTCAAATGAACTATGATCCAAAGCTTCACCTGTCTTGGCTTGCTTTTTTTGGTCTAGATTCATGCGGCAGCTTTGATATTGAGTCGTCGATGTATTTTTTGAAATATGTAAAAATCGCTGACAAGTCAAACCATATCCTAGCACAATCGATCTCAAAAAATAACAACACATTCAATATGTTCGTGTTGTTAGCAAAAGTAATGGCATGAATACTAGCATAACGCTGTAAAAAACAATTATACGTAGTCTGCGGAAATTCAAAATTCACGAAACTATTCGAACAGACCTCGTATAACATTTTTCATTTGCTGAGAAGATGTTGATAATAATTCATTTCAAAGAAATTATTCTGAATAGATTTTTTCATCTTCAAATATTAACAAATGTGATTATAAGTTCATTATTTTCAATCCTCTTAATTTTATCCAAACCCTAATCATGTTTTTTCTTTTCAGTCATTCTTCGGACGATCCTACAACAACTTGACCTCCATCTCCGAGTGCAAAAACAACGGTGAATGCGTGATTAACAAGAAAAATCGAACAGCCTGTAAAGCCTGCCGTCTCAGAAAATGTCTTGTGGTTGGAATGTCCAAAAGCGGCTCCAGATACGGAAGGAGGTCGAATTGGTTCAAAATCCACTGTCTCCTCCAAGAACAACAACAGCACCATCAACAACAGCAACAAAACCAGCACACGTTACCACCAGGCCTACGACCTTCCGAGAAAGTTCCACCACCTCCACATCCACATTTTGGTCTCGGATTTCTCAATTCCCAACATTTTCCCCCACCATTGTTGCATATACCTAAGACGAAAGAAGAATTGATGCTGCTTGGACTTGATGAGTACAAGAACTCAGCGTCACCATCTGTGAGTTCGCCGGAATCGCATAACTCAGATTCATCTTTGGAGAACGCAGACGCTAGAAGGTTACCACTCTTTCACGGTCTCTTACCACCGCCATTTTTACCTCCACCAGGCTTACTTATGCATTCCACCTACACGCAAATGTACAATGGCCTTCTACAACCCGCCAATAATAACAGAATCATGCACAATTTAAATCCAGGGGTTGAAGCTTTCAACAAAAGGGTATTTCTGGATGCTGTTCTTCAATCACAAAGAACGCCAACACCTGAAGAAATCGATACCCCCATACCCAGGGTATCTCCGATACAAGACGACCCTATAGATCTGAGTATGAAATCTAATAGCGAAAGTGGGTCTTCTCCTGCTAGAAGCGAAATATCCAGATCTGCAACTCTGGAAGGAACGGGCGGGAGTGAAGGAGATGGTGAAAGCGATTGTGATACTGAAGATGAACAGAAATTGAAGCCATCACCATTAGACCTAACCACAAAAGTTTGAAATGTATATAAAATATCAACAACCAAAAGTCTGTGTAATAGTCATAAAAACGGATTTCAAGTTCCTCGGTAATAAACAATCGACTTTAGTTTCGTAACTTGGAAGTGTTAAAGTACAAACTGTGAATTTTAGTGTTGGGGGTTCTCCAAACACGATTATATCAGATTGTAAATAGTTAATTTATAAGAAAAAATGGAAATTTATCTGTGAAAATGATTATCCTTCTTATTTCCTAAGAAGATGTACATATTTAAAAAGAAAGATTCTCTAGTTGAGAAAGAACTGCTCGAAAATAATATATCCAGATGTATTTTAGTTGGCCAGTAAATATAGAATAGTGAGATAGTTTTTCATTCGAATCCTATATCTTTTCTTGATTATTAAAAAAGAGCAGTGCAATATAATTTATGTTGAGATCTGTATATCGATCTGTTTTATTTATTTTCGGGTAAACCAGCTTTTTCTGGTTGCTTTGATTTGTTATATTTTATTCCTTTTCCTTTAGATACTTTTCAATATCCTACTAGTGAATGGGCATTTCATATACAAACTGTAAATTAATTTAATTTTATATAATTTGTTGATAGTAATTATCGCTGCGCACATCCCATTTGTTAAGCAGGGACTTGGGCCAGTCAAAAGTGAAATTATTCGAATGAAATGTTTGAATAAAATACTTAAATATAAATGATTTTCAATTGTTTCCTGTCTTATTCTGGTTTTGATGAAAAAAATAGTGCAATTTAGACCTCGAAGTCGTGAAACGAAAAAACCTAAGCAATATCAATTGTAGATCTTCTCTACATAGGGTGTTTCACGGGAGTACCTTAGGTTAGGCTTCTCCCCTAAACTACTCAAATCATATTTTATGAAAATTTGAAAATATGAGTTTGAGAAGACCATTCCAATTAACAGAAAAGATTTTCTTTTCCAGAGTGTCAGGAAGTCCCTACACATCAACTTAATTTTTTCAGATAGGAAACTCTTCATATTTTTATATTTGTGGATAAATTCTGCGATAATTTTATGAATAACACCTTGTGTCCATATTGAATAGTGGTTCTAATTCGAAAATTTTGATTTTTGAGCTATTTAAGGAGTTGATATTTAGTACCGGTTTTACGGCACCCTGTACAATTTGTTTGATTAAACTAATCTCCTTTACTTACTTTGACGGTTCATTAAGAAATTTCAAGTTACATATTTGATAATCCAAATAAAAATTCGTAAATATTTGGCTTTTGTGACACCTATCGATATCACATGTGAACCACCCTGTAAAGGTATCCTGAAACTCAATGATATCGTGGTACCTGGCCAGAAGCCAAGGTAAATCAGTTATGAATAAAATATGAGAAAAAAATCCATGCCACTCAGTGAAGCGATAATAAAACTTTTTCGAAAGTGTTTAAAATTAAACGACTTTAGTAGTATATTCTTGTAAATTACAATTTTCACCATTTTGCAGTGCTTTAAATAAAGTATTCTCAAATAACAATTATAATAATAATAATATCGTTTATTTCATAATCTGAATTACATTCTGAAGATGAAATACGTCATAATACATGGAAAACGAAAGCAACAAGGCAAAACAAAAAGGAATCAGAATTAACAACAAAATGCATGAGAACAGCTCAAAAAATATATTAAGAGTTCACATATTCATCTATAAAGTATGGCTCTAAATCTATTAGAATATTTAGGATAGCTTCCTTGAATTTTTTGATGTCGGTTAAAACGCGATACTGCTTTGGTACCCTATTGAACAATTTGAGGCACATATATTCGACATTCTTCTGTGCTAATGTGAGGGAATACTTCGGTAAATTATATGTTTGGATACGTCTGGTGTTGTTTAGATTAAAGTGTTTCTCAAAAAAATGTTCGTTCTTTTGTAGGAAAACAAGACATCTGTATATATGTACAAACCGGTAAGTGTTAATATTCTTTCTCTCCTGAAATGTCCACGGCAAGATTCTCTAGATGGCAAACGAAGAGTAGTTCTCAAAGTTCTTTTTTGGATAACGAATATCCAAGTGATATCGGAGCTATTTCCCCACGCAATGATTCCTTACGCCATTAAACTTTGAAAATTAGAGAAATACACGGTCTTTAGTAAGCTTAGGTCACCTTGACGTACACGTACTCGAAGAGTGTAGAGAACAGAGTTTAGTCTACTCTGAAGTGAACCTATATGATCACACCAACTCAAATATTGGTCCAGAACAATACCCAGAAAGCGTGTACTCACAGTAAGATCTTTAATCTGCTCAGAAAGATCTATATTCTCAGGTTTTACAGTTTTATTGTGCTAGGTACAAAAAAACATACACTCGGTTTTTTCTAAATTGAGAACGAGCTGTTTTGGCGGCACCAGTTTACGACAGAAGAAAAACCCTTCTGCGTGGACTCTATACATTTGGCAACTTCAGCCTCTACCACCAGCATATTGGTATCGTCTACGTACAGAACGACAACACGATCGTATTCCCCCGATTGATAATCAAGAGCCGAACTTGCATTAGCAAAACCCGAAATGAAATCGGTCAAAATGCTTTCCGGTAAATCGTTCACATACACCAGAAAGAGTAATGGTGCGGCGATACCAGCTGAGGCACTCCAACACTCAGTACTTCATCAGAGGAATAGTATGAGACACCATCAACTTCAAGACACACACTCTGAACTTGGTGCTGCAGATAGCTCTTCATAAGATCTAGTTGTTTATCTCGAATTCCGTAAAGAGATAATTTATGTAACAATTTCTCATGGACCACGCAGTCGAAAGCCTTCGAAAAATCAACAAAAAGTCCCATTGGTACCCTACCGCCATCCAAGGCCCCTAGAATTGATCGCACCAGTTTAAAAATAGCTGTGTCAGTGCTTCTTGTCTTCAAAAAACCATGTTGACAATCCGAAAACACACCTGATTTTCGGAAGAAGTTTGAAAGCCGATTCACCAAAATTTTCTTAAACAATTTAAAAAACGATGTTAGCAAGCTTATCGGACGATAATTCCCAGGATGATCTGTAATTCCCCTCTTGAATAAAGGTTTCACGATAGCTATCTTCAGAGACTTCGGGAAAACTCCTTCCTTAAAGGCAGTATACATTATGTGGGCTACTGGCAGCGCTATTATAGAAATAGACTTTTTAATAACAGTCATCGGTATCTCATCAAAAGCAGAAGAACTTTTATTTGTCATTTCCCTCACAGCCCCGACAACCTCATCCGATGAAACCTCGAAAAGAAAAAAAGACCTCAAATTCCGATGAATACAATCAGCTACCGGAGCAGATTGGGTACAATCTGGAGTAGGAGATATCAATAAGGAGGAGACGCTAATAAAATGCTTATTGAAATCTTCTGCAAGTTTCTGAGGATTATTGGATCTTAACAATCCTTTTTGAGTATGAGAGTGATATCAATCGCCACCACATAAAAATAATATCATTGTTATTTAAGTGAAGCAAAGTATTGACGAGTTTTGCTTCAAATAATTTTTGTCAGTTATCTCTGACATTCCAGGTTTACAATATTTACAATATTACCCTTGAATAGTTTTTTGAAAGATGGCTTTTGCCGAGAAATATAGATAAAGTCTTTATATATGAAAACTTTAGCTCTTCTCCTTCGAAAATCATTATCGCATTGTATAAAAAATATAACTTACTTTTCTTTATTGAATGATTATTTATAGGAACAAGTTTATAATTGGAAAATTCTATTACAGATTTCGTTTTCAATTACAGATTTATATTTAGCGCCATCTATTGTTTCACAGTGACACCTTGACTAAATATGTTCTCTATTTTACCAAAAAAGAAAACTTCTCATTCTATTTCACTCTTCTTCTTCCTTTCTCTCTTACTCGCTAATTATACATGGATCGTCTATTATTAGCTTCCTTTTCAATTATTAGGTAATTTTTTCTTTGTTTATATATTAATTATATCCAAACAAAGACTATTTTGCATTACCGGTTGCAAGATTGTGAGTCACTGTAATTCCATTCAGAAATGTTCAAATCAAGACGAAGTAGATAACTTTTTAAGAATTGGGACAATGTTCTTACCTTCACGAAACTATCAATAGATGGCGATTAAGCTACATTAATAGAATAGGGATTATAGAATCATTGCAGGTACCTGTCATCACGTCTTTGCTCCACAAAAATCTACTATTGTTGATATTTTCATAACCTCGTCATTTCCACAGAACACACCTCTACTTTAAGAACTCAGAAGCACTTGTTACATCCACAAAGGACCAAAACAGAAATGACGAGGTTATGAAAAATATCAACCAAAATTCCTTAGAACATAGAACCACAGGAAGTAGCACAAGGTTCATTTCAAATAATTCTATATTTATATTTCTATGGTTCATTTGCTACGAATAAACGTGCGACGGAAACGGCCATATTACTAATCCAATTGTGACTCATCACGTTGGAATTTCGTGTAAACAAGTTTGGTATTTTGACTTCAAAATGGTTAGTTGTGCATCTTGTGGCCGATCTGTGTGTAAAAAAACACAGGATAATACTTTAAGTTTTCATAGGTAAGTGTTTCGAAAGATAATTTCAGTTATACAAAGAATTCAAAAGTCTGTAGAAATTTTGAGGTTAACCATTGGTGTAACATGGAGAAATACAGTAGGTTTAGTTCATATTATTATCATTTTTTTTTTGTTATGCTGTGATATCTCCTTCTACATTAAATATGCCATGAATTACATATTATCATAGTGTATAAAAATTTTCCTACATAAAAATCAATATTTTTAAAGACGACTCAAAGATTGCTCTGCAATAATTGATTAATTTTTGTATGTTCATAGCACATTTATGATATATATGTTTTTAACATTACTTTAGATTTCCTAAAGAAGAAAAGAGGAGAGCAGCTTGGATTCAATTTGTGAAGAAAACAGATTTTATTCCAAAAAGTTCGAGTGTGCTATGTTCTCATCATTTTAATGAAAACTGCTTTGATCGGACATCCAAAGCTATGGTTAGGCTATTGCCAAATGCTGTTCCATCAATTGTAAATAAAATCATTATTTGATATTTCTGATTATGTTTTGGTAATTTTTTTTAATTCAAACTTTGTCCTTGAAGACTACACTTTTTCTATCAATTTTTTATAACTTTTTAAATATTAATTATCCTTGTAAAGAATTAATTAATTGATTATACCATATAATTTCTTTTAAGAAGAAATAATTTTTTGTATACATCATTGTGCAAAATTCCCATATCCGATTACTTCTTAATACCAAATTGATAATATTTGGCAATCAATATGTCTTCAAAATTGTTGATGAAATTTTGGTGTACTATTTGTTTATTCTAATCTATTATTATAATTATCTGAAGTTTATTTGTTTTATTGTTTTCCGAAATAAAGATCAAATATCTACGACTTTTGAATATGCTCTTCACAAATAAACCTTCCACTAAGGTTACTGCCGGGTAAAAGACTTAAGAACAACTCCGCAATAGCTCCTGACTTTACGTCAGTGCTTTTCTACATTTTTTTAAGGAAGAAGGTACATTTTCAATATTAAGCACCGTTAAATTTTACGAATAAAATTCCAAAGGAATTAAATTTCTCTTAATTCGGTAATAGATTAACTTCTCATCTAAAATGATAAACCTAACAAAAGGTTGAAACCGGTTTTAATTAACTTTTTTGCCCTATTCAAATATTGAATTATTTCACTGCCTATGATTTGAGATATGCCCTTATTCTTTTTACACTACGCCACTGATTCCGGAAACCTTTGTCGGCCATATTGGTAATCCCATTTGGACGCACATTTTCGAAACGTATGCTCCTTCCTGAGGTTCTTTATTCAAAGCAAAATTCAGAGAAGCCAGAGACGCCATGCGGCGACAAATTGAACTATCTCAGTTTCCACATATTTGATGTTCTGTGGTTTCCACTCTATATGTAATTACTTTAGGGCGTTAGTATGAAAGGTGATCTATGGTATGAAATACCTTCTACAGAATGTAGAACATAAAAATTTATAAAACTATAAATGATAAAGATTGAATTTCGCTCAATTTTTAAACCATCCCAATTCAAGTAGTTTAAAACATATTTTTTTAATAAAATAGTTTGTTCCAAAACTTTGCTAAGCAAAAGAATGAACAAGCTGACTGTTAAAATATCTAGACAAGTAAAAATTTTATTGATTCACTTCGAATAAACATAATAAATTACGTGATAATCTTGATTCAAGACTCTAGTTCTACCCTAATTTCCATAGTTTCACCATTTCGAAACACCGTTAAATTCAAACTTTTTGTGTCTGATTCATCTAAACAGTGATATATATTATTTGCTCCTAATACTTTTTTCCCATTAATATGAGTGATGATATCTCCATTAAGCAGTCCAGCCCTGCAGATAAACAACAGTTAATAGGACACAACATTATAAAATTTGATAGAAATTTGAAGAAAATGAATCTTCCAGATTTTTAAAAATAGAAATAAAAATACAGAAATATTGGAGTGATACCTTCAAGTCACTAGAGTAACTTCAAACTCAGCGACTTTTGAAAGAACCATATTAACCAAATGTCAGCATATATAAAATAAAATGCACTTACAAATGAGCTGGGGATCCGAAGATAACTTTGAGGACTAAGATACCTCCCTGGATAGTCCTAGGTATCTGATTATTCCTCAACTGTAATTGTACAATGAGTTGAGGTGATAAGGTTACCATTGTTATACCCAAATATTTCCTCTTTGTATTACATGCAACCTTTTTAGAATGAGTCAAAAATTCTTTCACATAATTACTAGGAATAGCAAATGAAATTCCTGGTGTAACCTTCATACTATTGACTCCAATAGCCTCTCCATCCAGATTCACCAGTGGTCCTCCAGAGTTTCCAAAAGTAATAGCAGCATCAGTCTGTATGTAAACCATATCTTTACCAACCATACCTATAATTCATACCACTATCAACAGAGTATTTAAACAAAAAAATAAATGATCCTAACACAAAAAAAATCTCCATATTCTGCTTTGCTGTCAAATATTACGTACCAATTTCTTGAGAACCACGATGAACTGAACTAACAACACCTGACGTAACAGTATTACTTAGAGCTAAAGGACTCCCTAAGGCAATAACAAATTCTCCGGGACGTAAATTGGAAGAGTTTCCCAATTTCATAACTGGCAAGTTTTTTGCTGGAATTCTCACAGTTGCAAGGTCACTTTGAGCATCAACACTCTCGATTACACCTGTATATGTTCTTCCGTCATATAACTTCACTTCAACAATTGCATTAGATCTACTTGTTACAACATGAGCATTTGTCATTATTAAGCCTTCAGACTCGACTATGAAGCCAGATCCATTTGAAATTGTGATAGGTTTGCCTGTGAAGAAATCAAATCTTCTATCTTTTATTTCTATGTAAACAACTGCTGGTGCCACAATTTCAACAACATCCGCTAAAAAGTTGTAATTCTTTCTTCCGCCAGGGTTGAACAAATGCTTCGTATCAGCATTCGCTTTGGGGATAAAGGATTCTTTGGTATAATAAACATAAGCACAATATCCAGATAATATGAGGGTTGCATACTTGAGGTGTTCATAGTCAATAAAGTTATTTGGATTTTTATAGCTGGGAAAACAAGCCACTTGTTTATAGTTATGTTTCTTATATGTTTTTAAAATGTTTTTTCTGAAAAATCTTGATATCTTATTAACAAACATTGTTATATCGTTAACTAATACATAGATGAATATATGTCTTTCATTCCTTTAGATTAATAATCTAATGGTGTATTAACAGAACTAACAATTATTTTTTAACTTCTTAAAAAAATTTGAATATTGTTTTCATCATCTGTGCGGTGATTGTCATGCTTACAGTAGACGTTTCTAACCTTGAAATAAAAATAAAACTTGAAATTATTTGGAGGATTGCCAGACTGCGTTAATTTCCCCCAAAATAAAGAAATGTTTCCACTTTGATTATGTTCAAGGGCAACTCTAAAGGAACCTCCTATATTCCAGGAATCATTCTCGTTACATCTATAAAAGATTCTATTTTTATTAGGTAGTATATAAAAATCTGAATGTCAATTTGTATCTTGGAAATTAACGTAAAAACAAAGTTTGCAAATTATCAGACCAGAAAAGAATTATGGCTTCTGAAAGCGTGATAAAGCAAAATTTTCTTGTCAGATCCTTCAGTTAAGCTGCTCCAGCTCCAGTCTTTGTTACTTGGCTTATTGAACCAAGATCCTCATCCTTCAAAGCTACTCAGCTCATTTCGTTTGAGGATTAACGTAGTCACGGACGGTCGAACAGAATCGATTTTGACCAGGGATAATAAGGTTTTCGGCCTAAAATTCACAAATTACATACACCTGGACAAATTGATAAGCACCCTCTTCAGGCGAAAAAGAGAAATTATTGATGCACTGAGTGCTCAAAAATGCAGTTGTTTGAGCAGATGTGTGAGAGCTAGCATTGTCGTGGTGAAGGGCGATCCGTCTTCGGCGGTGGGATTTCTTGAAAGACAACTGGCAAACAAATGGTTGTGTACCATTAAGAATTGATTGTTCTACGCTTTTATAGTGGTACGATTGCGACATGTCCAGTTTTTCCGAAAAAACAGGGGATCGTTTGCTTGGAGGTACTTCGTTCGCGAGCAACTCTTATAGGATTTGGCTCATCATGAAACACACATACAGTCGACAGCTGTTTACTTTCCAGCTCATACGCATAAATCCACTATACACTACCTGTCACGATGTCATAGACGTGTTTGGAAGCACCACCATCGTATTTTTGGAGCATTTCTTTCGATCAATCGACCTCAGAAATGACAAGCTTTACGATAGAGCTGTCAGTTGGCAGATTGCAACACTAGGGTTGTCCAATCACGAAATATAAAAGGCAAATCTCGTACTATTTTCTTTTGGTGGAATTATTATGTGACGATTAATGAAGAATGAACTCTTTGAAGAAATACTAGTTTTAAGATCGGTTAATTAAAAATATGTGCTTATGCTTGACAATGTATTTCATTTTCCAAACTTATTTTGAAAACACGTTTATTGTATTTTGTATTGAAATAAAACTGTTATTAAAATCTAATTTGTATTTCTATTTGAAATGGTGTTAACAATTATGCATTTGCATATTGTATTTAAATACTTTTACTAAACTATTTTTCATTTACTTGCTCATAGGTTAGTGCATATGAAAATAGTCTCCTATCATATTACTTCGTAGAAACTTCCTTTACTTTAACCGCATTTTATAATTATATTGAAGGAAATATGAATGATAAAATTTCGCCGGAGATCCAAAAAAATAAACAAGATTGCGGTCAGTTATCTTAATACGGGAACTCAATGATAATCGAATCTAAGGTGAATATGGTGATAATCTTTGAAAAAATATTTTTTTGTTTTCGAAAATTTTAGCGTCAATCCGATATTGACATAATGGATGTTTTCAATATTGTTAATCAGAAAATGATAAAATATTGTCCCACAAAATCCTGCATAGTTGGATAGATTTTATTAGCATTTAGAATTACTTTTTCAGTAAAAGGAAACGCAAAAATGCTTAGTAAACATTGAAGTCTAATGTCAACTGGTACATTTTATATGAAACAGCATGTATTTAATGGTTTTCATTATCTTGTCCAGTTTCAAAATATATTAGGTGACCTAATAAATTATTACGAAAACTATCGATACAAAAAATTTTAAATTTTGTAGATAAACATAAGGTTACTATGGTGATTTAAATAATTTCAAATTTCCAGTGTTTCAAGATGTATGCAAATTTGGCCAGAACTTTGTTACATTCAATAAGATATTTAAATTTTTTTGTAATTCTCCATAATGAATTAAATCAATTTACTTTCATTTCCTTACATCTCTAACACTTTTTTAGTTACATACATTTTTTTAGACATTTTGGTCCAAATTTGAGTTACAAAAATTACTTAATTTCAGTGAACACTTCAGATTTCAGTTAGATATCAGGCATAATCTCAGATAATAGTTCTATCGGTGCAATTTTTTTCGAATCATAGTTTTTAGTTATAGAGTGGTAAAAAAATGAGTTTCTTACAATTTTTTTGAATTAGACACCCAGTATGTTTTTTCATATTCAGAATGACAAGAACACATTCTGCAGCTTTTTAATCCATTTTCCTACACCAATCTTGATTGTATTCTAAGTTATCTGCGTTATAAATGCTAATTTTTTTTGTACACTCTGTATTACTGACAACTAACATTCTACAGCACTATCACAAATCATACTGATATCTGAGGTCATGCTAAATAAATTGAAATCTCAAATATTGCGCGAAATATATATATTTTTGTAACTCTCATATTTGATCTAGAATTTCTAAAAATAATTTAAAACTCAAAAACCGTTAAGAATAGAAATGATTTATTTAATGTTTTATTGAGAATTTTAAAAGAAATAGAAATACAGGGTGTCCTATCTAAAATAACAAAGCTGATGCCAAATTTGGAAACATCTGTCAGTACTAACAATTGTAAAATATTTAAGAAATTTACCTTAAATCATTCAATCATTGATTTAAAAAAATTTACATTTTTTACATGTATAATTTCCTTAATAATTTGATAAGCCACCACCCTTAGGACACCCGATATATTTTTCGTCTGAATCTGGTACACTTGAAGGACGCCACATCGCGAAACTATGATTTCTTCTCTTCAAATTAGGAAGTGATAAAAGAACAATTAAATTGTTTTGTATGACCTAGAAATTTCTTTATTTAGAGAGTAGATTTACCATGTGATAATGATATTTTAAAAGTAAAACATAATATATTGATCGTCGAGAGATTGAATATATGTTGAAAAGGTATATCGGGTGAATCCTCAAGTAGCAGAAGCAATCGAACGAAGATGGTACTTGCCGACACGTGTTTCTGCTGATTGGCTTCGTCAGGGCAAGGTAACCTTTGGAATAAGGAGATGGTTATGCGACAAAATAGATAATAGGGGTACACAAACAGGAGCGAGCGACCAATTTATGTCTTCAACACTAAGACCTCTCATTCGGAGGAAAATATAACGAATTGACATGAAAGAAGCATAAGCAACCTGTATGATGCAACCCTGACCCAAGATTAATGAAATTAAAATATATTATATTGATCGTGGAGATTAAATATATGTAGAAAAGGTATATCGGGTGACTCCACAAGTAGCAGAAAGAAATGAACGAAGATGGTTCTTGCCGACACATGTTTCTGGTGATTGGCTTCGTCAGGGCAAGGTAACCATCTTACTTTAGGAATAAGTACCATCTTCGATCATTTCATAATGATACATTCGGAGATACAGAAGGTTCATATTGAATACGTCCAATCACCCCTTTTATTTTTTCACCCTTGCCCTAATTAAAGCATATTTTCAGACCGAGCACAATTGAAGGACCCACAGATCAATTGCAGTTAAATTTCAGAAGTTGTTAAGGAAAAAAAATTTCAGGTGCTCTTAAATGATGAGCTATTGGGCAGATTTAACTCAATCTTTTCTGAAAATATGAAATTTAGCCCGTACTCAATTTTGACAACGGATTTTTCATCAGGAAGTTGAATCCAATCGATTGCGACCATTTTCGGTTCGATATTCGAACAGACATTTATCTATAATAATAAAATTTTCATTTTATGATAAATTATACGTAAAAAAACATTTCATAATTACAATAATGTTTCTAAGATTTGCTCTCAAAGTCATAAGAATTCTTGATAGTTGTAGCTAGTCCATCCGATGGTTTACAAGAAGAAATTTTCATAAGGATTTTATCTTTCAATTAATGATAAGGCATTTTCTGTTATGGCAACATTGATTTGATATAATTCCAAAGTATCGGAGCTGTCACACCATGACATAACCCATAACCGGAATTAAGGTTATATCTGTCAGGCTATCATTTTTATCAAATAATAAATACTTGTTGTGTGTGATAGTTCGGTCAGTTGAATACCGTCTTTCAGTAAAGAAGTTTTAAAAAATAAATAACATTCTATTGATTTCAAAAATGAGTGAAAGAGATCCAGCCACAAACCAATTAATTAATTACAGGGAAAAAGTAAAAGACAAGGTGAGAATTACATTTTGATTTGATGATATTTTTTCTCAAAATGTTAGTATCATCATCATAACATAACCAGTGAATTATTGATTTCATTATTTTAGAATTTGATGTGAAATTATCGATATGAATCAGGTATATCGTTTTTGGTAAGAATCTCTACTTTTTTTGAGAATGTTAGTGTTGAATTCCATAATTATGTTGGCTAAGGTCAACTTCTTCAAGTTTTTGAACGTTAATTGGTAGATATGTTGTTTCATAAGTGGAACACTGACACTCTAATTTCTTTATGTGTTCTACTCTGACCAAAGTTGAAAATTGGGCATGCTACCTTTACTTTCGTTTGTGTTAATTCTGGATTGCCTTAGTTTATCGATCAGCTAGGTGATGATGATGATAAGCATTTTTCATTTTGAACCTCTTCTACATTGCAAATTTATCTACTCATTATGTCGTGAACGTTCAATTGTTCACTATTACCGACATGTTTTGTATAATTAATTCAATGGTAGTAAACTACCGTGATCAATGAATAATCCCGTGACTTGCATCTGTAACAAATAAAAGTTGAAATATTTTTATTATTATTATTATTCTTTTAAATCACTTATGGTATATCACTGTCTTGAGTCATATACTAGTATATTGTAAAAATCTCAGAATTCAGATACCTTCATCATTATTATCGAAAATTCTGGAACGTGCCTTCAACAGGGTCCAAAAGTTCAATCTAGAAGTGCTTTTCAGATGAAAACATTTTTGGATTCTTCGAAAATTATTATCGAGATTTCAAATCAATTCGGAATGGCACTTCAATATCTTTTGAGATAATTCAAGAATCGCTCTTAAAAACTACAACATTTATAAATAATATGGTGAAAAGAGAGGATGTATCATTTCCTGCAATTGTTTGGAAATTTTCAAACTTTCAAAAGGCGGTTACGAAAATTTCAACTCCAGGAACAATATTTGTGATTGAAATATGCACAAAAACAGATATATATGTTCACCAAGGATATACCTTTTACAACAATGTCGCTTTAATAAGTTTATTTAGGCCCTATAATAAAACTATAACAATCGGTTTTCCCAGACCGGCGTTCAGTAATTTTTGCGTAGGCTTCACACTATCTATAAATGTATAGAAAAAAGAAACATTCAAAATACTTCCTTATTAGGTAGGTACATATACAGGTGTCTGGGAAAATATGAGAGATCTCTCGGATTCAGATAGAACATTTAAAAATGATAACAAGTTCTCATACATTTTTTTTCTAGCGACCCTCCTTACGGAGATATGGCCTGCTAAAGAACGCCACTGGTAATCAATTTTTCTTGAATAACTTTTAAACTACTTGATATAAATTAATGAACAGTAATGAGGACCTCTTAAAGTACTCAAAAAATAATTAGCTTGTTTAGTTTATCAGGGGCGGCTAGGTACATTTTATTGGTTACATTTTTAACACCCTGTATGATAAGGTTGTCACCAAACCCACTCGGCTCCAGAGAGTGCACAAAGTACCTCCTCGGCTAGCTCTAGAGCTGAGACTACTTATAAAGGGGCGCCACTCTCTTTTATGATAATACAAAGAAAAAAAAAGAGGAAAGTACACTAAAGATCTCAGGGTCGCAAAAGAGAGAAAATAACGAACGCACTCTCAGGATGCCAAACGAGCCCGATCACACAAGCGGGAGGTAGTTATTTAATAATATAATGAGCCCAAATGAAATACACAAGGTCCCTCAAACGAGGATATATCTTACAGAAGGTAGATCACTAACTAGTTCTTACTTCACAACCCGAATATTCGATATAATGCTTTATCTCTTACTAAACAAACAGTAATATCACCCCAAGGTATATACTTAGAGCCTCGATGGTAATCGTTACAAATACCTCTTTACTTATATCTAAGCGACCTTCTCGATAGGTCGGGTTTTATGTACTAAACAGTATTCACTGAATTGGGCCTCTTTGATACTAATCAATCTTAACTAAATTCTACAGACTAACCTTCTATAACAGTCTAGGTCGTGGCTTGACTGAAGTACAAAAGGATATAGTTTCTCAACCCATAATTATTCTCACAGTCTCGTAGATGGAAACTGGGCTCAAATATATTGGGCCAACGTAGTACAATTTCTCACAGTAATGCGCCCTGGGTAGACGACAGGTGTGGTATCTTAGATGGCGAAATCTGGTGGAGGTCCCCAAAGACAGCTCCCACGGCAGCTCGACGGCAATTCAAAGACAGCATAGACAAACAGCTCGAAGACTTCAAAGACAGTTCAGAATCTGCGGTACCTCGCAACGGTACAATAATAATTCCCAATTCGAAGCAGAATGATGCTAAAATACGAACAAAAATCTAAAATACCTCGTGACAAACATAGGTTAACTCACCAATCCCACGTCGTTTTTCCAAACAAATACGCCACTCCGCTAAAGCGCAAAAATCTCACCAACGAACAAACCAAACCAACATGATAAGATTTCTCTCAGGGCTTCAGTTAAAATCCTGTTCAGATCCGCAAAATTGCGATTAATTATTCCAGGACATTTCAACCAAATATGCGGGAAAAACGATGTCATTGACAACCTACGTCACATAATGACAGAGTAAGACCACCGACAACGGCGTCCATCGAAACGTACGAGATAAGCTGGCAAACTACTGCAACTAACGCCACCAGTTCGGTTTGCAGGTACTAACTGGAGCGGAATTTTGAAACCGTGACAAGGTGTTGAAAAAAATTAATTCGAATACTTTGAACATCAAGCTAAAGAAAAGGTACTCGTGTTGATTGTCTATAAAATCAACCGTTTTCGAGAAAAACAAATTAAAAGAATTAATGTTTTATTTTTATTGAAAAGAATTGGTTATCATTATTAAAAAATGCACTGTTTTTACAAACGTTACTATGGTACCTATGGAATAAATAAATGACTTGCATTGACATTTTAGATTTTGTTCACAGGTTGATAATTTATTGAAGTTTGAATAATTAATTTGATAATGGGATACACATTTAGTCCGCCCCTGATAAACTAAACAAGCTAATTATGTTTTAAGGGCATTATTTTGACAGGTCCTTACTACTATTTATCGTTTTAAATTTTCATTAAATTATATTAAGCAGTATAAAAGTTATTCAAGAAAAATTGATTACCAGTGGCGTCCTTTTGGAGGCTGTACCTCAGTAGGGAGGGCCGCTAGGAAAAAACTTTAAGGGAACTTGTCATCTTATTGTTTAATGTTCTATCTGAATCCGAGAGATCTCCCTCATTTTCCTGGACATCCTGTATATTCACAAAATAAATGCATTGTTAATAGTCGTAAATTATAGTTTCTACTTTTTGAAGGCTATTCGACTAAGGCAGGTGATGATTTGGACTAGAGAATGTTAGTCAATTTTATTCAAATGCTCTATATTTCGTCCCTAATTTAGAGACATCTTCAGGAGCAAGTAAAATTGTCAATATTGTAAGTTCATAGAAGTATTCGAGATATCACAATTTCGTTTTTGTAGCATAATTTAAGGAAGCCATAAATGTCGTTCAGGTTATTTATATCTGATAAATTGTTCATTGAATTGTTTTCTTTTATGTGGCACAATTCAAGAAAAATGCGTTTATAGTAGTTTTCTTAATGTAATATTTTTATGTCATTATAATTTTTTTGGTTGCCCGTGGAGATGATATGTTTTGCGAGAGCACAATGTTGTGGTCTCAGTTAAGAATAAATTTATGTATTGTTATCCTCCTTCTTTAAGGCTAGGATATTTGGCCAATATAAGACATATTGTACACTACATTCTTAAGTTTAGATTTAGGAATTGTATTAATTGTAATATTATAAAGTTTTCTGTTGGTGATCAGATTTTACTTTCCTATTTGTATATTCTTATGTTGTTTCAGTAATTGCATCAGTTCTGGAGTAAGATTCTTAATGTAGGGTAGCGAACCAAATTTTACTGGAGCTTCTAAGTTCGGATTGTTGTTTCTTATTATATCTTTGATTGTCATGTCTTGATTGATGTTCAAGAGGTTTTGTTATAATTTATTGGGTGAACCGTTTTCTTACAATAATTTTTTGACTGTATTTATCGCAGGTTTTTCGAAATTTTCATGCGTAATTTCCAAGATTCTATTCAGTCCCATTACAGCATTGGTTTTCGAAGAGATGTTTTGATAAGAGCTATAATTAATATATCTGCCAGAACTTAAAAGATTTTGATACCAATCTAACTTAATTGTACCATCTGAATCTCTGTGTAATTTGGTGTCTAGGAAAGGAATTGATGTATTAATTTCTTTTCGTTTTGTGAATTGTATATTATCGTCGAAGTTATAGAAATTTTCTAAAATTTCATGATCTTTTCTAATAGGGATTGCAAGGATGAAATCATCGATGTATTGATGTATGAAGGAAAGTTGGAATAATAATCTTCATATATGGCTTCACCGTATTTGCAAAGATGGGAATCAGGCTATTACCCATCGGGCAACCAAACTTTTGTTTGAAAAAATTTGCCGTTGTATACAAAATAATTTAATTGAAAAATGAATTCAATAATTTTAATGATTATTTTTCCGACCCAGATATCGACCAATAGAATTGCACCATTCGACGTCACGTGGTACAACCTACATGGTATTATACTGATAATTTTTTGAAAATTTTCTCTGGTAGTTGCTATATATAAACAAAACATGATCCAGTCAAATTAAGCACACGTCAAACTGACAGGTTGAATTCAATTGTGAAAATTGGAGATTTTGCATGAAAATGAGTCGATTTGGAGTTTGTTCTCTGTCCACCATCGATAAAAAAGTCAAAGGAAATGTTCCCATTAATACGGAGAAGGCAAAAAAAAAAAACAGTTTGGAACCAATTTACTACTTTTTGTACTGAGAGGGAATACACATTGAGTGCTGAAACGATAAAGCGCAATTGGCAAACATTATGAAAGATTACGCTTACAATATGAAGAAAATGGATGGAGAAGACTATAAGTAAGGTACAATAAAAACAATGTGGAATCAGACTGCCAAATTACTTCAATAAAAGTATTTGAACGATTTCGACATCAAAATCAACCCATTTTCGGATGCTGCATTCAAGACCGCTCGAGGAGCTCGTGATGCCAAGCGTAAGGCTTTACAATCTATTCCGGAAAAACGGAGGGCAAGTGCAGCAGCGTTGGAGGAAAAAGATTGGGATGCAATGACCACTGTTTGGGACGAGGAAACTCCTGATGGCCTCCAGAAAAAATTATTCATGATAATATCAGTGGGATTGGCTTGGAGAGGTGGTGAGGGCAGCATGGCGTCAATACATCACTTCAAGGCAGAACAGCGAAATGACGGGGAAACAACTGGGAGAATTGAATACAATCAAATTTTCAGCAAGACCACACAAGGTGGTGATAAAAAATTATCAGACAGCAAGTGGCTGGTGGAGAATCGGGAAATCCCTGACAAGTGAGACTGTTCCAGAAATTGAGAGAGAAGAGAGATGTCAATATCAAGAGCGACAGACTATTCCTGACCCAAAATCCATTCTGGAATAAAGTTCAAGGCGCTAGGTGGTACAAGGATTCCCAGTAGGCCAAAACACGATTTCAAAGTGGGTTAAGGAGTCAGCACAAAAAGCTGGGCTTGACCTTGGTAACAAAAAAATCACCAATCACTCCAGTCGTGCAACAGCCGTCTCCAATCTAGCGAAATCGGGCCTGGGAGAGCAGCAGATAATCAAAATAACTGGACATGCCAACAGTAACTCCATCAAGCCGTATCTCCAACTCGACCAGGAACACCACGAATTAATTGTCAAGAAACTGCGAAGGAGTGAGCCTACTGCAGAAAATGCCATCAACAGCATAAACCTCATGCCATCTACCTCTTCTGGGGCCATTACCGATAACTCTGACTTGAAGAAAACATGCACCAATGTTTACAACAATTGTATTTTTAATTGCACTACCCTGATTCTTAATTAAATTTTGTTTTATTCATTATGAAATTCTTATTTGTTAACTGTACATTTCGTCTCATGGTGCTATTCTATTGGCCGACATTTGGGATAGAAAAATAATCTCGAATACCACACGAGCTTCAAAATTTCCCGATAGGTTCCTGCATTATATCAAGTTTTCAGGAAAAATCACCGCGTTTCGCGCTCATGATTTTTTAACCTGAAAACTTGACTCCTTCATTTGTTTTGCAACGAACCTATCGGGAAATACCTATTTTGAAGCTCTTGTGGTATTATAAGTGAAAATTTCTTTATGAATTTCAGTGTGAGGAAGGATCAATTAATTAATTTACACCTCTCTTAGTCGAAGTGCCTTTAAAAAGTAGAAACTATATTTAAAAATTAACTTAGGAGTTAACATCGTAACAGTTTAAGAGTTTGAACTGACGAGTACCCGTGTTTAGCAACAGAGGGAACTATAGGTACAAAATCTGTATACCTACTTCAAATTGTGTGACAACTTCAAAGGAATATCTGCTCCTATTTAGGGCCGATCCAAACCAGTTTCTGCGATTTGTTACCGTTATCGAAACCTGGATCCACCACTATACAACAGAAACCAAGTAACGGTCGAAGCAGTGGACTTCTCAGGCAAACGTGCTCCGAAGAAGGCGAAGCAAAGGTTATGGCCACAGTTTCTTGGGATTCCCAAGGAAAAATTTTGATTGACCTCTTGAAAAAGAAAAAGACAATAAAAGGGGCAATACCACAGTGAATTATTTGATCGATTTGACATCGCATTCAAAGTACAAAGTACAAAATTAATCTTACACCACGAAAACGCACCGGCTCATTCATCAGCAGTTGCCACTGCAAAGTTGGGCTACGAATTGCTACCTCACCCACCATATTCGCCACATCTGGCACCGTATGACTTCTTTATGTTTCCAAACATTAAAAAATGGCTCGGCGCGAACGAGGAGGTCATCGTTGAAATGGAGGCCAATTTTGCAGAGTTCGAGGAATCATATTTTTTGGAAGGCATGCAAAAGTTGGTATATAGCTGGGTGTAGTGTATCGCCCTAAACGTTTAAAATAACAAGTCCTAACAAGTTTAAAATATCTGTTTTAGCAAGCACTGACAAATGTTTCCGTTGCTTTGAACCTTCTTCTTCTTGATTATTGGCAGTTTCAGCATTATTATCATCTGTTACAATTTCCACCTCTTTATCGCTAATGAATTTTTTCAAGTTTCTAAAGTTGCTGGGAGCCTAATCTGGTGAATACGGCGAATGTTCACGTAATTCTTACTTCAATTCTTTGAATATAGTCGTCGTGAACCCCCCATATAATCCGATAAAAATTATACCATTTGTGCACAATTTCTGGACTCTTCATGAAATATACTATTCTAAAACATTTCAAGGAGCCGTTCATCTGACCTGATTGAATTATAACCTTGACCAATCCGGTTTATTGGGTACATCATACAATGCAATATCGATAGAGGTAGATATTGTTCGGAATGAATATTCGGGAATCATTAATTCATTTATTGAATATTCTTATCGCTAGGGGTGATAAGAGTTTTAAATCGAAAATATATTGTTGTTCGACCGTCTTCAAACTGTTGTTAATTCTTAATATATGTGTTAGGCCCGAAAACCGAAAACGCTCAGTGGCCGGAAAAAACGGCCACATCGCGTTCTGGATGTCTTCGAACGCACAGAACGCGTTTTGGTTGTTTTTAAACGCTCGCAACGCGTTCTGGTAATTGTTAAACAGCCGGAACGCGTTTGTCTAAAGGCAATTGGTTCAAATGTAAGACCCTGTAGTTTTTTACATTTTTAGAATAATAAAAATAAGTTGTTTCCGAACATGTTTGGTACTTGTGGTCTAGCATTTCTTTATGAGCACTGAGCACATACAAAACTATAGTCTATTTGTCGACCCTGTACCTATTGGAATCAACATGTGATACATTTTTGGAATCAGCTCAGCTAGAGTAATCCGGAAATGGAGACAAAATTTTAAAAAAAAAATGACGGTGATGTCATTACTCGAAAATAATTCACGCTGTATATTAGATTATTATTTTAAAATAAGGTAAATTAAAATAAAAATCGATGTGTTTCAGGATTATTTCTTAAAATGGTCTGATAAGCTAAAAATGAATTTGTTCCATACTTAACGGATACAATTCAAATGTACTATGTAATTCGAAATGTCATTCAAACAGTTCTTGTAAAAATAAGTAACGTACCTATGTAAAGTACACAAAAGTTCGGAAAAACCCGTCGTTTGTATTTAATTGTAGTTTTCAATAATTGAATTGTTTCTAATAAAGTAATTAAAAGAGTTATAAATTCAAGTTTGTTTTGTTCTCCACAATAAGTTGGATTTGTAGAAAATAAATTGAAATTCATTTGTTCAATAAAGAACTTTTCGCTTTTTCATTCATGCATTTATATATTATATGCTCGACAATATAAGTTTATTAGTGTAACTTTCTTCCTAGAACTGAAAAACAATTATAAGAAATTTCATATTGTTGAAATGATTCGGCAAGAAAAACCGAACCCATCTTTGGTATCCAATTGTAGTTGTCAATAATTAAATTGTATTTCAATTTTCAACTTTGTTTTATGAGGGACAATATAAATTTTATCCTACGCAGGTAGAAAGCGGCAAATAATACAAGTCGAACATTAAGAACGCGTTGTGAGCGTTGAACAATTGACAAAACGCGTTCCGGCTGTTTAACAATGACCAAAACGCGTTCTGTGCGTTCGAAGGCAGCCAAAACGCGATGTGGCCGTTTTTTCCGGCCACTGAGCGTTTTCGGTCTTCGGGCCTAACATATGTACTTCTTAAGTTATTCATATTAAAAATATTGTTTTTAAAAAAGTATTAACCTCGGTATCTATGTGTTGAATAATGACTTCCATGTTTAAAAATTGTGTTTCAGTCAAGTTTAGAAGCGTTATTAGAATTTTTTTTTTATTACCAAAATTCGCATGAATTACAATGTCACCTGTTTATTGAAATCGAAATAATACGGTGTGTTATTTGAAAATCAGATAATTTCAACACTCGTGCATGAGACGAATGCAAGATGAGACCACGAAATATACAGGGGAATGTCTGTTTGAAACCCACAACTTCCGAACTTACATTTTGATAGGAAGAAGCACCACCTAAACCCCTTTGATCAATAAAAGTTACACTTTTTCGAATTTTACAGCCTTTGAATTACTTGAAAAAGAAATGGAGAGCTTAAAATATAATGAATTTATCTCTCTCTTTATCTTCAAAGCGCCACTTACAACAAAATGACGATTGCAACACTAGGGATGTCCAATCCCGTAAATGATTTCTCACAAGATTTTCATCAGAGATCCACAAAATTCAGAATGTACATCAAGGTTATTGATACCCAGGACATCCTTGAGTTTCAGCACTGTACCATTTTATTCTAGGAAGCTGTGAGTTTTCCATTTTGTTTTGATGTTTAGAAATTCAGCGCTGTCATCCGTTCGTCAGTCCATAGTCGTCTTGGTATTTCCTTTTTGAAAACATAAATGGAACATAAAAAATTGTTGTTATTGGCAGCCTAGTTGTTTCAAACACAGTCTGTTAAAACTAATGCGAAGAACGCACTGAAGATGATAATTTATCGAATACTGACCAACTAATTATCAAAAACTATGTTGAGTGACTACATTGTCAAAATACTCGATCTGAAATTTCTGCTTTTCATAGAAACCTTTGAGCAACTGAAATTTCAAATGCTCACTTCCGGAAAAATACGCAGTGTCATCGAGAAAACAGTTATACAAATAGCTACGAGCTACTGTACCTTTTCGCCATTGAAAACAAATGAAGCAAGAGCTATTTAAAGCTGTATCGTAAATAGCAACTGAATTTTGTTGACCAATTTCGGCCCTTGAATACAAGCCTGAGATATTGACAAAAAAAAATTATTTCAATTGGTTTTATATTTGATGTTAGGATATTATAGTATCATATCGTCATGTATGCATAAATGATTATCATTATTGATCACTTACCTCTAGTATTAAGTGGTGATAACCTTGAAATACTCAGAGATACGTAATATTGATTTCCTGGTGAAATATTGTCCAGTAAATCCTGATTTGTTATTCTCGACAAAATGAATGTTTTTTTATAATTTTTTCGATTTTCATCGGAATACGATTGCTGGTTTTAAATTTACACTTTTAAGCGCTCTTTTTCTTCGAACAGAGGTCTTATTGGTTTGCCCAAATACCTGTATTTTCCTGATATTTGGGTAAAAGTGGTATGAATTTGGTTTCACTGAAGAAGAATCCATGGTCAAAATCTATTCTGCCCATCCGCTGGAGTGAATATATCGGATGATTTCGTTATTCGGTCAAATCAGCTCAGTAGTTTCGGAGTAATGAAGAAAAATTCTTCAAATTACTTTTGTCGAATGAAATTAAACAGAACATTACTTGGTTTGAAATTAAACCTAATGGCCTATTGTACTGATCTAATATTTTAATTATAATGGCTACCCCTAGAAAAAATAAAATTTTTAGTGTAGCGGATCTTTTTGTAGGTCTATTTAAACGACATTTTCTCAACATTATCCAGGGTGTTACAAGTTCAAGTACCTATTGGACTCTAATGGGGCACTGAGTCTATTTGAAATGTGAACACTGAGATTATGATATTATTTGTTATACTCTTCAGAGCTAAATTCTCTTGAAACCTAGACACTTTTGGTTATACATGGTACGAAATGAGTTTGTCACAAAAATCTTTGACGCTCTTGTTTACATGAACAGAGTGTTCTCAAATTTTTCTAAATATTTAAAATTTTTAGTTAAAAATTGTATCAGTAGTATTAGCTCAAACCAATTTTGTCCGTCCGTAAGCACATTCAATGATCTTGAGAATTAAATGGGGTAGGTTTGACGGTTTATATATCTCGGTATTTAGTTATTCGATCGAATCAGACCACCAAAATAAAACCTTTTTCAATAAATTTCTTCAGATTAAGTATTTTTAACTATGCAGTATCATCATTCTTATCAGTTTTTATTAATTAAAATTGATGACAATTACAAGAGTGCTAAAGCTATCTGATACCAGTACTTTTTGAGTTTTTTATAATGCGCTTATATAGAAAAGACAAAACCATTTATGAATTCGTAAAATCATCAAGATCTTATTAAATGAAATACAATAAATTCCCAAGCCACAGAAAATGATAACAAATGTTTTGGAATTGGTTGTTAACGTCAATATGAAGTAATTTCACTAAAATAGAAGCAGATGTTACCACATTCCTTATCTGCGTAGTAAAATGAATAGTTACTCGGCAACATATTGGGATGGCCAATTCCTTCTAAAATGATAACTCTTATCACTTCAGGGAATTCTGTGTTTCGTAATCGACTCGAAAAATGGTATATTTGGCACTAAAATATCGAATTGATGGGTCGCCCGGCCTAAAATCCTGACTTGGCACCCAATGACTTCTTCAAATTCCCTAACATCATTACGAAATTTCTAGGAAATCGAAGTGCCTGAAGAAGCGGTTAATGGGTTCATAGCCATGATTTTGGAGAAACTCAATTATATATAGTAGTATATAATGGGACCGCATATGCCCCATCCAAAATGTAACATTCCTTTCAGATAAAATGGTTAACAAGACTCCTTCAATATATTTATTAACCCTGAAATTGAGATTTTTGCTTTAAATGACCTGGAAGGTTTCTTTATGGTTAACAAATATATATTCGATGAATCACACAAAGGATCGAAGAGGTAAATAATAACATATAAATTTAAGAGTGAAGAGGCTAGCGTTGGGTACCTCTTACAAGAGGCCGCTCATTTGTGCCATAAACGACGAGGAAATGTAAGAGCGGCTCATTTTTATACAATGTACCACCTGACTTCAAATGTCGCCCCGATGAGGACCAGTAAGCGATGGAGTCACGCGACATATACGAAGAGGGAGAGGGGGTAAGTGCTGGTCCTGTTCACCGTTACAAAAACGACAGAGACAGGTAAATGAGGGTTGAAGGGATGTACTGATTCATAGTAGACAGTACACATATGCCGTAAATTATGGAATTGCGGAGGGTTTAATGGCGCGGCGGTGTCTTTGTCACTTTGGCACCAAATATGATGGGATTTTATAGGAGTTTCTTTGAACCCAACTGAAAAACAATTTTATTTTCGATGATTATATGAAAATATTGATTCCTCAGAGAAGGAATAAAACGCTAAACTCTCGATTACTAGCCGCTATTTTTGTACCAGTATCTCATGACATGAAAGTGTTTATTTCTTCGATTTAAAAATATCAATTATTATTAGGAATTCTGTTCGTCATAGATAAGGAAAAATTATAAGACATGAAAAGTCGATTCGACGAAAAATTGAACGAGTTGTCATTATTATCAAAGGGCGAAATATTCAGTTTCTTATCAACCAAATTAACACAAATGATAAAATACAAAGATGAAATTTTCGGAATAGTAATACTCAATAAATTACCATAATAAATGTTAAAATTGCGAATTGTGATGAGCCATAGAAAAGCAATATATCTTTTCGGCATAATGAAGTCTCACAAAAAAAATTCAACCCGAAATCACTAGTAATTGGATGCATTTTTATAAAAACACTTTGTTCTAAAACGACGAGAAAAACTGTATGATGTGAGAGGAAACTTTAAATTTTTTAATTGCATGAGAATATATAATCACGGTTAGCTTCGATTATTTTGAATAACAAAACCCTCATATTCAGTAAAATCTTCCCCTCACTCGCTCACCGTCCTAATGTTCCAAAATCCAACAATTAATTTGCATTCTAAATGCTGCCTCTTTCATTACTTCAATTCTGTCGGCAGTTAACGTCACCCCCCTTTTGCATCGACATATTTGAAGTGAGACAGACCATCAACGTTCCTAGTTCTTACCTACCTCGCCCTCGCTACGCTACTACACCGCATCAACAACCCGTCGTCTATATAGTGCAAATTTTGTCCCGACATTGTATCGCGTTATGAAGGGCCAGACCCCCTCGCCTCATTTGAAGTGGTGCAATGTACCGCTTCAGTACAAAAATGAGGCACCTCTTACAAACTCAATTTTAAGACGTGTACTACCTAACACTAGAAGAGGCTAGAACTGATCCTCGTAGAAGAAAGTTTTTTAATGGTTAATAGTGCTACGCTCATTATCAAGAAGAACACAAAAACTCCTATCATGAACATATTTTCTAATAATCTTACCACATCCCTTTTTGGCGTTTTTGTTCACCTGAACAGAGTGCTTGTAGATTTGCCCAAATATCTATATTTTTCAAATATTTGGATAAATGTGTTATCAATCGTTTTTAATGAAGAATCCGTGGTCAAAATCGATTCTGTCTGTCCGTAGGCACGATTACTGGAATAAATTTTCCCTTGTGATGCAGTTCTATCATACAAACCCATCGATACCACTTATATTTTCGACAAACTAGTATTTCCGAAGATATGATATTTCGAAAATTACTTGCTAGAATCTGATCAACTACCTAGAATTTTGCAGCGGTTATGTGCCTTGGCCGCTTCTCTTGAGATCATCGCTTCAAAACCGGACAGAAACAATTTTCAATTCTATCAGCAGAGATGTGTTTTCAAAGTTTGAATAATTACTCGCAAGGAGTTTAACAAAGCCATTTAGATGCAAAAGCTGAAATATTTATTAAAAGTCCACAATCACAGGTATGCCAGACCAAACTAATTTGGTCAGAAAACAAGTATTTGGGGTCTATGCCTTTTTTATGTTATTTTCAACTAGTAGTCACGGAGCATCCAAAGCTCGAGGAGAGAATCAAGAGTGAATACATACAATATTGCTGCGTTCCCATTATGATAAACTATCGATTTATATCATAAACAGCTATCATTTTATTCAAGCCTCATAAATGAGTTACTCTGTGTGTTTTTTTAATGACCTTTTCCTATGCAAAATCGACTCATTTATAATTCCACCTATAATATATAATTCCCGTAACTCAACATCAAGCGGTTACTGGACGATATGCTAGGTTATACCAGTTCTAGCAAAAATAAAAAATAATAAAAAAATTTTGAAAATTAAAAATAAAACAATTATACTTAACAATGGATTTATGACTGTAATCAATAGCATGGTTGTTTAGGAATACGTTTAAATCCCATTATTTCAGTTTCCAGTCATCGTAGGCACCACTAGTAGCGGGTCACCCTTAATCAATAAGGATAGATCGATGACCGTTGGCAATCGTGGTCCAATCCCTTTGAGCGATGTTCAATTTATCGAAGAAGTCGCCCATTTCGTCAGGGAGAGAATTCCGGAACGTGTCCTTCACGCAAAGGGTAGCGGAGCATTAGGAAAATTCATAACTACAAATCCCAATATTGGCCAACTGACATACGCTAAAGTATTCCATCCCGGTAAAGAAACCGATGTCATCGTTAGATTTTCCACCACGGTGGGAGAGCTTGGTTCCCGTGAGACAACCAGGGACATGAAAGGGATGTCCGTTAAATTCAAAACTGAGGACGGCATCTTCGATCTGATCGGCAACCATTTACCCACTTACTTCCTTAGGGATCCAATACTGTTCCCGAGTCTGGTGCACGCCATTAAGAGAAATCCAAGAACAAATCTTCACGATCCCATCATGTTTTGGGACTTCCTGTCGAAAAGGCCGGAAACTCTAAACACGGTTTTGCGTATGTTTTCCGACGATGGCATACCAGATGGTTGGAGAAGGATGAATTCTTATCCTACTAACGTATACAAACTAGTGAACTCTCTGAATCAAGTGCATTATTGCAAATTTATCTGGCAATGCGAACAACGCAGAAACTTAACACCGGAGATGGCAGATAAGGTTGAACCGGATTATTACACCAGAGACTTGTATAATGCTATAGAAAAGAGGTCGTTTCCCAAATGGAATCTTCTCGTACAAGCGATGAACGAGGCTCAAGTCTCGATGCTTTTGAATCGCCCTCGAAACCCTTTCGATCCTTTTGACAATACCAAAGAATGGCCTGAGGCAGAATTTCGTCCACAACTCATAGGAACACTTACTCTATTTGCAAATCCTGAGAACCATTTCGCAGAAATAGAACAACTTGCTTTCTCACCATCAAATATGGTACCAGGGATTGAAGCCTCGGCTTACGATAAAATTTTTCAAGGTAGGATGTTCGCTTATCCGGATGCTCAAAGGTATCGACTCGGTCCAAACTATCAACAACTCCCATATAATCATAGTCTGTTGCAAGTGAGAAACTACCAAAGGGATGGGCCAAATACAGTTTTTCACCAAGGAGAACAACCCAACTACCATCCAAACTCCTTCGCTGGACCAGCAGATTTATTGACCGATAGGGATAACTACACAGCTGACATTTTTAAGGGTGTCTCCAACATTGTTTATGACGACTATTGGCAATGCCGGGAATATTGGCTTAAATCACCTGGTCAAACTAGATTGTCCAGAAACTTGGCAACTTCCATCTCAATGGTTACCGACGCACAAATTAGACTAAAGGTTTACGAAGAACTTAAAAAGATAGACTTTTCTCTTTATGATAGAGTCAAGAGGCTAATAGAGGATTAATAAACTGTAGAAGTGTTTTGATTGTTTTATTTGCACTCGAAGCAAACATGTGAAATAAAGTTTTAATGTTGTCGGGGTATTATATTTTTCCAAGGCTATCAGACAATTGAATTTAGCTTCCACTGTGTTGTTAAACAAAACCATTTTATGTTCTCCTATGGATGGCGATTTCCTAATCAAAGAGTGCTGCAGCAGACTTGAATCTGATCTAAATAATTAGACGGCAAGACTAGGTCGTATCAACCCTCTTTGCCAGAAGACCATAGAAGTTTGTATTTTGGGCTTGCTTAGTAAAGGTATTCCAAAAGACAAGATCGATAATATTTCCAAATTAGCCTAAAACCTAAGGTGATTTTTCTTCAAAAGATGAAAGTAACTCGCCACAACAGTGAGGAGAAGTGAACTCTTCACAAATTGGAAGCTCTAAAGCTTGGACATATACGTTAAGGATAATTCTGAATAGATGCGAAAAGTTCCAAGGGGTGATCCCCAGATCATAAATTGAGGAGAACTTTTATTTAACTTTTTGTTCAACTCCATTTTCCCTTCAAGTTATAATTACGTAGAATATTTTTTTATTTATGGAAAAATCCAAGGAATGAAATTTGTCGGCTGATGCTATTTGTCGTACGACTTCATTCAGAACAGTTTTCTTGATTTTTTTCAATACCTCTATGAAATTATAGTAAAAGAGACTAAGCAGTATTCATTTTTGTGATCAAATTAACAATTTTATAATATATATATATATATAAATATATTCTTTTGAACTTTCGGCTGACAATATTTAGTTAGCAAAGAATAATTTTATAATTGAACATAAAGACATAAAATGTTGCAGATTATCTAACTTTTCAAATAATTTTTTCAAATAGGAAAATATAAGCGATACAAAAGTTCTGATGCAAATTGGTGTAATTGTGTCAACCCCTTGTGATAACATTTTAGGGTAACAACACTCAAAAATTAGCATAAGTTATCTCCCAAATTTCATTCTTCCATTTTTTTCAAAAAGGTATATGCAATAAAAACAAACTCTGTTACATAATTTGAACTTGAAGTGAAAGAGTGTTGAACAAAAAGTAATACGAAAGAACTTCATTTTTGCCAAAGAATCGCCCTTCCTCAACAATTCAGAAAAACCCTGTATATTAGGGTTGTTCAAACCACTATGCCGAACTTATAACTATTGCAGCACTGATTTTCATTTAACAGCTTTTCCAATAAAGGTGTTTTTTGTCCAACTGTCTTAATCATCGAATCAGGTTTTACTTCCTGTTGAAGAATCCGTGGTCAAAATTGAGTATGTCTGGCCAGCCGGCCGTCGAATGGTTCAGGAGTTATGATCATATGAAATTTGGTTTCCTCAATAACTTCTTGAATATCAATCGGAAGTGTAACTTGAAAGTTGTTCAAATAAGGTTGAAACAAAAAGACTTGCAAAATTTGATAGAAATTAAGAATATTTCTTCATTATTTCATAGCATATCATGGAACTGACGCGAATACTTTCTTGATTATATTCAAGTAGCTACATTGAACAACTTCCACAATAAAAAATAACCACTAACAATTTTCCAAATTTTCTTTTCAATTGAAAAACTAACTAAATGTAATTGAATCAATTCCATCAAAAACTCTTTAGAAAGTAATATATTTTTTCAAAAAAGTTCTTGTCCTCTGGAATACCTTATATATTCAAATCCAAATTGTGAAAAATCAATGATTCTTCGGAATCGAATATTCTGAAACCTCTACAGGAACCGGAGGAGAAATAATCATCTCCTATAGACATACGAGTTGAGGAACATGAAACTTTCCCAGATCTCGATTTTTGGTCAGACTTGATAGAACATGGCAACCTTCAATACACTGAAAAATATCCGTCGATTCTTCTGTGACTCCTGAAGTAAATGATACAAGTTTGCAAAAACCCCCATATCTTCTTGTGGCTATGATCTACGATGGTTGAATTTGAAAATATCATTTACCTTTATACATGCTCGAATTTTTGTTTGAATATACTGATATCTTTGAGCTATGAAGTATTAAATAATCTATTAATTAACAATTTGACAGATTTGAGTATGCCCGACCGACCGGCCGTATACTCTGTATTTACCAAAGAAGATGAACCAGAAAGTTCAAATTTTCTGAATAAAATAGAGAAGATATAGAAGTTTCTATTGGCGAGTTTGTTCTGGTTCAGGAAACTAGTAAAACCGAGTTTGTTCTAAATGTCTGTTATTTTCGAATATTGAGCAGAAAATGGTAAATCAATCGATTTGGTTCGACGTCCTCATGAAGAATCCGTGGTAAAACTCGAGTATATCCCGCCGGCTTCATAACGAGCGTGCAAAGGCTCCCTACAGTACTTTCCTACATTTTTATATTCTCATAAAAACAATTTTTTCTCTTGAGATCTTTGATGAAACTATGATCTTACCTTTTTTTACAGGTCAACCAGTCGGCTACTACTGCTCATGGTACTCCAATAGCAGAAAAAGATGCTACACTTACCGCTGGTCCAAGAGGACCCATACTCCTCCAAGACGTCCCTTTCATTGAGGAGATTGCACATTTTGATAGAGAGAGAATCCCAGAACGTGTAGTACATGCTAAGGGTGCCGGAGCATTTGGATACTTCGAGGTGACCCACGACATCACAAAATACTCTGCAGCCAAAGTTTTCTCACAAATTGGAAAGAAAACGCCGATAGCAGTTCGTTTTTCAACGGTTGGTGGCGAGTCTGGATCCGCCGATACCGCGAGAGATCCAAGAGGTTTCGCTGTCAAATTCTATACAGAGGATGGCATTTGGGATTTGGTAGGAAACAACACCCCAATTTTCTTCATCAGAGATCCAATTCTATTCCCAAGTTTCATCCATACACAAAAGAGGAATCCTCAAACCCACTTGAAAGATCCCGATATGTTTTGGGATTTCCTGACTCTCAGACCTGAATCCATGCATCAGACCTTATTCCTTTTCTCTGATCGTGGAACTCCAGATGGTTACAGACATATGAACGGTTATGGGTCACATACCTTTAAGTTGGTTAACGAGGATGGCCAATGGGTCTACTGTAAATTCCATTATAAAACTAATCAGGGTATCAAGAATTTGGATGTGAATAAAGCTGGAGAGCTCGCTGGTTCAGACCCCGACTACAGCATAAGAGATTTGTACAACGCAATTTCTAAAGGTGACTACCCATCTTGGACTTTCTACATTCAAGTGATGACGAATGAGCAAGCCATAAAGAGTCCATTCAATCCGTTCGATCTAACTAAAGTATGGTCACATGCTGAATATCCTCTGATACCAGTTGGAAAGCTAGTGTTGAATAGAAACCCACAAAACTACTTTGCTGAAGTTGAACAGATTGCATTCTCGCCAGCTCATATGGTTCCTGGTATTGAACCTTCTCCAGATAAAATGCTGTTAGGAAGAATTTTCTCATATGGTGATACCCACAGACATCGCCTTGGTGCTAACTATTTGCAGTTACCAGTTAATTGTCCGTTCAGAACTGCAAACTATCAAAGAGATGGTCCACAGGCCGTCCATAATCAAGGAGGCGCACCAAACTACCATCCAAACAGTTTTGGAGGACCAACCAACGACGCTGTGGCAAAATCTCTGACACCTGTATTTTCTGTAGCTGGTGATGCCAAACGCTACGATAGTGGCGATGAAGATAACTTCTCTCAAGCTTCTATATTCTATCGCAAAACTTTAACGAAAGAACAACAGGATAGGTTGGTGAACAATATCGTAGGAAATCTGAAAGATGCGTCAGATTTCATTCAATTAAGAGCAGTTAAAAACTTCAGTCAGGTAGATGCTACGTTTGGTGAAAGAATTGCTGATGGCCTCAAAATTCAGAAAAAGCGACAGGCATCTTTATAATTGCATTGGAAATGTTTCATGATTTTCACATATAAAAATGTTTTTTATTGGAGCTGGTGTATAATATATAATTTAAGAAAAATGTTTTTGTTTTTTTATTTTTAGACGCTAGACGAAACAAGTTTTAAAAATTTAAATTAACTAGAGGGTGTAGAATTGAATTGAAATTTTACGTTTTCAAGAATATATTGAATATTATGCGCTTGTTCTGCATCATTTGCAACATGGCAGGTGTTGAGAACGTTGCTGAAGAGCTCGAACACGAATAAATCGATATAATAATAATAATTTAAAAAAACTGACACAAAAGTGAGTGAAGTAGTTTGCAAACATATAGATGATTGTAAAATTCCAAACTTTTTCGACACTACCTATTATGTGAATTCTGAAAACTTTAGGTTAGAAATTCCAGCAGCCTCAAAGTAGGAGTTGAAATGTGCAATACTGAAATTCAATACCTTAAGAAGCTCAATACTGAACTAGAAAGGGAGATTTTGGCCGAAGAACTGATTATTGAGTTAATCGGTAAATTCCAAAACATAAACAATCGTTAACCAGATGGATGTGATGTTGCCGATGTGACAAATTTTTCAGCTACAACTATGGATACTGCGAAGAAAGTGTTTAAGACAGAAGTTTCATATTCGACTGCCAGATCTGTAATGCAGACAGGGAACGAGCAATTACGCACTGAATGCATAAATTCCAGCGAGCCCTAAAGGAAGCTTTTCAACAATTCGAATGGTTAAAAAAAAATTAATGGGCTCTCATGAAATAAACTTTTCTGATAACTTAAAAAAACCAAAATATAATTCCAGTGTATTAGTAGAAACAGTTGTGCAAAATAGCACATCGCAAACAATAAAAGGTGTTTCGAATTTAATGGAATTACATGTTCATCGAATAGAGCCACAAAAAAAGGACGAGAAACTGATTGAAATGTTGAAACCTAATTTTCCAGAAGTTACATGCCGAAAGCTATCTTCCAAACATCTAGATTTGTACTCTTCCTTCTAAGTGTGTATTTATCAATCTAATTTCAAAACTGCTATGAATCATTCTGTATGGCCAGAGAATGTTTGTATTAGACGTTTTTTTTTCAATCGAGGATGAAGGAAAATTCACAGACTTAGTAGGGGTAGGACTTTAATTTTGATTCACGTAAGGGGGGCACAGAATTCAAGAATCTTTGCGAGCTGATGTCTGGTTTTGGTTTGATTTCTAGAGTGAGGTGGGTGACCCGGGTGACTGACGCCAGTATCTCCACTTTGGATCACATTTTTGATAATTTTAAACAGCGGTATTGTTTGTGTTTTGGATAATAATATTTCTGAACACCAAACAGTGTTTTATGAGATGAATATTTCTGAGTCAATGGTTTCAAATACATCGAGCTATAGAAGATTATTCTCTAGAGTGAGTTATGAGAATTTCCAAAGAGATAATTCCTCGCAGAATTGATGTGTATGCAACGCATTAACCCATTGCGGCTTTTAAAATATTTTGTGATTTATTTATTTACCATTTCAATGCAAATATTCCCCTGAAAAAGCATTTCAACGGTAAAAATCGGAAACGTTGGGTAAATCAGGTGGTTCGAAGTTCAAGTTCACAGCTGAAAAACCTTCATTTCTTGAAGTATAAATTTCCTGAACTGAAGCAGTGTTATTTAAGCGCAAAGAGAGATCATAATAAACTTATCGAACGAACAAAACGATAGAATAAAATAAAACAACTTGTAATATTATTTCTGAATTGACTTGAAATAGAAAGAATAAGGGAAACCTATCGGTAAAACAAAATGAGACTAGTGTTACGGATCCTTTTTTAATTTCTAATTGTTCAATAATTTTTTCGAGAATATTCTTCATGATATTGTGAATAAAATACCCCAGAATGATGGAGTCGATGTGTCTGTCATACCACCTGTAGAATGCACTTTTTCCCCATGCCCATTTACTGAAGAAGACTTAAAATTAAAAATTCATCGGGCGCGGATGATGTGCCAAGTTTTCTGATTAGGAGGGTTTTGTGCTGCATTATTAAGCCCATAACAATTTTGATCAATCTTTCGTTTTGTTCTGGAACATTTACTTCTATTTTAAAAACAGCTGAAGTGACACCTTCATACAAAAAAGGTGAGGTTATGAATATGTCCAATTATAGGCCAATTACTGTTCCGATGAGTTCGTCTAAGGTTTTTGAGTATGCATTTTTAGAAAGATTAAATATTTTTTACACAGAAACAAAGTTCTGAATTTGAACCAGTATTTTTTTATACATGGTGCCCAGAAAGGGTATTTCTTTCGCGCCATATTCGGAAGGGGGCGTCTAAAAAGAGCGGTGAGGGGTTCGTGGCGTCCGCCATTTTGTTGAGTTTTAGTCATGATGAAACAGTACTCGCATAAAAGCATATAAAATTCAATTGGACCGAGAATTGAAGGATGCGGACTATGCTAATCGACTGAAGTTTTGCGAACAAAATGCTGCAGCGATTCTACAACTTTAACAACATACTGTTTAGTGACGAAGCAAAATTTTACCTGATGGTCATGTTAATAAGCAGAATTGTCGGTACTGGGCAGTGGAGCATCCAAGACAAAAGCATGCATGCATAGCCTAAAGGTCGTGGTTTGGGCCGCTATGTCTGCTAAAGGCATAATTGGTCCTTATTTTCATAAAGATCAAGGAGGCCGTGCAATTAATGTGAATAGTGACCGTTATTGCGATATGTTACGAAATTTTTGGTCCCAGAGTTGCAGGATTTTGCAGATTTCAACTCAAGAACGTCGTTGCAGCAAGATGGGGCCTCTTGCCTTTCCTCAAATAATTCAATGGAAGTTGTTAACCAATTATTCCCTAATAAACTAATTTCGCGAAAGGGTAACATCAACTGGCCTCCCAGAAACCCCTACCTTCGCCCACTTGACTGTTTTACATGAGGGTCCCTTAAAAGTAAGGTTTATCAAAATAATTCGACGAATCTAACCCAGCTGAAGCAAAACGTCAGGTCATCATTTGGATAACATCATATTTTCCAAATAATTCTCCAATTCATATGTTAATAATAAACAATAAGCTTTTTTATAGCTCACAAATATTTTTTGTTTCATTGAACTTGCACCTTGTATAATAGAAAACTATTGAGACTGTCAACAAGGAAATGTCATCATGAAGTAAAAACTCAAAGAAGCGCTTCGATGGGTCAAATTTAGCAACCATGTAAGGGTGGATACTTTCACAATGAATAACTCGATTTATACAAAGTATATTTCAACAAAATGGTTAATTACACAAAATGGCTAATGGACACTTGAATCTACTTACAGTGAGAATAATCTTTATCTATTCGCATTCCCGACAGAACAGACTTCAGCACCGTTTGTAGCCATGTACCTAATTTAGTTGCGCTTGCGCATTAGGCCGAACATAATATTAGTTGTCATCAGGTTGTTTTATAGAAGTGGACTGGTCCTAAATCTACTTTGGCCAGCAGTTCTTACTTCAACAAACCAAGTTAGTGATATTTTATTACGGTATCCCCTAATAATGGCGTCCCCATATCTCACTTGTCAAAATCATAGAGTAAAGATACCTTAAAATAATAATAAAATATCAAAATAAGAGGTACCTCCTGCTCATCACAAACTGACGCCAATGGTCTATGCGATTTTCTATGATCCATAGAAAATCAGTTTAACTGTGTCAATGAAATTGACAACATCCACGTTTCTATGAAAAGATAGAACAAATAGGTTATGTTGTGAGATTTAGGATTTGTTTTGAATAAAAGATTTGATGATATCATTAATATAAATTAGATCGCAGGCAAGAGTTGTCCCTGGAATGAATACCACAATCATCAAATTCCAAAATGTTGCCCTCTAAAGGATATTTCAATGATATCGAATGCCCCTATTTGGAGAATAACTGCGGCCGTCCCTATTGCCATTTTAATCATAGGAAGAAACAAGACAACTCTAACGAAGTTCCAGCGGAGGAATGCAGTCTCAAGGAAGTTCCTACATACAATCCTACTCCTAAAAGTGAATTAGCTGTGAGGAAAAGTCATATACCCATTAGTTATGTGCCTGATGTTTATAATATTGATAAATCAAAAACACGATCATTCAGAAGTAACCCAATAAGTGATATCACTTACAAACCAACACCAATAAGCATATTAAATTCAGTAGCAATAAATAATGTTGCTAATGATAGCAGTTCAAATACTCAGCAAGGCCTGGATTCAAATTATGTTCCTCAAAAAAAGATCATCAAGATGGGTGAAAATGAAAGAATATTCGATGAAAACAAAGAAAAATATGAGTACAAACCTACAGAACAAGAAGTAGAATATAATTACAATCCAACATCTCATAAAAATGTGGATGAAGAAAGTTTATTAGATATTGTTTACAAACCAAATTCCTGTAGCTCAAGAAGCATACCAAATGTAGAATATACTCCTTCTGCTTGCTCAAAGCAAAGTTCCAGTATAAACTTTGAAAGCTTAGACAATGAATTTGAGATGATTGATGAAATCATCAATATGACAGATATTCCTGAGAAATCGAAAGTTGAACAGTTGAATGAAAATGAGACACATTCATCAGACAGTAACTCAGAATCTGAAAAAAAACCTTTAGTTAGTAAAACATCTCAAAGGATAGAAAATGCTCGTCTTCAAAATAAAGAAAGAAGTCTTAATAAAAATAAAGAAAGAAGTTCTTCTATAAAAGAAAGCCTTAAACAGGAGCACAAAAATAAAAAAATTGATAAAGAAAAACTTATAGATAAAAATGAAGACGCCAGTAAAAGAAAAAATGATAGAAAGGAAAAGAAAGATGATAAATCAGAAAAAACAGAAACAAAAGCTAGAGACAGTAAAAAATATGATAAACATAAAACTGATAGCCGAGAAAAAAAAATTGATTCTAAAGAACCAAGAAGTCATTCAAAGAAAGAAACAGATAAGAAAAACCACAAAAGTAAACATAGCGATAAAGACAATAAAAAAAAAGATGAGACAACTTCCAGAAGTAACAAAGAAAGGGATAAGCATAAATCTTCAAGGCATAAATCTGAAAGGTCTAACAATGATAATAAAAAACATGAGAAGCGGCATAGCAAACATGACGATAAGAAAAAGGATGAATCATCAAAACAAAATTCTAGCAATGAAAAAAAAGACAATATGATACAGCACAAGGCAAATTCAGAATCTGCACATATTGACTTCGATGTCGACATAGATATTGATATTGATGATCAACAAACAATGGAAGAGTGCTTTAAAATATTTAATGAATATAAACCATCAGTTAGTCAAACTACAATAGATGAAAGCATACCTGTACAGAATTGTGACTCAGTTGAAGAATTGACAGCCTCAAAGAAAAGAATTGCCCATTCGAACGCAGTAAATACAATTTCTAAAATTCAGCCTCCAAAACCAATCGCTAAACCCACCCCAGGCCAAATCATGAATAACCGTTATAGAATTATCAAAGCAGCTCAAGCAGATAACGAGGAAAATTTGATAAAGAGGGAAGTGAAAACCATTATTAAACGCCCTCAACCTGCTCCAATAACAAATGCTAAGAGACTTAAACTTAATGAAGGAAAAAATGTGTTACCAATATCAAGTACATCTCTGATTGATGACATAATCAACAGGACTAATTCAAAACCCACTATGAAGAAAATTGCTCCTGTAAGTCATGTAATTGATATACAAAAAGCAAAAGCAAAATTACTGAATGAAAGGCAAGAACATGAGCAATCCCTTAAAACTATTGCACAGACTAATAAAACAGGCAAGAGACAGGCACATATTCCTGATTATTCTTTGAGCGATATTCCAGATGTCTTAGATGTGGATAAATCCAAATTGCCTGTTAATGTCCGTTCAAGATTTCTTACCCTTTTAGCTGATGAATGCTGTAAATTGTATTTAGCACAGAAAGATGCATATAAAAGGGCCTTGGATGAAGAGTATAGTTGTTATCAGAAATGTAAAGTACTCATTACCTATAGAAATTCTGCTATGCTGGCTGTGAATCGTTTACGGAAAGAATTGAAAGAACGAGAAGAAAAAAATTTAGGCCCAATAGGTTCAGAGGAAGGTAGTCAAGTAAAAAAGGGAGATTCTGAAAAGAAATCTTTATATTCTAAGATTGAACAATATGTTTTAACAGAAGAAGAATTAGATATTCATGGATATCCAAGGGAAAGTGAAACTCCTGGAAGGGCTAAAATTAAAAATCGGAAAACTTCTAGCTTTATACCACTACCAAAAAATCAGAAGAAATGTTGTAGGTGTTCAAAAATATATCTGGTTGATGATGATGGTAAAGCCATATACGAAGAAGAGTGCCTTTATCATCCTTTGAAGAAAAGGACTATAAGGGGAGAGCACATCTACTTATGCTGTAAGAGTAGTGATGATTCAGGATGTGTTACGTGTCATGCTCATGTAAGTGAAACTCCTGAAGATGCTGAACTTGAAGGATTCCAGGTAACTTTACCACCTAATAGTGATGCAGATCCTAGGAGTTATGCAGTTTATGCTTTAGATTGTGAAATGTGTTATACTACGAAAGGACTAGAACTTACAAGAGTGACAGTTATTGATACTAATTGCAAAACAGTATACGAATCTTTAGTTAAACCTTTAAGTGAAATTATAGACTATAACACCAGGTTTTCTGGTATAACCAAACAACAGATGGACAGAACTAGCACTGGAATCTTACAAGTTCAAGCAAACATTCTTCATTTGTGCAATTCGAAGACAATATTAATAGGGCATAGTTTAGAATCCGACATGAAAGCTTTGAAAATAATCCATAACAAAATAGTGGATACAGCTGTTCTATTTCCTCATAAAATGGGATTACCTCATAAAAGAGCACTGAGGACATTAGCTTGTGATTATTTGAAAAAGATAATTCAAAATGATGTAGGTGGTCATGATAGTGCAGAGGATGCAATAACTTGTATGGAATTAATTAAATGGAAAGTAAAAGAAGATACGAAATTCAGAAGTTGATTGTCATCCTATAAAAAATAATTAATTGTACATAATCACTTGTATTTATGATTTCTGTTTATATATATCTCTAAACTATTAATATGTTCGAGTTGTTTAATTTATGTTTCACAATAAAACAAGAATTTTTACTTTCTGAATATGTGTTTTATTTCACTTAATAATGAGCATTCATGTGGCCACCTTTCATTAGTAGTGTTATAATCTTCTTACATTAAAAAACGGTAGTAAATCACCGATGTAGTTTCAAAAAAATTCTGAGTATTTTCTTGCCTTACAATTCTCATGAATCAAACTCCATTGCTTAAACGTATAGAAGTTACTGAAGAAACAAATTTTAGATGCTTATTGAATGAATTTTACATACAAAAAAAGGAAACTTAACCGAGATATTTGGAAAATATGAAAACTGCACCTCAGTTACTTCCAAAATATACATCTGTCTGACCAAATGATATATCGCCTTTCCACTAGGAAAACTAAATAATTATTTCAAAATGCTATAACATGCAAGAGGCTTTTCAAATTATTGTAACGAAGACAGCTTTGCAATTTTTTATTTCAGTATGGAACACCAGCCACTCAATTTGATTGCATAACCTCTCAACATCAAAATTCTATTGTATAATACTATGGTAACCTACAGAGCCACCTGTACTGTCATAATGTTCACCTCTTTATCTGTGTTGAATAAAAATAGATTGAAATAATTGTGGCAGTCCGTCATGAGGCCGTACCTATCAGCAATAACTCGCAACTAATAGGTTGAACCTGAAATGTGACAGGTTCCAAGTTCAAATCCAAGCAGCTATCAATCTGGAATGTCGTGAGACTAAGAGAAGAACCCTAAGCATCTGTAGAATGGCACACACATGTAGACTATACTGAAGAGTTCAATGTGTGTGCCAGGGACTTACATAGGTAGGGAATAATAATTTGTAAACCCTACATAATATTCAAAATCATCAGAGCAAATTCGAAAATATCTTTAGGATTTGTCACATTTTAGTTAGATAAAATTATTTTTTTAAATTTTTATTTCATTTTTACACTTTCGTCTTTTTCTGAATTACTTGGTTCACTCATTTTGAAATCCATAGGTTTATCATAACCCATTAAAATAGCATAATGCTGTGGATATTCAAACTGACTAGGATCAAAAAAAAGTGGTTTTCCTTTTGCTTTAAGGGTTGTGAACATTCCTGGTAACTCTGGAACCTCAACATCGTCCACTTTGAATTCAACCTGATTGAATAAAATACTTAGATCAGTTATCAAGCAGTAAGGTTGGATAAAGACTTCAAAAATTAATTTACCAATTTAAGGAATTCTGGCTTTTGCAAAATGAAGTAAAAAGTAAACTCACTTTTCTTGTTATGCAGAAGAAATTGATGAGATATGCAATATATTTATCTTCATCTGCAATATATTCCAAGGATATCACATATTTTTTGGTTATGACATGTAGAAGCAAGGGAGTAACAAACGTAAAGAATCCAACTAAAGAGTATGCAGTTACAAGCATTGGTACACTTCCAGTACCAATTTGTTTGTACAACATGGGTTGACATAACAGCCCGATTGCACTCGAAGTAAGAGAAAACGCCTGTAAGTATAGAGAATAGTGATGTGATTTCCACTTTCATATATCATGTTACAAACAGATCCATGTAAATTATCATCAATTACCTTAACTGCCCTAATCTGTTTGCTCAGAACTCCTTCATAAACTTTTAAAGAGTTCCTATGTTCTTTCAATAATGGCTTATTGGTAGCTATAGATCTATGAGAAACTGCAGGTACTACCCTAAATCTGATTAAATACTTTACTACATTATTTTGAGGGAGGAACATTCTAGAACAGATTTTATCCAACATGACTATTTTGGTTCTAACACCAATGATCAAACTAGAAAAGAAATTTCATACTTCGATAGAAATCAATTTTTTTATGTCTATTTACAAGTTAAATTAAAAACCTGTAATGTTTATGCATTGACAAAGTATTTCTACTTTGTCCATGTATTTATGTAATTTGAATTCAATAGAACAAATATGTGTAATTTTTAGGTTAATACCATAAAGTAGTCATATACTTATATATGTCACTAATGTGAACCATAGAGAAAATTACATTAGATATGTCTACTCTTGAACTAACCATCAACAAACTTTCAATTTACCCATTGGAAGAAATTTTTCTTTGAGAGCTTACAAAATTCAATAAAAAAATCAGTATCAATTTTCTCTGCTTCATTTGAGCTGTACGACGGTTAAAGTTGACCAATTTTTGACAAATTTTTCAGGGAAAGTGGATTATTTCCCAAATCACTGAAGATACGAGAAAACTAATCAACAATAAATTCAGAATTACTGAAGGGTGCAAAACAGTAATTAGGAAGAAAATAAGAAAATGTCTGATTCTACTATCGGAATTGCCCAAACAAAAAATTCGAAACTTCTAAATGCCAATTCAAAGATGAAATATAGCGAAATCACGTGGACTCAGTACTATTACAATAAAAACCAGCTATCTAATGATTCTGACAAATGAAAAACGCACCCAATCAAAATAAAATACACCAAATCACGAGGACCAATCAAAGTTGAGAATTGAACCTTAAGCCGCGCCCATCTGACATCTTCTTAATTCGAATCAATTAAGGGGATTGTTACGAAAATCAACAATAGTTGAATATATTTGTTGATTTATTGTTATATACGTAATGAATTAATATTATGTACTTCACTTTCATGACTCCAATAATGCAAAACGGTCATGAGGAAAAAAATGTCTGATTCCTCCATCGGAATGACCCAAAGAAGAGATTCGAAACTTCAAAATGCCAATTCAAAGGTGATATAAACCGAAAACACATGGATTCAGTACTATAACAAAGAAAACCAGCTATTTAATGATTCTGACCAATGAAAAACGTACCCAATCAAGATAAAATACTCCGAATACAGGAGGACCAATCAAAAACGAGCATTGAACCTTAAGCCGCGCCCATCTGGCATCTTGCTAAATTCGAATCAATTAAGGGGATTGTCACTAAAATAAACAATAGCTGAATATATTTGTTGATTTATTATAATATTCGTAATGAAGTAAAATTATGTACCTCACTTTCATGACTCCAATAATGCAAAACGGTCATGAGGAAATAAATGTCTGATTCCTCTATCGGAACTCCCCAAACAAAAAATTCGAAACTTCAAAATGCCAATTCAAACATGAAATATACCGAAACACGTGGACTCAGTACTATAACAAAGAAAACCAGCTGTTTAATGATTCTGACCAATGAAAAACTTACCCAATCAAGATGAAATACACCGAAAACACGAGGACCAATCAAAGACGAGAATTGAACCTTAAGTCCATAAGGTATTTCAAGCGACGAACCAAGAGTAACCAGGTTATGATTTTGGTCCATCCAGCGGTTATTGCTGGTTCTTCTTGGTTATTCCTTCGAAATCCAGAAAGAATAACCAGAAATTATCGCTTGAATGCTCGGGTTTGTTTATCCGTGCTGTCATTCTTTTTGATTCGCGTTTATTTATGCTCATAGGTTATCTGCATAACACGTTATCTGAGCATTTATCTGATTCAGATAAAAAAGGCCCATTCCTGAAGCTTATTATAAACAAAAGACATTTTTATAAGCAATTTTTATTAGCCAATATATCCTTATAATGGAATTACTGAAACTACAATAAATTTAACAAGGAATAAATACCAAATTAGAATCATATAATATCTATACATGTAAAAATGATCATAAAAAAATTATTTTGTGAGTAACTAGGAATGAAGAAAATGACAAGAAATGATTAAAATGAAAAATATCAATATTAACAGCTAGTAAAAGGAAGAAAATTAAGTCAAAGAGGAATGTTTTAATTTTGAAGTCAATGACAAATTTTTTTCGAGAGTTAGAAATTAAATCTATTTTTGCATTATTTCAAGATTATACTTGATGAAAATTTGAAACAAACACAAAAAGGCAATGAAAGAACTTCTTATACTCTTAACCTTAGGAACGGCAATGACAAATCTCATGATGGTTTTAACAAACAATATTTTGAATTTGTATATTTCAGTTTATTCCAATTTAAAAAAAATAGAGCTATTTGGTCACTTCTACTGGTTCTTCTTTCAATTTAATGATCTACCTTAAAATTGCTACCATATTGTGCATTCTCAGAACACCCAAACTATTGATACGATGCTTTGCAGATACTCTCAGTATTGCACACATAACATAAATTTGAAGCAACCTGAAAATTTATCTTTTCATAGTTTCATTAACAGAATTCTCAATGGATTTTTATTGATTTCTTGTGGCTATAATTTTCAGGTTCTTCTTGTAATTTTCAAATCATTATCAATCTAGATTGCTTCACACAAATGACATTTTCTCTTTGAACCTTTTTATTTCTTCTCTTATAGAGTTATCCTGAAATTTGAAATAGAATTGAATATTATCTTTATAACAAATTCAATAAGAAAAGATGGTTTTTCTGTGTTACTTCAACGTACTTTCAGTTGATGACTGGTTAAGGTACTCTCTGCATTCAATGTTTGCAGCTGCACCTAATCTGTACATTCTACAATGCTTCTAATGTTTCCCAAATAATTTTTTTACCTAGGTGATTTATAGAAATGAAATTTTTCTCCATTGAATGTATAGTTTCTGCTTCAATTTTATTTTTGAGTTTTCCTAAAATTTAAGTTGTGATCAAATACCTACAGCCTTCAATGTTAAAATTCAAGAAAATCATTGGATTTATAAGTTTCATTTCAACGCACCTTCAGTTGACAGACCATTAAAATTCAATAAAAAATCAGTATCAATTTTCTCTGCTTCATCAATTTTCTCTGCTGAGCTGTACGACGGTTAAAGTTGACCAATTTTTGACAAATTTTTCAGGAAAGTGGATTATTTCCCAAATAACTGAAGATACGAAAACACTAATCAACAATCAACAAAACAGTAATTAGGAAAAAAATGTCTAATTCCTTCATCGGAATGGCCCAAAGAAAAGATTCGAAATTTCAAAATGCCATCTCAAAGGCGAAAACATGTGGACTCAGTACTATAACAAAGAAAACCAGCTATTTAATGATTCTGACCAATGAAAAACGTACCCAATCAAAATAAAATACACCAAAACACGAGGACCAATCAAAGTTGAGAATTGAACCTTAAGCCCGCCCATCTGACATCTTGCTAAATTCGAATAAATTAAGGAGATTGTTACGAAAATCAACAATAGTTGAATATATTTGTTGATTTATTGTAATATTCGTAATGAAGTAAAATTATGTACCTCACTTTCATGACTCCAATAATGTAAAACGGTCATGAGGAAAAAAATGTCTGATTCCTCCATCGGAATGGCCAAAACGAAAAGATTCGAAACTTCAAAATGCCAATTCAAAGAAGAAATATACCGAAAACACGTGGACTCAGTACTATAACAAAGAAAACCAGCTATATAATGATTCTGACCAATGAAAGACGTACCCAATCAAGATAAAATACTCCGAAAACACGAGGACCAATCAAAGACGAGCATTGAACCTTAAGCCCCGCCCATCTGACATCTTGCTAAATTCGAATCAATTAAGGGGATTGTTACGAAAATAAACAATAGCTGAATATATTTGTTGATTTATTGTAATATTCGTAATGAATTAAAATTATGTACCTCACTTTCATGACTCCAATAATGCAAAACGGTCATGAGGAAATAAATGTCTGATTCCTCTATCGGAATGGCCCAAACAAAAATTCGAAACTTCAAAATGCCAATTCAAAGATGAAATATACCGAAACACGTGGACTCAGTACTATAACAAAGAAAACCAGCTGTTTAATGATTCTGACCAATGAAAAACTTACCCAATCAAGATGAAATACACCGAAAACACGAGGACCAATCAAAGACGAGAATTGAACCTTAAGCCCTGCCTTCTGACATCTTGCTAAATTCGAAAAAATCATAACTTCCGAACGGTAAGGACTAGAGATGTCGTGTTTAGATTATTCGATAGACGAAAAACCAATGTATAACCAGAAAAATCAGCATCACATTTCTATGCTTAATCTGAGCTTTACGTACGTTCAAATTTGACCAGTTTATGACAAATTTTTCAGTTGTAGTGGATTATTTCCTCCGCGGTCAAACTTGTCCGGCTCTCTATCTTCCGAAGGAGATGAGCTAGAGTTTTCATATTTTCAAAATAGATTAGATGCCCAAATATCTCGGTGAAGTTTGTTATTGAGCCAAATCCGTCCAATAGTTGAGCTGTTTTGGCCATCTGAAATTTGGTTTCTTCAATGAGTCCTAGAATATCCATCCCATCAATTTGTAACTTTGAAGATATTTGAATGAGGTAGAAACAAATAGACTTACTAAATCTACGTTTTTTAATACTAGATATCTCGTAATATATTCGTCATTTTTCAACAAAAATTTGTGATTTATGGGAGATTGATATTTTACATATTCCCAAAATTCGTTATCGTATCGTATTATTTATGATAATAAAAATAAAAATACGTTTCATAACTCAAATTAACAAAATAAATGATCAGGAGTTTCAATATGGTAACCATTTTGCCCTGGAAGCCGTTTAAATTATAAAAATTTCTTTATTCCTTATACAATAATAATTCGATATTTCGGTTTTACATGTCTTATAAAGTTTTTTTCTGGGAGTAAAAACGTTTATAGGTGATAATTTATATTCAATAGTCCAATCACAACACCAGCGACGTCTATATTTGTGGAATTTAGGTAGAAACTTTTTACATACGGAGTGATGGCCAAGCACATTGAAGAAGATAAAAATTTGATATTAATCTATGACAATTTGGGAGAATACGTACTGGATATATTTTTGTGTTCTGAGACTGGAACCGTGAGAAAGCGTTCGTTTATTAACATATGCTATTTTTCATGAAAATAAATTATCTATTATTCAAGTGAAGTGGAATTATGATGAAGACATTTAGATAAAATAGTGTAACTTTTGTGTAGTGACAAATTATCTTATTTATTCCCTTAGGTTTATATTTTCCAGCAACTAACATTTGTTAAGTAAGTTTGTAAAAGAATCATGGCGACGTCTTGCATTTGCACAATCAGTTTCGTGGCTATTAATATTCGGTTGTTTGAAAATTCAATTTCAGTAATGGTTAATCATTTATATTCGTCGGAATTTTAGAATTTGACATACAAATTTAGACGATTGTGTTAGATAAAGGCAAGAAATGTAGGTAAACTTATTACGTATCGTTTTCTGCCAATAGAGGACAATTCATGATTCTATAAGCTGAAATTGAGGCTGTCGAGAGAAAGTCATAAATTAATTATTGCTAGATCTCATTCAACAAATGCCATACCAAATTAAAACTCAATGGTATCTTTTTCAAATTTAAGGACAAATCAGGCTGAGTAGTATAAATTTACATTCAATTAATGTGAAGTGATGAACGGATGTTAGATTACTGTTAATCAATGATGACATGAATTGATGTAAAATAGGAACTTGCGAGCATTGCTGACTTTGTTCTAAATCGAAAGGGCTTTCTTTGGAAGTTGTAAACACCTGGCTTTTGATAATAATTGTTTACAGTTTTGTTTGTTTGTCATTGATTAGTAGTTGAAATATTCCATATAATCAAATCAATTTAAAATTTAAATATCCCTCTATTGCTATGCTAAATCAATGCTTTACTTTGTGAAATATTTCACCTGATATATAATTGTGTCGATCACATACAATGGTTAAGCGATCAAGAAAAAAGTGTAGTATAAGGGTGATTGAAAATTAATAACAAAAGAAACCAGAATGGATATCAGAACAAATGAAAAATTGAATACAAGGTATCCATGCAAAAATTTGATCCCCTCCCCAGAACTTATGACAAAGCATTTTGAAATATAAGAAAATAATAAGGTCAACATATGTTCTGAGAGTATTCCCATCATGAGTCAAAGAGGTGATGCTGAACCTGCCTTCCAGAACTATACAGTTTCGAAGAATATGAAAACTATTTTCAAATTTCTTATTAGGAAAAATGATTGTTCCAAAAAAACCACCTGAAGATGGCAACAACCCCCAATTTGATGGAATTAAGTAATGAAAACTAAGGTGTCTGAAAACATTTGAATTTTTACTTGAGAATAAGTGATAAACAATGGTTTGCTGTGTTTTTCACTTGTCATTCTGGGTTCAACCTTTCAACTATCTAGCTGATTTGGCCGAATAACTAACTTGAGAAATTCATCTACCAAACCCATCCTGAAAATTTCAGCTTTCTAGTTCATTCTGTTTGGACGTAATTTTGTCTATGTACGGAAAGACAGAATAGATTTGAACCACGGGTTGTTCACGAATGATTCCAAATAAAATAATAGATACCACTTTTATCCAAATTTTCGAAAAATACATACATTTGGACGAATCTATAAGCACTCTGTTGAAAGTACAAAAGCGTTGGAAAAAAACCAGAGTTCTTGTGTTTTCGAATCTGTAAATAAACGCAGTCGCGCATTTAGTACAAAAAGTCGTCATGTGTGAGCGCCCTTAGCACTGCAAAATCTCTATGTCGAAGTCCTCTATTCTAATTATCTGTTGCTATGAAACATTCATGACAGCTAAATTTCTTTATTCTCAAAAACAAGTAATGTGCAGAAAATCTCTAAACTACTTTGTAATTTATAGGATTCCAAAATGTCTGAAGGTACTCCAATGATGGCTGAAGCTTCCAACTCAGAAACCACCTCTGCTCAAGCTAATCTTCTTCATCAAGCTCAACAGAACTGGATGTATTACCAGTACAACCAACTGGCAAGCCAGCAATACGCCAATGATTATTATCAGTATTGGTCCCAAATGAGTGGTAACCAGTATGTCTATCCGCATATCATGACCATGAAAAAGGATGACATCCCCGTAAATCCGCCTTTGCCGAAAGGACCCCCACCCCCTGTATCTCAACCTCTTTCTGTGCGACCACCCTTATTAAATACACCTAAACAATTTGGTAACATAAGATTCAATATAAACGGTAAACGTCCATTAGCACCAAGTACCTTTCAACAAAACACATCGTTAACTAGTGGCGCCGCGAAAAAAAAACGTAAGCGTAATAGGAACAATCAACAGCATCAGCAGCAACTACAGCAGCAACAACAACAACTCTATAATTTTAATACTTTCGATAGCAATTTACCCCCTTTGCCACCTCCGGAATCAAATGTCCCTAAGCCAGAACCTCCACCGGAATTACCCCCCGATCCCCCAGCTCCTCTAGCGGGTGGAAATGAAGAGAAAACACAAGCAAAAGAAGAGATTGTTAACAATGTAAGTAATGATCCAACCGCCGAATGGTCTGAAAGTTTGAAGAAGTATGTTAGCGATAGCTACGCCAAATGCAAAACAGTAATTGATAAAAATCAGGTAGAAATTATATTGAAAGGAAAAATCACTCATGCAATAAACACAGGACAAATGAACAAAGATTGGAGTAAAGAACCACTACCTAGTATACACAGTGAACGAATGACCCTTGTACCTAAACCTGTCCTTCAACCGAAAGTCTTGTCTTCATCAGTCGGAGCTAGGCTAGGCAAGAGAGCTTCCACTTTGAGAGGAAAGAGCACTTCCAGCTCAAGGTCTCGTTCTAGATCTAAATCTCCTTATGGCAGAAAATCTAGATCTAGAAGTCCGAAATGGAGGAGATCTTCAAGGTATGTTGAATAAAATGTGCTTTGAAACATCTCCAAATTTGCCTTTACCTTTGACATCTAGTTTGATTGCTCTGTTGAGATGTTGATGAGATATTCTGGTAATAGGACTTTTTAATGAATTTTTGGGCTATTTCGCCTATTGTTAATGCTTTTCTAACCACCGCAAGATTGACAACATTCATAACATTAAAAGGATTTTTCAATTGTCTGTCATATGAATATCTCTTAGTTTGACCAAACAATTGGCCTCGACACTTCCTGCAACTCTTTGGATGAAGCAATTATAGAATCAAATGTGATTTCCCCAATGCTCCTTCCATGTGTTTTTTTGTTTTTCTTCTTTAGATATTATTGATGCGTCATTCCATTTTTTCAGACAATCTCCACTGCATACACATTGGGCCAAATTTTATTTAGTTTTTTATATCTTCCACACTCGCAAGGTATTTCATATATGCAATTCTTCGTTCTTGGAATCTCATAAGTTTACCTTTGGTTAGGTTAGCTCTGATAAAATGCTGAGTTCTGAGTGTTGTTGTGATATAATATTTATTTCCTTTATTCTGATTTGCTATGTCAAACCTTCAAGTTGATTTGGATTTATTTGTTTTGATGTTTCCAATATTTGTTCTTGTTGTTACTTCTGAGAGTACTGATATTAATTTTTTTCATTTCTGCCATCTTCAGTACGCCAAATCTTTGTTGATTTATTATGTAAACATTTGGCTATATCTAATTTGGTGTTAAGTTGGTGGTTGAAGTAAAAATGCAAACATTGTACTGTAATCATAAATTTAAGTACACGTTGTTCAAGAACCTTTTGTTTAGAATTTTCTTTATATAAGTTTGGTGATGACTGTGCAATACCACTCCAAATTATTGTTGATAAAGGCTATCTTCAAATTGGAAATATTATGTTTCAGTACAATTATTATATATTGGCAAACAAATTAATAATATTGAAGCTGCTTATGATGTATTTTCAGAAGATATTTTTGTTTTATCATTATGAAATTTATCATCTTTTTTTTGCTGAATTTCTGGAACTTATAATTGGTTGCAAAGGAATATTTGTTCTATGCATTTTATACCTTTGAATTTATGTTCAAATTCCTGAATTCAAAATGTCGGCATTTTTTGTAAATCATCTGAAATAATTATGTAGTGTTTTATTGTATAAGTGCTTTCCACACTACATTATATACCTGTTTTTCCGCCAAGGTGCACTATAATTTTTCCATTTTTTCTTTTCTTTTCTGCATCAATAGCTCTGCTGAAGTTCTCCTTGGGTTTTCTGTAGATCTCAAATAATTCAGTGTTATGTGTAACTTTCTCGATAGCATTGGAAGCTTCCAGTATATTTTTATATTTTTTTAATATTTTGCTGTGTTTTATTAGTCTGTTGATTGAAAACTTTGTCTTTATATCTGAATTTATGAGATAAATTTATTTCTGAAATGTGTTTTCTTTTACAGTAGTTCTAGTTTGGATGATGATGCAAAGAAGCCTAAATCACCACCCAGGAACAAAGGAAAATTAGCAGATAGGTTAGGTCCATCGAAAAAAATGTCTGCCAAACAGCTTAAAAAAGCTAAGGCTAAAGAGAAGAAGGCCCAATTCATATCAAACTTCAATACTGGCGTGGAAGAAAACAAAGAAGTTTTAAAGCAAAGAGCTGAACGATTTAATAATTCTCATAATGAGAAAGTGCACGTGCACAATCTTCCACCAGTAACTAAAAGTCAAGTCATGGTTATCGACAAGTTTTCTGACGATCCTAATGGAGACTTTGACTGGGAGCAAATTCACGTTGTGGGGACTTGTCAAGATTTAGAAAAATCATTTCTGCGTCTTACGAAGGCCCCTGAAGCATGTGAAGTGCGACCTGTCCAAGTGCTTAAATTATCTTTGCAGAATGTAAAGGATAGATGGCTCAAAAAACAAGATTATTTTTATACCTGCGATCAACTCAAGTCCATCAGGCAGGATCTAACGGTAATTTGAATTTTTTCTATATAATAATTTGTATATAGGCTTAGTCTTCAACTAATAGTTTAATATTGATTATACGGGGTTACAGAAAAAGTCTTGCTAGATTGGTCAAGGGCGTGGAATACCAATGATTTCTGATTTACGTCACTATGGAACACCCTATCCTTAACTTTTGGACATACTGGACTTTTTTTATCGAAAATTGTCGATTTTAAGACTAAATTTAGTATAGTATAGCCATATATTTAGGTGTGAATGAAAGATAAATTGTGTAAAACCGGTTAGGGCTGGGAATACAACACAGGATATTATTTTGGTTGTCAGTTTCCTTTTGTGCTTTATACATAGTAGATGTGATATCGTTTTGCTCTTATTCTTGACTGGGATTGGATTCTGGACTATTTATTCTGATTTTTAACTACTGTGTCAATAACAGCTGCATTTACCATTTGACAAAGGAGGTAGTCAATTATGTGTTCTTAACAAGCTTGCACAGACACACAATCGCAGCATATCAGCATTTTCCTCAACACTTCTTTCTGTATCACAAGTACAAATTAAGAGTCCGGTTAACATGCACAGTAATCACAAATCAGAAGAAATAGCCCAGAATCACAGATAAGTCGAGATCAAAAACGTAATCATATCTACTATGTACAAAGCACAAAAAGCAGACTCACAACCAATATGATATCCTGTGTTTTGAACGACAATAGGCACAGGACTGTTGAAACTGCTACCTGGAGTGTCTTAACTACTTTTTTCCCACAAAATGTGATACAAATCCTAGATTGTTCTACCTTTTACATAGCTGATGAAACGAATATTTTTAAAAGACAACTGCTAAACAACTATCATAATAGTTTTTCAGATATCCCTTAGAGAAAAATAAGTTTCTAATATTTTAAAATTTCTTAAAATTGTCATGTCTATTACAGCCCATTCTTATGCACTCTTTTAAAGATTAATGTTTTAAAGCATCTTAATACACAAGTAAACATGAGTAAACTAAACAAAATTGAATTTGATAGCCTAAAAATCAAATATCAATTTTTTTTTTAAATGTGGAGTATCTTGAAAAGGATTAAGTTTAGGGTAGGGTGTTTCATAGTGAAGTCAGAAATGATTATACTCCATGCACTTAAGGGATTTAGCATAAATTCTCCAACCCAGTGGATTACCTAAGTGGAACCCTTTCCTTATTGACCATGTTTTACAATGTATAATAGCTTTCTGAGCATATTCAACTTAAAAGTTGTGTTTGTATTGGCGATTAACATTAGTTTTGTAGTGTATCAAGTTTCTAGGATCACTCAGTCTGGTAACATCTAAAAAACTTGGTTTGGATTATGTAAATTAGGCAATTGGTTTGTAAAAATCATAAAATTTTTCGATTTTTTAGTGATTTTAACTCGTGAACTTCTAAGGTTTCCAAATTGATTAATAAATTAGGAATGAATGAATTTAAGTATAACTGTAGATTGAATTAAAAAAAAAGGATCCAATTCTAAAAAAAATATTATTGATTGCAGGTACAAGGGATTAGAAATGAATTCACTGTTGAGGTATATGAAACTCATGCTAGAATAGCGCTAGAGAAGGGGGATCATGAAGAATTTAATCAATGTCAAACACAGCTAAAGATGCTGTATGGAGATTTGGGGGGATCGAATAGAAACGAATTCATTGCTTACAGGATTCTCTACTACATATTCACCAAGAATAATTTAGGTAAGTTTACAATGTGCTTGAATATTTTTTTTAGCAGAAATAGTCAGTGCTATTCACTAACTCAAGTTGCTTTCGCGGTGGTTATCCATAGCAACTCGGATAACAACTTTCGAAAGCCACCGCTACCCTTTCTTGGTATTCTCTAACTAACCATCAACAAATGTTGTTATGTTAACAACTTTTTGATGTTAACAACAAATGTTTTTCTCGATTCAACCGTGAAGGTAGTCATGGCAACATCCCGCTAAAATAATTGAATGTCCATTTTCTCGATTCAACCATAAGATAATTACACAAAAGTGATATAGTTTTACATCTGTGGAATAAGCAAATACATAACAGTCAAACTCACGAGAAATGACAGTTGTAGAAAGTAGTGAAAAAATTTCATTTATTTTCAGTGAAGCACATATAAGAGAGAGGTTTAAGCTTTTTATTTTTAGTGAAGCTGTACTATAACTCATTGAACTTTTTTGTATATTTCACCAACTGAGATTAATTTTTAGCAGAAAGAAATAGGCTGGCTCACTGGCGCATCTACCCTACAATCCTCTATATTAATACCTTTGTATTTCCTGATTCATCAAAAACTTTATTTTTACTAAAAATGCCATTCTTATTCGATTTAAACTTCTAATTGTTCACATGAATGAAAAAACCATAAACGAACAGTAGTCAACAAGAGTGGTTATCGATAGCAACACCTATGAAGCAGTTGCCATTAAACTACTAGAGATAGCGACTAGTTGTTATGCATAGCAACTTTCATAACCACTTTCTTGAATAGTGAACACCGATTTCGCGCTTAGCAACGGACCTTGAAGATAACCACGATTTTTGGTGGCTATTCTTAGCAACTTAAGTTAGTGAATAGTGATTGAAGTCCACAATGTTTCACAGTATTTCACAGAGTCTGGCACAATGAAAAAAGTTGCTATTATAAAAAATTTAGTATTCTTAACTAATCCTTAATATTTATTTTACAGATCTGATGACTATTCTTAAAACTCTCTCTTTGGAAGAGAAAAACGATGTATGCATAAGTTTTGCTTTAAAATTGAGGTCGGCTTGGGGACTTGGTAATTTCCATAGGTTTTTTAAACTATACTTGGGGGCACCTCTTATGTCAGGCTTTCTTGTAGATTGGTTTATAGAACGCGAACGTAAAGACTATTTAAAAAGTATCATTAAAAGGTAAGTCTTGAATTTATTCATAATAATTAATGCTCAGGTTAGTATTGTGGTTTAACACAAGCCTTGAATTTTTTCATTTAAGTCTTGCCTATAAGTTATTGGCATATTGATAAAAAAAGATTGGTAAGTATCAAATAAAACAAAGTAGATTGAAATTAATTAGAACTGAGCTGACAAGGAAAATATTTTTGGAGATCTTAAAACTGATTTCAAAGTTCGCGTTTTAAATTGATGTTGAAATATTATTTTGTATTTTGATGAGAGATACTGAAGACCCTTAGGAGCTCCTCTGACCACGTGCCACCTACTTTGCAACTCAATAAACACTTTTATCTCATTGATTATGGGAAAACTTGATTGTAGACAAAGTTGTAATTTAATTTGATAACTTATGGTCATGAAAGTCATAGACTCTGACAAAAAAGTATCCTCAAATTTTCATTTAAATTGCCCGCGTTGAGTATTATGAAATATTTGAAGTTTCTGTATGTTGGTAGAATCTACATAATTACAATGCCAAAACGCGCGGTCTGTCAACTAGTTTGCTAAGACAGCTGTTGAAACCAGCCAACCTCAGTGTTAGTATTCAAATGTTGTAATGGAAAACAAGCGAAATTTTCTTAAAAAACAGTACCAAATGCAGGCAGCTGCAGACATGCTGGATCATGCGAATTCTGATCCAACGTTCATGGGACGGACCATAACTGATGACGAGACATTTGTCTACAAGTACTACACACAAAGGAGGCAACAACCATCGGAAAGGGTGGAAAAAATGAGCTGAAACCAAAAAAACCTCATTCGAAAATCAGGACGATGCTTATTGTTTTGTTCGATGATTTGTGGTGTGGTTCATTATAAATTGGTACCTCAAAGTCAAACGTTCAATATGGACTTCTCTTCAACTGTTTTAGACGTTTGCGTGAAAATATTCGCAGTAAACGGCCGGTTTTGTGGCAAAACTGTTCGTGAATTTTGCATGACGGTAACGCACCATCTCATCGAGCCACGATTATTAACAATCTGAACACTCGATAATTATTATGGACTAGCCACTTTATTTGCCTGATCTAGCTCTGCGTGACTTTTTTTCTCTAGACTTCAATTACTGCTCCGGGGAACCAGATTTGACTCCATAGTCGCCAGGAAGGATAATTCGCAGAAGGATCTAAAAGCGTCTATAAAAACGTTGATTCAAAAAACGTTTGCACATGTGAATCACATTAAATGGAGTATATTTTGAAGGAGATTCGATAAATATTAAAGTGTAATATTTTTGCGTTATATTTTAAATTCTGGATACTTTTTTGTCAGAAAGTTTATGATCAACTGTAATGGAAAGGACTGAAGTTCCAAATATTTGACTGGGAATTGTGAGACATAGAAAACCAGAATTCCTTTTATGAAAAACATAGTTCAAAGAACAATGTTTTTTTTCTTTAAAACTAGGAAAAACGAAAACGTGGCACACTTTTCAAGGTTATCACTCCCATTTATGTTGATCCATTTAATGGGGTCATCAGGATATATGCATTTGGACCCAAAGATTTCTATGGAAATAAAAAACTTGAATGCACAACATTAATACCATTTTGTTGATTTCTTATGTATCAACTACTCTCAATTTGATATATGGACGGCTTTTAGCTGAAAGGAACCATCCCACAATTTTGCAATTTTTGGATTTACGCACAATATTACATTAATAGCCGTAACCTTTACTGCAAAAAAGATCCAAGCCACATTCTGGTACCTAGCACCATTTGTTGACCAATGAACCAACCAACAAAATTTGTTTATCAATTAATTTTTTATAATTGTTAAAACTATAACCCTTAAATACTCAATAACTTGTTTTTGGGGTTGGTTCCTTTCAGCTAAAAGCCGTCCATATATATTTTACCAAATTCAGAATGGGTTTAAGACCTGGCTAGTGACAGGTTTGTTTTCTTGAATTGTTTTTCTTGAGCCAAAATGATATCAGATTCTAATTTTCGTTTAAATATAAAAGAGTAACAAGAAAAGCGATTACCACATATTGAAGGAAGATATGCGAATTTGCCTCTTTGTTTAATGTCAATTCACAGTATGACCAGTTGGTGTGAAAATAACAGATTTTGTCTTTGTACAATTAGCGAGCCTGTGAAATGTTCATTCGATATCCACCTTTTGGGCTATTTCAGGGGAAATGACCTTCACCCTTGATTCTTTGCGTACTATTCCACATCCTGAGATTAAAGCAAAATAACCTAGATATATTTTCGCTGATAGCTTAATTACAAAGTGTAATTTGTTTCACTGAATCAAAAGGCAATTAATTACTGAGAATTTTTGAGGTACTCAAACACTCATTTTCACAAAACTGCAGTGGAAGTATTAGGAACTCGTAACACTTTATTTCAAATGGATTACTATCCAGTTTCATATGATTATTGCTTGTCGGTTTCAGTTTTCAACTGTAAAAACTACCAAAATTGATGATTAGAAGATGGTTCAATAAAATTTCACAAGTTGATTCCCGCAAATGTTTGAGAGCCTTTGTTTTTTATTTTATTCAATTAGCTAATCAGTTTTGTTTCCTGTTTCTTATCAAATCAAACTAAACTGTAAAGAGTTTCAAAACATTATGACTAATTGAAGTAAAATTTATAAGTTGAATTAAAAACATTGTTTAGGTATACTTCTGGAAATAGTTTCCCAATCAATTTTTAATCTTCAAGATTCAGAAGTACTTTTCGTAGTATTTGAAATAGTTTTTTATTACCATTATTTGTAGTTGGCGTTTGATATTTAAATATAATCATTCCGTGTGTGTAACAGATGATTTTGATGTTATTGAAAGAACCAAATTTCAAATTCTATAACTCTTATACCATTAGACAGATTATGACCAATGTCGAAGTTGACACTTTTAACTTATATTCATAAATTACGGACTATTGGGCAAAACAAGTAAGCATAAAGTGTAACATCTTGGTTTATGAGCACACTGCAGATAAATAATTTTAAATTGTACCTTTGATTATCCTACAAATTAAAAAAAAAAAATCTTCATTTGCTCCCTCAAAATGAGATGAGCGACTGTTTTGGGCCATCCAGTATATTCATTAAACAATCTGTCACAGCGCTAGATTCATTGATTGAAGAACGATACTATTATATCCAGTATTATTCAGCCAGAAACCAAATTGTACTTTCAGTGAGCCACTAGTTTTTCTTGAATGTTATGTTAAATCTTTGTTGGGCAATTCAAATATAATTCCGTTACTCGAAGGGCACTCACAGTACAGTAAACTTCGTTTTATATAGAGTTTTTCTCTATTTGGAATGTCACCACTATTACAACTGTTTGTAATGTAATAGACTACATCAAACTGTATTTAAAAGTTTGCCATATAATGATTTGTCATATTTCTTTAAACGAATATTATGTTTTCAACATGACATTTTATATATTTCTAATAATATTTTATGTTTAAGCTATCGTCCAAACATCCCACTCACTTTTATGTCGGAAGAGTTGGCGTTCAAAACCTTAGAAGACTGCTTAAAGTTTCTCGAGCCTTTTGGTTTGACTTTCACGGATGATACAAAAAATTTAATAGATTGTAAACTCAGTATGTCTGCATTGCCAAATATATAATGGTTGGTTTGCTATGTTTCTGGCCGGAACTTGATGGAAGAAGATGGATTGCGGAGTGTGTTTTCTGAGTCTGGGGTTATTAGCGAGCAAGGATACAGCAGAGTGATGGAAACCTTCGAATTCAGTTGTTGGCATTAATTGGGATGCATCCAATTTTCACGTTAATCTTTGTCCCATATCTCGGTTGGAAAGATTGATCTTCCTATGGTCTTCCAATCAAAATTTTCCTACCATTGTTGATGAGTATATTCATTAAAACCCTTCTAACGCTTCCAGAGGTATGTTTTATATACCGTATTTCCTAGAATCTGCAATTGTGGATGTCATTCGCATTCTTCAAGGAAAACCCTTTTGATAGTTCAACAGTGATGTTTTTGTTATTTGTATATTTGTACATAAAAAGTAAATTATTATCTAAGTTATAATAAATCAAAAAGTAACAAAACTTTCTTGTTTCATTCAGAGAATGAAGAAAGAGCTTTAATTAAGCTCGAAAACAAAACACAAATTTAGAGTTTGTGCTTTTTCCAAAGCAAATTCACTTTGACAACAATGGAAGATTTCCATCGAATGGTAAGAATACTGGAGAATGTCCTGTCCAACCTCGAAATTTAACTAGAAAAATGTCAGATCCTGATAAATGATTTATCGTTTTCCACATGAAGAAAAAGTTTAGTATAGAGTGAGAAATATTTCAATTAATAAAATTAATCTCCTCGTTATGGAGTATAATTTTTTTTAATGTATTAATTTCCATAATAAATTATTGGTCACGAAGGTGAAACAAGTAACTGAAATATCAAATTATGAAATAACGTTTTGGAATGATTGCTGAATTGAGTGTGCAATTGGTTATCTAATAATATCACCTTTCTAATATAATTATGCAGAACATCTGAAGAGAACAATCATTATTCGATTTCAAAAATAACATTGAAATCTCTCATAAATGAAACGCTTTGCGCATGCGCTATATGTGTATCCCAAATCTATTATTTTAGAGCTTTATTACATTCAATTATTTTATCAGTAAACTCGTAATCAGATATTTCAACTATCGCCATTTATTTGATATTAGCTTTTTGCCCGCAGTGGAGCCATTAAATAAATAGGAATTAAATATTGTCACCGTTGGTAATACAGTGGGACGGTATTACAGTATTCAGAGTTGAAACTTCATTACTGTAATGCTAGATGGCGTTGAAGTAGCTAAATTGTCGAGTTTTTGTCAATTTTCTTATCTTTCATGAAAAAATTTTTTTAAATAAATAATACCCTATGTTACTTCTAATACTTTCTAAAGTAATGTAGAAAGTTGCATGATGATCGGTTAAGTAGTTTTTGCGTGAAAGCGTGACAAACAAACTTACTTTCGTATTCATAATAGTAGTATGATAAATTGAACTTCAAAATAATTATGGGTTTTAAATTTCTACTGAAATGTTGTAGCTTTCTGTGGGGAATTTCAAATAATCCACAGAAAAAATTTAAATTTGTATGAATTACGCCCTGAAAATGGATCATAGGAGTTCCATTCCATATTTACAACAAATGATTGAAAACTGTCATTTTATTTTTCCAGTTATTATTGGATTCTCAATTCAAATTTGAATTAAATCTACAAATTCATAGTGAATCGGATGCAAAAATTTATAAACTTAAAGTTTTCTTCTGAAGTCTGTGACTGTCATTGTCATTGCTCTTGTCGCCTTACTACTTCCTGCAGACTAACCAAGTCTTTTGAAATTTTTTTTTGTTGAAGTAAGTAGTTGTAGGTGATATTCAGTAATAAAAATTACCGAAATGGATTTAATATCGCCAAAAGCAGCAATCGGCATTGCCGCTGGAGTTTGTGGTACATTGTTTTTAGGATATTGCATATACTTCGACCAAAAAAGGCATAGGGACCCTGATTTCAAGAAAAAGTTACGTGAACGTGAGTATAAAACTGCTGAACTAATTGAAACTTATCATATTTGTAATATGGCTGATGGTGTCGCCTTTATAATTATAACTTTCTATTACAAATTTTGCAGGAAGGCATTTAAAAAAGAATGCAACAGCTGGAGGAAAGCAGTCAAATACTGTATTCCCAGACATGAAAGACCATGAAGCAGTTCAGAGATTCTTCCTGCAAGAAATTCAGTTGGGAGAAGAATTATTGGCCGCTGGAGATCTTGAAAATGGTGTAGATCATTTAGGTAATGCTGTCGCTGTATGTGGACAACCTAACGATCTGTTGCAAGTTTTACAACAAACCTTACAACCACAAGTGTTCCACCTATTAGTACAAAGATTACCTGCTGTAGCACCACGTTTACTTAAAGCACAAACTAGTTCTATGCAAGAAGATGATGTGGAGTAACGCACAAAAGAATTTAAGTAGTACTCATAATAATAAAAACCTTGTTTGAACAAATGTGATATGTTTTCTATTTTATGAATGTAGCATAGGTAGCCATTTTAGTCATTCTATTATTTAAGTTTTTGTGTTTATGAAAAATTTAAAAGAGTTTTCAAACTTTTTATTTCACAAAGAAACATTATATTAATTCGTTTAGGGGTTATGAGTACATTAAACAACAAATTCATTCTTTGTATTAACTATTTTGATAACTCACGATGTATTTATAGTTTCTTCTTGCATTATATGGAAAATATATAACAGTTAGAGAAATACATTTCAGTAATGTCTACCCTAATAACAGCACAGATTTGGACACGTTTTTATAATAGTTAGGATCAAAAAATAGTTAGTTTAGTAATTAAATTCAGAAATTTTCAGTTTTATAGTTTTGGATTACTAAAAATTTCATGTGCAAGTACATCCAAGAATAGATTCAGGAGAATTTTAGAGCTTCAAATGCATATTTTGATCTCTCTTGAATAGGGTTTACAATTTAGAATTCAACTTATGTTTCTGAGAATTCAAAGTTCTTTCGGAATAGAACCTAACTGAAGCTTTCTCATAAGCTCCTCTCATGAAGCTCAAATCATGAAGATTTTGTTAAGCAAAAATTGCCAACATAGCAATTGCCCCATTTTCATAACACCCCCATCTTGATCAGCTCTTGATTTATACTAACATTTGGTAAAACTTCGATTTAAACCTGCAATATTATTCAAAGTAAAATAGTGTACTGCTAGTATTTCAAATCCTTTGGAATGAAAATCCCAAACATTTTTCAACTCGTGAAATTATTTTTACTTATGCTGAAACATTTGCTGTTAAATATGTTTAAAAGTAGACAATTCACAAAACGTTTCAATTTTTAAATTTTATTTAATACTGAAAAATCATATAAAGGGAAGATACAGATTTGAAAATGATCCAATGAAACATATGGAACTCGGTTTGAAAATGAAGCTTTATTAAATATCCAAATACTTATAAATATATAACACCTTGGTAGCTGGTGCGTGAGTAGACAGTCGTAGCAAAAGAATTATCGAACTACTGACGATCTGTGGATCTCAGTTTTTCTTCCACAGCTTCTTGGCTAGCCTCTGATAATTCTGTGGCTTGAATACATTTTTGTACTCCTACTAAAGATTTTTTAAGAGCTTCGAATGAGCTGGAAACAAATTTTATATCAGACAAGGTTCAGTACAGGTTGTAAAAGAATTACTTTATTGTAGTAAACTGAGATGCGACAAGCAATTGAATAAACACAATGACAGGCTATATTTACCTAGAGTATAACATCTTCTTCTTGACTTTGGCAGTCTCAGGACACCAGGAGATCAAAAACAGCTTTTGTTTTTTAGAAGATTCGGAGGTACCTTGGCATTGATGCATATATTCAAAGTCGAATAGACCATAGCGGCATTCTCCTTCTCCACCTGCTTGTAAATGTGTGAGGAAGTCTTCATAGGAGTCGTTCCTTGCACCAATTATTTCCACATCGATTTGGGTGTCATTTTTGATATGGAAAATTACATATCGATGTTTTTTATCTTTCTTAATTTCCTCATAAGTAATTTTACATGCGTCAGATACCGTTACTCCTGACGCCTGAAAATAAAAATTTATAATAATAAAAATTTATTTTGGTAATTCTAATGCATCAATGCGATAATATGATTGAAAATTCGGTAGGAGATGAGAGATGGCTTGTTAAAATTTTAGCACAAATTAAAAAAATTTAAAAAAAATTTAGAGAGAGTAACTGAATTGAAATAAAATGAAACAAATTTTCTTGCAAAAAAATTCGCTATATTATGCTTCAAATATCTCAATTGCAATTAATTGAAATGAATTTTGGATTGATCACATCAAAAACTTGAAAAACTCAGTGGAATTATCAAGCACTGCCAAATATAGAAGCCAAGAACATTTAATTCTATTTATAAACTCACAGGAGACCATTTCAGTCATCTAATTTGTTTTGAAAAAACTAAAAATATGTGGGGGATTCTTCACAAACTTGGCTTGTTGAAGCTTATCAAGAGTTCGTTTTAGCGGAAAAAAATGAAATCAAAGAATTAACAACTTTCACCGAAGCAACCCATATGAGTCACTATCAGCTATCTGATTAATTCTCGACACCAGTACTTCAATCTTTGATAAAAATCCTATTTAAACGTGAAGAAAGATCGAAAAAGAAAGTGCTGGATCTCAATGACCGGATCTACCGAATCGTTCTAAGTTTGGCATCATTTAATGAAATTAATGATATTCATTCATAGGTAATTTCAGCAGACCATAGTCTTCGAATTCCAAACTTTTTGCGGTTTTTTTCGGCAATTGAGTATGCATATCAATATGGCTGCCGGTTCGGGGATTGTCATGTCAAAACTGTTCAAAAATCAAGATTTACGTATCCGCCATAAAAGAGAAGAATTCAAAAACATGTACTCACCATCTTTGATTATTTCGAGAGTACTTAATTTAATTAATTCTTATACGGGACACTGAAATAAACAGTTTGGCTGTTGGAACTTAGAATAACGTTACGCACCGCACAACCGAACAGCGACAAGAGCTGGAGACGTAGACTAGTTTTCTATCAGAACTGATAATGCGCATGCGTCGTAGGGACGCTAAGAGTGCAAAATATTTTTCTTGAATATTGAATAATCGAAAAAGTTTAAATTTTCGTGAATTACTTCTTTAACGACCTTATCCGTGCATTCCACAACTTAATTTTGGAAAGCTACTTCTGAATTAGATAAACAATATTTGTTTTGACTCTGAATTTCTTTCAAAAATTTGAATCTCAAAGAAAATTCCTAACGATCGTTATGGAACAAAAACTAACTATTTTTTCCACAAAGTGCTTTATATACTTCGATGTAGAATTTACCAAATACCCTATAATCTTGGATAACCGTAAATTTCCGCAATTTTTCAATTTTGAAGGTGAAACAGGATGAGTCATACAATTCAGCCAATGCTGACGCTCTATTCCTCCAATGCCCATAAATGGTCAAACTGAATTCGTTTCAACATGGTGGCGAAAATTGAGGTTCGTGGCACGCCCCTTTATTGATTTTCGGATATGCCTTTTTGTCACTTTACAGAACGAAATAAGTTAGCTATTCGAAGTGAATACAGATTGTGTGTGATAAATATTTGGCAGTATATTTGTTATTCCGTCTCGTGTTGATATTAGTAATTTTTATTTCAAATCTTCATATTTTCAAAGTTTTCATTTTCAAGCTCATCGTTGAAACACATTCATTAATTTTATTACTTGAATTGGATTAGATGTATTGATTTTTCCATATGGTGGTGCAATAATTAAACACAATATTCAATTCCAAATATGGACATACATTGGAATCACCTACCTATATAGGTACTTAATACTAGCTAATGGGTTTTCAGGAATAAAATAACGTGACTTGAAGCAGAGAATAGATTAATCTCTGTTGGAAGGGAGTAATTAGTAGTTAGTGTCGGTTTTTTTCTACTGCTGGAAGAAACACTGGTTCTACCAATTGTTGATATTTTTGATAGCCTACTCTCTTCTTGAAATGCTCATTCAAAAGATGGGTAACATAAATCATTATTTATATATTAGTAATATATAAACAATGCATAAATGTGCATAAACAATTTAGGTATATAATGATAAATTAATAGGTTGCTATTTATTTTGAACATTAGTATTTAGTGGTATAATTTTCATGCAATACATAGGTAGAGGAAGTAGAAGGGGATACAATATCTTATTGCTATTATTATCTTGGAAAATTGTAATACACTCTTATACCTGTTATGAAATTCATAAAACAAGATTTGTCAGTCGCTAGCTGCAGATATGAAATTGATAATCATACTTGTTTCAAAAATGTGAACTTGTGACAGCTCTTCCTATGGCCCCACATATTGACAAATAGCCAGGAGGTCTAGGTGTTCCACCTGGGATACAAGTACCGGATTCATATCGCGGTGGGTTATTTTCCTTATTATCACAACGATTAAATACTCAGGGTCTGTGGCAAGGTGCACATAAAAATTTAGAAAAGCACTGAAGTGAGGTCAAGACCTTTTGCGCGTTCTATAGTCTTTTTCTGTATTCTGGAACAATGTGATACTAATACAAGCGCCACGATGAATTAACAAAGCTATATCTCAAATTAAATTGAGAACTCACAGTTTTCCTTCAGTTATGTTCGACGCTCAAATTCCTCAGGGTAAAAGTTACTTGCATCCCTACCAATTTCTACCGCTTATTTCAGCCCAGTTTCTTCAAATTTCACTCCGCGATATTTTGCAAGCTGATCTGTTGAAACTACTTGCTTCATTGGCATATTTATTCATGACATATTGACAGGTATATCTATGTAGAGTGGCTATTCTGTATCAGTCATAGTGAGTGAAAAACTTAATATTTGAATCCTGAACAGGGTCAATTTGACTCCTCATCTGCGATTGTCTACCCTTAACTGAATTAAAAAAGAATCTTTTGGTGAAAGGACGCTACGATAATGAAATTCGAAAATATTTAAACCTCCATAAATGAACAAATGTTTGTTTGAATACGACGTATATCTTATGAGGTATAAAGTAAAAAAAAAGTTTCTTATGCTCATAACTCCTGAACAATTCGACAGATTTGGCCCAACAACGGATTTGATCGAGATATTTGGACAATCAATCAATTCTGAAAATATGATACTCCAACTCATCTCCTTTGGATGATAGAGAATATACGGCCCTTCGGACGGACACCCTCAAATTTGATCCTGTACTTTTGATCAGGAAGTCAAGCCCATTCGATTGAGACCATTTTCAGCTAGATAATTAGGGACATTCTGGCAAAACACGCTGAGACACGAAAACGGCTGTATATCCAATCCCATAACTTGATCTCTTATCGAAACTCTGGACGCCTGTTCCATGCTGTGCTTAACGCGCTTGGTCTGCTTAGGTGGCTGCCATCTCCCGACTAACCTTGCAACACCTTCAGGTTACGTTCCTCCGTCACTAGAAAAAAGTCATGTGATGGCCGTCCATATGGACTTACAAGTAGCGTGTCTGAGGTCTAAATGGTGAACCTGGGATACAAGTATCCCAGTGTCTGTGGTAAGGCGTGTTGAAGCTGGAGATATTCTCAGCAGCATTAGTTTATTTTGTTTCTATGATTATTGTTCTTTTAATAAGATCAGTATACATTAGGGATGTCAAAATAAATAGGAGAATAAATGGAGAATTGAACAAAACTTTTCCTTATCGAGAGGCAGTTGGTGCTTTACTTTACCTAATGACAAGTACGAGGCCAGACATAGCTTATGCAGTCAGTCAGGATATTTCGTTATCTGAAGGGCACAATGGATCTTGGACTTAGCTACAAGTCGAAGGAAAGAGATGAGTTAGTGGCCTACAGTGATGCAAACCACGGAGGAGATTGTGAAACAGGACGCTCAACTTCTGGCGTTTTATGCATGTATGCTGGTGGAGCTATATCTTGGCTCAGTCAGCGTCAAACATCTGTTGCAATTTCCACAACAGAGGCTGAAATAGTGGCTGCTAGTGAAGCTGCACGGGAAATAGAATGGCTAAAGCGATTGTTCAAAGAAATACTCAGTTTTCAGTCAGTTCCAACATTGATGGTAGACAATGAAGCTGCTATTAAGCTGAGTCAAAACCCAGAATTTCACAGACGCACTAAACATATACATATAAGACATTTCTTTGTGCATGAACTAGTTTTAGATGGGGAAATGAAAGTAGAAAAAGTTTCAACAGAGGACCAATTAGCAGACTTAATGACAAAACCTTTGTTCAAACCTCGACTTCAAAAGCTAAGGAACAAAATGGGATTAACCAAAATATTCCAATGAGGGAAGGTGTTGAAGCTGGAGATATTCTCAGCAGCATTAGTTTATTTTGTTTCTATGATTATTGTTCTTTTAATAAGATCAGTATACATTAGGGATGTCTAAATAAAAATAAAGGTGTCAATCAATTTATGAATAAATATTAGTTCCTTATTCTGAATAAATAACTTCAACAAGGCGCACATACTACAATTGCATCAATACTCTATTACATATTAAGATTTGGATTTTCTAATAGAAAAAGCACTGGTTGCGAAACAATAATGTTTATGTATACAGGATGTCTTATCTAAATAAATGTTATTGATTGATAGGGAGCTGCTTGGGTTTGAAACCGCGCTCGTTGCATCTAGGTAGGGTTATTGAGCTCTGCAGTTACCTGATGATATAATTTCTTTTGAAATAAATAATTGTAGGTTTTGCACATTTTACTGGCGATGTGTATCTGGATTTGCTCGAAAACGTGTCTGATCTCTGATCACCGAAGTTTTGAAGGCAGATGCAAAAAGGTTTCGAGGAGGATTTATGCTTTCAGCAGGTCGAAGCTCCGCCTCACTTTGCAGCTTAGGTGAGACAGCCTAAGGGCTCAGTGGAGTGGTCTGCGCGATCACCGGATCTAACACGGTTTGATTTTTTTCAATAGAAATTATAACATCTATACTAAAATATTTCAATTTCCTATAGTTTTATCGGTACCATAATTCCATAAAACCACCATGTAACTTAGTAGATAATTTACTTTTCGAAACTAGGTTGGTATAAATTCGAATCCACACATACATTTGTGTTCCATATTCTCTGAGCAAATTTCTGATGGGTTTCCAGGAGGTTGCTGGTAGAAAATAGCTTTATTTCCCAGATCATCTCTCCTTGTCATCTTTCTGTGTGAGTGTTTTTAAAAATTCACGCTCTATGAAGAGAGAAATATAACCTTACAAAGTTAATTATACATTTGAAATACATTTTTTTTTTCTCTATTTCAGTGTCGTAATGAGTTCATTACAGTACTAAAAACAGTGCTGTAATGAACTTATTACAGCATTGCTTTTAGTTATATTTTTCGTTTAACACTGACATCCTTTTCTTTCGAACAGTCCTTTGCATGTCAGCATGTCTATTTTCGTATCAGTCACGGCAACTGCAAAAATAAAATACAAAAGGCACTAGGAGATATAATCTGAATTTTTCATTGAATTCCAATAAATTTCTCACAATTCTCGACTGAAATAGAGAAAATATCGTCTAATACTCGTTGCAGATGGCAATTTCCAACACCCATGCGTTCAAAAACTCGCCCCTTTTCGAATTTCGCATTCGTGTTGGAATAGGTGCCCATTCTGCAACGTGTTTTAGAATATACTATTACACTTCTACATATTTGAAATTTTGCCTTCGCTATAAGTTCCAAATTTTGTTGATCTGTGAAAAATATCTTATAGATATCAAGTATTTAAAAAAAGTTTGGAGAATTAAAAAAAAACATGTAACGTTCTGTGAAATTTTGTAAACCTAGTTTTCCTTGCTCAAGCTCGTAACAATGTGTACTTTAACAACATGAAGATTCAATCTGGTGCCATTTACTATCTAGAAGTTATGAAGAGAAATATTCTTGAATATACCTCCCTCAGCATGCATTTTGGGCCATAAGTCTATTCATCAAACTTTACTGATTATTTATTTACTATCATAGCGAAAAAGTTTGGTCCACATTATTGACTGGCGCTGTATAATCACTGTTGAGCTTAAGGAAAGGAGCGCCATCTACTAGCAAAATTAGTCAGTAATTGTAATTTTAGTGACTCACAATAAAACTTGCTGTAGAGAATAATTATTGATCTATCAAGATTAGATGATATTGTTGCACAATTTGACAACAAAATGCACTATTTGCTTGGAGCGTGTGTGATTTGGTACTTTTATGATGAAGTCGGTTACCACTCTCTTGACAACTTTTTGGTAGAAAAAGTTAAGTCTTCTAGAAGTAAACAGTAATTGTAATTTAATTGGTTAAGAGTCTACACTATCTTTTTTATAACAATGTGGTAGCAAGGGATATGGCACAATGAGAGATCCATGCTGTGTAAACGAGCTGAAATTAATCTGTGAGAGTATTCATACTTAATGAAACTCCTGCAATGGACACTCCTTTTATTGTATCATGTTTCATATAAACATCATTGGCAAAACATTAGAGGTAAATCTGAAAGGAACAGAAAACAATAAGCATGGTACTTGCAGAAACATGTCTCCTTATTAACTTTCACGATGAGGCATCCTTACAGATTTACCTGTCTTGATTATTTCCATCTCGACACTATTTTCTTATAAACATCATTGCTTTCAAATTCTCTGAAGTGAAAAATTGAACTTAATTATCACAATAAACTGTCCAATAATGAGGCAAAGTTACGTTATATATAGAAAATTATAAAAAAAGATATAAAAATGTATTTCATATCTGAATTGAGTTACAAAAAAAAATAAATTATGAATAATACAACTAAAAATATGAATCGATCTCTAATAAAATAAGGAAAAAAAGACGATCTACATAAATTAGTTATTTATCTTATCACATAGTGTTCATAATAATTTGTTTTTAACAATTCCTATCGATCCTTTTGGATAATTCAAAAAGCTGTCACATTTTAGAATCATATTGAAAATACCTGTGGTGGTTTGTGGAAAACAAAAAAGAAAATAGGAAAATATACTAGATAAGACCTCTCTTCTTTTTATAATCTTCAAGGTTAAGACTTCTTCTGGGAGCTAGATCATTATTTACAGTTTTTGGCACCACCATAACAGGATTGGCTGAAACAAAAACATACTTATGGTAGAATTAAAAAATTTCTATCATTGCAGAAAACTTGTTTTAGTACCGGTACAAAAAAAAAAAAGAATATTACTGTATATAGTTGTTAAGAGAAAAAAAAATTACCAGGCAAGGGCAATTCCAGGTCGATTTTGATGTCGAAATCATGAGCAGAGAATAAATCATCATGAGTAATTTGAGCTGGCTTTGCTTTTGGTTTCGGAGTTTCTTTCTGTACCGGGGCTTCTTCTGGTATTGGGGCAGGGGCAGCCAAAGTTTCAGTTTGAGGTCTAAAGTTCATTGTAGGCTTTGTAGAACGTCTGGTGAAAGGGTCATCAACCTGAAAGAATCATTCAGTTAATCTATTTATCGTCTTCATACTATACCCAGCTCCTTACTTTCTTTCCTTTGTTAGCTTTCACTTCTGCCATAATTGCTTTTTCAGCTTCTTCAATATTCCTTTTTCTGTTACGATCATTTATATAAGAAATACTGGATATTGTTGAGGTTCGCACTTTATCCAAGTGAGAAGCCCTCTCTTCCAGCTCTGCCAATTTCTGGCTCAACTGCCTAGCCGTTTCTTCATCCCCTCTGGAAAGGGCGGATTCTCTTTCCTTCATATACTCTGTTTTTTTCATGGCATAATTGAAAGGATTTTGCTTGAAACGTTCTTTCTCTCTGACCTAAAAAAAAATAATTTATGACATGGATTAATTTGAATGTTGCAAAATGGTAGACATTCAGAAAAATTTGGTGACTAACAATATTATAGAAGGTCACAAAAAATAGTCTTCCTCAACAAATAAAACAAAAATTTGAAAATAATGAAAAATACCAAATGAAATTCCTAATAGATATATTGAAGCAGACTGCAGTGAAAAAATTTGTAATTTACCGAGATAAAGTCAAGCAGCTGTGGCGCTCTTGTCAAACTACTTGCAAGTAGTTTTTCAGGGTTTGAACAATCATACCTCCAAAAGTAATGGTTTGTCAAAGTGAAAAAAGATACAATGAATTTTGATTAAAGAAATGCTGAATAAAAAAACTGTTTAAAAATCAAGTGATGCAAATATTTATGTTGCTTCCCTGAAAAATTAAGGGGGTTCATATAACTCTTTATTTAAAACCCTTCTCTCAGGAAGTTACAGCCTTTTAACTAAAATTGTCAATAAAGTTATATGTAATTGTGAAAAATGTTTAAATATCCCTTCTTCCTTCTAAAACTGTTTAGAAATGAGATGAAATCAGGATAATAAAACTATTTGTAGTATGACTTCATTTGACAGCAAAATACTTCAATTTTTTTTAAATTTAATGGAAAATAAGTTTAATTTTTGAAGTCATAATCTAGGACTGATTATTATTGTTATCAGATTTCGGGGATATAGGAGATGTTTTGTTTTTTATCCTACAGGTGTCAATGTCTAGAGAATTTCTGACATTCTTGTCAGTTATTTCGAATATTTGATTATGGTCATAAATTTTTTGTGATATTCAAAATATTTTTAGAAGGTAGGATCTTTGTCATAATATATCTGAGCTATATGGATTTTTCATACATTATCAGATTTCTCTGATATTAGATGATAATTTCTTCAGTATTCTAATATATCATTGAGGTTTGTGCATCCACAACCAGGTGGAATGTCATACATAATCTACCTGTTTTTCTATTACAAATGAAATGGTGAGTTTATAGTGGAAATCTTATAGCACCTGCTGTAGTAATATTTATAAGTTTGAGCAGTATTTGTTTTATGAAGTTACCCCCTTTATTTTTTTTGCTAAAGAATCACTCGGAACATTCCTATCACCTACCACAGAATCAATTTCGACCATGAATTCATCAGTGAATCCAACCAATATGGCTGATATCATTTTTGGCCAAATATGTGCAAATAACTGACATTTTCGCAAATTAATAAGCACAAAAGAATTATTGATCTGAGCTCTTATTAGTGGCCTCATCAAATATGAAAAATGTCCCATCTTCTTACTTTATTGCTACCATATTGAAATTTCAGACTATTTAAAATACCATGACCTCCATTTACATAAAAAATTTACATTTTGTGAGATTTTGAGTATTTTATAAACACGTTTGGAGAGTTTTCTAAAATGTTTCCAGTCAAATGAAACTTTTACTATTCAAAATATCATTTGCTTTAAAATTGCAGCTTTTGTAGAATCAAATGAAATTTTGTTGTTTTTTGTTATTTTGATTAGTTTATTATATAATTTGGTGGTCCATGATGATGACATCAATAAATTAGCTTTTACTCACAATTCTTTCAATGTCTTGTTCATTGAACTCATAATGTATTGCTTCTTTGATATCAGCCTGTTTCTGTTCAATGTGCTGTTTGGAAGGAAAGGCCTGTCCGGCTGCCGTCGTAGCTTCAACCCACTTCTGATATTCAGCCTCAGTAAATTCCTGATTTGAAATGAATTCCAGCCTAAATACTCTGTCTTGGGTACCATGTCTCACTCTGACACCCTAGAAAAAACAATTAAGGTAAATGTAATTCAAGGAAATGGATTTTCATTAGCGTGCACCTTTATAGATGGTGACTCACAAGAATTGCTCATCAGCATTATTGAAAACTGATCACAATATTGAGTTAAAAATTTGCATGTTAGAGACAAATTTGAACACCTGTATAATTTTATAATAATCAGCTAGTAGGTAAGTATCTGTTTTTTGAAAACAAATAGAAAATAGACAATTTTTTTTGAGTAACTTTATGTTATTCCAGGAAGCTGAGTTACATTCAAGACAATCATGTCACAAAAAAAAATACTGCTAAATACCTACTATAAAAAGAAGATCTGAATTTTTGAACCCTTGCTGTTAGAAATAAATAAATTGACAAAAATATCACAACTCAAAAAACAATATACCAATATACCATAACAAGGGTATAAAATCAACGGTTCTTGAGTTGATGGGTATTACTGTAAAAAACTGAGGCAAGGGTTTTTCAATTTCTTTATGAAAATTTTAGGCATAAAATTTTTTTTTTAAACTTTGGATTCTGCAAATATGAGCCTGAAATGTAAGGTGTTAATGGAAAGATCAGAAACTTGAATAAATCAAATTCATTAAAACTCAAGATTTTGCACCCAAAACCATATTGCTATTCTTCCATAATTTTAAACAAATTGTTTTGGATATTTTGATAAATTATTATTAGAAATAAATCAACACATGTATGAGCTTATGCTCACATAATTATTTTAATTATCACAATATATATGATGTCCCAAGTGTGTGTGGCCTACTAAATAATTATGTAAACTATTCATGCAAAATATTTCAAATTTTGTGGATAACTGTTAGGTTATGTAATGCACATTTCTGGAACACGTTAAAATTTCCTCTGTTTTCAGATGTATGCAAATTAGGTTTTTTATAATTTTAAATCCTGTATTTTTTTATGATTCTCCACTAAGAATTAAATTAATTTATCCTGTTTCCTTAAATCTATCTTTGAGGTTTCCAAGTAATAAATTATTTTTAGAAATTTTAGATCAAATTTGAGTGAGAAAAATGACTATATTTCCCTCAACATTCAAGATTTCAATTCGAAATTAGGCATGGCCTTAAATACAACAATACAATTAATAATTATTCATTGTGATACAATTTTCTGATCCATTTCCCTATACTTGTCATCTTGTTTAGATTCTGAGTTATCTGGAAATTTTTTTCACCACTTGATATAACTGACAAAAATTCCACAACAGTGGCGCAAATAACACTAGCTAAGGTCATAGCAAATTTCAAACTGAAATCTCAAACATTGATCGAAGTTAGGTGATTTTCATAACTCTCAAAGTTGATTTGAAATTCTTAAAAATAATTTATAACTCAAAAACTGTTAAAGATAGGGGAAAGTTGATTAAAATTATTATAGAGTAATATAAAAAAATTAGAAATATGGGGTGTCCCATTTATTATAACAAAGCTGTTGCTGAATGCATACATCTAATTACAATGAAAATTTGAAGGTAATTCAGAAATGTACCTTATATAATCTCATATCGATTCACCAAATTTGAAATATTTTGCTTAATTTAATAGGTCACCCACCTTGTGATACCCGATATAATGAAAATAGCCCAGGCAATCTTCTTAATAATATTCTATTTTCAATTACTTCAATGAACTCAAAAGCATATAAATGAATAAATCCTTAATATTATTGATTACCTTATTTGTTCTAGTATTTCCTAACACATACACCTTGACGGTTTCGTAAACTCCTATAACTTCTGCAACTCTATAAATTGACATACCACCTTGTTGGCCAATGCCTATTTTAACAAAACAGCCTTTTACTATTCTGTCAAAGAATGGCATATGAACAAATCTCTCTAATTTGTGCCTTGATAGCCTGATCAGATTAACATCTTCTCTGGTTGGTATGTAAGCCTGAGTCTTTTCTTCCACTACTTCCTCATTGTCACTTGAGGTGGAACTAGATGAAGATCGTGACCTTGACCTAACAGAAGATGGAGATTGCTTCGATTTCTCTTTAGGTTCCTCATCGTCAGAATCACTGTCACTGTCATCTGAGTAAATGTCAGAAGCTTTTAATTTAGTTTTTTTATCCTCTGCTTCCTTTTCATCTTTTTTCCTTTGTTCTTCTTTCTTTTTTTCCTCAGCTTCTTCTCGTTTCTGTTTGTCTTCTCTACGTGCCTTGAGTTCTGCCATAGCATTGACACGTTTGTCAATTTTTCCTCTATTCTCTTCAATGTTTTTTTTTCTTTCTTTGCTACGTTCTTTGTGATCAATAGAACTGAAATCAGTTTGTAGATCTGTTTGGTCATCATTATCTGAATCAATGTCAGGCTTTTTCGGCGGTTCTTCTTTCTTTTCCTTCACTTTTTTTTCTTTGTGTTTTTTGACAGGTTTGTCCTTAGCTCTCTCAGCCCTCTTTGCTTGTCTCAACTTCTTATTAATCTCAAACCTAAGAAAAAATATACTATATATCTGTTTATTCAAGCTATATTCCTGTTATAGGAATGACAGCAACCGCATAACAAAATATTATATGGTTTTTTCATAGAATTAATTGAAAATTCTCTTTTTCAGCTCATATAAATGATGACTAACCTTGTTTTCATCTCTTCTCTTCTCTCTATACGTTTGAATAATTCAGTCTCTCTTTCTTTCTCTGTCAAACTAGCTAAATGAGCTCTATCTTCTTCATCACCCATCATTTGATCATCATATCCATCATTGAATTCCTCTTCTTCTGAGGAACTCGAGTCTGATACTTCTCCCTCTTCAGGTTCTGAATTGCTATCTGAATCTGAGTATTTTGCGTTTTTCTGTTTTTTCGTGGTTTCATGATCAGAATCGGAATCTGATAATGTTTTTGAAGGAGGTGATTTGCGCTTCCTATTTTTCTTTTTCGCCAAATTCAACAATTCCTGAAATCCAGATGTATATATAACTATTTGTCAGATGGGCAGTTGTGCAATTGCAACACTTACCGAATCCACATCATCTTCTGAATTATCGCTATCATCGCTATAAATTGGAGCTTGATTTTTACGTTTTGCCATACTTAGGAACAGTTAAAAACTCAAAATATATAAGTACGAATCTCAGATGAGCATGAGGTAGTTTAATATGATTTTAGTAAATACTGTAATACAAATGTTAAAACCAAATATTTATTCACACAATAGGAGACAGAAGCCTCATTTTAGGCAAAATTAATTTTCAACTTATTCTAAAACCAACCAACATTACTGTATTCTGCTAGCTAACTGAATACTTCAAATGTCATCTGTTAAGTCTACTTTCACCGCGCATCTGTGCGCCATAGAGAACAGTTCTAGTTGTCTATGGTCCAGAACATCTTCATTGTGCTGAAAACTGAACTAATTTCTGAACACTGAAGCTGCTTTAAAATCCGAAGAAAATTCGTGCATAAATTTGTTATTCGAGGTTTAGTGACAAGCGAAATACGCTAGAGGGCGCTAATTTATCAGCTCCTATGATTACAGGTTCCTGTAATCATTTCAGCTAACCCTCGCCTCTATAGCATATTCAAAGTAGCCTTTACATAATAGATGGCGCTTGCCATCATTTGTTTTTACGTATGAGAGTGGTGTATCTATAGGTAGTCTAGGGATAATAACATAGCATAGTGTAAAGATATTTAAGCTATGGTAAAAGAGACTGGTATCCAACTAGAAACAATGATTATTGACATCGATTAATTTCGAACTGTAACTTATCGATGGATCGTAGTTGTAGTGTCCATATCGATCTCACATATTTTTAATGGAAAAGGCGCACAGTGACCAAATACTGTCAACAGATGGCGCCAACAGATAACATTAATCTCATAACTTGTCTTGGTAGGCGTGCTTCTCTCAAACTCGATTCCCTTCATAGACAGGGCGAGAAGCACCAGAAGTTCAAGCCATAAAGTAATTACATATAGAGTGGAAACTGAGGTAGTTCACAATAATAGTTCAATTTGCCACCGCATGGCGTCTCTAGCTTCTCTGATTTTTGCTTTGTTGATATTTTCATATCTCGTCATTTCCACAGAACACACCTCTACTTTGAGAACTCCGAAGCACTTGTTACATCCACAAAGTTTCAAAAAAGAAATGTCAAGGATATGAAAATATTAAAAAACCAAAAATCAGAGTAGCCAGAGACGCCATGCGGCGGCAACTTGACCTATTATTGTGAACTTTCTCAGTTTCCACTCTATATGTAATTACTTTATGGTTCAAGCCTCGGGTCACACGCACCTGACTGAAAAGTGTGTGATGATCATTTAATGTTTTATTCACTTCACCATTACGTTAATGTTTCATGACAATTGATTTAATCTAGTGTTTAATTTAATTTTTTTTGAGGATAAGTAGACGACCCTTCACAACATGGTTTATTTATGGGGGTGTGTAACCCATAAGACACGTGTGAATTTTAATTGAAAAATATTGACGATTAATAAACTCGTACCTTTGTACCCATTTTCATAATTGTAGATACTTGCTAATGAATGTGCAAATATTGTGGCAAAAACATCGAATATACTATAAATCGATCATTAGAAATATCGATTAAAAACATCCACTATTCTAACGAATAATCCATTTTTCCCATTAATCGATTATTCAATACCCCAAGTAGGTATAAAATATCGAAATCCTGCAAGGTAAACAAAAAATTAAAATGAAAGCACTTATTTTTTCATGAAGATTCTTTGCATTTAATCATCTTTTTATGACAAAGACAATCCGGCAATTCTCCACAGTTTGAAACAGTAATTATTTCCAAAGGTTTACCAATTTTACGACTATAACCATTGATCTTCATAAGAACACTAGCACCTTTAGTAACTTTCCCGAAAACAATATTCTGTCTATCTAGCTCTGGCATTGGGCGAAATGTTAGACAGAATTTCAGGTTGTTCAATTTTTTTTCATCACAAATCATCGAAATAGTTCCTGAAAAAAAATAGGTTTGGTGGTTTGAATTTTCAATCATGAATGGTTTCTAAATCTGAAACTGAATTATCAGTATTGAAATGCGTATTTATACTGAACGACTTCAATGATTGATTAATATTTGAGGGCGGCATGCCCAGGGGGGCGGCGAGAAGAGTGAAATTTTTTTAGATAAATATTTGTGTGAGTATCTATATGATTTTTTTAATTTTATAAATAGAAAAAACAATAAAATAATATATATATAACAATAATTCAATGGGAGAACACTCAGCATATTTAGGGCAAGGGAGATTTTCCGGAGGGGGGAATACTCTATGAACTAACTGATCGAAGCTTGTTAACAGAACGGAACCAATATAGTATATTTTAAAATAAGTTGCAGAATGGGCTACTATTCCAACACGAATGCCAATTAGAATATGATCAATGAAGTTTTTGAAGGCATGAGTGTTGGAATTGCTTTCTGTAACATGTTTTAGACAATATTTTCTCCACATCAGAAAAATATTGTGAAAAAATGCTCAAATTTAATTAGAAATTCGTATTGTACATCCTAGACACTTTTGAACTGAATCTTGGCAGTTGACGAGACTAACGAAAGTTTGCAAATTACCGAGTTTGAATTTGAATCGAACGTAATATGTCTAAAATAATGATGTATGCACTGATTCGATTTTATTTTACAGGTTTGGCGACATGAGGACTCATTCCTTTATTAGGCATTAACATCAAATTTACAAGCATAATATCACTTTCAATTTAGATTTGCATAAATCAGGTGAAATACAGCAATGTAATGACTTTTTCAATTCAGATCTACAAGAAAAACTGTTTAAAATCAACGAAAATTGCATGAAATATGCTAAAATGAAGATTTCTGTAATGCAAAATGTCAAAAATTCCTTGACGACGTTGAAATGAGTGAATAAAATCAAAGATGCGCCAAATATTTATGAATGATTTGCATGGTTGCACCCTCACGTACCTAAACGTCATAGGAAACAATCTACATGTCCCAAAATTTGGAATGACGTTTCAATTAAAATTTTGCAAAAGGCATATATAATTACTTTAGACATCTTAATCGAACACCTTGAACATCGATGGTTTCGAATTATATCGTCTTATATTGACATTTGACATAGGTTTGAATTTGATAGAAATTCAAGTGCTGGCAACCATAAAACGAAAAATATTACTAAAAACAATGCTGTACTGTTTTCAGTACTGTAATGAACTTATAACGATACTGAAGTAGAGAAAATTTATGTACGGTTCATATTTTTTATTCCACAGAAAACTGCGAATTGTGTCAAGATAAAATCAACTATCCTTCGAAAAATCAATTCTACTCACCTGCTCTACTATGTTTCATCTTATTCGCCTGGGTAGCACAATATTTCATTACCTTTTTTCGCTTCTTTGGAACTTCATTGTCGGTAATAAAGCTACTCTCAAGATATCGGTCTTGAATAATCCTCTCAATTGTAGTCTTTTTTGGGTTGTTCTGATTGAAAGCTTTACAGAAATCGAGAAAGTTTTGACATGGCAGAGGAGCAATTTCTGGATATAACTCTAGAAGTATTCTTCCCAGATATTCCCCATTGGATAATGTGAATTCCATGAAACACCTTTGAATTGAGAGATATCTGACTTATTTATGGATCTTCTAAGAAAATTGTTGTTAAACGCTGACCTTAGGTCAAGAGTTTTTGCGCGCTGGTTGTTTAAGTGTATAAGGCCGACACATGGATTTATACCTTGGACTATAGGAGTTCTGGAAGTGTGACAAAGTTCGTAAGTAATGGGTGGCTCCTAGGAAATACAGTTTATTGATAAAATGAAACCATTTTCATGGAACTGCCGCATAAATACCAACCATTACTTTGGCTGTTGTACATTGCAACAATTGAGTGAGCAACACAACGCAGCTTCACAAAATTCCTGGTTTTCAATAAGTCATCACAGACCTCAGGGATCACGATTAGAAAACTGAAGCTTTTTAAAAGCAATTTTTGATTAAAAATTGAAATAATTTATTCGATACTGATAACTGCAGTATAACTTGAATCGGTTTAGCCAATGGTGCCGGCAGTGGATTCTTCCTGTTAACGTGGGAAAGTGTAGGGTTTTTCACCTCGGGAGTACCAAATCGGTGGCATATATTTGGTTTCCGCTGCACAGCACGTCCATCTCGGGCTTGTGATAACTGAGGATCTCTCTTGGTCAGCCCATGTGAGCAACATAACCGCCAAATGTCGAAAGATTTTGTAATTAAAAGATTTTTCTAGACGCTCGGTCTAGACATGCCGGCAGTTTTACATAACCTATGTTCGACCAACTCTGGAATTTGCTGGCCCTGATTGGTTCCCTAGCCTGATCGCTGACCAGCAACGTTTGGAAGGAGTGCAGCGTTCTGAAACGAGGATTCCGTTCCGGAGGGTTCGCCCTCATTAACAATTGTGTAGATATTTCTTTTTCTTATGGGAATGCTTTTTTTTTTCTTCTTCAATATTTCTGAAGCACCAATTAAATTTCAATTTTTGTTTGAGATTTATAGGCAACAGCCTATATCTTCTCTAAATCTTTTTATAATAATGATAATAATAACTTACTGCACATGACCCGATCCTTTATTGAGGCCAAAACTTATCGAAGGTTGAGCTTTGATTTCCTTGTCCAAGTCTTTCTTTTTGAATAATATCAAGGGATAATTAGCGGAGCTTTTCAAAGTTTTCACATACCACTTCCAATCATCTTCATTAACTTTATATCTAGATGTCTGAAAAGGACTCTGCATACAATAATGAATTATGTTATACAAATATCTCAGCTACCATACTGCTATAAAATATTAAATTGATTGGATGGATAAAATGAAGTCATCACATTGGAATGATTTCATTCAAAACTCGGAGCATAAATTTCGAGTTATTTTTATACAAAATATTAAATGTTTTTAATCGATCCGGTTATCCAGATTTACTTTGATAGGACCACGGATTCTTCATCAGAGTCGAAGCCAATATTTCGAAACCATTGAATGCTAGAAATAGGCGTGCAATAAAATGCAAAACACGTGAACAAACACAAATATAACCTGTGCTCTCCGAAAAAGCTTGAATTGACTACTTTTTTTCAAGTTTTACTGACGAAGTCTTGTAGATAGTTCTCGACCATTATCCACTCGGGTTTCTAGTAATATTTTTTATAACATTTAATTTCTGAAATTAATATTTTGTGTCCAGCAAAGTTATCACTTACGGCTTGTTCAATTTTCTCGTGCATTTTCTTGTTCTCTCTATCTATTTGTTGCATTTTGTTCTCATAGGATATCCATTTTGACATCTGCATGTTGGCCTGACTGTTAACGCAATCTACAGCACCCTGGAATAAAATCGCTCAGTTTGTCCATGCTAACTACATCAGCTGAAAGGAACCGAAACTGACAGATAAAAACCTCTACTATATATATACAGGGTGAGTCTTTGACCACTGCATTAATTTTAACCATAGGTTCTTGAGATCAAAAGAAATACTTTTTTCCCATACCGTTTTTCCATATTATGTTGCGTTTAAAAATTATAAGCATTTTAAGTTTTCCCATTGGGCAAATACCTCTCTGTAGTCTAGTTTAGTATGAATGAAAATTACCTTCCACAGCATCCACTAATGAATCTGAATTGTTTGAAAACATTATTATCCCTCTAATACATGATTCGCTCACTGATGTTTCATCAGATGATTATATCGATTTAATTCCCTTCAACTTCAAATATCTCAAAAATTGTGCAATTTAGGAAAAAAGATGATGAATGATTTTATCTGCAAAAAAGACTAATGATCTAGGAAGTACAAGATACGGACCTTTAGTTCAAGTGATATTTGTTTTTCATGCAATTTAACTAATCTGTACAGTAGTAGTGAGAAACCCACAAAAAATGGAATGAATCTATTGACACCAAAATATCCATGACTATTATCAAAAACCTTCTACAAGAGATCATTTCAATTGATATTATCGTTTGAATATTACAGGTGAAAATGCAATTTTTGATGAAATTTCAACACCCTATATCTTTTGACCGGGGTCAAATTTGGAAAAATGTTATAGGAAGACAATATTTCTTTTGACGTCAAGAATCTAGGGTGAAAATTAACGCAGTGGTTAAAGACTCACCCTGAATTTATATATATTCTTTTGAACTAAAACATACAACTATTAGAAATTTTTCGACAGTAAATTTTCCGTGACATGATCATGTGGATTTTCTTCCGAGAAAGTTGTAAGAAATTTTTTATGGATTTATATGAATATAGCTCAATATATCTGATACCTGCGAATTATTGCAGTAATATTGCTGCTTTCGTGTGGTATAATAGAGGGTGGTGTTTTACACCCCAACAGGAGAAGTTTAGATGTTGTACAAAGGCGTATTCTTGAAGTTACACATATACGTAGACAGAAAAAAACAGAAAAGCACTAACGTGAGGTTGGGAGCTTTTGCGTCTTTGTTCTAGAGTCTTTTGCCGTATGTACTTGTTCAGGCATTTTAGTACTTGCTCAGGCATTTTAGAGCGATGGTGAGTGTTGACCAATTGAGGTCCATCTACTATGCCTTGGTGGAATCCCAGCTTAGGTATGGTTTGATAGCATGGGGCAGTGCACATGATCATCATCTTTCCCCAACCAAAATGCTGCAGAAGTGGATTTTGAAAATCATTTATAGAGAGAAAAGAACATTTTCCATGCAGAAGCTCTTTGAACTTTCGAGATTCCTTGATATCAGGGAACTTTATTTTCAGTGCGTAATAAGTAAGGAAAAATTCACAAGGAACAAAAAAGTTACGAAGAATAAGTACTTTACAAGATACCAGCCGCTTGCCGTGTATATTCCGAAAGTTAACAGAACCCTTACTTTGAGAAGCCATGTGTTCCTTGGTCCAATATTGTATAATGAAACCCCCACAGAAATCCGTGCACGAAACTCGCCTGCAATGTTCAGGAGGAGAGTCAAGGATTGGCTACAGGCGAGTAGACCCTTCTCGCGGCTCCTCTTGACCTAGTGGCATAGTTTTCTATAGTCCATTTTCGTTGTGTTTTTCTACGGTGCATATTCTATTGTGCGAGTGAACCATGTCATTTATGATGAACGTATGGCTTTGTATCTTACTTACCTACACCGATGATTGTTTTTGTTCTACTATATCTTTAGATAGCGATTATTTTTGAGAGAGCATTTTTGTGCTATTACATTTGGATGGAGGGATTAGTTAAAGTTATCAAAGTATTTCTCAATACTTTCGTGGTGTTTATCTTTTCTTTTATGCCGGGACGTCTTGAGCATGATACACGGAAAGGCATGCATGCTTATATTTTGTGTAGCGTGTGTAGCTCAGATGTGTTGGGAGAATCATTGTTTGGTCTTTGACCGTGCTGATCCTTCCCCAAAGAATGTTTCTTTCAATGGTTGTATTTTATATTGTCATTGGTAGTTTGCAGAAATTTTTTGCAACCCGTGTCCACATACAAGCACCGGCTGGTTCTGTGGAATTATTATATTCACAGCCTGTATTTTATTTATGAATTGTACTTTTTTATGTGTGTGAATAAATTATTATTATTCTTATTATTATAGTTTTCCTAAAACTTTGTTCGAAGCTGTAATTGCCTTCTCCATAATACTCATGTGATTGCTTTTATAAATTTTGACAACGTACATTATTTCATGAATTCTACGAAAATTTCCAAGCTTATTTGTTTCACCCCAATTCAAATATCTTCTGAATGATCCAATGGATATTCTAGGAGTTATAAAAATTTCAAATGCTCATAACTCTTGAATAATTTGACGTATTTGGCCCAATAACTTGGCCGAAATATTTGAATAGTTGAACTTTTCTGAAAATATGAAACCTCTATCTTATCTCTTTCGGAAGATGGATAATATACAGCCGGACGAACATACTGTTTGGCCCAGTATTCTTCATCAGGATGTCAAACCCAATAAATTGAGACCATATTCGTCTGGATATTCGAAAATTACAGACATGAGACATGAGCTACCATCATAGCAGCGGAAATAAATAAGAGTGACAGCAGAGATGAGCAAAGATACAATGAATATACGTGGTGAAAAATAAATGTGACTTTAAAAATAAAACAAAAAACATATGGCTACTCGAGTAAGATAGCTAGATAAGACATTCTACATAAAAAAGAGGATAAAAGTAAATTCACAAAAAACTACTCAGTGATATTGATCACCGGCAGTCATTATATCTGAGTTATTACATTCACCGACCAAGAAACTGTTTCATCAACTACCAAAAGAGCCATATGAAGAAAAATATTAGGTTAAGAGAGTTGATTGTGAATGATAATACCGCTATACCTCTTGGAGCCCATATCCTGATAACCCAAAATTAAAAACAATAATACGGTCGCCTTCTCTCTGTAACAACAATAATCTTGATATGTTATGTGAAAGAATTATGTTAAATATCACCAAGAGAATGGAGATTTGAATTTCGGAAACAAACAACCTTTAGATTAGAGCAATGAATAACTCACCCCAAGTCTTTCTACCCGAATCAAACGTTTCAAAAAGTCCTTATTTTGCTGGTCCAGCATCTGAGCTTGATATGCATCTCTGTATAAAATAAGCGGTTTCAATCTCGTGAGCATATTCATCATTGGAGGCTTCATATCAATCTTCGATTTGGCATAAAAACACTGAAATACATTAACACTCAACATTGCAGACGGAATATTAACTAAAATTTGTTAATATTTAAAAGTATTTCAGTTAATAACACAAAAATAACATGTCCTATTCACAATAACTAAGTTTTTTACATCACTTAATATAATAATTCATATATGCAAAGAATTTCTGTTCACAAGTTATCACTGAATACGTGTCTGCAACGTTCTTCGAACAACTTCCTATCGTCTATCCAGACATCAGCTATGTATGATGATGACTGATTTCGAGCATTTTCTCGAACATTCTTGCACCTTCGAGAGAGAGAGTTCTCGAAAACGCTGCACCTTTTCATCCTGTCTCCATATCACAGTTTATAGTCTTTATTACGGCCGGACTGTCATGAAACGGACGGCGACATCATTCATAATTTAATTAAATCCATCTTTAATCCTTTGTCGGCGCACCCAAGTCCAAGTCCGTAAACGGTATAGTTACAGTATAATACAATATTTGAGGATTACACAGGGTATCTGACTGCGACATATATTTTAACCATAAATTGTTCAGATTAAACGATACATTGTGAACTAAAATTTGTTGACAGGATAACTTACACATATACAGGGTGGCAATGTGAGAAAGCAAAACTGTCGCAAAGGTAACACGGAATATGTCCAATCCGCAGGCACTCCATGAGGTGGTATTGTATCTAAATATTAGCAGAGTAAGGTAGTGATCAAAAACTCACCCTGTATAAAAATATAGAGCTGTTACATAACGAATGGCAATCACCGAACTGATTTGGAGAAGTTTCGGAGATCGCAATTGAAATAAACTATCAACCTAAACTAATATCAATATTCATAATTTGCAACACTAATTATTAAAAGTATACCACCATATAAATTTCAGTTTTTTCTTTAAAAAATGCTTTTAGTTTTACATCGATTTTAAGATTCAAATATGGGGTTTCTTGGGAAAAAGATGGTACTTACCTTTTTCCTATGTTCGTTGTAGGCTTTCAAATCACCCATCCAAAGATATTTATCAGTGCCGCTCTTGTTGTATCTTGGAGTAGTTGTAGGCACAAATTTTGTACAGAGACACGTCTGACATACACAAACTTTTTTCTTTCCGTATTCATCCATAATTTTATTACTACCGAAATTTTAATGGAAAAACTATTCACGACTTGACAACTGAAGTTTATATAACCAACTAGAGCACAGAGTTCTGTAAACATAATTTTTACGCAAAAAGTGTACAACAGGTGTTAACAAGTTGACAAGCGCCGACATGACGCGCTTACGCTATAAGCGATACGACCATCAAATACTTCATTTCACATAAAATGTCTTTACATGGGAAAAAGATCATTATCTTAAATCCCAGAGCACAAAATTTCAAATTCCGATTGGTTTTCCATAAACGTCTAATAGGCCAACGCTGTGAATCGCCCTGTATATTAGTGGAAACATTATCTACAATTTGAAGAAAACGATGATTATTCAGTTTTTTTGCCTGCTTATCTGGGCAATCTCTCTTTAGCGTGAACTGTGGTGCCGCAAATAATAGTCCAAGGTTTTTTATTCAATAACACAAAATAACAAGTTACAATAACTAATATACTTACAACATTTTAAATAGTGACAGAAAATTTATATTCACATCTTATACTCCCGCCTTCGCAGGAGCCTATTATAAGGTGCGTGTCAAAATTACGGAACAAATTTTCTCAAAAGAAAAATATTTGGCAACAAAATACTGAAATAGGTCAACTTTTGTTTCACTTTTAACAAATTATTGTGCCTTTTTGAAGGATTTTTGTTGCACCCTGTGCCATCCCCATCAACCTTTAAATTTTTTGAATAGGGAAAGTGGGTCATGTGGTACTTTTTTGGAAAGGACTCTGTATCTTCGTTACAGGCTTGCAGAAATTTTCAAGAATTTTTTTTTGCGAAATTAGTTTTCAAAAACAAAAATTTTTTTCCACATGACCTATTTTCTCTATCGAACAAATTCAGAAGGTATGCCACAGAGTGAAAAAAAGTCCTTAAAAATGAATAAAAATTTGTCGCGTAGGTACTGTATGTATGAACTATAATTTCTAGATTATTAGACAGACTTCTGCATGTTCGGCACCATTTTATCCTGTCTTTTTATATGACAGTTATGATCTTTATTACAGCCAGATTCTCCTGATACGGACGACGTCATTCGTGATCAATTTATGACTGGTCTAATTATTTAACCTCCGTTATTTAACAGTCCGCCCTGTAGCGAGGATCACACTCAGCATCTGTTACAATAGTTTTGAAGTGGGACACTGAAGTAAAGGGGAAGCGCATAATTTTCAGTATATTATTTGGAGCGATTTTTCTGCAGAACTAGCTGATTATATTGGGGGGAAAATTAATTGAGTCATCGTAATTATGACAAGAAGAAAAAACATCCTAAAATTTCGAATAAAGTTTATGAAGTTACGTTCGCGCTTCATAAAATAATGTAAAAATTTAGAAAGCACTGACGTGAGATCGTTTGATAGGTGCCCTCAGAAAATTCCAGAATGTTGACTGCCCATGTCAGCACTTTTCAACGGTTGGCTGAACAGTGTCTGACATAAAATCTATCAATCAATATTCGCTGTTAATGAAACGGAACACTGCGTGCTTAGCAGAGGAGCCGAAGCAAACGCTCCAGTCAATTATTACACTACATATAAGGTGAAGTAAGAAGCAATGAAAAAACAATCAATAATTTATTAATATATGAAAAATCGTTTTAAAAATCAACTTTCATTCTGACTTTTACCTAATGAGATTTGTCGCTCAACAATTTGACTGAAAGTTGTTTTTCCGATATTTACAGATATACTTTGAATACTCCTAAATAAATTGTCAGAAGAAATATTGTCAGGTAAACGAGTCAAAAACTGGGCACCATCCAAAAAATCCATTTTCATTAAAGTATCCTGATGTAAATAGAGTATACCTGGAAAGGAAAAGCATCACACTTTGATTCCAAATCTAATTTTAAAACAACACTACAGTAGATGCTAAGTAACTTGGCCAGATTGAAGCGCAGATAAATGGATATGATCTTAACAGATACATCAGATAAAACAATGACCTTTAGGTTGTTCAGGGATTATTCTTACTATCCAACACCGACAATTCTATTTATTTAAAATACCATTCTGGTAAAATTTTCCTGAAGTTTTTTGTTAAAATGGTTCAAAATGCTGTCATATTCTTTGGAAAATTATTTTTTGGTCTAAAATTAACTTGAAATATTGTTTTCACTAATTTTAACATATAAAAAGACACTTCAGAATAGATTGACGTTCTCAAAACTCTTAATTTATGTAATTTGTTGCATAAATTAAAATATTATATAACTGGTGATGAAAAATGAATTTGAACCTAAGCGACAAAAAGATTTCTATTTATTCAACAATTTCAACACACGCAATGGTTGATTATAAATATATAACAATTATTGTAACTATTCCATTTAATTATAGATGATAAACTGTTTTATGCTTTACATATTATTTGGCTTTAACTGTATCATGCAAAAATTCTTATGTTAAACTCACCCAAGGCAGTCTTGAATATAAACTCGTATCCATCTCTGAGGAAGACATCCCAAATCCTACAGGCGACATCTAGAGGCATGGCTTTCGCAAAAATTGTATATATCCAATCCAACAGATACAAATCGGGCGTGAGCCCAGATTTTTGGAAATGAGAACATAACTTTGGTAAGTTATAATTAAACACTTCATGAAACGCTTCAAAATAAGCCAGCATTTGATTTTGGTTCAATGTAAACGCTGATAGATGGAGGGGCTGATTCAAGAGGTTGGCAAAACAGATGAAGGCACTATTTTGCTCCATATTCAGAATTAATATGGCGGCAATATAGGACATCCCTTGAACATAACCAACATCAGGTCTGTAACACACATAGGCGGCTAGGAGAGAATGTAAAATTTGCGAGTATGGTCCACCTTCTTGGAATATACAGAGGTGAGGAAATGTTCTTGAAATATCTAATTTTATGGCATCAAGGCTGCGGTCTTGACCAAGAGATTCACTCTTGGGGTTATTCATTATTTCGCGTGCTCTTTCTCGGCATATTTCATATAGCTGCTGAGTTAGATTCAATTCGTTTCCTATCGCCAAACTCCAAACTTTTCCTCTAACATTCGAGGGGAGACCTTGCCACCATAGCTCTCTGGTTTTCTTGTTGTCTTTCCTGAAAGAATCTCTCTTCAGTCCTTCCAATACTTAAAGAAAACAAAATAATTTTGGAAATTCACAGGACTTTATTGGTAGTTGATTGTAGTTCCTGGAGGGAAAAATAGATGGCACCACAAAAATGTGATTCGTATTTTGACATATGGGTGGGGAAATATCAATCAGAAATAATGTAAGTTTGTTAAATTTCTTGTTTATACAGATTAACCTCTATAAGCTTGTGGGAGTCAGGATAACCAGTGTGTGTATTCTATTTAGATTTTGTTACTTTGTCCTCATGCTACCTTAGACACCGCACTTTTAATTTTTGATCCAATAGTGAAAGCTGAACAAATACCTTGACCAAGAGAATTTTTTTCCTAGCCCTACGCTTAAACCTATAACCTCTCAAGTTGGTGGACAAGGCTTTGAATGATTGATCTATGTGTAACACATACTTTGATAAACCGGACTTATATTGTCTTGAAAGCTAGTCATAACCCTTTATGTTCTTTTTCAATGGCAAGCTAATATGGAAGTGGGAACTTTGCAGATCTAACATGCTCTTATAGAGGTTGCTTCAATAAGAGATATAAAGGCTAGCACTCAAAGCGATTTCTTTCCATTCTGCATTACTGAAGATGCTTATTGTTAAAGAGGTGTAGTGAATAGTTTCAGACATTTTATAAGAGCATAAAGCTGCAGAAACACTCAAATCAATTATTAACTTTTCCAAAAATTCATCAATAATAATATTAACAATGTGTAAACATGTGAAAATTATCGATAATTGTTAAGTCAAGAACTTTTTCATAGACCTCCTTGATGACAATATATCTTCAATGGATTAAATAATTTGATAACTGAATTTTTTTGCTTTTACTTCACAATGCAAGCTGTTCCAACCCTGAGTTTCGTTCATAAAACTACCTTTAATCATTTCATAAATTACCATTGAAATTCAGTACCTACATTATTTCCCAACTTGGTAAAACTTTTTGAGCAAAAAATTTTGCAGCATTAGCCATGCCTTCTTCTTGTAATAATTGTTTCCTTTCTAATTTTTTCTTCATAACCGAGTGTAAGGCTTCTTTCTTTTTGGCTGCCGCTAATATGGCTTTGTATTCTTCTCTATGTTTTTCCTCTTCCTCAGAAGATTTTGCAGGCACGTTTGGAGGTCTTAAAGAAATAACATAAAAATAGATTATTTATGTAATCATTTTTCATCCTGATGACAGTGTCATTTGGAATTACTACACAAATATTTCTTTCATTGTCTTAGGATCTGATTGAACATATCTTTTAGTTAACTTACCTCGAGTATTGAATTAAAGCAGATGAACTTGCTACATTTTGATGTGTGACAGAAGAAATAGAATGATTGTTACTTCCAAAATATTTAAGGAAGTTTCCAATCGAGGAAGGTACATCGGACGGTTTCCAACCAAGTAAAACATTTCTGAAAATAAATGGCATAACAATCTCTCAATTTTTTACATCTTTTTCTAGAAGCACTTTGGTGTGAATTCATAAAAAAGTGAAGTGTTCTAGAAGAAATGGTTTTACCTGTTGAGAAAATTTGAAAGTTTCCTCTTCGACCTACATCCCGGATCAACTTGATTAATATTTGGTTGAAAATTATTGGTTGAAGGGCACCCATTAGGCTTTAGATCAGATTCAAAAATATTATTCAGTTGTTTAGTATCACTAATTGCATTTTCTGATAGAACATTCTCATTTTGATTCAGATCTCTATTTATTACACAATTACTATCTAAACATTCATTCCTTTGAGATTGGGACGTAATTGTTGTACCATCACAAGTCAATGATATGTTTTCAATTGCTTCATTTATGGAACAGATCTCTACGTTCTTTCTGAATTGAGTATTATTGAATTTGCATTTTTGACAGATATTGGATTCTTTTGTCCTATAACTTTTGTTTTTATCACATTTTTCTGGCCATGTTCTGAACCAGGAATCACTTAGAAGGTAAGGAGGAGAGCAGTGGCAGGAACTGCATTGATATCCATCACATAGGCTTAAATTTCCATTTTGAGATTTACAGAAACCATCAGGCAAACTTCTGCTTATTGAGTTTTTAGCTGAAGGACACTCTTTTTTTTGACCCATAGATTGGTCTGAAGATGTTGAGCTACATTGCAGCACACAATTGTCCTCAATTAAATCATCATGAACAAGAATATCATTTTCATTCTCAATATCAGCAACATCTGAGAGGAGGCATCTGCTTCGATGACATTCGATTTTCATCACTTTGATAATAACAATAATAAAGAACTACACTCAACTAGTATGTAATTTGATATTACTCTTATAACCTTCAATTATAATTGTGCTTTTTGAAACCCGATTGTTCGAAAACATTCTGATTGAAATCACTGGTGAAATTATGATTGAACACTAATAATTTATGGGTTTGACGATGATGGAAATAGCGAAATCTTTGTTCGTAAACATATCAACATTCCTTTGCTTGCAGTTTTTTCCACGAAATTAAAAGCAAACCACAGATAATGGAGTTATTGTGACCCCCTCTGTGGAGTCACCCATAAACATTAATTGATTCTGTGAAGAAAATAATTCAAGATCAAACATTTGACGCATGTCTCAAGCATTGAATCTTCAATACGAATTAAAAATAATAACACTTTGAAAAGGAAGATAAATCATTGGTCATACATCCGGCTTGTTCTTTTATCACACATACTCATGATTAATTTACGAGGTCATTTAAGAATATGAGAACCGATAAGATACAAAATACCTACTTCGTTAAAGTAGATTTCAGTTAAAAAAATTATGTTATGAATGATTAATTTATATTCATATTTATTGTGAAAGCTTGAATGGAAAGCAGGTCAATTGGTGCACTAGAGATCTAGATTTAATTAACCTTCTTGCTGTTTCAAGTACTTTTCATCGAGAACCAAATTTGTTTAAAACGTCAAATTTCTTATCCAATTTTATAAAAGGAAAAACACGATATATCGTTGCTCGTTAGGTATTCGTCAGATGGCAAAAAAAAATTTTACGCATATAATATAGAGATTGAAGATATTGTGAACGTTAGTCAATAATTAAGTCTTATTAAATAACAAATTTATTTACTTCACCACTTCAGTATTATAATACTTTATATAGAGGTCCAATATTAATTAGTGACGTCAATAAATTATTGATTCCTGGCACGTGGGGTAAACGAAAATACCCAATGTATGTTCAGCAGTATTTCTTATTTTTTTTGTATTTTTGGTAATTTTTGCCAGCGCAGTTGTATAAATAATTTTTTTGCATTCTTTTTTTGTGAAATTAATGTTTAAACAAAAAAAAACCCGGCTAATTGCGTTCCTCTTAAAATAACTGTAGAATTTGAAGTTTCTTAATAATTTCGCTTTCACTACTAAGATGGATATTTACTCCAGTAAAATTTCAAAAAAAGCCAATAGAAGGTATTCCTAATGTTAATATTTGTTTCTTAATATAAGGTGTGATTCACAATCAATACAGTGCATTAGAACCCATTGTTTTCTTACAGGTAATAACTTTAAAAGAAATAAAAATTGATTCTTACATTATATTTCTTCAATATTGGAATAAATCATCATATAATTAATTATCTGGAAACTTTATAATACATTCTATGAATAGATAAATCGTGAAAAAATAAAAAAAATAAAACAAAAACTTATGAAGCTCTTGTGCTCAATTTTTTCAGTACTTTCAATCCTTGTTCTTCGTATTCCTCTTTTGACATCCAGAACTCATCTCTATCTTTCACAACATCTGCTAAAACAGCACCTCCGATGAAAACCATGTCTTTTCTTCTAGGAGGATCTTCAATTCGAATTTTGAATTTATTTAACTTTGAAGTGTCATTTTTCAGAACTCTTTCCAAATATAATTGTTTAATTTCTCTTTCTAAGCGTGATGGCAATCCTGGATACATTGTGGAGCCTCCAGACAGAACTATATGTTTGTAAAGTTCCGGTCTCATATCTATATCGGCAGCCTAAAAAAATTTGAATTCATCATATATCATTATAGTTGAAAAAGGTCACTCAGCACTTTGAGTGAATTATTTTAGAACTAATGCTTATGTTCTTTTCCAAATCCTCATTAAGTTTGGTCAAAAAGAAACTCTATATGTTTTTCAGTGTAAATGCAGTAAATGGCAGCTGAACTATTTAAGATCTTTTATTCTAGTATTTGGTCCACAATATGGCATTACAAACTATGCAACTGATTTTATAAATCCTGAAGTTCTGACAGTGTTCAGTTTTATTTTTAATTACACCTGAAGTAAGAAAAATATGCATCCTTTTGTTATCATATCAGCAAAAAAAAAAAATCATGTTTTTATTGACAATTTTGTATCCTCCACAAATGCCTCAAAAGTATGACATTAAATGAAAATAACGAAAATGGATGGAAATCTCTATCGTCACCATTTAATACTATTAAATACCCTGTTGATTTAGGAACGAATATATTCCAGTAGTTATTAACGATGGTTTAAATACTGAAATGAGATGTTATAATATTGATAAAGTAAATTTGACAAAATACATGCTTTATTCAACATTTTAATTGCAAAGATTTAGCTGTTTCAGTTGATTATAATCATTTTGAAGCTTACCTGAATGGTATTGAAAACCATTTCAGCTATTCCTTGTCCTTCAACATTAATCAAATGTGGTTGAAATAGGGCTTCAGGTGCTTCAAACCTTTCACCCCCGACTTTAATTACCCTTCCATCAGGTAATGTATATGGTTCTACCAATACTGTTGTTTCTAATGCTAATTTTTGTTCCATTTCTATGTCATAACTTATGTAGCATAATTTTTCTTTCATCATTCGAACCTAAAAGTCACAGAAATCTTTTAGAGTGATTTGAGAAAACCAATTGTAAAGTAATTAAAAATAAAATGCAATTACTGTTTCAAAATCAGCCGAATGATTGAATGCATATCCTCTCAACAGTAACAACTTTATAAGATAACGGGTTATATCTCTGCCAGCTATATCCAACCTTCTGGTTAAATGAGGAAGCGAATATTCTTCATATACAGGACATATGTGAGTTACGCCATCACCAGAATCGATGACTACGCCAGACAATAACCCCTGCAAAAAAAAAGTTCTGAAGCTTTTATGCAATTCTTGTATGAGGGCAAAAAAATTGAAAAAGGGGAGATATATTACAGATTCTATTTATCAAATAATCTGTAATTGTTTCAGTTAACGAACTTAGGTGGACCATTCAGGTTGTGAACATAACCCCCAAATTGATCTCCATTTTCAATATTGAATTTTGTCATTTGAAACCATTCTTGATTCAAAATAAAAAATTGCAAGCGTAAGCCTACTTCAAGCAAAAACCTAGAAAGGTCTTTCGCTTGAAATAGGAAATTGTGACTAAATGATAGTCAATGAATATAAAAGTAATAAATATTAGAATTATAAATTCTGATTGGACTTCGATATTCAAAAAATGAATTTGCATGTTTCCATAAAATTGGGTTACTGATAATTTATTCATATTATAACTTACTTCAGCGATTTATAACATTGTTTTACAAACCTGAGCGTATAAAGTTAACACAGCCTGGATTGCTACATAAGCCCCTGCAAATCCATATTTTTCAAACATAACCTCTATCATTCTCTCCCGATTTTTGAGTGGATTCATTGGAGGCTCAGTGAGCAAAATCTGTGAAAAAAATTAATGTAGTGAAAAAAAAAACATGATACATATTACATCCTTCGATCAGCAGTTTGATAAAAATAATTTTAGGATCTTTGTGTTAACATATTTATGACTTCTACTGACCACTGTTTGGAAATGTTCTTATATTTGGCTGAAATATGATTTCTTCACCTTTGTTTCTCGAGGATTTAAATTCATTTTCTTAGGACCAAAAGTATAATCCCAGACATGGCACATATCTTCCCAATTTTTAACAATCCCATTCTCCATTGGATAATTCACTTCCAGAAGTGACCTCAATGCTGATGCTTCATCTCCTACCATAAGATCCTAAAAAAGTTGAATTTTTTAATCAATTAACATGATATTTCAGAAGGTAGATAGCCACATAGTCCACTTTACTTACAGGAAGTGTACTAGCAACTCCCTTAAGCATGAAAAGAGTTATTATTACTATATTAATTAGTGTCATTTCTTCAAACAAAATTCAGATATTGTTAATAAAACATGTAACAAAACAGAAAACTCAAAAAATTACTGAACACTGCATATTTTATGTTATCACTGATAGTCTTTCATACAAATTTACGAGTGTTAATTAAAATAAAATCCCAGACAAGTTAGCCAGCTTTATAAAATTAGTCTTTGAATTTTGATTATTTCCATAATCAAATAATTTCAAGACTTAAAATGAACTCTTGCTTCAAAGTAAAATGAATATTCCATTCTCAAAGCGGAAATATGTTATAATTTCCTACTGCGTGATTAAAATAGAATCGGTACAATATACTGGAAGCCTAAGCTGACCATTTCTGAATTGAAACATAGCAATACGAATTTGACTAGTAGTGCAATTTATTTCAAGTGAATGTTTGAACTATAGAAAAATTAATCGGTACTATTCGTGTACTTGTTTTCGTTGATGACTAACAAGACAGACCTGAAAACTAGGACTGCACTGGTGAAACAATAATAATGGTCACCTTAGAGTCGCATAAGGTACGCGGTTATGTCAAAAATTCATAGGTAAATTTCACGCAAAAAACCATCACAAAAAACAAGATAATTGAGAGAATGACTCACGTTTACATGGAGGCCCTAAAATTGAAAATTGGATTTTCTGAAATTCAATTACGAAAACAAATTGCTAGATACTTGCCTTTACTTCAATATCTCCTATTTTATTCACAGCCCTGATGATAGGCCTTCCTACCATGGATGGAAATATATGAGCAGGGAAGTTACTACCGGCATATCCGCATTTGACAAACTGTAAAATGGTCACATAGGATTTTCATAAACTTCAAGGGATCTCTTCTTACCCCAGTGCCATTATCACACACGATAACTTTCCTTCCATGACTATCCATCGCAAAAAATAGTATTTACACTTACTTTTTATTCAATATTTAGATAAATTTTAACTGACAGCTCATAGTTTTCGTTTACTGCATACCACACCTAAACATTTTGATTTGACACTTGACAGTTGCGCAAGATCTACTACAGATTAAAAGTCGGATGACTAATATGCATTACAACTATAACACAGAATTTTATTTAATATTTGATCTCAATTGGAAAAAAATTCAAGACCATTAGGTAATATTTATAAAATACACGTACACAAATACTAGTAAAAATATTTAATGTTTCACTTCCTCGCCCGTATGCGTATAAACAAACCGGCAAGGGCGTAATCTTTCCTTACCGAGGTTGCAAGTCATTATTACACATCAAATTCAAATGATAAATTCGACAATTTCATCCATATGAATTGAATTCAAGCAATAATTGTCACTTCATTAATGAACCAACAAACTGATATACAATTGTGCTTATGCGGAAAAAAAAATCGTGTCACTTTGAAATCCTATCTGAAGTAAAGGAATATTATTAAATAAGCTTTTGGGTTGTTGTTTTGATTTGATGAGATTTAATTGCTGTTTTCAATTGACCGTGAACACAATCCATTTGCTGCTGGGGGGATGCGATTCGTGCCTTTCAACTTGCTGAACAAGCATGAATCGAACTGTTTTCCTTGATCAGTGGTGATACGGAGTGGTATACCACATATCGCTATCCAGTGAGTGTAGAATTCCCTGTTGTCGCTTCTTGATTTTTCTTCGGAATGGCCTGTGGCAATACAATTGCGTGTCTATTTTTTGCAGTATGATGCAATAAACGGCCAGAAAAAACATTGTATGACCATTTTCGTGGAGGCATTGATATCTGGGTGTGCCAGTCTGTGGATAGTGTCGAAGGCTGCTTTGCTGAATGGCTTCATGATGAAAAGTCGTGCTTGTGGTGTCACAATATAGGGCGATGTCAGATCAATGTGGCTTCCCCCTTTTAAGACGAAGTCCGGTGTTACTGAGCAGGTATCTTCGTAATTCGTCATCTTTCTCTGGCACTCTGTAAGGGCTTCAAATTCTACAGTAGCTTTGAGTTCGTCTACTCGGGAAAGGGTATCTGCGACCATATTGTCTTTTCTAGCTATGTGGCTATGTTGGCTTCTGTCGGAATGCAAATGTCAACGGTTTGTGGTCCGTAAAAATTGTGAAGTTTCGTACTTCTACCATGTGCCGAAAGTGTTTGATAGCAAGATAGATAGCCAACAGTTCTCGGTCATAGGAGCCATAATGAGTTTCAGTTTGGGTGAACTTCTTGGAAAAGAATGTAAGAGGCTGCTATTCATCTTCGATCTCCAATAGCGATACCATGCGCTGCATGTATAAAATACTGGGGTATGCACTTTGCATAATTTGAATGGAAACGTCATTTCAAATCTTTGGACCTAGGGATTGATTCCTGTGACGTTCACGAGAGGGCGCAACCATGCAAATTATTCATTAATATCTGACAGATATTCGATTCCATTCACTCATTCATTTCAACGTCATAAAGGAATGACTGACATTGTGTATTATAGAATTCATCATTTCGACACTTGCAGAATATTTAATGCAATTTTTCTTTCACGATGAACAATTTTTTTGTGGAACTGAATTGGAAAATTCATTATATTGCTAGATTTAGTATTTTCATTTTGCGTAATTGGTTGATGCTAGACTAGTTCTAGCTTCTTCGAATGCCATTGAGGTTTTTGGTGTCTATGTTATCTTTGTCCTCATTTTTTCACTGGTGCCAGTATGTTTGATGAACTATGTATGAAACGACGCCGACGGTAGAATTTTACCATACCCAGAAAACGTCGTAGGTCGTTCGCTGTTGTTGAGTGGCTGTAGTTTGAGATAGATAATCTCTGGACTCGATCATGTGATAGTTTTGCCTCATCTGCCGAAATTAGATAACCCAGAAATTTCACTTCTGATTGGCTAAACAAGCAAAGGTTGGTTTGAGTACAATGGAGTAGTTGCAAAATTTTTAGGAAACGATTTGAAGATGCTCTAAGTGTTCCTTTTCTGATTCTGAGGAGATCAATATGTCGTAGTTGTAGGAAAAAAATGTAAGCCTCGCAATACCTGATTTATGAATAGTTGGAAGGTCTGGTACCATTTCAGGTGTGGTGATAGCTGTTTTATGGACAGGCAATTCCAAGACGCAGCATGGCGTCGATTCTTTCTTTGCTGTTGTTATCTTATTTGGTGCCCAGCGTCGTAGTCTCCAAGAGATGCCGATCCTGGAGTTGTGTTAATGTGGTGTTTTGTGTTGTGCCTTTACGCCTTCTGGAGCTCCCCCCCGGTCGGGTAATTTCTGGGTAGGACATCAATAGTTCATGACACTCGAATGATCCCTTAACCGTCTTCACGTTGTTTACCTAAGCACAGTAACTTTCGAGCAAGTGTTCCCATCTCTAAGTAGCTTGAAGCTATTGTGTAGCCAAGATGTCATTGTCGAATATCGATTTGAAAATACCTTGATACGATAAGGTTTAACTTCGTGATGAAGAATCCGTGGCTAAATTTAAGTGCATATAGCCTTCCGATCGATCCGTACATGTAATAATTTTTGAAGAAGATCAGCTAGAGTTTCTATTTATTCAGAATGTTTTTCTTGATGAATAAAAGAGCATTTTTTAAATCTTTATCCTGATATCTCTTTTATTCATCAAGAAAAAAAGTGTTTTCTTGAATGAAACAATGTATCATTGATACTTCAATCGAAAGTGTTTGACTATAATGGTCAGTTTTAAAATATTTTTGGTTTATTTACACTTTTCAAGAATTGACTTGTTCAATTTAATTATAAACAAGGGGTCAATTGTCCCAGTAGCCCTGCTAAGTTCGTTGTTGGTCAAATCCTTCTAATAACTCGTAGGATATGAATATTGCAAATAGGTAAGCCATAAATAAAATTCAAAGAAGGAGCTGAAATCTATTCCTGAAAGCGCATATAAAAAATGGTTTCATGAATAGAAAATAAAAATTTAGAAAGCACTGACATGAGGTCAGATTGCTTTGGCGCTTTTGTTGAGCTACTTGCGAGTAAATATTCAAACCATAACAAATCTATAAGCACTCTGATCACGTGAACAATAGTCTTTTCCCGTACTATGGGACAATGTGATGCAAATATGAACGCCTAATGAATGAATAAACCTATATCTCAAATTGAAAATAACTACTCATAATTTTCCCCAAGTTTAGTTCGAAGCTATAATTCCCTTTTCCTAAAAACCTATGTCAGTGCTTTTCTGAATTTTGAAAAATTTTGATTAATATTACGCCAACTGACACTGATGAATGAGCCCGGCATTTTTCAATCGAATATCGATCTGTGATGGCCATCCTTCAAAGAAAATCATCGGGACGTATGTCATTTCTCTTTTCTCTTGAGTAAATTAAAAAAATGATCATATCTTTAGATGGAAAAGAGCTACGACAATGAAATTTGAGGATAAGTAAGATATCGATCACCTCAATATATTCACGAATTTTTATTGAAATCCGAAAAATATCTTATGAGATAGTGAGGATTAAAAAATATTTTTTTGGGAATTTTTTAAAAATTTTCTAGCGTGACGATTTCTGCGAAATTTTGCGAGCTGTTTTGTTGCAGCCTCCCTCAACAATATTTCAAGTATCAATTTGATCGGATGTATATTCTAGTAGTTATTGAGGAAACAAAATTCCAAATGTTCATAACTTGCACCATCCGACGGATTTGGCCCACTAACGAACTTGACCGAGATATTTGGACAATTAACCTATTCTGAAAATATGAAAACTCTAGCTGATTCCTTTTGGATGCTAGAGAGGATACTGCCGGCCGGACAGACTCAACTTTCGCCACGAATTCTTCATCAGGGAGTTGAACCCAATCGATTGAGACCATTTTCGACTCGATATTCCAAAATTACAGATATTCGGGCAAAATGATAGGCACTCTGTTCGGGTGAACAAGAGCGCCAAAAAGCATTGGCATTAGCGTATCGCTTCAAATGGAGCATATTTTGAAGGAGATTCAATAAATATTGTTGAAGTTCATTATTTTTGAAATTTATTTGTGTATTTGATTGTGACGACTTCAGTGCTCGTGTGTAGATCGAATCACTTAACGAACAAGCGTTCAAGAATTCTTGTCATCACGTCAGTGATTATTTTGAGGCTAGCAATGAAACTCATTGTGAAATTCGATGAATTTATTTTCTATTTATAATAGTTATTAAATGAACATTTTATGTACAAGAGAACACATAATCGACATGCTAATAAAATGTAAACAATTTTCATGATATGTATGACTTAAACATCTATAAACGACTTTTACAGAAAAAGGCGAATTTAGAGGGGGAATGAACATCAATACAAATTAATGCAGCAAAGAGGATTTTTATTCAATTATTTTGAAGTTATCCACGTATCTACATTTATTTTGTTTGTGCATGGAACTCAACGGCTAATTTCTTACAAACAACATAATCAGATCAAAAAAGTTATCACACATTTTTTTTTCTGCATTGAAAGTATATATAAGTTTTTTCATGAAATTGTTGCATGTTTGAGTCAAATTTATCTGAAAATGAAAAGATTAGGTAAAATAAGATTTATATTCAATGATTATAATCATTATTACATAAACATGCGTGTTGGGCATTATTCGGGAAGAACTTTTTAACTCATTATATGGGATTTGAATGAAACAAATAAAAATCGAAATGTTATCGATCTTTTCTATTTTCGATTTTATTCCATCAAGAAAATAAGTTTTAATTACAAATGGAGAGGAAAAATATGGGATTGTACTAATTTTCTCCTAGTGCTTGTTTCTCGACACTTCAATTTCCCTAAGTGTAGATAGCGGTAAGGCAAAGAATGAAAAGTTTTTATTTTCAAAAATTTTAAGAAAATTGAACCGCTCCATTTCTGGATGATACTAAGAAATCCTAGAACTTGAACGATTGGAAGACAAATTAACATACATTTGAATGTAGAGATTAACCGTCCATCTTTTGGGATGTTTCTTAATTTGACGTTATTAATTTTAGCTCAAGACATCAAAGAAGAATAGGGTAAATCATTATTCTATTGTATATATGTGCAAATAAATAAGTTAGCATTCAGCTACAGCTAAAACCTTATTGCATGATGGCTTTCGAATCCTAACTTTCGAACAGAAAAACTAACAAACAATGGTGTCAGTAAGCAGTGGCTTACAATAATGATCTAAGCATGTTCTAACCCATGCACTGATTGTCTGGTGCTTCGATTCTTCAGTCTCAGACATATGCACCCTCCCATATTTTTTTAAACCCTATAGATAACCCAACCATTGTGTAGGTTATAGCTGAAATATACAGTCCTGGCTCTTGATCGAACTTGAAAGATTAATTTTTAGTGAAGTCTTTGGTGTTACGCGTGAAACACGCATTGGTGACCAAGGTGCCAAATAACGAATGTAACTTTTAGTAATATGCGTTTCAGATAATGGAAGATTGAATTTATTGTACTTATGTAAATGGCGCAATCAACTTTCATTCACACTCACAGATGTAGGTAGTAAGTAGCATACAGTTCAATCAACTTGGCATTTTTTGCATTTCAAACGTTCGTTTTGCTATTGCCTTTTTGAACGCATTTTGGGTTGCGTTCAGTAAATAGACTGGTCCTGCACAAATGCAAATGTTTCCCAGACATCACCTACAACCAGTCAAAATATGAACATTGTCAGGTGCCAGGTAATATTAACCAAGAAGAATATACCCCTTTTATTTAGAATAATAACCAAGACGGCATATTTGACACTGACTATACCTCTTCTTTTGATATTATTTAAGATTTCTCAGCACAGTTATCCATTAAGGTCGTAAATAAATATATCATTGGGAACATATACTAGACGAAAAATCAGTATTAATATGAAATTAAACCAAGAGAAAGTAGGTCCACAAATTGTGCACCTGCAACTATATCTGCAATATATTTCATCATGTATTCCAATATTATCTCGCAGAAAATACACAATAATCACTGTAAAATTTCTTTTGAAAATTTAGTTTTCTATCTAAAATATATCTAAAACTGGAGGTATACATTTCGAGAATTTAATTCTAAATTTTTCAAAATAAAATGAAGAAAAAATAGAAATATAGTTGACTGCTTTAAATGGTTTCAAGTTAACGAAGAGAAACTATAATTCGTCTGATCCTGATTATTGAATTTAATTGATCCCAGAAAATAGCTTAGAAAACTCAAAATTCTTTCAGAAATCTTGAAAGATATATCTACATACATTTTCAATAATTTGACGTTTTAAAATTTGCTTTTTCACCAATCAGAAGAATTAAATAATAAGAAAGGAATTGGATCTGGAAGACAACAATATCATTCGTATTGGTCCACAACTGTTGTAATAAAGTTGAATTAAAAGGCAATGAGTAGATAATATTAAATTATTAATAAAAATAGTTTGAAATTCTTCAAACTAAGATATTAGATAGATTTTAAATATATAGATGTATTAATTATGAAAATGATATAGAATAGAGGATTCAAGAGGAAAATATGTGGGATGTATGAAATTTTGGGAAAATCACCAACAAAGAAATTGATAGACAACTGAAAATAAGTAGGTAACTAGGTGCACGAATAATTCTTTTCGTAAGAATGATTTTGGGTTAGTTTCGTAATGAAAACTCTTTACAGTGCTTATCTTACTATTATCTGGGACATCTTCAATATTTAGATTCGAATAGTATCTGTTGATTGAATTTTTGAAATGGCTTCTTTCGCAAGTGAACACCTCTATTTACAAAGAATATTACCAAAATATTCTGAACGTTTTTTGAAATTACATTGCCGAAATTAGTGTTTTGTTTGTTGTCCGTTATGAAGATTGTTATTTTTATTTTTGAGATGTTAGTTTTTCAACTCATTGCCACAATTTACTGAATTCATAAAATTTCAAAGCTTGAAGTTGAAATTTCAGTCAATGTTATTCAATATGAAGTTGACAGTATTTGAAATCTTATAATGGAAAAATCACGGTGTGTCAGTCTGGATCTTTCATCAAAAGAAAACAGCTAAGAAGCAATTAACTGTTTCACTCAGTAATGTCATTCATACCAAACAGTTTTAAATGTTACAAATCTTAGCCTAAATATCTTAAATTAGATGACTAGAATGTACAAATAACATTTTAATATCGAAAAGGTAATAAATTCATTCATTGTAAGTGAATCCATTGGAGTAGAAAAATCTACCATTTTTAAAAGGTATGGTACAAAAACGGGACACAAGAGGACAACAAAATCGAATCCATAGAGAATGTACTTAACCTAAACCTGTATGTTTCGAATCGACATTTCAAGGAAGCACGTAATTTAAAGTGTGGGCTTCATGTCTACAGATTATAATCTTTATTTCATAACGAAATTACGTAGGTCTATCAATGAATTTCACGCAAAAGTTGAAGATGAGTTCATAAATTATTTTTGTGAATTTTTTTTCAGTGACTTTGCCATTTTAGTTCAACAAAAACGATTTAGGTAAGCCTATTATCGAACTCTGTGAACGAAGTTATCAATGATTCAGTTTTTATTATCTTCAGATCTCTAAAAGCAGTTACGATAGAAAATGACCGTCCAGTTTTGTAAGCATAATTTTTGAAAATGAAAATTTAAATTAATATAATGCTTTGCTTCAATTAAGATGGCAGTACTTTCAAAAATGCGCTTTCAAAACTTCCTCCTCCCTTCGTTCTTTCTCTAACCAATACCAATATAACACAAAAGTTGGATATTTGCTGAATGGCACTGATGACTTCGCTCGATTTAGAAGATATGGTTCTTCGACATACGCAAAAGTATGCAATATCACAATTAGTTCATTTATTTGTATTATAAGTATCAAAAAAGGGAGACGATAATAAGAATGTGCAACACGTATGTACAAGATTAAATTTTTTTTCACAGAATAGATCTTGAAAATATTTGTCACATCGTGATCGATCGACATTCGCAAACTTTCAGAAAAAGAGAAAACATATATACACGAGGTGGGGGGCACGAATATCACTTAAAAAATTAAGTTACGTAAATGTCACTCTGAACGTTCAAATAAATATCGATCGATTTTTTCTCAATCTATTCTGTTTCAGATTTCAGAACTCCTGATGGTTTACATCCTGGAAAATATAGTCTTGAATCTCGTTGAACATCTAATAGAAAAAGAACATTTATCACTTTAGAAACACAAGGAGAATTATCAGTTAAAATTGTTACAGTTCCATATAGAACACTAACGAACACCTCTATGTGTTCGCAGGCATGTAACCTAAATTTTTTCTCTGGAGGAAGAGATGGATTTCACTAAATTTAGGTCGGTCGCAGGCATTTCTCTTCCAGCATTCACCCATGAGATCGTAGATTTCCCGAGGGCAGGCTGAAGGTCTTGGTAAGTATCTTTGACATCCGTCGTTTTGGTACCAATGGTTGGAATTCTCTACCACCTGTTCACTTGTGAGTTCTGCGTATGGTTGCTGAGTGCAGAACATCAAGATCTCCCAAAGAGTCACGGCGAACGCCCATACGTCACTTTTGGTCGTTTGCTTTCCCTTTAAAGAATATGTGATTGTAATTTCATTAAGTTATGTAGCTTTTGTAAATTATTGGAGAACAAACCCCAGATTCAATAAAGAAATTTGTCTTTTTTTTGGTTAAAGATGGGTTTGTTCAGTAAATGAAAGAGCCTTTCTATATCAACACACCGAAAACTTCAAATCGTCAATCGGAAGAATTGTAAGCGAATTTAGGCAATGTGGAAACGTTTGTGCATGTTTGCTTAGTTCGTTCGATGGAAAACATTCCTTTTGTTCGCGACAGTTTGACAAAATAGCTGCCAACTACGATTAATTACGTCCAGCACAATTGAAGATATCAAGAATACCATTGATGAGATTTTCAAATGAAGAATTGTATTTACATGCTCTTACGGTACAGTTAACACATGAGCTCAAGCCTGCTGAGCATTTTATGCATAGTAAAAACGTCGAATTTCTAGTTGAAGAGGATACAGAAGTGAATGAGGCTTGATCGAATTGAGGATTATGATTTAATGGAGATTTCACTTAACTAAACAGCTACAAAATAACCAAAGCACTTAAAATATCCATTTGATGAGTTATCCGCCGTATAGCGCTGACTTGGCACCGAATGATTTATTTTTATTCCCGTACGTAAAAAATAAAATGAGAGGTCAACGTTTTTGACACCTGAAGAAGCGTTTGATGCGTTCAGAATGCATGTTTTGGAGATATCTCAATCAGAGTGGCAAAAGTTCTTCGACAATTGTTTCAAAAGTATGCAAAAGTGTATAGATCATACTGGGGAATATTTTGAAAAACAGTAAAACAATTTTGGATGAGTAATATTTGTTTTTGTTCTCTAATCCAGAAATATAAAAGGCAACCCTTGTAATCCACTAGGGATTGTTGGAAAGCCGATGCACGGAGTACAGGCAGGTTTCTCATTATTTTGTATTGATGTTCTTACCAAGAGCAGACTTTCCCATGACATCCATCGGAGTGGCAGTTTGGTTTTGGTATCACTGATGTAGTAATCTCCTTCGTATCTATCACAGTACATGGCGTGGTCTGAGATTTTTACAGTAAACGACTTGTCGATGACACAGTTCCTGCAAACACAATCTCTATCATTAAAAAGAAATTTCAATTTTATAACGTACGATTTACTATTGACGACTATTTTTTGCACCAATGGCGGAAATTTCAAATATCTCTTTCATTTCAGAACATTTCAGTTCTAAAAACGCAGAGTTTCCGATTACAACTTCTCGACCAGATTTCAGACAAAATGTGTGATTTAATAATAAAAATTGGCTCGGGATTAAAATTTCAGTGCCTGAACAATTGTATGTGTGCTGCAGAATTAGTTATATAGGGTTGGGATTAAGTTTGGCACCAAATTAATATCTTTAAAATGAAACAGGGGATATTTTTGAAATTTGGCAGCATACATATGAAAATCAGATAATTCAAAGAGTTCTTGTCAAAAAAAGATGTGCCATCTTGGTCGACAACCTCAATAAGAGAGAACAATAATATGAATGTATTTGATTCAGAATAAAATTGCTCTTTGCATTATTTGTTGTGATGAATATTTGAGAATATGTACCAAAAGTTGAATATAAAAATATAGCGACACGATGATGATGTAAACAAGAGCAGAAGTCGTTGAGAGTAGTTGTGATTTTTCAAATCAATAACGATTTCCATCAACGCAGTTTAAGTGTTATCTTTCAAGTGATATCCGAAAGTTTTTGTGAATATGTTTTTCATTTTTTTATCGATCAATACTAACCTATTTTCCATTTTCGAAATTATAAAATTTCTAAGGTAAGTAAATAAAGTGGGTGGTGACAAAGGTCTTATCATTGAATGTGCAAATTATTGAAAGAGCATATATATATAATGAAACTTACCTGGCAGCTAAATCTCGATGTACCAAATCCAGTGATTCTAAATATCTCATTCCTGAAGCAATTTGGGTCGCCAAATAAATCATACATCCATAACTGTAAAAAATGAAAAAAAAAATATTAGAGCTGATAGGTTTAAAGTGACTATACTCAGGAAAGAAAACCCCCTTTTTGTGTGGTTATTTCCAGAGAAACTACGAAAATCTTTTTGTCCAGATTACTCAAATTTCCAAATATTGAGTCAAAATAGGTATTCGACAATTAGGTTCGATTTTATGATGAAGATTTCGTGATCGAATTTGAGTTGTTCCGTCGTCAGATCACTCGTATATGCAATAAATTTTGAAGTAGAGATTGCATGCAAATTTGACTTCATCACGAATTTCTACTCGAGCATCGGATTTTCTTGAGGCATTTCAATTTTTGATGTCGTTTTGATTATTTTTTTAAATTTCCAGTTACTCGATAGGACTGCGGTCCAATATGAATCTGATTTTCAAAATCTAAATTTACTCCCATTTGGCTAAAATTTTTCCACAGGGCCCTAACTCCGAGGTCAGGTCTCAAATTTTTTCTACATTATTCACATGGATAATCGATTTTACGTTTTCGAGAAATTAATCCAACACTTTTGGGAATTCTGATAAGTCTTTCATCGACGTGAGAGCAAAAATCGACAGTACCTTAATAAATAACCTTGAAATGATTTTTCAGAAATATGAACTTCATTACATTAGTTGAAGTATGTGGAAAATGGTGATTTTTGATGCCAACAAGTTGGCAGCTTATCATTAATTTCCAATTATTTTTCTAATAATGATTTCATTCCACAATGATTTCATTCCACACGATGATTTCATTCCACACGAAATAGGTGGAGTAAAGATTTTTCAACATTCCTCGACATTCATTGAATTTTGTGATATTTTGTCCTTTATAAAGGGTTATTTATTTAGAGGTACTTTTTTTTTAAATGAAAAAACATTAATATAAACAAAAAAAATCAAGAGGTGTGATGTCACATAATCTAGCCGGCCAATTCACTGGTCCGAAGCGTGAAATGATCTGCTCGCCGAAATGCTCTCGCAGTAAAGCCATGGTTTCACGGGTTGTATGGCAAGTGGCACCATCTTGTTTGAACCACATTTCGTCGAGATCATGGTCTTCATTTCGAGCAACAAATAGTCTGTTATCATGGTGCGATAATGGTTACCATTCTCAGTAGCATTCAGGCCGTCCTCTGTTTTGAAGAAATATGGACCGATTATTCCACCAAACAGTTTTTTTTTCTGGATTTAACGGCAATTTTTGAGACTCTTCAGGTTGGTCATCACTCCAGATTCGGGTATTTTGTTTGTCCACGAACCCATTAAGCCAAAAATGGGCCTCATCAGTGAACAAAACTTTTGTCGAAAAAAGTGGATCTCCTTCAAGCTTGTCAAGAGCCCAACGACTAAAATTTAAACGACGTGGTAGATCTGTCGGCTCCAGTCCTTGAACTGATTGAATTTTGTAATCAAAAAGTGAAAAGTATCCTTTTTATTATTCAATTGATTGATTTATTAAATCAGACATATTGGTGCAAATGCATTCGTCCAAGAATCATAAATCATGAAAATAAATTCTTCATTTCTCACAGTTTCGGTTTAACATACCACTCCTCGTGAAAACCATGCATCAAAAGGAAAACTTTTGCTAGAAAATCAGATTAAATCTAGCGCAAGAGATAGTTTTTCTCCACACTTTGCGGGAAAAAAATTTCGCGTTACTTTGATTATCGGTCTTCCGGATAAATGGAAAATGAACTTCCGCCTTTCATGTTTCATTTCAAAGAAAAAGGGTCGGCTTTTGAAGTGGAACGGTCTCAACTTTAATAACTATCAGATTTTCCCCATTAGGGTATCTGGCGCTTCGCCCAGACGTTCATTTCAGATACATCCGTTTTTTGAAATTGAATTTTCCGCCCATGTTGTCCGATCTCGGCCATTATTCAGATATATTTCCAGACATGAATGTCATGCTGCATATGGAAAAAGCCAAATGCATTCTGGGGTTTATTTCTATGCTGGCGCTTGTCGCAAACCCAGCAATATATATGAAATGTTTAGGACCCTATTGCATAAATTAATTTTTCGTAAACCCAAACGAAACTTATATTTGGACTAATATGGATGGCTTATTAGTCCTCAGATATGTTATATTTTCTATTATTTTATCATGGAGTTTGGTTTTCATTCTTGAATATTAAGAATGAATTGGGGGAGGTGGGCCATGGCGCACTTGTTCTAGTAGAACAGCGTGCTACCATTTTCGAATTTCGAAAATCTACTCTTCCAATTGAGTTACTCTGAAATTTCTTCCTTGAAAAACGCCAGAATTTTTTCATTGTTCTCTGATCTCTTTCCACGTTGTATTCCTATTTAATATACCAAGTTATTGGGAACGAATTCAGATGAGAATCTTTCACATCTCGGCGACCATTAAGATCTTCAAAGGTGGAAACTTTTCATAATAAGAAATTCCTTCTTGCACAAAAAATGCTCTCTCCTTTCTCGTCTTACCATTCGCCTTATTACGTTTTTTAATTTAAAAAACTAACAGGATTCATTAAACATATTCTGCCCGCCTGAAATTCGTCCCGGACTCTGTTCTATCTTTTTTTTACCGCCCCTGGGGGAGCGCCCGACGACGTCTTATTTCAGGTTGTTATTAATTTTTCAAAAGATGGATGACGACAGTGTGCGGTGTTTTGATCGCGAAACGCGATTCATCACGGTTCGGAGGGTCCACGTCGATATTTCCTGAAAAAAGACGACCTGGAAGCGTCGAAAGAAGTTCTCCTCCCTTAAGACTGGAATAATTCAGAGTTGGTTGGACAAAACGGCATTGAATATTCAATTCAACACACAGATTTCAGAATTTTACGGCATCTTGACGTGTATTTATGTAGGAATTCGTTATCATAGATTGACTTAAAAAATATATTATATTGGATCTTATTTATTAAGTGAAATAATTTATTAATATTAGACGTTTTGGAGCATCCGCCTTCTTTAGTATGCAACATAATAGAAATAAACTCAAAATTGTATCCTGCAAAGTATCCACCGAGAAATAATAGTAAAGAGATATCATGTATCGACAAAAATGGAAACAGATTCGCCATATTGGTAAAGGATTTCAGTCAAAATTTGACATTTTCTATTCTTTTCTTTCATTCTCTATGGGCTTTGTGTATCTGAATAAAATTATTATTAAAATATGAATAAACTGTGACGGCTAGTCAGGGTATGCAGGTTTATATTTTTTTTTTTATTTTTATCAATCAATTTGTACTTTTCCAAAAACGATTTGTTTAGTTCAACTATTCGAGTATAAAAGAAGTTTAGTGATTTATTGACCATAAAAATTTGTTGATAATAGTTGTAAGTAGAAAAACAGCCACGTCTTCTTAAATGGTAGGATCGGCCAGCCTACCCATGGTGAGAAGAATTATGACGCATCCCGTAAGCATCTTCTTATATTCTTCAATAATTTCTACATCACTTAGAGGTCAATGTCATTGAATAAAAGTAAAGGGTGCACTTGGTTTTCGTGAGATTTTCATCTATTTATTCGAGTAATCTGGATGACAAGTGTAAGAGAGGAAGTATTAAAGTACAGTAACTTGATAAATTTTTCAGTAGAGAATAAGTTTTACACCTTATTATATGACGATAAAAAACTTCTTGAAGATTTCCCTGTTACAAGACCCTCATCGTATCAACAAACTATATTAAATAGTTTATTATGAATTAATTATACAAGGCGAATTCATTTTTTAGGTAGCTTTTGAGCAAGTTTCGATTGATTTCAAATCGTAGAGTGAACCCACGGGAAGATATAGCAGTTGAAAATAAATATTTATGCGAATACTAAATAGTACGAATCGAAAGCTCATGAATTTAATTGTATATTTTAATTAATTAACCTACCTTTTGGGAAGAAAATTATAACATTACATGAAATTTCTAGAACGAATTGGATTGGTGCTATTTGACAACCATAGATTATCTTTGTTGGAAAAAATGTCAGAATGATCAATCAAGAATTATTCGTATGTTTCCGCTGAAGGATTTGATATCAGATTTCCTCTTCAAGAAGATCTCAATAATAATCGCTTGCACAATAAGATAAACTTGCCAGTGGGCAAATTTTTCCATAATTTGGATTTGATAAATAATGTTTCCAGAAGGACAAGACTGTAGAAAAACTTTGAGTGAATAAATTGAAATTAAGAAATAGGTTTTTTGGTACATTCACATTCATTGTGGAGGTCGTTTTAGTATCATACTGTTCCAGAGTATGGTGAAAGACTTTTTTCCCTACTAAAAAAAGTACTGAAGTGTGCCCACGCCAGCAACCGTCAGCAGTGCTACGTATCCCCACTTTTTGTCGCGCTTGATAGTGACAAGTGGTGGGAGACCCAGACAGGCCTATAAAACGCGAGTTTCTGCAGCAAACAGGCGAGTCTGTCTTTGCGATAGGTTCCACCTAAACGATTCCGTCTTCAAGACCGGATCCACGCGACTTGTAGTTCAAGTCCTAAACGGGTCTCTCTTGAGATGACTAGTTCAATCTTTTGAGACTGAATACTCGAAATTAACTGTGTTAGTTTGTCGTAACCAAACCTTTCGAAGCAATCACAATAGAATTAGTTGGGTTTATTAATTGGTATTTGCTTACCGCTGTTTGGTATTGAATTTGTACTGTACCAATAAGAATTATGGTATAAGAATAATTGGTTCAGATGTTCAGTTGTAGATTTCAGATTAGTTATATAAGAATGAACCTATTTGTTTTAGTTTGCCTTCAATATGAGGAAGAAAAACGGCGAAGAATATCAAGAGTTCACTGTTGAAATCATATGTAATGTTACAGCAAAAGTGCCGATGGAGAACAATTTTAAAGATTATAATATTAAAATAAATCCCTTTGAACAAACTGAGTTCAAATCAGACAGAGGCGCAAAAAATGCCAAGAAAAGTTTACAAGGTATCGAGGGCAAACGCAAAAAATCGGCGGCTTTCTTTACGTATAATGAGTTAAAAACAGTCATCGACGCTTGCTACGAGTTATTGCTGAAGCCCTACAAAAAACTTTTTTGTTGTCATACGAACTGGCATGGAGAAGAAGTGAAGGCGCAAGGACAGAAACATCTTTTTTCGAAGAGGAAACTGACAAAGTTGGAGGAAAAATAGGTAGAATCCAGTATAACTATATTTTTTCAAAAACAACGCAAAGAGGTGATTTAAAACTCGCTTACTTCAAATGGTTAGTAAAAATCCATAAAAGTTCAAGTTTGAGCTCAGCAAGAATGTACTTGAAACTCCAAGACAAGATAAAGAGCGTCACCAACAAACCATTATTTCTAACTTCATACCCTTATTGGGAAAGATCCGGAAATTGGTACAGAAACAGTCCAGTTGTAATAAACAAAATCTCATCTTGGACGATAAATTTGGAACATGAAAAATGCCTCGATATCAGAAAAAAAATTACAAATAATTCTCTTCGGGCCACCGCTGTATCCAGAGTGACCAAGTGCAGAGTATCAGACCAAAATTTAATAAAAATAACGGGTCATTGTGTGTTTTCTATACAAATTTCAATTATGACTGTGGGGCAAAATCACACATGAGCTTGAGAACTTTTTAAAAAACGCATAAAATTTGCAAAAGTTTTGGTCCATGACATTTACTTTTTAAAGATAATTTCATTTAAATGTTGACCGCGGCTGCGTCTTTAGGTGGTCCATTCGGAACAATTTTGGGCGTGATATTATCCCAAATGAATACTTAGTTGACTGTGGCTTGACGTAGCCCACAAAAAATAGGTCAGTCTTTCAAATCAGTGGAAAAATCAAGTATATAAATTTCATAATTCTTAAATCCGCTTCAGATCGTTCTTAATAGAATAATTTGAGCAATTGCGCTTGTATATTTCATGAGAAGTAAGGGGTTCGTATTTCCACACTAATGAAGTCGGTTGCACATACACGTAGCAGGATAGTAGTAAATATTTATTAGGACGATTCGTGAAAACATGGTTTCAGCTAATTGGCGGCTTTGGTTAAATCCCCACCCGGCATAAAATCTTCCCCTCTGTTTCCGTATATCCTGCAACCCCACCAGCATTACATATCTAATTCTATAAGAGATAGACGCTGAATAGATCTCATTGCTCGTATATGTTGAATTTATTACTTTGTCCATGGAAATGTCAAGCATTTGGATCTTGCGGGATGGGTTTATCTTACAAAGGGATTTGTGTCTTGACGTTAACTGTTCTCGGAAGATTGTTCCATATATATTCATGAATTTATTCAAGAATTATATTTAATTTCTGTTATGAAGAAGATTGTCGGGAAGTTTTGCATAATATCATGTTAGACCAACATATTTATTGAGTGATCTCAAGAATAAGATGTTATTTTTCCATCAAACAATGGGCGACGTGGAAAGTTGAAGCCTCAGAAGAAAAACTCCCATGATTCAAGTTAATTATTGAAATAAAGGCGTCCTGAAAATGAGAGGAAAATTTATAATAACGAAATGAATCTCCGATATACATAACATGAACCGAAAATACATCGAAATTCAAAATACCTACTAACTCAAACCAGGCGCATTCACCAATTTGAGTATCGAAATAACTTCTCGAAATACATGGTGTACAGGTTCTCCTTAATTCCATGCTCATTGATAGCATCTTAAGAATCATACTTATTAGAGAAATAATGTTCAATGACTTCTGATTTCTTTTTTTTCGGAAAATAAAATGATTTCTCCTTTAAGTGAATTTAAACAAACCTATAATTGGATTATATTTCCTGAAACTTCGTGTTGTTTGAATATCAATCACTTAATCACAAAATTTTGTAGATCTCTGATGAATATTTCATGAGATAACAAGTATTTGAAAAGAAATAATGAAAATTTTCTAGCGTGACTATTTCCACGAACACTGTTAAACACCCTTGGGACCCCGAAGTAGGGTGAATCACCACTCAGTGTCAGAGCTAGAAAATTTCAAACTCTAATTTTTTTCGAGAGCAAATTTGGTATCTGATAATATTTATAATCCAAAGTGATGCCATCCGAAGAGATTGATGGCAATAATTAATGACTTTTCGAAACATTCAATATGTTTTCTCTCTGGAGAAGTTATTCATTGCTCTGAATCTTCATGATTTATATCTTAAACAGTTTTCGTTTGTGAGATATCTATGTATTCTGAAATTAAAATATAATTATCTATTTAAATTTATGATATATAATATTAGTTAAATACATATATTTGCTAGTAAAATGAAAGCTTTTCAACTGAGTGCACTCCATTGGTGTATATCGAAACTACTCGTTTTCTGAATGATTTTAGAATAGCTATTCTCTAATATTCATTGTTTGTTGAAAGTTATTTGACTATAACTCAGGAAATTCTTGATAAATAGTTGGGATAATGCTTTTCCCGTTTTATTCCGTTGAAGAGTCGATTCACAAGCCCCCTCAGCATATTGTTCATGCTGAAAGGGCTGAAATAGACACAAACAGTATTTTATACTTCTATTTCCTCCTCGGTCGCATGTCCAAATCGGCCGACAATCGCAAAACCGTGAACAATAAGGAGGCGTCTCAGTTTCTGTCGATTCCATTCACAAAGTTTCCAGGAATCGGATATCATCCCTTCTGGGAGGGAAACAGGAGAGAGATCCACGCCTAGGGCTCTTTTCTGGCAGAACGGTCATATTATTAAACATTACTGAACGGAAATTAACCGACGTGATCCTATAAACTCATCCGACCTTATCTCTCCAGCATTGCATAATATATAGCCATTATTTCATTAATAATTCAGGCAGACATGTCTGTGCGGCTTGCAGGCTTTATGCCGCACCAGGAACGGTATTTTCGGAATTATCCATAAAAAGTTTTCGCTGCATGTACATTCCGGTTTTTTGTTGTTTTTGCTACAAATGGAGATTGCTAGAATTTCGCTTCCCTTTGCTGTTGTTTGATTCCGACAAAATAGAATTTTCATTTCAACATGTGGATCGAATGCACAATGCAGGTGAAAATTACTCATTATTTCTTTCAGCTATAACTATTTTGAATGAAACATATTTTCCGAAATTTATTTTTACGAATCAAAATAATTTCCTTTTAGAGTGACTGAATCATTCCAACGTTTCTCTAGACCATCGATAACATCGGCGCGGAGAACTTCAAAATATGTATCAGTTTCGGAAATCCCTTTCTAATTTTAGCCCAATCTCTTTCCACAGAGCATCTTTTTAATTTCAGCGATGAGCCAGTAGTCGCTGAGGAGCAAATCTGGAGAATACGGTTGGTACGGCAGTAATTCAAACTGAATTTGACCTGCTGTTTTTATTCACTTGTGACACGGTTCATAGACTTGGTGAATTCCTTCTACAAATGAGCCGATGTGTAAGAACTCTCATTGTCGTGGTGAAGGGCGATCCATGCGTCTTCGGCGGTTGGTTTACCATTTTTTTGGGTGAGATAAATCTTTTAAGTTACTGTAAACAATACAAATAACGATCGTATGTCAAAACGTTCTGACTACGTATAACCTCAAAAATGTCAAGCTTCAAGATAGAGCTGTCAGTTAGCAGATTGCAAAACTAGGGTTGTCCAATCGTGAAAAATAAAAGGCAAACCTCGTAGTGACAAATTTTGTGTTTACACTTTCTTGATTTGAAAGCTACCTTCTGGAGCTTGTTCAGAAGCTTTTGACAAAGAGCGCTAGTTGTGTTGTGAAAAAAAACCCAGACCAGCTATGCTTGAAAAGGCGGCCTTAAACCAATCCGGAGCTGTTTTTTTGCAGACCACGGTTCCAAGGGCAAGTTTTTTAGCGTATTTTTGTTGCTCTTTACTCCATATCAATCAATCAAAATTTTTTTCCAATACATGATTTACCGTAACACTTATGATTCATGGATTATTTCGATAACCCGGTATATTCTCCGTGTTCTTTGACCGCATAACTCATATTCATTCGAATTCCTGATCACTAATTACTTGTTAATTAAAGGTCACATGGTTCATCCTCTGGCGGTGTGCACCGACCATATATCTCAATCCATTCAACCGATGTGGCCGTTCAGGGAAGTGGAACCATCAATAAACATTTCTCAGGCCACAATAACCAATTTGTTATATATACAACAATCAATGCCACATCCTCGATTCCATTACTACGCCTTAATGGATTAATGCATACGGAATTTTCGTCGCCAATACAACAGGCGGCAGCAGCCTATACGTTTGCATCAATCAGCCTGATGGACTATCAGCATAATTGGCTCAATCCGCGAAGCACTTCAAATCTTTCATTGTAAAATCCAATTAGCAGCTGCTGATTCCCAGGCGTTGGCCATCAGAATATCATTAAGCATTATTGGGTGAAAAATACTCGTCAAATTTTTATTGTGTTTTAGAGTCTCCGTTGAAGTTTGTCACAGATCTTTATCTGACCGACTACCACGTAATTAGATAAAAGGGTTATTCAGTAAACTGGACATGATGTAATAAAAAACCGAAAGTAAACAGCAGTTGACTGTATAGGTGTTTCAAGATGAGCCCAATCCGCGCACGAAGCACTGCCAAGCAAATGGTCGCCTGTTTTTTAGGAAAAACTGGACATGCCGCAATCGTACCACTAGAACAACGCAGAACTGTCAGTTCTGAGTGGTACACAACCACTTGTTTGCTAGTTGTCTTCCAAGAAATCAGGAAAACCAACCACCCTTCATTACGACAATGCGAGCTCTCAAACAACTGCATTTTTGAAAAACAATGGAACAATTTTAGATGATTTTTTTTTTCTGTAATCCGGAAATATAAAAGGCAACCCCCGTACTTAGCTAAGAGGTGCCTTAAATTTGAGTTGGGCTCACCATAATTTTTGCTTGCACCGTACTCTCAATAGACGGCTTAGAAAGAACTTATTGAGGAATGGTGAATCTGTTAACGTTGGTAAATTCGATGATTTTGTCGATTTCTGTAGTTGAATTATGAGGCACACTGAGCTGCGAGCATTTTGTTGGAAGCAAAAGATTTTTAATGATACTTCTTGATAAATTATTCTAACTTCAAACCAATTTTTTGAAAATAAATTAACTTTACAGTAATATTACTATATGTGCTGTGCAGATTGTTTCATATTATTATTATTATTATAAAGAAAAAAAAAAATCAATCAGTTTTTTTCTTCTCAATTTTTAAACCACATATATAAGAGTTCTCTGATCACAATTGAAATTTAATGAAGAGATAATGAAACATGAGATTTCTGATCACTATTGGGAAAAAATAAAAATGATAATCAAACATTAGTCAGAAAAAACTGTGTGAAGATTTCAACATTAAATTCAATGGCTCATGTTTAGTTTGTATCTCACAAAAATCTTCGTAACTTCGTAACAAAAGATTCTGAGCATTTCAAATACAATTGATGTGTATTCAATGGGATTGAACCTGCAAGATACATGAATGATGTTTCCTAAAAGCTTAAAATAAATTTAAATTTTTTCTGTTCCCAATGTAAAAATTTTCAATCAAAAATTAATATTATTTTAAAATGGTACAATCTATGTTTTAAATATAGAGAAATATATCATAACAATAAACAACTTTCAATTACCCGTAACAGATTCAGAGTACTCTGTTTCGTCAATCGAAATATCCTAAAAAAATGACAATTTGTCTTTTCTCGATAGTGATCAACCATTATATACCAAATGTGGAAAGCCAAATCAATTATTTCCAATATATCCAAATCATCCTCATATATGTTGTGGATTTCATTGAACCTATTTACAAGATCCATACATTTCATTATAGAATCACAACAAAATTCCGAGAATTGACATGAATGTTAAAGATGGACTTGAGGATTGAGTCTTTCATAAGCCATGAACGATGACGGCTTAAAATAAGAACATATCCTTCACTTAATATGTGGTGCAAGAGAATTTGTGCCTCAGAACTCATTGAGGTGAGGCTAAGCCAGACTTAGATTCCACGGTGTAAGTGGACGTTAGTCACTTAGTTAACCTTCCGACATTTTTCCTAAATAATTCAATATAAAATGTTGCCGGTTGCTAAGTGTCATAGAAGTGTAGTAGAAAGATATTCTTTATTTTATAACTTTCGTAATACGGTACTGAACAGTGTACGACGTCACCTTTTTCTTTGCATTTCTCTATATTGATAGCATGACGGGTTTAGATTAAGTGTAGTGTAGCTCAGCGTTTTCCATAAGTGATTTTTGAGCCCTTGGAATCGGAATCTTGGAGTTGTGTTGTGGATTAAGGTTATTTTCTCATTTCTGACCCGTTGAGAAAAAGAAGTACCATCTCATGTCATTTTCAAATGATTTTCGTAAATTACTCGAGCCGAATTTGAAGCTCAAAGTTAGCGAGAATCACTGGTCTGTTCTTGTTAAGCTTATTTATTATCTCCCTACAATTAAAGAGTGACCAATTTCGTTTCAACATTCCTTGCACGTGTTTTCTTTTTTAATTTCGTGATCATATACCCATTTTTGTATGGAAAATCGGAAAGAAATTTGCAGTCCATCTCTTATTCATTACAAGGTGACTCCAAGTTTCATATAAGAAGTATTTCCTATTTTGGTACGGAAATAACCTTATAGTTTTGAATGGCAGCTATATCCGAATTTTGGAAACAAGATGCATGTAGTTAACTGTCTGGATGATTATTCTTAAGTGCTTTGGAGATCACAATGGGTTGATACTATTGTATTGAAGAGCTAACATATGTCAGAGATTCATATAAAGGATTGCTGACCTTCAAGGAGAGCTTGCGATGTAATTGACCTTCCTTTTATACTCTTGAGGATGTGAATGAGGCACTTGACAATGTGGACACTAGATTGATGAAAGATTTCCCAGAAAGTTGAACTGTGATAATGTATTCTGATGTAAGTATGTCTTTCAATTTCTCAAAAACCCATCAGAAATTCTGTTGCTGAGATAATTTAGGCCCTATTGAGAAATCAGTAAGTAAAAGCCTCATGCAAAGATTTTATAGTCCGTTTAAGATAAATTGTCATCGAGGGTGATATGAAAAATTTAAATTGAACTAGCAACGGTTGATTTGAGTACATTTCAAGTTATTTATGAGATAGAGTCTGAAAAAAAACGAGGTTTCATTATTATTGATAAAGCACAGAACATTTCAGTAATTTTTTATTACCAGAAATAGAGCACTGACTACTCTTTCAATGCACGCTTTGATGACAATATATCTTAAACAGACTATAGTCTCGTCACAGTGATGAGTGCGTAAAGCGTAAAATAAAGATGATCAAATAACAATAGATGAAGAATTGTCGTTTTATAACGGAAAAGCTATAAGGATAAATATGATTCATTCCACAGGCTTAAGAAAATCACGGAAATGGCATATTCATATTGGAAAGAACTCCTTACTTGCTGACCTACCAGTAGCAAATGTGTAAAGAGTGTTTCTTGATACAATTACCTAATGTAGTAAGTAGTCAATAACTCACTCCATTTTCATGGGAAAATATAAAGGGCAGAGTAATCCACCCGATGCTTCAGATATAAATATACAACAAAAAGTATCGAAATAATAGCAGAGCAAAAAATCCAAACAAAGTCAATGTTTAAATGATGAGTAGAAACAATCCTCTACCTTATGTACCCAGATTATCCCATTAAACGCTCGAACCTTTTAAAATTATAAATAATATAAATCTTTCAGGCACAGTCCTCCATTACGATAATCCCCGGATCGTACAGGACCAGACGAAAGGGAGGCTTTAATTCTGTTTGCCATAGGACAGACGGCAATGTAAACTAATTTCAGCTTCTCAGGGACCAAGCTGCATTAGCTAAACTGAATATAGAATTCGTTAGCACGGGGTGTTACGTATATAGCGCTGCCATCAAATTATTACCATTACTTTGTGCTAATTCTGGTGTGACGAAAATTAAGGTATGTTTGAAAGCTAGTCGGGCTAGAGGTTAAGTGGAACTATATGTTTTTCTGATAACGAAGGGGAAAATTGCCAGGGCTACTTTGAAGGGATATTCCACGAGCGAAAAAGCAAATTGACGGAATTTCTGAAAGTTATCGAGTGTTTTCAGACCTGAAATATTATTCAAATAATTTATAATTCCCGCGAAAAAAGGTTTTGAGTTTGTAAAATTTATATAGTCTAAACTTGACCGAGATATTTAGACCTATTCTCTTAATATGAAAACTCTAGCTTTTTTTCGATAGATAGAGAGTGTATGGCCGACCGGACAGATATACTCAAGTTTGTCCCTATATTCGTCATCTGAGGTCGAATCAGTTGAGATCATTTTCGTTTCAATATTAGAAAATTACATTTGTTCAAAAGTTACTAAAATAAGCGTCCAAAATGTGGTTATTGTTCGTCGTTACAAAATGGCGAAAGCACCGGGTTTAATGAATTGTGAAACCTTAACTCTTATTTGCTTAATACTTTTAAAACTTTTAGAGGTGGTGGACATGGAAGGATTTTGAGAAATATTTTGACTTAAATGAGATAACCTTGCGTTGGCTTCGTTTGAAAATTTGTAAGAAGGTGAACGAATTGCACATTGGGCCTTGAAATTGACTTTACGGGTCGGTTGTTCGATCAGAGATGATCTCTAAGTTGTGGTTAATCCGGGCAATCACAATAAGATCATCCGAGATTAGTTGCCATCTAAAGATTATCATTGATAGAACAACTAGCTTTTAACCTGCTAGACAAAGAAGCAAAGGTTAGCAACATCGCCATAAATGCTATGTGGTATGTCGAAGATTCTTCAGATATGCAAATTGGTAATTTGGGACGAATAAAGAATAGTAAACAAGAGGTTACTTAATGTATCGATCTGGGCTTGAAAGGATTTATGTAACAATTAAACCATTGTTTATGGAGACACTACCAGTTATTCCTCGATTTATTGCTGACGAATCAAACGCATGCCTAAAATAGTCTAAATCGTGATGGCACGTAGAGGAACTCAAATTAAGGACTGATATGCGAGTGTTTTTGCAAAAATATCAAACTGTAATCAAAATTTTGTAGCAGTTACCATATATTGAACATTAACACCTCGAACGGATTGATAACGTTTCTTTCACTTCACAGACTAAAAAGAGAGGTTTATTCAGAATGTTTTTATCAGAGAGCTCATTCTATAAATGTATTATAATAAGCTGAGTGAACGAGCAACATTGGTAGCAAAACACATAGATTTCGATAGTTTCAATGCGACAAAACTGAATTTCCTTTCGGAAGAGTTGTTTGTCATACTTTATATGTGGTGAATATTCTTTTTCGATAAATTATCATATATTAACACTAACCTTATTGCGGGAACTCCTTCCTCATTGCTGGTCCTTTGGGCGAAAAATTTGAGGTTCCGAATGTTCTAAGCGCACATGGGTTCTTCCTGGCTGCAAAAACCTACCACCCTTGCAAGATTCGGGTCTCTCAGTCCTGCCAACCAACTGGTTTCTCTCAGTAGAGTTTCGAATGATTCAGAATGTTTTTATCAGAGAGCTCATTCTATAAATGTATTATAATAAGCTGAGTGAACGAGCAACATTGGTAGCAAAACACATAGATTTCGATAGTTTCAATGCGACAAAACTGAATTTCCTTTCGGAAGAGTTGTTTGTCATACTTTATATGTGGTGAATATTCTTTTTCGATAAATTATCATATATTAACACTAACCTTATTGCGGGAACTCCTTCCTCATTGCTGGTCCTTTGGGCGAAAAATTTGGGTAGTTCTCCAGGTTCCGAATGTTCTATAAGAGCGCACATAGGTTCTTCCTGGCTGCAAAAACCTACCACCCTTGCAAGATTCGGGTCTCTCAGTCCTGCCAACCAACTGGTTTCTCTCAAGAATTCATGCCTGAAAATTATCACAGTAGAGTTTCGAATGATTGAAACAAATAAACTTTTTCTTAATTGCAATTACTCAGGTATGACGATAGTTTCTAGATCCGTGAATTCTCTGTGCGGAATTTCTACAGACAAATACGTCAAAACCAATCATGAAAAACTTGTTTTCTGCAGGCCGATAGTATCTTGCATCCCCTAAAAGAATCCTAAAACGTTTGAAAATTAAGATATTTTAAGTTCCTACAATGGCGACGTTTACACGATTAGTTCGAATTAATGGATCTATATTCTATATTGTTTATCTATTATCTAGAGAACCTTTCATACTAACGGATCGATTATGGTCTTCGAAAGAAACTGAAGGGTTTTACGATAAGGACTTGACAACTTTTTTTCAAAATAAAATGCAAAGCATTCGCATTATTTCATAGTGCTGAAGTACAATCAAAACATTTATGAATTTAACTCGATCCTTCATATGGCCTCCGAAGGCAAGTTTGCAGCGGTTGACTCAGCAATACATTTCAGCCAAAACGGCTGCTATTTCGCGTCCAGTGTTGGATCTAAGTTTTTCCAAACGTCGTTGGTTTGTTAGCAGAGACTAATGTTATAACGTAGCTCCAAAGAGAAAAGTCTAGAGGCATTAAAAAGCTCGAACGACGCAGTCAATCGCCCTTTCCATTTTTTGAGATAACACGCTGATTTGACTCAAATTTCAGCAACTTATTATTATTGCCTGCAAACTATGGCTAGAATTAGGATAGAAAATATAAGTTAATGCTCTTAAAGTAATGGCTTTCGACTACGAATTCCTAACTACTGAATAAATTGACAATGATAGTTTGATGATTAGTGGAAGGATGCGTTGATGAATTGAATAAAAATTTGTTAAGTTCCTATTCGAAAACTTCTTATAAGTTGAATTTCTATAGAAAAAAGTTGATCTGGTCGCTTGATTGTTCTGTGATTTTATGAAAATGATAAACATCTTCATCTCCTCAGGCTTAAATGCAAATAATGAATATTAAAATAAGACTAATGATTCTAGAAAGTACAAGGTACGGACCTTCAGTTCAAGTGATATTTGTTTTTCATGCAAATTTAACCAATCTAGTAGTGAGAAACTCACAAGAAGTGGTATAAATCTATTAATCCCAAAATATGCATAACTGTTATCAAAAACCTTCTACAAGAGATCATTTCAATTGATATTCTCGTTTGAATATTACAGGTGAAAATGCAATTTTTTTTATGAAATTTCAACACCCTATATCTTTTGAACGGGGCCATTTCTTTCATCCAGTGCAGTATTCGAATATATTCGAATTAGTTATAAAGTGAGCAATTGAGCACTTTTCAAGAAAACCACCGCAATGATCATATACAGGGTCTTTCACGAGGACCTCACCCATATTTATACGGGAAACTACTGAACGTATTTTCATGAAATTCAGCACTTATAAGTATTTCACGATGCTGATGAAATCTAAAATATTTTTAAGGCATGAGCACCTCCGGTTTTTCCGGAAATGACGTCATCTGCCATAAAAAAATGGGGTTCTAATTTGAAAAAATATATTTTTCACGATTTTGTCATCCCTAACTTTGAAATCGATTTTTCCACCCCCTGTATCATGAATCGCGATTTCGATTTTTAAAGTGGATACATCAAACTTACATCTTGAAAAATCTCAAAAATGAAAATTTTCCATCCAAAAACCTCGAAGTTATTCTTGTTGCAGCGGAGCTCTATTTTCGATTTTTTCGAATTTTCCCGCTCAGAGAGAATTTTCCAACCAAAACTGAAAAATGTCACATCAAAATAACTTGAAATTTTGTGAGGAATCTATTTCTGCAATAAAAAAATGGTGTTCTAATTTGAAAAACGGAAGTTGACGTCATTTCCGGAAAAACTGGAGGTGCTCATGCCTTAAAAATATTTTAGATTTCATCAGCATAGTGAAATACTTATAAGTGCTGAATTTCATGAAAATACGTTCAGTAGTTTCCCGTATGAATATGGGTGAGGTTCCTCGTGAAAGACCCTGTAGATATACGACTATCTCCGATTTGATGGTTACGGAAAACTGATCACAAATTTCATCTGAAAATATGAATGGGTCTTCTTGACCAGGTAGGGCTAATCCAAGTGATGAGTTTTCGAAATCGTATCTGGTAATTTTACCACATCCAAACTTTTCGAGTTTTGGATATTTTTTCAATCTATAAAGAATACGAAATGATTTTCAAATTTCCATTATTGAATAAGTTAGGTTCTCCAAAATTTCTAAAAAGTCTTCGAACATGGAACCCGGTTTATAATGGAAATAACTCGTATTGTATTCAGAAAAATGATATACTCGTATTATCAAGAAAATAACGGATACAATATACAACCATCCAAGATATTTTTTCCTGATTATTCTAGATTTTAAGACAAGTGATATGCAAGAAACCAATTCTTATCAAGAAAATACTCTGTTTTCCATCTCACTGTTTTGATTTCAAGCTCCTGCTGCACTTTTAATTTCATTCTACCTTGAAGCCATTCAAACTGAGATGGGTATTCCGACTTAAATTGTCGACATCAGACTCATCACGGCTAGTTTTAATCAGAAGATATTTATTTATAGCAGTTCATAGCATCCCGGTGCCTTGCGTCAGCTACTCCATGACGATGTGACAGGAATTTGAAATGAGAGGCCGAAGAGAAAAGCATGAAACAGTGGAATCGGGAGTCAGCTCATTAAGGTTGAATGAAAGCCTGAAGCGAATAAGGTTGACTTTCGGCAATTGCAGTCCTAAATTGGAGATAAACTGATTGAGATGAATGCTGAATAGGTGCCCGCTCGTTTTATTTAAGGTGTTCCTATGTTCCTGAGGAACTGTAGGAGAAAATAAAGCAGAATTCTCAACCATACAATGAAATGGGAACTTCTTCCACCTATCATTGTTGTTGATGTAGACATCAATAAATTTGTGAACGGCTGGTATGTTTCCTACCTATGTCATCCCTAAAGTTTTGCAAAGAGAAGGTCACTAAACATGCAGCATCAACTGTTCAAGAGGCTGGACTATCAATCGACACGCCAGGATATTTTTCAGAAAATTCAGGGAATATTGCATATGACATCATTACTGAAATCAGTGAAATATCATCTGTAGTTTCTGAGTTTAAAAGGAAAAACTTTCAGATAAATCGGAATAAGCGATGTCTTCGAACCAACATGAGTTCGAGTAATCAAATATTCGAAATACTTTTTAAATTCCAAGAAAGTAAAAACGTTCCTTTCAACTATTTATGTCCCCATGATTACACTAAGTTTTTTCCTCAATTGGTCGTACTCCTACCTCAATAATTCGAACATTTGGTGGTGGTAGAGATAAGTTTGCCAGTTTTTATCAGTCTCTGAGGATTTGATTAAAATACTTCATTCCAATTCCAACCCTTATTTCATCACAATTTTCCTTAAAACTCCATTACAACAAGAAAAAATCTTTCGAAATATTTTCGCCCCCTGCTTATTCATCGACAGTCCATGTGGTTCCTCCATTGAACAACTCGGCTACGTATCCACCAAATGTCTTGTATCCGAAACAACACACAAAGTACACAAAGCATTAAGCTCATAATTGGATTGATTCAGACTCATTCAGGCCCCCTTCTTACAATTTTCGAGTGCTCTACTTCGTTTCGGTACATCAACATGAATTTATTATTCATCCGCTGCCGTGAGCAAACTGAGTCGACCGCGAGAGGGCGTTGAGGACCTGAGGGGTAACAGCTGTATTGTGGCGAGCGCAGCAGCATGGCGGCGCGTGGCCGGAATGATGAAAAAATATTTGACGGAGGTCGAAGGTAAACAGGGGTTTGTTTCAGTTCTGTTTGCTGCCAAGATGCCAAAATGAACGATGTACTGCATCCGTCCACATCCCTGGGCATAGATACCTGCTGTTGCTGAGTGAAACGCTATGCAGATGAACAGGACCGTAGAAACCAGTACTTTTGTGGCGTCAACTCATAGAATCTTGCGATACACCATGTGTAAAATTAAAGTCCAGGTTGTCACATTAATATAATCGTCCATTCTTCATTCTCTCAACTTCTATTGTCATTCTCACAATACTAGACATTCAAATCTTCCTGATTTGACTATGGGAGATGATTTACCCTCCGAAAGGTTTCTGGTACTTAACATGCTGTAGCAATCCCAAAAAGATGAAATAATGGACATCATGAAATTCTGTATTCGAAAATATATTCTGTATAATTATTCTATGGTAGCTAAAAAAATAATAATCAAGACCATTTTGCATTATTCAAATAGGATATAAATATAAAGGCGTCTGAATCATTCAGACCAGAGGGCGTACAAATAGATATTCTGATACTGAGGTCCTTAGTATTTTTTCTCGGGGAATCAAATAGGCCCATCAGGTTTTGGCCCGATAGGGCCTTATACGAGATACTAGGCCTAACATTGAAATTACAAATGCAAACCCAAGGTTTTTATAGCAGATTCGGATTCAGCGCGAAATTTTACATCTGAATTGGTCAAAACCAAAAAATATCTTGATTATTCTTGGGCCTTATGCAGCGTTTTTTGTTCATAAATCCGGAGACGTCTGTATCATTCAGACCAGGGGGCACAAATTGATATTCTGCTACTGGAGTCCTTAGTAATTTTTCTCGGGAAATCGAATGAGCCCATTAGATTTTGGCCTCAATGAGGCTTTATACGAATACGGGGCCCAACTTTGAAATTTCGATTGCAAACCTATTTTTCGGATTTGAAGACCCACATTTTTCTCGACAATTACCACTTCTGACTGTTTCTGTCTGTAGGCTTAACAAGACTCGAAGCGTTGTTTTCTGTCACTCTCACTATATATATATATATACAGGGTGGCTATTTGAAAACGAAACATACGAGAATACAGACGAAATAAGTTTTGTCGATAGAAATGCTCGGACAGGGCGATTTCTGTTTCGAGGGGGGCAACTTAAGATGTAGGTTACGGACGCATAGCGCTTCAACCCTTGCTGCGACAACCCTCACCCCCAATTTTTGAAAAGGGAAGATGGGGTGAGTGATACCTCAATATTCAAAGGTATTTTTATACTGATTTCAGCACAGTAATTGTTTTTTCATTTTATGCATTAGTTCTCGAAATATTCATGCGTTAGTTAATTTTATCACTTAAATTAATTTTTTGAGAATAATTGACATTTCGTGCTTCTGAAACACCAAAATTTCCGTACTTGTATTTGAAATTGCAAAACATCTACCACTGGGCAAATGAAGTCATACCGTGTTAATGCTACTAGGGTCAGATGTTCGACTAGCTGTTTTATTCACTGAAATCATTCTCCAACTGTACGGTATCAGAAGAAATCTATTGGTGACAGATCTGGCGATCTGGCTGACCATTCAGTGGGACCCCTTCTTCCAATCCACCGATTTGGAAATCTTTGATCCAGATATTCTCGAACTGGTAAGGCGTAGTGTGGAGGAGCTCCATCCTGCTGAAACACAATCTGATCCTCCACATAATTTCCAGCATTGTTTTCAATAATTTCCGTCAAAATTGGATCAATGTGTCACGATTGTTTTGAAGCTCAAAATGTCGATTTTTCATAAAAAAACACCATGTGCCATGAAAACACCACTTCATTTTCAAATACTTAGTTAAGAATATTTCGAGAACTAATGCATAAAATGAAAAAACAATTAATGTGCTGAAATCAGTATAAAAATACCTTTCAAATGAAGTATCACTCACCCGATCTTCCTTATTCAAAATTTGGGGGTGAGGGTTGTAGTAGCAAGGGTTGAAGCGCTATGCCTCCGTAACCTACATCTTAAGTTGTCCCCCTCGAAACAGAAATCGACCTGTCCGAGCATTTCTATCGAAAAAATTTATTTCGTCTGTAATCTCGTCTGTTTCGTTTTCAAATGGCCACACTGTATATATATGTAAGATTCCAGCTCGTATTAAGGAAACTAACGATTGAACCTGTAAACGATAAAATCGATAATATACCCTTAGGAACGGGATTTCACATCGATGGTTGAACTGCTATTGAGAGAATGATTTCAGAAGTCAAAATGGCGCTCTCTAAGTGCGGCCACAGACCTTCAGTGCAGTCACAGTGTAGAGAAAGTTCCTATTCTTCTGTGACTACAGTGTCACACTTTACATATATATATATATATATTCTTTTAAACTTCGGGCTTACAAAACAAATGTTAGCAGAGGTTGGTGACGGGGTGAATAACACGAAAGCCTAATCAAAAAACCCCAGTAAAAATACCCTGGCTCCCCGAATAAGTGTGGTTGTGTTTACAAAAATAAACTTAAATAAGAGGGACTTCTTTCTTCAATTTGCTGTTCTATTAATAAACACAGAGGCTTCTTCAAGTTGACAACATCGCATCTGAAAAAAAGACAAAAGCAGAAAAAAGAACTGAATACAAAAAATATGTGTCAGATTTGTTTGAAATGTATAACTCTCACTAAGCAGAAAGAATACAATAAGATCTGAATGATTCGGGCATTCCCAAATTTCTTAACAAAAAACGCTGCATAAGGCCCAAAAATGGATGAAAAATTTTTTTGTTTTAACAAATTCGGATGTAAAATTTCCCGCTGAATCTGAATCTACTGTGAAAAACATGGGTTTGCATCTGAAATTTCAAAGTTGGGCCTCATAACTCGTATAAGGCCCAATCGGGGCCAAAATCTAATGTGGCCATTCGATTCGGCAAGAAAAATTACTAAGGACCTCAGTATCAGAATATCAATTTACCCCCTGGACTGAATGTTTCAGATGTCCCCGCATTTTGAACAAAAGCGCTGCATAGGATCCAAAAAAAATGGACGAAAAATTTTGCTTTTAACTAATTCGGATTCTTTGAATCTAAATCTGCAATAAAAAGAGGGGTTTGCATTTGAAATTTCGAAGTTGGGCCCTATATCTCGTATAAGGCCCCATCGGGTCCAAAATCTAATGGGGCCATTCGATTCCTCGGGCGAAATTACAAAATACCCCAGTATCAGAATTCCGATTTTCCATCCGTGCGCGAAATAAATTCATCGTTTCCAGACTTTGGACCACTCTGTATAAATATGTTTTTGACCTAATGTTGTTCACATTCATGTTCATAATAAAAGATTGCAGATATTCATACACACTTGAACACATAATTTCAAGAATTCTAGATTAATCGGCACTCCCGTGGAGTCAAAGAACCATCCGTCATTATATGATTGGGGCCCCTATCGCAGATATCCATTTTTTGTTTCATCTTCGGCCCAACGGAACGAAATCGATATCACCTCGAAAAAAGCTATCGAATGATATACGGAATGCCAGGAACATGCAACGTTAACGAATAAATTCCAATTTTTCTCCCCTACGCGAGACATAATACCCATTTCAATGAATGTTCGATTCCCCCAGGACCGCATATTCCTGGACTAATAACATCAGTCAAAAGTTGGAATGGATCGTAACATTTCGACAATTGTCCTGACGGAATACCGCAGGGAAAAATTTAAAATGCACCATTCAATTTTCGACGGCCAAAACAATCATCTGCTCGATGGATTTTGCAATAGTGCCTAGCCATTTGGATGTTTTGTTTGGGAAAGGTATCCAATGTTGAAATTCATCGTGATGACTTTTTTGGGAAATTGCAGAAAAGAGGAAGAAGATGAAACCTACTTGCAAACCGTGTTTTTCAGTTTATTGTTTTCTTCAAGGCGAGGTGAATACGAAACTGAGGGGAAGATGAAAATACAGGGTGAGTCTTAGACCACTGCGTTAATTTTAACCATAGATTTTTGACGTCAAAAAAAAACAGTTTCTTCCAAATTTGGCCCCGTTCAAAAGATATGGGTGTTGAAATTTCATAAAAAAAATTGTATTTTCACCTGTAATATTCAAACGACAATATCAATTGAAATAATCACTTGTAGAACGTTTTTGATAACAGTCATGCATATTTTGGGATCAATAGATTTATACACTTCTTGTGGGTTTCTCACTACTACTGTAGAGATTGGTTAAATTGCATGAAAAACAAATATCACTTGAACTAAAGGTCCGTATTTTGTACTTCCTAGAATAATTAGTCGTTTTTGCAGATAAAATCATTCCTCATGTTTTTTCCTAAATTGCATTATTTTTGAGATATTTCAAGTTGAAAGGAATTAAATCGATATAATTATCTGATGAAACATGAGTGAGTGAATCATTTCTTAGAGGGAAAATAATGTTTTAAAACAATTCAGATTCAATAGTGGATGCTGTGGGAGGTAAATTTCATTCAAACAAAAATGGACTACAGGGGGTTTTGCCCAATGTGAAAACTTAAGACGCTCATAACTTATAACGCAGCTGAATATGGAAAAACGGTATGGGAAAACAGTGTTTCTTTTGATCTCAAGGACCTATGGTTGAAATTAACGCAGTTGTCAATGACTCACCCTGTACAAGAGCAATGAAAATAATAATGACAGCTGTGAACTAACAATTTGTGAGTCATCCAGTGGCGGCCTGTCCTATCCCTGAAATGACATTGAAAAATTACAATTTAAAGACCGAATAATGCATTTTTAAAGAACGCCATTTAATTTTTGGAAATGCTTGGGAGGTCAATAAAAGCTCAAACTCATGTTTGTGGGGTCGCCAATCTTGTTCCTCGACCATTATTTTGAAAAAAAGGGCGAGAACACTTTTTCGCGATATCTCGGAAACTAGGCGTCCTAGAAAAAAATTATAGAAACAAAATTAGTAGCACATTATTTTGCCTACAAATAAGTTCATATAACTTTTTGCCCTAAATTGAAAATTGAAGAAGTTATGAGCGGAAAAATGATGAGATTTTTATAAAAATTTTCTTTTTATAACTTTTTTTGTACATTATACAAAAAAATTATCTCAGACCAATCTTGTAAGTCAACTTTTGAAGAAAATTATGACATAATTTTTTTTTAATCCGTTCATTCAGTACGCTGTTTCAGCACTCCAAAGCTGACCTGGTTCACCAACACTCCGAAAAATCTGGTCAAAAGGTTTAACTTATTTTTATCTTTTTATTATTGTAAATATATTCTTACAATTATTTCAAATTCGTATAAATTTACTTATTTATTTCTAATTTCGTTTCTACCATAGAACTCATTAAGCAGTTAGAAAAGGGCCGAGTTACAAATGATTTGCCAAGACAGTGACTAAAAATTCATTTAATTTATCAACGCTGCTTTCAACACATGATGCTGCTCGATTTCATAGTCTCTGAGTATATCACCAGATCCAGTCATGGCTCGGAGGATATAAAAATCCTGAAGATTGGAGCTGGAAAAAGCAAGCAAACATTTGGATGCCACTACAAGCTTCCAAACCTCTAGCACCCCCGATGTCATGTAATTATTTTTTATAAATGCAAGGGAAACTGTGAAAACATGTGTTGCCGCAGAAAAGCAGACCTGAAATGCTCTACAGTATGCCTCTGGTGAAACATCAAGTAACATTATGCTATTATTAAAGCTAATGAAAGAAAATAAATAAGATAAACTTCCAACCTTGACTACAATTTTAACTCCTGTAATTCCACAACTTTCACATTTAAAGTTGATTCTGATTCTGTACCACAGCCTGGATCATCAAAGATAAATCGATTAGATAAACATGATAATAAGTAATATTAATAATAATAACACATATTCATCGCCAAAATTTGGAAGATACATGAAGGGCCACAAAAATTAATAAAAAAATCATTGATGTGAATATACAAAAAAATTTAGAAAGCACTGACGTGAGGTCAGATTGCTTTGGCGCTCTTGTTGAGCTACTCGAGATTTAATATTCAAACCATAACAAATCTATAAGCACTCTACTCAGGTGAACAATAGTCAATAGTCAAATATGAAAGCCTAATGAATGAACAAACCTGTATCTCAAATTGAAAATAACTACTCACAATTTTCCCCAAGTTTTGTTCTAAGCTATAATTTCCTTTTCCGAAAAATATCTTATGAGAATTTTTTTTTGGGAATTTTTTGAAAATATTCTAGCGTGACGATTTCTGTGAAATTATGCAAGCTGTTTTGTTGCAGCCTTCCTCAACAATATTTCAAGTATCAACTTGATCGGATGGATATTCTAGTAGTTATTGAGGAAACAAAATTTCAGATACTCATAACTACTGAACCGTCCGACGGATTTGGCCCAATAACGAACTTGACCGAGATATTTGGACAATTTACCTATTCTGAAAATATGAAAACTCTAGCTGATTCCTTTTGGATGCTAGAGAGGATACAGCCGGCCGGCCTGACGGCCGGACAGACCAACTTTCGCCACGGATTCTTCATCGGGGAGTCGAACCCAATCGATTGAGACCATTTTCGGCTCGATATTCCAAAATTACAGACATTCGGGCAAAATGATAGGCACTCTGTTCGGGTGAACAAGAGCGCCAAAAATGGAGAAAAAAAAGTAGAATGGTTTTCTGTTATTACAAATACGATGATATTATAATAAGCAAAGCTATACAAATTAGAGAAAAGTTTTGTGAGAATAGACTGACAATAAAAAAAAGATGAAAATGAGTTAAACCTTTCGTTTAGACCAGATATTCCTGATCGTTGACGAACCCAGTCAATTGGAGTGCTGTAACGGTATTCTAAATAAACGAAATAAAAAAATATATAAGTCATAATTTTCGTCAAAAGATAACCTATAAGATTGGTCTGAGGTAATGTTTTCGTACAATGTAAGTTATAGAGCTAAAGAGAAAATTTTTATAAAAATTATCTGTTACTGCAACTCATTATTATTAGTTGCATTCATTCATTTTTATTCCAAGTTGCTTGCTCGTTTCGTGCGGCACACGTATGTTCATTTCATTTCCCGATGGGCGCGTAACATATGTTGGAGCATATGACCTGTGTCGAACGACGAGTACGAAATCGGCGTTCATCCATGAAGTACAACACCTTTCTTCGCAATCAATCAAATTTCTCGATAAAACTACAAATTAGAACTCCGGTGAAAAAGTGACTATTCTCGCTCGCGAGTGCCTGGACAGGTGAATTCAGCCGTACTGTGGAACCAGGTAGGCAGAAGTCAGTGCTCCAGCATTCGATTTTCTTTTGAGTCATTTTTTCATATTTTTTCAGAATTTCATTATTAATTTCTCTTTCGTTTAATTTTCAAAGGCCCTTGTCGTGCCATTATCATTTTTTTGCTTATAACTTTTTAAATTAAATTTTCAATTCCGGAAAAAAAGTTATATGAACAATTTGCTACAAATTATGTCTCCATAAAATTTTTGTACGACAAATAGTTTCAGAGATATCGCGAAAAACGGGTTTTCATCCTTTTTTCAAAATGACGGCCGAGGGATAAGGGTGGCGGCCCCACAAACTTGAGTTTAAGCTATTATTGATCCCCAAGCACGTTGCAAAAATAAAACCGCGTCAGCGAAAAAATGCAAAGGTGGTTCTTGACTTTCTCTGTATGTCGAATTCTCCAAATTTATGGCCAAATTCGAATTTCTGAGCCCTTATCAATGATAAGGGATAAAAATATCTTTCATTCATCAAACACAGGGCATCTTCCACATGATGCTGTATTACGAATATTATGAAAAAAAAATCCTCTGGAAGTAAAGGCTCTAAGATGTAAATAAGTGTAGTAGCCAGATATTTAACCAGTAGGTATATTCTGTTGTCAGTAAGCTCTGCGCTACCACTGAGAGCTCAATACCCTTGAAACGTCAAAGCGATGCAGTTTCGTCGCAAGTAACACTTGCATATAATCAAAGGGAGCCGACAAAACCATCAAGCAAGTTCCAACCCTTCAATAAATCCATTTGGAATCACCAGACTACCTATAAAAAATATCCCTGTCTTTATATGTGCAATATAAAAGGATCCCCCACCAATATGATGCCGCTCATTATTACGCGCATTTGAACGATTTTAAGGGTAACGCCCGGGAAAGAAATGAAAGAGTACCCTACACGTCTCACACGTATACATCCCCGCAGGAAAAAGGGCTCAGGAATGCTGCTAACAATACCCTGGAAATCAGGAACTTGAGAAGGATTTTCGCGGGCGCCATTAGATTACTTTGTGTGTCTGCCGAGAGGACTCGATCCTGCGTGAGTGCGGAGGGAGTAAGATCAACTTGAAGCCTCAGGAAGGGGTGACATAAAGCAAGGATTTAGGGGATGAATTCTACGTTATGTAAAAATGCGTGTGGAGTTAATAAATCTCGAATCGACGGCGATGCGACAGAGAAGGAGAAGGGTTCTAGGCCGCAGGAAGTGTTTCATAAGATTCATCTAGATTTCTACGAATTTCAGAGGATGATATATTTGAGATAATGACTTACCATTCAATAGATAAAAACAAATCGGAATGATATAAGAGTTCTGCAAATTTCACAGTTGATACATTTTATAGTATACTAATACACAGGGTGTCTTTTACCACTGCGTTGATTGAAACTACAGACCTTGTAGCAAAAAGAAGTTACTTATACCAAATCGCCATGGCAAGCTACACGGTTGAACAACGTGTACTAATGATACAACTTTATTATAAAAATAAGTGTTCATTAGTGCAAACGTTGCGGACATTGCGTCCATTTTGCTGTCTACTCTTCAACGTTTGGTGGCCAAATTTAAATCGATCGAGGTCAATCAAAGTGTACAGTCGAACCTTACACAGTCAATTCCTCGCTGTGCACAAGAGCTCGGCTTGTCGCGAACTTCAACTTAGCGAATTTTGCGATTGGATGTAGGGTTACACCCGTACAAGATTCAACTGACCTTGGAGCAGAAAGTTCATGTCCTTAGACGACGCCCTATGTTCGCTGTCTAGGCCACGTCTCATTTGAAAGAAGATCTCGCTATTTTGGATGAATGGTTTTGTTAACAAACAAAATTGCCGTATATGGGATGACACAAACCCATACAAGGTTCACTAGGTGATAATACATCGTCAAAAATTTACTGTTTGGTGAGTGTTTTTGGTTCGGTGGCGTCATGGGTCCGTATTTTTTCGTAAACGACGTTGGTAATGCGGCCACTGCCAACGGTGAGCGCTACAGAACTATTATTGAACCATATGGAGCTAGACGACATGGGGATCCAGGAGGATGCCGCTAAGTGCCAGAAATTGAACGCCACGATTGACATTCTGTATGAGCGAGCCGAGAGTAAGATTATCTCTCGCAGGGAGCACATGAATAAGAGACCAACGTCATGTGATTTTACCACGCTAGACTTTTTCTGGGGAGGTTTTTTGAGACCACAGGTCTATGCAAATGAACCACAATCCACCGTTACCCTAAAAGCTAACATGACACAGGCAATCACTAAAATTCAGCTGGATCCATGCGGAAGAGTGATAGAAAATTGGACCACTAGGATTTGTGGCACTGTGAGTAGGCGAGGCGGGCATTTGAATGATATAATCTTCCATACTCAATGGCATATATGGGCCTTTCAATTGAAAAAATATTTTGTTAATACCTAACACACAGACTGCTCAATTATCAACCCCGCGCCAATTATCAACCCTTAATTTTCAGACACTGTAGGGAACTTATTTTTTGCAAGCTTGTTTTTACTGAATGAGTCAGCTGTCGTCATATTATCATCACGGTTCAACTGTGTGATTGACGAAATGTAAATTTATTTCCACAACTTGTAATTAACCAACCTGTCCCAACCTGATATTATCAAGTATATATGTTAGGCCCAAAGACCGAAAACGCTCAGTGGCCGAAAAAAACGGCCACATCGCGTTTTGGCTGTCTTCGAACGCACAGAACGCGTTTTGGCTGTTTTTAAACGCTCGCAACGCGTTCTGGTAATTGTTAAATAGCCGGAACGCGTTTGTCTAACGGCAATTGGTTCAAATGTAAGACCCTGTAGTTTTTTACATTTTTAGAATAATAAAAATAAGTTGTTTCCGAACATGTTTGGTACTTGTGGTCTAGCATTTCTTTATGAGCACTGAGCACATACAAAACTATTGTATATTTGTCGACCCTGTACCTATTGGAATCAACATGTGATACATTTTTGGAATCAGGTCAGCTAGAGTAATCCGGAAATGGAGACAAAATAGTTCAATTTAAAAAAAATGACGGTGATGTCATTACTCGAAAATAATTCACGCTGTATATTAGATTATTATTTTAAAATAAGGTAAATTAAAATAAAAATCGATGTGTTTCAGGATTATTTCTTAAAACGATCTGATTAGCTAAAAATGAATTTGTTCCATACTTTACGGATACAATTTAAATGTACTATGTAATTCGAAATTTCATTCAAACAGTTATTGTAAAAATATGTAACGTACCTATGTAAATTACACAAAAGTTCGGAGAAACCCGTCGTTTGTATTTAATTGTAGTTTTCAATAATTGAATTGTTTCTAATAAAGTAATTAAAAGAGTTATAAATTCAAGTTTGTTTTGTTCTCCACAATAAGTTGGATTTGTTGAAAATAAATTGAAATTCATTGTTCAATAAAGAACTTTTCGCTTTTTCATTCATGCATTTATATATTATATGCACGACAATTTATGTTTATTAGTGTAACTTTCTTCCTAGAACTGAAAAACAATTATAAGAAATTTAATATTGTTGAAATGATTCGGCAAGAAAAACCGAATCCATCTTTGGTATCCAATTGTAGTTGTCAATAATTGAATTGTATTTCAATTTTCAACTTTGTTTTATGAGGGACAATATAAATTTTATCCTACGCAGGTAGAAAGCGGCAAATAATACAAGTCGAACATTTAAACGCGCAGCCAAAACGCGTTGAACAATTGACAAAACGCGTCGTTTAAAGGCGTTGCCAGAACGCAGAAAACGTGGCCTGTTTTTTCGAAGCCACTGAACGCGATGTGGCCGTTTTTTCCGGCCACTGAGCGTTTTCGGTCTTCGGGCCTAACATATACAATGCCCTCTCTTATTTCTAGCACTTTGAAAGGATATCCTAGACAATTCCCAAGAAATACAGGATACATTTTTGATGAAGGTACTCTATTGGGTCCAATTATCTCCCAGTATAATAATTTCACAAGCTCGAGGATCGAGTGAATCCAAATTTCACCTCTTGAGTTCCTTAACTATTCAGAGCGAGTTTCGTTACTGAGTTCAACGTTACCGTTTTTTCGAAGGGTGAATTTTTTTTATCGATTTTGGGAATAATCAGTCCGAACAACTTCCAAACGTCGATGAGTGAAAAAATTCAGTATCGGAAAAAAATGCGGTGAACGAGCAACCCTCGGGTTATCCCGTTTCAAAGATTGACCTCGTTCAGCAGAGAGCCAACTAGCTAGGCGTCGCAAATTTCTCGACCCTTAAAATTCACGACCTTCAAGCGAAACACGAAACCTCCGAATCGGCAAGCCCATCTCTTATCGAATTACAAACTCGATATGTGAGCACTTTTCCGACGAGCCATTATGGAAATGTGAAATGGCAGCTTTACGTTAACGATGAACGATTTTAGCTATTAATTTGCATTTCAGATTTGAACTATTGATCTTCGCGTGAACTGCACTCGGCTGCACTCCAACCTTATCGCTTTTTTGTAATCCGTTCTGTAGGTGAAAGAGGGCAAGAAATCCGCTTTGGTGTGCACTTTTTGTAGAATTAAGCGTGTTAACTTCTTAGAGGTCATAGGCATTTCTAAGGTGAAAATAAATGCGTAGGTAATAGACAAATTAAGGGCCACTGCATACAACCAAAGAGTAGAAACAAGAGGGAGCACTCTTTCAAATAAGTACTTAAAAATTTTGTTCACGCATTTCGATGCGAAACTACAGAATCGTGAGTAATGATTCCTTGCCTGCATCAAAATCCCATAAGAGCAATGTGAATCGAGGCAGCGGCAAAGAGATCACTATTGGTGATTACGTGCGTCAAGGTAACCAATCGGTTCTTCTAGCACAAATTTTCATCTTAACCCTTAAATAATTAATTTGGATAAATTGATATTTTAATAATTATAAGGTATAAAGAAACATAATAACACAGTTTTCCCATTAGAAGTGTAACTGAACTATTCGATTGAAGATAAAATACATTTTCTCAACAATTTCGGGAGTCAAAAAAACCCATTACTTTACACTTCTAAAATTCATTAGTATTTTACGCTTAGACTAATTCAAAATTTACGCGGACCTAATTTTTGCAACGTTGCCGGATGACAATTGTGCCATAGTTATTTCTCTGTCCCACTTAAGGGACATCGTTACGATTTTTGGCTTCAACGATTTCTGAATTTATGAATGAGATGCCGCGTCTCCCCTTTCTTGAGTCTGAGATTTTACCTAATAAATCGAATTGTACTAGGAGGTAATCAAATCATTTTGTTTCTAATTTTAGGTGTTTTCTGCACAATTTTGAGGATCAATTAAATTATTTAAACTATTCTGAACTGAAGAAATCTTTCATGGTCGAAGGCCGGTAAATCAACTCAAATGGTGGCCAAACAAAGGTTGACGACCCGGAAAGGGGTCATCTACTTTGAGCTACTGTCCAATGGCCAGCCGCTCCACTCCGAACAATTGATCAGAAGAGACCAGAATTAGCAAATAGGTGAAGTGACGTATTCCATCAGAACAACGCCAGGCCTCACACATTTTTGATGACCCGCTAAAGCTTCCGGACTTTGGTTGGGAGGTTCTTATGCCTCTGCCTTATATTTCAGATCTGACACCAAGCAATTATCATTTATTTGTGTCCATGATAATAGTTTAAAATCCGATTTTCATACTGTTTTAGCTGCATATACTGAAAATGCTGAAAAATGAACTCCACCATTTCCAAATTTCTCATTGTAAAATTTAAGTTAATGAAGAAAATCATACTGCTTAGGAATTTCCTCTCTAACTATTTTTTACAGCAAATTCTACCAATGTAGTGTCCGGCCTTTTTGCAACGCCGATCATAACACATGAGACTTTTGACAGAGATTCTGATGGAGAGTTGGCTGAAAATTCCTAACCGATTAGTCACTCGAAGTTCATAGCATAGAATCGTGAGTGGTTTGCGTTAGCTAGGTTGAACAAAGGAAAGCCTAATATGCTCCCTCCTGTTAATTCTGTACTCAATGTATGACCTAGATGCTAATTAGGAGACCAAATACACTATCGGCGGTGAAGGGTATAATACTAACTAGTTTTTATTTCTCTCAAGAATTAAAAATTTATAATTGTGGAGAACATTCTGTTCATACCCAGAAAAGGCGTGGTAAATATGCAAAATTTGCACTCAAAAATTCAATAAATGGGCTGAAAACACATTTCACAATCCTTTGTTTCATTTGGTGAGGATATCCCATGGGATAATTCCGCTTGAAAGGCAGGATTTTCCAATTGAAACTCCAACAATGATTTTGTTGTTTTTCGAAATAGAAGATTTTTCAGAATTAATATCACTTGCTTTAATTTACATTTTTATTTGAGTGAATCTACATGATATTCGAACAATTGTTGCTCGAAACAGCAAATTCCATCCATTCAGCTGAATTCAAAACACACGTTATTGTTCAATTGAAAAAATGCAAAAAAACCTTATAGCCTAATCGGATAATCTATTCTAAGTGAGAATCCCTTGTTCCAATAACATTTTACTCAAATGTTCGGAGTTACATCAAAATACCATTGGATATTCACAAAATTGAATTATTCAACAGAAAAAATGCTTGCAGGTTTTATATGCAACAGTGACATGACGGCATTCTGCTATTTTTGAAAGATTAAAACATAAAATATCCATGGGCAAAAGTGCTTTATTGTTCCAACGTTTATAAGATAAATTATTCTGTTATTCGATAACGGCAAACATAATTTTTCAATTTGAACTCCATGGTATGGAACAACGGGGAGCAGAATGCGTTTTTTCAGGTGGGTTTCCGACATAATGGGACGTGTACATACAAGCTGAAATTTAATAATCCCACATCTCTCGCATATTGTACCGAATAATATGTGGACGTTACTAATTCCGCAAATGGCGGCCAGAGTTGTATTATATTATCCGGTGACACGTAGTAGTACACTTCAATTCGCTATAAATCAATTGTTTTGGGGCACATGACAGACGTTTTTCAGCTCAAAAGCAACTATCGAGAATCCAGATTTTAAGGAAATGAAATTTTGCCAATAATCAATTTGTAACATCAGAAAAAAATGAGATGAAAGTCAAACAAAATAAGCTTGTATGCATTTTATCAACTCAAAATAATTATGACGTCATTTTCGCTGTCCATAGAATTCAAAATTAGTTCCTCCATCAGAAAAATGGATTTTCATTTTCAAAAAATCAATTTGTAGTATTTTGTTATAAGAATTCCGGAATTGTTTATTCAGATTTTGGAGTTCATTCTTGTTGGAATATTCATTTCATTGTTTCTAACAAGGCAAAATCTTCTATGCCTTTCCAATGGAGATTTTCATCTCTCATCTACACCGGTTTATTGGGTACCAGTTTTGTCAAACATTGTCCCTTCCCATATTCGCAGATATTAGTTTTTTTCCAGTTATTTCATACATTCCACAGAATAGAATCCCAAATTGAAGTACGTAAATCACTATGGTAATATACTATAATATGTTCTTCAAGATGATCATTAGCGATGAAGAATTACGGAAATTGAGTGGAACTCTTATGGAAAGCTCAATAAAGATGTCAATTCTGAATGGTCTGAAAAAAATCCTGGTTTTGATCTTCCAAGAAAAATTTGGAAAGTTCTTAATCCTTTGAGGAAAGGTCATGGTCGTACCATAATCATGCTAATCAGATGAAACTCAGTTCCAAGCGCAATTGTGATTGTTGATAAGCAGAAAAAACAATACCTCATCTCAACAATAATCGTCCTATGTATATATTTCAAGATGGTTACATGATGTTTCCGATTTTTTCATGCAATTGGTTATAAATTTCAAACAAATTTCATGCGTATTAGAGTTCATTTTTCTGCTTTTGTCTTTTTATTTTCAGATTCGATGTGGGCAACTTGAAAAAGCCTCTATGTTTATTAATAGAAGACCACTCTTGAAGAAAGAAAGAAGTCCCACAAATATATTTAAGCTAATTTTTTTACACCCAACAACACTTATGCGATGCGCCAGGGTTTTTTCCCTAGCCTTTCATATCATACGCTGAATTGCATGGCACCTCGTCACTAACCCCCGCTAATATTATATGCTCTATTGTTTGCTAACCAAAAAATTGACAGCCAAAAGTTCAAAAGAATATGTGTATCTCATATACACCTTGTGGCCCACCACTGACGGACTCTAACTTGAGGGAGTAAATGAAGATATTTTGAAAATATTTTTTGTATGTTATTCATGAGAGTAATAAATATGTGTACTCAAAAAAATATTGTCTGTTTTCTTCATTTATAGCTGTTTAAAAAGAATCCATGTTTTCAATTTCTGGCGATTTTTATTAAATGGAGCATCGAATGTGCAAAGTGATTGGAGCATGTAATTCTATTTTAGAGGCCATATATAGAGTGTCACATTGAAAAAATGTTTAACTTTTGTGTAAGTTTTGGTATTGAACCACTCTATATATATGAAAATTATTTTAAATTGTGATTCTAATTACCCTACACACACCACAAAAAATATTTTCAAAACGTCTTCATTTACTCCTTCGAAGAGCACGTCGCGTCAGTTGTGGGTCACCCGGTATATTTTCTCTTTAATGGTGAAGTGAATAGATGTTTAGATTTCACTGACCTTTTCGAATCTCCGCATCCTCTCCATAGGCTTTTGACGATAACTAGTTGCTTCTTATGAAACGATGAAGCTCCATTGAAATCCGGTAAGCCCTCAGCTTCACAAAGATGCACCTGAAATGGAAAAATCTTTCATCAATTCAGACATGAAATTTCCCTTCAATCGTTATTCCCGGTAGAGAATCTTCGCCGAGGGCGAGTAGGTAAGGAATGCCGTAACCAGGTGAGCGACTCGACTCAAACAGAAGACAATTAAGACACGAAATATCAAATTAATGCATGCACTAGAGATCTCTATCACAAACTGTGAACGTTGGAATTATTCTTCATCCTTCTGTAATATGGTATTAAGCCAAAACAAAATATATATCTCGGATTCACTGAAAGCAAACTCCCAAATAAGTAATCCCTACAATTACACAAGGGTCACGGGTGCTTTGGACGCTCTTAAATGACCGAGAAAAGCAACCGATACACCTGGGTGCTAACACAGGACAAAGACTGAGGATATGAGGATACACATACCAACACTAACAAAACTAATCAATTCTCCTCCATACTATTATACTGTTCAGATTTCATCGATTCTATTCATCTGAACACTAAGCAAACTATATTTGTCAATCTTTTTGTCTTTTCAACATACTTTTGAGTTACTCAAACTCCACCAGATATGAGTAATCTTCTCTTCTTCCAGAACTATGAGCAAATCCCAATCAACAACAAAACTTCAAAACCATGTTCAATCATCATATCTCTTATCTCATACCACTCTCCCCTCCAAACACATGTATCTATTGATACTCACCCCCCACTGAGGATACTCAAGCCAACACTAATCGAACTAATTAACTCTCCACCAGATTTCAAACTATATTTGTCAATTTTTCGTCTTACTCAAACTCCTCCAGATATGGGTACTCTCCTCTTCTATGACCAAAAATCCCAACCAACAACGATACTTCAGAACCACGTTCAATTATCATAGCTCTTATCACTCTCTCCCCCAATCACATGCATCTACTGAAATTCACCCACCTTAATTATATAATTAAAAAAAAAAAAAAAAAAAAAAAAAAAACCCACCTAACTCTTATGAAGAGTGTACCACAACTTCATCTTTAGAAAAAATTACCCCACTGAGAAACTGGGCGAGTCCCTCTCAAGGAAGCTCCTCAATAACCCGCCAACCTTCAGGCTATCGGTTCTCGCTTCCCTCCAATAAAGAGTGAACTATGACTTTATCGGCCCCCGAAAAGTGGTCGCGGACACTGGGTAGACCCGAAGAGTAATGTTAGCACTCTTTTTGGAGCATTACCCCCCCAAAAAAAAAAAAAAAAAACCTTTTTCCAAGGGCTCTGGTCAGAAGGTTCAACTAGGTAGTTCGTCTGCTCCCTTTCAGACAAGGAATTTTCCAGTTGCTTTCTTCGGACCAAGCCATCAAGCAAAGAATCCCGAATGACTAAGTTATTCGGGCATTCGGGTCACTAAGTCTATTTGAGCTATCGTATGTCGCCCATTTGAGACTGACCAAGAGCCTCCCCCCGAGGATCTATACCTGCCGCAACACATCGAGTTCAGTACCCAGATGGCAGGCGAACACTGAACACGGAAAGTTGATGGTGGCTGAACTGTTCAGATAAGGACAGAACGGCGGTCCATGCTTTCCCCAAATCGGATGAACTAGGCTTGACCCACATCCCAAACTTCCAAAGTGGGTGAGGTACTCAAGTGAAATCCGTCTGCGTAGAGAATTCCCACAGGGGAACGTCCGCTGTCCGAATTCAAGGCCCCACAGTAGAGTCGGTGTCCTTGGGACTCTCTGTGATGGTCAGGAAGAGGAGGGGGTTTAGTGGGTGGGAGTCCCACACGAATCCGTAGCACCCGCGAGCCCGCTACGTGAGACGGTCATAATGACTTCCCACACCTTAGGGCAAAAAAAAAAAAAAAAAAAAAAGGTGAGCGACTCGAGATGAATCGAATCATTGTACAGGTGTCCTCAGTGAAGGTATTCTATTTTGTTCGTTTATAATTTTTAACTAATGAAAGAAAACAGATGTTCTATTGATAAAGGTTTCATTTAATGTCAGCAATTATATATGAAATAAAATATAATAGTCCAAGAGTCAGTAACAGATTTATATGACAAAGTTCCTCTCGAGTGATAATCAGTAAATCAAAAAATCGAATCATAAAGTCTCGTGAACGTCAGCTAAAGCTCGGTAGGTGGGATGAGCATTTGTGACCTCTCACGCTCGAGGAAAAAAATACATTCACTCAGTTCCTCTCACTACAAATTTTTCAAATTATAGCTAACCCAATATCTCAACATAAAAAAAAAATCAGCTGGCTATAACATTGTATTGTACGTCAGCTGATGTCCCGATCATGGACAGAAACATTCACTTTCAATGATATCCTTCCAACTAGAAATTTAATTGATGAAAGCCTATATGTAACTATTAATAAATATACAGGGTGAGTCTTTGACCACTGCGTTAATTTTAACCATAGGTTCTTGAGATCAAAAGAAACACTTTTTTCACATACCGTTTATCCATATTCAGCTGCGTTAAAACGCTATAAGTATTTTAAGTTTTCACATTGGACTAATACCCCTCTGTAGTCCAGTTTAGTTTGAATGAAAATTACCTTCCACAGCATCCACTATTGAATCTGAATTGTTAAAAACATCATTTTCCCTCTAAGAAATGTTTCATCAGATGATTATATCGATTATATATGCTTTATTGTTTGCTCACTAAATATTGTAAGCCAAAAGTTCAAAAGAATATATATATATATATATATATATATATAAATACTATGCTTCAGGGAATTCAGGTTCACTTGTGATAGGAAAAAAAAGGTGGTACTCTTTTTTCTACACCAAGCTTTCGCAATACTTTATTGCTTCTTCAGGGTCTCTAAAATGAACAGATACAAAACATTAAAACATTTACGCAAATTGAAATCATCTCGTAAATTCACCGAAATTGAGGTTATATAATGACAATTGAAAGTGGTATAACATTATATGGAAAAATCTTTTCTTGTAAAATACAATTGGGCATGTCTATTTCATTAATTTTTAACTTAATAAGCACTATAGTAATTTCGTTTTCAATTTTTATTTACTGGGTCGTATTTTTTTGTTTTGAAGTAATGTCATCTGTCCAATCACTCATCGAGTGGGCCGTCATAGAATTCAGTTTCCTTTTCTAACAGATAGCTGTATATATTGCTTAATTTTTTAGTGTCAGATTTTTATTTATAGAATTTTCTCTTTTATTTATTTGGATCATTTCGTGGATAAGTCTCTTGTGATAATTGTTTTCAGTTTTTAAAATTTCTACGTTTTCGAAGTCAATTTGATGGTCCAGGTTTTGATGAGTCGCAGGTTTCTTTACCGTTTCTATGTCTGATGTGTAGCTGTTTTTCACCCATTGCACATAAATACCTTGATCTTGGAAGTACCAACGTTACTAATGTCTGATTTGTGTAGATTTATTCTGTTTTTACACCCATTGGACTTGAAGTTTCCCTTGATATTTGGAAAAGAGGCCAACATAATTCATACCTTGATCAATCTTGGAAGTTTAGTTGATATACAACGTTAAAAAGAGTACTTTTCAATGAGACTCTTCTGTATAGGATATCCTTGAGAGGCTCACTTGTGATACTTTTTTTAAAACAAGCTGTACTTTGCTTCTTCAGGGTGTCTAAAATAAACAGATACAAAACAACCACTCGATGAGTGATTGGATAGAAGGACAGATGATATTACTTCAAAACAAAAAAATACGACCCAGAAAATAAAAATTGAAAACAAAATTACTATAGTGTTTATTAAGTTAAGAATTAATGAAATAGACATGCCCAATTGTATTTTACAAGAAGAGATTTTTCCATATAATGTTACACCATTTTCAATTGTCATTATATAACCTCAATTTCGGTAATTTTACGAGATGATTTTAAATGTATAAAAAATGCGTAAATGTATTAATGTTTTGTATCTGTTTATTTTAGACAACCCGAAGAAGCAATCAAGTATTGCGAATACTTGGTTTAGAAAAAAGAGTACCACCTTTTTTTTTCCTATCACAAGTGAGCCTCAATTCCCTGAAGCATAGTGTTTATATATATATATATATATTTATCTAACAGACGTGTTCAGTCCCGGTACATGCGACAGGCTACCTGAGACCCGTATGATCCAGATGGTTTTTGCGTGTATATATGTTGAAAATCTGCTTTAAGGAAATATAACTCCTCAGGCAACTTTAGAGGGGAAACATTTTTTCATTCAAAAAGTGATATACTTGATTCACGTTTTGAAGCCCGATATCCTGAACCGACTTTTCATTCCACTTATACGCCGACGGGATGTTCTCCAAACCTTTTCAGTCCCTGCGGTGTTGTCAGATCGTTGGGACTGACCGCGTCGGTTAGTTATACCGCAAATAACTCTAATTGCATATCTTATGTTGAGAAGCAACTGACGAGGATCTTTTACTTTTTCAGTAGAAGGTCACATGAAATGTATCCACTGAATTCTCCCAAAATCTATCGCTTCTTACAACTTATACAATCCCAATAGAGAGAACTGTCATATAGAAGATTGCAATTGTGATTGTTGATAAGCAGAAAAAACAATGCCTCATCTCAACAATAATCGTCCTATGTATATATTTCAAGATGGTTACATGATGTTTCCGATTTTTCATGCACTGGTTATAAATTTCAAACAAATTTCATGCGTATTAGAGTTCATTTTTTCTGCTTTTGTCTTTTTTATTTTCAGATTCGATGGGGCAACTTGAAAAAGCCTCTATGTTTATTAATAGAAGACCACTCTTGAAGAAAGAAAGAAGTCCCACAAATATATTTAAGCTAATTTTTACACCCAACAACACTTATGCACGATACGCCAGGTTTTTCCTAGCCTTTCATATCATACGCTGAATTGCATGGCACCTCGTCACTAACCCCGCTAATATTATATGCTCTATTGTTTGCTAACCAAAAAATTGACAGCCAAGGGTTCAAAAGAATATGTGTATCTCATATACACCTTGGCCCACCACTGACGGACGGACTCTAACTTGAGGGAGTAAATGAAGATATTTCTTTGAAATATTTTTTGTATGTTATTCATGAGAGTAATAAATATGTGTACTCAAAAAATATTGTCTGTTTTCTTCATTTATAGCTGTTTAAAAAGAATCCATGTTTTCAATTTCTGGCGATTTTTATTAAATGGAGCATCAGATGTGCAAAGTGATTGGAGACATGTAATTCTATTTTTAGAGGCCATATATAGAGTGTCACATTGAAAAAATGTTTAACTTTTGTATAAGTTTTGGTATTGAACCACTCTATATATGAAAATTATTTTAAATTGTGATTCTAATTACCTACACACACCACAAAAAATATTTTCAAAACGTCTTCATTTACTCCTTCGAAGAGCACGTCGCGTCAGTTGTAGGTCACCCGGTATATTTTCTCTTCTTTAATGGTGAAGTGAATAGATGTTTAGATTTCACTGACCTTTTTCGAATCTCACATCCCTCTCCATAGGCTTTTGACGATAACTGGTTGCTTCTTATGAAACGATGAAGCTCCATTGAAATCCGGTAAGCCCTCAGCTTCACAAAGATGCACCTGAAATGGAAAAATCTTTCATCAATTCAGACATGAAAATTTCCTTCAATCGTTATTCCCGGTAGAGAATCTTCGCCGAGGGCGAAGTAGGTTAGGAATGCCCGTAACCAGGTGAGCGACTCGAGATGAATCGAATCGTTGTACAGGTGTCCTCAGTGAAGGTATTCTATTTTGTTCGTTTATAATTTTAACTAATGAAGAAAGATAACAGATGTTCTATTGCTAAAGGTTTCATTTAATGTCAGCAATTATATATGAAATAAAATATAATAGTTCAAGAGTCAGTAACAGATTTATATGACCAAGTTCCTCTCGAGTGATAATCAGTAAATCAAAAAATCGAATCATAAAGTCTCGTGAATGTCAGCTAAAGCTCGGTAGGTGGGATGAGCATTTGTGACCTCTCAAGCTCGAGGAAAAAAATACATTCACTCAATCCTTTCGCTAAAAATTTTTCAAATTATAGCTAACCCAATATCTCAACATAAAAAAAATCAGCTGGCTATAACATTGTATTGTACGTCAGCTGATGTCCCGATCATGGACAGAAACATTCACTTTCAATGATATCCTTCCAACTAGAAATTTACTTGATGAAAGCCTATATGTAACTATTAATAAATATACAGGGTGAGTCTTTGACCACTGCGTTAATTTTAACCATAGGTTCTTGAGATCAAAAGAAACCTTTTTTCACATACCGTTTTCCATATTCAGCTGCGTTAAAACGCTATAAGTATTTTTAAGTTTTCACATTGGACTAATACCCTCTGTAGTCCAGTTTAGTTTGAATGAAAATTACCTTCCACAGCATCCACTATTGAATCTGAATTGTTAAAAACGTCATTTCCCTCTAAGAAATGTTTCATCAGATGATTATATCGATTATATATGCTTTATTATTTGCTCACTAAATATTGTAAGCCAAAAGTTCAAAAGAATATATATATTTTCATTTTCAAAAAAATCAATTTGTAGTATTTTGTTATAAGAATTCTGGAATTGTTTATTCAGATTTTGGAGTTCATTCTTGTTGGAATATTCATTTCATTGTTTCTAACAAGGCGAAATCTTCTATGCCTTTCCAATGGAGATTTTCATCTCTCATCTACACCGGTTTATTGGGTACCAGTTTTGTCAAACATTGTCCCTTCCCATATTCGCAGATATCAGTTTTTTTCCAGTTATTTCATACATTCCACAGAATAGAATCCCAAATTGAAGTACGTAAATCACTATGGTATTATACTATAATATGTTCTTCAAGATGATCATTAGCGATGAAGAATTACGGAAATTGAGTGGAACTCTTATGGAATGCTCAATAAAGATGTCAATTCTGAATGGTCTGAAAAAAATCCTGGTTTTGATCTTCCAAGAAAAATTTGGAAAGTTCTTAATCCTTTGAGAAAAGGTCATGGTCGTACCATAATCATGCTAATCAGATGAAACTCAGTTCCAAGCGCAATTGTGATTGTTGATAAGCAGAAAAAACAATACCTCATCTCAACAATAATCGTCCTATGTATATATTTCAAGATGGTTACATGATGTTTCCGATTTTTTCATGCAATTGGTTATAAATTTCAAACAAATTTCATGCGTATTTTTTGCATTCAGAGTTCATTTTTCTGCTTTTGTCTTTTTATTTTCAGATTCGATGTGGGCAACTTGAAAAGCCTCTGTGTTCATTAATAGAAGACCACTCTTGAAGAAAGAAAGAAGTCCCACAAATATATTTAAGCTAATTTTTTTTTACACCCAACAACACTTATGCGATGCGCCAGGGTTTCTTCCCTAGCCTTTCATATCATACGCTGAATTGCATGGCACCTCGTCACTAACCCCCGCTAATATTATATGCTCTATTGTTTGCTAACCAAAAAATTGACAGCCAAAAGTTCAAAAGAATATGTGTATCTCATATACACCTTGTGGCCCACCACTGACGGACTCTAACTTGAGGGAGTAAATGAAGATATTTTGAAAATATTTTTTGTATGTTATTCATGAGAGTAATAAATATGTGTACTCAAAAAAATATTGTCTGTTTAAAAAGAATCCATGTTTTCAATTTCTGGCGATTTTTATTAAATGGAGCATCGAATGTGCAAAGTGATTGGAGCATGTAATTCTATTTTAGAGGCCATATATAGAGTGTCAGATTGAAAAAATGTTTAACTTTTGTGTAAGTCTTGGTATTGGACCACTCTATATATATGAAAATTATTTTAAATTGTGATTCTAATTACCCTACACACACCACAAAAAATATTTTCAAAACGTCTTCATTTACTCCTTCGAAGTGCACATCGCGTCAGTTGTGGGTCACCCGTCACCCGGTATATTTTCTCTTTAATGGTGAAGTGAATAGATGTTTAGATTTCACTGACCTTTTCGAATCTCCGCATCCTCTCCATAGGCTTTTGACGATAACTAGTTGCTTCTTATGAAACGATGAAGCTCCATTGAAATCCGGTAAGCCCTCAGCTTCACAAAGATGCACCTGAAATGGAAAAATCTTTCATCAATTCAGACATGAAATTTCCCTTCAATCGTTATTCCCGGTAGACAATCTTAGCCGAGGGCGAGTAGGTTAGGAATGCCGTAACCAGGTGAGCGACTCGAGATGAATCCAATCATTGTACAGGATGTCCGCAGTGAAGGTATTCTATTTTGTTCGTTTATAATTCTTAACTAATGAAAGAAAACAGATGTTCTATTGATAAATGTTTCATTTAATGTCAGCAATTATATATGAAATAAAATATAATAGTCCTAGAGTCAGTAACAGATTTATATGACTAAGTTCCTCTCAAGTGATAATCAGTAAATCAAAAAATCGAACCACAAAGTCTCGTGAACGTCAGCTAAGGCTGGTAGGTGGGATGAGCATTTGTGACCTCTCACGCTCGAGGAAAAAAATACATTCACACATTTCCTCAAGCTACAAATTTTTCAAATTATAGCTAACCCAATATCTAAACATAAAAAAAATCAGCTGGCTATAACATAGTGTATTGTACGTCAGCTGATGTCTCGATCATGGCAAAAACCTTCACTTTCAATGATATTCTTCCAAATAGAAATTTACCTGATGAAAGCCTATATGTAACTATTGATAAATATACAGGGTGAGTCTTTGACCACTGCGTTAATTTTAACCATAGGTTCTTGAGATCAAAAGAAACACTTTTTTCCCATTCTGTTTCTCCATATTCAACTACGTTAAAAAGTTATAAGCATTTTAAGTTTTCACATTGGGCAAATACCCCTCTGTAGTCCAGTTTAGTTTGAATGAAAGTCACCTTCCACAGCATCCACTATTGAATCTGAATTGTTTAAAAACATTATTTTCCCTCTAAGAAATGATTCACTCACTCATGTTTCATCAGATGATTATATCGATTATAGTTGCTTTATTGTTTGCTAACTAAATATTGTAAGACAAAAGTTCAAAAGAATATATATATATACATCGATTTAATTCCTTACAACTTCAAATATCTCAAAAATCGTGCAATTTAGGAAAAAAGATGAAGAATGATTTTATCTGCAAAAAGGACTAATGATTCTAGGAAGTACAAGATACGGATCTTTAGTTCAAGTGATATTTGTTTTTCATGCAATTTACCCAATCTGTACAGTAGTAGTGAGAAACCCCCAAGAAATGGAATAAATCTATTGATGCCCAAATATGCATGACATACCGATATGAAAACTATTTCTTATTTCACGTGGACATCATCAAACAGGTTTAGGAATATTTACTCATATCTGTTTTTGCTCTGATGTAAGCAAACGTGGCATCCCTTAGGAAAACAGTATCTTTTACCCAAATGCTCGTGTCTGATGATGTGTAAATACTTTTTTTTTGATAATTTCAGAGTGCCAATAACATCTTAATACTTCACTTCACGATTGCCAATGATGATTTTTGACGTTTCTTCAATATTTTCCGGAATAATTGTCTTATTTGGCTTACTAGGGCGTTCAGCATAATTGGTGTCCATATGACCACGTTCGGATGTACCAAATCATCGTTGGATGGTTTGAAGAAGTTAACCACTGTTTCTCGATAAATAATAAACCAAACAACATCAAATTTTCACAATGATATTTTGAAGGCTGGCGCTTTCGAAAAATCATATGGATATTTTGTAAGTGGCCCTATCCGGTACCTAGGACTTACGGATTGAAGAATTAATCTGAAATCGACAGCCAAATAATCTTTTCCTGTCGTTCAATAACAAAATCGCTTATAGACATTGTTCAACATTGCTTGACATTCCTCACAACTAAATCTCCAGAATATTCCAATTTAAAATTCGCAGCAACAACGAAAGTTCTATTCCACGATCTCGACTCAAGAACTCCGGGAATGATCTGTAAGCTTGGTAACATTCTTCGAAAAGTTAACGTAAGAAACTCGAAGCCCGAGATATTTATCGATTAAACGATTTTAATTTTATCAGCTCTAAAATCCCAGTTCGTGTACCTTTTATTCGAGACCGTTAGCATTTTATTATCCATTTCAAATCCAGCATTAAACTGTTATTCAGGAGCGCACGTAGAAATTATGGCTGTTTTCGGAAAAATGGGCTTGCTCCTTTAACGGCTTTTTTCAAGACATTGGAAAACGAGTCATTCGTAATGCAGGCGCGTTCCACTCGTGAACTGGTCGATGGGTAATGTTTTCCTGAAATGCATTCGGTTTTTTATTGGGTTTTTTCATGAATGGTGAAGAAATCAGCTCTGTGAGTTCGGTGGACTTTAAGATATCTTTTCATTAAATTTATCGACAAGTAAATCAATATGATACCCTGATTCGCACAAGAAATATCGCATTCTGAAGAAAAATAGGTAATACAGAATATACAGAATGTTCCTAAATTCATGCGAGAAACTTCAGGAGGTGATTGCTCGTAAGTGAGTTGGGTCTTTCTTATAACAAAATTTCATCAGCCCAACTCATTCCGAGATATTACCCCTAAAAGATGGTGTCTGAAATTCACTTTTATTGAATTCAAATTATTAAACTTTCAAATCAGGAATTGAGAAAACATATCCGGCTCATTCAAACAGCTCCATCTGCAAAAGGATTTGTATGGGCTAGCCATCTTAATTTAATATGATTCCTAACGTACTGAATTCAAATATTCGACTACATTTATGAATCTACTTACCATTCCGGATGTTCAAGGACAACCCTGAAGGTTTTGATAATAGGAAACATTTTATTATGGACTTTATTCTTGATTGGGGAAATTATGTTCGGATATACAGGGTGAGTTCTTGAACACTGCGTTAATATTAAACGCATAGATTCTTAAGGTTGAAAGAAAAATTTTATTCAAATTTAGTCCCGTCCAAAGAATAGGGTGTTGAATATCATAAAAAACTGCATTATTTCTTGTGTTGTTCAAACCACAGTATCGATTGAAATAATCTCAAGTAGAAGGTTTTAGATGACAGTCATACTTATTTTGGCATAAACTGATTAATCCCATTGCTCTCTTTTATTCTACAGATTGTTTAAATTGCTTGAAAAACTGATATCGCATGAACTAGAGGTTTATTTGTACTTAAAATCGTTTGTCATTTCAGCAAATAAAATTCCTATACATTTTTTCTGAATCGTACCATACTTGAGATATTCGAAGTTGAAAGGAACTAAATCGATAAAAATTTTTCCGAATTTTCTGATTTCCCCAGATCCAACTTTGTGCTGAAATGATTCAATAATCAGATTTGTTCAATGTTACCATACTTTATGTCTTTTGAAGTAAAATATTATTTCAACAAAAGATTGGGGAAATCTCATCAGTCGATGGTTTCCAGCTCTAAACATTATAGATGAAATCTACAACTGAACAATTGTTGGCTTACATACACCACAAAATCTAAATTTTCATTTGTTGTATTATTACGATGTCTAGCACCTTGTTCGTTAACCAGCACAGAATTATATTCCATAATAAACACAGAAATATATTTCCATCCCTCACATGCGTTAAAAATGGTAATGTATTTTCTGTCAGGACTTGTTAAATTCAAAACTTGTTTTTATAAAGAACTGATTCTTTATAGCTTCAGACTTCCAGGGATCATCAAGTCATGTCTATTCTAACCTAGAAATGCTTCAAATTAAGCTCATATGATTCTTAAAACTTCAGTTTTCTAGATTTATTTATAGGAGTTTTTCACATCTTAGTTTCATGCAGAGATACAACCTGGTTTACAAACTAAGGAGATAATAGATTTTGACCTTATTATAATATTTCTATCAGTTCAGTACCTGAATGTTTGTTATAATGCAGATATAACAATTAATATTCTATAAATATTGAAACTGAAAGGTATAAACATCAATCCGATTCAATGTGTATATTGTTGACCAGAAAGATTAGAATGCATTTCCTGACTCATTCTTTTCTTATATAATTCTCATTTCTTAATAAATTCATTAATAATTTTAAATTACATAAATTATCTTTGAAATCTTTCGCATAGTTTTTTGGAGAACTCAACAAATAAAAACTGTCATAAGTCAACAAAGAACCACAGAGCACTAATTTTAGAAATCACCCACTACTACAGAGACGTTATAATAACATTTTTATGTTCCATTTAGAATGGCAATAATTTACTCTACGTATTCTGACAACCATTATAATTGAATATCGAGGAAACAGATATTTCTATTTTCATATCAAAAAAATTTGGCAATAGATTTTTTCCCTCCCGTGGTTCTGTAAGAAAATCTCATCTACTATTTCACTTTATCTATGGATTAACCCTTTTCTTTAATAACGTGTTTGTTAACTTAATTGCAATGACCAAAAAACTTGAAAATAAATTAATTATAATCAAAACAGAACAGATTCATCATAACATAAATTTTTTCATTAAAAAGTATCTAATTGGTTTTCCAGAAGTAAATTTACGTAATTAAAATCAGATTTCTCAAAGCAAGTGGAACTGTTCACCTGAATCTATGAAAACTTGATCTTTCAAAGTGTTATAAGTTATTGGGAATTGAATTTCGAAGAACCATATAGGAAGAAACTATTTGTTGATCTCCAGAACATATGGTTAAAATTAATACAGTGGCCAAGGACTCGACCTGTATATAGCTTTCGTTACAGAAATTCATCAATTCATCCTTCATTTGTCAAAATGAAGAGCATAGATAAAAATTCAACAACCATGTCATTCTGCGCAAGAATAATTGTTGCAGTAAAGCAATATACATCCAGAAACACGCAATTCCAATGATAAACTCGACTATCTCCAACGTTGGTCCCTAGAGAGTGTTACAAATATCAAACGCAAGACCGCGACATCAAAATCACCTACAGAAAGAAGCCGATAAATCGCGATAGAGCTACATCAAACTGATTGAATGCACAATTTCTCAGCCAACCTCCATGTGAGCTAGGGCTCATCCAGTATGGACATTGATGAATATCACCCAGCGCCAGTACATCTTCCGTTCCACCTGCTATCAGTTTCCTATGCACCTAATATGGTCCCGTTGATGAACATGAATGCAGAATCGAATATTTGATCCAGTCATAGCCAATTTGGCTCGCCTGGTGCGTCCTCATTTCGTTTCATGTTTCGATCAATGTAAACACAACTGGCGGGGTATTGCCGAGAAAAACTCTAAATGGTAATCTAGGTACGGCCCCATATGTTGACTATGCAAACGTGGCTTGCTATCGAATTTGAAATTAGGGTACATTTGGTGGTGTCGGGATGTTCGGTTCGCGAAAATTGAGTTGTATGAGGGCTTCTTTCAATAATGAATTCTATTTGATATAGTTATATTCCAGATTTGGATCTCAAGAGGTGAATTTTGAATGATGAATAACTTGGAATCATTGATTCTTCATTCATTGCTCCAAATTCGACCCATCTTCTGAAATTGCAGGCTCTTCAAATGTAGAATTGTTATTGGGGCAATATTCACAATTTCTCATTATTCTTACTATCAACGTTTCGACAGACAACTTCTGTCGTTTTCGAGGCAAAAAGATGACAATAGTTGATTTTTCAATTTTCATTGAGTGTCAAGATTGACTGAATATTGAAAGCTACGTGAAATTCGTACTTATCTATGGTTTTTTAAAATTGTATGTCTGAACCAAAAAGATTACAATAAATCTATAACAGCTCTACATAATATACACCGTGTTTGTTGCCGACAAACTGAAATTGGTAATAGATCATATCATTTTTGACAAAAAAGTTCCTATGAACATGGGTCCGGAAATGGGTGTTAAAGTTGAAAAAATAATTCGCGTTTTTTTTAATATCTTTCGACTGATTCCAAATAATTGCATGAAAGTTGGTACATAGGGGTTTTTCGAGGTGAGAAATTCAAATTTGTGGTCGATTTTTTTTCGGGTGAGAAATTCAAATTTGTGGTCGATTTTGTGCCACCCTGTACGACATTTTGGACTAAAATATCGATTCCCCTGGCTTTTCTAGTTAAAAAAGGGTTACTAAATTCAAGTCGCTAGGACCAACGGTTTCCGAGAAAAACGCATTTACAGCTTATGATTCATACCAATTTTCATAGTGAAATTTCAAATTTTTCAAAAATTGCTCTTGACGATTTTATTTTTCAGTTTTTCTTACATTACACTCTGTTTTGAAAAAAATATGAATTTCGCAAAACCCTATAATAGCTTACAAAATTAGAATTATTTTTTCATCTTTAACACCCTGTATCTTGGAAAGGAAGCATTTCCGCACCCATGTTCATACAAACTTATTTGCTTAAAATGATGTAATATTCAAACGACAATATCAATTGAAATGATCTCTTGTAGAAGGTTTTTGATAACAGTCATGTATATTTTGGCATCAATAGAATTATTCCATTTCTTGTGGGTTTCTCACTACTACTGTACAGATAGGTTAAATTGTATGTAATGTAATGTATGCAAATCAAAAATGACTTGAACTAAAGGTCCGTATCTTGTACTTCCTAGAATCATTTGTCTTTTTTGCAAATAAAATCATTCGTCATCTTTTCCCAAAATTGCACCATTTTTGTGATATTTGAAATTGAGATCTAGTTTCCAGAGTTCTTTCAATCTTGAAATAAGCCAAGCAAGGGGACCATTCGATCTCGAGTTCCTATCGTCATTTTAAGATTACACCCCCAACTGTCTATTGGTCGACTTTAAACGAATGGGGTTTAACAAAGTTCCCACCACTGCACTTGGGTCCTTCGTCATAACTAATATTTCTCTCAACTCTGGAGATGCATATGTCATATGTTCAACATTATGCATCCGAGTCGCACTTGGTCCTCTAATAAATAACCGAAAACGTCATCTCGAACATATCCGTTCAATTGGCTCGTCTAGACGGCGTCTAATACATAAACGGGAATAGTTTGTTATCTTAAGACTATCGATACATGAAGACGCACTAAGAAAATATCCGATTTCACATTTTCGATTGAGAAGCACAGGTCCGCGCTGGCACCCAACTCCGTCCAAAAATGCTAAATCCTACATATGTGTCAATATATATTTTCCTTGACAAATTTTGCAATCGTGATTGCACGAATTGAAATCTGTGAGTTGCGGCTTACACTCTACAGAAATATACTATACAATTACATTCGAAGGTTGATTAATGATATAATATGATAAGTCCTTCAGACTTTAGGGTTGTGAGTAGTTTCATTTCAATAATCAAGGAGATAGAAAAAGTAAGCAATATTACAAAGCAGGAATCTAGTTACGTGCCTTATAATACAGCTTCCCAGGCCGGAATCTATAATAAACTCCCTGAAATTCGCGTTGTTAACCACTATATTCATAAAATTAAAACCACCACGAACAAGAGACCCCCCCACAAACACCGTCGAGCTGCACACAGTTACCTAAAAATGAATAAATGCATCCGTTTTCCGCTTATGCCGCCCGAACAAATCCCGTAGACATTCGAGCTGCCACATTTTTTTTCGCCATTACATCAAATAGAGTGCCTCCGCTTCTCCCGGTTCGCATAAAAATACAGACAGGCGGTTCCACTCAAAATTTCAGAGTAATAAAAGCGAATGAAAACGGTTACATTAAACATAAATACATATCGCAGCACAGTCGGTGGGATTCCGGTTTCAATTATGACGAGAACCCGCAGACCATCGAAGAAGGAGACAATGGAATGGAGTCTGAAATATGGCGGTTTTTTGAATCACTTCTTTCGCTCGGGAAATTGAAGAATCGTTTACTTCAATGTAACTTCTTAGATGGTGTAAAGCACTGTTAATGGCAAGCTAATTCCTTTGGTAATGAAAATTGACAAACGACTATACCACAACTGTGGAAAACAAAATCTACAAAATATTTCATGACCACAAAGATGAATTTTCGGATAAGCCAACTAAAATCACATTGTAACATCCCAGGATTTTATAGTTCCAAAGAATTAGTTCCAAATTAACCTTACGCTTGATACGCCTCTGTCTATTCATCGAACGTTATGATGAAATAGAAATCATAAAGGAATCTGTGTGGTTCTATGATACGTATCGATGGTTAGCGCGGGGCTGAGATAAACAACTCGGAGATTCTTCATTTTTTGGATAGACTGACTAGATTGTTCTGTTTATTTTTGGGTAAGATGGTAAAAAATACGCTTTAAAGTTTACTTAAAATTAGAATGAATAATGAACAATGTGTAATCAGGTAAGCTTGCAGTTACATTCCTAATGGAACCTTATAAGATGATCTGGTACAAAAAATGTAATATTCTTGAAGTAGAATGTATTGTTTAATCTGTATTCATTGTAATTTCATGTTAGGAACAATATCGATGCTATAGCAGTATGGCAACTATTATTTCTTGATCCATTTCAGTTTGTACTGCTCCATGTATCAGGTTAATAACAACTATATATATTATAGATAAAAAATATTAACTCATACTAATAATATTAATTATATTAATATTATTAATTTTTTCATTCGCATCCACTCTTTCTATAACTGATTGATTATTTATACATGCTGGTAGATTAATGATATGCCCTTTATTTATTCAAGAAGGTAAGGAGGGTATATTAGATTATCTCAGATGATATTAAGGCCTTTGGAATTGATAATAATATCCTTGTAGATACCTTGAGTTATATTTTATGTATATTCAAGCCTATTTAATTACGTAGGACTCAACCAATCGTACCACCTAGCCATGCTGTTATATTGTTTTCAGCTACACCAACCCTTGATGTTTTATTTCCAGCTAGAATTAAATAATGCTCTTTTCAGCTATCCATATAAATCAATTTGAGCTGAACTAATTAAGTAGGTATACTTATCACACCACATTTAACCACTCAACTTATCAAGGCCTCCAAATCCAGGATCTAGTGTTCAACAACAAAACATACATAATTGCTAACCAGTAGATTTGCTGTTATGCCCATAGTTAGTAGCTAGAATTTTAATAAAGGGTGAGACTACTGTCGTTTATTCATATGTTTTTTTTTACTTCTATTTATGTCTTTGTTATATTACGTTCTTTTATATCTATATTCTTTCACTGTTATTTATGAGTCTACTAGATGAAAACCCGGCTTCGCTCGGGTGAAATTTGACTCATAATACACATCTAGGTGCAAAATGTAGATAGATGTTTCTGTAGTCATCGGCATAATTCTTAAGTACGTGTTGTTTCTATACTTCCAAAAAATACAGTACGGTAGTTATTGTTATGATTGTACTTTAATGCAATCCTTGCCTATTTAATTAACCTATCTATATAGTAATTCAATTATCAATGAAGTAATTCGTTATAATTAACCTATTTATATAATTTGTTATAATTAACTGTAAGTAACCTATCTATATAGTAATTGAATTATCAATGAAGTAATTCGTAAAAATGAAGTATCTTTTTGTACGTGTAACTCCTAACCAGAAAGAAACCTGGCAATAACTAACCTTAGGCCTATATTACTTAAAGTAGGCGACCATACGTTTTGAAAATTGCCTTGAAAATTCGGACAACGGACGCCATCAACGACGTCTGCCCTCACGCGTCTGCCCGCGTTCAGGTCGCGCACTCAGCTATGAGCCACTTCTTCCCCACCGCACCTCTCCCCCCACGCCCAGTTTGCCTGGCACCGCTGCCGGTATTTATCACCGAAACGGTATTTATCGCCGAAATTGCTATGACTCTGCATTTTAAATCTGTGATATCTTCGAAAATATTTATTTAATTTACATGCTGTAAAAAGCCATATTGATCTTTATTAAATGCACAATGTATTTAAGATACTTAATTGGATAAGGATTAATACTGTATTGCTTAAAATCGCTTCGTAAATAAGCCATTATTTCTCGTACAAAGTAAAGGATAAAAAATGGTTATTGTGGGTTATTCCTAAGAGATAAACATATACCATCAAGGAATTTTTGTAGACCTTTTTAAGTTGTACAATACTGTAGTAAATTGTTTTGATCTATCTTGTAGGATTCAGTCAGCGTTTGCAATGTAAGCGCAAAAAATGTGATTTTTTTACGACCTCACATTAGAAACCTCAAAAATTGTAGCCTATGTGTTATTCTGATGTATAAGCTATATTGTGGTAAAGTTTCATTCAAATCCATTCAGTAGTTTTTACGTGAAAGAGTAACAAACATCCTTACATCCATACTTACAAACTTTCGCCTTTATAATAGTAGTAGGATTTCCTTCCTGTTATTATTTCTATGTATCTGACATTCGATTATTTATATGTTTTATTATTCTATCAATTGGTGATAGCATTTCCGTTAATTTAATACAATGTTTTTTTCTGCTATTTATTTATATCAGAAAAAAATATTGAAATGAGACCATTGTTATATATTTGACAGGTTGAAGGTCATATGAATCGAACTGAAACCACATCTCAAACCATCCTCTACATTTGTTCGTTTCAATTTTGTCAATTCAATTAGTCGGTTGTTCTTTTTATTGTGTTCATTATTTGTTTCAAACATTTCATGTTTTTAACTGAATGACCACGATAAAATTTAAGCCTGCAAAAGATTTTTGAATAAAATCGAATCATTGGCGATCGTTTAAGAAGTGGTTTCAGTTCCATTCATATGACCTTCAACCGGCCAAGCATATTAGCTATTTATTTATATGTTTTTTGGTTCGGAGCGATGAGAGCACTTCCTCTTAACTTGATGATGTTAGTATTATATGTTTTATATTTTATGGTCTTGAGATTGTGGACCATTTCTATATTGAAGTATGGAATTCTAAGAGCCTGGGTTTGAGGGAATAAATGCTGATCAGACACAGCTTCATGGGACTCTAAGGGAATTGTAGATTATACTTCTTTTAAAGACACTGCATTTCCTTACCAATCATTCTTTATTCTGTGGCTCCTACTATACTGATAGCTGAAGGCTCGCATAGACCTAGATCAATCGCTGTGTTTAATGTTTATTCTACTCATATTTTATTGAAGTTGTTATCATGGATCACTGATATTGCTTATTCTATATAACTGAAGTTTTTCCCACTTGTTCTATAGGATAGAAGGACTTTATTACTCTGAAGTAACACAGGTAAGTCAAGAACACCTCCCTAAGTGGGATCGCTAGTACACAGAAGTCAGACACAGGCTCATGGATTTTGCCTTGTGCCTCTTTAACTTAGAATTACCTCCACAAGTATTGCATGCTTATCTAAAAGATTAATTCTTACAGGTTCATATCATGATCAGCATATTCATCAAGGGGTTTTGTATTGTCTAAGGGTTTTCCTTTCAAATTTTAGATTCGAAATATAGAAGAGTTCATCGTTTGGGTCTAACCATTGTATTTCATCAACCATCTTCATTTCCTACCGACACTTATCTCAATTATCACAAATCTGAACATATCGTAGAGTCCTACCTTGGTTAAACGATCATATAAAATCGCCAAAGAACAGATCTATGAATGATAAATTGCACAAATCCAAAGAGTTTACACTGATGTATGTGAATAATCACTTGAACTCCAGGTCACTGTCTTCCTAAAATTTTCATTGTTTGACTTCAATAAATGAATTAATGAACAGCTCATCCTTCATTAGAAATTCATGCACTATATGGACGTACGAAGTTGGCAAAGTCAGGTAGTATAAGATACATTGGCGTAGGATTATTCATCTTAATTGAAACGTCCTGTATCTCAAAGTAATAGCAGTAATCCTTGCGATAAGTCAACATGCGGACTATTTCGAATTAAATAAAACATACAGAAGCTAGATGCCGGTCTATATATGACAATTGGTCATTTCTCAACCCCTTCGATAGCAGAAGCTGAATTGTCTATGCTGAAAGGCTAATTAATCCGGTGATAACTCGATTACAGGACCCGGTTAATCTGACGTCATGATGAAAATCGACTGATACACATCGCGCAGCGTTCAGTTTAATTCAATCAGAAAGAGAGGGCGCTCGAAGCAGACAAAGGTACCAGACATAAAGGACATCAAAGGACAATTGAAGTTTCACATCCAATTAAAAGGTGCGTTGGAATTATCTGGATGACGGCAAAGAGTTAATATCTTAATGATCTTGCACATCGTTTATTAAAAATCGGGGGAAGCAGTGAATCAAATATACGAGTAGTAAGGGAGCCATTGATGTTAGATGTGTAGTAGTTACTCTGTTAGAATTGGGAGATTAAGTAATAGTTCAAAAAAATTATTATACAATGTTAGGATGTTTAGTTATCTACGCATCTTCCAAACTAAAAATCAGTAGCAGAAGGACATTTCAGCATGTCAGATAATGATATTCTTTTGTATCCAACATTAATATGTGACTAAATATCACACTTAGTTCCTGTGGCTTCCAAAGTTGTCAGATTTAGTTCTTCTAGCTTCTTCTTATATGGTAACTCCCAAAGTCCTTGAGATCTTAGGCAATCGTATCTGCACTCTTTCTATATCTGCTCTATACAAGGTGTCTCTTTTGAAAGTGTTCATCCTCAACAACTCGACAACGGATCAGAATTGGTGAAAGCACTTAGACATGTTGATTTTTTATGACAGGGAGACATGCTCTCTCCTTGCAGAGGTTTGTAACCCAATCAGGAATTTGAATAGAGGGAGAGTCATTACTATTGTAGCAAAAATGTATTACGCACTGATTACAATTTGTATGAACTTGCAATATCTGTTCATGAAGTGAAAATTCAAAAATTACGGGGCGTTTTTATGAAATGCACTGCTCGAGATTGCAAAAATAACAGCCATAACAGAGAAAAAACTTGAATTAACTTTCCAGTTTGGAATTAAAAAGTCAACTTACCATGCCAAATTCACCTTCTCCCAACTTCTCTAGTAACCTGAGCCGATGTCTGGGAAAGTCCAAGAGATGAGCAACTCCTTCCAGAGGGGGCCCTTCCGGTAATTTGATAGGAGTGAATCTTCCCGGAGTGAAATGTTGCTCTCTACGTTCCCCCTGCAAATACGTTAATTGAAATTCAAATGAAACGTCACATTTGATTGAATATCATGAAGCTACTCAAACGAAACTCCTGATGTTAGGCTAAATACGTCAGTGTTATGAATACACATCGGGGTGGTATAATCATACCACTTCGTGTTGTATGCAGGGCGAGCCTGGTATATTTGTATGTGATAAAAATCGGGTCATTTGGCGAGGAGAAATATAATCTAATATTTATAAAAATGTTATTTTTGATGCAACATCAGTAGCGTATCTAAGTCCTCGAAAGAGGGGAAGCTTCTCTAATTTATAAGCAATTATTTGATTTATATAACAATAATATCATATTTTGATGGTAAGAGGGTTTTTGCTGGCGAATGGAGGATATAACTTACGACCGCAGGCGAGTCAGTTACCTCCTTGAGCCAGTAAAACTCGTCACCTTGCGTGTATTGTTTTATATTTTATTTGTTTCTCATCTGTAAAAAGGTTAGATAAATTAAAAAAAAATCTCAATAATTTGATGTAAATGTCGTAAGCTATGGAAACGTTGCAATGAACATGTCTGTTTATTTTTCTTTACATTTGTTTTAGCGAAAGCGAAAAGAAATTATTGAGGCAGCCAGCAGTGTTGCTTCAAGTTTATTACCTGCAAAATCACCATCTTTTTGAAGTTGTAAGATCTACAAATTTTTGAAATGTTCGAATCTGTCTTCCATACGGACCAAATGTTATCGATTATTTCATAGAAAATTATTACCTTTTGGTTCCAGTAACTGATTATCCACAAAATTTTCGTTTCGGAGTCTTAATCTTTACAGTTCCAGAATAGACAGAATTCCAAAATTCTCGAATTTCAACCAGACTTCCTCAAATTGCTTTCATTTTGGTGAAATTATTGACTTAAATTCTTGGATCTCCTTCACGTAAATATCATTGATTTTGCTTTGGATAATATCATACAGATAATCACAATGTAGAAATATTTCTGAAAATACCACTAATTGAAAATTAAAATCAATTTCATTTTGCAACATTTGTAAATATCCAGTGGAACAAAACACTGTCTCATTATCCCATTCCTGCCTATTAATCGTTATATTTGCAAAAAACTTCATGAGTTCTGATCGATATTCGGAAACCTTCTACACTAGTCTTTCATTATAGTTCCAACGAGTAGGAACAACCTAATAATATATAATATATATAATATAATAATAATTTCGATGATTTCGAAAAGAAGGCTGCTAGACCGATTAGCGTTCGAAAATAGTAATTTACGTAACAAGTCCGGAAAATAGGGTTTTTTTGGACGAATAGACAAAATTCTAGGACGAGCGCAAGCGAAATCTAGAAGTCTATGAGTCCAAAAACCATTTTCGGGCGTGTTGCGTACAATATTTTTCGGCAACCGTCTAGAATAACAAATCAATGAGACGACACATTTCTTTTTATATATTTTAATTCTTATTTAAATTAAACAGAACAGAAAATATCACATATTAACAGAAACATTCTAATTCTTATTTATATTAATATTTATATTAAAATTCGAGCAATTACTGATATTGAAGGGATTCAATTTGTTTGAAATGCCTGGTATATTTAAATTCCTTTTGTTGAAGCCACAACAAGATGGCATTCAATGTAACTTCTTAGATGGTGTAAAGCACTGTTAATGGCAAGCTAATTCCTTTGGTAATGAAAATTGACAAACGACTATACCACAACTGTGGAAAACAAAATCTACAAAATATTTCATGACCACAAAGATGAATTTTCGGATAAGCCAACTAAAATCACATTGTAACATCCCAGGATTTTATAGTTCCAAAGAATTAGTTCCAAATTAACCTTACGCTTGATACGCCTCTGTCTATTCATCGAACGTTATATGCACGGAATCATAAAGGAATCTGTGTGCTTCTATGATACGTATCGATGGTTAGCGCGGGGCTGAGATAAACAACTCGGAGATTCTTCATTTTTTGGATAGACTGACTAGATTGTTCTGTTTATTTTTGGGTAAGATGGTGAAAAATACGCTTTAAAGTTTACTTAAAATTAGAATGAATAATGAACAATGTGTAATCCGGTAAGCTTGCAGTTACATTCCTAATGGAACCTTATAAGATGATCTGGTACAAAAATGTAATATTCATGAAGTAGAATGCATTGTTTAATCTATATTCATTGTAATTTCATGTTAGGAACAATATCGATGCTATTGCAGCATGGCAACTATTATTTCTTGATCCATTTCAGTTTGTACTACTCCATGTCTCAGGTTAATAACAACTATATATATTATAGATAATAAATATTAACTCATACTAATAATATTGCTTTTTTCATTCGCATCCACTCTTTCTATAACTGATTGATTATTTATACATGCTGGTAGATTAATGATATGCCTCTTTATTTATTCAAGAAGGTATGGAGGGTATATTAGATTATCTCAGATGATATTAAGGCCTTTGGAATTGATAATAATATCCTTGTAGATATCTTGAGTTATATTTTATGTATATTCAAGCCTATTTAATTACGTAGGACTCAACCAATCGTACCACCTAGCCATGCTGTTATATTGTTTTCAGCTACACCAACCCTTGATGTTTTATTTCCAGCTAGAATTAAATAATGCTCTTTTCAGCTATCCATATAAATTAATTTGAGCTAAACTAATTAAGTAGGTATACTTATCACACCACATTTAACAACTCAACTTAACAAGGCCTCCAAAGTCCAGGATCTAGTGTTCAACAACAAAACATACATAATTGCTAACCAGTAGATTTGCTGTTATGCCTATAGTTAGTAGCTAGAATTTTAATAAAGGGTGAGACTACTGTCGTTTATTCATATATTTTTTTACTTCTATTTATGTCTTTGGTTCGGAGCGGTGAGAGCACTTCCTCTTAACTTGATGATGTTAGTATTATATGTTTTATATTTTATGGTCTTTAGATTGTGTACCATTCCTATATTGAAGTATGGAATTATCAGAGCCTGGGTTAGAGGGAATAAATGCTGATCAGACGCAGCTTCATGGGACTCTAAGGGAATTGTAGATTATACTTCTTTTAAAGACACTGCATTTCCTTACCAGTCATTCTTTATTATGTGGCTCCTACTGTACTGATGGGTGAAGGCTCGCATAGCCCTAGACCAATCGCTGTGTTTATTGCTTATTCTACTCATATTTTATTGAAGTTGTTATCATGGACTACAGATATTGCTTATTCTATATTACTGAAGTTATTCCCACTTGTTCTATAGGATAGAAGGACTTTGTTACTCCGAAGTAACACAGGTAACTCAAGAACACCTCCCCTACGTGGGGTCGCTAGTACACAGAAGTCAGACACAGGCTCATGCCTCTTTAACTTAGAATTACCTCCACAAGTATTGCATGCTTACCTAAAAGATTAATTCTTACAGGTTCATATCATGATCAGCATATTCATCAAGGGGTTTTATATTGTCTAAAGGTTCATCGTTTGGGTCTAACCATTGTGTTTCATCAACCATCTTCGTTTCCTACCGACACTTATCTCAATTATCACGAATCTGAACATATAGTAGAGTCCTACCTTGGTTAAACGATCACATAAAATCGCCAAAGAACGGATCTATGAATGATAAATTGCACAAATCCAAAGAATTTACACTGATGTATGTGAATCGTCACTTGAACTCCAGGTCACTGTCTTCCTGAAATTTTCATTGTTTGACTCCTATAAATGAATCAATGAACAGCTACGTACGAAGTTGGCAAAGTCAGGTAGTATAAGATACATTGGCGTAGGATTATTCATCTTAATTGAAACGTCCTGTATCTCAAAGTAATAGCAGTAATCCCTGCGATAAGTCAACAGGCGGACTATTTCGAATTAAATAAAACATACAGAAGCTAGATGCCGGTCTATATATGACAATTGGTCATTTCTCAACCCCTTCGATAGCAGAAGCTGAATTGTCTATGCTGAAAGGCTAATTAATCCGGTGATAACTCGATTACAGGACCCGGTTAATCTGACGTCATGATGAAAATCGACTGATACACATCGCGCAGCGTTCAGTTTAATTCAATCAGAAAGAGAGGGGCGCTCGAAGCAGACAAAGGTACCAGACATAAAGGACATCAAAGGACAATTGAAGTTTCACATCCAATTAAAAGGTGCGTTGGAATTATCTGGATGACGGCAAAGAGTTAATATCTTAATGATCTTGCACATCGTTTATTAAAAATCGGGGGAAGCAGTGAATCAAATATACGAGTAGTAAGGGAGCCATTGATGTTAGATGTGTAGTAGTTACTCTGTTAGAATTGGGAGATTAAATAATAGTTCAAAAAATTATTATACAATGTTAGGATGTTTAGTTATCTACGCATCTTCCAAACTGAAAATCAGTAGCAGAAGGACATTCCAGCATGTCAGATAATGATATTCTTTTGTATGCAACATTAATATTCGACTAAATGTCACACCTAGTTCCTGTGGCTTCCAAAGTTGTCAGATTTAGTTCTTCTAGCTTCTTCTTATATGGTAACTCCCAAAGTCCTTGAGGTATCTTAGGCAATCGTATCTGCACTATTTCTATATCTGCTCTATACAAGGTGTCTCTTTTGAAAGTGTCCATCCTCAACAACTCGACAACGGATCAGAATTGGTGAAAGCACTCAGACCTGTTGATTTTTTATGACAGGGAGACATGCTCTCTCCTTGCAGAGGTTTGTAACCCAATCAGGAATTTGAATAGAGGGAGAGTCGGTACTATTGTAGCAAAAATGTATTACGCACTGATTAAAATTTGTATGAACTTGCAATTTCTGTTCATGAAGTGAAAATTCAAAAATTACGGGGCGTTTTTATGAAATGCACTGCTCGAGATTGCAAAAATACCAGCCATAACAGAGAAAAACTTGAATTAACTTTCCAGTTTGGAATTAAAAAGTCAACTTACCATGCCAAATTCACCTTCTCCCAACTTCTCTAGTAACCTGAGCCGATGTCTGGGAAAGTCCAAGAGATGAGCAACTCCTTCCAGAGGGGGCCCCTCCGGTAATTTGATAGGAGTGAATCTTCCCGGAGTGAAATGTTGCTCTCTACGTTCCCCCTGCAAATACGTTAATTGAAATTCAAATGAAACGTCACATTTGATTGAATATCATGAAGCTACTCAAACGAAACTCCTGATGGTAGGCTAAATACGTCAGTGTTATGAATACACATCGGGGTGGTATAATCATACCACTTCGTGTGCGCAGGGTGAGCCTGGTATATTTGTATGTGATAAAAGACGGGTCATTTGGCGAGGAGAAATATAATCTAATGTCTATAAAAATGTTTTTTTTTTATGCAACATCAGTGGCGTGTCTTAGTCCTCAAAAGAGGGGAAGCTTCTCTAATTTATAAGCAATTATTTGATTTATATAACAATAATATCATATTTTGATGGGAAATCGTAGCTTGAATATTAATATTGAAATAGTATATAACATTACTAGCAAGGTAAGAGGGTTTTTACTGTTGAATGGAGTATATAACTGACGAGCCGCAGGCGAGGCAGTTACCTCCTTGAGCCAGTAAAACTCTTTACCTTGCGTGTATTGTTTTATATTTTATTTGTTTCTCATCTGTAAAAAGGTTAGATAAATTCCAAAAAAATCTCAATAATTTGATGGAAATGTTGTAAGCTATGGAAGCAATGCTATTGCATATCTGTTTATTTTTCCTTATATTTGTTTTGGCGAAAGCGAAAATGAAAAAGAAATTATTGAGGCAGCCAGCAGTGTTGCTTCAAGTTTATTACCTGCAAAATCAGCGAGAATACGACGACTTCAAAAAGTGGCAAAACAAAAACAGAGTGATTGGGGTAACTGAAGATAATTTGTTGGTCTACTTGAATCAACTATCAGCTAGATTTAGCCGTTATACTTTATGGGCAAAATGGTCTATGCTGAAAAGCTGCTTGAAAATGGAAGAAAATGCCCCTCTTCACAGGTTTGCTTTCCTGAAAAAATTTATTGAAAAATATGACGTTTAGTTGTCATTTGCAGATTTCAAAGGGTAATAGCGATGCTGAGATGAAAAAATGAGCATTATACGCCAAAAAATGCCAAGGTATTGAGTAGAGAAGAGGCCGAACAATTTCTGTACATGCTCCTGATGACTAGTGGTTGCTGGTGAAAATTGAAACAATATTTGGTAATTTTGGATGTTGTCGATGTGACGAAATTCTCTCCTTAAACATGAATGATGTAGAAGATATGGGAAAATACGTTATTGTGAAATTGTGGCAAACAAAAAAATCAACAACAAGAAGATACACCATAATCGATGATGGCTGCAGCTTCAAGCCCTGCATGTTACACAGAAAATATGTTAATCTTCGGCCTCCTCGAACAGAAAGTCCAAGATTTTTTTGACAAACCGACATGGAAAGTGCATTTCCCTTAATGCTGGCCAGGACACATTGGTGGTGTCCCAAAACAAATAGCGAAATATTTAGGTTTAAAAGACCCAGAGTTATACACGGGCCACTCTTTTCGCAGAACTGGAGCTGTTGAATTTCTGATGAAAGTCTTAATCCTTACCAGCGTAGAAAAGCTTCGTTCTGCAGAAGTACTTGTAACTGATATCGTAAGAGTCAATTCACAACGTGTGACTGACAGTTTCCAGGCAAGCTTCTTGTAATCCACACTCTTGAATGGATGAAAATAAGTCGTTGTCGAATTTTCTGAATGATACTTCAAGGTCTCGTCATATTCTGCCAGAAACTTAAGAATATCAACATAATTTCCTCTATTTGTTGAGTTCTTAGATCACAATGACCCCTAAAAGACAAAAAGCTCATGTTTTCTTAGATAACACACAACGTCAATCATTCCTTTGAACGCTCTACGATTTTTTTCACCTCATGGTTATGTTTTTCTACAGCAAACCTTTCATGGTCATCAAGTAAATGTTCTATTCTTGATTTACCGAAAGTTTTCTCTTTTATTACAGATTGGATGTGCGGTATACTATTGTTATGCCTTTTGATCAAAGCAAGTAAATTATAAAAACGGAAAAGCCATGTTTCTTCCACAAATTTTATTCGGTGGTGAATAAAATACAAGGACAATAAAATAATAATAACTTTTTTTCGCAGTCAGTGAGCCAGATCCTAGCGAATGATATCAAAACTGTGAACGATCATATCTCTGGAAGTATTAGATTGACGAGAATGAAAATGATATCAATGGATTTGAGTTGATTTGCTCGAATAACGAATTTCTCCTAAATAATGAATCTTTATACCTGTTTGAAAAATTTCAGCCTTCCATCTCATTCCGTTCGGAAGTAATCGTGTCGACGGACGGAGGGACAGATTCAATTTTGACCCCACTTCATCAGTGAGTCCATTCAAAACAATTGATACTACTTTCACCCAAATATTCGAAAAATATAGACATATGGGCAAATCTATAGGCTCTATGTTCAGGTTAACAAGAGCGCAAAAAAGAAGCAAGGGTTCACAGCCGTTTCCTGTATGCAGTTAAAAAATACAATACTGAAAAAGCCGCAAGTGTTAGCTGAAACTTTTTTGATATTCCGAATGTGATAATTTTTGGGGAAACATAGTGAGAGTAAACTCATCACCTTTTTTCTTAAATCCTTGAATATCAGATTTTGGACCACTTATTTTTCTTTCATTAAGGTTAATGTATTTTGAACTCTTTCGAAAAATTTCTATTAGCTTATCTGACGCTTCACCAAGATGAATTTCTTTGATGTACCGGGGCCTCTCGCATGGTACCAGTGCGTTATTGTCATTGAGTTTCACGACAAACAAGAAAAGTATTGGATCAAGCATAGCCGTTGGTGATGAATCCAATAGCAGCAATTTGATAGATCCAACTGTATTCATTATATCATTATTGTGTATTTGTAATGAAGACCTCTTTCCAACGTCCTAGTAGAAGAGCGGTTTTCCAATGACGAAGAGGTGTTCAAAAGAAAAATTGAAAATTTAAAAAAATAAAATTGTTAATTTAGAGTTTCTCCTGATAGGAGAAATCTTCAGAGTTCGGCTCGTCGCTAAAAAGGACGAGTCTTCAGTTCTGTAAGATTAGGTAACTCAATAAAATTCCTGAATAACTAAAACTAATTTATTCGAAGCACACAAAAAATCAAATGACAATGGTTGCCCTTCTTTTCGATAGTTCGAAATTTACCCCACTAATTAGAAATCTAAGTTTCATTGGCTTTAGTCATCTGAGTATCTCGATACAAACCTCTGATTGGTTCACTGATTTAATTTTAATTTTTACTAAAGATCCACCTTTTTCCCATCGTTAATTCGAAACCATAATCCCTAAAGGTCGAAAGGCCACGTAAATATATCATATGTCGAACTCCCCTAATTCTTAAATTTTATTAGGACGTACATCCATCAAGATTTCCATGTAGCTGATCAATAAATTTTGTTTTAAATCTTAGGTTTTATGATTATTGGTGTGTTATTTTTGAGAGGTTTATTACTGTCTGGAATGTCTGGGAATTTCGATTAGATATGGTCTTTTGCTTATCAAGACCCATTATCCAGCATCGCTAGATATATGATATTACATATTAAAAGAAATGAGGTTCGTTAAAATTGAACCGACATCATATTCCTAATGATATCCAACAAAATAAGTTGGAAAATGACATGAAACAAATTATTTTCGAAGGTAATATAAGAATTATATCTCTATTCAACAGAATATTTTACAGTTTATGATGCTAATAGATTGTTTGTTTTTATTGTTTTTATATTGTGTATAATGTTTTTCACAGCCTTGAAGAAGCAGGACACTGCCCGAAACGTTGCCGAATTTTATTATATTGTAAATAAAATTGAACCCTGCACGTCATATAATGTTGTAAAATTACAATTCAAAGCACTGTGGAGCTCTGAACAAAGTATTAACAAAAAATTACTAATTATCAAACCAACGAAATCCCAGTTCGACTTCTAAGAGATATAATCCGAACGATATATACATTTAACGAAAAAAAAATCCATAACGCACAATGAAAAAGAATAGATGCCTTTAGAAGAATAGCTCGTAGATTTATGAGACACCGGTGGCTGTGTTCACCCTTCAACAACACGTTAGGTAACCGTTAAATTTATATCCATGACTCTGTCGCAAGCGCGAGAAGCAAGGAGTTATTAGCTAATGGATTTGTGTCTAAGAATGGGTTCAGTGGTTGTGTAACCGAGATAAGTTCGCAGCGACTGAATTCGTTTTCGCTTCCGAACGAGATGGGAGTTCTATCATACTATGGATGTTGTGTAAGTCAATGTAACACCTTCCAGTCTTTGCGATGGATCGTGGATAGGACGAGGGCCCCTAGCGTGTGGCGAATGAATGATGTCAAATATTTAATCTATCCAAGGATGGAGAGAACAGAAACGTGAATCTCGAAATTGCATGGTCGAATAGTATCCAGGTAAAGGGTAAACAATTAATTTGCACGAATGGAAAGCTGGAGTCCTTCATCTTCAATTCACTCAGGCAATATTGTTTAACAACTGAAATACTGCAAGTTTAAGATCAAAAGAATAAATAAATCTTTAGTCAATTCGATTACTTTCCAAGTAAAACATTATTGAATTCGATCATTAATGATGGCAGCCATGAGTTAATCAATTAAAAAATCACCAACAGCCGATGCTTTAGTTACACCACTAGAACTATCTACTAAATTGGATTCAAATGAAGAGTCTAATAACTTTACAAATATAAAAATATGTTATTCTACTCGAAAAATGAGATCTGCTTCTTTTCATTATCCATTTTTACAAGCTCGCAGGGAAAGCACAATAAATCCAGAAAACATATCCATTTCTCCTGGAAACTCGTTAGAGTACAGGAAGAATGTTTCGAGGATTCTTTCCTGAATGTACTACTTTATCTTCTTGTTCAGGTATACTGGAATACGTTTGGATAAGGGAACCTAATTCAGTATTTATGAAATCGACGCCTCTGAACGGTCTAGGCGTAAATTCTGGGACGCATACAGAATGGGGAAGTAGTTGAGTATATCTTCCCATCCAATTTCGAGTTTTTTGCGCCCGTTCTGAAATCACTTGTTTGAGCAAAGAGAAACGACTAACTCTCATTTCTTGCCTGAACAATTTTCATGACCTTGAATTCTCGGGATCCTGGGAATGGAAGAGAAGAAATGCAATTTTTCTATTGAATTATATCAGAAGTGAGAGAGAGTTGAAATCACGAGAATAATGCATATTCAGTAGTCGCTATGCTAACGGCTTCCATCTCATAATGAAACGGCGAAGAGGAAATCTGCAGACTGTTTTGATTTATTTTCCACTCTCAAATACCAAGAATTATTGTATGATAGATTCTTCGAATATAAAGAAAATGGATGTACATGGGCGAAATCGGTGAACCCTGGTTTACAATACTCAAAGCGTGAAACACAAAAAATCTGATCTGGAGAGATTTGTTCATAATCTGTTTGAGAAATGAATAAATAAAAAAAAGAGTCCGTATAACATTCACACGCGATTGTAGTAAAACTTCTTTGGCATTGTACGAGATAGCAATTAAGTTGAAAATCATATGAAATAGGACCCGTTTTTATTTAGAATAAGTATTTTTATAGCAATAAATGTTTTTTATTGTTGATAAGTGTTGTATTTGTAGCATGAGTTTTTTAGGGTAAAATGACTGTTTTTCTGTTCTTTATTTTTGTTGTCGTTTATTAATTTATTTCTGAAAATTCATTAGATTTATTAATTTCACATCAGTTTCATTTATTTTCCATAGCATTGTAATTTTAATCGAAAAACTTGAATCCTCTAGAAAATTTATATTCCTTCTATTGAAGATTCAACTATTCTTATCAATTCTTTATGCTCTGCTTCTGGATAATTTGTATTCATGGTTGAATACTGAATGTCATGTTATGATTTTTAGAATTTTTTGAGTAAAATTTATTGCGAATATAAGTATAATAAAATATTATTCTTTTATTTATTTTTGTATAACTTCAGTATCCTTTGTTTTTCTCGTCTTCATTTCCGTTTTTTTTTTTTTGTTCATTACAACCATATAATTTAATATTTTATTCATATCAATTTAATTATCCCTGATCTGAATACAATGAATTTTGTAGTCTGTTCAGTTTTGAAATTAATTTCATATGATATAATACTCTGTGATTATTTTCCTAAATATCCACCGGAATAACAATAAAATGATGAAAATTTATAACAGCTTTTTCATTTATCTTAATAATCTAGCATATGCCTGAATTTCACATGAGCGGCATGATTCAGTGCATATTTAACAATGCTTGAGAAAATTTGAAATCTCCGCTAATTCAAATTTCCCACTGCTTCGTTCCTGTACTACGAAATGTTTTTAAAAATTATTTTATTTTTTCAAAAATTTTTGATTGATTTGTTTATAAACTATCTATTGACAAAATCAAAAATATTTGGAAACCGGATGATATAGAATCTTGATGCCATATTGCCGTAATGGATTTCCGTCGCATTCTTGTACAATTACCACCTAGTTTTTTCCCCAGGCTTTTATGTCATACGCCGAATTGTATGACACCCCGTCACTAACCCCTGATCTATATGCTTTATTGTTTGCTAACTAAATATTGTGAGCCTAAAGTTCAAAAGAATATATATATACCTCCTAGTCGCGCCTAAAGAAGTATTACTACATTATTGAATATACTATATTCTAAGACAAGTTGCAGAATGGGCTCATATTCCAACACAAATGCCAATATACGATATTTTCTCTACATCAAAAAAATTCTGTGGCAACATGCTCAAATTTAATCAGAAATTCGTATTGTACATTAAAGTGACTTTTATATTGGATCTAGGCAGTTGACGTGACAAACTACCGAGTTTGAATTTGAATTGAACCCCTTGAACATAGATGGTTACGAATTATCATCTTATATTGACATTCAACGTGTGTTTAAATTTGATAGGACTTCAAGTGAGGACAACCATAAAACGGAATATATTACTAGAAACAATGATGTAATGGTCTCATTACAGCACTCTTTTTAGTACTGTAATGAACTTACAGAAGTAGAGAAATGCAATTAAAACAATTATAACTATACTTTCGAGTTTGAAATTTGGCTGGGCTACATTTCTAGAGTCAGCAATGCCAACACTGCCGTCTGCTACAATTTGAAAAAGTATACACTTAAACAAAATAATTAACCGTAGAACCCTATTCTAACTAAACTACATGCACCTACAAGATTAAACGAATCCGATAGCACCAAATAAGGAAAATGTTGTTCATTAACTATCGAACTAATTTGTTCCTACCTTGATGATATCGGTCGCCGCATAGAAGTTTTCGGCTGGAACGGCCCCGTTTGAGGTTATGTTGGGTTTCTGGTAATTCTGTACCTCGTATGCGGGTGGCCTCGAGAGGGGTGGTGGTGGTGGAGCCAAATTATAGAACGAAGGAGAACTGAACTTCTGGTCCGGCTGGTAACCATTTGTACGCGAATAGTCTGAAATGTAAATAAACGGTTCGAATTAATTCTGATGATGGAGTTAACGTATGCATATGGAGTAGTTAATGTGTTGCTAACACCCTTTGTTTTCGAACTTGATATGTTCGAAACTTTCATAATTCGAAATTGAATTAGAGGATATCTCTGTGACGTTTATATGGTACGATAGCTTTCTGATAAATGGAGTTATTTTGCTTGACATATTGGTAACGCCCTATCGCAAATCAGAACTTTTGTGATAGGGTATATTTCTGTTATAGAATTCAAACTCTGATTGGATTGATGTCACATGCAGTTTATTCATTGCATTCTCTGATGTAAGCTATTTTAGAGTGTAAATGCGTGTTTCCTAAATATTTTGTTGCCCGTTTCATGAGATGCTACGCTATAAAACACATATGAACTTTTGAAGATGAAGGTGTTGTTTACTATACCTACACCTCATTTGAAACTATGAAATTCTACCATCGTTAAGCAGACTTTTTTGCAAAAATGCCGAATAATTAAGGGGTAATTCAAACAAAGACTGAAGAAGTTATGACCGTGATATTCATGATAGCCAACAGTGACCAGAGAACCTGATAGCATCTGGTAGAACCAATCTATGAAATTTTCATGATTTTATTATTTAAGAACGTACAGTTTTTCTTCAATATAGAGATTCAGATTCAGGATTGAAATACAAAAAAGTCGTCTTGTGATCCCCTTAATACTTTGATTCACTATTTACTATCGCCTTGATTGCAAGGTTGCCTTGGATCGACGAAGCCAATGTGGAGAAATACGAGTCGTCAAGTAGGTAGCATCTTTTATTCCTCTCTGCCTCTAAGCAGAATCATCCACTATCTTTTTACATTTGAATTAGTTAATTCGTTGAAAGTTTAAGTGAAATTATCAAAATCCATTAGGTAATCGGCGAGCGTTTTCAGTTTAACGCTTCCAAAACCGTGTTATTGAAATGCAGATCCATCTCTCCTCGACTTCTGTGGTATCAACGTCTTCATGTGTTTTGCATGTATCATTTGCAAACTAGTAACATGGTTCGAATTTTTTCTTCAGGTATTGACAGTAGAGATGTGTCGTTTGCGAACGAACAAATGAAGACGAACTATTTAGACCCATTCATGATGAAATATAACATGAAATCAATCAGACAAAATTATCCATTTTATGAAATTTGCAGAATTAACAATGTCGTAATCAATTTAATCAAAATCTCGCAAATTAACCATTTAACTTCACAAGGGTTCATTTTGCTGATTGAGTAATATACCTTACTTCAATTATATAACAGACTGAAACGCCATAAAATAAATGTTGAATCAGGTTTTTTTATTGTAATGGCAACTCCCCATCTTTTCCGCACTTGCAGAAACTTCTTAATAACCACGAACATATTCATTGAATTAATTCATCTCTTTTCGGTTTATTTTCATTCAGCAGCACAGTCAGACCAACAACCAGAACAAATTGAATGAAGCCATTGAGGTTAAATTGCCGTAAAAAGGTAATTCACCAACTAAATATGAAAACTTCAAACGATTTCAACTCGGCAGAGACTTGACTATTTTAATTTTCAGCGATGACGTGTTCGCACGAGCTTTTATTTCTCTGTCTAGGATTTTTCCAACTTTCAGATGGAAGACTCTATTAAGGGCATGAAAAGAGATCGTTGAGTTGGTGCAGTTTTCTTTGCTTCTACATTAACTTCCATCATTTAATGGTTACGTTCGTTTCAACAGAAAGAGATAGCTTGGTGGTAATCGGAACATGACATTAATAATATAGAACTTTGGGGAATCGTCAGTTCCATTAGGTTTACAATTCCAGGTCTTTATTTCATCTCGTTGTAGTCAGCCTCGATGCATAACGACACTATTTGATAAATGTTTTTCATTTTACCACTGAAAATGATACAATGAAAAATATGGTTGAAAGAAAAGAGAACTGAGCTTTAATTAAAATGAATATTCTCAACTTTCAGATTGCAAATATGTATTTTCTAATTTTGACTAATAAAGTGACACTTCTCAACACTCATCGAAGTTTTGAAACGTTGCAACTTCGCAACTGGTGATGAAAAGTAAATTTCGTCATTGATTGTAAAAATTACAGAATCATTGTAAGACTAAACCACTTGAACTATGTATTTCTTCAACTATGCCATTAAAATTGGTACTGAATTTTATAAAAATCAATAGATTTTTTATTTAGGTAACTTAAACACATGAATGGGAAAATTATATATGAATATTAATTGCACAAATTGAACAACTAGCATTAATTCGCGTATTGTCCATGTAATTTTCTTCAGGAATGTTTGTCGCAATCTTATGACCTTCTCAGCTCCACAAGGTCGAATTCTTTATTCCCTTTTCTCTTGAAAATACGCAAGCTAAACTCTTTCTTTCAAATGAAGAATAATTTTTTGTTTACACCATAAATAGAATTTGGCACTAATCATACTTGCTCCTTCACCATTTAGGAATAATTGTACATAATGCAGATTGAGCTGCTACCCCGATGTAACTCGGTACAACGTTCTCTGAATCGATCATTGAAGTAAATAATCTTTTACTGTGAAACTAATTCAAGGATTTATTTGCGAGAAGACCAACTGGTTCCACAAATGACTATAGTTCCAGTTTTTTTTTTAGAATTTTTTACCTCATTGAGGACAAAAGTTCTGAAATTTTCTAAAAATAATTATAACTTAAAAACCGTGAATAATAATAATATCAAGGAATCTAATTTTTTTCAAACGTCAATCTCCCGGCCACCCTGTATTTCTAGTTACTATAATTATACAGTGTGGAACAGCCAAATGGAATAAATTCGATAACGAATAAATGAGAGCGTGTTTGGAAAAACACTTAATATTTCCGAAACAGTTGAAGATAGGTATAGGACATTGTACATGATTTATGTCTAGAATTCTCTGAAAAATCCAAAAAATTAATAATAGACAGGGGCTTGCATTTAAAATAAGAAAGTGGGTACTGTCACATGACGCACCCTATATAATTTTTTTTTTTTGAAAAAAATGCTCAATTAAAAATTCAAATCGCCGTGTCCAAGCGTTTTTCTAAACACGCTCTCATTTATTCGTTATCGAATTTATTCCATTTGGCTGTTCCACACTGTATATCAGGTAAAAGAATATTGATATTATGTGATAAAATCTTTATCAGTAAAACTCCATTCTGGAGCATTTGTGTCAGACAGAATTTCCCTTTCCAGGTGGATCAAAATAGCACGTGCAATATGCGGAGAAGATGAAAGAAAAAACGAGAAATGGAAAGAAATACGAGCCCCGTTTGAGCACCATAATTTTTGCAACTATAACCGTTTATTCTCATCAATACTAACGAGGGTTTAAGTAAAAGAAAGAGAAAGCCTTCAGGAGATAAAATATTGCATTCCGGCTCCGAAGCTATAACGTAATATTCTTCGTAGTATACGGTTATTTATTTCCTCATAGACGGGATAATTTATTAGATTTCAGGTGGAGTAATAACAAGGGGGAAGAATCTCGGTTTTTCTCATTCTCACGTAAATAAAACGAGGATTTCGTCGGGCGAAACTCCACCACAAGGGGAATTTATTCCATTATATGATTACACCAGAATAATGCGGAATTTGAAATTCCATTCGTAAAGAACTTGTTATATTGATTGGAGAAAATAAAATCCATACTATGAAAAGTTTTTTGAAACACGTAACATGAAATGAATGATTATTAAGAAAATTGAAAGACAATAAAGAGTGATTCATTTAGAGATTTTTTTAAATAAAAAAAATTAATGAAAACAATTTTATTTTATAATCCATATCAACAAATAAAAGAACCATTCTTTCCAATTATTTTTTAAAGATAATTTCTTCCAAATGCTGACCTCGACTACAGTTAACAAGATCCATTCGATAGTTCTAATTTTCGATGACGCATGTGAGTATTTCGTGTGATATTTCTCCAATGACTCGAGAAATATTGGCCTCCAAAACCTAAATCGTATCCAGCTTGTCGATGTATACTTTGGACTTCACATAGCCCCATAGGAAAAAATCAGGCTGTATGGCAAGTGGTATCATTTTGTTGGAACCACATTTCGTCGAGACCACGGGCTTCAATTTTGGCCAACAAATATCAATCAATCTTATCATGGTGCGATAACGGTTACCGTTCACAATAGCATTCTGATTATTCCTTCGGCCCAAAAACCACATTAATCGGAGAACGCCCATTTTCGTTATAAAGCTGAATAATGTGTAGACGGTGTGCCGGTCTACGTCGTTCGATTATGAAATACATACTGAACAAGAATACCACTTCAGTTTACACGACGCATGCGTGAACTGCAAATAAATACCCAGCACGAAGAGTACCTCTAAATGATATTAAGTGTAAGACATATTTTGGTGGAGTGTCCAAACCTTAACAACCTTCGGTCAAGATTTAATATCAAAAAGGACATTAGTGATATTTCAGGCCAACAATGTGATATAGATTCCATTAAGAACTTTTTATCATCCTTAGGTTTATTAAGTAAAATTTAATGTACCAATGTCTCTAATAACCCAAAGCGGTTGATGGGACAATAAATATCAAATTAAAAAAAAAAAAACCTCTATATGAATCTCCCTTTAGGGTACAAGATAAATGAAAAAGTGGAGAAAACAATTTTAAAATGCCGAAAAGCACTGAATTGGGAGTAGATGCCTTCACGAGCTTGTACTATAAGAGGAATATTCCATTCATGAATTCGTTAGGAAACTTGAAATCTTATTTTAAGAATATTAATAAATATTGAAGGCACTACGTGGATTGAGTATTCCGTGCACATGTTCAATCATACGGCTTTTGATTTTCAATTTGTCGAGTTTTATATCTTTCGAATATAAGAAAATAAAATGCTTGAATATATTCGAAATAATTGTAAAAAACTTTTTGTATACTATTTCTTCATATTCGCACTTGGAGATTAGAAATATACCCAAAATAGAAGAACAAAAACCCGATGAATGCCTTCACCTAATTGAAATTTTTCAAATATGTCCCTGAGAATCGAGATTCTGGTAGACGAATAGATATCCCAAGATCTAAATTGAAAACGAAATAACATAATTAATCAGGTTTGACTAGAATGAGAATTGAAAATTAAAGATGAAAAAATGTTTTCTATACCTTGTCGTGTTGAAGGCAAAAAATTAGTTTTGAAACAAGCTGACAATATTAGAACACCACCATTAATAAATGTCAAATTGATAGAACTGCGAAAGCTAGATGAAATTGGTACTTATCTGTAGCTCGAAGACTTCAAGTTACTTCGAACAATTGGCCTCCAAACTTGGCAATTCAATTGATGGTACACTTATGGGATTGAGAGAGATATTCATGAATGCTGCCTCTTTGATTCTTCATCCTTTGGATCTGATAGAAGTACCGTTCCATTTTATCAGATGATTTTCATCAACAGCATGCTAGATCATCTTGGATCTATCAGCTTGAGAGAGGTGATGTTCTTTCGTTGTCACTTTCAAGGGGCATTTTGTTTCTCTGATATAAGGTCTTCCGTATTCGCTTGGTATCATATACATGCAATTCTATATCCTTTTATTCTCCTACCAGCTTTATTTTTTGTTAGATTAGCCCTGATGGTATCTTGTGTGTTGAAGGAATTTGTTATGTCGTACTTATTTCCAATTGTTTTCATTTTTTCTGATAAACCTTTCACATAAGGAATGACGTTTTTAATAGTTTGTCCCATATCTTCGTCTGTTGTATCATTATTGGATTCAAGTTGATTTTATATTATTCGTTTCGCTCTCTCAATTATCTTTCTGGGATAACCATTACTTTTCAATGTTTCGTGATGATATTCATTTCCACATCTCATTTTGCGTAGAGCATATATTTGTTGCTCTGTCATGTAAACATTCCACCACTCCCAACTTAGCTTCGGAGTTCAGTCAATTTGACACTTGAAAATTGAAAAATATTTTACTGTTGTCAGCTTTTTTAAAAGCAATTTTTTTGCTTTGAAGACAGAAATGTCTGTCGAAACGTGGAAATAAGATCAATAAGAGATTGATTGCCCAAATATTAATTTTACGCAAGTTCCATCATCAAAAATTTCTCTTTAGCAATCTCTTTCTCATTTAGATTCAGTATTATTCGCAACTTCAGAGAAATCTGTATGCGAAAAGAAGCATCGCCAGAACTATTTAAGTTTATTATTTCATAGCGCCAAGAAATTTAGTTGTAGTAACAAAATGGCGGGCACACTGGTTTCATATAACTGTAATTGTAGAGGAGTGCCATTTGAAAACGGAACAGAGACATTCACGGGCAAATTGGTAACATTTGTTGCGGAAAACGCTGAAAGAGGTTGACTTTGATTGAAAAGGGGACAGACTTCATCGGGAAAATGACTATCCCTATAGACAGGTGAATAAGCCAAGAAGCTCGAAGAGAAATATTGAGATCAAGAAGGATAGAAATTTACTGGCTATTTTAAAACGACATTCTGAACGATGCTAGCTAAAGAGTCAAACGATTTTAATGAAGAAAATGAATGAGCGTTTTTTTGTGAAAATAAAACACTAATTATTAATGGAAAAGTAAAGAACATTTCATTCATAGTATTGGCCATTGTTTTCTGCACATTTTGACCACCTTTTTGGCAATTTGTGGATACCACGCCAATAAAATTGTTGGTTTTTTAAAACAAACCAATCAGACAACCAATTTTCAACCTCCTCGTAGAAATAAAAGTGCTGCTCAGTCAATGCGTGTCCCATTGATGAAAACAAATGGTAGTCGGAAGGAGCCAAGTCTGGTGAATACGGCGGGTGGAATAGCAGTTCCCAGCCAAGGGTTTTGAATGTATCCTGAACCGGTTTTGCTTTGTGTGCAGCTGCATTCATTGTCATGGAGCAAAATTACTTTTCCGTGTCTTCTGGCCCATTCTGGTGGTTTCTCGATCAATGGATGCTTCAAATTGATCATTTGTTGTTGGTAGCGATCAGTATTAATGGTTTCACCAAGTTTTAGATGCTCGTGGTGTACCACACCTTTCTGGTCTCACCAAACACACAGCATTGTCTTCTTGCCGAATCTATCTGGTTTTGCAGTCGATGTTGATGGTTGTCCCAGATTAACCCATGAATTTTTCGTTTAGGATTCTTGAAATAAATCCATTTTTCATCGGCAGTAACAATCCGATGTAAAACCGATTTTCTTTCGTGTCTTTGAAGCAAAATTTCACAAGTGATTTTTCGGTTTTCCATCTGTCTTTCATTCAATTCATGTGCCACCCATTTTCCACACTTTCCCATAGCTTCTAAACGGTCAGAAATTGTTTGTTGGGCAACATTTAACATTTCTGCTATTTTCTTTTGATTCATCCAATATCGTTTGCAAATTCGGCGTCTTCAAACTTTTTGGTGGTCTTCCACGATCTTCATTTCTCACATCAAAATTATTATTTCTGAACTGTTGCAACCATCTTTCGCATGTTGCTTCTGATTGAGCATGATCACCATATGCCTCGACAAGCAATCGATGCAACTCTGCCGCATTTTTCTTCAAATGAAAAACAAAAAATTAATGCTTTCCGCAAATCATCTCTTTCTGGTACAAAATTCGACATTTTCAACACGATGGAAAACTATAATATCTGTTCAATGAGTTGATGTATACTAAATATGTTGCAAAGACGTCATAGCAAACAAACAAAAAAAATAAAGGCTCGTTCACAACAAATGTTCCCTATCGAGACATTTGTATCTTGACGCTCACTTCATACCGGTATACCTGGTGCAATGATTCTGGATTTTTCATAATGAATGGCGAAATTCACTTTTACTTACCATTGCGAAATATTTCAACGTATCTAAACGTCGATGGGTTTTGAAATGGGTAACTTAATTTGTCAAAATTTAAAAAATGAAAATTATTCGCTACATACCTGTGTAATCTGCGCTTTTACTGGTTTTCATGATATCTTTCTTGAGCAAGCAGCCATATTCAGTCTTCGTGTTCGGTAGTAGTTTATACGGTTCATGATACACCGAGGAAGTCTCACTATCCGATTCTTCAGCATTGTGAGCCTTGCACTTCTTCGCTTTCTTCGAATCGTCACCACTAAACGTGTTTGTCTTGCTCTTTACCGATAATCTAGACCGCGATAATCCGTTGTTTATGATCGGCGTCGATTTGTGCTTCAAATCTTTCATGTTTATGGTCACACCTGGTTTGGTGCTGCTGGATACGAGAGCGGTGTGTTTGTGTAACAGAGCAACTTTTTTTCTTCCTCTTCGTATCATGAGAAACACCGTGCAAGCAAGTAGGAGGACCACCATGGCCAATACTCCAGTGATAAGGCCGATATAAGCTTGGGCGCTGTTTGTTGGACTTGTGGCAGGGGTTACTTCTTTTCTTGTATGTTTATTTCCTTCGTTTGATGATGAGTTGGGTGAGGTGGTGGCTGAAGGTTCGCCGGGTTGTACAAAAAACTTCCCGAGTAGATCTTCTGTTAGGTTGTTGGATACAGGAGCTGAAACAGTGAATAGTTCATTATTGAACATTATTATGAATTTTATGACGATTATTATAATCGATTCTCTTGAAATGAGTAGGTAGTAAACTTCAAATTAATTTGTAGGATCACAGCGAAACGGGAGATGAATTGTATATTTATAGTCCCATGTATAGTGAAGGTTTTTCATGAGAATAAATCGTCATTTGAAGAATGTATAATACAGTTTCAGCAGAACAATTTAGTGTCTATACAGGGTGAGTCTTTGACCACTGCGTTAATTTTAATCATAGGTTCTTGAGATCAAAAGGAACACTTTTCCATTACGGTTTGTCCTTATTCAGCTGCGTTAAAAAGTTATAAGAATTTTAAGTTTTCACCTTGGGCAAATACCCCTCTGTAGTTCAGTTTAGTTTGAATGAAAATTACCTTCCACAGCATCCACTATTGAATTTGAATTGTTTAAAAACATTATTTTCTCTCTAAAGTAATGATTCACTCACTCATGTTTCATCCGATGAGGTCCATATTCAGAAGGAAATACAAAATAATAATTTTCTGGTAAAAAAAAATCAACACCATGAACATAGATTTTTGTTGTTCTACCATAATTTCTTTCTACTTCAAGATTATAAACCATCCCTTTCTAGTTGATGACGAGATATTGTTGATGATGGAGCTCGTGTTGAATGATTGTTTGGGCTATTACCATCATCTATTGTGGATGTAATGATTTCCGACGTTTCGATAGACATCTTCTATCTTTATCAAGGAGAAAAGTAAGAAACCTTTTGAAAATTATCAATTATCAAAAAGTCATTTGACAGAAGTCATGAAAGAATGAACGATGTTATATACTCATCTGTGATATGATGATCTTTTTAATAGTTCGATCCAACTTAAAAAGATCATCATATCACAGATGAGTATATAACATCGTTCATTTTCTTTCATGACTTCTGTCAATTGACTTTTTGAAAATTGATAATTTTCAAAAGGTTTCTTACTTTTCTCCTTGATAAAGATAGAAGATGTCTATCGAAACGTCGGAAATCATTACATCCACAATAGATGATGGTAATAGCCCAAACAATCATTCAACATCCCTTTCTAGTGAGAGATTCTAAAAAAATCTCAGAATTATTGGATGTTATCATCATACATTTGTAATTTTCTTCTTAAAATTTCCAAATCATGAAAACCATCATTTCTATGAAAACCTCCAAGGCAAGAGGTTGTCACTTTGCTTTTTTTTCACTCAAAACCAAAAAAAATCGTCTATGATTTTCCAAACACTGATACTTCTGAAGTTTCTTCTTCTTGACAGAGACCAGTGAACAGGTCTATGAAGTCTATTGATATCATACTGTTAAAAATATGAAAATATGTTTCGAAATCTTCAACACCAATGAATGATGTCACTACGGATAATTATTTTAAAGTGATGTTACTTTGCTTGATAATTATTTTCTGTACTTAATCCCAATAACAATTTACTTGGATACATTACAAGTATTCCCAGATTTAAGTGTGCAATTATACTTGCTTGCAGGAATCGAGTTTGATCACCTAAATTTGCTTCTGAAAAAAACCAAATAGGTGTTCTATAATAAAAAAATTTTTGTTAGATCATTAATATGAATCTATTCTGTTTAGACAATCAATTAATTACTGAACATGCGCAAATTTTTGGATTTTATAATCAGAGTATCTGATTTAATCCTGTAAACAAAAACATAATTATTGAATAATGGTTATTCATAGATTATGTCAAATTTTAATACCTTACCATAGAATATCAATTTATTACTGAACCCCAGGAGAGAAAAAAAAATAATAATTGCAAAGTTCTTTAAATGAAAGATAATATCTATCTAACCATTATTGATCTTTAGTTATAATTTTTCTCAGAATAACTAGAGTGCCTTATTATCACATTGAAATGTTATTATAACGTCTCTGTGGTGAGTAGTTCCCAAGAAAATACTGTTCTGTAGTTTCTTGTTGTTTTGATTCAGTTTGAAATAGTCTATTCTAGGGATAATTTCGATAGTTTGAAATTATTCAATTCAGTATGAAATGATCAGAAAATACATTCTATTCCAATCTTTCTTGTTTATGAGTCTATAGCTTCCTGTTTCAATATTGATAGAATTTTAATTAATCATGCATCATATCAAACATTAAGAAATATTAAAACAAATTCTTTTATCTCCTAAGTTTGTGAACCAGGTTGAATCGATGTATGAAATAAAGATGTGAAAAATTTCTTTAAAGCTAGAAAACAAATCTAGGAGACTGAGTTCGAAGTTTTTAAAACTCATATGAGCTTAATTTGAAGCATCCCTATGTTAGAATAGATATAATTTGATGAACCCTGAAAGTCTGAAGCTATAAAGAACCAGCTCTTTATAAAGACAAGTCTTCAATTGAACAGGTCCTGACAGAAAATATATTACCTATTTCAATGGTCATCATGAAAATATGTCGAAGTAGCTATGTGAGTGATGTAAATCTTTTTCTATTTATTATGGAATATTACTCTGAATTCAATATTAAACAAGGTGCTAGACATAATTAATAGTTAATACAGCAAATGGCAATTTAGATTTTGTAGTAAATGTAAGACAAAAATTGTTCATTGGTTAATTTCATCTATAGTGTTTAGTGGTGGAACCATAGACTGGAGAGATTTCCTGAATCTTGTAGAAATATTTAATAAATTTAAAATATGGCAACATTGAACAAATCTGATTATTGAATCATTTCAGCACAGAGTTCGATTTGGGAAAATCAGAAAATTTGGACAAAATTATATCGATTTAATTCCTTTTAACTTCAAATATCTCAAGAACGCTGCAATTTAGAAGAAATGAGGAATGATTTTATCTGAAGAAAAGATTAATGATTCCAGGAAGTAGAAGATACGGACCTTTAGTTCAAGAGATATTTGTTTTTCATGCGATTTAACCAATCTATAGAGTAGTAGTGAGAAACCCACAAGAAATGGAATATATCTAATGATGCCAAAATATCCATGACTATTATCAAAAACCTTCTACAAGAGCTCATTTCAATTTATATTGTCGTTTGAATATTACAGGTGAAAATGCAATTTTTTAAGAAATTTCAACACCCATCTCCTTTGAACGGTGCCAAATTTGGAAAAATGTTATGGGAAGTAAATGTTTCTTTTGACGTCAAGAATCTATGGATAAAATTAATGCAGTGGTCAGAGACTCACCCTGTATATCTTCAATCTATTAGAGCATAAGTTCTGGATATAACGTAGGTGCATTTCATTTTCCTAGCTTTTTCCTAGTGACAGGTTTGACAATTATCTTTTTTTATTTTTCGAATATTTTGTTAAAAATATATCAATCGTTTTGTTAGGTCACACTGATTAACAATTAGTGGCAAAAACGATTCTGTACGTCCATCCGTTTGTTTACACGATTACGCCTGAACGGAATTCATTCTTATATTCATTATGAAGTACACCATTCGATAGCCACTTCCAATTACAGAATGAGAAATTATAACTGTTCACGAAAAAAAAGAAGATTAATAGTAAACTAAACAAAAAATGAGCTAGAAAGAAAAACATTTCAAGGCGGGTTACAAGAATGAATATATCGGACGAGTTCTATATTCTGCCAGATCTCTTTCGGAGTTATGAAAAAAATTTATCTCGTGATGCATTTTTATTATACATTTACATTGATTCCATTTTTATTCTCGACAAACTAATACTTCCAGAGATATGTTATTTGGAATTTGACGTATTATTCTCTACTATGTGTATCATTAAGGTTCAAGAATATCTATAACCTTGCACAATGTAGTGACTGAGCCTCTGGCAGTCGCCATGAGGTCTTCGGTTCGATACCGGACAGAACCACAGTTTCAGTCTTAGCAATATGTGGGTGACAATCAGTAGGTGTAGAATTAATGTAATAACCATCATCTGATATTGATTGAAATAGATGATGAAATTTGCCCAAATAATAATTCTATACGAGTTCCATCATCAACAATATCTCGTCAACATCTAAAAGTTCCGTATGGGCCAGAATTATTCCAAACAATCAGAACGTACGATGAGACTTCCATCGAAATTGGCAGAAGATTGCAATCACCTAACATTAATTCATCTGGTCAGTACGAAAGGTAAAGACACGAAAACATTCAGGGTGCTGTAAAACATAACTATGTAAAAATTTATGAACCACAGAAACAAATTTAAAAAACTTGGGAAACCCATTGAAGGGTTTGGGATGATATGAACTTTGAATCATATAAAAACAGTAATCAGTTAATCAAGGAATGATCTAAGTTAAGACCAAATATCTCTCCTCAGCAAAGGTCCCAAACTCTGCATATCTAAAGGGATACCAAAAATGAAAAAAAAAACAGCACTAAAAATTCAAAATCCCCAGAAAGCTAAAGAATATAGATGGAAAATTAGTTCACCATTACACAAAAAACAACAAACAGTCTCATTCTAATACAAGCTGTTCAGAAAGGGTATCTGATATTTGTAAGTTCAATAAAGCAAAAAATATTTGTGAGCAAGGAAAATTTTTATTGTTTATTATTCACATATGAATTGGACTATTATTTGGAAAATATGATGTTATCCAAATGATGACCGTTGCGTTGCTGAAAATAAGGACCAATTATGCATTTAGCAGATATATCGGCCCAAACCACAAGCTTTGGGCTATGCAGGCCATTCATGCTTTCGTCTCGAATTCTCCCCCCGTTCCGAATATGACGCGAAAACAAATACCCGATACCCTTTCAGGACACCTTGTTTAAACAAACAGAGAGATCTGAAAGATTTTAAATCAGATAATTCCATAAAACTACTTCCAGCAGACAAGGAAAATGCTACTGCCTTTACTCGTATTGATATTGATGATGTATAAACAAAAAATTTATGAAATATTAGATGCAGGAAAATATAAAAACTGAGAAGAATACAAAAAATAATAGATAATGATTATTACCCAAATACAAATTCTAAACGAGGTCACTACATAACAGGCACGTAAAAGCTTCTGACTTCACGTTTTAACTAATTTCAACCAGAACTGAAACAGCGGCTACATTTTCGAAGGTTGCTTTTTTGAATGAATGATACAAAAATTTGATATTCTGGTGAGCTGAAGAAGTTTAATGAGTGTCTAATTTCTCCAGCTTGATATTACGCATTTTATTTTCGAATCAAAATCTATGACGTCGCGTTTGGAAGATACCTACTCTGAAGACCCTCTTATTGATTTACACACATCAGTCTCATAGACAACCGCTCAAATCGAGGGGGAGAACATCGTAAACAGCCCCTGATTGATATCTCATTATAGCCATAGAATTCAATACAATTCACAGAATAATTCGATTCCGTATAATCGAATTGACACTAATAAATAGGTCGAAGTGGTTTCAAACATGTCACGAACAGATCCTCAGCGGTAATATGTTCGCAAATAACTGGGACGGTACTCGAAAGTGGAGTAGTTACTTGTTATTAGCCGACAAGGACTCAAAAATTCAATCTCGGCCACTTCTGAGCTTTATATTCTTTGGAACCCCTGTTATTATGGATGTAGTGCATCAGTGCACCAGATTCACTGTCGAGGAGAATTGCAATCGGGCAAGTAATGAAATTTCCACAAAATGGGTCGCTGATTTTATGCCGTATACAATCCAGGGGCTTGTTTACGGCATTTCATTTTGATCAAGTAACAAAGCGTATTTTGGCGTGGTTAGCTTCTGGAAGATCTTCAATCGAATTATCATCCGTAAAATGCAACCTTTTCAATTGGAAAAGTTGTAGATTTCACGAGAATCTTTTAATAGATGCATTCTCAAGAGATAATAAGTAACAAAAAAACTGTAATTCCTGAAAAGAGCTGTTTAAATTTAATTTTTTTTTGGTAAATCATAAATGGTATAGGTAATGGACTTTCTCTATTTCAGTGTCGTAATGAGTTCATTACAGTCCTGAAAACAAAGCTGTAATGATATCATTACAGCATTGTTTTTAGTTATATTTTTCGTTTTGTGGTTGACAACATTGACATCCTATCCTTTCGAATGTCAACAAGCGTCCTTGCATGTCAGTTGTCAATATTAAACCATGTAGAGATTTGAACGCACTATTCAAATTCTATAATATGTCAATTTTCGTATCAGTCACACCAACTGCGAAAATAAAATACGAAAGGCACTAGGAGGTATAATCTGAATTTTTCATGGAATTCCAATAAATTTCTCACAATTTTTGACTGAAATAGGGAAAATATCGTCTAATACTCATTGCAGAAGGCCATTCCAACACTCATGCGTTCAAAACTCGCTCCTTCGTCGCTCGTTTTCGAATTTCGCATTCGTGTTGGAATAGGTGCCCATTCTGCTACTTGTTTTAGTATATACTATTTCAGCCCATATGTTAGGTATCGTTATGTTTTCAAACTACTCATTTTCGATCAAAATAAATTAATAGACTTATCACGGAAATTCAATCTCAAGTTTTAGTACTACTAATACCATCATGATGTGAATAAAAACCAAATAATCAAAATATGAAATGCATGATATTTGTTATTCAATTAACTCAGTTCTTCGAAAACATAATTGAAACTAAACATACCGAATCGGGTTAGAGCAAATTGATTTTTTAAGCATTCCACAAAACATACACCATATTAATTAAATCCTTCGCATTCGCTAGCGGATCGATAATTTCTAATTACAATTTTCCCGGATAATTCACCTTTGGGATAACTGCGAATTAACATTTTCTTTGTGCGTCGACATCGACTAATACTACCGTATTATCTTTTCATTCTAGTTGTTTATTATTTGCCCCGCAATTCAACCCGCTCTTTGAGGAAATACATGTTTGTTCTGCTCGGTTGGAATTGCACACGGGTCTGGAAACTGAAAGTGCCTCTGGCTTTGTGGAACGCAGCGCTGCCACGACTGTCCAACAACTTTCTGTATGCTGAAACAATATCGGAACGCTGTATCTGAACTGTTGAACTATCGATCGAGTTATGTATGGTGGGTATTATTCATAATATTATTACGGATGGGATGCTGCATAGTGGTGTGTAAGTTGATAAGTTGATTTACCGTCATCTGTGATGTATAACTAACTGGTTGGAATGTTCCTTTGGTGATCTCGTTACATGGATCTCCTCCACAGGGGTATATGAAGCGAAGACGTTTACGAACATGTCTATCCTAGCATTCAATATGAAGCTCAACTGGCCAACTTGTTTCAACCTGAGTCTGTCACAGGAATAATAATCGAAAGAAATGCCATAACTGAAATCGTTGACTATACAGAGTGAATCTTTGACCACTGAAAAAGAAAATGTTTCTTTAGACGTTAATCTATGGTTAGAATTAACGCTGTGATCAAAGACTCACCCTGTACTTTGAGCGCCTCTATGCGTTGTCTGCCGAAAGATTCCTTTGTGGTTTTTGGGCACTCTTGTTCACCTTGACATTTGCCAAATGTCTGTATTCTTCGAAAAAATTAGGTTAAAGTGAGATTAATCGTTGTTTGGAAACACTGATGAAGAATCCGTGGTCAAAATCAATTCTATTCATTCGTAAACACGATTACGTCTGAACCAATCAAATTTTCAGGGTAGGCTCGAGGAATGGATATCTAGAATCAGTTCGTTTTTTAGTAAAATCGACCTGGTAGTTTCCGGATAATGAGAAATTTTTGTTTTCAAATTATACTTCTAAAATAATTTTTTCATGAAGCAGTTTCATCATACGAATAAAAAAATAAAATTTTTGTTTTCAACGAAGTCATATCTCTGTAGGTAGATATGATAACTAAAAATTCGAATAATTATTCGCCGTTATTCATATGTGTTAGTGTAACATCAAGCTTCCGTGCTGTGGTGGTCAAAAGTGTAATAGCGCGATAAACTGGCGGGATAGTCCAGTCAATAAAGCCTGGAGACGAAATAATTAGCGGCAATGAAAATTTTTGCATTTATTGTTTGGGACAAAAAATAGGATACCCAAAAAAATTTTCAACCCATTCAGAATTTTTTATCCGGAGGTATGAGAAAAAAGTCTTTCTCGCCCTCTCCACCGTTTAGCCTTCACCCCACAGGGTTGAAATTTCAACACAACATAGATAATTATATGCTCAACCATCCTTTAAAATTTCAACCCATTCGGAATTTTTTATCCGAAGTTATGAAAAAAAACTTTCTCAACCCCTCCACCCTTTAGCCCTCACCCCAGAGGGTTGAAATTTTAACACAAGATAGATAATCGTATGTTTAACCTTTCTTTAAAATTTCAATCCATTCGGAATTTTTTATCCGGAGTTATGAGAAGAAAGTCTTTAACGCCCTCTCCACCGCTTAGCCCTCACCCCAGAGGGTTGAAATTTCAACACAAGATAGATAATTGTATGCTTAACCATTCCCTAAAATTTCAATCCATTCGGAATTTTTTATCCGAAGTTATGAGGAAAAAACTTTCTTACCCCCTCCAGTGCTTAGCCTTCACCCCAGAGGGTTGAATTAATGTCAATATAAGATGGATAAGTATTTACTTAAACATGCTCTAAAATTTCAACCCATTCGGAATTTTTTATCCGGACTTATGAGAGAAAAGACTTTCTCACCCCCTCCACCGATTAGCCTTTACCCCATTGGGCTGAAATTTCAATATAATCTATGTAATCATTAACTTAACAATGCTTCAAAATTTCAACCCGTTCGGAATTTTTTCACCGAAGTTATGAGAAGAAAACATTCCTCACCCCCTCCACCGCTTAGCCTTCATTCCATAGGGTTGAAATTTCAACACGGGATAGACAATTTTATGCTTGACCATGCTCTAAAATTTCAACCAATTCGGAATTTTTTATCCGAAGTTATGAAAAGAAAAACCTATGTCACCCCCTCCACCACTTAGCCTTCACCCCAGAGGGTTGAAATTTTAATACAAGATGTATAATCATCAACTTAACCATTCCTCAAAATTTCAACTCATTCGGAATTTTTTATCCGCAGTTATGAGAAAAAACCTTTCCTACCCCCTCCACTGCTTAGCCGTCACCCCAGAGGGTTGAAATTTTAATACAAGATGTATAATTATTTACTTAACCATCCCTAAAAATTTCAACCCGTTCGGAATTTTTTATCCAGAGTTATAAGAAAAAAACCTTTTTTACCCCCTCCCCTCTTAAGCCTTTCCTCCAGAGGGTTGAAAATTTTTTTGGGTATCCTATTTTTTGTCCCAAACAATAAAAGCAAAAATTTTCATTGCCGCTAATTATTTCGTTACCCAGGCTTGATTGACTGGACTAGGAGGCATGTTCGAATCCAAATGAAAATAATTCCCATATTTTACATTTTCTGAGTTGTATTGCTATATTCTACTGAAAATTTACAATTTTGGCTATAACGGCTAAAAGTAAGGTGAATGGTGTCGCCGATCTTTTAGTCAATGTCAAATACACAATTTCAGTACACATTATACAGGATGTTTAACCTTAGTATTTATGTTTATGGGTTGCTGGATCACATATCTGCCCACAAATAACACAATTTCGAAATTGGTTTCAACTATTTCAGTTTAATTCTTACTGAATTCGTTCCAAATTGAAAATCTGTCAACATCAGTCCCAACTGACGAAGTAATGACGTCGGAGAAACAATTTCTAAAGAATTAAATAATCACTCAACGCTATACCCAGTAAAACCGATGGTTGTCTGAAATGTAGTCTAAAATGAAAGCCCCCAGAAACGTCAATATGGGAGGTCTATAATTTTCGAAATGAAGCTGTAAATGATCTGAATCGATTGGTTTCGACTTCTTGATGAAAAATCCATAGTCAAATTTTCTTATTTTCCAAAGAATATATGCTAAACTTTTCATACTTATGGAATTCAGCATTTTTGGACAGAGTTTCAGTACGGGTCCGTCTGTGCCTTGCAATCGGATATTCACAGTGTGAAATTCGTATATTTTTCATTTATAAGAAAGAAAGGAAGAACCCCCTAAATGTTTAATTGACTGAGCGTAGTAACCGATGTGCCAATTCGATGTGCATTAATAAGGTGACGTAATTTATTTAGCCATTAGTGAGAAACTCGTGCCGGAAATGTGCTTTGAAGTCATAAAACGAAAGGGTATTCAGATGAAAGCTGCAAGCATTTGTGACGAGAAAAGACAGATTGTTTAGTTGGCAGGCTAAGGTCAATATTATTCGTTTAAAGTCCACCGATTGACAGTTTAGGGGTGTAAACGAATAGTAGTGGAAGTAGGTAAGACAGAATCGGGACACTCTTGAGAGGACTGAAGAAAATCAGTGGAGATCAAGTGAGAATTAAGACGATTGTTTCGGAACTTGGATGAAAACCTAGAATCGGCCTTTTGCTTTATTAAACTTTATGTATTTCTTTGAGTAAATAAACTGTGAATGGAAAAGCCATGTTTGCTTCGATGTAAAACAATCAGTAGGCTTAAATCTAACATCAATGTAACAAAGCCTACATACATATTTTCAGAATATTGTAAAATATCTCGTCAAGTTTTGTAATGGGCCAAATTCATCGAAGAGTTCCTCAATTACTCCTAAAATGTCCATTTTATCGGTTTGGAACTTGATAATAGTTGAAGATAAAAGTCTGCCTAATTTTGTTTGAATCCTCAAGTTGGGGAAGCTTCAAAATTCTTACCATTCAATCGGTTAAAAAGTATCTCCTGTATGTTGATATGCCGCGCTTTAGTAACTGTTGAAATCTCCCCTAGGGCTCCCCTAATCCAAGAATATATAGCTGATATCGTTGTGATAGTCCGATATTCTCCCTGTTTCTTCAATGAAATGTACTAGATCATTTAGCAAGAGGAAATTTCAACCCTCCGCTCCTTACAATATGACCCAATAAACCTCCGCATCAATGTACAGAATACGTCGTAAGTGCAGGAAAGGAATCACTTCAACCTGCCGACAATCTACACCCCAAGAATATAGGCCTAAACGTCTTTTGAAACTACGCAAAAGGCAGATATCACCATTCCCGCAATCGTCAGATCGCAGTCGATTGCTAATGCCTTATAAGTGCCCTTTTCAGACCACGGACGTAATTTTGAATTGCTCATTAAGACCGGAATTGTTTGTGCAGCTCGGAAATTGTATTGTGGAGACGGCATCGGATCTGTGGTCGTGTCGGTGATTTGCATATGGAATGCGAATGTATCGGTTTTAGAATGTGACGTTCTGAGCTTCATCGAGGTTGCTGGCGGTGTCATCAGGTCTCCCTTTATGCACTGCAAGGAGCAGGCTTTCAACATAATCCGTCGGTATCGCATGCTATCCGGGAAAGAAGTTGAATACGGTGATAATTTCTGAATGATGGTGGAGATGAGTGGAAAAAATGGCCGACTGGATACTTTCAGGAAGAAAGAATGTGATCATTGTCGTTGGTTTTCAATAAATTGCGGGATTCAGGTCATGGTGAAAATGCGATAGGATAATATTGCTTTATTTTCGAATATTTCTAATTCAGCTTAGCATAACGCTGAAGATCTGAAGGCCCACTGCGGAAAAGGCAATTAGTTTCTCCATACCTCAGTGCCGAAAACACAATAGCATCAAGCATCGAATGAGTTTCACCAGGATTTTCAATGTCTCAAGATTCGACGCTTAGAAGAAGGGTTATTGCAGTGATCCTGAAATACCAGACCATTGGGCATTTCTTCCTGAAAATTTTCTGCCAGTTCTATTCATTTATTATTTATCATTCTAAAAGTATTGTACAAGGTGTCCAGCAAGGGTATCGGGTATTTGTTTTTGCACCATATTCGGAACGGGGCGTCTAAAACGAGCGGGGAGGGGTTTCGTGGCTTCCGCCATTTTGTGGAGTCTTAGTCACGATGGGACAGAACTTGGAGAAGTCGCGCATTTGCGTACGAGTAATGTTGATTCAATAATGAATGCTCAACGTCTTTATCGTGCGAAATATCGTACACGCCACGCGCCAAGTGATGATAGTATAAGGAAATGGATCAGGATGTTCGAGAATACAGGTGCGACAGTTAAAATTCAAAATTCTGGTCATCCAGTTCAGTTCGTGATGAAGAAATAATTGAAGAAGTTGAGGGTGGGTTCGTCAAAATCCATACGAAAGCGAAGCCAAGCGTGGAACGTCATAAAATCGTCTTTACATTCGATTTTGAAGAAAGACTTACGTCTAAAAGCCTATAAAATTCAATTGGTTCAAGAATTGAAGAATGCGAGCTATGCTTATCGACATAAATTTTGCGAACGAAATGCTGAAGCGATTTACCAACTTTGACAACATACTGTTTAGTGACGAAGCAAATTTTCACCAGAATGGTCATGTTAATAAGCAGAATTGTCGGTACTGGCAGTGGAGATTCCGAGATTAAAGCATGAACGACCCCCGCATAGCCCAAAGGTCGTAGTTTAGACCGCTATATCGGCGAAAGGCATTGGTCCTTATTTTCATGAAGATCAACGAGACCGAGCAACTAATGTGAATAGTGACCGTTATTGCGATATGCTGCGAAAATTCTGGTCCCAGAATTGCAAAAGTTTGTAGGTTTCAACTCAAGAACGTGGTTTCAGCAAGATGGGGCCACTTGCCATATCTCAAATGAATCAATGGAAGTTTTTAACGAATTATTTCCTAATGAAGTAATTTCGCGAAGGGGTTAAATCAAGTGGCCTCCCAGAAGCCCCGACCTTATCCCGCATGACTATTTTGCATGGGGATACCATAAAAGTGAGGTATATCAAAATAATTCGACGAATCTAACCCAGTTAAAGTAAATTTCAATTTGCCGTAGTTCTCATTGCGTATCTTCATATTGAAGAAATAATTATACCATAAGGTTTTACATCCCCCGAGTCTTGGAATTCTATTTTGTGGAGATAATTATTTGACATAATTGAAATTGGAACTAAATCGGGGAAATAATTAGATTTGTTCTAAGAATTTCAAGCTGCAGCATATCTGCGAACATCGGGTGAAACAATTTTAGAGAAACCTGGTAACCAATGAACTGGTGAAGTTCGTATGGTTTCAATGATTATTCTCAAGAATGTATTCAACTGTGCGTATCTTGTTTTGTGTGTGTAAAGTGTTAAACCAAATAGAGTAATATTACTCAGCTATAGAAGAGATGACTAAGGTTGGCGATGCTGTGAGTATAGTAGAAGCATCAGCACCCTAAGATGATCCAGCTGAAGGATATTATTTTATATATTTCAAAATCAGGCGTAGATCATCTCCAGGAGCTGATGAAAAAAAAATTTTCACATATTCAGTAGATGACTGCCAAAATAAAACATATGATGTTATGTTCATCTAGATATTTTCTTTCAATTAAATAATTATATGAATATCGTTTGAGCCCCGCGAAATGCTTTGAGCTTGCTCATATCTCATTGATTTGAATTTTCAGTACCAACCAATTTAGTTTATGTTTTTGTAATTTTCCTTTAGAAAGATTACGTGTTATTAGTTATCACTTCCTGAAAATCATCTTCATCTCCCTTCAATTCCAACAAAATTATACATATTGCTCACAACAAGCGATCGAAAGACAATAATGTTGATAAATGCTGACCAAACTTTCTACTCAATGATGATGAATCACGTCATTTTCAATTACTGTACCAAAATCATTACATTTTGTGGAATTAACCCTTAATAATTCATCAGAAGAAATTTGAATGTAGCATCGAAGTAAATCTGCTGTTTTATTCGAATATTGCACCTTGAGTAATCATGGTAACATTGTTGAAACCTCTTTCTATAGGCGCAAGTTCACGGCGCATGCGTACTGCTCCTACAGGTACTATATTTTCTTTCATCTTTGAGTATTTACTTATTTTTCACATATCCGTATTCTTTTATTCGTTCTATGCGTACAGAGACCTTAAAAATGAATTGTGTACTAGCTTGCCTGCAGGGTGAAAACAAACTTTGTCAAAAATTGTATCACTCATTCAGTAGAAAATGACTGCCAAAATGAAATTAATGATTTTATGTTCTTCTAGACGTCTCCCAGGCACTTTCAATAAAAAATCATGTACTAACCTTCCTTATGGGTGTGATTTACTTCGAACTTAAAAAAAACATCGACCACAAAACCAGATTACTTGAGATTACTAGTCCGTGAAAACGACAAACAACGTTTCCCATTGGCTGTTGTTAACCAAACTGTTTGAAGTACAAGGAATATACTTAATGCATTAACATAAACATTAACATTGCCATTAACATCGATGTTAACAGTACCATTATAACCCTAGTCTTTTGGCTTTAACATCGTTGCTCAACTCAAACATTACCAATACCATTAATATCATTGTGAATGGGTCTTAATTCTGGCAGCCACCTCCAAGCATAGAGTAATTAGAGGTGATACTTAGTGGACAACTATCTAGACTTTTCTATTTCAGCGTATTTCCAATAAAAATTCTCACAGTAAATTTTTTTTATGCTTCTCAGACTACGTAATTCCTTCGTCATTATTTGTGATGAGTTATGATAACCTTGGTTGTGAGAATATTGAATGTTATTCTTTTTTGGCGCTCTTGTTCACCCGAACAGAGTGTCTATCATTTTGCCCAAATATCTGTAATTTTCGAATATCGCGCAGGAAATGGTCTTAATCGATTGGGTTCGACTCCCTGATGAAGAATCCGTGGCGAGAGTTGAGTCTGTCCGTCCGGCCGGACGAACGGAGTTTTCATATTTTCAGAATAGGTTAATTGTCCAAATATCTCGGTCAAGTTCGTTATTGGGCCAAATCCGTCAAATGGTTCAGTAGTTATGAGCATCTGAAATTTTGTTTCCTCAATAACCACTAGAATATCCATCCGATCAAGTTGATACTTTAAATATCGTTGAGGGAAGCTGAAACAAAACGGCTCGCAAAATTTCGCAGAAATCGTCATGCTAGAAAATTTTTAAAAAATTCCCAAAAAAATTTTTTCAATACTCACTATCTGGTAAGATATTTTTCGGATTTCAATAAAAATTCGTGAATATATTGAGGTGATCGATATCTTACTGATCCTAAAATTTCATTGTCGTAGCTCTTTTCATCTAAAGATATGATCAAGTCCCGGTGATTTTCTTTGAACAGATCGATATTCGATTGACAAACGCCGGGCTCATTAATCAGTGTCAGTTGGCGTAATATTAATCAAAATTTTTCATAACAGTAAATCATAGAGATAGAATTCAATCTCGGTGGCTGAAATAACATACATTGTCAAAATTCAGAAAAGCACTGACGTAAGATTTTAAGAGAAGGGAATTATAGCGTCGAATAAAACTTGGGTAAAATTATGAGTAGATATTTTTAATTGTAGATATAGGTTTGTTCCTTCTTTAGGCGTTCATTAAAATTACATTGTCCCACAGTTTGAGAAAAGACTATTGTTAACTTGATCAGAGTGTTTATAGATTTGTTATAGTTCGAATATTTACTCGCAAGTAGCTCAACAAGAGCGCCAAAGCAATCTGACCTCACGTCAGTGCTTTCTGAATTTTTGTTCTTTATTTCACTATATATTTCATTCATTATTTCACTATATATTTCATTCACAAGTTTCGTTATTATGAAATCATCAACTTTCGTCCAGCTTTCTTCGACAGAACAATCAGAAATTTCGATTCATCCTATCCCTGCGGAATATATCCCGAGTAGGAATTCTTATTGGTTGAACCAGTGCCCAGGCACAATATCGGAATCTCATACATCATTCCAGATATACCAAATGTTCGGCTATGAAAATATTTTTATTTATGTGCATACTCTAACGACCAATATTCTGATTTATGGGCGGTCGAAACGTTGCCAGGCATCCCTGGAATCCTTGCTGGATGTCGATTCTGTATTTTGTCGACGGCTGAACGTGTAGAATTGGACAAAGAACGCGCCTACTCAGCGTTGACATATTGGATGCTATTGTTTTGTAGCTCATTGGTGTCGTTTAGGTTTGCTGCTTGACATGATTGTGGGGTTGATGTGAGAAGCGAGTGAGTTTTCATGAAAAAATTGCCAGGAAGGAAGTACAAGAAGCGTAACTAAAGATCATTGTTATCTTATGAATATAATATGAATTATTATAGGTTGTCAAATATCTCCCTTCCGCCTTTTTGTCTTTTGAATTTCGCGGCTATGTACAAAGCGCTACAGAGCTCGTAACTGGGAATACTAAACATAATTTGAAAGGTCTTGACATAACCCACAAAACGACGCTATGCATGCGTTCAACATGTATAGACGTGTAAACATGGAATTCTCTAACGCCGAAATTCGCGCTATTTCAAAGTTTTCCTTCATTAAAGGCAAATCCGCTAGAATAACGTTTCGCGAGATTAATGGTGTTTAAGGGGATGGTACTCTATCAGTTCGAACCGCGGAGGAATGGTTTCTACGATTTAGAGACGGCGAAAACAACAACATGGATAAGGCAGCCGGCGAAAGACCTGTAACGACAAATACCGATCAAATCATGAAATACCTCTAGTTAGACCTGCATGTGGAATCTCGTGATATCGCCCAGGAGATGGGAATTAGTCACCGAACCATTTTAAACCATCTGCAGAAGGCTGGATACAAAAAAAGCTTGATGTTTGGGTGCCGCATATTTTGACGCAAAAAACCTTCTGGACCGAATCAACGCCTGCGATATGCTGCTGAAACGGAACGAACTCGACTCATTCTTGAACCGGATGGTGACTGGCGACGAAAGATGGACCACATGGTCATGGTCGAAGGCAGGTGAATTGTCCCAAACACTGGCAAAGACGGGATTGACAGCCAGGAAGGAAGATGCTGTGTGTTTGATGGGATTGGAACGGAATCATCCACTATGAGCTGCTCCCATATACCCAAACGCTTAATTCTACTATCTACTACGAACAACAACAAGGTGGCGCAGGTCTAAACCTTGCCTTGGGCGCCTTCGAATCACGCGACGGCCCTGTATAACATTATCCTGTATTCAGGAAATTTTCTATCAGAATTCCGTAAGGCTGAAGTGATAGGTATTTTGAAAAGAGGAAAATCCGTGTGATCCTAATATTTATCCACCAATCAGTTTATTGAGTTTTCCTTTCAAGAAATCAGAAAATTTCCAGTGAGGCTTTAGGAAAAATAGAAATTGCTCAGAGCAGGTTCTTCACCTTACAACTTTCATAAAATCAGGCTTCAATCATAGGTTGAAAACAGGAGCTGCTTTCATTAATTTATCTACGGCATATGACACTATGTGGAAAGGTGGATTAATTTTCAAACTCTATGCCCATTTGAAGTGTGGGAAAATGGTAAGATTATTAGAGAATATATTATCTGATAGAAAGTTTCGTGTCTTTATTGCCAATAAGGGTAGCAATTTCAAGATATTTAAAAACGGTCTTTCACAAGGATAGCTTTAGCTCTTGTAACGAAGTAGTTTTGTTTAAGTGGCGTAAACCTGTTGACCTCGATCGAATCCAGCGAGATCACGCTGAACGGTGGGGACACCGACCGATCATTCCCACCTCCATCTGCAGTGCGCACGACGTATGTTGGTGAGGATGCCGAGAATGGTACTTATAGGCGAGTCGAGCACTGGAACGGCAGTTCCTCGTACGGCGCGGAACACAAAATAAGAGGAAAGCCTCTACCGTTTAGTGGGGAGGGTCCAGCCAGTGTTGTTAGTGCTGGTAGTGAGTTCAGTGGTAGGCAGACATACCAAGGTAGGAAAGGGGTATAGAGAGGGGACCGGAGGACCACTTGTGGAGGACGAGATTCCAGGAGGTGAGTGTGAGGTCCGATCGTTGAGACCGAACGACGGCTGCAGGAGGGCGTTCAGGGCATCACGTCCTTTACGAGTCCTTTAGCCGGTATTGCGGAATCGACATCTGGGTGCCGAGATGGGCTAAGCTCAATCGTCCCTAGGTGGTTGACCGTTTTACCTCGGCGGACTCCTGTTGTCCATCTCACGGAGCTGACGTTGATGTAAGAGATGGGCAAAGCTCAATCGTGCTGAGACCGAAGTTTCCGTGGCGTGGGCTGCTGCGCGGTGAGGTTCGTGTTGTGGGCCCCCCTGTTGTCGTTTGTCGAACCGACCCCTTAGAGGCACGGGTTCGTCACGGGTGTCGGCTGGGTCCTGTAGCCGGTATTGCGGATCCGACATCTGGGTGTCGAGATGGGCAAAGCTCAATGGTCCCTAGGTGGTTGACCGTTTTACCTCGGCGGACTCCTGGTGTCCATCTCCCGGGACTGACGTTGATGTGCGAGATGGGCAAAGCTCAATCGTGCTGAGACCGAAGTTTTCCGTGACGTGGGCTGTTGCGCGGCAGGCACTGGGTTGGCCCGATCTTTGAGGGTGCGGGATTCGTCGCGGGTGTAGGCTGGGTCCTCTAGCCGGTATTGCGGATCCGACATCTGGGTGTCGAGATGGGCAAAGCTCAATCGTCCCTAGGTGGTTGACAGTTTTACCTCGGCGGACTCCTGCTGTCCATCTCCCGGGACTGACGTTGATGTGCGAGATGGGCAAAGCTCAATCGTGCTGAGACCGAAGTTTTCCGTGACGTGGGCTGCTGTGCGGCAGGCACTTGGTTCGACCTCGGCCCTGTCGTCATCGCGGGTGAACGCGCGGTGGTTTGCGCATGTGCACGCCGTACCGCCGGTCACTCCGGTTTGGGCTGGGCCTGGGCAGTTCTCTTCGAGGGGTTCTGTTGCGCGCGGACACTAGTTGCGCCGTGCGGAATCGTGCCCCAGGGACCCCCCCGCTTGGATGGTCCATGTTGGCCTGAGTGAGGCTTTGGCTCTAGCTTTAACCCTGAGATATTATCATTTTTTTTCACACGGCCTTAGTCACTTTCATGCATGAGAAATTTTCTGTTGAGCGACTGCCTGATTCATTCTCTGCCTGATTCATCGAGATGCCTAACCCATTTTTATGCCTAAGTCATCTTGTTGGCCTAATGCTTTCTGTTGCCTATTACATCGTGTAACTCGCCACTCTGATCGCTTTATGTGCACTCTAACACTTCCTTCACGGAACGTTGCGGACTTTTGATGATTGACAAGTAGATTTGGGACTTGGGTTTTTAGAGGTTAAGGACTATGAAGATTTTGTGATATAGATTAAGGACTGTTGTACCTGATATGAACTGTTGATTTGTTTTAAGGACTGTGAGACCTATTATTTTGGAATGTTTGTTTATTTGGTATGAATAGAGAGTAATTTTTTTTGTTAATCGAGTGTTTTATTGGTGACACCTCCACCTCCAACAGCTACCCACTTCATTCTCCACTGGAGTCTGCCCAGGCTCGAGCTTCTGGACATTCCGGGGGAGCTCGATAGCTGAGGGTGACGCCCTCAGAAGCAAATAGTCTGGCGCCCGAGTTTACTTAAATAAAGGAACTGCACGTAAGGGCGTTACACTCTTTTACTTTTCAATTTATATCTCTGTGATTTACCCACGACATCATTTCAGAAATTTCTTTATGCTGACGATATTGCTAATGCTTGCCACCATTCGAATTTCCATACTCTAGAGAACATACTATCATCTGATCTGGAGATTTTAAAGAATTATTTTATTGAGTGGCGATTACGTTCCATTCCCAACATAATAGAGGTGACTCGTTTCCATCTGAATAATCATGGGAAATTAGCTGAATGATTCTCCTATCGAACATAATTTGTATCCTAAATACTGAGGAATTAAATTAGATTCATCTCTGAATTACAAGGCTCAACCAGATGATCTGAGCCTGAAACTGAAAACTAGGAATCATATTCTCAGAAATTAGCTGATTCAACTTGGGGTGTTGATGCTGATGCTTCCACTCTTTGTACAGCATCTATAGCTTCAGTCTTTTCTACAACTGAGTATTGTTGCTCTGTTTGGTGTGCTGTGCATTATATACAAAAAGTCAATGAACCATTGAATACATCTATGGGAATAATTACTAGCATCATAAGATCTATAGCAGTTCATTGGTTGATCAACAGTTTTGTCTAACATAGTCCCTCTCCATATTCACAGACGGACTGCACCTCTGAATTCTTGGAGCAAATATCATTCTTTTAGTAATTTATTTCCAATTATTGCATACATTCCACAAAATGAAATTCCTAGATTGAAGTCGCGTAAAACATTCTGGTATAATACGTTCTTCAATATGATCAAAAATTAAGGAAGATTGAGTGAAACTCAATGATGAGATGTTCAATAAAGATCTCATTTCTGATCCTGTTGAACTATCTTCGAATAACAAGAGCCCCAAACTATATATTAGGAAATATGTGGCTGGATCGAATTAGCAAGGAAAATTTTTCCTTTGGATGTCTCCGATAAATATAAACAAGGAAACTTTGGGTTTCAGTGAAAATTTTCCTAAGGTTTTTTGCATCTCTTTTTCTTTAGGTTTTACGAGAACGACGGTTGTAATATTTTGGCTGCACAAAGTAAGGGTTGGTTTTTTTCTTTTTTTCTTATGGTTGTTTGGATTTTTGAAAAACGTTTTTTTGCCAACACCTACTATCAATCTTGTTTCACTCTACAACTTATATCAACTCTTAACAGGGTTGTCAGGTTGAATTTTCTACCATTTCCAGATTATATTCCGAAAAATATGACTAAATATATATTAGATCTCAAGTTTATATATTGTATACTCCCTATAATTTTATGTTAATTGACATTTCTTGAATCATAGTTATCAAGACAATACTAAACAAGGTTAAAAGGACAGCGACCGTGTTTTCAGATATAGTTGAAGTTTTTTTTTAACTTATTCTCTATCAGTTTCTATCCAAGGTATTCTCAATTGTAAAACTAAACAAATTTTAAATGTTCGTCAATGTTTCGATATAGAAAATGCAGTTTTTTGGAAATGCTGCTCTTTATTTTAAAATTGTCAATACGAATAATAATTGATTGTAACTGTAAATGAAGCAAAAAGTCATGAAAGCACTCGGAGCAGCAAGAAGATAACTCAGAAAATGAAATCTTCCAGTATGACTTATTGAATCGAACAGATTATAGATTCTTTGTCTATGCTAAAAATCATACCGATCATTGTTGATGAAGAGGATGAATAGGAATTTCCCAGTTATTGACAAGTTACATAATTCTCCTATATTTCTCAATCTAAAACTGCATACATAGACAACAAGATGGCGGTGTCGGCTCTTTTAAACTAATTCATTTCTTTATGATATTGGATTTGCATGTATAAATTGCTGAAATTCATGAAAATGAAATGAAATTTTTCATCAGGAATAGTTTCCAAATTGATCCCTAGATTTTAATGATGGAAGAACCTTAGATTCGAAATAAATCCCTAGACCTGACAACCCCGACTGTGAATAAACGGCAAATAATTGGTAATTATTAATAATAATAAAGAAAGCCACGTAATCTGTTCTGCATCCAAAATTAAGATTAATAATGTAAGCGGAAGAGGATAACTGTCGCGAACATAAATTCAAATTTTCTAATCCTCAGGTACATAATGTGAATAATAAATTCCATATAGAAAAATCGGGGGTGGATATTCTTCTTACTTAGAGAGTAATGAGCCAACACTTATTTCAGTCTATTCGAATTCATTTTCCCCGTTTCAGTTGCCGGAAGTAAAAACCTCATTACTTCTCCTTGTAGAGTCTACCGAGACAAATGAAAAATTTAATAGGTTTAATTTTTCTCAGTTAGCCAACATTTCATTCGAATTTTCTTGTGGCAGGTTGAAGATAAATTCAGGCGGAAATGTAGGAGCTTTTACCGTAAAAATACACAAATTCAATTATTTTTCGTCAAGGACAGGGGTCTCATATTTCATTAAGAGAAGATAATATATTGTGATGAACTGATGATAGATAGAATATATTAAGTAGATAGTAGAGATTTTGTTGATTCTTATATTATTGCATTCATACAATAAATAGAATGATCGTCTAATCCCATAAGTCCAATAAAAGGTGTAATGCTCAGACGATGAACAATCGTCCACACTTTATAACTATTGCAGAGATAATTTGAGAATTTTTCTATTGCAGAGTCAACTTGCACCATTTCGGACGAAGAACTCCCGTCCCAGAAAATTATGCTATAATTCATCAAAAATTGAAAGTTTGCAAATCTTTAGAGTTTGAATGTCAATTTTAGCCCTGAGAACACACACTGAATATAACAGACAGTTTAGACTTTTAAGGAGATTATCTATGTGGAATATCAATCCAATCATAAACTACTTGAGATTCACTCAGAGTGGAGCTATCAGTATAGAAGACCTTACACTGAGCTTTAGGTGTAATTTAAGATACACCATTTACTCACATCATACAAGGTGTACCCAAAAGATTGGTATCTTGAAAGAATATTTGCATTGTCTGCAAAAATTATTTTATAAATAGAGCCCTGCCAACTTTGTGAAAAAGACTTTTAGAGACCTGTTACCACATTGTGTACTTAATACTGAGGTGGCATTAGCCCCTTGGATGTTCAGGACTCCTGTTTCAGGAAATTGACTTTCTAGCGATTTTTATGTCTTCTGGAAACCGGTTGAGGGGTCAACAGAAAAAAATTTTAAAGATTTTCGATATTTTTCTTGTGACATACATTCAGATTGGTACCATTTTCAGCTAGATACGGTTATTCGAAAATTACAGACATTTGGATTGGACTAGAACAAAAGGGAATAAAGGATTCTGGGAACTGTTTATGAGTTTTCAAACCAAGCGATCTCTACAAAATTCATTTCAATCTTATTCGAACATTTTTCAAGTAACGAATTGATAGAAAATTGGTAGGTATATCCTGACATTCCAGCCATCGACGATTCAGTTGACATTTGAAAGGATGCATCGTTTATTTCCGGAATTATTGATTATGTTGTACTACACGTATATAATTAGTCTGCCCACAATATCGGGAGCACACGATACACATCGGGCAACATGTAGATAATGCATTGAAATTTCTATTCATAGAATCGTGTTTCTAACTAGTAGGTAGATCCGGAGTATCAAATGAAAACCGGTACATATAATTGAATCGGAGAATATTGTAGATCGGATACAATAGGCTGCATTTAATGCAAACTGCGTGTATTTACTAGACACAAATATAGGTTTGAAGCTTGATACATTTTGGGTCCTAATTGGGACGGTGTTGCTAAAATATCCTCTCAAATTCTCAAAAGTATGTACCCCGAGGATATAGTCGGCTGTTCGGGGAAGGTCTCCAGGTCGACACATTTAACACAGATTTTTCCTAGACGTTTGACACAGTGAACCATAATCTTATGCTGGCTAAGCTAGAAAGAAGCCTTTGGAATATCTGGTTCCCTAATAACTTGGTCTGGAAGTTTTTTATAATGAAACCACAAGAAGGTTAAGCTAGTACCTAATTGGTCCCCTACGAGCTCGTCTCAAGCATTCTACCCTAAGAGGCATACTTTCAATCAAACGATTTATAAAATTTTGGGGCAAATTCGTCCAAATATCCCGTAAAGCCTTAGAAAGGTTCTCCAGGTTATTGATCCATTGTTCTAAGGTTGACAATTGTCTAGACATCTCAGACCAGACATGTTCGATGCAATTCATGTCTGGAGAGCGAGCTGGCCAGTCCATCCAATCAATAGCATGAGTTTCTAGCGCTTCATTAACCAGACGACTACGGTGTGGACGGGCATTATCGTCAATTAAATTGAAATTCTCGCCCAAGGCAGCCGTAAACGGAACAATTATGGGTTCAATAATCATATCGTGATATCTCTGGCTGGTCATTGTGATGTTCTGCAGAACAACCAACTCTGTGCGTTGGTTCAAACAAATGCCTCCCCATACACATATAGAACCTCCGCCAAAAGCTGTTGTGGGTAACATAAACTGTTCTGCATACCTTCGACCTCATTCCCTCCAAGCAAGAATACGTCCATCGGAGTTGACCAAACGAAATCTAGACTCATCCGTAAATAAACATCGGCTACAATCTTTAACTGTCCAATTGCGGTGCCCCTCAGCCCATTGCCGTCGATGAACTCGCTGTTCCCTATCAAACGGGCATGTTGTACCCTCCTACGTGCTCTCAAACCACGAACATGTAGTCGTCGTCTTACAGTCTGGTTCGAAATTAGAACTCCTGTTGCAACTATCAGTGATCTATTTAGCCGTGACGCCGGGTAAGTGGGATTTCTTCTAGCATTGAGGTTCAAAAGACGATCTTAGGCAGCTGTTGTACTGCGCTGTCGACCTCCCCCATGATCATAAGCTACTGAGTCGATTTGGAAAAACCTATTCCAAGCCCGACTCACGACACTTTGTGAAACATTCAACCGCCGGGACTTTTCTCGCTGGGACAAACCTTCCTGTATCCACCGTATGATTTGGTCCAGTTGGACAGGCATGACTGATAAGCTGATATTTTTCTCATTTCTTCAATTATTGTCACTTTATGTGTTTGAGCGAGAGAAAAAAACAGATTTAATAACAAATACCACATTGCTTTTCACTGCACCTGTAACAGCCTACAGATAATAATCGATTTTGTGAACAAGAGCCGATGAAGTGAGGAAAATTTTGATATAATCAACTCAAAACATCTTAATTTTTCCTTAGAGAACATATAATGTACAGATATTCACGAGATAACTTGAAAAAAATACAAATGAAGAGAAGTTCATAGGTGATCCCTAGCAATTGTTGATCAGTGTATACTAGCCGGTGGATTTTCACAAAATTTAGGACTTCTTTCTTTCAAAGTTATTCAATGTATTTCGAGTGTCACATTGATTGAGTGGATATTGAAGAAGTGCTTGAGGATATTATATTTCAGATGCTCACAACTGCTGAACTATCAGACGGATTTGGCCCATTAATGATCTTGATCGAAATATTTGGACAAGTAATCTATTCTGAAAATATGAAAGCATTGGATGATAGAGAATATTCTGACGGACGGTCGGCCGGATATACTTAAGTTTGACTCTGGAATCTTCATCCGGAATTCAAACCTAATCGACTTTTTTAGGTTCGATATTCGAAAATGTTTTTGGCAAAATGATAGCACGCTGTTCGACTAGTTTTCAAACTAATATGAGCGCGTGAAAAATCTAATAATTAAATAATCAAGTGTGACTTACAGATTTATTTCCAATGTAATTAAAAGTGGTCATATTCATGAATTAATTTTCACAGTATAATGTGTCGAAGAATCTAATTTCCTTGTTTTACATAGGTGCTGTTTCCAGTATCATCTGATAGGCAATAAAACCGTTTATACAAGGTGTCCAGAAAAGGTATCGCGTATGTGTTTTCGCGCTATATTCGGAAAGGGGCTTCTAAAAGGAGCGGGCAAGGGTTCGTGGCATCTGCCATTATGTGGAGTTTTAGTTACGATGGAACAGAACTCGGGAACGCATCATTTTGAAGTTTTTAACGAATTATTCCCAAGTAAAGTCATCTCGCGAAGGGGTAAGCCTTCCAGTAGCCCCGATCTTAGCATGCTTGACTATTTTGCATGAGGATACCTTGAAAATAAGGTTTATCAAAATAATCCGACCAATCTAACCCAGTTGAAGCAAAACATCAGGTCAGAAATGGCCGCAATATCAATAGATATGTGTTTCAGACGATATTTTCTCTACATCAGAAAAATTTGGTGAAAAAAATTTAAATTCAATGAGAAATTCGTATTGTACATCCTATTGACTTTTGTTTCGAATCTTGGCATTTGACGTGACAGACGAAAATTGACAAATTAACGAGTTTGGATTTGAATCGAACCCCTCGAACATCGATGGATTCGAATTATCATCTTATATTGATAATATTTAACGTGTGAATTTGATAGGAATTTAAATGCTGACAACCATAAAACGAAAAAATTTGTAAAAACAATGATGTAAGGAGCTCATTACAGCACAGTTTTTAGTGCTGTAATGAACCTATTACGATACTGAAGTAGGGAAAATAAAATACACATCGTAAAATCGCAAGAATATATTATAAGCAGAGTACAAATTGAAAGAGTAATATTTGAGTTTGTTATGTCATGCAAAAAAGCATTATCGTATACGACATGGCTAAATAAAATTGAAATATCACCACATGACGCAAAGCCTCTGAAATTTATGTCAGAATCCGACTAATTCATGAAAATGGTTGTGCGAAATTTTTCATTATCACATCACACGCATTATCCGAATTCACAATAGCGTTGTTTATTCACGGAGCACGTGAAAGTGAAAGCGAATGACAGCCACTAAAAATTCGGCTCGTTAATCATAAGATCTGATGTCAGACTCGACATACCCATTCATTTTGGCTGTAGAAATGACAAATTCTATATCCTAAAAGCCCCGATCCGACAAGCTGGTGGGCTCAGGTGTTGTCTGGACGCAATTTGAGCATTCGCCGATCCCGTTAAAACTTGCCGCTTCCATTGGATACCGCTAATGAACGAGACAACATCCAGCATTTATCAACTGATTCATTAGTGATGCTCATAATGATCGCATTGGCGCACCGGGGACATATGAATATTCGTTACACGTTTGAAATTAGTCCATTTCGTCGAGAATATTACCGAAGGAAGCCTTCAGGTCAAGGGACGTTTCGAATAGATCAGTTATCCTGCCGCAGGTTCTAGGTAGGGTTGACAGCCTGGGTATGCTCGTATTTTAGGAAGTTGTGGATCAAAATGTCATATATACTAAGGTGACAAAGACACTGCAACACCAAGAGGAAGCGCTTTAAATTTTATTTTTTCTTTAAGGTACATTTATGACATACTTTAGAATTTTTTGTGTTACCAGATGTATGGATATTCAGCAACAGCTTTGTTATTTAGGATGGGACGCCCGTATTTCTATTTTTTATGATTCTCCACAACAGACTATATCAATTCTTTTTTTTTCTTTATTTTATCTATCTTAAATTATATTGGAGTTATAAATCAGTCGAAGAAAATACAAATGAAATTTAACAGTCATAACCATGGCTATATTTCGCTCAAAATTCGAGATTTCAGTTCGGAATTTTGCATGAAGCTAAATAATAGTTTGATCTGTGCCACCATTTCTGAATCATAGTTGTTAGTTACATAGGGTAGTCAATAAAGAATTACCCTTTATCAACTCACAAAATTATAGAAAATCCATTTTTCAAAGTGAAAATACAGGGTGAGAATAATCCACTCTACAATTTTTTTAAAGATTTTCCTATACCTATATTACTTGATTCTAAGTTATTTGCGTTTATAGAATTTCAGGTTATTTATACAAAAACTCCTGCAAAACAAGATAGGTATAGGGAAATGGATGAAGAATTTGTAAATTGGGATTGGGGGAGTCTAATTTGACAGAACTGAATTTTGTGACATGACAATTGGTAATTTTTTTTGACCACTATGAATAGCTGACAACTAAGATTCGGAAATGATGGAGCAGATCAAACTATTATCTGAGCTCACGACAAATTTCTTCAAACTGAAATCTCAAACTCTCAAATTTGATTTAAAATTTTCAAATATAACTTATAACTCAAAAACCATTAATATATAGGGAAGTTAAGTAAATTAATTCAATAATCTTATGAGGAATCATACAAAAATACAAATACGGGATATCCCATTTAAAATAACAAATCTGTCACCAAATCTACATACATCTGTGAACACTTGAAATTTGAAAGTATTTCAGAAATGTATCTCAAATAATGTTATGTTGATCTAAGTTGATCTAGTACACTCAAAAACTCAGCTCATCTAATTAAGTGATTCATTCAAACCTTAGTACTTTATTGCGTAACTGTTCATCGATATAAAATATTAGTTTTGTTGTTCATATTTTACTTTTCAGTTCATAAAAATCTGAATAATTTGATAGGACATGACTGAATAATTTCGAAATCAATAATTTTAACATAATTATTTGAACATTTGAAAAAATTTGTATTTATCATTCCGTGAAATTCATTTCACGTCACTTCCAAAATCCTGCTCTGAAAAAATTTCGTGTAAAATCAAATATGAGAATTCTCCCGGACAACGAGTTTCATCCTTCGTATTGATAATTTATTAAACGCAATGAATTTCCAACGAATGGAATCACAAATGAAAAAAAATTGGGAGATCTCTGAAAATTACCTGATTCGAATGAAATCTCGCTAATCAGCATCCACTTGTTCGTGAATGATAATCGGAGCTTGATGAACTTGGCAGGTTTGCCATGGAGTTTTATCGTTATATTCCTTGCAGATTCCCTGGTGAGGTCCGCAGGAATCATAGCGTGAACTGTGCTGGCCTGAAATCTTTCACCATCTATGCTGAATAGAATCTCAGCTTGATTGAATATCTGTAATGGAAATGTTTGATAATTAATTGATCATTCTGTAGATATCATCAATATTTTGTATTTTGTTCAATTCGATATAATTTGAACGATAACCATCATCATTTATGTAAAATTAGTTTTTGAAAAAGCTGACAAGCTCAGATTATTTTTCCAATTTTCACCAATAAATGTCAAATAGACAGCATACGAAAACTAAATTAAATTAGCACTTATCTATGGTTAGAAGATTTCTACAAATTACTTCGAACAATTGGCCTTCAAACTTCCGGTCACCTAATCGAAGGTGCAATTATGGGATTGAGAGCGATATTTATGAATGCTGCCTCTTTGATCCTTCTTCTCGTAGGCTTCCCTTCTTTTGATATGATAGATCTTTCGTTCCATTTTATCAGTTTCATCCACAGTACGAGGTATGTAAATCAAGTAATGAGACTAGCAACGTTGCATTTGATCTGGCAACATTGGAAGCGCGGGGCATAGTGGGGACGTAGAGGAACATGTGATGCATCTTCAGTGCGAGTTTGACCTCGCTCGAGTCATTTATTTGGTTTTGCGTATCGATTGTTTTCGTAAAACAGTTTATTCTATTGTGTTTTAAAAATGAATTACATCGATTTCGAGCACCGGTGTGATATCGCCTTTTGCTTCAGACTTGGGCACAGTGCAACGGTAACTCTTCTTAAACTTCAGCAAGCCTACGGAGATAGTGTTTTGTTCAGGTCCAGGTTTTTCTGTGGTTTAAGGCATTTTCAGAAGAAAGAGAGTCGCTTGAAGATGAACCACGAAGCGGAAGGCCTGCATCTTCAAGAACCAATGAATATCTGGACAGAATCCGGGATCTTGTGCGTTCAGATAGTCGGTTGAAAGTAAGAATGATAGGGGAACAGTTAAATTTGACTAACATTACCGTTCATAAAATTTTGACCAATGAATTGGGGATGAGAAAAATCAACGCAAAACTGGTTCCAAAAAAAACATTTCAATAAACGACTTTTTGGCCAGTAAAAACATTCCTGTAGTTCCTCAGCCTGCTTATTCGCTCGACTTGAGTCCTTGTGACTTTTTCCAAAGTTGAAAAATTATCTCAAGGTAAATCATTTTGGGACAGTCGAAAAAATTCAAACGGCTGTAACCGACCAGCTGAAGGTTATTCCAGTATCGGAGTTCCAGCACTGCTATAAGGAAAGGAAGAAACGTCTCCAGCGCTGTGTGGCCTCAGAAGGAAGTAATTTTGAAGGTGACAATATTATATTTCATTACTTAATTTACAGACATTTACTTGAGAAGCTATACTTAGTGTTGTATGATTAATTGCTCAAAATTATCACTAATAATTCTGAACTCATGATCCTTCAAACGAAAGCCCAATGCCTATCACTACTATCTGTGCTATATGCATTCATCTGTTTCAATATAAGTATACAGGGTGTTAAGGACAAAAATAGCATGCATAGTGACACGCGATAGAGGTCCATAACACATAATCATGTCTCTGTATTCTTCAAAGGTACATTTTTGAAAGCAGTTCAAAAATCAAGTATATCAAATAAAAATTTAGAAAGCACTGACGTGAGGTCAGATTGCTTTGGCGCTCTTGTTGAGCTACTTGCGAGTAAATATTCAAACCATAACAAATCTATAAGAACTCTGATCACGTGTATAATAGTCTTTTCCCGTACTATGGGACAATGTGATGCAAAATGAACGCCTAATGAATAAACAAACCTATATCTCAAATTAAAAATAACTATTCATAATTTTCCCCAAGTTTTGTTCGAAGCTATAATTCCCTTCCCCTAAAAACTTACGTCAGTGATTTTCTGAACTTTGACAACGTATATTATTTCAGCCACCGAGATTGAATTCTATCTCTATGATTTCCCGTTATGAAAAATTTTGATTTATATTACGCCAACTGACACTGTTTAATGAGCCCGGCATTTGTCAATCGAATATCAATCTGTGATGGCCATCGTTCGAAGAAAATCATCGGGACGTATGTCATTTCTCTTTTCTCTTGAGTAAATGAAAAAAATGATCATATCTTTAGATGGAAAAGAGCTACGGCAATGAAATTTGAGGATAAGTAAGATATCGGTCACCTCAATATATTCACGAATTTTTATTGAAATCCGAAAAATATTTTATGAGATAGTGCGGATTAAAAATTTTTTTTTTATTTTTTTTAAATTTTTTTAGCGTGACGATTTCTGCGAAATTTTGCGAGCCGTTTTGTTGCAGCCTCCCTCAACAATATTTAGAGTATCAACTTGATCGGATACATATTCTAGTAGTTATTGAGGAAACAAAATTTCAGACGCTCATATCTACTGAACCATCCTACGGATTTGGCCCAATAACGAACTTGACCGAGATATTTGGACAATTAACCTATTCTGAAAATATGAAAACTCTAGCTGATTCCTTTTGGATGCTAGAGAGGATACGGCCGGCCGGACAGACTCAACTTTCGCCACGAATTCTTCATCAGGAAGTCGAACCCAATCGATTGAGACCATTTTCGGCTCGATATTCCAAAATTACAGACATTCGGGCAATATGATAGGCACTCTGTTCAGGTGAACAAGAGCGCCAAAAACTCAATCAATATAATATATATACAATTATTATAAGTTATTCCTCCTGTTTTTTTAAACTGCTTTCAATATCGGTTATTATTGTAAGTAGGTTACTTTGGCGCTACTGGATAATTTGCCTGAATATTCCTAACTATTTGATGTGTTTCAACCGGAAACCGACGTCAACAAAGTATACGTTTTAGAAGGAGAAAATATTAAGGAATCGCTTTTTCTAGTCCAGATTGAAATTCATTGTAAGGCAACAAAGTTGATTTGAATGTGGAGGATTCCTGTATGTGATGCCCTCTATAAGTAATCTGAAAACTTATAGGATATTTGGATTCTGCATTATACAAAACTCGCATACACCATTTTGTTCAATTTTTACCTCTTTGTCCAACGTTATTGAAAATATAACAAATAAACATTAATACCATGAATAAACTTTCGGACAAATACCATTAATTTCATGAAAATGTTTCATACAAATGTAGTTTGTCTACGGACAAATACATTATGCATGGTACTTTGTACTATGCATGGTACTCTTGACACCCTGTATTTCCCTTATACACCGATTTTTTATTTTTGTTTCAGTTTTCAAATTTTTCTATTTAAATTCATCCATTACAAACATAAGGGATATATCCGAGAATTTCTTCACCCATTTCAAGAGGAAATCAATCGGTATGAATGATACCAAAACCAATATCACAGCAAAAAGACGAACTTAACCAAACGTTCCATTGAAATGTTCACCAGACTAATATTCGGAGTTCAGAAGGAGCAAAGTATGAAGTAACAACTTTCGACAGAATTACAGGTAACTTCTGACCGAAAAGTCATCCAGTGCCTCCTGTAGACTTACCTAATCCTTCTAGAGCCGCTCTGACTTCCACGAGCCCTATCCCGATTCCTTTTTCCTTATCGGAAAGGATTAAAGGGCAGAGCGAGGAAAGAGCTGCAAGTTATTCGAGCGAAATTAGAAACTTTCTCGAAATAAATAGGAACCCAATCAAATATTTAATCATGTCGTAGGATTCGAGAACGTTTAACTACGTCAACTCGTTTTTTTCGATACTGAGTAAACATAAATGAGTTTCTGTCGTTTTTCTTTGCTTTAATTAAAGGGAAAATTGTATTCATTTGGGAGGATTGTTGACGGAATTGCAGTGTCTTCATATCGATTGAATTGGTCTGATGAATTCGAGCAATAGATTGAAAATGATTTGAGAGGAATGAATTTGATATCGTCGTTTGAAGTTCATAAAAAAACTATTTTAAATTTCTTTGAATAGAATGAATATTCTTCGGCTTTAACAAGTAAATAAAACAAACAGCGATGAACATTTTTCTAACTTACACAATACCTATATATTAGTGAAATACATATACGAAAACAGTAACAATTTTGATCAGTTCGAGATTTCGTTTCCAAAAATTCTTGTTTAACAGCGATGTTTTTTGTTTCAATTTGTCAACCTCAATGCGAGCACAAAAGCTCTATACTGTGCACTATTGTACGAAAAATTTATTACTTACTTGAACTCCTCTGGTGAACATATTGTTGCAGTGTAAATGAACGGCGTGGAATTCTCTTATTTTCTCGAATTCAAAGGTGATATCTACAGGATCGCCCCCTCTTGTTCCATTACTCCAACCGACCCATCTGGTCCCTGAAAAAATGTTTTTGAATATAACAATATTCTTGCGATCAAGTCTGCACTTGATGCAAACCGGTGAACAATAACATGTGGGTTGATGTTAAATTTATCAAATTCAATGGTTTATGTCCATTTGAAAGGCCTGGAGATTTTCACGAAACTCGATGTATGGGTTCCTTATGTCCCCATGAATTGACGCATTGACGTCTGCGATTCGCTTCTTAAACGTTACGATTCTTTTGGAAGCGCACTGACAACGGGGTTGTAAATAACAACGTTAAACGTTCATGAAGTAAAAAAGATGAACTTTGTTTATTCTACGAAAACTGTCATCATTAAAAAAAATAAGCCTTATATTGCTACTTTGATGAATGTTACACATTCGATGGCCACTGGTAGTATTTGAATTTGGAAGTATGGATCTGCAGAGAAAGTAGCTCTGGCTCCAGTCTTCAAGATGCAGATGGCGCTCTTTCTGGACATGTCTGGAAAGTTCATCACATTCTTTGTTAAGACTGGCAGCCTCCTTCAAGACTGTCAGTGCCACACTGTGCTGATGAGAGGCAGTCACCTCGAAACCGGTCCACAGTTGCATTTGAGGGTCTTGATTCTCTGAGATTACCATGCGTCAATAATGACTAGCTCGCACGCTAGAACGATGATTATTTATAATTGTTGTTCTATTTTGATATACTAAACAGTAAAATTTAATAGAAAAATAAAGAAAACCTATATAAAATTGAGCACGATTTTTCCTCTGCGAATCGTGTCAATTCTACATTAGCCGAAGGAACTACGTCCTACCTGGTGTCCCACGACACCATATCTTTTTTGTATTATTGGAGGCTTTTTGTTTTGAACAGCAATACGATTATCTGCTAACCCCTGATTGCCTGAACGAATGGAGAGGAGATAATTAAAAACCAAATGAGTCCGAATGTAACAATTACACTATTCAAAATAGTTGTTTTTTCTTGGAGGACTCATCCATCACAACTCCTCCTCAATTTCCTTTCAAAAGAGGTTATTTTCTAGAAATTATCATTTCCTAATTCAACTCCAAACGTGACACAAGAAAGATATACCCGACTTAAAGATCCAATAGAAGGAATAACATTTTCTCAAATTAACTACGAAATTGTTCAAGGATTCTGTGCACCTGTACAAAACTCCACTTAAAATTCATGTATTCGACAGTGTACACAGATAAGCTGTTCTGTGTCTGGAGTCCTCAGATAGGGCCCTTCTGCCGTCGTGTTTTATCTTGGCATCGGGACGCAAATACGACGTTGCCATGCCTTGTCACGTAGCGAGAACTTGCCTCTTTTTATTGTGGTTGAAAAAATACACTAATATCGCTGAAATGACGGGGCGAAAAGGATGAAATGGAAGGAAGGCAAATACGACCTGTTTGAACTGAGAAAATCGTCAACGTTTCAGTTTTCAGTTCGCTGAGAACGCATTTCTTGGTTAATGAATTGCCAGTTTTATTTCGTGAAATTAATATAAGCTCATATGTTTTTCCGAGTGGAACTGAATTATTTAAGAGCTATTTCTCTTTGCCAAGTGCTGTGGTGACATAGTACGCATTTGTTTATGTGATTCAGATGAAGGTACACCACATCAGCGTTACCAGGTCAAATTCTTTACCATCCCCGGTTTATATTAAGGGAATCCCTGAAATACTGGTATATCTAGACGCTAATGTGTATGAAAAATTCAGAAAGCACTGAAGTGAGGGCTTTGGCGCCTTTGTTAAGCTATTTGCGATTATTTGTGTCGAAATGTTTGTAGTTAGAACAATGAGAGGGTGGTTATTACATAAATAATAATTCTACATAAAATCAACTACTCCCACCATTAAGAAATGGCTTTCCAAGCATAAAAACAACTGTTTCTCTATAAAAATGGCTTTTCTATCATACAACTGCTGTAACCATATAAATGGCTTTTCAAGCATAAAATCAACTGCTCTCACAATGAAAAATGCTTTTTCAAGCATAAATACAACTGATCTGACCAAAAACGGCTTTACAAGCATATATATATGCATATACATAAATTTGAAAGCATAAATTTCAATGATTTCTAATTGTAGATGGGGAGATGTCTATGAGTTGTTCACTAGGTGATATAACGGGAGTTTGAAATTTCTTTGTTCTGATCTAAGCCCCTGCTATCTATGGCTGATAATCTGATTTTGTCTTGGGATTTGGTTGTCTCCGGAAATTCATGCAATTAAATTAAAAATTAACGAGAAACTAAACTCGCGAACCATCGATCAAGAAAATCCTTGAACCCATTCACCGACGCAGCGTTCACCACAAAGTCTGGCAGGGCATTCCACGCAGCAAAAATCCTGTTTGACAAAAAGTGCTCCCTTCCAGCGGTATTGAACTTTTCTTTCGCCAACTTCAGATTGTGACCTCGCAAGTGATTCAGTGGATTACGGCTGAATAGGTATAACAAATCCACACCGAATAAGCCATGGAAGGCTCTGTATGCCGTAATTAGGTCCCCCCGTATACAGCGAGCCTCGAATGACGTGAGGTGCATCACGGATAGTCTTTCCTCGTAGGGAAGTCTCATAAATCCGTACGATACCCTAGTAGCCCCACGCTGGACCGATTCAAGTAAACGGGCATCTCTGCGCAGAACAGGTGCCCACACAGGTCAGAGGGTCACATCTTCCAAAACTCTTTCGGATCATGTAGAGCATTCGTTTGGCTCTGCTGGTAATAGCAACAATATGTTCTGACCACGACAGGTCCTCAGTGCTAACTACTCCAAGGTCACGGTGGGAGGATCCAGATTAGATGACATGATTGGACAAATGGTATATCTGTCGTGGGTTATTTTTACCCATTTGGAAACTCTACATTTGTCTATATTGAGTCGAATCAACCACGTATTGGACCATCTTGTAATTGCTTTGAGATCATCCTGTAAAACATGGGATTCCCGTAGATTTTGGCATCGTCGGCAAACAGCGAGCAAGCTGACTTTACCACTGAAGGCGGGTCTGATGTGTACAATAAAAAGAGTTGTTTCAGAATTTCTACCACGACACATCATAACAAAGTTATCGACATATATTTACGGTTTTATAGGTGATTTTATGGAGGAGACTACATCATCTATGGCTATCAGGAACAGAGTTGTGCTGATCACCGAACCTTGTGGAAGATTTCATTGGACACAGTACATAGCAAAACATCTGCAGAATATTCTATTTTGAATACAGTTTGAAATAAACTTTGAAACCATGTGATAGAATCGTTCCGAATAGCCAAACAAAATTAATTCAATTTTGTGCTGATCAAAACTAGCTAGTCCAGATTTAAAAGTTCACGTCTAAGTAAACTACCGCAGATTAAGCCATCGGCATAAGGCTAGAAACCCACAAACATTGATCCCTAACGCCTACAGACATCAACGAGGGTTGATGGTCCTTTAATAAAGATGATTGATGGAATGATTCCTCGTTCGTACATTTTGATTCGTGTTGGATTTCTCGAGATCTTCATTATTGGAATATAAACCAACGTTTAGCTGTCGGGGCATTTAGACAAACAAATGAATCCGCCTCGAAGGAGAGGCACGTGAATTGCATATTCAGCAGAAGGTCTGGCCTGCCGTTTTAGGGAGTCACGATCGAAAAGGATCATTATGAGATCTGTTTGCGTAATTAAATTAGGGGGGTGATGATTTTTCATAAGGAAACGTGGATTGCCTGGAAAATGAGAAGTTGAAAAAACGCAAGTGTGTTCTTACTTTAAAAAAATATGCTTTGAACGCAATATATGTACATACTCAATCAAAAATTAGGTCATAGATGCCATAATGAACATTTTAAAGCATGTTAATTGTACAAATTTAAAGCATGCCTAGGTTTCAATATTAAGTTATATTGCATTCAGATATCGTTAGATGATCCTTGAGTGAACTTGGAAGATGCTAGATGAGTGTGAAGTTCCTTTCAGTATTTACTTAAATTATAGGTCATTATAAACTTCGCCAAAGTTTTAAAGGCATACGCTCTTTCTTCAAGACTTGTCGTTCAGATTAGACAAACAGAACGAAAAGAAAGCATATCTCCACTTACCTGAATTTTCACCTTGAAGCTGTTTCTGATAATCATCATCCCCATAAAGTCCATCGATTAGCTGACCCAATCCATCTTTCTGATAGTTACCTTCAATGATACCATCGTAACTGATATCTTCAAGGTTGGTATTCTTATCCCTGATTTCACCTTTTGGAGCGCTGTACTTGATGATGCTTTCTGTAAATAAAAATTTGAATCAAGTTCGTGTTTCTAGCAACAGTAAGTAGATATCCAAATGAGCCAACTCGAAGTTTTGTCTCACTTATTCATGAAACAATCTTCAAACTGTAAACAACAGCTAAGCTCTCATCATTTTTCATGAAAAATTCTGATATTCAAATATCATTCTTGAAATGAAGTTTGTATGTCGATTGGACATCATTTTCAAGCTGATTTTTCTATATTTAGTTTTGTTTTTCTTAAAATTTCAGTACTCATATCTTTTTTCTTTATGAATTGAACTTTATTTATATTTATGTGTTTCAAACGAGAAGAATTAGGTCGTTTTGCAATCATGAGTACAATGCAATATTGTAACCATGGAAAAACACTAAATAAAAACAATTAAAGCAAAGGAACAGTAGCATTATAGAATTATTTTTTTGCAAGAACTATCATCTTCTATTGATAGATAGATTCTTTATTTTAAATGAATTAAATTTCATGATACAAAAAAATAACAAAATGAAATAATGTCCTTTATAGATATCAGGTATACCGGTATGAAATGACCGTTTTTTTGAAAAAATAAGACACACTTATTGATGGGAAAGTAAAAAACATCTCATTCAAATTATTGGCCATTGTTTTCTTCACATTTTGACCACCTTTCTGGCAATTTGTGAATACCACCCCAATAAAGTTGTTAAAGCAAACCAACCAGACACCCAATTTCGACTTCCTTATAGAAATCAAAGTGCTGCTCAGCCAATGTATGTCCCATTGACCAATACAAATGGTAGTCAGAAGGAGCCAAGTCTGGTGAATACGGAGGATCGGGTAGCAGCTTCTAGCCAAGTGTTTTGATTGTATCCTGAACCGGTTTTGATTTGCGAACAGGTGCATTGTCATGGAGCAAAATTACCTTGCCGTGTCTTCTGGACAATTCTGGTCACTATTGACGGTTTCACCAGCTTCTAGGAGCTCGTGGTACACCACACCTTTCTGGTCACACCAAACACACAGCATTGTCCTCTTGCCGAATCGATCTGGTTTTGCAGTCGATGTTCATGGTTGTCCCGGATTAACCCATGATTTTTTCCGTTTAGGATTCTTAAAATAAATTCACACAAATTTTTCATCGCCAGTAACACAATAACAATCCGATACAAAACCAATTTTTTTTCGCATATTTGAAGCAAAATTTCACAAGTGGTTTTTCGGTTTTCCATCTGTTTTTCATTCAATCATGTGGCACCCATTTTCCACACTTTCGGATCTTTTCCATAGCTTTTAAGCGGTCAGAAATTGATTGTTGTGCAACATTTAACATTTCTGCCATTTGCTTTTGATTCAAAGTGTCATCTCCATCCAATATTGTTTGCAATTCGGCGTCTTTACACCTTTTGAGTGGTCTTTCATGTTCTTTATTTCTCACCTCAAAATCATTATTTCTGAACAGAGATATAGAGTGGGGAGAATACGCTTCGACCACTGCGCATCAAAAATTGGAGGCTAAATTTTTATGTCAAATATCGACCATTTTTATACTTTCGTAGTCAGCTGTTCTAGGTTGACATACTTGCCAGATGAGTTAGAAATTGCTCGAATTTTACATTGTCTTGTATTGTTGAAACGTGTAAAAACTATAAAACAAAGAAGGTCGAGGAAATATCATTTTATACGCAAGTTTTTATTGAAATTATCCGACTGATCACACCGCATGGCATTGTTTATCTGCTCAGTAGCGTGTTGATTACTTTCCAAAGTAATATGATTCTTTTTAGTTTCCCAAAATCAGTTGATATGAGGACAGTTTGGACTGATATTCTGAGTGTAGATTCTTAAGCTATAGATTTATCTAAGAAATTTATATGCTCGGTACATTTAATTTTCATTTTATACAAACTATCCCTCAGATACACTGTTTTCTACGCCAATGAACCGAAAGTATAAAAATGGCGGACGAAAAATTAGCCGCTTCGCGCATCTCGAAGACCATTCTCCCCACTCTATATCTCTGTTTCTGAACCGTTGAAACCATCTTTTGCATGTTGCTTCTGATAGAGCATGATCACCGTATGCCTCGACAAGTATTCTATGCGATTGCAGCACTCTTCTTCAAATGAAAACAAAAAATTAATGCTTTCCGCAAATCATCACTTTCTAGTACAAAATTCGACATTTTTAACACGATGAAAAAATATGATGTTATCTGTTCAATGACTTGTCGTATATTAAATATGTTGCACAGATCTCATAGCAAACAAACAATAAACAAATGAAAGCTCGTTCACAACAAATGTTCCCTATCGAGACATCTGTATCTTGACGTTCACTTCATACCGGTATAACTGGTATTCGAAATATACAATGAATGATAGGCACAGATGACTTACAGCCAATCCATTAGAAATATACGTTGATATTAACAACGCTCTATTTTTTCCGTGAAAAAAAGAATGGAGACCGAATTAAAGGTATGCCTGGGTGATTAGAAAAAGAAAGTAGTGATGCATGCGTTATAACAATAAGTAAATTTCAAATAACCCAATTAGAAGTGGCTAGGTAGGTATTTTAAAAATTGTGTGAAAGTATATACTCCAATATTTATAGTGGCTCAAGATCATTTGAAGGAAAATGTAGTATATTTATGATGTATTACCAAACAACGTTTATTTTTGTGATTATTGTTTATTTTGCAACAGGGAAGTCCATACAGAAACGGTTTTAATGTAGTAGATCCACAATATGTAATTCGGGGTAAAAACAACATCGTTGGATCTGAAATACAAACCGCAATCTTCAACGAACAGGGCTTGGCGAATGGTAAATAAATATCCCGTATATTGTAACAGGAACTAACCTACTAAATCCTGTTATTAAATTAGCTAAGCAGGAAACAGTAGCTACGTGGAAGGCTTACTTCCAGTACATTAATCTAATAAAGAGGAAAATAGGGAAAAGGGCAAGGCTTCAAGCTTGAATACTGAGAACTTTTGTCGTCACTTCAAAGTAATAAAATTAAAATGTGGTGTTATTACAGTATTCGAGTGGAAAGCTGAAGTGGGTATAGCGGAAGAGGGATAGCCGAGTGATAATTCGACTACCCTTGAAATGGCGGCAAATTTCTTTTAAGTGAAAGCCCGCTGCCCAACTGAAATATGAGTAGTGATGAAACGCTAAGTTTTCACTGAAGGATTTTTCTTGAAAATATCTCTAATAGAAAAATTTCGGAGTTTTCATGTTAACCTAAAAGGTCATATTGTATTCTAGTATTGAATGAAGATTAGCCAATATGATAGGTTCTTTGGTTCTATGAAGGAAGAGTTTGTTGTACAAAATGTGTATTATCCAAATGATGTAACATATTAAACTTGTGAATTTTTCAGAGGAAGTAATTCAGCACGCTGAAGAATATGTATACTCCCTAGCCAAATGGAAATCCCAAAGTTGAAGAAATATTTAGTAATGCGATACATATGTATATAAAATATGGAAGAGAAAACCTACATTATCTACCTGCAGGATATATATCCCTGGTAGGGGCATCATAAACAAAACATATAGTCCCTGGTTGATAATTAAAATAATTTATTGGAGCTTAACCTCATTAATGGTGCATTGTATTTACCGGATTATTATCAGAATTGCGGAAATCAGCGCGAGTTCTACTGGTTTCTCGAATTTGAAGGCGTTCCGGATCAAAGACTTAAGTGCATAATTTCTTGAATTTACGTATTCCTAAACCGAGCAATAAAACTTTCGACTAGGATTTATGTTAGATGTTGTGTAACTTGAACACTGAAAATTATGTTTGGTTGAGTGAATACATATGTAGGCTATTTTATCAATTGTCTAGGGGTTATGATAGATTTTCGCCTACAGATAACTTCTAACGTCGAAATAAACACGGTTCTCGTATTTACAAGTTTATTTATACTACTAAGAAATAAATAAAATTATTGTCTAATATATAAATACATAGGCCGATACTAAGTTCTTCGTCTAAACTCTACAATGATCGTTAAGTTCTTAATTTCGGCTAAAAGTTCTAAACTCGTGTAACGTCTATTCGTCTTTCGTCTAACGTCTTTTCTCCAAGGTTACCGTTCTTATCAGCGTCTAAACTTAGAGTTTCCTTCGATGGAAACCTTAAGTCTTCAGGAACTTTAGTAATTTTTTAGGTACATCCCTAAACACTCTCATTGGTCCACTTTAAACGAATGGGGTTTACCATAGTTCCCACCATTGTACTCAGGGTACTTCGTCATAACTCTTATCTCTCTCAACTCTTGAGATGCACATGTAGACATTTTAACATAACACATCCGAGTCGCACTTGGTACTCAATAAATATTCAAAAACGTCATTGTGAAACATGTCCCTTCAATTTAGAAACGTCATAGGGTTAATCTACTAGGCGTCGAATAAATAAACGGTTTGGGCCCAATAAATAAAATGAGACTAGCTTGTCATCTTAGGATCGTCGATATATGAAGTTGCACTAAATATCGGATATCACCTTTTCAACTGCGAAGCCAGATCCGCACTGGGACCAACTCCGTTCAAAAATGCTGAATCCTACACATATTTGAATAAATTTGAAAAAACATTTGATTTCCATTCGAAGCACTCTTAGAGAATGGAGCAAAAAAAAATTTAACTTTAAGTGAATTTGGTCCATTGATGAGTGTATCAGAGATAATTCATTGATACAATCTAAGTTGTCTTTTAACGGAGTACCAATAGGAAATATTGATTTGAAAGAAAAATGGATACAAACAGATTTCATCAAATCATTCGACATCTTGAGTCAACTTACAAAGGTTCATAAAGCAAAAAATTCAATAAAAATTTTAAAGAGAAATCCTGATCGAAAATTATGAAACTTTTATAATGAATGTTTTGGAGTATGCAGATATAGGAGTTGGGGGCATATGAGTTGAGTATAGATGAAATTAAATATCGGGGTCGCAATTTGAAGCATGAATACAAAATTCGAAAACACTGACGTGAGGACACATGGCTTTGGAGCTCTTGTTGGCTACTTGCGATTAAATATTCAAACTATAAATCTATAAGAATTATGTTCAGATGAACAAAAGTCTTTTCCCGTACTCAGTAACAATGTGACATAAATACAAGCGTCACGATAAATGAACAAACCTTTATCTGAAATAAGAAAGAACTACTTAGAGTTTTCCCTAAGTTTTGTTCAAAGCTCAAATTTTCTTATCCTAAAAATATTCGTCAGTGCTTGTCTAAATTTTCACAACGTATAGTACTTTACCGTAATGAACCATTTCGATTAATTTTTCCGCAATTGACACTGATTAATAAGTCCGACCCATGTCAATCGAATACGTATCCATGATAGCATCGAGCATTGATACTTTCAACGGATATTTTGTTATTTCTCTTTTCGCTTGAGTAAATGAAGAAATAAACATATCAGAAGGTGGAAAGAAGCTACGTCAATGAAATTTGAGAATATGTGAGATATCAGTAAAGTCGATACATGCACAATTTTTGTTCCAATAAGTCCTAACTGAAAAATTTTAAAAATTTTTTGCCTGTCTATTTTTGCAAAATTTTGCAAGTCAATTCGTTTCAAGTTCATTCAGATATCTTGCAGGTAATAACATTCTAGGAGTTGAAAAAGAAATCAATGTTCAGATGGTCATAACTCTTGGATCATTGGCTGGATTTGCTCCAATAACGAACTCGTCCGAGATATTTCTGGAAGAACAACAGTGTCCCACAAAAAATATGAGATCTGCTATCAAAATTGCCATGTCACGTGGTGAGAACTCTCTAATGTAACTGTAGATAGTATGAGGAAAAAATTCAAACTTCGCCAGTCTATATCTCGAAAACAAAACGATTTCGATGCCATGTTTATGGGACTTTTTTTCCTAAACTTACTCAAGAAATCTCCACTTTTAGTTTGAACATTCAATTTACCTGTATAGGTCAAATATTTGGTAGAGATATTCTACTGGATCCCAGGTATGATTTTTTCTGTCCATTTGAATTCGAAGAGAGGACTTCTTCCAAACTGAACATACTTTTATTTATTAGTATCAAATGAAGAAACTCAAGGTTCATTATTGAATGTACGGATAACTGTGAGCTGAATCATTTTCATTCAGTTTCATAAATTGCTGTCTCTATTCTCGGTGATATAACACCGGGTAGCTCCTGCTAATGACCCGGAATTACAGAGCTCATAGCCGCAGCTTTGATACAATTTGAATGAGTTTACTGATGGAATTTCCGGGTTCTTTATTGGCTGCACTCAGTCGAAATGTAGGCAATTTCAATTCATCTTCCCGTAATACAAGGGTGGCCGGTCAGGAGAACTTAAACGCTCTCAAATTCACAGAGGGCGCGCTAATATCTCAGGAAATTGTGAATAATGAAGGCTTGGCATTCATTTGAGTGGGTTCGTTCGTATATATTCATAATTAATATACAAGATTTTCGGTCGATTGTTCTGGGTAACCATGGTTCTTACAAATAATTGGAATATTTTGACGAAGTATGATTTGGAATCACTGGAATGGATTTCGGAGTATAAAACACACTTACAAAATAAGTTTCAGCAGCCCTTTTTTATCTTGGTATTTTTCGTAGTGTCATCAAAAAGTTAACCTGTTGGTCTCAACCAATTGGGTTCGACTTCCTGATGAAGTATCCGGGGTAAATCTTGAGTAAGTTAGGCTGGAAACTGTCTTTCTTTCAAATGATACGAGCTTGAGTTTCATATTTTCAGAATAAACGTTGCAAATATCTGGATTGGGTTTGTTATTAAGCCAAATCACTCGAATAATTAAGCAGTTATGAGAATTGAGATCATCTTGAGAAAGAAAGAAATTATTTATATATTTTGACAATTTGATAATGAACAAAAACATAGAAATACCGATCGATGATCTCAATCGAGCATACGATATCTCCACTGCAACGAAGTAAAAAATAAATATCTTCGAATACACTTGATGCTTGTAGGGATGTTTTGATACTTTTAAATTCAATTGATATAGTCATATCTTGCTCAAAATTCGAAAAATTGATGTGTGAATCAACTTGCTCCACTCTTTACAAAAAATAATTCTCTTTACAAGTGGTTGCACAAATAATTATTCTTGAACTTTGTTTCCATTTTCATTTCGCTTCAAACAAGCAATTTGATTTTTGATTCTGGAGTTTTGGAGATTTGGAAAATGTTTTTTTCTCTTCCGAAATGAAAAGATTTATGGAAGACTCCAATACGCCATTCCTTTCTGTTCTGAAGATATTAAATTCCTGAACACCTAGAGCAGAGGCTCCATTTGACCTTCATCGTGAAAATAATCGAAATAAATGGATCACTAGGTATTTCGACGTCACTTGCTAAAATATTCTGATTCCCTTTCATGACAACGCTTTCATTCGACCTGTCATAAAATCAAAGCACAATTTCTGTTTTGGACTGTTCGCTCAACTCAAAGAGACGGTGATATGCTAACGCGTAGTCGATCTCAAAGACTTCTACTTTTGATTCAACTTGAAGGGAACGCTCGAATCGCAGTTCATTTAGCTTGCATGACTGGTGCAGAAAATTCCGGTGTAATTTATGATCTTGGTCAACCGAGTTTCGACAATAACATGACTGAATAGAAGCTGCCGACCCGTGAAAAGTTCCTTTGAGCCACATTTTCATTAACGAGCGCAAGAGGTCGAGACTTTACAGAGCGACAGCGATATTGCAATCTTTCATACAGATAAACCTCCAGCTCCAATTTAAATCAGAGGCAGGATATTTTCGGTATTTATAAAGGATCGACTCGCTTCAGAGTAGATGAAGGCGTCTCTGTTGAAGAAAATTAGCAACATGATTCAGCAAATTTTTGATGGGATTTTTTATGCAGATATCTACGCCTACTGCTGAAATTTTTGTGCCTGTATTTATTGTTGTGACTTCAAAAGATGGCCTTCACACTACACTGCTCTGACGAAACCTTTTTTAGGTTTTCAGGTTCAGTATGGCGGCAGATCCGGGTTGCTGCTCATCTTCCAGCTGCTGATTCAGCAATCTTCTTTCTTGGTCTTGATGCGGTTTGACTTGTTGACGACGGCACTATGTTCTTTCGAGTTTCCGAGGAACTTGCAAGCTATTCTTGCAGTTCCAAGCAGCGACGCTTTATGCATATTCTTGTAGGGATTCTCATTTAATTGATGACGTCTCAGTTAGCCTGGTATGATTGTGGTGAACGATATCGAAAAAGAATGGTCTTAACGTCAGTTAGTTTCCTCTCTATTGATTAGATCTACAGGACTTCTGCATTCAGAGATATTTTCTGCTACCCTTTCAATAAGTTGTCATGATTTGGAATCGCAATATCTTCAAGCATGGCTTTATTCTCCATTTTTTCTACCAAATTTACATACTTGATTGATTGTTGTGGACAGTGCGATCCCATTATGCTCTTCTCTTGTATTCAGGTACATCCATTGCATCCCCCGTGATGTAATTCTTGTATTGAACAATTATAAAGGTACCAAGCATCTTTCGTTATGAACTTAAGGTGATTTTTCATTGGGATAACTTCATATTGAATGCCGATGATGAATTCCGTTGTCTCAAGATACAAATTTCTGAAAATCAGCCAAAAGTTTGACGCAGAACTTTCGACATAAGTTTGACCTCATTCACATGCCTTCCATGTAGAGGTTTTTCTTTATATTCCCTCATTCTCGTTTCTGACATATAGCTTTAAGAAGTTCAAAGAAGGAAATATTTTTGAAGGTGATTTTTGGTGCAGTGATATCAATATTTCTTATCGGATATTTAGAGAGAAATTTCAATCCTTAGTGAGGGAATATTTTCCTGTTAAAAAACTCATGTGTCGAAATAATTTGGGAAAAGGTTGGATAAACGATGAGGTTAGACACTTTGAAGAACCTCTTCTGGATTCCTGCAAATATTAGATCTCTTCATTCTCTGGAAGTTTATAAAAAAGCAAAGACTGAATACAGTCTGTTGCTCCGTAGAACTAAGAGGTTTCATTATGATCAATATCTACTTAAATCGGAAAATGAAAATATTCGGAATATAGTCAAACATGAAACAGGTCATAAAGGTTTAACTAATTCTGATATTTCTTTAAATATAAAGAATACCATCTGTTCAGAGTCTTCGATGGTAGATGAAACTATCGCAGAGTATTTTTTTAGTCTTGCTAGCTGTCGGCTCAAACTTCATTAAGGTATCGAACTCTCAAACTACTGTACAACTAGTTCTATGTCTTAACATACATTTTATTTCTATCTTGTTATTGATGTTGAAGTTTTTGATGCAATAGGAAGCTTAAAAACTAAAAAAGTGCTGGAACTGACTATATATCCAGTCGACTTATGAAGACATCAGGAGAGTTTATATCCGGTTACCTAGCATATCTCATAAGTTTATCTGTCACTAGTTGTGTATTTCCGAATCTTCTTAAGGCTGCAATAGTTATTCCAGTTCCAAAGAATAAGAATGACATTCAAAACATTTCAAAACATTTCTCTGTGCTAAATATTTCAAAGGTGATTGAAAGTATTGTTCTAAATTTCTGACTCTAGATAAATATAGTATAATTTCTGACTCTCAGCATGGGCTTAGGTCTGGTCGTTCTACTGAGACAGCAGCATATAAGTTCATTGAATGTGTCCCTAAAGGTCTGGATGAGGGCCGATTTGTAGCAGGGTTATTTTTCGACTTGTCCTGTGCATTTGATGTTATATCGTTCGAGTTCATAAAGGAGAAATTGTATATTTAGAGGAGTGTTCCTTGACTGGTTGTACAGTTTCATCACTAGTAGAACCATGAAAGAGAAGGTTAACAACGTTTTCAGTAATAAATACGACACCACGTCTGGAGTGCCTCAAGGTTCTGTCTTGGGTCCACTTTTATTCATAATTTTCATCAATGATTTACCTGATTACCTGAGATCAGTGTGAGTGCTTATTTTTGCAGATGATTTTCTGTTGCCGTTACAGCCTTGAGTGTTACTTAACTTGTTAATGCTTGTAAAGGTATTATTCAAAATCTTATGGATTGGAGCCAAAGGAATGCACTACTGAAAAAACTGAATGTATTTACTTTGGTCTGAAAAACATTAACAGTGACATTTTAAGTATCAGCTGTTCTAATACTTCAACAAAATCTGAAGAATATTTAAAATTTTCAGGTATATACATTGACGAATATCTTAGGTGGACTAATCACATGGACATTCTGATTAAAAAGTTGAATTCATCATATTATGCAATAAACCGAGTAAAAAATTATTTTTCACTCAAATGTTTGCTTGATTTATACTATTGTTTGGTTTACAGCCACATTTCATATATATTTTACTATGGGTAAATTCCACTGATGTAAATACAGTTTTTGTTGCTCTAAAGAGGGTACTGCGCTTGATCTTTGGTATAGACTCTAAGTTCTCCTGCAGGCCACTCTTTGTGGAGAATAAAATTTTGTCAGTCCCTTGTATATATATTTATAAGTCATTGCTTTTCATCAAGCAAAATTTAAGAACTCTTGAAAGATTGTCTAGTCATCACTCTTATACAACGCGAAATGACAAATGAATCCTTGCACCGAACTAAATCTATGTTTGTAAAAAGGCATTCGTCTACTTACCAAGGTATTAAAATTTACAATAAATTACCAGAATGTTTTAAAAATATGGTATGAATTTTGCTTGTTTCAAGAGGAGACTAAATCTATGTTATGTAAAACAGGATATTATAGTCTTGTTCATGAATATAGGTCTCAATCGATTGGGTTCGACTCCTGATGAAGAATTCGTGGCGAAAGTTGAGTCTGTCGTATCCTCTCTAGCATCCAAAAAGAATCAGCTAGAGTTTTCAAATTTTCAGAATAGGTTAATTGTCCAAATATCTCGGTCAAGTTCGTTATTGGGCCAAATCCGTCGGATGGTTCAGTAGTTATGAGCATCTGAAATTTTGTTTCCTCAATAACTACTAGAATATCCATCCGATCAAGTTGATACTTGGAAAGTTATTGAGGGAGGCTGAAACGAAATGGCTTGCAAAATTTCGCAGAAATCGTCACGCTAGAAAATTTTAAAAAAATTCCCAAAAAAAAATTTTCAATACTTAATATCTCCTAAGACTTCATTTAGATTTAAATAAGATTCCGTATATATATTGAGGTTACCGATATCTTACTCATCCTCAAATTTCATTGTCGTAGCTTTTCCCCTTCTGAAGATATGATAATTTTTTTCATTTACTCAAGAGAAAAATAGAAATGTCATGAAGTCCGAGTTTTGTCATTGAAAGATTTGCCATCACAGATCGATATTCGTTTGACAACTTGCGGACCTAGATATCAGTGTCAGTTGGCGTAATATCAATCAAAATTTTCATAGAATTCATAGAGGTAGAATTCGATGTCGATGACGTTGTCAATTCAGAAAAGCACAGACGTAATATTAATCAAAAAATTTTTTATTATAGAGAAAGAATTTGATGGCGTTGTCAAAACTCAGAAAAGCAATGACGTAAGTTTTTAGGAGAAGCATAGAACAAAATTTGGTGAAAATTATGAGTAGTTATTTTCAAATTGAGATAAAGGTTTGTTTATTCATTAGGCTTTCATATTTACATCACATTGTCCCATAGTACGGAAAAAGACTATTGTTCACCCGATCAGAGAGCTTATAGATTTGTTAAGGTTTGAATATTTACTCGCAAGTAGCTCAACTGATTAAAAAGTTGAATTCATCATATTATGCAATAAACCGAGTAAAAATTATTTTTCACTCAAATGTTTGCTTGATTTATACTATTGTTTGGTTTACAGCCACATTGCATATATTTTACTATGGGTAAATTCCACTGATGTAAATACAGTTTTTGTTGCTCTAAAGAGGGTACTGCGCTTGATCTTTGGTATAGACTCTAAGTTCTCCTGCAGGCCACTCTTTGTGGAGAATAAAATTTTGTCAGTCCCTTGTATATATATTTATAAGTCATTGCTTTTCATCAAGCAAAATTTAAGAACTCTTGAAAGATTGTCTAGTCATCACTCTTATACAACGCGAAATGACAAAATCCTGCACCGAACGACGAAGTTTGAACATTCGCCTACTTACCAAGGTATTAAAATTTACAATAAATTACCAGAATGTTTTAAAAATATGAATTTTGCTTGTTTCAAGAGGGAGACTAAATCTATGTTATGTAAAAAAGGATATTATAGTCTAAATGAATATATGAGTGATCATTTGTAATTTGATATCAATTTGTTTTTTTTTTTCTCTTTAAGTCGATCTTTCAGATCAGAATTTGTTAATATATTAGGTGTACAAATAAGTTTCCGTGGTTTTTTATAAAAAATTAGGAATTTATTGTAAAGTACATTACGTTTTATTCAAAGTATTTTCCATCATTTGCCACTTCTTTTCCCCATCTTTCTGGCAACATTCGGATACCCCGTCGAAAAAACTCTTCATCTTTTGACGCTATCCACAAATCTACCCAATTTTTGGTGTCTTCATATGATGTGAAGCGCTGCTCAGACAGACCATGTGCCATCGACCGGAACAGATGATAATCAGAAGGGGCTAAGTCTGGTGAATAGGGCGGGTGGGGTAAAACTTCCCAGTTCCAAGTATGTTTTTACCGGCGCCGCAACATGTGGACGAGCATTATCGTGTAAAAGAATAATTTTTTCGTGTCTGGAGTAGTAATGGGCGCGTTTTTACTTAAGTGCCCGACTCAATCTCATCAATTGTGTTCGGTAGAGAGCTCCAGTAATGGTTTCGCTTGGTTTCAGCAATTCATAATACACGACACCAAGCTGATCCCACCAAATACACAGCATGAGTTTTTTCCATGAATATTCGGCTTAGCTGTCGATGGTGATGGTTCGCCGGGCTTAACCCTTGACTTTCTTTCTTTGGATTATCGTAGTGAATCCATTTTTCGTCACCAGTGACTATACGATGCAAAAACTCTTTTTTTATTCCTGGCAAGCAGCATTTCACTCATGCATAATCGGCGTTCAACGTCTCTTGGCTTTAGTTCATATGGAACCCAATTTCCTTGTTTTTGAATCATTCCTAACAATTTTAAACGATGTGAAATTGCTTGTTGAGTCACTTGTAGAGTAAGTGCAAGTTCTTTTGCGTTTGGGACGAATCTTCCTCCAATAGTGCTTCTAATTCTATGTCTTCGTACACTTTCGGCCTTCCACTGCGTTCTTTGTCTTTAACGTCAAACTCACCGTTCTTAAACTTTCGAAACCATTCTGACAATTTCTCTCACTTAAAGCAGCTTCACCATATGCTTCTAGAAGCAATCGATGCGCCTCAGCTGCAGATTTTTCACATTAAAGAAGTAAATCAAAAGTTCCTACAAATGATGCTTATTCGGAATAAAACTTGACATTTTTGCACGAAAAAAATTATGTGATGCTGATACGGAATCACTAGTACTTTAAGGTTATGGTGTTGCCAGATGACTAAACTTGGGATATTACGTTTTACATCTGACAATTTCTCCATAACCTTCTGGTGGGGCCATCTTTTGACAAACCGCGGAAACTTATTTGTACACCTAATATAAATTTTCCTGTATTTTTTTGACTTGTCTCATACATTTTATGTTTAAGGGGATGAATAAAGCTTATTATTATTATTATTATTACCCTACCAGCTTCTATGCGTTTCTAGCAGTTACAAACAAAACCTCCTGTTAGGTCGCCACAGCCCTTTTCATGAAATGCAAATATATTAAAACATACCAAACATGAATAAATATCCGTAAATAACACCTATGAATAATTGAATCGACATAATGGAATGAAATAATTAACGACTCCGATACGTGGCATCGGTGTATTTCGATTGACGGTAAAAATTAGTATAATCAAGCGCTATCCAATTACGTCCGGCGCAATTGTTTTCACTGCAACATCGATTTTATTGAAAATATTTTCATTCGTCGTATTTTCATAATGTACATGTAGGTATTTTTGTTGGTTTCGAAATGATGTCAAAGCTGTTAGATTTCTGTTTGAAATGAATAATCAATTCGGAATTCCGAATAGCGGGAAAAGTAAATGTTTGTCGTTAATTTCGAGTCCATTTGTTTTCGTCCACAGTTAATGAACATTTTCGAGCCGTTATATTGTTCTGTTATTGAAATGGCTCCTAGTTCGATTCCAAGCTTCCGATTCGGTAATGATCGTTATTATTTCATATGGCATATCTGGTCAGTGGTTTCAAGCACCAATTGATGAAATCCTCAATTTCAAATACAGAAAAAAATCAAAGATAGTGCTGCAAGAAATATACACTGAAATTCATTATAAACATTTTCATTATGATGTAAAAGGTGTATATATCATTTTGATTTATTATATATTTATAGTTTTCTTCAATGCTTATATTCAATTTACTTTTATTTTTTTGTTCTGATGTTTTCATAAGAGCATTAATGATTGATCGGAAATAAGTCATTAGACGACCATATATCTACATTTTGTTGTACCACTTGTTGCCATATATACATAAAGAGGGTGCGGCAAAAAGGCAGTTTACCGTTTTGCATATGAGAAAAAAAAGCAAAAAGAATTGCAAATGAATTTATTTTCGAGGAAAATATAACATCAATAATTAGTTGATGACGAGATATTGTTGATGATGGAGCTCATGTTGAATGATTGTTTGGGCTATTACCATCAACTATTGTGGATGTAATTATTTCCGACGTTTCGATAGACATCTTCTATCTTTATCAAGGAGAAAAGTAAGAAACCTTTTGAGAATTATCAATTTTCAAAAAAGTCAATATCACAGAAGTCATGAAAGAAAAATGAACGATGTTATATACTCATCTGTGATATGATGATCTTTTTAAGTTGGATCGAACTATCGGCGTCCAAACTTCTGGCAGAGTCAGAGTTTTCGGTAATGGTCCCAGAAGAGGCAGATGGCATGAGGTTTATGCTGTTGATGGCATTTTCTGCAGTAGGCTCACTCCTTCGCAGTTTCTTGACAATTAATTCGTGGTGTTCCTGGTCGAGTTGGAGATACGGCTTGATGGAGTTACTGTTGGCATGTCCAGTTATTTTGATTATCTGCTGCTCTCCCAGGCCCGATTTCGCTAGATTGGAGACGGCTGTTGCACGACTGGAGTGATTGGTAATTTTTTTGTTACCAAGGTCAAGCCCAGCTTTTTGTGCTGACTCCTTAACCCACTTTGAAATCGTGTTTTGGCCTACTGGGGAATCCTTGTACCACCTAGCGTCGGGAACTTTATTCCAGAATGGATTTTGGGTCAGGAATAGTCTGTCGCTCTTGATATTGACATCTCTCTTCTCTCTCAATTTCTGGAACAGTCTCACTGGGCACTTGTCAGGGATTTCCCGATTCTCCACCAGCCACTTGCTGTCTGATAATTTTTTATCACCACCTTGTGTGGTCTTGCTGAAAATTGGATTGTATTCACTTCTCCCAGTTGTTTCCCCGTCATTTCGCTGTTCTGCCTTGAAGTGATGTATTGACGCCATGCTGCCCTCACCACCTCTCCAAGCCAATCCCACTGATATTATCATGAATAATTTTTTCTGGAGGCCATCAGGAGTTTCCTCGTCCCAAACAGTGGTCATTGCATCCCAATCTTTTTCCTCCAACGCTGCTGCACTTGCCCTCCGTTTTTCCGGAATAGATTGTAAAGCCTTACGCTTGGCATCACGAGCTCCTCGAGCGGTCTTGAATGCAGCATCCGAAAATGGGTTGATTTTGATGTCGAAATCGTTCAAATACTTTTCTTGAAGTAATTTGGCAGTCTGATTCCACATTGTTTTTATTGTACCTTCCTTATAGTCTTCTCCATCCACTTTCTTCATATTGTAAGCGTAATCTTTCATAATATTTGCCAATTGCGCTTCACTCGTTTCAGCACTCAATGTGTATTCCCTCTCAGTACAAAAAGTAGTAAATTGGTTCCAAACTGTTTTTTTTGCCTTCTCCGAATTAATGGGAACATTTCCTTTGACTTTTTTATCGATGGTGGACAGAGAACAAACTCCAAATCGACTCATTTTCATGCAAAATCTCCAATTTTCACAATTGAATTCAACCTGTTAGTTTGACGTGTACTTAATTTGACTGGATCATGTTTTGTTTATATATAGCAACTACCAGAGAAAATTTTCAAAAAATTATCAGTATAATACCATGTAGGTTGTACCACGTGTCGTCGAATGGTTCAATTCTATTGGTCGATATTTGGGTCGGAAAAATAATCAGAAAAAAAATTTAGAAAGCACTGACGTGAGGTCAGTTGGCTTAGGCGCTCTTGTAAACCGCTTACAATTATTTAAATTTTGAAAAATCATATCTCCAGAACTATTAGCTTGTCGAAGTCGAGAGTGGTATTTTTGTATACGTCTGATAAAACTGCACCATAAAAAAATTTTTATTTGAACAGTGTCATTTGAAAAAAAATTTTTTTTTGTTACTCCGAACCTATTCGGCCGATTTGACCGAATAACGAACTTAGCCGAGATATTTATACCTCAAACCTATTCTGAAAGTTTCAACTCTCTAACTTCATCCGTTCGAGAGTTATCGTGTTCACGGAACGGACGGACGGCCGGACGGACATAATCGATTTTGACCACGGATTATTCATCAGTAGGTCCAAACAAAACGATTGATACCACTTTTGCCCAAAAATTCGAAAGTCACAGACATTTGGGCAAATTGATAAGCACTCTGTTCAGGTGAACAAGAGCGCCAAAAAGACATTTCGGTGAAATGACAGGAACAAGTATGAGGAAACAAACTTACATTCGAAAAATGTTCATGTAGGAATCTAACTGTTTTTGTCACTCAAAAAAATCACGTGAAAATTTTAGCATTTATATTCAAAAGACTGTAGAGTGTACCAGTTCATACTCTTTATGTGACAGTTGTAGAGAATACTGTTCGCCAGTATCATTAAAATAGTTGGAATTGATAATTTCATGATGGCGAATTCAAACAGAAATATAAGGGCATCATAAAAACTCTCTGCTCGTTTGATAGTATCATAAAACCAAAACGGCTTGGAATATCATTCGGTATAACAACCCTGAAGCATTCATCATGAAAAATATTCTATTCAACTATAGGTTATTATCAGGAATCTGAGGATTATGTGAACGAATAAACCAGATATTCCCCTTTTTCGAAAATTACGGTTTAGCTTGATGAAATTCTACTTGTCACTGTGGTTCAAATGAATGAGGTCATAAAGTTTCCTGGGTTTTCTCACTTCCCTTTTCCGACATAATGAGATTCATTAAGAGAATTCCTGCAGTGGAATTATTCTTGTGAAAATTTCCGTATCATATTAGGAAGTAGAGATTGACACCGGTCTCAAGTTTGAAATGATTTACGGACCATTTCATCATGGAGTAAATACCTTGCATATTCAGAACTTCGGTGAACGTGACTGACAAGTATTTGAAATTATATCTCTTGGATATAGGATAATTCTTCTCTCCTGTTAATAACTTCGTATTCCATTTTGAGTATGAATTTTAAGTTGTAACGCAATTATACTCTATCAATTAGCTCAAATCTTTCAACTGAACTGAATGCGGAAAAGAGATACGGAAAAAATCTTCTGAACTTTGTCTCCATGATTGATGAAACCAACGCATTAATAAAAGTGTCCCCCTGGTTCTCATGAAATCTCAGAATATTATCTTTACTTCACATTTTGAAGCCACCAAGTGCATTTCGTTTTTTGTTCCAAGTACTTATAACTAGCTGGAAAAATAAACCTATCCCATCATCAATTTTTTCGAAACGAAATGTAGTTTTTCCGGAAGGATAAAATTATGAACTTTCTTTTACTAGGAACTCAGAAAATGGATGATAAAATTCACTCTCGCGAAGTTATGGAAGTGCTGAATATTTCAGAAGTTTAACTATTACAGAAGGCAGAGTGTGAAATGTTGTTCAAACACATAAGCCGGCAGAAAGCATTTTCCTAATGAAAATATGTCATTAAGTTCCGAACTTTAATATGGTTTTACTGCTGAAATGGGGTATACAGGAATGATACTTACGTTCCCAGGTACATCCGTATAATTCCACCCTCATGCAAACAGTCCTAGGATGTTCGCTGTAGGGGATGAAACGAACTTTAGTTGCTACAAATGGAAGCTCAAGCCTTTGACGAACTACCAGGTAAGTGTTGCTGTTTCCAGTCAATACCTGAAAATACAAAAAGATCAATTTAATTTGATATTTATGTTGGAACATGCAGTAAGACAGAGCATAAACTATCAACAAACATTAATTAAACATACAGGTTCATGAACGAAGAGGAGTTCGGAGTTTTGCTTATGAATTCCTCTTGAAGCTTCGATTCAACATCAATGGAATCTTGAAACTTGTACATATTTAGTACAATTTCACGAGAGTTTTTAGCTTAGTGTTTCCTTTCAAGTGTTTTGAACCATTTTTTTTAAATATTTTACTAATAATCGCTTTCACGATAAGCACGAAGACAAAAAAATAACAAATTTATTAAATGTTAATAGGATTTTTGATGGGAAGGATCTAACTCTCAGGATATCCATCGGTTGAAGTTGTGACTTGGAAGATATTCAAATCAGGTTGAAAAAATAGGCTGAAGTCGACACGCTAGATAATGAAAAATATTTTCTTCAATACCTTATATCAAATGATATTCGACGTAATTGAATGAAAATTTGTGGATGTATAGACGTTTTACATATTCTCAAATTTCATTGTTCTTTCAACAGAAGATGTAATAATTTTTTCATTTATGCAGGGCAAGCAATCACAGACGATAAAGTTAATTAATTATATTGCATGTACGTTCCGTGTCGGCTCTGGGCTCATTGAAACTTTGGGGCGGCGGTCGGAATCGAAACTGAAGTGAATTTCCTATCTCCAGCACTTTATATTCTCATACAACTAACAGAAGAAGCCTCTAATCATCTCTCTGATATTATACGAATTTTCTGGAAACTTGGAAGAGAGAAATATTCGTCAGAAATTTCAATTCTCTATGCTTTCATAGATACTTAGTCGATTTAAATCTATCGGACTTATTAATTCAGTTTCAGTTGATGGAAAATTAATCTCAATGGCTCGTTTACTGTAAAATAATGTATGTTGCCAGAATTTAGAAAAGCACGTAAGTTCAAGGGCTTTTGCGGATATTGACCTAACTTTAGTGCTGTTCTGAACTATTTATGAGAGAAGCGTCGAATACTAATCCTTCATTAATATCATAATTTGGTCATATTTGATACTGAAATATCTACAGTGTATTAAGATTTCTAGAACTCAAATGGAGGAAACTCGTGGAAATGGCATAAACATGTAAAAAAGCACTGACGTGAAGTCAGGAGATTTTGTGCGTTTGTTTTAAAGTCCAGACTCTTGAGCAAAGCGATAAGAAATAATACAGTCTCAATGAACGTGAAAAAATAAAATACCTCGATCTAAAATTCGAAATAAGCACTTCTCCTCTGCTTTGTTCGAAGCCCAAGCTCACTTCTCTTGAAAAAAAGTAATTTTTATCGAGAATCCTATATGAATTGATATATATTTTGAAGTAAGCTCTTGTCCTTCGAGATAGCTTATATATTGAAGTCTTACTTACTTGCTTTCAGAGTTTTTTTTTGGATGAAGTATGAAATGAAACAATTCGTAGGAATAACGAAAATTTTTCAACTGACATTATGGACCAATAATCGAATCCATTTCAGAATTGTCTAGGAATTATGTAATTTTAGATCTAGGAAATTCAAAGGACCAACCATTGATTTTCACCATTTATAATTCGTAGGAGTTGAAAATGGCATATCCATTCTTAACTTCATCCTATGAACATATGTGACTACAATACTTCAAAAAAAACTTCTTCATCTTCTCATGGGTTCATTCTATGGAGATGAATATTCAGAATATGCTAGAATTCAATAAGCTCCATATATGTTAAATTTTTTTTTAGAATCCGACAAATTCCTTTTGAGTAATCAAATATAAAAAAAAACAGAGGATTTTAACAGTACAAGAATAATAAATGAGAAGAAGATGAAGAATTCATGAAGTAATCTCATTATAAACAAGAAATGTTGATGTTTGTATAATTTGCCGTTTTAGCTGGTACAGATTTCAGCCTACAATAGCATATTCTTCATCATATTCAAATAAACAACCATTAGTTATATTTCAAACATTCCTCTTTAAGGCGTTGATGTTTGTACAATTTGCCGGTTTAGCTGGTACAGATTTCAGCCTACAATAGCATATTCTTCATTATATTCAAATAAACAACCATTAGTTATATTTCAAACATTCCTCTTTAAGGCGTCATTTCCTATTGGAACCACTAGCAACCTTTTGCGCAAAAGGTACTGACCTCAGTACAGTGCTCTTGCATTATATACTTGCGATGACTTTCTCTTCAATGCAAACTATAATCCCTACTGCTCCAAATCTGCAGATTATGCTGGTAGAAAAGATAATGGAATTTCGAACTTACAAATGGCTTCCATAAATCGAAAAGCTTTACGTAACGCACTTACTTTGTAATCCGTTTACATGTTCATATGGCAAAACCTGCTGACACCACAATTGTTCCAAATGTTGAATGTTCCCTCTAGAAAGAGCCAGATAGCGAAATTTAAATAGAATAACCTACGAATCATTACCCTCCAAAGAGAGAATCTGGATCATTATCTGTCTCCATTCTGCGTGGAATATGGGAGGAGAATTGTGCATCCAACATCAAAGAACATTAATTTTCTCTTCAAAGGCAAAAACTGATTTCGATCTAAATTAAGCGCAGTCAAATTAATTCAAATTTTCTCCGGAGCAGTCTGGGATTGATTTCCAAGAGATCTTTATCGTTTTATTCAATTCAATTCAACGGAAGATACGTCAAAAACAACTATGCATTAGTCGCAGTGGGTGGATGTTTGTTGTGTGAATGAATATGAAGTGAAAATAAAAAAAAACACAGTCAATTTCGAAAGTCTTCCGACTCCCCTCTGAATTTATAACTGAGGGGTGTAAAAGAGAAGATCCCAACCCAAACCAAATTGCATGGAAAAACTTGTTGCTCCTTGTGAACAATATAGTTGAAAAACTGGGCCCTCAAATATTATCGGCTGTTGAACTTCTGCCTACTATGATTATTTTAATAAACACTAACGCAAATTTCTTAAGCCAGATATGTTGGTCTGACAGAAACCGTTTGGAAATTAATCGTGTGATCAAATCGCACTGGATGGTGCGTACTCCAATGGGCATTAAATTGGGACGCAATTCTATGAGAGGATTCTAGTTATTCTTATTCGAACATTATGGAAAACAATCTTCCCGATCTGATAGAAGATATCCCCTTGAAAGAACGGCTAACTGGATAAACAATAATAATAAAAAAAAAAAAAAACTATTGTACCTAACAATGGATTTGTGAATGTAATTAATAGCATGGTTATTTCAAAAAATAAAAAAACACTTAACTAATCAAGTGACATAGAATTTTTTTAAAATTTTTGCTAGAACTGGGTCAACCTAGCATATCGCCCAGTAACCGCTTGACGTTGAGTTACAGGACACCTTGTATAAGGAAAACACTATGTTATTCAGTTTAGTTTAAAATAAAAACAAACTTGAAGAAGCCGAGAATTGGAGAAAAAGTTGTTAGAAATGTAGTTTCTTGGAAAATGTTCTGCAAAGAAAATAAAAATGTGGAAATTTCATTTAATATTTTATTCATTCATATTTAAATCATATGTGCTATTTTTCTAATGAATTAGTTGTGAAGCTACTTCTGAAAGTTTGTTTTGAGAACATCAATGATGAATATTGAAAATATCCCAGATAATCAGTTCACTTGAGTACCATTATGAAGAAAATTTCATGGTTTACTGAGCGAAAAAGAAATATACATACACGATGAATTTTGTCCAAAAGCCAGTTGATTGATAACAAGGGAAATGGCAATCGCTTTTGCGAATGGATTACTGCAATTTCTATCCAAGAATTTGGTCACGTTCGCCTATATGCAGTATCGAAATAAGTTGTGAAAAAGGCGAACAATATTCTAATCTAATTCTAACATTCTACGTAAAATAGATTCGAATGAGACCCGAAATTCGGGACACATAGGTCATAACCTGGACAAAAATGAATGATTATCATTCGTAAATGTGGTAGTACAGAGCTTGCCATAAAACCGGGTTTTCTTTGCTACAACTGCTTTCGAGAATTTCCCATGGGAAATTGGGATTTGGATATGGTTACATCATGCACAACTTCATCAAGTTGTTATATACGAAAGGAAGGAAGAAAAAATCGATAATGCAATTCAGATAATACTCGCTTCCGCTTCGGAACGACTTAATAGTTGAATATACTGAGTGTTCCATCATTCCACATATTTTTTATCGCATAGTGAAAAAATCTCGAGACCAGTCGATTTTCTGTGGGGGACAACTTTTGATGTATATTTAGGTTAAATGGACCCTAAAGAGAACCACTTCAACCTCTCAAATTTTGGTAGGGGAGAGGCGCTAAGTGATAATTCATTTTGAAAGTATTGGAAGCCTCTTTATGACGGTAATTGAGTACCGGATTTACCTGAAATATAATTTTTAGCACACACGCCACACCTTGAATTATATTGGCTCTTTCAACAATGCAAAAGCCCGTTTCAAGTATGCCTAAAAAAATTATTACAATATTTTTTCAAGTATTTATGAAAAATTATCTCAAACTGTAAGTGAAAAACATCGAAACCTTTATTTTCGGTTTTTTCAACGTGTTTATGTGGTCACTTTATTTCTGCGCCTAATATGTTGATTTACCAATTTTTGATTTGCTTGAAATTGTAAATATAATCATGCTTTACATTCGGCAAGAGCGTGATGACCTTGCAAGCCTGCAATATATAAATAAAAATTGTACCTACCGGACGATTGCAAAAATATTTTTATCAAAATCACCCTGAACATAGCCTTATGAACATGAGTTATATTGATTTGAACATCTGGTGAGACGAGTTCAGTGATGGATAGAAATAGCACTCATTGAAATTGCGAATGATGATGGGGCACCTGTGGGAGTTACTGGTATCAGTCAATTTAACGTTCACATAATTTTACAAAAACTCCATTCGTGCCGAATCGATTTAAGTAAAGAATGGAATGATGATGATAAGAATCACAGGCAAAAATTGCGCTGAATCATGTGTGAGCGCATCAACAGTACCACTTTCTTGTGAAAATTTTGCACATTTTTACTCAAAGATATTAACCGGCAAAACTGGAGAGTTCAGAGCAGTACAAATCCTCATGTATTTCGAGAAGATTACACTCAACACCCGAAAGTGCTAAAGGTTTGGGTAAAATTCTGGAAAGCCATATTGCTCTGTTCATTCCTGATAATTTGAAAAGGGTGCTTTAATGAAAAATCCGACCGATCCAAAAATATTCCTGCTGATGCATCGTTGGAACTATTTGATTATGCCCTGTGATCAAAGGAACAAGTTCGTCAAACTGAAAAAGAAGTCTAGTAATTGGATTTCTCGAAAGTTAAAAAACTAGGGAAGTATTCATTTCAATCAACAACGAAGGATCTGTTTACGAAAGGCAAAATAGAGAATAAAATGAATGGGCTGACAAGGAAAGTAAACATTACTGTAGAAAACCCGGAGGATGCAATTTACAGGAGAGAACATCAGAAGGTTATTTGAGCATCGCAGTGGGTGTTTTTGCCTCCGCTCATTTCGAGTTCTTTCCTCTGGTTCTTTTCAAGGAGTATTCCAATCTAATTTGTATTATCATTATTCCTATAATAAATTGAAATGAAATGTTCTTGTCTAAATTAATAAGGTAGTTATATTTTGTTTCATGCGACATCCATTAGAACTAGGAACGTTTATTCCGTGGAAGAAAATTTTGAATTGAAAAGCTTTACGAATTTGGTAATAATATTCTGACTAAAATTATAAAATTAAGTAGACACTGGAGAAAGAGTAGTTAAGTCCATACTTTCTGTAAATCTACGGATGGATCCATATTGCTTTTTCACCTACTCAAGATATTTTTGATGTAGCTTCTTACTCTAAAGGGTGTTCAGTTTCACCGATAATGAATCTCCACATGTGCAAGGCATTTCGTATATGCTATTCTTATATTTTTAGTCTTTATTATATCATTGCTGCAGTTATTTTGATTCTTGAAGCATCTTGTTTTTTTGAAGTTGTATTAGTTTGTGTTTATTATAAATTGCTCTCATTTTCATGGATGAAACTTTCCCATAATAAATGACTATTCTTGTAGTTTGAAAATATTATCCATTTGAATTATATTAATTTCGTTTCCTACCCTTGCTGTTTTAATATCTTTTTGGGAGAGTCATTAATATCATCATGTTATCCATTTCTTCATTTATTCCTTATAGGATACAAAAATATTTAACTACACTGTTTTTTATGTTGAGTAGGTTATTGTGATTGAAATGCTGATATTGTCCTGTATTGTGCTAGTGTTTCAGCTCGATGTCAGTAGTTATTGAAAAATCGAGCCTGAAATCAAAATTTCAGGACAATTGAGTGCATACCCCCTAAAACCATATTGACACCTAGATGCAGAACATAACATAAAACTCATTAGAGAAGGCAATTTAAATTGCCGCTAATAAAAATCACACAACAGAACCAAATCTTGTATTCCCTCAGCTGTAATCGACATGAACAATTCCCAAATAATAACTATAACAATTGTAACTTTTGATTAAGAAATTAATTCAAATATGTTTCAATCCCTTGTATCGACAACATTGGTTGAATCGTTATAGATATATATATATATATATAGATATAGATCAAATCATTTTGAGCAAAAAATTTTCTATGAACATAGGTCCGGAAATTCTCCCTTTCCGAAATACAAGGTGTTAAAGTTGGAAAAATAATTCGCGTTTTCTTAAATATCTTTTGATTGCTACGAAATCCTTTCATGACATTTCGTATACAGGTGTGTTTTGGGACAATAAATTCAAATTTCATTCCGTGTAAACCGTTGCAACTTTTTTGTGCTACCCTGTAAACCCATTCAAATATTCAATTTAAAATTATTACAAATTTGTTCAAGTCAAGGGAATCAATTTTTGTAAGCAAAATATTTTTTTTTTGAAAAACACTTCTAAGTTTGAAAACTGTTAATATTTAATTCAAAACATTGTGTATTGTAAAAATAATTGAAGTATAAAATCGTCAAAAGAAATTTTTGAAAAATATGAAAATTCACTATGAGAATTGGTATGATCATAAGCTCTAAAAGCGTTTTTTCACTGAAAACTTTGGTCCTAGCGACTTATATAAGATTTTAACTGAAAAAGCCAAGGAAAGCGATTTTTCTAGTCCAAAATGAAGAACATGTTAGCACAAAAAAGTTGCAAAGGTTTAAACGGAACGAAATGATTGCCAGTGGCGCTCTCTAGATAATACAACCAAATTTGAATTTCTCACCTTAAAAAATCTCCATGTACCAATTTTCATGCAATTATTCGGAATCAGTCGAAAGATATTGACGAAAAGGCAAATTATTTTTTAACTTTAACACTCTCTATCTCGGAAAGGAAGCATTTCCTGATTCATATTCATAGGAACTTTTAACTTAAAATGATGCGATCTATCACCCATTTCAGCTTATCGGAAACAAATTAGAACATCCTGTATGTCGTAAATAACTCGAGATGAAATTTAAGCTGGTAAAATTTCTCTCTTGTAACATTTTGGTGCTTGTCGTCAATTTCGCTAATAGCATTTTTTCCAAAATTACACGACTGACTGCTTGTGTTTTTGAAAATCATACTCGAAATTGTCTCAGCAAAATCTTTTATATTACAATCGAGAAATTTTGCCGGCAAATTTAATCTCTAGTGGTATTTTATATGACTGTATTCCCTAGCACCATTCCTCTCCTTGAACGAAAGGTAGAGGAATAAAAACAGAAAAAATCTTGGGTTGTAAGATAACAAAACGTGGATAAATGTCGATCAGTACACAACCCTGTATGTAGGTTCACAAAAACAAAAGCTGAACAAAATCCCTTTTCATCAACTTCGCGACAGGGCACAGCCAGACGTCAAAGAAACAAAACAACATAAAACTCGGGAAAAAATTGAAAATAAATACGACTCTTATTACAGCGAGTTATTTTCCTCCTATTTTCGTGGAAGTTAATTTCCATTTCTCATCAGAACTCATAATAGGCCTCTTCATCTCATAAAGTATTCATATTCTGCAGTCAAGATGAACGATGAACTTATTCAATACGCTACAGCGCTACGTTGATGGGGACAACCTTTCCTTGCCCGTTTCCCGTTTAGCCCATTTAATAACCCCATTAATTTTCCCTAATGCCCCACCCGACACCGGTCATTAATAAAATCGAAGTCGAAAAATAATCCTTCCGTAAGGACAGAACTAACTCCATCATAACAAAGTTGGGTTTGACAGCACTCTGATGGGAATATTAGGTACTTAGGGTTGGAGTTGTTGCTCCGAGAGAGATACTCCGACGTACACTAGATCATCAAATCCGTCTTAGCAAACTTGGTCCCAAGCCGGACGTTTATCTTAATACATAAATATGGGGGAGAATAATGAAGATTCATTCCGTGTTTTGTACACACAGGAGAGATTTCCGCAGAGTAAAAGTTCCGAAACATCAATTTTCATACGAACATAAAGTATCGATGCAGTCCAAGAACATAGGAACGGTTTTCTGTAGAAAACCTGGAAATTGGTGTAACACAAGATAGGTGGTTTGGATATTCATATGTGGCGACCTCTGTGCCGAAATTAGGCAAAATCTTCAAGAAAACAAAACGAATTTCCTGGCATTTGTTGTTGATGAGGAAATTCCAGTCTCTTGTGACGTTACAGGACTGTTTGGGTGGATCTATTTTCAATCACCACTCCATAACATTGTGAATGAATTTTAAGGATCCAGACGTACCAACAACTACGAAATTCACGTATTGGTTACTTGGTTGCTACAAGGCATTATATAATACAGATATTTCCGTTAAACTTTCTTCCCGAAAAGTGACACAAGAGAAAAAAGAGACAGATATGGATCAAAGTGAAAAGAGTTCGATAAGAATATATATAATATATATATAATATTTTGATCAAATATGCAGTGAAGATTTCATAGAAAACGTGAAGTGTACTGAACTTGATAAACATTTATTCTAGTCAATACATGAATTTTTTCGTTCAAAAATAAATATCTGTTTTAGCTGATATATCAACTAATGAAAACGGGGACACTGAAGGAGCTCGACGTCAATAACAGAGAGTAATCATCCCACATAATGACCAAATCACTCAATCCTTCAACAACCAAATGATCCCAAATGTGAATCAAAAACTTAACAATGTCCTAACAGAACCTTACCAGAAGGTGACATCTATCGAAGAAGAAATTTTGGCCAATATGTCCAAAGAAAGTAATTGTGATATTTTTGCAATACAAGAAACCCATAGAGAAAATTCTAAATGTAGATCAAATGTTAATGGAATGAATCTAATCATGGAACGTCCTCATGATCAATATGACAGTTCTATCTTTACAAAACCCAACTTAGATATAGTCTCCACTAACCTTACTTCTGAACAAGACCTGGAAATATAAACTATAGAGCTAACATCATGCACTGTTACATCCATCTACAAACCTCCGAAACAACCTTTTGAATTCAGAAAACCACTCGGAGAATATAAAGATTCTAATGGGAGATTTCAAATGCAGAAATATTGCTTGGGGCTATCGTATTACAACTTAAAATGGGGAAAAACTGGAGAACTGGACAGAAAGATCACAAACTTCTACACGATTTCAAACACCCTGCATCCTTCTACAATACTAATTGGAAAATGAGCTATAACCCAGATGTGTGAGCAAATTATTCACAAGGAATGAAGAAAATAGAAGACCCAATCCCCAAAACCCAACACCGACCAATAACTTGCCAAAAACAACAGTTGTCCGAGTAGACAAAGTTTCTTATAAGAGGTGATTCAATTTTAAGAAAGTGAAGTGGGACCTACTTAGTGAATATCTAGATAAAGAAATATTCTAAATAAACACAGAATACACTCCATACGACGATTTTGCCAAACTAATACATAAATAATTTCGGAAGTACATACCCCTTGGATGCAGGACCACATATATCCTCTCTCCTCTCATGATGCTCTCATCTACGAATCCCTAACATAAAAAGAACTCAAAGAAGGTCTAAAACAAATGAAAACTTATAACGCTGCAGGTTTAGATCAAATCAGGACAGAACAAATGAAATATTCTGGAAATAGAATAATGAAATGGAAAAGTTAATAAAAGAACAAGTTGGATTCAGAGTTGAAAAGTTACGAAGCTAAAAAAATAACTGGCGTAGCCTTTATTGATTTTAGTGCTGCTTACGGTACAGTTAATCATAAAAAACTATCTACTAAAGAAAGTATACGATGCTACGAAAGACTAGAAACTTACAGGATTCATTAAATGTATTCTAGGAAACAGCAGATTCCTGAAACACTGAGAAATGAGAAAACACGATGGCGAATTCAAAAGGATGGGCTACCAAGAGGAAGTGTTCTTTCTACAATCCTATACAACATCTATAACAATGACATCCCACTTTCCGACAAAGTAAGGAAATTGATTTACGCTGATGACACAGCAATAGCTGCACAAGGAAACAAGTTTGAAGAAGAAGAATGAACTTTAACACAAGGCCTATCAGAAATGTCAATTTACTGCAGAGAAAATCATCTAAAACCAAATTCAACTAAGACCCAAGTGTGTGCTTTCCACCTAAGAAACAACCTGGCTAAAAGAAAGCTTGATGTTAGATGGGAAGGTGAACAACTAGAAAACTGTAAACACAAAAACCAAAATACCAAGATGAAGGTTATGACAACAAACAACACAATCCGGAGACTAACAAGTATATCATAGGGTGCCAGATCTGAAACTTTGCGAACATCAGCAACTGTTCTATGTCTATCTACGGCAGAATACGCCGCCCCTACGTGGAGAAATTCTGTACATTCGAGGGAAGTAGATGTGGCTATAAATGCGACATCAGAATAATATCAGGATGCCTAAAAACCAGCCCCCTAAAAAAGGTATATCCCATAGTTGGCATATCACCACCAAAAATTCGAAGAGAAGTCATTGCTGAAAAGGAAAGGACCAAAGAAAAAGAAGATGAAAGACACCCCTTCATGGACATATACCATTATCGATTAAAATGAAGAAAGAGTTTCTTAAAAACCACTGAAACAATAACTAGACCACCTGAAGAAAGAATAGAAGAACTCTGGGAGAATTTCACCAAAGGCAACATCGTCCGCAAAGGAGAGAAATCACCTGGAGCCAATTTTCCTTACGCTACATGGAGAACACTCAATAGACTCAGAGTGGAAGTATCCCACTGTAAGAAAACCTTGGTAAAGTAGGGATATTCAAGTAATGAATTATATGTCTGTGGAGTAGCTCAAGACGAGGCCCATCTTCTTGTCTTCAACAACATCGGTACCACCTGCACTAATCAATACCTCTATACATGCACCCTCGAAGCTGTCACTGTTGCGGAGTTCTGAAGATTCACTTGCTGAAGATACATTTGTACTGGGATAAGTAAGTGATATGATTTTTCCGAAGGTTAGGGTAATTTTAGTTACTTATATCAAATCTCATTTTACTTACTTCAAGATTATAAAAAGTGGATAATTTTACTTAAGAAATCGTAAAATATGAAATAAATATAGCCTGATCAAGTAGAAAGCATATGTCCAGAGAAAAAGTAGCATAGATATGTTATATTTGGTTATACATAACGACGGATATTTTGCAGAATCTTATGACCGATGTATCGTACTATTGCAGTTGTGTTACAAGACAGAAGAATTAATAATTAATTAATAAATAGATCACACAATATTCAATTTGGACGCAAAATCAATAATGGAATACTAAATAGATTTCACTCGACAGTTGAACTCACTTTTTCTCCCCTGGAATCTTTGTAGACTATCCATTGATTGAGAGCAGGTCGCCAATACTCCACAAGAAACGCCTCGGCGAATTCTTGACCCTGTCCATTTCCGAATCTACCCTGTGTTTCAGTCCAAGTGATGAGATGATTTTTGGTTAGATCTACTTCTAGGTACTCTTTGATATCACTGCTTATCTGCGCCTTTGGACACCAAGCTCCTCCGTTTTTCTCTTGTCGTATCCTGAAAGAAAAAGAGTAGGCATAAATTTAGCATTCCGAAATAATGCACAGATTTTTGTTATGTATAACATTCGGAAAACGTGTTCCCCTAGAGTGAAAATTTATAAAACAAATATGTAGTAAGCACTGACGTTAGATCAGACGGTTTTGGCGCTCTCGTTAAACCACTATCGAGTAATTATTCTCTTATAAATCACATTTTCGCAATATTTGCCAATCAGAGACGTTTTAACTATTCAAATTGACAAGCATGCTAAAATAGTTGATTTGTCAACCTGCATAATTCATATCCAAATATGATGGAAGAAATTTGATTTGAAGAAAGTAATTTGAAAGAATATTGTTTGTTACATCGACAACAATAGATCCACTCAAAATCCATTCTTTTGGGAGTTATCGTGCACACAAACGGATAGATTCGGTTCAAGCTAAAACAAACAAAAGGTTAGCCAAAAATATATAAAATTAACAATTATAGTCTTACACTTCTTGAAAGTATCCATTATAACTTTATTTATTCTAGAAAACACTGTTTTCTTTGATGAGAGAAAAGTGTTATACACAAATCTCGAAACACATGTGTCGTATTCTATTCATATTTTGATTTTTTTCTGTAGTTTTTTTTTAATTCTTCGATGTTGTCATATAAATGATTAAAATATCTTTTATTCATCAAAGAATACATATTCTAGAATAAATAAATGAATTATTGATACTTTCAAGAAGTGTAAGACTATAATTGTCAATTTTAGATATTTTTGGTTTATTTACACTTTCAAGGATAGACTTATTCAATTAAATAATTTGAATTATGGAAAGAATTCCATTTTGAGTGAATTTCAATCTTTTATAATAAACTGAATTCTTCATAAAATCATAGAATGTAGTTGTAATATTCTGTGTCGATTTGCTGAGCGATATAATACTCTATGCTTATATTTCAGGTTAGTTTTTAGAATATTAACTGATTCCAAAGCAACATGTTCATTTGTCCGGGTGCGGTATCTCACAAGTAAGTTCTAACCAAGAATTTTTTAAATTATTGTTGATCGAATATGAATGCCTGATGAGAGAAAAATGTTTTACACAAATCTTGAAACACATGTGTCGTATTCTATTTCATTTTTTGATTGTTTTTTCTGTAGTTTTTTTTAATTGTTTGATTTTATGATAAGAATGAAAAACTCTTTTATTCATCAGAGAAAACAGTGTTTTCTTGAATAAATACAGGTATCATTGATACTTCCAAGTAATGTAAGACTATAATTGTCAATTTTAGATATTTTTGGTTTATTTACACTTCCAAGGATAGACTTATTCAATTAAATAAAAGGTTAGCCAAATAATCGAAAAAGAAAACAGATATTTGAAAAAAATTTTTAAGCACTTGTCTTCTTTTCTAATAAAACAATCTGTGATAGAATGTCAAAACAAATTTACTTAAAAATAAGAGGTTCTTCTGTATAACAGATTCGGATATTGTTCATCTTAACAAAGTGGTGATTGTTTATTGCATTTAATTTGTAGACTCCTACCTTGAAGTTGGTAGTTAAATGGTTTTCTTCAGAATCTGTTCTAATCTTATGGGAAAAAATATTATTTTGGTCAGAAGACATGATATGTGCATAGAATTTATTTTTCTAATTTATGGCAAACATATTTTAAAGCTTACAATACCTTATCGAAAAATACAGCAATGCATTACTAAATAAGGGCCAGCGAGAGTAAATGTGAACTAAAATCAAACAATCTCGAGTTTTATACAATAGAATCTGGTATTTTTCAATATAAGGGAATGAAACTTTTTATCATGATCCATATTTTCTAACAATATTATCATTTTTCCTTCTTCCAGATCGATATAAAGCTTGTGAACCAACCTTTCTACAGTGAAGATTTCGTATATTCAAGAAAGAATCTAAAATACAGAATCTGTTTCCAATCAACGAAACCTTATTTTATTGAAGTTGTGACTACGAAAACTTGCAATTTTGGAAAGCATCAAATCTCTTAGGGTCTTGAGACACACATATACTTAAATTTGACCACGAATTATTTATCACAAAATTACAGATATTTGAGCAAAACGATAGACCACTTTCAGTATAAAAAGAGCTCCAAAGGACTTTCACGAAGTCAGCTCTTCTGAAAATTTCAATATTATGAACTAATGATTCCTAAACATAACATACTGAACCATACATTTGATTGAGTCAAAATTAGGAAACCAGACGATTGTAATCAATGTAACAGCATCGAACTCTGGTCGTTTTTCATAATCACCTATCGATCGCGGGAAAAATGAAGTTTAAAAGTGGAAATCTCATAATCCGCACTCGATATAAAGGTCCTTTGTAACATCCTGCGAGAAAAGATTTGAAGGCCCATTAGCCGCTTCAAGTGGCAGATTCTAGGAGGTTTATTTCCAAGTACTTGGCTTCTCTGATGCATTCCTCTTGTCCACAAAGGGTCTTAATGCATTTCCGTTTCAAGACTTTGAAACCCCAAGTCGTCGACTATCGGTGTTAGATAAAGCCACAGGTAATGCAGACGTCTGCCGATTATATGATATTCAGGGATTTATGAAATATTTGTTGAAGAAAGTGCCGGGGAAGTTGATTTTGAAGACGAAACACAGTCTATTTAAAAAAAAATAGTAAAACGATAACGAGGGGTCCGGAGCTTTTGCACGCTCGTTCTAGAATCTTTTTCCGTGTTCTGGAACAGTGTTATATTAATACAACTGTCGCGATAAATGCACAGACTTAATCTCAAATTAAAAACAACTAGGTACTCACAGTTTTGTTAAAAGCGCGAATTCCTTCCTCCTAAAAAGTAACCAAAAGCAGGCATATCAATTACATCGAAAACTATTTAGAATATCTTCCTTTCACTGAGCTCTTGTACTTCGAAATACATCATATATCCAAATGACAAATATGTTGAATAAAAAGTAACCAAACTAACACAAAAGCTATTTTTCTTCAGAATCGAATATCTTGATATATTCATTCATATACCAGGCAATGCTACAGATGAACACCAGCAACTATATCAGCAAATGCTGTGGCTACAAAAGAGAGCTTGGAACGACTTGAGGCTGGCGTTCCTCACCAGTCGTGGGAACCTACAAAAATGAACCGAAAAGTAAAAAAATGAGTGTTGCCTCCAAAATATTCGACCAGTTAGTAGTTGGTGTTAACTTTATCCGAGGTGAAAGCACGAAGGGTATTGCAGTTTCAAAATTGTGCTCCCACTTTGAGCTCGACTTCCTCAGGCATGAATTTCCATAATAACGAAGAATGTGTTTTCAATATCCACTACCACATTAATAATTGGAATATTTAAAAGTTATAATTTTTTGGGGGTCAAAGTTAAATTCTTCTTCCTCTAATATAGCGTCGTCTGCATCTAATATTATATTAACTCCACATAATGACACTGAAGAGAGATGAGCCCGATAAAGTGGTCACCAATGAAGCAGTCAGTTATGGACACTAAACGAGTTCATGAATCGAGTGATACCAACTATGAAACGAAAAATTTTGAGAAATGAAGAAATGCTACGAAGGTTTTTCGGATGCAAAAATCACCAGTGTATGAAATTTGATATGTAATATATAACAATATTTTGCTATATTGACATAAAACCATTCCGGAGCCTTGGAATGATGTATTTTTTTACAACGCTGATACCGAAGTAAGCTCACGGCAGCAACCGTCGGCAGTGCACCATATTAAGGCCCCACTCTTGGTCTCGCATGAGTGTGAGAAGAGGTGGGAGACTCAGGAAGGGTTAAGAAGACGAGTTGCAGCAGCCTGCAGGCGAGTCGGTCACGGCGACTGGTTAACCAGGCGATTAATTCTTCAGAATTGGATCCACACGACCTACAGCCCTAAACTTGTCTGGACTAATGCAGTCTTGGGACTCGATCTCGGTATTTCCGTAAGGGGGTGCTCTTGGGGTTAAAATAGTCTGGCGCCCAAGCAGGTTAACTGAACACCGAAAAAGAGCGTCACAATCTGGATTTAAGAAGTGGGGATTTCATATAAATAAAAAATTGAAGTCTCCTTAATTCTTCTCAAAAATAACTTTTGTTGTGTATATGTCGGGACACCTTATATATATTAGCGCATTTCTTTCTTCAATGTAGGAACTAGACCATCGTCGTTAAATATCGAAAAGTCACTCCCTGATAATTCCAACAGCATCGTTAGTTCGACCAGCACATATAAGAAAAACGAAAGGCCAACTTTCCCTAACACTTTCCCATCTTTTTCACCGTTTGACGTCCGCAGGAACTGTTTCACTGGCGATTAACGAAATTCCCAAGATCGAATTTCGCAAAGTAAACTATTTCCGCTGAACCTAAGGAATTTTTGAAAGTTACTCCGCTCATCTTTTCGCTAAATCTCTAGTCGGACCGCACTTGGGGGAAGTTCGACTTTCGCAAAGAAAGTTCCATTGAATCAATATTATGAGTAACTGTTCGAGAAGAAAGAGGATATGAGGGAGATTGGTGGAGAGATGGGAACATTGGCGTGCTTTTGTCTCTTGACACGACTTCTCTTTTGATGTGATATCGAAGTGAGCTGTCTGATTCGGAGCCCTAGCACCAGTGATAATTGGTTGGTTTTCATTCTACGTGCTTCTTTCTACATTTTCAGTTTCCAGTTCATGAATATACAATATTATTATCCTCTCTTTGGCCCTCCATTGAGATATGGTTAAAAATATCATTCTATCTACACTTAGGCAGTGTAATAATATGGTAAGCTATTGTCTACCACCATCCGGATTTCCATACTTTGGAAAATAATCTATCAACTGATTCTGATATTTCAAGGAATCCATTTGTTAAATGGCGTTCGAACTCCAACAAAACGAAGATATCTGGTTTCCATTTGAATAGTCATGAAAAATATAGAACACTGACAAAGTTTTGACGAATCTCCTCTCAAAAACAATTTCTATCCTGATTACGTAGGATTCACATTAGATTCATATTAATTTTATCGCTTTTCTTACTAAATATATTGATTTATTTCCGTTTGTATGGAATAATTAATGAATTCAAAAGAGACGGTAATAAGGCCCTTCAAGCAACGTTTCGCAACTTTATTGCTGCTTCTTCTGAGCTCTACAAAGAGACACATAGATTATTGATGAGGATATGGCTTTTTTATGACTTTGGGAATACCTTGGAAGTGGGAAGTGTCCATAAAATTCACATTCAGAGTACATGAATTTTTTAAATTATACAATATAGTATGAAAACATCATAGAGCAAGACTCACTCAGTACATTCACTGCTATTCTACTACCAAAGCATATTCGATATACTGTACCTCGTAATTGCTTTCATGTCTGTCAGCAGTTAATTCACCCTGTCCAATCGATTTGCTTAGTATGCAGCGACAAATAAAACAATTAACCATATCTAGATGAACATAGTCAAATCGTAGAGATCTGTTGGCATAATGAATGAACACTTGATTAGAGAAGGTCATATTTAACGACTGGCCGATGTTGGCATATATATGATGAACAAGTTGATTGTAGATTGTGTTGATGTCCATGGAGATATAGACATATTCGATTGTATTTGTGAGGTATTCATTCACCATATTATATTAATTCAAAATTGATTTAGATGAAATCTGAAGGTACTCACACCTAAGCGTATGAGGAATTTTTAAAACGGTGAATGTAATGAATTATAAGGCAGTATTCTTATACTATTTTCTGATACTATTGTTGTAAATGACTTGTTCTCTCAGCAGTACCAAAATTATCATATTGATGATTCTATAAGGAACAAGGTTTGTTTTCATGAATTGAAATGAAAACTTTTTGATCTGTGTACCTAAGTAATATTTCAACCTTAGATTCTCGAAGCCAAAGGGGAAAAAACTAAATAACATTCAAGGAATGCGTTTATGACGAAGAAAGTTTTTCACATACAACATGTGTAAAATTATTATTTGGCCTATATGCATCTACTATAGTTCATTTTGCTACTAAGGTTTCGATAGATTTCCTCTATATCATCTCATAATTCAACTTTTGAATATGTAGAAAATGTTTGAAAATTATTCAATTTTCTTCAATTGTCAAGACGAACTTCAAAATTAGATGAAATTCGTACTCATCTATGGTTTGAAGCTTTGCTCCAGTTCGATCGAACAATCGGCTTCCGAACCACCGATAACTTTATTGATGATGCACTGATGGGATCAGAAGTGACCTTCATAAATGTTGCCTTTCCTTCGTGAGTTTTGTGCTTTTAGTCATTAAAGATTCATCAATCCACTTCACATTCACAACATGTTGAACCAATTTCAATCTATCGGTCTCCAACTCCTGATAAAGCTTTTGTTGTTCTTTCATTCTTACTTTCGAATTTGTTTCGTTTGGTCCTTTCTTCTTCAGCAGTGACTGCTCTCTGAATTTCAGGAAGAACAATGTCAACTACGAGACACAAATTCTCTAGGAGCCTTGGTTTCAAATATTTCATGTGATCTGAGGTGATCTAGTTGGACTCTCAGGTATTGTGGCGTTCAACAGATTTCCATTTGTTCACCATTTCATTTAACATCAAGATTTCTCTATGCTTGATGGTTTCTTGGGTGAAAAACGCACACTTGGGTCTTAGTTTGACCTCCTTTCCTGTACAACTCTTGCAGTATCGTTTGAGTAAATGGATTTTTTTTTCTACGGATATTGGGATCTCATTGGTATACATGTCGTAAGGGACAGTAGAAAGAAGTTCATCGATGATTTCATCTTATATGATGATCAGAAGTGAAGAACTTGAAAAGGCCTTTTGTTTCACGTGATCTCAGGTGATCCAGTTGGACTCTCAGGTATTTTGGCGTTCAACAGATTTCCATTTGTTCACCATTTCCTTTAACAACAAGATTTCTCTATGCTTTAATAATTTGTTAGGTGAAAATCATACACTTGAGTCTTAGTTAGACTTGATTTCATATGTTTCTCCTTGCAGTTAAATGACATTTCAGATAGGGCTTGTGTGAAAGTTGATTCCACTTCTTTGAACCTCCTTTCCTGTACAGCTCTTGCAGTATCGTTTGAGTAAATGGATTTTTTTTGCCGGATATTGAGATGTAATTGCTATACATGTCGTAAGAGATTGAAGAAAGAAGTTCATCGTTGATTTCATCTAATATGATGATCAGAAGAATTTGTAGAGGCCTTTTATTTCATGTGATCTAAGGTGATCTAGTTGGATTCTCAGGTATTTTGTTGTTCAACAGATTTCCATTTATTAACCATTTCAGTTAACAACTAGATTTCTCTATGCTTGATTGATTCTTAGGTGAAAAACACACACTTGGGTCTTAGTTAGACTTGATTTCATGAGTTTTCCTTATAGTTAAATGATATTTCTGATGGGGTTTGTGTGAAAGATCGTTCCACCTCTTTGAACCTCCTTTCCTGAGCAGCTCTTGCTGTGTTGTTTGCGTAAATGATTTTTCTTGCCGGATATAGGGATGTCATTGATAGACATGGCGTAACGGATTGAGAGAGGTACTTCTGCGATGATTTCATCTGATATGATGATCAGAAGTGAATAACTCAAAGAGGCCCCTCGTCTCATGTGACTTGAGGTGTAGTTTATCAGTGTTTTTCACAAGGTCAATACTCTAAATGGAAATTTGATGAAGTTTTTCAGAAACTGATAAAGATTTCATTAGTTCTCCTGTATACCTAAATATCTGTGAGTTCCTAAATGTTTAGTATTTTCTGAACAAACAATGAAAGCATACTTTTTGCCATAATGTACTTTCATAGATTTCTACATACTTTTTAATTATACCTCACTGTGAATGACGGGTAATTACCGCCCTCCTTCATCGATGAAAGAACCAGTTATACACGGTGAATGGAAAAATCACCCCTTCAATTTTTCCTTAAAATACACTGTTTCGACAGGAAAAAATAACGCAACTAGAGCGTAGATTTTTCCCTCCAAGTACCTACTCCTTCCTTCGACTTGGATCAATCAATCATCCCTTACTCCCATATTTCGGGGCCTGCCAATCTTCATTGAGAAACTCATTTCGCAACATTCGAATGAAAAACGTGGCTGTCGCCTATCCGAATATTTTACTCGAAAGTAATTACCGACCATTGCGCCCTCTGGGAGATCAATGATATATTGCGGCAATTATACAGAAAGCAATATTTAATGAGTCGTAGCACGCTTCGGATCCGATGTTTGATTGAATAACGTCGGTCGAAATCTCACGGGGAAGTTTGCCGCTACAATTCAAACTATTTGTTACGTCAGACGCCAGATGGGCACTTGTTCTGACTTGATTTCATTGATATTGTCACATGATGCGTAGAGAGCGGTCTATTATGTTAATTCGTGTGGTGGAGAATGCTGAACACAATCGATTCGAAAATTGTGAATGCTGTAGATGGCATATCAATGGTTTGTTCAAGTTTTGAATGTCAATTGGGTTTGAAAGATTGACAATGCACAGTATTTGAATTTTCAGAAAATAATATCCTTACACCCCACATAACCTACTGCCTTGGTTCGTTTTAGTTAATATATCACATAGAAACTGAAGAAATACCGTCAGAAGTTGAAAAAACCCTGTGGACGAATGCGAATTTATCTGAGTATCTTTCTTTTATTTATTCATTCATGAATTATTATTGAATTTTATTCTCAATATATTGTGTTTTACCTGCATTTTGCGTTTTTGTTTTAGTTCATTCAGGATTACTACTTTCACTATTGAGAGAAGTTCCTCGTATTAAACATTATATAGTTTTCAGTTCAGTTAATTTTATACTTATACGATATACTTTTTATTTGCTTCCATAAACTTTATAATAATTATCATACTCCCTCCATGGCAGCAATAAACGGTTGTCACAACATTGTTTGAAGACGCATCAGAAGTTTTACTCCTATAAGTCAAACATTACATTCCTCGGAGCACTCCCCTTTCTACTTAACTCTGAACATTATTATATCAGGAATATCGATTTGTTGATCAGAGTGAATTCTTTTAAAGTCGCATTATCTGGAGTGCTTCACATCAAGACAGCTGCTCCCCATGGTTCTCTCTAATCAAGTAAAATATCAGCGCTAAAATTATGAAATTAAATGTTCCCAAAGACAAGCCGCAGATGTGTCGAATTTGGAGATTCAGGTTGACTCCCAAAATTTCCTGCTGATGCCATTAGAGTTCCCAAAACCCACCTGGTTTTTTCGCATAATCATTGTCGTAGATTATCGTCAGATAATATTTGAATGCACATATTTTCTAAACACCATATTTATCGTGGAGATCAAATATATGTGGGAAAGGAATACCAGGTGAATACACAAGTAGCAGAGGGAAATGAACGAAAATGGTACTTGTAGACACGTGTTTCTACTGATTGGCTTCATCAGGGCAAAGTAACCTTAGGAATATGGAGATGATTAAAAGAAAAAAAAAATAGATAAAAGGGGTACACAAACATGAGAGAGTGACCAATTTATGTCTTCCACAGTAAGACCTCCCATTCGGAGGAGAATCTCATTCATTGTCTTCTGCTACTTAGGGATTCACCCAAAATACTTATCCTGTACATATTTTCTTTAATACAGCTGATCATTCAACAGTATACTACATCGTCCAATGAAATCGCTCAATTTTTGAAAACGGATCAATAGAAACAAACTGTATCCTAAAACACTCAACCTCACAGTGTTTTCACTTTTAGAAAATTGTTTTTATCAAATGCCTAATTTTTATAGGAATATTAATACGTCCGTATAGCTTTGGCCGTTGGTGGAAGTAGCGGTCGTCATGGTTACGATAAACGAGCAGTTGTTAGCGATAACTTCAACAGCACATTTGGCAGTTCTGTCAGTTTATTTTCGTATTTTATCATAAAGTAGATAAAAATGAAACGTTTTGGGAATTGTAATATTACTTCAATTGAGGAAAGTGTGAAGAAAAGTGTGCCGCTTAATATAGTGAAGTCAAGATCCTACATTTGGAAACAATTTGAAGTATTCTGTGCTGCCTGGGAATACCTTGTAAATGAAAAAACAAGTTTGTCAGAGCTCAATAATATTATGCTAGACTGGGCTTTCAATATGAAGAAAAGAGATGGATCCGACTACAAGGAAAGTGTCGTAAAAACCTTGTGGAATAATACTGCCAAACAGCTGCAGGAAAAATACTATTCCGAATGAGGCGTTAGTTTAGATCCATTCACAGACGTGGCTTTTAAAATGGCGCGGGATGCACGAAATGCCAAGAGGCGTATTTTGCAAGTGGACCCTGAGAAAAGAAAAGTTAGTGCCAAGGCGCTGTCTTTGGAGCAACACAAAAAGATGGTCAACTTATGTAAAGAAGATAATCCAGACGGTTTGAACAGCAAATTTTATTTTATTGCTGCATTGGAGCTTGCTTGGTGCCGAGGAGAGGGTTCATCATGCCTAATTTCGCATTGAATTCGAAATTGAAAACGATGGTAATCCCACGGGTCGAATTGCCTACAATCCGATATTTTCTAAAACAAGACAATGTAGTGCCCAAAAATGTGCAGAAACGAAATGGCTGACTCCTATAATTGAAGAAGATATTTGCCCGGTGAGGTTATATAAGCTACTTGTATCCAAATGAACTGCAAACACAACCACTGACAGACTATTCCTTACTCCACATAAGAATTGGAAATATGGTTCATGGTTCAAAAACTCCCCAGTCGGTCCCAATACCTTAGCTAAATGGACAAAAGAATCGGCAGAACTCATTGGCATCAACACAACCAAGTCGAAGATAACCAACCACTCGCATCGAACTACTGATGTCAGCTAATTAGCCAAAGCAGGGATTGGCGAGGAACAGCTGATAAAGATAACAGGCCATTCTTCTGCAGCGTCAGTGAAACCGTATCTCCAACTGGACGAACAACATCACAAAAAAATAATCACAGCCATAAGGAATGAAAAAAATGTCCTTCAAGAAACAACGTCAGTATCTACTTCATCGTTCGAAAATAATGCTAGTAATGTGTATAATAATTGTACTGTCAATAATTATTATTTTGGGAATAAAGATGAATAATTTGTTGTTATGCTTCTATCTGGTTATTTTTGAATAAAAAACTATTTTTTATTTCGTTTGATTTATATTGTTGAATGATCTTTCCAAATACCACACGAGATTCGAATTATTTTGGAGAACACGTTTTTTGAAAATTATACAAATTTCACTCAACAAAGTGATCCCAAAATACCATTCGCCTCCGGCTTGTGGTATTTTAAGGATAACTCTGTTTCGTGAAATTTAAACGCATAATTCCCAAAAAACAAGTGTTCTCAAAAAATTCTCACCTCTAGTGATATTTCCCTTGAAAATATTTCCCTTCAAAAATTTCAATTCGAAATTTTCACCATTTCGTATAATGAACCGAAAAGTTTTATCGATTATCGGGGAGAAGTCAAATGAACTTTTAAGTTTCTCTTTGATGAATATCCCAGCTTTCGTTCTTCAGGGATTAACTGTGAGGTAAACTAGAAAATGCGCATAAACACTCAATTACAACCATACAAAATATGCAATAAATAATAGTAATCATGTAATTATCATTTCTCAGTAAAAATCTATAAAAGACATTATAACCATCAACTGATCTCAATAAAAAATACAGATAATTTCTGGCAAATTCTTCAGGAAAAGAAAAGATTATATGTATTTTTTCATTGAGATTGGTGGATGTTTATAATGTCTCTTATAGATCTTAACTTGGAAAGTATAATTAGTTACATGATTATTATTGTGTAATGCATAATATTTTGTATCGCTGTAGATAAGTGTTTGAGCCGATTTTATAAATAATCTCACAATGAGTGAAGAACTCCGTAAGCACAGACGAAAACTAGGATATTCATAAAAGAGTACACTAATAAGACCCATATCATGATAACCAATAAACCCTTACTAACACGGAGTCGATAATTCCACACATATTGAAGTTTTTCGATGCCCATCACAGTAGAAGGAAATAATGATTTTTGTGTTAGTACAATTTATATTCGATTGTTTTCCTCATTTTTCTTATAACTTGAACACATATATCCTCATCTATCATTTCAGATTTATGAAATGTTCACCCCAGCAAAAGTGATCATTTGTTTCAATTCTCTCAGTCCTTGGAGAGTATTATGTGTTGGTTATGATATCGAATTCAGGGTCGGCTTTATTTTATACAGAGTCGAATCAGGATTGAGACTATACGGAAATAGGATTTCAGTATTTCAGTGTAAAGACGTTTCATCATAGGGTGTTGCCGAGATATGATTTCTTTCGTACAATCAATTGTATATTTCTATCGAATGGTATAGTATACATGCATATAAAACCTTATCGTTATTATATACAGGATGTCCCGTTAATCAACGTCAAATGGTTACTGGGCGATATGCTAGGTTGAACCAGTTCTATCAAAAATAAAAATTCTATGTCACTTGGTTAAGTGGTAATAGGAATATTTTCAAAAATGTTGAAAATTGTCACCTCACACTAGATCCTTAGGTTTTGTAGTCACAAATTTTCCAATTTTGCAGTGATTTTTTTTAAACGAATTCTTTAATAACCATGCTATTGATTACAGCCACAAATCCATTGCTAGGTGCAATTGTTTTTGTAAAAAAATATACAAGATTCGTTGAGAAACACGAAACGTCAGCTGTTCTCAACATTCTTTGATTTCCGATTTCTATGCATGCTTAACAACAGTTCTCTAACAATTAGAAACAGCGCCAATCCTGTTTTTTCGGTATGAATCTTGAAGTCCTTTTTTCATGTTGATATTTATCGAAATATACACCTAGAGTGCAGACAACTTGAAACACAAAGCTCACCATTCTTCCATCTGTCAACACAGATAATCCTTCATCAGAAAATCGCAGAATATCCACCCTGTTTCGAGTTCTGGCGGCACAAAGGAAGAAGAAATATTGTAGTCGAAATTCTGGATTTAAAATCACTGTGTTCATTTTCGAAATTCAGGTCTAGCGCTCTGCCTGGGGGAGATAATATCCCAAGAATAATACTCGTGTTGTCATAACAACAACCTCCGAAGCCATATCCGTTTTAAGAATGATTCCCTGTCTGTTTGCGTGCAAAGTCTTAGTTATTTTCCCTCGGGGTCCTTTCGACCCACGGTGTTTTTCCAGGAGCAGAAGGGAATTAAAGTGGACGAATGGTCAGCTAATTGTTGCCATTTGTTTCTTCGCCACTGAAGTTTAGCGGGCAGGTTGCTGTTGTTCGTTGAATTTGTCGTAATTTCTCCTCTATTCTTCGCTTTGATGTTTTCCAAATATAAAGAGAAGGCGTAAATAACTTGCTTGACAAGAAACAGGACCACAGGCTGGGATTATTTATGTTCTTAGGGATATATCGAAGGGAATGAGAAACCTACATGTGATATATCCTTTCTGTATTTGAAAATGACTCAGTTAGCTCAGCAAGTTTCAAGTAAAATTGGCGTATTCAATTGTGCACCTTTGAATTGTTTCGCTTCATTTCGTACAGTTCTCGGGATTTCTCGTAGAATATACAGGATGTTTCTGAATCGATGCGGAAGATTCCAAAGGATGATTCATCTGCAAAAATTAAGAGGCAAGTTTCATATAAATTTTTTTCATTCAACACCTTATGTGCTCCTTTTTATTCATTCATAAGAAATAAAAAACATTCAGTCTACACGACATGTTAAAAGAATTTAGCTTTCATTACCTTTCATTTGTTTTTCTCATCTATGCTCATAACCTTGATTCGAAACATAAACAAAGATTGACATTCTTGTTTTTGTTTATTTACATTTCATTATTTTCATTTGTTTATTTTCAACTCGATTTTCAATTTAATAGATTCAATCTTAATTATTTGCTGTATTAATTAATTTAGTTCTTTTCAATCGGTTAGTCTATTTACTCTTTTTCGAAATTACTCAAAACGAAATTCATATTGTTTTCTGCAGTATACCTTGAATAATAATAATGGCGACAAAATTGAAACAACTCAAAGCTCGTCGTCAAATTGTTATTGATGATCTCGAGGAAATTCTCAATTTAGCACAATTCGCTGTCACTGATCAAAGTCTCCATGTAAGATTCAAATTAAGATGTGAAATACTTGACGATATTCTCGTGGACTTTCAAAATTTACATACGTCTATTGTCTCTATGATAGTATCTTCCGAAGAACCCAATTGAACACTGAGAAGGTTATTCGAACAGCCTTTATGGATAATTATTACACCATCAGAACAACTTATGTTAATTTATTTCCTGTAGTAAACATTCCAGTAAAAAACCAAGACAGTTGCTCTATCAGTTCGCCAAATGTTAAACTTCCAAAGATAGTATTGCCCATTTTCAATGGGAATTATAAAGAGTGGCCTACTTTTTTCGATATGTTCCAAAGTTTGGTACATGAAAATTCTAACTTGAGTCAAATAGAAAAGTTTCAATACCTCCTTAGTTCACTTTCTTCTCATGCTTTAAATTTAGTTAAAGGATTTCCATTGACTGCTGAAAATTATGAAAGCGCTTTTCAGACATTGGCGGAAAGATATCAAAATAAAAGACTTCTCGCTAATACGTGTTGGAAGGAAATCTGTAATGTTCCAAAGCTACAGGGTGATTCAGCTAAAGACCTTAGGCGAATTCTAGAAGTTTTGCGGAAAACTTATCGGTATTAAGGAATTTAGGTTTACTCGTTGACCAGTGGGACTTTGTTTTATTTCACATTCTCATTCAGAAGTTGGATTCGGCAACGATCAAACGTTTTGAATTACAAGAATGTTCAACAGATATTCCGTCGTTTGTCAATTTGCGAAATTTCCTGACAAATCAGTGTATAGCCTTGGAGGCAGTAGCTCTTTCTCTTCCGTCGAAAACTCATTCAGTTTCAATTCTCAAGCTTTGAAATCTAGTTCTCTCTCAATGAATAAAAGAAATTCGACTCTTCTCGTTCAAACGGAAACTGAATCATTCAAAAAACGTATAACCTGTAATTATTGCAAGTTAGCTCATAATATTTACAAATGTCCATCATTTTTGGAACAAACTGTTCAAGATCGGTTCAAGATTGTGAAGAACAAAAATTGGTGTATCAATTGCCTCCATTCTGGACATAAGATTAACAATTGTTCTTCAAGGTCAAATTGTCGTACTTGCCACGGAAAGCATCATACCCTGTTGCACATGCGCAATAATGCGGAGAATGATTCTTCATCAGAGACGTTTCATTTCAATGCTGCAAATTCATCGGATTCAGGCTCAGCTCAGGTTTTAACCAATGTTTCTTCAAATTCTACCGTTCTCTTAGCAACCGCTGAGGTCGAAATTCGTGATGCTTGGGGTAGATATCAGAAGGTCCGAGTTCTGTTAGATGGAGGCTCTCAAATAAATATTATAACTCAATCGTGTGTAAATAGATTAGGCTTGAAAATTTGTGATGCTTCATTTTCGATAAATGGAATTTGTGAAAGCTCATCTTCTGCTAATTGCAGCACTGAATGTACTATTCGCCCATCAGGTCAAATAAATCCATCATTTACATTCGATGCCGTCGTGATTCCGAAGATTTGTGCGGAAATGCCGAGTTCTTTCGTAAATTATTCGTTTTGGAATTGTGTCCATAACAAGAAGTTAGCAGATCCGAACTTTTCCATTCCGAAATCAATAGACCTTCTCCTCGGAGCGGATATATTCTCTTTAATAATTCGACCGGGTCGTATCGAGGGTAACGGTTTAGAACCAACAGCACTTGAGACAGTGTTTGGTTGGGTTTTCATGGGAAAGATTCAATCACCTAACATATCAGTTAACAATTTTCATTTGTCATTGTCTGAATCAGGTTTAAACTCCTCGTTGAAAAGATTTTGGGAACTTGAAGAAGTTTCAGAGAATGTCATTGTATCACCAGAAGATAAATTTTGTGAGAACTTATACACTCAGAACTATTCTAGAAATACATCTGGACGGTACACTGTGGCATTACCATTTAAACCTGATCAGTCAACTCTTTCATTCGGTGACACATATTCTCTCGCACTACGTCGTTTTTATCCCTTGAACGTAAACTTATTAAAAACCAGAATATATACCGGGAATACTCTACTTTCATGCAGGAATATTTAGAAAAAGATCATATGTCATTAATTTCTACGAGTTCGGATTATGAAAATACTTTTTATATCCCTCACCATTGTATAATCAAACCAAACAGTCCATCTACAAAGTTGAGGGTTGTTTTCGATGCGTCAGCTCATGTACCCAGTCATTTATCTTTAAATGATGCTCTATTGATAGGTCCTAAATTACAAAGGATATTATTGCCATTTTGATGAACTTTCGTGTTCATCGGTTCGTTTCACAGCTGATATCAAACAAATGTATCGTCAAATATTAGTTCAAAAATCACATCGAAACTTTCAAAGAATATTATGGCGGTTTTCTCCATCGGAACCCATAAAAACTTATCAGCTGAATACCGTTACGTACGGAGTTGCACCAGCACCTTTTCTTGCCCTTCGAACTTTGGCACAGTTGGCCAAGGATGAGGAAGCTCGTTTTCCGAAAGCATCCAAAATTTTGCTCACAGACATTTATGTCGATGATGTCGTTACAGGTTGTGATGATTTGGAAGACGCAAAAACGTTGCAAAAGGAACTGATTTCCTTATTGAATTGTGGTGGTTTTGAGCTCCGAAAATGGAGTAGTAACAGTTCTCAATTACTCTCAACCATACCTCTAGATCATCAATATCACCATTCTTTGGAGTTTGATATAGATCCGATAGTCAAAATTCTCGGTTTGAGGTGGTTTCCTTCGTCGGACGAATTTTCTTATTTTGCGGAAACTACGGTTCAGGTATGTACCAAACGTACCATACTTTCAGAACTTTCTCGAATTTTCGACCCTTTGGGGTTCCTTTCTCCATTTACTTTTCTTGCTAAACATTTGATCCAGCATCTTTGGACATTAGGTTTGCAGTGGGATGATACACTTCCAGACGATGTTAGCCGTCGCTGGAATCAGTGTAAATCCGAATTAACCGAATTGGGTAAATTAAAGATACCTCGGAAACTTGCATCGAAATCATTTTATCGTTGCGAACTTCATGGTTTCGGAGATAGTAGTGAGCGTGGCTACGCAGCCGTGGTATATTTCAAGTTTTTCAATTTTGACGGCTCCATTGACATCTCTTTCGTAGGTGGTAAATCAAAGGTCTCCCCATTGAAGAGAATTTCACTTCCAAGACTGGAATTGTGTGCTTGTCTCTTATTATCAAAACTCATTAATGTGGTTTCCTCTGTTTACCAATCAGCCTTTACAATAGATGACATTTTTGCCTGGTCTGATTCAATGGTAGCTCTAACATGGATTAAGTCTTCTCTCATCGATGGAAGACATTTGTAAGCAATCGTACTACTCAAATTCAGGACTTAGTTTCAACAGAAAATTGGTATCATGTTCAATCGAAAGACAATCCAGCTGATTGTGCTTCACGCGGCTTAACGCCAACCGAACTGTTGAACTGCTCTTTGTGGTGGACAGGCCCTGACTGGCTTCGTTCCAAACATCTCACCTTCGCAAATGATGAAATAGAGAATTCTCTTCATCTTGTACAAACAGAAGAGCGTCACCTCTCTTTGTCAACTTTCATTTCTCTATCGTTTGTTGATGATTTGCTCTCCAGGTATTCATCTCTGTCCAAGGTTCAAAGAGTGGTAGCTTACATTTTCAGATTCGTTAACTTCATAAAGAACTCTAAAGCTCCTAGGATATATAGATTTTCCGCAGTTCATCTCAAAGATGCACTTTTCTTCATTATGAAGCAGGTTCAACGGGTTGTGTTCAAGGAACAGATCGATAATCTCATCTCGGGAAATCCCATATCTAAATCCCTTCGAAAATTGAATCCATTTATTGGAGAAGACGGTGTTCTCAGGGTGGGCGGTCGTCTGTCTTTTTCTGGTCTGGCCTATGATCACAAACACCCAGCTTTGCTTCCTTCATCTCATCGACTTACGGAGCTCCTTATTCAGCATTTCCATAAAATATATCTGCATCCAGGTGCTCAGACTTTACAGTTCCTTCTATCTCAACAGGTCTGGATATTATCAGCCAGACGAGCTATAAACAAAGTTATTTCTCGCTGTAACACGTGTTTCAAGGTCAATCCCAAAATGTCTCAACCTCTCATGGGTAATTTGCCACCCTTGAGAATTAATCAGCTCAAACCCTTTCAATGCGTCGGAGTAGATTATGGTGGCCCATACTTCATAACTATGTCTAGGTCTCGTGGCTCAAAATCGTTAAAGGCGTATATATGTCTCTTTGTATGTTTCACAACGAAGGCATTGCATTTGGAGTTGGTGTCAGATTTAACTTCCGATGCTTTTCTTGCTGCATTGCGTCGTTTTATTGCTCGAAGGGGTAGATGTAACCACATCTTTAGTGATGGTGGAACAAATTTCAGGGGAGCTTATCAGGAGCTTTCAGAAATATATGCAGGGCGCTGTGTTGGAAGAGAAAATTGAGTGGGGTTTCAATCCGCCTTCTAGTCCTCATTTGGGGGTCTTTGGGAGTCTGGTATAAAATCTGTCAAATCCCATTTATTGAGAGTAATCGGTCATCAACTCCTGACATATGAGGAGTTTTATACAGTCCTCACACAGATTGAATCTGTGCTCAATTCTCGCCCTTATTTTGCATCAAAACTTTTCAATTTGCTTATATTTCATTTAATTTCATTTGGCAGTCTTCATCTATAAGTTTTTATTGTATAAACTAAATCATCGTAAGGTAAGATTGATAAAAAATAATAAAATACTACTCTTGGATATGTGATGCAATAGTAGTCTTGTTAATGAGATTTAAGATTAGTTAATTACAGACTTCAAATGTGAAAAACAATTAAAAATGGTGATAGAGTGTAGTTTAGGTTTTTACTTATAAAATGAACTAATGATTTTTTAGTTTTTTGGAAAAAGCATCCTGAGAGAGTAGGAAATTTGATGAAACAAAATTCCGATCTGAAAACTGTACCTCCATTATTAAAAATTTCTATCAAACGTTGAAAATTGCTGTCTGCCCGTCATATTCAGATTGAGCGTATGGCGTCTCAAGATAGTAGGTTGCAACGAAAAGTTTTTTTTTGGTATAGTAGATTCGAAATTCTGAAAAAATTACAATATGTTTTTTACACTTCAAGGAACTGATTCTAACTGAAATTTTTTCATGAAACTTCATAAATTGATGTGAGTAAAAAAAATTAATAGATATCGTGAAATATTTTCATTTCGTGGAGATTTCCTTGTATAACGTTAAAAAATAGTGTGATAGTTCAATTAAAATCAATTCTTTGTTCGAAATATTTTCTTTGAATGAATTAAAGGAAATACACTGCATCACAGTGAACATATTATAATAACTATCAACAAAGTATTGAGTGTATTCAACTTTTATCAAATATTATATTTCATACAATATTAAAAAAATTTTTATTCACAATGATCAAGGGGGTCCATGTAAAAATTTGTTATCAACAAAGGTCGAGTCAACTGGAAAATTAGCCTTAGTGAAAATATTCAATGGAATGCAGTTCTTTGAAGTGTCAAAGTTACATTGTGATTTTTCTGATTATTATATCATCTATATATGACCTAAAAAATGTTTATTGTAACTTATCAGCTTGTGACGCCATGCGCTCAACCCCTTTATGGTGCGAGGACGGTAATTTTCAACGTTAAATTAATATTATTAATGATGGAGGTACAGTTTCGGAATTGAAACTTTTTCTTTAGTGAGTTTCCTTCTCTTTAAGGATGAATATTTCCGAAACAAATAAATTATTAGTTACTAATTATAAGTGAAAAAGTGAATAGCAGTTTACCAGCTACAATCTTTTTGAAATTTTTAAAACACTGATCTAATTTTTTTTGCCTACAATAATCTAGACATAATCACGAATCGAATGAAAATATAACATTATTTTAGTAATTACTATTTCAAACTCATTAACTAAAAATATCTAAAATTGACAATTAGATTTTTAAGGCTTAAATGGTGGTACCAGGATCAAAGAAACGGGAAAATAATACAATGTCAGTTCGCCGACGTTTCGGAAATAAATTTTTCCATCTTCAGGGCTCTACAAAAGAATATGGAGCATATAACGAAAAATTCCAAAAAACAAATATGTAGATACATAAAACAGCAGGAATGACAATCCAAGACAACAGACAAAACACAGAAACATTGTATTATTTTTCCGTTTCTTTGATCCTGGTACCACCATTTAAGCCTTTGAAAATACAATTTTGGATCACCAATTTGAATTTAAGAATTCACAATTAGAGTCTTACACTTCTTGAATGTATCACTGATACCTATATTCATTCAAAAATCACTGTTTTCTTAGATGAATAAAAGAGAATTTTCCATTCTTATCACAACATCAAACAATAAAAAAAAAACTACTACTAGATAATTCTTGAGTCATGTCAAAACATGAAATAGAATGCGACGCATGTATTTCGAGATTTGTGCATAAAACTTTTCTCTCATCAGGCATTCATATTCGATTAAAATTAATTTAAACAATTCTTGGTTACAACTTACTTTGTGAGATGCCGCAGACGGAACAGAAATGAACATGCTACTTTGAAATCAGCTAATATTCTAAAAACTAACCTCAAATGTAAGCATAGAGTATTATCTCGCTCAACAAATCGACACAGAAAATTATGCATTCTATGATTTTATGAAGAATTGAGTTTATTATTATATATATTATTATCTATATTATATGTAGTTTTATTTTAATTGTTTGATATAGTAATAAGAATGAAAAATTAATTTTCATTCATTAAAGTAAATAATAACCTCATTCATTAACTAGACTATAAAAAAATCGATAATAACAAAAAGTTATACGAAAGATAGGATTAAATTTTTTCTATTATATATGATCACGCTTTGGAATGTTTCGCATCAATCTCGGAAAAAAAACCGTATTCAATTGATCAGGTAACTTATGAAATCTAAGAGGCTCTTGTAATAAATAATTATTAGCAAATTCAAAGATTTCAGTGTTTCACGGAAAATATTTCACAACAAATATTGTGGGGCAAAACTTGAAAAAAAAAAACAGGTACTATGCGGGATACATAATGAATATAAAATGATATTTTTATATTTTCGAATAGGAAGAATCAGTATGAAAGTTTCGTTCTCTAAATCAGCGCCAATAGCTTCGGAACTAGAGCAGAAATATGCATAATTGGATTGAACCCCATAATACCTCCCATATGCCCCAGTTCAAATTCGTAGAAACAATGACCGCAAATTACCATAGTTGGAAACAAACGATGATTTATTCGGAAAGCAACCAGTACATCCCTTAAGCCCCTTATCATCAATCAGCAGCGTCCTACTAACGATTATTTACATATTCGGTCATAATCCTCAGATATTAAAATATCACAGCATCCCTTTTCCTTCCAGATTCTAAACGCTAGCAAGCTATTGTTCTTTGGGTCGGACTTCATATTCAGTGACGCAAATTAATAGACATGGATTACTTCCAGAATTTATTATGTAGGTAGGTTGGGGAGTTATAGAACTCGTTTTCAACGAACGAAGCAGGGAATGTCATTACCCTAAGCAAGATTTCCGAAGTTAATTTTCTGAGTCCAGAAATGCATAACGAATTGAAGAAGCTACAGTGAATTTATGTTCGTCTATTATATCAGAAAATGTGGAGAATGTGGTTACAGTACAGAACAATGCGAACAATACTCGAAAAATAAACGTACGACCTTGCAAATTGAAATTACTAATGCAACCAGACATCGGAAAAATTATATTAAGCGAATAAAATCAATAGAAGTTCTAATAAAACTGTCTAGTATACAATCAATTCAATAAAGAGAAATTTAGAAAAGCACTAGTGAGGACAGGCGTATTTGCAAACTTGCTGGAGAGACTCTTTCCTTAGTCTGGAACACTGATTTAATACAACCGCCACGATGAATGAACAAAGCCATATCACAGAATAGATAATAAACAGCAAACTCCGGATGGTGGGACGGTTTGGCTTATTCGAAACAAAAAAAGGGCTAATATTGTTCCATTAAAAATTGTTAGAACTGAGCCAAATATATCTATCACACCAAAAATAGACACAGACTATCGACGTGACTACACTCTTTTTGAAAACCTTGAAAGATATATTTGTGAGTATTTGATGAAGAAGAGTCTCAAGTTACACTCTTGTGACACTTGTGAAGAATGCTCGAAAAAGCATGAAGAGCTGGATGTAAATTCAATATTCTGCTTTTTCAAAGCTTACGAAAATACAGAGGGAAGAAGAACTTTCAGCAATTTCAAAATGCCCCTTGATGATTTTGTATCTTTTGTTGGATGGTCAGAGAAATTATTCCAGGATAATTTTGAAAATTTAATACTGCATCACGATATAATTCGAAAATTCATTCAAGAAAATATACCATTCCATTTTCCATGTGAGCAGTTTCCACTGCAGTATGTTGTGAAATTATTTTATAGGGCCAGACTTTATTATACGATAAAATTTATCAATTAAAATCTGACAAGTGTCAATAAGAGTGAACTTTTGATTTAAAGGCATAAAGAACACTGAAAAGACTCATTCTAGATATTTGTTCGTATTCTAGATTTTGTATCCGTTTCATTTTCCATAATTATTCATATATACCTTCTATTCATTTTTATTTATTATTAATTTTTATTTTCATCTATTCACATTTTTCAATTATTTTATCTTCAATTCATTTTTATTTTTCATTTATTTATATTTTCAATTTTCTTTATTTTTCAAAAATTTTTATTTCTTATTTATTCATACTTTTTATTTTTTCTATTTTGTGAATAAATTTTTTATGCTTCATCAAACATTTTAATGGCAATGCAGCAATTGAAAGACTACTTCTTTTTTCAGCTTGAGCTTTCGAGATTATATTTATCTCTTCCTGAAAGAAAAAGAGTAATCATTTAAATACTGCATTTCCAAGAATATTCTACAGTATTATCTATAATCAGCAAATAATAGTATTTATTTATATATATTTATAATGATTAAAAGGAGTATTGCCGTATGAATATTTGTATATAGATGGGTTCTTGGCAAATATTTTTTCCCAAAAACAAAGGTTTCTTTAAACCAATTTTTAAACTTTGTCTATATTTCGGACGTATTTACGTCCTTCATCAGGACTCTAAAAAAGTATTACATTATATAACTCAGTATTTTTACAATAAAGAATTAACAATTTACAGTTTTCAAGGTTTATAAAATTGTCCAAATTTGGAATGTATTGAAGAATGATGTTGAGTGTTTTTTTTTTTTGAAAGGAGTTTTGATAAATGTCAAAGAAACATAGAGTAGGATGGTGACAATAGATTAGGGATGTAAATAAAATCGAAAATCAGTATAGAGCCAAGATAAGGGATAGTAGTTGAAATTATTGATTTGTTAGGAAAAGATCTAGAGATAGAAGATAACTATATATGGAGCTGAGTTTAGCAACATCAGATTTTTTTTGTTGATACTATTCGGATTATTTTTGATGTGACACATTTCCAAGAAGGTTCTTTTTTGATAATAAGATGTTCTATCAAGAATTTTGAAATTTTCAAAATCAAAAAGATGTCCTAATCTTGAAGAATGGAGGGCTAAAGAACACCTTTCTGGATGAATTCTCACATCTTTTTGTGGAGAGTTATTCTTTTTTTTTATGGTATGGCGGATGACCAATGTATATTCCATTACAGTCCAAACAGGGTATGCTATAAATACAGTCTGAGATTAGGGATGGAGGAATTTTATCTTTAATTTTGGTAAAGAGATCTCTACCTGTAATAAGGTTGTATTTTGTTAATTTTGAATTTTCTATTTCGGAGAATATATGTGGAAGTTTAGTGGTTAGAGAGGAAAGGTAGGGTAGAGATCTATATTTTATTAGTGGCGTATAAGAGTTTAACGGTGAAATTCTTTATGTAACATGATTGGTAGGAGAGAGTGGGTTTGGTGTAATGGAAGTGGTGCTCCATAGGAACTTTTTTACCATTGACTTTGGGTATACATTATTGATTATAATTATTCACACAATTTCTTAGAGCACCCCCCCTGTGGCTTGTAGTATTACCAACCGAGGCCGTTCTCAGAATGTCTGAATACAGCCCTGACTATTGGTCCGCCGTAATAATTTCAAGGTCACAAATTTTGGACCATTGATATCTAAGAGATGACCGCAGAGTTTCACTGCTGTATATTATCCATGCTGTTTCAAATTGAAAATAACTACAAATATCTTGAATGAAAATACAGTTTTCTTTCAGTTTCTATTCCGTTCCACAAAAACTTCACTAGTTCATGTAATAACTCGAATCATTCAATGGATTTGGCAAAATAATCAGGAAAACTGGTCTATCAGTAAAAAAGTTCCTTCAACATCATCCCAGAGGTGCGAACTTGGAAACACTTGTCCTTGCTATCGGATGAGTGCTGGTGACGGATTTATCATGGGCCTTCTTCGTAGAGAACGTACCATAATCAGATTCCAACGTAAAAATAGAAAAATCTCAAATTATCTCGGCGACTCAAAATTATTTGCATCGCTATCCGGCCAATAATCCAGTGGCGTACGAGAGATTCTTCACAAAACTCAGCTATCTCACTCGGCTGTTTTCCAATCTTTTGGAAAACAAATATCGTATGCGGCCGTAACGTGCCAGAGTCTGTTCGGCAATTGCCAAACTTACAGTTAAAATTTCTTTTGGAACATTCAGGATATTCAGTGGGGCGGTTTTTCCAACGATTCGGAATATTATCGGGTATACGCACTGTAGTGATCACTCCCAGATATTTGTTTTCATGTTTTCCAACACTATCTTTGCAGAGTTCGGTTGCTATGCCGCGCTATCCCTGGCGCGAACGGAATACAAATGACCTTCCGAATATGTACATGTTTGCGTTCATGTTTCTATTCCAGCAAACTCGATTTATGACCACTGTCGGAAAAATGGGAAATTGTGAACATTTCTCACTGGCGTAGCTCTTGATTATTTTTAATCGAAAAATATCGACGGCGGCTTGTCAGTGGATGCCTGTGAGGGTTTTAATAAATCCCGAGACAATATGGAATTATCGACGTATATACATACATGTACCGCAGTTTCTGGTCGCAAATAATCGCACAAAGTGGAAAGTTTCATATCGGTAGGTGGAGCCGAAACATTCATCATCAGAACAGATATCTCTTTTTAAATTATTCATGGACTATCGATGCAGCTGGCAACTATTCAATTTTCATTAAAATTTCATCTAGTTCTGTATAATCCTGAAGGATGATGGAGATTTTTTAAATTAAAACCTTAAATAGTTATTTGCACTCCAATTAGGGAAAGAGTACTTTTTTATTAGAGCTCTCGGCCCACGATGCCACCGAGGTGAAGAATGGAATTTTACCTATGAAGACGAGCATTAAATTTTTCTCGCTATCTCAACCACAATATACAAGGTGTCCAGAAAGGGTATCGGGTATTTGTATTCGCGACATATTGAAACGAGGCGTCTAAAAGGAGCGGGGAGGGGTTCGTGGCGTCCGCCATTTTGTGGAGTTTTAGTCACGATGGAACAGTACTCGGGGACGCAAGCGTATTATCGTAATGGTGATTCAATAGTGACTGCTCAACGGCTCTATCGTGCGGAATATCGTATACGCCACGCGCTAAATGACGATAGCATTAGGAAATGGATCAGGATGTTCGAGAATACCGGTGCGACAATTAAAATTCAAAACTCTGGTCGTCCTCGTTCAATTTGCGATGAAGGAACAATTGAAGAAGTCGAGGCGTCGGTTCATCAAAATCCGTCTTTATCCATCGCCTTTACATTCGATTTTGAAGAAAGACTTACATCTAAAAGCCTATAAAATCCAATTGGTTCAAGAATTGACGGATGCGGACTATGCTAATCGACTGAATTTTGCGAACGAAATGTTGCAGCGATTTAACAACATACTGTTTAGTGACGAAGCAAAGTTTTACTTAAATGGTCATGTTAATAAGTAGAATTTTCGGAACTGGCCAGTGGAGAATCCGAGACGAAAGCATAAACGTTCTCCGCATAGCCCAAAGGTCGTGGTTTGGGCCGCTATGTCTGCTAAAGGCATATTTGGTCCTTATTTTTATGAAGATCAACGAAGGCGAGTAATTAATGTGAATAGTGAACGATATTGCGATATGTTGCGAAATTTTTGGTCCCAGAAATGCAGGAGTTTGCAGGTTTCAACTCAAACGTGGTTGTAGCAAGATGGGGCCACCTACCATACCTCAAATGATTCAATGGAAGTTGTTAACGAATTATTCCCCTATGAAGTTATTTCGCGAAGGGGTAACATCAACTTGCCTTCCAGAAGCCCTGACCTTAGCACGCTTGACTATTTTGCATGGGGTACCTTAAAAATTCTAAGTAATCTAACCCACTTGAAGCAAAAATCAGATTAGAAATGGCAGCAATATCAATAGCTGTGTGTCAACGTACGAGGGCCATTCAGAAACTAACCTCCGATTGGTCACAGTGCGGGTAGTGGGGAGTAGCGCGCCATCTGTGCATTCACGCGCTCAGCAGGTCAGTCGGCATCAAGCCGTAGTCGAGTGAACATCGTACCTGCGCTAGTTTAGTTTTTGTGGCAGTTTGAAATGTGTGCTGCAATAGAAAATCCCGCCAAATGTGAGGTGCGTGCTGTTATAAGGTTTTTTACAGCCAAAGGATACTCTGCAGCAGCTATTCATCGTGAGCTTTGTGCCGTGTACGGACCAAAATTTATGAGTGAAGGAGTTGTCCGTGAATGGGTACGTTTATTTAAAAGTGGACGAGAAAACGTTCATGATGAAGAGAGGAGTGGTAGACCATCATTGGTGACTGACGAACTCGTTCAGACAGTTGATGCAAAAGTTCGTGAAAATCGACGTTTCACAATGGCGGAGTTGTCTACTAATTTTCCACAGATTTCTAAGACTCTTTTGTACGAGATAGTGACAGCAAGATTGGGTTACCGTAAGTTCTGTGCACGATGGGTGCCTCAAGGCACAAGCGGGTGATTTTTATGCAGAAGGAATTTCAAAGCTTGTGAAGAGATACGATAAGTGCCTCAATCGTAATGGAGACTATGTCGAAAAATAGTGCAAAGATGTAGTTGTAAGATGAATATATTAAAATATTTTTACTTAACTTGGTGTATTTTTTTCAATTAACCGGAGGTTAGTTTCTGAACGGCCCTCGTATTATCGCCAACCTTCGTTCCCATTTAGAAGAGTGCTAGCAACGCAACGGTTATCACTTGGAAAACATTATCTTTTCCGAATAATTCTTCAACTCATATGTTAATAATAATCAATGAACTTTTTTATTGATCACAAATATTTTTTGTTTTATTGAACCTACAAATACCGGATATCCTTTCTGGACACAGTCACTATTGAATCACTATTACAAAAATATGCTTGTACGCAAAATTCGCTATGCGTCCCCGAGTATTGTTCCATCGTTACTAAAACTGCACCAAATGGTGGACGATACGAACCACTCCCCGCTCCGTTTAGACGCCCCGTTCCCACTATGGCGCGAAAGCAAATACTCTTTTTGGACACCTTGTACATACAATGTGAGACCAGCGCTCAAAAGTAACAATACAATCTGGGAAAAACTTTCTATGATGAAACATAACTGACGACAAGAATACCAGAAAGGCTTCATCGAATACCATGTTAATGTGGTAGCTTTTTCATTGGTGAAGCTCAATACCCTCTAAATATCAGTTTCATAGTAAGATTCACAAATACCAACTTTACTCGAACAAATAGAACAATCTAAGCAGTCTAGAATTAGGATTTAATATCAAATTGCTCATAATATCAAAGGGATAGTGGAAGATAAAAAATATTTTCGAATTCCATTATTTCTGGAATTTTCAGTTTCCTTCCGTTCGCCATGTATACATGAAGGATCCATCATATGAAGCGTGCAATCGAAGAAAAGAGGGAAAATCGCCACTCTTCAATAAACCCATCATCTCAATACATGAACAAATTAATCTCTTTTTTGTCAAGACATTCTTGATAGATGTGTTTAACCTTGATAGTAGCCGAAGGGATATAGAAAAACGAGGCAAAATAGGAATAAATTTCCCATTTGAGAGAGAAAAACCTTAATGATAGCAAAGAACGTTCTGTCCCGATGAAGCTGTATTATTCAGCGAAAAACCACAAAACTTCGACTTTTATTCGCATTGTTTTGGGAGAAGTTCATTTATGAGGGAGGATGGTCCAACTCACTATCTTCCTCAACTCCCAGTTTTTGTCATTTGATTTGGGGGTTATTTCGAGTTGTTAACGATAAATAGTTATTTGAACTTGGGTAGATTTCCAGAAAATATTTTGGCGAACACTAAAATGCTATCGTCATATAAACCTTCAATTAAATATCAAAATTAAATATAGTGTTATTGAAGAATTGAATGGGATAATAAATACAAATTATGAAAAAAATAAAATACACTTTTCACAATTAGTTGATTGCAAATAATCTTTCTTCTAGTAAACTCTCGTCCTTTGGAATAATAACAATAACAACAACTTTATTCTCAGAATACCGAATACAAAGAAACGAGAAACCGTCAAACAAAGAGAAAACCAGGATTACATTTCAAGATTCCTATTATCATATTTCAAAAACTCTAATACTGAATAAGGTTCAATATTGACCATCAAGTCGATGAGTTTTTGGCGCTCTTGATCACCCGAACAGAGTGCCTATCATTTTGCTCGAATGTCTGTAATTTTGGAATAACGAGCCAAAAATGGTCTCAATCGATTGGGTGCGACTCCCTGATGAAAAATTCGTGGCAAAAGTTTAGTCTGTCCGGCCGGCCGTCCGGCCGTTTTCTCTCTTGCATCCAAAAGGAATCAGCTAGAGTTTTCATATTTTCAGAAAAGGTTAATTGTCCAAATATCTCGGTCAAGTTTGGGCCAAATCCGTCGGATGGTTCAATAGTTATGAGCATCTGAAATAGTTTACAACCATCGGGTAAACCAAATAAATAACGTGAAAAGTGTCTTTTTGCTAGTAGGAAACATTAGGTTAATATCAATATTGTAACTTTTTTGGTGCTTGTGAAAAAAATTGTTATACAAATTTTATGTACTCCCTTTGAGGGGCTGTATCTTAACAAGGGATGATCCAATGAAGTTTCTTTATACGAAAGATCTCATCTTTTTTTCGATGAGGAATCACCTCCTCAAATATTTTACACTTATTTAGTTACACCCTGTATATAACGATTAGTTGAGATATCAGGAATCAATGGAATTTTAGAAGATTTACGCCTACAGTATGCTTAGTATAGTCGTCATTTCTTTACGATTAGTTGAGATATCAGGAACCAATGGAATTTAAGCAGATTTACGCCTAACTTTTGTTGGATTTGGCTCATCTTGAAGAACCCATACAGTCGACTGCTGCTTACTTTCGAGCTCATACGCGTAAATCCACGATTCATCACCTATCACGATGTCATAGACTTGCTTTGAAGCACCACGATCGTATTTCTGGAGCATTTCTTTCGACCAATGGACACGAGCCTTTTTTTGAGCGATTGAGAAATTGTGTGGGATCCAACGCGAACAAATTTTTTGGCCGGTCAAATATTCATGCAAGATTGAGTGAAGAATACTTCGTTATTTTTCGATACATCCTCGTAAGAATCCATTTGTAACATTACAGCACGCTGCAGCAGTGCGGTAAGAATATTACTGCACTGTAATATTCTTATTGCTTAGCACTTGCCTACTATTCTGGAATGTTTAGCTTTGCTCATAGAAAACAGGTCAAAATAGTGTCAGTTTTCCCACGATCGGAAAAGAATGTAATTTCTGATTTTCATTTCAGATCTTTCAGAGTCCTAATAGAGTCGTCTTACTTTCGACTCCGTTCGAAGTCAACTGAAGATATTTCTGGAAAAATTGAAACCTCGTCTCCCCACATCAACGAACTCGATATCATGATTTGCCGTATTTCCTCTCTATTTCCTCTACCGGCAAAATAAAAATTTCCCGTATTTAGTAAAGATATCTTTCAAACCTCGTCTCGTTTTCCTTTTCCCGTTTTATCGAATCTGGAAACTTCCTGAATGAATCCCCTCTCAACACAATTTCCTACGGCGTGGAATGCCGTATAAACAACAGGAAATTATATCGAACGCAAAAGAGGTTGCGTAGAAAGCATACAGAAACATTTACATATTTCGGGACCGTTGGGGAATTTATGGAAATCCTCGTGAATTGGAGGATTATCATATGATAGGAAACGAGAACTGGAGGATGTGAAACACGGTGGATGGATTAGGTATATCTAGGAGATTGTGTATCGAGGTTTCTGACTACGAATAGACCCCCTTGTCTGTTATTCACACTCTAGTGAAAAATCTGATACCACTCATGATTCAATACTTGTTCAGATCACTTTAATTAGCTACCTAGACTCCTTTACGCTGGTTGCACTGATTACAATGATATTCCAACTTTTTCTTGCCTTCCACAAAATATGATTTCTCGAACTCCGCCAAATAGACCTTCGTTTCACGTGAATCGCTTTCCCCAGAGCCATTTTTTCATGGTTGGAAACAGAAAGAAGTCACACGGTGCCAGATCTAGTGTATATGGTTGGTGAGGTAGCAATTCGAAGCCTGATCCGATCAATTTTGCAGTGGCGACTCCTGACGAAGAGCCGGTGTGCTGTCGTGGTGTTCGGTACGCAAGAGTGCGTTTTTCTTTGAATGCGGCGTCAAATCGATCCAATACGTCAATGTAGTATTGACCTCTTGATGTCATTTCCTTTTCTATGTTGTCAATCAGAATTATTTCTTGGGAATCCCACTAAACAGTGGCCATAACCTTTCCGACCGATGGCACGGCCTTCGCCTTCTTCGGTGTACGTCAACCGTTACGACTCGTCATAGAAACTGGTTCGGATTGACCTTAAATAGGTCCAGACAGTGCTTCGAAGTTGTCACACGATTTCGTTTTTGGTCCACTGTCAGCATACGGGGAACCCATCTTGCCGATAGCATCAAATGTGGCTGTAAAATATTGTGCGCGCGTTCGTAAGAAATGTTCAGCATCTCAGCATCTCTCTAATCTCTCGGCGATCGACCAACACGATATCCTCAGTAGTCATCTCATTAGGACGGCCTGGGTGGTCAACGAACACTGATATACGGACCCGTTTGAATACATTGAATTAATATTTGATGGTCTTCATCAAAGGTGCACTGTCCACTTAAACAGCTACCAACCGATATTTGATTTCCTTGAGCGCCTTCTCTGCCGAATATAGGAAACGATTCACTGAACAATATTGCTAATCTTGCATTTTTCAAAATAACACGAAGTTGTTCACTATGAAATGGGGGCGAATTGAAATTAGGTACTCGACGAAGTGTGAAAATTTGACAGACTTCTTTTGAAGGATACTTATCAATCCGATCTCGTATACAATGCAACGCTCTTAGTAGCTTTTCTTTGTTAATCAGGTAAATAGCAAACATCCAAGGTATCTTCTAGTCTAAGACAGAGTTCTTGTTATCTAGGAAGAAGAAGGAAGAAACCAAAGTCAAAAGTGGCTGCTTATTTTATGACGCAGAGCTTCATGAGAAGAATTCTAAGTACAGGACGGAGAGATTAATCGAATATATACATATATATGTACAGAGTGAGGAAAAAGTTAGTTTACACTGTCTGGTATTCACGCATGCGCGTATCCTCTCCCAGTATCGTACCTAGGGCGGAAGGAGGCAGCTGACGTTTACAGTGCGTTCGTTGCCATGGCTGCGCGTGTAAAGTACACGAAAAAAGAACGTGTTTGTTTGCTCACTTCACACCTAATACTTGACGGAGATTATAGTGAAATTTTCGAAGAATTTCGTCAGCGCTTTCCAAATAAGCAAGTTTCCATCAGACTTATGGTGCATAAACTGTATCGTGAATTCGTAAGTACTGGCTCCGTAGTCGACGCGCCGCGTTCAGGACGCCTTGCTACCGTTATGACGGTAGAAAATGTGAACATCTTGGCTCAATCTTTTGTCGAACATCCAAATCAATCTGCACGTCGCACAGTTACAGCATTGGAGATTTCTGACCGAAGTTTGCGTCGCATTTTAAAGAAGATGAAATTTCGTTGTACTTACTTGTACTTACAAGTTTGAATCAGTGTCTTTGACTAAGGTTGACAGTAAAAGATATAAGAAAATATTGAAACAAAAACTGGGATTCTGTGATTGAACGGAAAATGAATCAATTTAGCATTTCTTCAACAGACTTAATAGTTACGGTAGACCAATAAAAAATGCAGTTACCTTCCCTATATACTCCCATAGAGGACCCTTGAAATAGCTGAAAATCCTTTAAGCCCACATTTTGATTCGACCTTCTATGAAAATTTTCACATACTCTAGTTAGTAAACGAAAAACTTTTCCATTGCAAAACACAGCTTGTATGTTCACGACGTAACGTCTCCTGGAGCATACAGGTGTAAATTTCTTTGCAGCATACAGGAGTTAGCTTCCCAGATCAGTATTAATTAAAGCTGTTTTGATTAAATTAAGTGAAACTTCACGGCTTACATCAAAAGTTTCCAGTTCCTAAGTACATTTTCCTTCGATAAACATAAACTTGCCTTCAAATAATCAGCGAATCTATCCAATTCCTCTCTATTTGAATTCGAAAGTCTAAAAGCTAGACGTCTTGGCTCGGCGATATGTCACAGTCTCGTTTAGCGTGCGATGTGAAACATCGCAACATCGCTAGTTCATGTCGCAACGTGTCAGAGCATCTGCTGGTTTTAGCCTTATCTTCGCCTACTCCCGTTCGTTCGTGTTGTGGTCGGCCAGTTAATCTTAAGGGCTTATGCAGAACAGTGGAAAGGGACGACCTCGATCTTCGAATGGATAATGAAGGCAGCGCTGTCAAATCTACGAAATTTCCGTAATCTTCAAAATTATAATAACACGAATATTTGACTTCGAACAAAAGTGGACAAAAACTGCAAGTATTTTTTTTTTTTGAGATGGTTGTATTCGTATCACACTTTTCCAGAGTATGGAAACCTAGAACAAGCGCTTAAAAGCTCCTGACCCCACGACAATGATTTTCTGAGTTTTTATTACCCACGTCGTTTAAATTCAATCAATAATAGAAAATATATTACAAACTCAACAAATCTATTATTTCTAACTAATGGAACATTTGGATTTTATTTTCGACTAGACTTCAGCAATTTTTGAATCAGATTTCGAAAAATCCATAGCTCAGGCGAGATATCAGTTGGGAACTATGGGCCTGAATACTATTTGATTGGAGTCTGCAGAATTATACGTCTTTTCGGTCGATTTCGTGTGGCAACATCGATGTGGGTGTGGGAACAGGGTCCTGAAAATTTGAAGAAATTACGATCCCGAATTACCTATGCAGAAGTTTGAATAAATTAAATCGACCGGTTTGCAAGCGTTGTGTTGTTTAGAGAGCCCTGAGGGCTGATTCGAATTTTGATCAGCTAATATTTAAAATTAATCGGGTATCTCGATAATGGGTGAATATTGATGATGTGCTTATTGATGAGCTGTTTTGTTTAACCGTATTATTTTGGAATACTCTGATATCACGATTCATCCATTATTGAAACATGTTTAACGAATATCGAATTAAACTAAGAGATAACGTAATCCATTAGGATTGTTTATTGAACATTGTATGCATTTAACTTATTTTGAAATATTTATGACAGAATTTCATTCGTTGAGTTATTAAAATCTATATTTTCAACTGAGTGTGCCTTTCATGCCATAATTGTTGTTGTTAAATGAACCGCAAAATATATATTGTTCGTTGATGATATTCATTTAACAACATATAAATACACCTCTTTGATTTAGTGACTCAGTTGACTTGAGTTTCTTGGATTGCAACTATTGTTATCATAAATTTCTCAGGACTACGAAGTTGTTTAAAGAAATTTCGATATTTTGACAGAACCCTAAATATCGTCATTAAGCACCGAATAGATGTTGATTATAATATGCCAAATATAATACATTTATCAGATACTCCGTACCGAAAAGTGCCGTATTGTTATGTCAATTCACGGTAGTCAACTTTATCTTGGTTTTCCAATTCATGAAATTGTGTAGAACTGTTTCAAGGTTTGCTAAAAGAAAAAATCTTATGTTTTATGTCAATGCAAGTTTCATCATAGATACATATTTTTTGGATAAGAAGAATACATAAAAAAGAAGCCTTTCACCTATCACCTTTTATATGCATAGCTTTACTATACAGGGTGAGTGTTTGACCCCTGCGTTAATTTAACCATAGATTCCCGACGTAAAAAGAAATATTTTCTTCCTATCTGCTGTTAGAACCTACCGTTTCAACATCGACATTTGAAGAAAGAACAACGCAGCTTGATCCTTAGTAAGCATAGTGTTCATTAGATCCCATACTGCGAAAAACACAGTGCACGGAAAAAATCTTTCGTCAAGAACTCCCCTCTGGAGTGTCCGCAAAAAAAGAGAGTAAACAGCGTGATGCAAGGGGAGACTGCTAATGAAACAAACGGGGGATACCGACACGATTGAGGAAACAATACGAAGGCAGGTTTCTCCTAATCCTAGCCACATTTTCAATGAGCACTCCAGAATCTTCACATTGGCATCTCGGGGTGCACTCTACTGGGAACATCAGCGAAAGTGAGAGGAACATGATCCGTCTGCAATCCAGACAACGTGACACGCATACGTTAGTTCGTTATCCCAACCAAAGTACTTGCGACTTCCGGCAAAGATGGTTATATTCCGGCAAGATCTTGCTTTTCTCTTGCGAGTACAATGCGGCGTCTGTTCTAGTAATGCTGTAATGACTAGGGGGAATCAATAAACATGCAACGTATCCAATACTCTCGTTATTAGATTATGAAACTGAAGTATAACGACGAGACCAATTGGGAGTGATGCTACGAGTATATTGCAGATTGCAATTGTATGTAGGTTTCTTTTCAAAGAAAGCTAGTTTTTCAGTTTGAGGTTGTGTTCGACGGTTTACATCCTTCTGTGCAGATTGATGGGCTTCATGAACAGGGATTCCTACTGACAGTCGCAATAAGTGACTGTCAAGATTGAAGACACTCTGCCTATCTCGTCAAATTAGCTGGTGTCTAATTCACTAATTTATCGTTTGAAGCCACTCAGTCTATAGAGGATTTATAAGATTATATTATTACATACAGGGTTTATGTTACTACAAATTCTAGAAGCAATGAAGAACACTTTTTTCTTCACCACTTTTTCCAATTCTGCCCCGTTGCAAAGTTATGAGCAATTTAATGTTTTAAACTGATCAAATAACGTAGCAAATAGTACGTATTCATTCAATTCGAGATTTAATTCTAAACTCAGTTTGTGTCGCATCGTATTTAGTAGTTCACCTGCTACATAATAAAACGGTAACGAAGAAGTTTAAAACCTACCTTTGAATTCCAAAAAATCGAATTTCCTAAAAAGATGGTTCAAATACATAAAGTAGGAGATAGTGTTGTGCTATCGAATTCACCACGAAAGAAATATATACGTTCAACTCTCCCTTATAAGAAGAAACTTCTGAGTATGCCCTCTTAATTCACATTGTTCCATAGACAAGGTGTCATGTTGGTAACATGAACAATTAGAGATGATGTCAATTGCCGAAATAATAATTCTACAATATATCTGTGCCACAACTTCGGTTTTAACTCTTTCCTACAAGTTCCATCAAGAAACTACCACCCTAAAGATGCATTTTTTTCGGATAGCATGAAATCTAACGACCAAATGTGTTATTCGTCGAACGTAAGATTGAAACTGAGAAATCCCATTGAACCATTGTAGGTTCCTACAGTGCCATGGAAAATTTAATTATGAGAGAGTTTTCATAAAGAGTTGGTTTATTTAATGATAAATAATGTTAAAAAATGAATGCAGCTAAAGTAAACTTCTAAATAATGTGAAATAATCTAAAAAGAGATGGCATAAAAGCCTATCACCTTTCCTTTGATCAAGAACTCCGCCAATTCCGCAAAGTGCATCAGGACTGCATTTTCCCGTCGATTTAGAATCTGAATGGGCGTCGCAACGCATACGGAGTTGACGGTAAGTGGGATGCGTGAATATCTCGTGTATGCAGGTGAGTTGTGGATCGATAGAGTAAACTGAGCACGCGCCACAAGTGCTCCCTTTTGGGAGAGAACTTCACGGAAAATGAGAAACATTGGCTGCAGGGAGAAAACCAAAGAGAAACTCTCCGCAAGACGTTCTCAGCTTCCAAAGGTTTATGCGGCCAAGTTAGACGTTTGCTTTACTAATAATTAAATGCACATAGGAGCCTTGGAATTTATGGCTTCAAAGCTATTCAAGAGGAAACTCTAGAGTATGCTGAGTGCAGGCAAGTTTGACAGTGGAAGTAAACGAATGTCACCGAGTTAATTTTGAAAATAAACATAGCAAGGGTTGGTACTTTGTCCCATGAGAGTGAGGATGATGTCTTGGAGAAACTGAGATTTCAAGGAAATATGAATTGAATCATTCAATTGACAAGCACTGGGATTGAATTTTCTTACAAAGCTTTTGTACATTTTTAAGAATTTACGTTGTATGTTTCATTGAATAAATATAAGATTATGTTATTGAGCTGCCTTCAGAGTACCTTAATTTGTCATGCAATCACCAATTTGCTCAAGTTACACAATAAACGAGGTTTGTTCAAATAGTTGTTTCATAAATCAAAGTGATACCCACTGTAATATGTTGATACGGTGTGCAAAAAACTTTGTAACTCCTATTATGCATTAGCAAGAATCAAGAGCTCGTTTTCAATAAACTACCTGATAAATATTTACTTCGGTTTAGCTCACTGCCATTTATCATTCAATGTCCTGCATTGGGGAAATTCTATGGATTGTCATAGGACCTTCATACTCCAAAAGAGAATACTTCGCATGATATTCAACTGACCAGTGTTCATTAAAAATAATATTCATACATTGGCCTCCATTCCGTCTTGAGATGCCTGATATATATAAAGAAAAATGAGGATTATATTGAAAGTCTCTCTAGTTTTCACACCCATAATATTGAAAGCAAGTGAATATTATCATTGCCCAAACATAAAACATCCAGATTTGAAATGTCGCCGATGTATCAGGGTATCAAATTTTTTAACCATTTGTCTGTCAGTTTGAGGTCTTCATATCTCACTAGTTTTAAGAAAGTAATTAAGTCCTTACTATTAAGTAAATGTTATTATACCATGAATTAATATTAAAGTGATGATTTGGGGAAAAATTCATGAATTGTTTTTGGAAATGACTTGTCCTATACATAAAATTGTTCTGTTTGAAAGAATCAATAATTTATACTATTATTAGGTTATTATTATATGGTTCTAGTTGATCAATATTTTCTCATCAATTTACTCGAATATGTAAGAACTGTCACTGCATTTGATGCAATTGGGTTATCTGTTCATTATTTGAATACACATACAGGATGAGTGATATCTTCGACCACTGTGTTAATTTCAAATACAGATTATCGAGGCGAAAAGAAACACTTTTTTTCTCTATCATTTTCCTAATTCTCCTTTGTAGCGAAGTTATAAACGATTTGTGGATTCAAATTGAGCTAATCCATCACTGGATTCCTTTCGAGATTAAACAAGAATGCAGCGTCTGTTTTATAATCCCTAAAGTTGTAGAGATATACTTGTTTATACATTCTTTTTCTGTTTAAGGCTTCAAAGTGTTATTACACTTCATTCACTTTCATGATAAAAACACATTTTTGATGCTTCTCGTAGAATCTCACATAATTTTCCATCCAGAATATTTTTTTCAGCTAAAAATTGTCCTGAATTCCTTGGGTAGTCATTTTCCAGCTAAGTATGGGTGAAGTGAAAATATCAAACTATCTTAATATAATTAATTCACATTTGAATTGAACATCAAGTTTTGCTATTCTCCGAATTCTATGAATTTGCCATTCTTTAGATCATTTCGAATCATTCATCATCGATTATCTGAGAAACGATACATGTCAGGAAGATGAATATGGGATAATAAATTCCTACAAAATTTTCAAGCATACAAAAAATTCAAGGATGTGTTCTGTAACTGATTTTTCTTAAGAAAGTTTCGAAGATTTTACAAGTTATTGATATGTTAACTCAAGGACCTTAAAGGATGAAGCAATGTGTTCAATCTGAGCATTGTGTCACATTTGTTTGAAAACTTCTGGCAAACTCGAATTCATTCAAGTCATTCCTAAGGAAGATATAGCCAATAATATAATAATAATTTGAATTTGAATTTCAAGAAGTCAAGAGTCTATGGTAAGAACTGATGTAGAAGTTGAAGACCCAATCTTTATAATAGGGTTCTATTTCACTTTTCTATATAAACGTTTAACATACTACCGACTCAGATATACTCAACAAAACCCAAATTTTTCATACTGTTTAACAGTATTCGTCATAATGACATTTTTATTGCTTACCACTACTCGGATGTCCATACTCTGGAGAACATACCATCATCTGATTTGGAGATTTTGAAGAATTATGAGTGGCGATTATGTCCCAATCCCTACAAAACAGGTAACTTGTTCGCCATCTGAATAATGATGAGAAATATAAGTATATTTCAATGATTCTCCTATCGAACATAATTTCTATCCTAAATACTTGAGAGTTAAATTAGATTAATCCCTCAATTACAAGGCTCATTCAGATGATCTGAGCCTGAAACTGAAAACTAAGTGTAATGTTTTTCTGAAATAAGCTGAGGTGCTGATGCTTCCAGTCTTCGCACAGCATCTTTAGCCTCAGTATTTACTGCATCAGAATAATTACTGGCACTATAAGATCTACACCGGTTCATTGGTAACCAGATTTGTCAAACATTGTCCCTTCACATATTCGCCGACAGACTGCGCGCTGAATTCTGGGAGCAAATATCATCCTTTTCCCAATTTATTTCCGAGTATTCCATACATTTGACAAAATAGAAATCCCAGATTGAAGTCACGTAAACCATTCTGGTCTAATACGTTCTTCAATATGAACATCAACGATAAAGAAAAAGGCAAGATTGAGTGCAACACTAATAAAATGTTTGATAGTGAACTGATTTCTAATCCCTTCTGAGAAAATTCAGGGTTTTGATCTTCTAAGAAAAATTGAGGCAGTTCTTAATCGTTTGAGAACAGGTCACAGTCGTACTAATAGCATGGTATCCAGAGTTGTAAATGTGGATATACAGAAGAAACAATACCGCATCTCATCAATAATTGTCCCATATATATGTTTCAAGATGGTTTTAGGGCTATATTCATGATGTTTCCGATTCTTCTTAGAATGGGTTAAAAATTTCAAAGAAATTTGATACGTATAATTTGTATTCAGTTCTCTTTTCTGCTTTTGTCTTTTTATTTTCAGATTCCATGTGGACAACTTGAAGAAGCATCTGTATTTATTAATAGAATACCACTCTTGAAGTAATGTACTCGTATTTAAGCTTATTGTTGTACAAACAACAACACTTATGCACCGAATTTTATGGCACGCCGTCACCAACCCATGCTAACATTTATTTTTTAAGCCAAAAAACCGAATATAAATATAGTATTCCTGAAAAATTCACTGAAATAGGTCATTAATTTTATCATTACAGTTCACACCACAGCAACAGCTGTATTACTGAAAGAGTAGTGAGAAACCAAAAATAAAGCAAATAGAGAAGTTGTTGAATATTTTCAGTGGACATCGTCTGATGGAACGATTGTCCTTCGTGAAAGCCGAGGTAGATTGCAGCACTTTCGAATCGGTTGCCGTCTGGATCCGGAGTACAATAATGCTTTCACAACACACAAAAGAATGTCACGGGCGTCCCAATCTTACCCGAATTTCCTTCTTTTATTGCTTGTTCTTAACAGTTGATGGAAGCTGCTCGAGCTCTCCATTGGTCATTTTTCAATTTCATGGCCACTTGCGATAAAACTTCACCGGAATGATTTCGCAATTTTACGGTCAAATTCACGTTAGGAAGATTGTAGCTCAATGAATTTCGACCCCTGGAATAAAACCCAAATTGCATTCGGTATTGCTGAAAACGTATGGGTTCTTTAGTTTTTATTAGTAGGGAGTAGTTCATGGAGGAAAGCAGTAATGTCTTCCGGAATATCGAGATGGTTTAAGAAATTGCTAGGGGAAATTTTTCTCAGGTCTTTCAAGTATCAAGTTGAATTTAATGGAGTTGGTTTTATGTGAGAGCATTATAGTGGAATTAGGGGTGCAATAAAGTTTCAGAACCTGAAGAAGGCTAGTTTTGACTCATTATATCTTAGAATAAGAAGATGTATTGAGCTGAGAATTCTGGATTCATATTCAAAAGATCGTGCTGGATCAAGTGTTTTACATTTTCCTAGTTCTTCGTTGAGACATTTGATTAATGCGGTAAGGCCTCATAAGTTTCTCTGTCAAAGATCGATGGTTCCGTTAATTTTGTAGAACGTTGCTCCGTCCTGTTAAAAGTAAACGTTGTCCAGATCTCTGATTGCCGATTCAGGTCTGGAACATTATAAATCATCTGTCATAAGTGCAAGCTCTTTTCCTAATTTCAAGTACATAGCCTCATTTCCGTGCAAATGTGCTCCAGTAACCATACCGGGTTATGAACTGCAATAAACAGATACTCGTTGAACACGGCGAGGCTGATCATATTTGGTTTTCCGACCCCAGCATTTTCATCTTTCAATCGAAAAAAAGGATGAATGTCAAATTTTATGTGGAGTGGTAGATATTACAGTGACTATTGAAGTTGAATGTAATTCGAAGGTTTATATAAATGGCGATAGACATTCGTCAATATGTATTTTCTCTATTTCAGTGTCGTAATGAGTTCATTACAGTACTAAAAACAGTGCCGTAATGAACTCATTACCTACAGCATTGTTTTTAGTTATGTTTTTCGTTTTGTGGTTGAAACACTGTCATCCTAGCCTTTCTTATGTCAACACGCGTCAATTCTATGTCAATTGTCAATATTAAAATATGAAGAGATTTGAACCCATTATTCAAATTCTATAATCTGTTAATTTTCGTATAAGTCACACCAACTGTGAAAATAAAATACAAAGGGCACTAGGAGGTATAATCTGAATTTTTCATTGAATTCCGATAAATTTCTCACAATTCTTAACTGAAATGGAGAAAATATCGTCTAATACTCGTTGTAGAAGGCAATTCCGACACTCATGCGTTTAAAAACTCGCTCCTTCGTCCCTCGTTTTTGAAATTCGCATTCGTGTTGGAATAGGTGCCCATTTTGCAACTTGTTTCAGAATATACTATTACATCATCATTTGAATTTTGCAGGACATTTTCAGTTGACCATTTCAACTGAATAACTATATATGCAGCGTAATAAATCTGCAAATGAGTAGTTTTTAATATGTTCTATATAAATAACACATTTCAACGTATTTTTGCTGTGAATTTTCAACAATTTTACTTCGTTGCCATAATTCTGACCAAAAACAATATTGTTCATTCTTCATACTCATTTATTATTATTATTATTAATGATAATTGTCAGTCGATAATTTTTCCTCTGCTATTTTTTAAATGAAATAAGTATTATATCACAACCTTCCACAACTATGGATGATGATTTCCCTTTGAATGGGTTCCATAGCAGACTTCAAACATCAGAAGATCTGATAAAATCGTCACTTGGACCGCAAGACCCGATTCGAAGAATCCTCCTTGCAGATTGGCGACAAATTTTGTGTTTTGGATCTGAATAAAGAGGGTATTTCTAAGGACTAAAGTGATTATATTTCTAAATTAGCAAAGTACTATAGTGCTGAGATTATTCTTCTTCAAGAGACACATGCGGATACTGAAAAAAATTTCGCGAAAGAGGAACAATAAAAGGTTATGTATTCATCACCTCAAAAATTTGTTTATGCCGACGACATTGCTATTGCTTACCAACATTCGGATTTCCATACTCTGGAAAACATATTTTCATCTGATTTGGAAATTTTAAAGAATTATTTTATTGAATGGCGATTATGTCCAAATCCCAACAAAATCTTGATTCCATCTGAATAATCATGAAAAATATAGGAAATTAGCTGTAACTTTCAATGATTCTACTATCGAACATAATTTCTATCCAAAATACTCGAGAGTTAAATTATATTCATCTCTCACTTACAAGGCTCATTTCAATGATCTGAGCCTAAAACTGAAAACTAGGAATAATATTGTTCAGAAATTAGCTGGATCGTCTTGGGGTGCTGATGCTTCCACTCTTCGCACAGCATCTCTAGCCCTAGTCTTTTCTGCAGCTGAGTATTGTTGCTCTGTTTGGTTTAATAGTGCACATACACAAAAAATTGATGCACAATTGAATACATCCATGAGAATAATTACTGGCACCATAAGATCTACACCGGTTCATTGATTACCAGTTTTGTCTAATATTGTCCCTCCCCATATTCGCAGACAGAATGCAGCTCTGAATTCTTGGAACAAATATCATTCTTTTCCCAATTATTTCATATCTTCCACGAAATAGAATTCCCAGATTGATGTCACGTAAACCATTATGGCATAATACGTCCTTCGATATGAACATAAGTGATAAAGAATTATGGAAGACTGAGTGGAACTCTTACGAAATGTTCAATAAGTATCTCGTTTCAGATCCTTCTGAAAAAGTTCCTGATTTTGATCTTCCAAAAAAAATTTGGACAATTCTTAATCGTTTGAGCACAGGTCATGGTCGTACCAATAGCATGCTATTTAGATGGAACTCAGTTCCTAGCGCAAGTTGTGAATGTGGAGAAGCAGAAGAAACAATACCTCATCTCATCAATAGCTGTCCCATATATACATTTCAAGATGGTTTTAGGGTTATTCATGATGTTTCCGACTCTTTCTTGGAATGGGTTATAAATTTCAAACGAATATGATACGTAATCTTGTTATTCAGTTCTTTTTTCTGCTTTCGTCTTTTTATTTCCAGATTCAATGTGAGCAACTTGAAGAAGTCTCTGTCTCCATCAATAGAAGACCACTCTTGAAGAAAGAAGTCCCTAAAATATATTTCAGCTTATTTTTGTATTTTCACACTTAGAAAGGGAGCCAGGGTTTTTTACTGGGGTTTTTTCCCTAGGCTATTATGTCATACGTCGAATTCTATGACACCCCGTCACTAAACCTTGATCTATATGCTTTATTGTTTGCTAACTAAATATTCTCAGCCAAAAGTTCAGAAGAATATATATATATATATATATTTGAATTCATTTTTACCTAGTTATCTATATATATCAACGTGTTCGAATTTGTTTGTTGGGTGTCTAGGTTATAATTGAAAAAAAAAAAAAAAAAGTCACATGTAGTATACAGTGTTCCATGCAAAGATTGTGACAAAGAATATATAGGTCAGACTTCACAAAGATTACAAGAACATTTAAATGCACATGAATACACCAAAAACGCAACCACAGCACTGAACAAACATAAAAAAAAAAAAAAAAAACACGACTTTAATTACGAGGACACAAAAATCTATTGAACAGCTATTGAACATCAACAAAAAAGTAGGGAAATATTAGAAATGATACACATCCAAATGAATAACGAAAATACAGTAAACGACAAGTTAGACACAAAAAATCTCAGTCGTATTTATATGCCCTTACTGAAGCGACCACAAAATTAAAGAAGAAGAATAACAATCATAAGAAACACACAGTGACATGGAATCGACAGTACAGACTCGACAACACCTAACAGACCACAATGACAATTAGTGAGATGTTTGCATGAAATTTTTATTTTATTTAATTAATGTACATAATTTCTAGATGTTTCAAATCAATTGTGATGTATTTTACACTGAAGAAGGCGGATGCGCCGAAACGTTTGTATGAATAAATTATTTCACATTTTTCAATTATAACCTAGACACCCAACAAACAAATTCGAACACTTTGATATATATATATATATTATTACTAGATCATTCAATTTGAATTATTTATTCGTTCAGTATATGGAACAGATTATTATTAATACTAGTATATTTGCCTTTGCTAGAATTTGAATCCTTTTTATAGAAACTTAGAAAATTTCCTTAATCTATTTTCCTTGGCAAGGGTGCACGATAAACAGGCACAGGGGTTGTGATAGTGTGAGCATTGACCCTTTAATCAGTTGGCTTTCTCTGCTTTCGATATTCATCGAAATCGTATAGTTTGCGACGAGTAATCTTTACTAGTTTTCAAGTAAAATTAATCCTCTTACAGAAGGTTATTTAAGTGAGTACATACCAGTGGTTCATATTGATGGTTGATATATTTCAGTCGTATAGTTATTTTTGTTTCAAAAAACCGTCATATTCCTATTTAGATAGATTCAATGAGCAAGTTATCAGTCTATTTGAAACTCCTGTTTTCAATGAACACGTAATACAAGTTCACAAAAGTAGGTGTTTCGAGTTTATTATGCTAAGATATTTTCAACGTTGACAACACCCTTATATCTTGTATAGAGAGAACAATCAATAACACCATGGCGATGAAACTCATTTATTTAAAGATTTCATTGAAGTTTGTAGATTGTTTCAGTGGCTGCCAAAATAGAATATGCACTAGCAACCAATTTACAGATCGCTGACGCAACCAAGAATTGGATAAATTTTACAAGGAAGAAAACAAAACAAAAAGGGAATTATAAAATGAATAATAATATTACGAGATCAATGATTTTTTATATTTTATGTTTCGTTTGTTCCTTTTTAGGTATAAATGTTTTATAAGTACAGAAAATTGAGGAATCTATGTTAATTTCCAACCTATTACTGTGTTTGTAGGGAAGATTCGTCCACAATACTTAGGTTGAATCTCCATTCATTGAAGCCCAGCGGGTAGTTGCCTGAACTGAAAACCAACAAAAATATATCTTCGGGTAGAGTGTCTTAATTATTTCCAATGATAAACATAGAGATGTGACAGTGATATAAGAGGGTCGTGAAGAAGAAGACAAAACCATATTCCTCAGCCGATAGATTTTTCTGAGAGGATTTTATACGCCCACATAAAAATACTGATCTGATATCAACACCAAAGTATAAGTGTCGAGAGGGAAATGGGATAATAACGCATATAGTCCTCCATGACCCAACAATCCTTGGATCTCCCAACCCTAAGAACGGTGAAGATCCCGGGCACATCTTCATCCAGCACATCGGAGAAAATATAATTCCACCTTTCCATCGATTTTCCTGGTGAACAGAGGCACAACGACGTCGAAAGCGGGTCTTTATTATTTTAGAACCGCAAGGAATACGACTGACAAAGGAAACGGGCATAAATCCCAGCGAACCGACGTCGTATAACGGTGAAACGTTTTCAAACATATAGAAACCATTTCATTTGGAAATGTCGAGAGGGCGGAAATGCCAAGGTGTCATGATATTCCGAATCTGCCCGGGCTTCAACTACACAACTTATATATTTGTCAAACGGAGTTCCTGAGGATTTCAATTATGCGGATCCATAGCGAGAACAATATGGCGGGCGTGAGCTGAAGTTGATCCGGTGTCAAAGTGATGGAAACTTTCGCATTGTAGTGGGAGGTGCTCGAAGCAAATTGAGTAGACTGTCACTGGAAGATTGTCGGTAATTTTATACTATTCATTAAGTCCTTCGTCACAAGTTTCGCCCACGTTTGAACTACTGGTTTTTAGAGTTTGGCGGAGAAGGATTTTCTCGAGGACTCTTCCGAATTGCTGGGATGGTTGAATCTTCCGCCGACGTTCTGAAGTTTCACTCCATCTTGTAATGCGAGAACAAGACGCGAACTTCACTTGCAGATAGAACTTCGTGACACCACTTTTCATTAAATGAGAGATATTGCTTGTAAAAAAATGGGATGCCAGCGTGTTCTGTCAATTATAAATATTCAAATAAAGCAGGGAACAGCTTTTATGATTTGAGCGGGATTGTTCTACTAAAATAGATTGCTATTCTACCAAATCTCTGTAATTTCCGAATATCGGGCCGAAAATGGCAACAATCGATTGGGTATGTCATCTTTATGAAGAATACAGGTTCAAATTTGAGAAGGTTCGTCTTGTCGGCCGTATATTTTCCATCTTCCTAAAGGAAGAGCAAGAGTTTTTGTCTTTTCTGAACAGGTTAACTGTCCAAATATCTAGATAATTAATTGAAAAACGGTCTTCTTCAAGGATCAGTTATAGCTCCTTTACTTTTCAATTTATATTTAAGTGATTTTGCCAAGACATCATCTCAGAAATTTGTTGACATTGCTATTGTTGACCAACATTTGGATTTCCATACTCTGGAAAACATACTGTCATCTGATTTGGAAATTTTTAAAGAATTATTTTATTGAGTGGCGGTCATGTCCAAATCCCAACAAGACAGAGATATCTTATCTCCATCTGAATAATCATGAAAAATATAAATGAAATTAGCTGTAACTTTCAATGATTCTCCTATCGAACATGATTTCTATCCAAAATACTAAGGAGTTAGATTAGATTCATCTCTCAATTACAAGGCTCATTAAATGAACTGTGCCTAAAACTGAAAACTAGGAATAATTTTCTTCAGAAATTAGCTGGATAGTCTTGGGGTGCTGATGCTTCCACTCTTCGCAAAGCATCTCTAGCCCTAGTCTTTTCTGCAGCTGAGTATTGTTGCTCTGTTTGGTTTAATAGTGCACTTACACAAATAATCGATGCACAGTTGAATACATTCATAGGAATAATTACTGGCACCATAAGATCTATACCTGTTCATTGGTTACCAGTTTTGGATAACATCAACTTCTAGAACTGGTTTAGACAATATATTAACTAACCTCAAAACATCATTTACAGTTGATATTCTACATTCAAATATCTCAGATCATAAAGGGCAAAAATTGACATTCTCAACAACATTGGAACACAAACCAAAACAAGTGTACCGAAGGTGTTTTTCCCCAGAGAACAAGGAAAATTTTATGCATAGACTATCACAACAAAACTGGGAAATTGTCAAGGAGTGTGCAGAAAACAATATGAATGGACAATGGGAAGCATTAATTGGATTATATCTGAGGTTGTTTTATGAATGTTTTCCCTGAAATTTCAACAAGATGGGCGAAGAAAACAGGTGTTTAAGAAGGACCCTGAAGTAGTAGAGTGCAGAAGGAAACTGGAGTTGTGGGAAATATTAAAATCTAAAAACCCAATGGCAAAAACAGGATACAATGCTATGAAAAAGGAATATAATGATATGTTAGCCAAAAAGCGAGCCATGGCTCATGAACAAAAGTTGAGGAAATCTGACAATAAAACAAAGTGTATGTGGGGTATATTCAGAGACTTGAAAGGACTGAACAAAAGGAGTGACTTTGCATTTGAGGGTGATCCAATCAGCGTAGCCAACCAGTACAATGACTTTTTAATAGGAGTCATACCGAATCTGATGAGGAATAGAAAAATCAATGATTTCACCTGCGACATCCCTGAAAACATGAGGTCAATATACTTGGTACCTACTACTACGGGAGAAATTAGATAACTAGCTGCCAGAATGAAAAATGAACTCACTAGTGGAGATGATGAGATACCAACCAGCCTTGTGAAGTCATCTATAACAGAAGTAGCTGAAATTTTGAGCTATATCATAAATAATTCCTTCAAATGTGGGATATTTCCAAAGCAGCTCAAACTTGCTTTGATTTCTCCTATATTCAAAAAAGGGGATGATCAACAGTTTGAGAATTACAGGCCAGTAAGTGTTCTTCCATCTTTTTCCAAACTTTTTGAAATGGATATATATGATAGATTAATACAGTTCATTAAATGCTGCAACATTTTGAGCAGCCATCAACATGGGTATGTAAAAGAGAAATCTGTGATAACTGCTATTTTACAATTCACTGAGCGTATAATGCAAGTTTTTGAGAAGGGTGGATTGCTTTTGGGATTATTTTTAGATCTGTCGAAAGCTTTTGACTGTCTCAGACATCAACATATACTGAACAAGCTGGAAAGGTATGGGATCAGAGGAAATGCTTTGGAATGGATTAGATCATACTTAAGTGAAAGAAATCAAAGAATTAAAATCGTCAAAGATGGAAGAGTTAGCAGATACGATATCTAGGAGAATCATATGGGCGTACCACAGGGTAGCATAGTGGGGCCACTGCTGTTCATTTTATATGTGAACGATATAGTTGGTATAATTCAATCTAGAGGTGCATGTCAGATCACAAGTTATGCAGATGACACAAATATATTAATATCAGATGCTATCTATCCTGATCTTATAACAGAGGCTTCCAGTCTGTTTCAACAATTGGGAAGGTGGTTTTTGGTTAATGGGTTGATTATGAATACTGACAAAACTGATGTTCTTCTGTTTCGAACTGAACAACAAAGAATTGAGACACTAATAGCACGCTTTTCAGATGGAACTCAGTTCCAAGCGCAAGTTGTGAATGTGCAGAAGCAGAAGAAACAATACCTCATCTCATCAATAATTGTCTTATATATAAATTTCAAGATAGTTTTAGGGCAATTCATAATGTTTCCAATTCTTTCTTGGAATGGGTTATAAATTGCAAACGAATATGATACGTATTTTTGTTATTCAGTTCTCTTTTCTGCTTTTGTCTTTTTATTTCCAGATTCGATGTGGACAACTTGAAGAAGTCTCTGTCTCCATCAATAGAAGACCACCACTTTTGAAGTAAGAAGTCCCTAAAATATATTTCAGCTTATTTTTGTACTCTCACACTTAGGCGGGAAGCCAGGGTTTTTTTCTGGGATTTTTTCCCTAGGCTTTCATGTGATACGCCGAATTGTATGACACCCCTTCACTAACCCCTGACCTATATGCTTTATTGTTTGCTAACTAAATATTTTAAGCCAAAAGTTCAAAAGAAAATATATATTTTTGGCCCGCATCCGTCTAATGGTTCAGGAATTTTGAGCAACCTCTATCTCCTAAAATATTGATCGAATCAACTTGTAACTTGGAAGATATTTAAATTAGGACAGCAGAGCTAGAAAGGGCAATGAAAATATCAGGGAATTACTGCAACAAAACATATGAGGAATATCCGGCTTTTGAGTGCATATTCCTAGTGGTACAGATAACTATTGTTGCGTTGAAATGTCTGAAATTTTCAATCAATTGAATTCGACTTCCTCATGAAGAATCTGGGGTAAAATTTGAGTATGTCCTGTCGGCTGGTCGTATACTATCTATTTTTCCCGGAGGAGATAAACTAGAGCTTTTATATTTTCAAAATAGGTCCAAATATCTTGGTCAAGTTATTGGGCAGAATCCGCCGAATCAATCAACAGTTATGAACATTTGGAATTTGGTTTCCTCAATGAATTCAGGATTATACTTTCCCATCTAACTTGGATGAAAATTGAATGAGGTTAAAGCAAATAGGTTTACAAATTTCCATCACGTTAGAAAATTCATCATGCAAAACATTTTCTGAACATTTTTTAGTTGCTATTCCAGAAGATTGTCTTCAGAGATCCACACAATTTGAAATGAAAATCGAGGATTTTTAAATTTCAGCGTCATACAATCCTACTGTATAAAGCTAAAAGATTTTTCCCAATAACGAGAGTAGTTAAATATTTGATTAATCAGCCTATTCTGTGAATTGGCAGATCCTAGGTCATCTCGTACGATAGTAATTGCATCTACGGGACGACCGGAAAGATTCAACTTCAACAAAGCATTCTTAATCAGAGTGTCGAATCTAATACTTCGAGAGCATTTTTGACTTGTTATTGAAAAATTACAGACATTTAGACAAAATGATACTCACTATCCGCATGGAACAAGTGCACTACCATAACCATTTTTCGGTTTTTCGACTTATTAAAACTTCGATTGAGACCTCAAAAACCCAGTATTTTCCAAGAGAAACAGTTAAACATCAACAATGTGGCTGTAGAGTTGTTTGATACTTTGTGCCCAGAAAAGGAAACGCCAGCGTTCATAAAACAAAATTTCATCAGTAAAACGGCTATATAAGAGTTATGATTCTGAAGATTTGCTCATAACCTTCATTTAACTCTACAATATTCAGGAGCGCATATAAACGGTGATTCCTTGAAACGTTGAATTCACGCTTCCTACTATAAATACTATGCATTCTTGTGCCATCTGCAAGGATAATTTCCACAGTTATCTTCAATTTACTTCTGGCATGCGTCGAATACAGTCGAATACTATAAGGATGGTAGCATTGTGAAGTGAGTAGAAATTAAGAAAGATCAGATTCACGTCACAACATATAAATAAATGAAATTAAGAGAGTATTAATTTGAGTTGAAGATAACATTATTGCCTTGTCGTAAAGGCAGGGGCATCAGCTCTCTCTTTCTATAATACTCGTAGGACCATAACTCGAATTTGCATGATCATTGAAGAAGTTACTTTATACCAAGCTGAATACATGGAGTGTTTCAAAAGTACTTACGGTAAGGCTTATCTCTTGAAGTTCTTGATCGAATTTCATGGAAATTCGAAAATAGGAATTTGGGTGAATTTTGAATTAACGGAAAAATTTGATTTCATACTGATACATTACAAAGGAATAAATGCTTAGTTACCGTAACTGTAAAAATTGTCATTACTCCCTTGGGAGTTAAACAGGGCAGTTATAGATCTTTAACTCCCTCTAAAGTGTTCACAAAAACAAACCGAATTGCAAGGATTTTCTATTAAACGGTTGTCACTGTTAATGACTGTCTTCAAACTTGCAGTTTTCTTTTTCAATTCCATGCTGTCGGCCAAATACCCTTCTTTCTCTTCAATGTTGTCATATTTGCTCCTGCAGTGACCAAGGCAGAAGTTCTTCGCAGACAATGTCCTGTGAATGTTTCTGGATTCCAAAAAACTAGCAATTTTACTTGGAATTTTCCCGAATGTATTTTTTCCAATCGGTTGAACTGAGCAACGTTCTCCGGGATACGTTAAAAAAAGTCTCTCCGGGCCCGATGGACGTAGAAGCATATACTTCCTCACTAGACTTAAGGCAGAGAACTCGTTTTCTTCCACAATAGTAAATCTCTTACGGATATCTGTTTTATTTTCCGGAATGTCAACCACCATAACAGAGCCCCTATCTTCGATGTGATTAATTTTCATATTCAAAAGTTCTTGACATCTACAGCCCCCGAAATAACCCATAATCAAAACAATCTGTGGAACAGAACAATAAATGTGCAATCGTTACAGTTTGCATTACATGTCTTATGAAGTAAGTATTCTTTCTCAGACGCATTCTTCAAAAATTTGACAATATCTTCCCGACTAAACACTTGAGACTTTTTTGGCTCATAGCCTTCAATTTTGCGTTTGACAAACGCTTCCAATTCGTGAAATTTACTTCCATCTATGTCAACATGTATTCTTATCATCAATTTTAGCATTGACCACTTAGTCCACAGCGAATTAAGACTATACAATTCAGACTGTAAGAAAAATTTTTAACTATCCATACGGTTAACTTCCATCCACTGCAGAAATTTGTCATATTCCTTTTTGTACTTAAGTTCCTAGTCCTTAGTCGGTAGTAGTAATGAACGAGCTTGTTCAGCCTTTTTCAACAAATCTCTTGAAATCTCAATTCTCTCTGAGTTTGCATTCATTTTCACAAATTTCAATATGGTGAGAAACACGATATGACAAATATCTACAATGTTGTCAGTGACATTTTCATGGCAACCATGCCTACTTAATTCTCAATGAAAATAATTCGTTTTGTTTTGAAAAACAAAACCATTTGGTTTTTATATTTCATGCAGTATGAAATAAAATTAATTATCTATCTTGTGAGTTTCACCACCTCGGGCAACGCAAAAATCTGTTGCCCTCTGTGGCTAAAACTCTCATAACTCCCTTGATACATAAATAACTATCCACTTACGAAGAGTTTTCGGTTATATCGAAAGTAAATATAAAATTAATATTTTTAAATGTATTTGCATATACTTATGGATTTTATAATTCATTCTCAGAGGATCCGCTTGAAAAATTTTTGTCTTACATTCACCACAAAATCTAAATTGCCATTTGCTGTATTCATTGTTAGTGATGTCTAGCACCTTCTTTAATATTTAATCCAGAATAATATTCCATAATAAATAAAGAAAAAGTTTTCCATCGCTCTTCGGTATATTTTGACCGTTGAAATAGGTAAAGTATTTTCTGTCAGGACCTGTTAAATTGAAGACTTGTCTTTATGAAGAGCTGGTTTTTATAGCTTCAGGCTTTCAGGGTTCATCAAATTATATCTATTCTAACATAGGAATATGCTGCAAATTGAGCTCATATGAGTTTTAAAAAACTTCGAACCCAGACTCCTAGATTTGTTTTATACCTTTATTATCTTTATTTCATACACCGATTCAACCTTGTTCATAAACTTAAGAGATAATAGAATTTGACTTAGTTTTAATATTTCTGAATGTTTGTTATGATGCATGGTTAATTAAAATTCAATCAATATTGAAACTGGAAGATATAAGCTCATAAACAAGAAAGATTAGAATAGAATGCAATTTCTGACCATAATCATTTCATACTGAATTGAATAATTTAAAACTATCGATATTATCCTAAAAATCTTTCCACTTTTTTTTTTTCGAAGATACAAATAACTTTTGACAGTTTCAAACAGAATCAAAACAACAAGGAACCACAGAATACTTTTTTATTTGGAACTACCCACCACAGAGACGTTATAATATTTTAATGTGATAATAATTCATTCTAATTATTCTGAGGAAAATTATAACTAAAGATCAATAATAGTTACAGATATTATCTTTCATTTAAAAAACATTGCATATATTAATTCTTTCTCTCATGGGGTTCGGTGATAAATTAATATTCTATGGTAAGGTATTAAAATTTGACATAATCTATGAATAACCATTATTCAATATTTATGTTCTTGTTTACGTTATTTACTCTGATTATAAAAATCAGTAATTATAGTCTAAACAGAATAGATTCATATTAATGATTTAACAAAAAATTTTTATCAAAGAACACCTAGTTGATTTTCCAAAATCAAATTTAGGTATTTCTTCAAGACAGTATAATTGCACACCTAAATCTGGAAATACTTGTAATCTATCCAGGTAAATTGTTATTGGGATTCAGTACAGAAAATACCTGTTCACTGGTCTCTGTCAAGGAGAAGAAACTTCAGGAATATCAGTGTTTGGAAAATCATAGATGATTTTTTCTGGCTTTGAGTGAAAAGAAAGCACAGTGACAACCTCTTGCATTGGAAGTTTCATAGAAATGATGGTTATCATGATTTGGAAATTTGGCTTAAGAAGAAATTACAAATGTATGATGATAACATTATATGGCTTGAAAATTAGTCCGAAGAGATGGAATCAAAGGTTCACAGAAGAAATAAGAAAGCTTGGCTTAGAAAATATACACCTGGAGAAAGAACGGCACAATGGCTATACTAGTAATATATGTAGATGACATTCTAGTAGCTAGCAATGATCAAGGAAAACTTCAAGAGATCAAAATTCACTTAGGCAAAGCCTTTGAGATGAAGGATCTTGGAGAACCTAGAAGTTTTTTGGAATTGGCATCATGAGGAATAAAGTTGAGAGGTACACAATATTGAACCAATCAACTTATACATGGAACATTCTAGAAAAATTCAATATGAGAGAATGTAACCCACAAGGAACTCTATGGTGACAAGACGAGTTGAAAATAAAAATAAGAAAAAACACTCTAGAAATATTAAATAATCAACAAACTGTCAAAGTCCCATATAGAGAAGCAATAGGGAGCTTGATGTATTTGGCAAATGGAACACGACCAGATATAGCATTTGCCGTGAACTATTTGGCCAGAAAACAATTAGAACCCACTGAAGCTGATTGGAAAATGTGAAAAGAATTTTCAGATACCTAAGAGGAACTATTAATTCAGGGTTGAAGTATACTACTGAAAAGAAAATCTGGAAGCATTTACCGATGCAAGCTTCAGAGATCATGGTGATTCCACTTCTACTAGTGGATACGTGATAAAATTGTTTGGTGATATAATATCATGGAGAAGTCACAAACAATCTTATGTTACACTATCTACTTGTCAAGCTGAATATTTAGCCATGAGTGATGTATGCCAAGAACTTATATCTCTGGACAAAGCTTTTGTGATGGGAAAAACTCTATTTCCCATAACAGTCTGGTGCGACAATAAGTCCGCAGGTGATTGGACAAAGAAGGATGGTAGTCACAAACTGAAACATGTTCGACGACAGCTTGATTGATATAAATGAAAGTCTATTCCAGAGGGAAAAGACCGGAGCTAGAAGACATATGGCTGAGACACATGGTGATTTTATCAAACAATGTGTCGAAGAGAAGAAGGTTATAGTTCAATGGATTGCAAGTAAAGAAATGCAGACATTATGACTAAACCTTTGTCTTTGGAAGCTCATAAATATCTCACTGATAAAATATTAAATTGAAATGTATATTAATATTTTGATGTTTAAAGTATTTTTTCAGTAAACTGATAGCGAAAGAGATGGCATGTCCAGTTATGGCAAAGGGAGGGAGTGTTGGAAATATCTAGACAACCAACAATACATGAGCTGACCTATGAGACCACGTCACCCTCTAATGCGCATTGTGGCGGCGCCATGGTTTCTAAGTACTTGAGCTGATTAAGACTCTCGAATATATTCATTCTAAGACGTTTGGTTGTAATAACTGAAATAAAGAATTGTTCTTGAATACTGTGTTATCTGTGATTTCCTAACTCCAAGTTAAAACATATTCTCAAAAACATTTTCTGAACATTTTTTAGTTGCTATTCCAGAAGATTGTCTTCAGAGATCCACACAATTTGAAATGAAAATCGAGGATATTTTTAAATTTCAGCGTCATACAATCCTACTGTATAAAGCTGAAAGATTTTTCCCAATAACGAGAGTAGTTATATATTTGATTAATCAGCGTATTCTGAGGTCATCTCGTACGATAGTAATTGCATCTACGGAACCGGAAAGATTCAACTTCAACAAAGCATTCTTAATCAGAGTGTCAAATCTAATACTTCGAGAGCTCATAACCTTTAGACAATTTAACAAGTGCACTACCATAACTATTCTTCGGTTTTTCGACTTATTAAAACTTCGATTGAGACCTCAAAAAACCCAGTATTTTCATTAAACATCAAAATGTGGCGTAGAGTGTTTGATACTTTGTGCCCAGAAAAGGAAACGCCAGCGTTCATAAAACAAAATTTCATCAGAAAACGGCTTGAGTTATGATTCTGAAGATTTGCTCATAACCTTCCTACTTCAGGAGCGCATAAAACGGTGATTCCTATGCATTCTTGCATGCCATCTGCAAGGATAATTTCCACAGTCACATCATATAAATAAATAGGGTAACTCATGAAAAAATGAAGTTGGTGTTGAAAACAAAACAGATCAATCGGAACATAATTGTTTCATTGAGTTTTATCGGTTCTATTATTCCATAAAAACACCCTGTTACCTTGTGAATTCACCTTATGAACACAATCTACAGGTTCATACAGATTTGACTACATGCTTACAAAACTACCCTCTTTTCCTATTCAAATTTCTGGTGGAGTTACAACCCTGTCAAGGGGTTTGCTAGTAGAAACATACTTTGTATACCAGGTCATGTCTGTCATATAATATCGACAAATTCTGATTCTTAGTTGGGTTATTGAGGGTGGGCACTTTCAAATGAGTCACCCTGTATGCGTATTATCATAATGAATCACGACAACAGTCTGCCTCAAAAACGTTATACCTTCTGGGAGTTCATTTCGTCGGATGAATTACCCGCAGTCACAAATGCTCAATAATGAACGAAAGTAATGTTTGCTTTCCTTGGAATACGAACCGAGACGGCAAATTTCGTGTTCGTTGAAAACTTATGAGACGAAGAAGGGCGAGGAATGTTGAGGAGAAAGCTTCTCTGTTCGGTAAATATCCAGTAGCAAACTTAATATCCGGTTGCGACAGTTAATCAGATGTTGGAAGTTTATTTTCTATGAAAAATTCATCCAGGTTAGCGTCCACTTTTACGAACGTTCATCACCTGTATATTGCTCTGAAATCCGGTTTACCTTGCAATCAATAATTTAGAAAGAACTGCAGAGGAATAAGAAATGACTTTCCTAATTGCACGGGGAACGTCAGAACTGGCTGTCCTGTTTTATTATTTAAACATACTACTCGACCACATTAATCCGTGTTGTGAGTTATAAATATAAAGGTCCATAATGCGGAGAGGTTTCTCTAAGCTTCAGTGTCCATTAGAGGATGCATCATCTGAAGAGATATTAATAGAATTCAATATTTGATGAACGTAATGAATAGAAAATTTATGAGCTCATGTAAGGTGAAAATTGATGTGATTTTAATGGAAAAAGTTGAAATCAAATTAAAGCTATCTGAGTCGAAGATAGTTATTTATTTTTTTTATTTATTCCTCAATATTCCCAAAATATCACAGGGTTCGTCATAGAATTCTCTAAAAATCTCTATCTATACAAACATATAAATAAAATATATCATTACACATACATATAAACCGTATAAGGCACACGAAAATCAACATTACATCTATATAACAAGTAAACAAATATAACAAGAAACTAGAGTTATTTAAAAGTGGTTCAGACACAAAGAAATTTTTGAGTGAAAACAAGGACTTGATTGTTTTAAGTAGCGACAAAGGTGCAGTTACAGTTGTGATGGAAGAACAATGAAAACTATTCTTAATACAAAAGACTTCGAAATAATCTCTTAAGACCCTACGCAGACATTAAAAACAAAGTGCAATAAATACAAAGATCAACTTAAAAAACTCAAATGTATAACAAAAGAGAAATCTAATGAAATGAAAACATGCATAAGACCGGATATCCCATGAGACCCATTATCTCGAGTATAAATAGCCTTCAAACACATTATCAAAATTTATTGCTGATATTTAAAAAAATTCATATGACGAAATAAACGAATATTACGTCAGAGACACTTTCCATTTTGCAACAACAACGAACAACTTTAAAATACCACAGAGATACTCATTGATTTCTCTCGATGTCGTGAATTTATTTGGCAATTTGGATAAAAATGATATCATTGGAGTGTTGAAACAAAATTGGAATCAAATAAAAAAACACACAAGTTTGAACAAAAAATTATTTTTAGAAATAACACTTTATCTGTTGGAATATAATTATTGCATCTTACGAGGGGAATATTACATACAAAGGTTTGATTGTGCAATGGGCTCAAAACTAAGTCCAATACTTGCCCAATATGTTATGGATCACTTAGTAAAATGCTGTATTCAAAAGTTACCAATGGAGTAACGATTTCTAAAAAAGTTTACCAGTCTGTACCAGTAGAGCAAACCCAAACAATATTGAACTGTTTCAACTCCTATTCAAGAAATTTACAATTTACCTTAGAAGTAGAAGATTCTGCCCATAGTATACAATTTTTGAACACAAGGGCACATAGACATGAAAATGGAGTAAGACTAGAATCGTATAGAAAAGGAACTAATTCTAATAAAATAATCCATTACGATTCCAACCATAACGTAAAAATGAAAATAAATGTAATGACAACTTCGTGCAGAGTCCATCTATAAGTGCCGTTCAGGCTAGATCTCCACTGATCTTCAATACTAATATAGAAGCACTCTCTGGAACTTTAACCTTTAGGATATCTAATTTTTCACACAAATTCTTCTTCAAATCCCAAGTGGGTGTTGAATGATCCGGCTACAACGTTAGAAGACTGAGAGACTGGACTGACTTCCCTAAAGAAATGGTTCATAATTCAGCTAGCTCTGGACGTTTGCACAACAAGGGATTCTGCTTCTGCAAGTTTCACCTGCCTTCAAAAGGTATGAAGAAGAATGCAATTTCCTTTCATTTAATTCGAACCGATTCTATCCCAGATATACTTGATTTAAAGCAGCTAAAGAAGTAATAAAATTCTAAACCTAAAGAATGAATACATGAAGAAGACAGACCCACACCCTGTATTATAATTCCAAATAATCAGATTTGAGAAAAAAAATTATAGTAGTTGCAAAGGTATTTTTGAAATCATGGTTGATAACTGTTGATAACTTCTCCGAAAGTTAATTACATGTTATAGAACATTCTGAACCGTCGAATGGAATTATGCTTCTCTTTGAATAAAGTATGTCTGAGGTAATCAAGAAGTTTTTCGATGTTCCTCTTGGGAATACAAAATTCACTAAGGAACTTAGTTGTGCGCAATTCATACAATATTCATATAGAGCTCACGAACAAACCAAACACTCATTCAACTTATACTAGCCTTTTAAGCAAACTTTATTGGAAAAATCTTATTTGAAGTCTTATACCTTGTTAGCGAAGTTGAACAGAAGGTTATTGAATAATCATTAGGGTTTCATCATCGTTAACATCTGAGCATGTTTCTGAAGAACGATTTAGATGTCGTAGCCGAATAAGAATAATATGAGTGAAAAATTTGTACAAGGTGTCCAGAAAGGGTATCGGGTATTTGTTATCGCACCATATTTGGAACGGGGCGTCTAAATGGAGCGGAGAGGGGTTCGTACGAACAGTACTCGGGGACACATCGCGCATTTTGCGTATAAACGTATTATCGTAATGGTGATTCAATAGTGACTGCTCAACGTCTCTATCGTGCGGAATATCATATACGCCACGCGCCAAGTGACGATAGCATTAGGGAATGGATCAGGATGTTCGAGAATACAGGTGTAACAGATAAAATTCAAATCTCTGGTCGTCGTCGTTCAGTTCGCGATGAAGGAACAACTGAAGAAGTTGAGGCGTCGGTTCGTCAAAGTACGTCTTTATCCATCCGAAAGCGAAGCCAACCGTTGAACACCAAAAAATCGTCTGTACATTCGATTTTGAAGAAAAACTTACATCTCAAAGTCTATAAAATTCAATTAGTTCAAGGATTGGGGGATGCGGACTATGCTAATCGTTCACGATTTAGTTTTTGGGCGAGATGAATCCTTTTAGTTACTGTAAGCCACACAAATAGCGCATGTATGTCAAAACCTTCTGACTACGTATAATCTCAAAAATGTCAGGCTTTACTATAGAGCTGTCAACTGGCAGATTGCAACACTTGGGTTGTCTAATCCCGAAATATAAAAGGCAACACTTGTATTAATCATTAAACACCTCCTCGTAAGGAAAACACCTAGCTTCCCAAAATAACATGGTACAAAGCTAATATTAAGGGATATTCTGGTATTTGATGAGGTTTAATGTATGAAGGAAAAATTCTCAGAATTTTCACATAACCTAACGATTTTCTCGAAATTCTGCTAACGTATTTGTTTCAACATCATGTGAACATCTTCCAAGTATCCAATTTATCTGATGGATATTCTAGGAGTCATTGAGGAAACCAAGTTTAAGTTGTTTATAACTGATAAACAATTCGACGGATTATTTTTAAAAGCAATCCCGACCGAGATATTTTGACAATCAACCTATTCTGAGACCATTGTCGAAAATAAAACACTTCATTCAATGAACAAGAGCTCAAAGAGGCACATAAAATTCCCAAAGAGAAAAGACTCGAGTACACCATGAGATTTTCCCGATATTATCAACTCAACCATTCTTGAACTGTCAAAAAGTATGTCAAATATGCTCACAAGAATAGAGATCCTCTGTGGATTTTATTAGGAAGAAAGTTATGTGCAGTGAGGGTAATTCTCCTTTAGGGAGCTAAATAATCCGAGAGGAAACTGGATTGAATGAACATTGAATGAAACAAGTATTTCGTCTTTCAATCAAGAATAAAATAGAACCAAATTATTGTTTCATTGAATATTTCTGTCAAAAATAGAATAATCGTTTCAATTAATATATCTTTCAAGAATGGAATAATAAAGCAAGCAGGCAGAAATTATAATATCCAAGGAGAATGAAAAAAATTGTAACATTTATGGACTTACATTTGACAAAACTCATTTTATTGGAACACAATTCACTGTTTCAAATGCATCGAAATATATGAGTTTATATTCATGTCATGATATTAAACTGGTTAGTTCAAGGTTTTTATACATTTTCAGAGAAAGAAAGAAGTGAGTGTTCTATATGTAGTCTCTCTATTTAGTCTCACATTCATACATAGCAAATTTCAGCATCCACAACGACACTATTCCTAGTTCAGTAGGTTGCTTTAGCTAGAAACAGTTCAGAATCTGAAAAACTCTCGACTGCCAAGAGAATGGCTTCTAGATATCCTACTTGTTACACACCCCCACAATCTCAAAATACGATATTAATCATCTGAAGAGCCTCATACTGCTGATCGAACTTTGTTCAGAGAAAAGCCGATACCCAACAGATAATGAAGCTAAATATACGAAGTAGCTATGTCGTTCGAGGCATACATAAAGACATTCATAAACCAAATTAGATGACGATGATCAATCACCGAACAATGGCATTGTTCGTTGAAACAGACGTCTGTACAAGAGCAAAAAGGGGATCCGTACAGAAGGTGTATTTCAACTTTTGTCATTTGGGCCTTTATCAGGAATTCTGTCGACATCTTCCCTAGAACGAGGCCTTATCAACAGGAAGCCATCCCTAGAAAGGCGGTAGCTCATTAATCATGTTAAACTGGTGGAAAGTTATCGAGAACAGTGGAATATAGGTGCTTGAAACTTTTCCTGAACAGGGGAAGGATGAATCTAAATAATTGTCAGACTTTACCGTGTTCAGATTTCATGATATGGGGGATGCAAATTCTAATCAATCATTGATCAGGGTAAGTGTCTGCTGGGATAATTCATTTATTCATTCAAGCTACTGAGAAGGGATGCAAACTAGTGGTGTACCGGGAGTCCAAATTTGTCTAGTGAGGGGATCTCAAGATTCTGATGAGCTTAAATGTGATTGGAGCATTTCATGCTAGATTTTTGGGAGAATTGATTTGGTGAAAACATCCACCTATTCAGTTAATCCATTTCAAGCTCGCACAGAAAATTGGAAAATGAAAAGTTCTTATAGATAGATTGTTACGACCATGACCTGTACTCAAACGGTCGAGAACTGTTCGAATTTTTCGTGGAAAATCAAAACAAGGAATTTTTTCAGATGGATCAGGAATGAGATCTTTATAGAACATTTCGTAAGAGTTATCCTCAATCTTTCATTCTTTATCGCTGATGTTCATATTCAAGAACGTATTCCATCAGAATGGTTTACGTGGCTTCAATCTGAGAATTTGCTCCAAGAATTCAGAGCTGTAGTCTGTTTGCGAATAATTGGGGGGACAATATTAGACAAAACTGGTAACCAATGAAACGGTATACAACATCGGTATCGATGTGTTCAATTGTGCATCAATTTTTTGTGTATGTATACTATTAAACCAAAAAGCCCAACAATACTCAGCTGCAGAAGAGACTAAGGCTAGAGATGCTGTGCGAAGAGTGGAAGCATCAGCACCCCAAGATGATTCAGCCAATTTCTGAAGAACATTATTCCTAGTTTTCAGTTTCAAGCTCAGATCATCTAAATGAGCCTTTTAACTGAGAGATGAATCTAATTTAACTCCTTAGTATTCAGGATATAAATCATGTTCGATAATTGTTTCTTCATATTCTTCATTTTATATTATCAATACATCAACTTAGCGATTAGCGATTAATCTTGCATCAATTTTTGATGATGATGAGGCAAGGGGAGTAGCTTCACCTAATTTTCTCAACACGTCCCATGAACTCCTACTCGAATGTGTGAAATTCATTTTTGTTACAACACTATCTCATTTCTCTTTTCGGCTTGATAGTCTTTATACAAATTATCGGTTTCTTTAAATCAACCTGGAAAAAAATCCCCCCGGAAAAGAACTTTCATGCTGCGACTTTCACAACATCTATGAGAGAGGGTTAATCCACCTAATATCGCTACCTACTTTATAGGCAAATTCAATTCAATTTATGTTCTTGAAATTCCACGAGGTCTTTTAAAATATTCTGAATATTGAATGGAACTTTTTAAGATCAACAGAATAGACCTATGTTGGCTATGAAGAAAAGCTCTTAGAATCTCACGTTTTATAGGAATCGGTTTCCATGTATTGTCACAAGTTAATTACACACACATTATACATAGTAATATAGTTTCATACCAAAGCTATGTTACCTCACGTCAGTTCTTTCTGTTTTTTTATTGCACATTTGTGTGCATTGAGGGTTAGGTTAGATTTTGCTCTACAGTTCTGTATGTAGTATTTTTATTGTTCAAAAGGGGATTTCTATTTATGCTCACAAATACACTGTATTGTTAAGTAAATAATTAAATGAATATTTTCATATATATAACCAGTTTTCATGGCAATTCAGGAAATGTCTGAAAAAATGTTTCTAACTTTTAGTGTTCGGTTAGTTCTGCGGTCGATGATATAAGTGAAAAGCTTGAAATAAATGTAATGGGAACCAGATGGGGAAGTCCTGCATCCTCCAGTAGATAAATGCAGACAACGAATAATGATTTAAAAAAAAATATATTATCGTTCTTGAAAACAAAACTTATATCTAGATTTAGAAGGGTTTCACCTCAAAATTGATATCAAAATATAAAGTTTCCTTCCTTCCAGAGCCCCAATTATGTAAGATTCAAACAAGTATATTCAACTTGATAATGGGATCGCATCATGTCATGGAATAACTAAATTTACCCTACGACATGATCGTCTCAATGTAGAACATCCTAGAGAATCTTCACTGACAAGGCCGTATTAACTTGTATCGATTTCCTCTCTGATGGCAGATTCAACCAGCAACAACTAATTATAGAGTATTAAAGGTTAATATGATACCGCGAATTCTGACAATATGCCGGTGAAATGTTTAACGCTATCGAGTGGAAATAACACACCAGATCAAGAGACATCGGATCTTCCACAAAGGCTGCAACACGATGTGGGGTATCATGTCATTCAAGAAGTTATATCCCGCGAAGAATTCATTTGCTGAAGGGAAACTTGGGGTTTCAACCATACTCAGATTAATCGATCTGTCTCCCTTTCGAGAATGATTGAAGGTACTGAAGTGTTGAACATGCATTGAAGAACACATGAAAGGGTTTGTTTTTGATTTCGCATTGTTCAGCTATTTCTTTGTGATTCAAATTAAATATCAGTTGAAGAGACACTCATTCTTGATCTCCCAATATGAATTCTGTGAAAGCTACTAGAGAAAGGAAATATTTCAAGTATCCTAAAAAGATTGAAGCTCTTGAGATAATCATGACTCATTCATTTCTTTGAATGATGTGGATGTAGAATACGTTATCGATAAATAGACAGATAAATACCTTAATTTCAAATTATATTCCCATACGGAAAACACAAAATGAAACAGTTTCCTAAATAAGTACTACAAAAGAAAAAATGTGGTGTCGTGGGACACCAGGTAGGCACTAAGTTCCTTAGGCTAATGTAGAATCGACACAATTTGCAAAAGAAAAATCGAGCTTAATTTTATATAAATATATCTAAAATTGACAATTATAGTCTTACACTTCTAAAAAATATCACCGATACCTGATTATTCTAGAAAACTAGCCATTCTTGAATTTTTCCGTGTACAACATCGATTTCAGCTGCAGTTCATTAATACTCCTTTGTGCTATATAAAATTTGAATTATCTACAAAGTTCGTCAATTCTGTGTCTTCCATCAAATCAGTTTCATTATAAATATTATTGATCATTATCAAAAACAATGACACTCCAAGGATGCTACTCTGTGGAACTCCAAATTCGTTTACAAGCCAAGTAGATAAAGATATTTGGCCATCTACAGATATTTTCACACATTGTATGCGATTATATGAAGTCAACTCCAACGCGTTTTCCACAATTCCATATTTCTTGAGTTTTTCAATAAGATAATCTTTATCAAGACAATCGAATGGTTTAGAAAGATCAATAAACAATCCCGCGACTAGTTTTCCTTCCTCTATAAACTGCAGGGTATTATTGGTGAATTGAAATATAGCAGTTTGAGTTGAACGCTTTATGCATGTTGTGAAGGATAAAATAGTTTGAGACTGTTGAAATAAGGTAAAAGTCTGGCAACCATTGCTTGTTGAAATATTTTTGAGAAGCTGTTAACAGACTTATTGGCCTACAGTTTTTCAAGTCCTCAGGATCGCCAGCCTTCAAGATCGGAATGACAATGATAATATGACACAATACGAAGAAATCGCATCTACAGTCATTTCAACAATTTCAACTGAGATTTCATCAATTCCAGAACTTGATTTGTTCTTCAATTCCATAAATACCACAACAATTTCCTCTACTGTAAAGTACGTGAACATGGAATAAAACGAAAGAAGAAAGGTGGATGTATTCCTAGTCAGAACTATCCATTTCAACCTTATAATTATTATTATATATGGCTCGAAAACAAATACCCGTTACCCTTTCTGGATACCTTGTATAAATCCATAGTGATGGGTAATCACTAATGTAGCACACTTGGAGAAGAAATAGGAGAGATTAAGATCAACTGATGAATATGGTAATGGATACTTTGAGGAAAATATGTGGTAATTTTCGAAGACAACACAATAGGAATCATGTCATAAGATACATGATGAGCCTTGAATTTAATATAATCTATACCATTGGCACAAATAGATTAATTTGGTAGCATGGAAGGAAGAAAATGGCCGAAAAAGGTTAGACAAAATATTCAAACGGAAGGCAAAAAGTGAGGAACGTCTTTCAGAATTTGCAAACAAGATATAGAATAAGCGATGGACACAAGAGGTCTACATGATAAAAATTGGGATTTGGTACTCGAAGAAATAGATGTTGGGAAGCGAAAAACGAAAACTGTATTAGAATCGTATGATATATAATATGTATGAGAAAATATCCAATGGTCTAATGTTCTAAGGGGGATGTAATTGCGCCTCTTCAACCTCATCTTCTTCAAGATCGATGAAATGATACCATACTAAGTAAATTCGGAATTAATTTCTGCATTATCCCTGATGATGAGAATCCGTACGAAATCTTCGGTTTGTTCATGCGAACAGGATTAAATTTTCGAAACTCGACCGGATAGCCAGTCCTGCATAATTTCTGAGCGCAGACCGTTTAGCTCGAGGACCTACGTAGAGTGGCACACAGACCGTAACATTTCGAATACAAGCTCTATTATGTGATGAAAACATGCTTTCTCCATCAAGGGATAGGGAACGACCACAGATGTGGATTTGTTAGAGAAGTTCGCATAATGAAATTTATATTTGTATGGCTTGTGGACGTTGTTGAATGGAACCTGTATGAACACACTGGTAATGTTTTGACGGTACACTAGTATTGTTCGTGCAGGTAATGAAAACGAAGTGAAGTTTTTATGTAATAACAGATGAATTTTTTACAGTGTGGGAAAAGTTGTCATGCTTGAACCACAATCTTTCAAACCTTATGATCCTTTGCATCATTCTTTTATTTTTTCCAAACTCAGTGGAATGCGCGTTGAACTCAATAATATAGAATGAAATGAACTATACCCGTTGAATTAGAGATTCACAATATAGAGTAATAGTGTGATAATTGAAAATTCATCCTATTGTACAGCATTTTAGGTAAAAAATATAACATATAGCAAACAGTCATTACCGAAAGCAAAGTGTTGACTATTTATGTCTTCTGAGACGAAATCCACACAGCAATTAGTAAATTATCTTAGATGTTCGAGAACTCGTAAGGATTGAGCAATCAGATGTGGTTTCATTCCAAATGTATACAGGATGTTCCAAAATTGAACGTACAAACGAAAGGAAGAGCTTCCTTAGGTGAGTTAAAAAAAAAGTTCCATAAACATGGGGGCGCAAACGATTTTAGATATGCACAGTGTTCAAGTTCGAATTTTACTTCATTTTTTTTCTCACAGTATCTACATTTAACCAGATATAGTACTGAAATTTAGCACATAGATCATATTTGAGAGTTCTTATCAGGTGACAACAATTTCGATAGCAGATCTACAGGGTGACATTTTTCTGTAACACTGTCACCTCTTTTCCTCCAAAACTTTTTTTTTTTGTGAGCAACAGTTGATTTAATAAAATGTAAAAATAGCTTGTTATACTAAATTTCTCAGTCTTTTGTATGATAATTTCGTCATATGTCCCAATGATTTCGAAAAAACATTTTGAACGATTCTCTAGAAAAGATGAGAAAAATCCAAATTATAAGAATTTGTTAGCCGAGGTGAATGAATTCAGTTATGACACATCAAATTACTGAAAGTATGTGTTTTCAAAAGTAAATTATAAAAAATTTACTATGAGAAAAATCTTAACAACAATTCAAACTTCCACACTTTGTATTTCACAAACGGAACATTCGCGACCCCATGCTTATTTTTTCTTTAACTTACTTTTTGTTTGTACGTTCAATTTAGGAACACTCTCTATATTAATTAAGTCTTTTCCAAGACTCTTGTATAGTGTGAGAGTAAAGGTTTCGCTCAATAGGAAGTGAGAGATTAAAAAAACTCATTTTGAATTGAAAATAACCACCCGCAGTTTTCCTTCAATTTTCTTGGAAAGAACCCTTCTATCAGAATGAATCAAAAAAATATTAATCTTCATGAAACCTATTAATACGTATCAATCGGTGACTTCGATGATAATCGTGATCGATGCTCCTCTATGATATCATCAAATGACTTTATATATTGTAAACCCCTAACTCCTTAAAATGGGATAATACAATACTAAAATTTAAGGTAGTTCTAAATATCAATTAGCACGATATACATTCGCAATTTTGTGGATCTCTGATGAATAATCTATGAGATATCATGTGTTTGGAAATAAAAATTTGGAAATATTTCCTAATTTTCTAGGGTGACGTTTACAACGAAATTTTGCAGTCCTATTTGTTTCTCTCTCATTCAAACATCTTCAAGTTGAAAATAGATCAGATGGATATTCTAGGAGTTATTGAGAAAAACAAATTTCAGATGGTCATAACCGCTGAACTATTGAACGGATTTGGCCCTATAACGAACTCGACCGAGATATCTGGACATTCAACCTATTCTGAGAATGTAAAAACTTTCGTTACATCTAAACCAAGTTTTTTCCCAACTTTTTAGCTTTGTGATCGATTGTTGAGAATACCATTCCTGGGACATATGCGCAAATTGCCATTCACAATTAGGCGACTGAAAATGAGAATGGCAGGCATGATCTTCAAAGCAGTTTCTTGGTATTTGAGGCATTTAGGTTCAATCTATATCCTTTTTACTTTTATACGTTCTATGTCCCATGATTAATTTACTGCTTGTATCAAAACCTAGTTGACATAGTAAGTGTATGAATGATGAACGAAATTATTTCAAATAAACATCGAAATGTAGACCTTCGCAGAAATCACAGCTGTGAATTTCAAATCTCCCTGCTTTTATATTTTGCATTCTCATTACCATAGTGAACTCCCAAATAAATTTAAAAATATTCCCATCTTTAACCTATAATTTCTATTTCTCCCAGAAATTCCAACCTTCTGTCTACTGACGCCCGAAACTTCTGAATTTTCATTCATCACCGACATCTTCCGGAGTCCAGGAAAAATATTTGAATTTGCTTTTCCGGGAAAGTTCATTAAAATAATTAAATCAGAATTCGTCTCGCGTCTAATCTGTAGCACAGCTCGCAGCTTTATTTTGAGGAGCGAGAAATCATGCCGGAAGAGAGATAGAGGGAAAAGCAACATAGAATCCATTATTTGGCAACTTCTATTTGCAATCCATTAAGTTAATGGAAGGATTTGATCAATGTGGAAATAGAGACCGAAGTTCGATAATTGCTTCCACCTGTGGTTATTTTTCTGTGGAACTTGCATTCCGGTTATTTGAATTCCGGGAATGAGCGATAGTCCGCGGATGATGAACAGAATCCGTATTATTTCATTTTGTATTTGTTCATCAGATTGGTACACAGGGCGTTGGGATTCAAACAGATTTTGTTGGTCATTGTTGACGAGAAATTTTTTTTTGTTGTTGACGACAAAGTTTTGATATTGGAGCCCGTGGAGAATTATTATTTAGGTATTAACCTCCATCTCTTATCATTGGTGAAAACTGAAAAAATTAATAACATTGTCACCTTTTTAAAAGCTAATTTTTATCCTGAAAACGACAGAAGACGTCTGTAGAAACGTTAGGAAGAAGAACAATTTGAGATAATGGTTACTGTCCAATTAAAAATTCTACGAATTTATATTTATCTGTGGGTTCAATCGGGGAATTTTGACTACCTAATTGTTTTGAATTTTAAATTGATTAATATGGAGATTTCAGTCCAAAAACTCTCCCCAGTGTATCAGGTATTCCGGTATGAAATGAGCGGTTTTTTTTTGAGAAAAAAACAATAATTATTAATGGTAAAGTAAAAAATATTTCATTCAAAGTATTGGCCATTGTTTTTATACATTTTGACCACCCTTCTGGCAATTTGTGGATACCACGCCAACAAAATTGTTCGTCTTTTTAAGCAAACCAATCAGACACACACTTTTCGACCTCCTCGTAGGAATCAAAGTGGTGCCCAGCCAATGCGTGTCCCATCGATGAAAACAAATGGTAGTCGGAAGAAGCCAAGTCAAGTGAATACGGCGAGTGGGGTAGCAGCTCGCAGCCAAGAGTTTTGATTGTATCCTGAACCAGTTTTGCTTTGTGTGCTGATGTATTGTCACGGAGCAAAATCAACCTGCCATGTCTTCTGGCCCATTCTGATCGTTTCTCGATCAAATTAATCATTTGTTGTCGGTAGAGATCAGTATTAACGGTTTCACTAGGTATTAGGAGCTCGTGGTACACCACACCTTTCTGGTCCAACCAAACATACAGCATTGTCTTCTTGCCTAATCGATCTGGTTTTGCAGTCGATGTTGGTGGTTGTCCCGGATTAACCCATGATTTTATCCGTTTATGATTCTAAATTTTATCGCCAGTAACAATCCGATGCAAAACGGATTTCCTTTCGTGTCTTTGAAGTAATTTATCACAAGTGTTTCTTCGGTCTTCCATCTGTTTTCATTCAATTCATGTGGCACCCATTTTCCACACTTTTGGACCTTTCCCATAGCTTTTAAACGGTCAGACATTGTTTGTTGTATAATATTCAACATTTCTGCCATTTGCTTTTGATTCAATGTGTCATCTCCATCCAATATCGTTCGCAATTCGGCGTCTTAAAATTTTTTTGAAGATGTTTGAATGAGAGAGAAACAAATAGGACTGCAAAATTTCGTTGTAAACGTCCCCCTAGAAAATTAGGAAATATTCCCAAATTTTTATTTCCAAACACATGATATCTCATAGATTATTCACCAGAGATCCACAAAATTGCGAATGTATATCGTGGTAATTGATATTCAGAACTACCTTGAATTTTAGTATTGTATTATCCCATTTTAAGGAGTTAGGGGTTTTCAATATATAAAGTCATTTGATGATATCATAGAGGAGCATCGATCACGATTATCATCGAGGTCACCGATTGATACGTATTAATAGGTTTCAGGAAGATCATTGAATCATTCACATAATTCTTTAATCAATTAGTCAAATTGACCAATAGAATTTGGAATTAACGTTACTTCGGTCGATCAACATTTGATCAAGCAATCACTGTTTATGAAACCCAGCATATATGTTTTCGGTTCATTATATCATTTATCAGAATATACAGGGTGAGTTACATTTTCACATGTAATATTCAAACGACAATATCAATTGAAATGATCTCTTTGATAACAGTCATGCATATTTTGGCATCATAGATTTATTCCATTTTTGTGGATTCCTCACTACTACTCTACAGATCCGTTAAATTGCATGGAAAACAAGTATCACTTGAACTAAAGGTCCGTATCTTGTACTTCTTAGAAGCATTACTCTTTTTTGCAGATGAAATCATTCATCATCTGTCTTCCTAAATTGCACCATTTTTGAGATATTCTAAGTTGAAAGGAATTAAATCGATATAATCATCTGATGAAACATGAGTGAGTGTATCATGTATCAGGAAAATAATATTTTTAAACAATTCAGATTCAATAGTGGATAAACGCAGCTGAATATGGAAAAACGGTATGGGAAAAAAGTGTTTCTTTGGATATCAAGAACCTATGGTTAAAATTAATTCAGTAGTCGAAGACTCACCCTGTATATTTTAATTCAGTTCTCTATTAAAGGATTCCAGGGTTTTTCTTCGTAATTTGGACTTGAATAAATAAGATACTTCATAAGACAAGGGCATATCTATTTCTATATGATATTTGATAGAAATGATGAATATTTTTTTGATTCATTCTGATAGAAGGGTTCTTTCCAAGAAAATTGAAGGAAAACTGCGGGTGGTTATTTTAATTCAAAATGAGTTTTTTTTTTAATCTCTCACTTCCTATTTAGCGAAACCTTTACTCTCACACTATACAAGAGTCTTCGAAAAGACTTAATTAATATAGAGGGTGTTCCTAAATTGAACGTACAAACAAAAAGTAAGTTGAAGAAAAAATAAGCATGGGGTCGGGATTGTTCCGTTTGTGAAATACAAAGTGTGGAAGTTTGAATTGTTTTCAAGATTTTTCTAATAGTAAATTTTTTATAATTTACTTTTGAAAACACTTAGTTTCAGTAATTTGATGTGTCATAACTGAATTCATTCACCTCGGCTAATAAACTGGCTCTCTTATTATAATTTGGATTTTTCTCATCTTTTCTAGAGAATCGTTCAAAATTTTGTCTTCCACATTTTTCATTTCTCACATCAAAATCATTATTTCTGAACTGTTGAAACCATCTTTTGCATGTTCCTTCTGATAGAACATGATCACCATATACCTCGATAAGCATTCGATGCGACTCTGCAGCAGTTTTCTTCAAATGAAAACAAAAAATTAATGCTTTCTGCAAATCATCACTTTGTGGTACAAAATTCGACATTTTCAATACGATGAAAAGATATGATGTTTTTTGTTCATCAACTTGATGTATACTAAATATGTCTCATATTTCTCAACACTTGATAGGTATACATAAATCAATGCATTGCCCTTGTTACAATTATATATTTTTATAGAATTTATTTACACATTATTGTTTATACACGTGTAATTATGTTTATACACATGTTTATTCACACATGCTTTTGAACTGTCTACTAGAGCACCGACTAAATCTATTGTACTTGAGTATTGTTGTGTATTGTGTATTATTATGTACTTCAATAATTTCTGTACAGTTGATTTATACATTTCAAAATAATTTATTGTATGTAAAATGTCTAAATCTGTACAAGGCTAATGACCCAAGCAGTCGATGCCTTCAATTACAAAAAAAAAATATGTCTCATAGTTGTTGAAGCAAACAAACAAGAAAAATAAAGACCCGTTCATAAATAATGTTCCCTATCGAGATACTTGTATCTTGACGCTCACTTCATATCGATATACCTGGTATAAGATACCGTAACGAGTATCTCGAATAAGTATAAAACTTTTCTATTTGAGCTACGGAGCAGAAATAAGTTTCATATCAAAATAATAAGAACAGGTGAATGTACCGCAAAAGGTGGGATGGAGTTGTCTAAACAATTCCTTGTTGAACAAAGACACAGAGGAAAGGTTAATCAAACGTTGAAATACATCATCCAGAAACGTGTGTTCACTCCGACGGAATTGAACAACATCTTATGAGAAAATATTGGTTTCATTTCGTCCCTGTTCATCCCCTGCCCATTTCCGATAAATTTTATATGGATACGTCCAGACGAGCAAGAAACTCGAATTATATCTTGAGTAAATTCCGTTGTCATGGCTGGAGAAACCCTCCACGAAGTAGAAAATGAATAACCGCTGGACACAACTCTTCGTGAGCAAGTATATAATAACGATAAAATAAAGCATCCACTCCCAGCAAACATCTCCTCCACTCTAGTCCCTACGGGAGAATTCTCAATAAAAGGCCAATACTCGTTTTAACTCGCGAGCTGTAATCTTTCAGGTCTAGGAAATCTCATTTTGTCGTAATAACATAGAGTGGCACATGTTTTTAGCGACGGGAGTGCCCATATTTCAGTGTTTGGGGCGTAAATGGGCGATAGCATGGTTCGTGTAAGTGCTGATATCGGTGCAGGGTCAGATGGATTAAGTGGATCAGAAATTCGGTCAGTTGGGATCGCATCATTCGTGCTCGAGGGATTAACTTTTGGGATTTTTTAATTGTTTCTGGATTCAGTTCCAATTAACGAGATACAGTGATTGTGGTGCCAATCAACAACTCGGAAAATTATTGATTCGACGGAACAGTAGATTGAGAGCCAAGAAGGAAATATTTCCACTTGTTAGATCGAACGACAAAATGATTATTAAAAAAAAATGGAGAACTTTTCTTGAATGGAAATAAATAAATGTTTTCGAAGAATTCAGAACATGCTTATTTCATTGGTATGCTACTATAGGAATTCTTGTTTCAAAGCTTTGGAACTTAGGAACAGTGCGATGCAAATCCAACGGACATAGATAATGAAAAATAAACAGCAAATATATATCTTAAATTTACAATAACCAAACTAACATTTTTTCTTCAGTTTTTCATATAATACTTATCGACTATACGATAATCGATTTGAGGTATCGAGTATAGAATAATAATGAATAATAAACATTATTGAAGCTAAATAAAAAGTATATCATATGGAATAAGATTAACTCAACGAAATTATGCTAGATGATCCAATTAGTTACGCCATCATTTTTTTTTTGACCACTCGCACCTTGAGATATCCGAAAATGCCCTATGAAGGTTACGCGATTTTTCATAGTTTTCGAGTTATAAATTGTTTATGCATTTCATATGATTTCTGTCAGTGAAGTTTTAAAAATTGTTATCTTTTTTCCTAAAGGGTATTCTTTTAATCTTTTTTTTGTGACATGAATATCTTGAATGTTACCTCACTAAAATAGATCATTCAGCCTCCACAAATTCTTTGAAGTCACTCAGAAGAGGCTCTGAAGTTAGAAATTTAGTTTCAAGTAGGTCACTCAAACATTTATTTTCAATTCAAAAATACAAAAAGGAATCTCCATAGCTTCAGAATGGGTTCAAAAACTTGAGTCTCTCATTGAAAGACATATACATTGGTGGAATAGAGATGAAAGATCGGATCTCCTTGTTGCGCAAACTTATGTGGCATCATCGCATAAATCTTTCAGTCAGAAAAGCATTGGCGTATCATATTTCACTACATCGTTATTCAGAATCAGTCAAGATATAAATGTTTTTATGAATTCATTAAATATTTTCAAGTGATGTAAAAAAACTGATGTTAAGTCAGAAAGCTTTAGCGCTCCTATTGAGTTCCTCGGGAGTGCCTTTCAAACTATGTCAGAAAGTTTCAGCTTGTCAAAGTTGAGAATCAATTCTCATGACCTGATTGCATAATTTTCATTTGGAAAATGTCATTGGAAGAAACTACTACAGATTTGACCAAATAACGAGCTTGGTCGAAATATTTACTCCTCAAACCTCCTCAAAATTTCCAATCGGAATCAATTTTCAGTTCATGATATTTTTTATAAGAAGGGTGATAAGCTGTCTCTACTGAATTATAGACCTATAAGTCTGCTGTCAGTCTTGTCTAGGGTCTTGGAGAGAATAGTTTGTGACCAGGTGCTTGATTTTTGCTTAGCTTAGATTTTTTCCGACCAACGGCACGGATTTCTACCGCACCGTTCAGCCCTCACTAACCTAATCTGTTGTCTCAACGATTGGACTAAGGCATGGGATAGCAACATTCCAGTTGATGTGATCTATCTAGATTTCTCTAGAGCATTTGACCGTGTCCCACATAAACGTCTACTTCATAAACTGGACCATCTTGGGCTGAGAGGGGGTCTCCTCAAGTGGATTCGTGCATTCCTGACCAACAGAACTTTTCGAGTGAGGGCTGGTGATGTTTACTCATCTTCCGAGTGTCATGTTCGAAGTGATGTCCCTCAGGGATCAGTTCTCGGTCCCATTATGTTCCTTTTATATACCTCTGATCTCCCTGTTTGTTTTTTATCGACATGCTCTATGTAGGCAGATGATACCGAGATCTATAATTTCCCTTTTCTCAACTCCACCACTCTAAAGCGGGATCTTGATAAGCTGTCCGCTTGGTGTCGGGAATGGTTGCTTCCATTAATCCTTGACAATGTGCTACACATAGGCCGAGATAATCCGCGACTGTCTTATGTCATTGACGATCATTGTCTCTCTCCTGTCACCAGTCGATGAGACTTGGGCTTGACAATAACAAGCAGTCTGACCTGGTCCACCCATGTTGCTTCAATTACAGCTAAGGCCCGTTAACTGACCTACCTGTTTCATAGATCTTTCCGAGGCTCTGACAGATCAGTTTGTAAACTGATATATGAGTCCTTCATACGCCCTATCATGGAATACGCTGGTCCGGTATGGTGGAAGGCGCTTGTTGATGACCTGCATTCTCTCGAGTCTGTCCAGAGATGGAACACCAGAATCCCATATGGAATCGTCCGACCTGACTATGAAACCAGCCTTCGTCTGAATAACATGACAACATTTGCGTATAGACGCACTAGAGGTGACCTGATATTCACATACAAGTGTATGCATGGAATTTTTGGACCTCAGGTGGAGGCCATGTTCTGCAAAAATATAAATAATCTTCGAGGTCACGATTTTAAGTTGAGGAAGGAGAATGAATTTCCGGACCATTCCAAGGAAGATGTGTTTACCCAACCGAGTGTTTTCATCCTGGAATAGACTTCCCAGTTCCGTGGTCGGTAGCACTACCACCAATAGCTTCAAAAACGAATTAGACAGACTGAGACAACTTTGATGATGGAGAAATGCTAGCTGTGTTGGTGCTGAGTTTTTGTGTCCGGTGTGTGTTCTTACATTCGAAATAGTTCGATATATATATATATGTATATTTTTGATTCAATATTAATTCATTAGTTTATCTTTATTTCGGGGATGTGTACATTGAATAGTTTTTTTCCTGTATATGTGCTTATTTGAGTTTATAGGTATATACGTCAACTCTAATTGTATTGTTAATAATAATAATTATCATTATTGAGTTTGAAAAGAGGCAATTTCGAACGAGACGAAACTCAAGTCTGAAAACATGATATGGGTTATATGGTCCATGTTTTAACAAGAGTACTATACATTATATTATTGGTTTATCTGAGCGATTTTATATATGTGCGTATTTTTAACTTATTTATATGAGATTATTATATAAGATATTATATTATATTGACTTATGTCATACTTGCCAAGAAATACTCCAGTTTTTTTCGATTGGTTATATTAATTCGAAAAATAAAGTTATCGTGAATATTGTGTACAGGAAAATATGGATGATATCATAGCCTCTTATTCAGGAACAGATTAGGAGAGTTTTTATGGAGTGTTATTTAACCTTTCATTAAAATAAAGAAAAAAATTATAACAACGAAAAGTATAGCTTTCTTACCCATCAAATGGAATAATCTGGAACTAACCTGGAAAAAATAAAAAAATTATTAGTTTGGTTTTTACTTCTGAGACTCAGGATAACAGTGGTATTCATTCATTTCGTTCATTTATATGAAAGTTGATTAATTAGTTTTTTCAACATTGCATATCATTTTCATTAAAAAAAATTATGCTGAATACAGAATTCTTAAGAATTAGCAAATCAGGAGGTTTCTGAATTGAGATATTCGAAATACCAAAAAGTACATGTTGGAAATCTGTAAAGGTAACATAAAGCAGGCTACAGAGATTTGAAAAAATACACATGTGTTTCGACATTTCAGTATAACACTTTTGTCTCTTCAGGCATTCATATCCGATTAACAGTAGTTTAAACAACTCTTTGTTACAACTTACGGTAGGACAGCTGCACGTGCCACTTTGAAATCGGTTGATATTCTAAAAACTAACCTCAAATATAACCATTGAGTATTATCCTGTACCATCAAATCGACACAGAAGTTGATCCGTTGCGGCATGTCACACCGTAAGTTGTAACCAAGAATTATTTAAATTTTCTTTAATCGAATATGAGTGCCTGAATAGACAAGAGTGTTGTACACAAAAGACATGTGTAGTATTCTATTTAATTTTTTAATATTTTTCTGTAAGTATCTTGAATTGTTTGATGTTATGATAAGAACGAAAAACCCTAGAAAACAGTGTTTTCTTGATGGAATAGATGTATCATTGATAATTGAATCGAAAATTGTAAGACTATAATTGTCATTTTCACATTATTTTTGATTTTTTCACATTTTCAAGAATAGACTGGTTCGATTCAATGATATTTATATGTATATTCTTCCTTTCTGCAGTGATTTTATATCGAATTATTTACTACAATTTTTTCTCTTTTTCTGAGTTGTCCTATACATTTTTATGTCTGAAGGGATTGATGAATGCCTACTTATTTCGATTTAACTATCTCTGGATTAGGGTTCTATCTGACGAGTTGCTTGAGCTTGAAAAAATTAATTATCACCAACCGGTCGATGAAAAAGCTTCTACATCTCATTCAAACCATGAATATCGAGCTTGAAGAGAGAAATTGTCAGCAATAAATGATTTCCGTAACGCTGAAACGCTTTTTATTTAAGTAACCCAACAGGAATACGCGTATCTCGCTGCAACTCTAAATGATTTGAAAAACAATAATGCTACGTTTCTTAGTATTTCCCGAGAACGTGAGAAAATACAACACACCCAGATCGACTGAAATCTGTTCGACGGTCTGATATGTAAGCTAGGAAATCCAAATCCCATATTTTCCGCCCGAGGAATAAGATAAATCATGGCGAATGCTCACTGTCAAAACTAGATGGAAATTAAATATTTCAGGATATACATACGCCGTCCCAACTCCCCGGTGTAATATTACCCGGAATAAGAATAGCAGTACCGAGCGAGGAATTTAAAGTGCATATTTTCCGACAGATATACCTACGAAAATAAGATCTCGAGGGCGCGAGTAGCTTTTCCGCAATATGTTGAATTTTCCGTAAACAGAAATATACGAGGCTATTTAGGCCGGCGATGGAAATGAACGAAGGGGAGTTTTACACAAATGACACGTTTTCTGAAACGGGTGATATTTCGAAAGCATCGGTAGAAACTGACATTTCTTATGATTGATATTCGTCGAGATCAGGCGATATATTCGAGAATGAACCATTTTAATACTATGCACACATTCCTTCTAAACACAAAATTGTATTGAAATTACGAATTATCACTTATAATACCACAAGAGCTTCAAAATTATCGGGTATTTCCCGATAGGTTCGTTGCAAACAAATGAAGGAGTCAAGTTTTTCAGGTTAAAAAATCACGAGCGCGAAGCGCGAGTGATTTTTCCTGAAAAACTTGACGATTTTATTTGTTTGCAGGGAACCTATCGGGAAATACCAGATAATTTTGAAGCTCGTGTGGTATTCGGGGGATTATTTTTCTGTCCCAAATGTCGGCCAATAGAATTGCACCATGAGACGAAATGTACAGTTAACAAATAAGGATTTCATAATGAATAAAACAACATTTAATTAAGAATCGGGGTAGTGCAATTAAAAATACAAAACATTGGTGCATGTTTTCTTCAAGTCAGAGTTATCGGTAATGGTTCCAGAAGAGGTAGATGGCATGAGGTTTATGCTGTTGATGGCATTTTCTGCAGTAGGCTCACTCCTTCGCAGTTTCTTGACAATTAATTCGTGGTGTTCCTGGTCGAGTTGGAGATACGGCTTGATGGAGTTACTGTTGGCATGTCCAGTTATTTTGATTATCTGCTGCTCTCCCAGGCCCGATTTCGCTAGATTGGAGACGGCTGTTGCACGACTGGAGTGATTGGTGATTTTTTGTTACCAAGGTCAAGCCCAGCTTTTTGTGCTGACTCCTTAACCTACTTTGAAATCGTGTTTTGGCCTACTGGGGAATCCTTGTACCACCTAGCGCCTGGAACTTTATTCCAGAATGGATTTTGGGTCAGGAATAGTCTGTCGCTCTTGATATTGACATCTCTTTTCTCTCTCAATTTCTGGAACAGTCTCACTGGGCACTTGTCAGGGATTTCCCGATTCTCCACCAGCCACTTGCTGTCTGATAATTTTTATCACCACCTTGTGTGGTCTTGCTGAAAATTGGATTGTATTCAATTCTCCCAGTTGTTTCCCCGTCATTTCGCTGTTCTGCCTTGAAGTGATGTATTGACGCCATGCTGCCCTCACCACCTCTCCAAGCCAATTCCACTGATATTATCATGAATAATTTTTTCTGGAGGGCATCAGGAGTTTCCTCGTCCCAAACAGTGGTCATTGCATCCCAATCTTTTTCCTCCAACGCTGCTGCACTTGCCCTCCGTTTTTCCGGAATAGATTGTAAAGCCTTACGCTTGGCATCACGAGCTCCTCGAGCGGTCTTGAATGCAGCATCCGAAAATGGGTTGATTTTGATGTCGAAATCGTTCAAATACTTTTCTTGAAGTAATTTGGCAGTCTGATTCCACATTGTTTTTATTGTACCTTCCTTATAGTCTTCTCCATCCATTTTCTTCATATTGTAAGCGTAATCTTTCATAATGTTTGCCAATTGCGCTTCACTCGTTTCAGCACTCAATGTGTATTCCCTCTCAGTACAAAAAGTAGTAAATTGGTTCCAAACTGTTTTTTTTTGCTTCTCCGTATTAATGGGAACATTTCCTTTGACTTTTTATCGATGGTGGACAGAGAACAAACTCCAAATCGACTCATTTTCATGCAAAATCTCCAATTTTCACAATTGAATTCAACCTGTCAGTTTGACGTGTGCTTAATTTGACTGGATCATGTTTTGTTTATATATAGCAACTACCAGAGAAAATTTTCAAAAAATTATCAGTATAATACCATGTAGGTTGTACCACGTGACGTCGAATGGTGCAATTCTATTGGTCGATATTTGGGTCGGAAAAATAATCAATTTAAAATCATTTTAAAATATCAGGTTGGGGATACAGATATCCAATATTTTGTCGACACATGACTATATCAAACTTTTTTTCTTTGAAAAGAAGATATTATGTTCTAGCAAAACATATTCTGTCATAAGTGTGACTGAGTGATTTAGTTGCGAGTTAGAGCAACAAAAATGGAGGTGAACAAAGAACAGATTCGGTAAATTTTAGAATTTTGCTTTGATAAAGAGGAGAATGCAAGTAAGACGGCTGCAAATGAAAATTATGTTGATGGCCCTAATACTGTAACAACCAATGACGCGCAGTTTTGTTCGCCGGTTCGGTTCCGGTAATTATGATGTGGAAGATGCACCACGCACTGGAAATCATGTCGTCAAGAATGTTATTGAAATATTGGGAATAATCGAAATAGATTGGCATGAGCGCTGCCGCATCGTACAGTAACTAAAGACGACCATAAAAGATTTATAAACTATTTGCATAAGGCCGGCTTCACAAAAAAGCTTGATGTTTGGATGCCCCACGAGTTGTGGGAAAAAAATTATTTGGATCGTGTTTCCATTTGCGATTCCTTGGTAACAAAAAAATCGATCCATTTTTGAAAGTGACGAGTAATGGGTCACATACGACTTAACTTAACTTAAACCTAAGTTAACTGTGTCCAAATGAATCTTCCGCAACTGAATATCCAGATCTCCGCAACAGTGACAGCTTCGGGGATGCAGGCATATAGGTCTTGATTAGTGCAGGTGGTACCGATGTTGTTGCAGATGAGTAGATGGACCTCGTCTTGAACTACTCCACAGTCACATGAGTCATCACCTGAGTATCCCCACATTACCAAGGTCTCCTTACAGCGGGATACTTCCAATCTGAGTGTTCTTCGCCAAGCGTAAGGTGAGTGAGCTCCAGGTGATATCTCTTCTTTGCCGGTGATGTTGTCTCTGGTGGATTTCTTTCAGAGTTCTCCTATTTTTTCAACAGGTGGCCTAGTTATTGGTTCAGTGGTTTTCAAGAAACTCTTTCTTGATTTTAATCGATGAGGGTATGGTATATGTCCATAAGCGGTGTCTTTCATCTTCAGTTCATGACTTCTCTTCGAATTTTTGATGGAGCAATGCCAACTATAGGATATGACTTTTCAGTGGGGTTGGTTTTTAGGCATCCAGATATTATTCTGACTGTTGCATTTATAGCCACATCTACTTCCCTCGAATGTACAGAATTTCTCCACGTAGGGGTGACGTATTCTGCCTAAGATAGACATGGAGCAGTTGCTGATGTTCGCAAAGTTTCAAGTCTGGCACCCCATGATGAACCAGTTAGTTTCCGGATTATGTTGTTTCTTGCCATGAATTTCATCTTGGTGTCTTTGCAATGGGTTTTATAGGACAAGGTTCGATCTAGTTCGAAACCCAGGTATTTTGGTGTTTTACAGTTTTTAAGTTCCCTTCCCAACTAACATAATTTTTTTTTTTTGCCTGGTTGTTTCTTAGATGGAAAGCACACACTTGGATCTTAGTTGGATTTGGCTTTAGATAGGGCTTGTGCTAGAGTTCGTTCAACTTCTTCAAACTTGTTTTCTTGGGCAACTATTGCTGTGTCGTCCGCGTAAATAAATTTCGTTACTTTGTGGAAAAGTTGGATATCATTGGTCTAGATGTTGTATAGGATTGGAGAAAGAACACTTCCTTGTGGTAGTCGATTCTTTTGGATACGCCTTCGACTTTTCTCATTCACCAGTGTTCCATGGAATCATCTGTTTTCTAGGATACATTCGATGAATCCTGTAAGTTTGAAGTCTTTCGTTAGATCGTATACTTTCTTTAATAATTTTTTATGATTAACTGTATCAAAACTGCACTTGAAGCAATAAATGCTACGCCAGTCATTTTCTAAGCAACCATCCTCAATATGTTGGGCAAGATTGAGGATCTGACTACAACATGACTTTCCAGGTCTGAATCCAGCTTGTTCTTTTATTAACATTTCATCGATATGTGATGTTCTGTTAAGGATTAAGTATTCTAGTAGTTTAGATAGGTTACACAATAACGACATTGGTCTATAATTCTTTGAATTACCTGGTGTCTTCCCCGGTTTCAGTAATACAATTACATGTGGTTTTCTCCAAATTTTTGGAATTATCAAATCGAAGATGCAGTTGTAGTAGAATTTGACCAACCATTTCATTGTTTCATTACCAAAATATTTTATTTGTTCTGTCTTGATTTGATCTAGACTTGCAGCTTTTTTTGTTTTATACTTACTTTGAGTTCGTTTAATGTTAGGGGTTCGTTGATGAAAGCATTCTCTTCATTAATATTTGTTTCAATTTTGTCTCGTTCACTTTTCCTTTTACTTTTTCGTTGAGTTGTAAATTGATGAGTCACTTGATTTGCTGTAACATTTGGTTTGAATTCCTTTGGTTTTGCAGGGTCGTTGCTCAAATTCTTCAGTATTTTCCATGATCTACTATTTGATTTCATGTCTACACTCTCTAGATGCTTTTCCCATCTGTTACTTCTCACTTCTGCGATATTATTCATTAGGCGTTCTCCCACTTCTATAGTCCGATTCGAGAATGGATCTTGGTGGAAGAAGGTTTCATATTCTTCTTATATTCGTTAGGAGTTTTATGTTACATGTCTGAATGATTAATACTTACCTCTACTTATTATGCAACATCTAAAGTTATACCATAATTTTCCCTGTTGAAACAACTGCAACGGTACGTGACATCTTGGAAAACGCAAGTAGTCGGAATTTATGTCACAATTTCGAATTACGGCTGCATTTTATGCGAGTTGTAAAACCAGACATAAAAACCCATGAGGTTTTTCTGAGACAAGGAAAATTGTTGCTGTAGCGGAAGGAAATCGAAGAAGAAAACGATTGGGGTTATGATGAAATGGTTTTGTTTGACAATGTAAAAAAATGGGAGGATATCTGGGACGAATCTGATTTTTAATTTCCTATATATAATTAATTTTACAGGAGTCTCAACGGTAATAGGAAGAGATAATGAAGCGAACCAGTCAAGGAACACTTACATAGTTGTCCTTGAACGTCTAAATAAATCCCCTTATTTATGGCCGACTTGTTGGTTTCTGTAAGTTGATTTTTTTACATTCTCTACATCTGTCGTTTCGCAATGTCTTCAAAGTTCGAAAAATGTCATTATGGAAAGCTTGCCTCCTATCACTTCTCAAAGTTTTTTCCGATGAGTAATATTGAATGAATAAGGTAGCATCGATCGTTGGAGTTGCTGGAGCTGGCCGAAAAGGTAAATCAATTTTTCTTCGCGTAGAAAATGTCCTTTTCAGGAGGAAGTAACTATTCTCAACACAAAGATGAAAGTCGTGAAATTGCTGTGACCGCTGGAGATTTCGACGGTATGAATTGCATCGAAATGATTGAAAAATACGTTAATGCGGCCATGAAATGTTAAGCATGATACATTTATTGTCAAATATTTAAATGGGAGATGTGAAGTAAAATCTGTAGATATTGACACATTTGGATATATGAGGAAAATTATTCCCAATTTTTGAAGTTGCTATATCCTTCTTTTTATACGGGTAGGTGGTCTCTGCGGTCAAAGACTACTTGCGGATTCTGGATACGGGGTCGTCTTTTATATTTCAGGATTTGATAACCCTAGTGTTGCAATCTGCCAACTGACAGCTTTATCGTGAAGCTTGACATTTTTGAGGTTATACTTAGTCAGAACGTTTTGACTTACGAGCGCAATTTGTGTTGTATACAATGACTTCAAAGAATCTTTTCCCCCAAAAATTGTAATTAAATCGTAAACATTTTCGTGTGAATATTTTCAACAACATTCGACGTGGATTAACTCAATAACAGAGCATCGATAAACTTTTTTCAATTTTTCGCGATGAAGCTCCATCAAGGATCAGTGTTTATCTATGGGATGGTGAATTCAACCGAGGTCGTAGTTCACTCCAAGACAAATTTCGTGAAGGTCGTCCAAAATCAGTTCTTGTTCCGAAAACCGTTGATGCTGTGCGCCATCGGATATTGAAAGATCGTCATGTGACCTATGCTAAGGTTGAGAAAACTTTAGGCATTAGTGGAACCAGTATACATTTACGAGGGCCATTCAGAAACTAACCTAGGATTGGTCACAGTGCGGGTAGTGGGGGGGAGTAGCGCGCCATCTGTGCATTCAGGCGCTCAGCAGGTCAGTCGGCATCGAACGACAAATCAATATTTGGGTGTCATTTGAGAGAAGAAAAACACAAGTTTGATCTGGAAGAAAATACCAAACTTATTCATCACTGTGAATTCAATTACAAACAAGAAATACTAGAAGAAGTGGAAATTTATAAACATCTTAATAGTACGGAATACAAGGCACTGAATACAATGTTAACCAACAATGTAAAAGACACATATATACTTTTATATTGACTACCCCATGGCACGCCACTGCCTCGCTAGGAACATTCAAGAGTCCTGCCAACACCGTTTGTAAGAAGAAGAGTGTCCCCACATAGGTCAGTTTGTCAAGGTTTGTTTGTCTTTTGTCATTTAGTCTGTCTGTCATTTTCCATAGTTTTGTCTTTACCGTTTTAAATAATTCAATTTTATTCTTATTTATTTATTTATTCTTTTAACGTGTATAATTGTGTTGTTATTTTATATTTTGGACTCAACCCCTTTGTGACTAGATAATATTATGTATTTTACCATATGACACTGGAAAAAAAAATCGTAAGTTTAAGCGAACATATTACAATTTAATAGCAAACACCAAAAACTTTATTTCATCTTAATAAGTATATATTTCTAATGATACTTGTGAACATAGCGTGTTTTCACTTTATGTTCAACAATTTAACAATATTTGTTTTGCTTACGAGTACCACCTTTTTAGAATCCTTGGTTTGATAATGGCGGAGTAGCCGAAACATGTGACTGGATGATTTTTAAATAAAAGGTTCCAACAACAGAAGTGTTTCAAGACTTTTACCTTTCCTCATCATTAGATTTATTCCATTTCTTGTGGATTTCTCACTACTACTGTACACATTAGTTGAATTGCATGAAAAACACATATCACTCGAACTAAAGGTCCGTATCTTGTACTTCCTAGAATCATTAGTATTTTTTGCAGATAAAATCATTCATCATCGTTTTTCCTGAATATTTGAGATATTTGAAGTTGAAAAGAATTAAATCGATATAATCATCTGATAAAACATGAGTGAGCGAATCATTTCTTAGAGGGAAAATAATGTTTTTGAATAATTCAGATCTAATTATGGATGCTGTTGAAGGTTATTTTCATTCAAACCAATTAGGACTACAGAGGGGTATTTGCCCAATATGAAAACTTAAAATGCGTATAACTTTTCAATGCAGTTGAATATAGAAGAACAGTATGGGAAAAAAGTGTTTCTTTTGATCTCAAGAAGAATGGTTAAATTTAAAGCATTGGTCAAAGACTCACCCTGTGTATTGAAATCGATAACATTGGACCGCCAATATGAGAATAAATTCGCTTATATTGTTAAAGATAATATTCACGTTAACAAAACTGAAAAATACGAATGATCGGAATATTCCGCCAGCATCTTCAACTGCCATTTTTACACCTCGTTCTTATCTGCGAAGCAGTTCAACATATCGATTCGAATGCAGCGCGGTGCATCGATGCATTATAATTGAGTTCGAATTCTACAGAAACGGTCAAGTGGCAAAAGCGAAGCCCTTATGGAAGGTTGAGGATCCGGAAGAAAAGCATAAAAAAGAATTGGGTTGCGAGGAGTTGTTGAAGATTAGTGCCTCGTAAAAGTGGAGGAAAGCTTGGTGGGACTGGCTCAAAAGAGGAGGTCACTGGAGATTTGAAACCAAGTTAGGCCATTAGGCGAATAGTCTCGATGATTGGATGTGCTCAGCTGAGGCAGATATAACAATCAAAGTTCATCTTTCCTCGAGTAAACAGCCGATGAAGAACAATAGAGATGAAAGTTTATTGGAATAAGAATTGCTCACTCGAATATGGGGACGTTGTTGTTTATTGCTATTTGAAGACGTGTTTATAATGGATTGATTTTGATTGATTCTTTTCAGGACCCTATCAGATGAAAATTATATTTCACAGAGAATATATCAAGATGAAAGGTATACGAATTGTTGAGGAAGAATTCATGACACTATTATTAAGAACTATATACAGAGTGTTTCCCCGAGAACGGTCCTTAGGAGTTTATGCAAACAAATATAAGACATTTTTCTGAAATTTTCTTGACGAGTATAAGTCATGAAACAATTATTCCTGTCCTAAATAAATCTGATCAGTAGGCATGAATTTGCTTATGTCAAATGAAGCATCATGTATATTTTCGTATTTTTATGTATTCAGTTGAAAAATGGTCTCTGCATTTCTGAAGTTCTGAAGTATCGAAAGTAAATTTCAAATAATATATAGGATAAATGATAAAAGTTCGTAAAACAAATTATATTGAACTAGGATACCACGAAAAATGAAACGAAGAGTTGACACAAAGTGAAGAGCTTTTGTACGCTTGTTCTAAAGTCTGTGCCAGGAATCTACGATAGTGTGATACCAAAACAACCACCACGATTAAAAAAAAGAGAATCAACCAGCCTATATCCTATTTTAAAGGTAATCATCCGCAGTTTTCCATCAGTTTTGTTCTATATTCAAAGTAACCCAATAAAAAAATATGACCATCGAAAATCGTTGAAAAATTGATATACAGGGTGCGGCAAAAGTCAGTTTACCTTTTTGTAGATGAGACAGAAAAACCAAATTCAATTGCGAATAAATTTATCTTCGAGAAAAATATAACATCAAAAATTAATTGTAGCCTCACATTTTATGTTCGAACATTAACAAATTAAAAAAAAATTAGCAGGGTGACCTGAACGCGACGCGTCGACTACGAAGTCATTACTTACGAATTTACGATAGAGTTTTTGCACCATTTATCTGGTGGAAACTTGCTTATTTGGAAAGCGCTGGCAAAATTCTTCGAAAATTTCAGCATAATCTCCGTCCAGTTTTAGGTAAGAAGTTAGAAGACAAACACGTTCTTCTTTAGTGTACTTCACACGTGCAGCCATGGCAACGAACGCACTGTAAACATATACAACACTACTAAACGCGGACAACTCAAGTCGCTACGTTTCTACTACCTCGTTTCGCCCTAGGTACGATAATGACCGAGAATACGCGCATGCGTGAATATCAGTAGGTGTAAACTGACTTATGCCGCACACTGTATAATTTTATGTAAGCTCTTGTCCATTGAAATACGTTTTTTAATATCAAGCCCAACTTACGAATGAATTGTTCCTTGACAATTGAATATCATCGTCATCGTAAATGTGTGCTCATAAGCTAGTTTTAGGAGTGCTACGATTCTATTGTTGGCGCCAGTGCAAATGCTGGTTTACTTGATCTCTTGTATATCTGAAGCCATACGTGGTCTGGAGTTGTGTTATTTCATATTCAGTTAGACGTATTTTTTTTTATTTCGAAAGAATATTCTTTCTTTCAGTTTTCCAGCACAAAGAATATATTTTCTCTATTTCAGTGTCGTAATGAGTTCATTACAGTACTAAAAACGTGCTGTAATGAACTCATTACAGCATTGATATTAGTTATATTTTTCATTTTGTGGTTGACAACACTGACATCCTATCCTTTCGAATGTCAACACGCGTCCATTGCATGTCAATTGTCAATATTAAACCATGTAGAGATTTGAACGCACTATTCAAATTTTATAATCTGTCAATTTTCGTATCAGTCACACCAACTGCGAAAATAAAATACAAAAAGCACTAGGAGGTATAATCTGAATTTTTCATTGAATTCCAATAAATTTCTCACAATTCTTGACTGAAATAGAGAAAATATCGTCTAATACTCGTTGCAGAAGGCAATTCCAACACTCGTGCGCATTCGTGTTGGAATATGTGCCCATTCTGTAACTTGTATTAGAATATACTATTTGATGATTATTCATTTGGACCGTATTGAGGATTCCGGTATGCCGAAATTTTAACTAGAACGAACACTGGGAGAAATGTTACCTCTAATGTACCAAGGCCTATTGATGCCTGTTATGCCTTTTATATTCCTCAGAAATTCATTAGCCAATATTTTCAAATCTCATCTTATTCTTTCGTGGTATTCATGGTTAACTGAGCAAATTCACTAACATCCATTAATTATGTTCACCCGAAACAGATAATGGAAATCATGGTGAGCGTGACCAAACTTGCTTCATTCGGAAGATATATACTCTCCCGAGACCACTAATGTTATTTACTGACACATTACTCAGCGAGTTATGTTCTAAATTCAAGTATTAAATTATATTGATCGATCTCTAAAGATTCAACTGCTCTAGGCCTCTATGGCGAATTTACTTTCCTAGTAAATACATGTATATCTCGCAGAAATTCTGCAGTCTTGATGATAGTTGGGTATGACCTATATTTTGATAGATGTTCATCCTGCAGATGGGTTTTTTGCCTGGGAAGCATATTTTAGTATCAGTAGAATTTGGTTAAATTATGTCCATCTACTGGGACTTGTTGGGACATTTATTTGATGATAGATAGGGATGTTGTTTAGGCAATTACCTCACTCAATTATCAATGTTCTTATAACCATTGTTATAGAAGACATGTCCTATAAATTCCAGAGTTAATTTTACGAGAAAAAGAACATTGAGAATAACTTGCCACTTTTATATACAGGGTGAGTCTTTGACCACTGCGTTAATTTTAACCATAGGTTCTTGAGATCAAAAGAAACACTTTTTCCATTACGGTTTTTCTATATTCAGCTGCGTTGAAAAGTTATAAGCATTTTAAGTTTTCACATTGAGCAAATACCCCTCTGTAGTCCAGTATAGTTTGAATGAAAAATACTTTCCACAGCATCCACTATTGAATCTGAATTATCCGATTAGGTCCATATCCAGAAGGAAGATACAAAATACTAATTTTCTGGTAAAAAAATTCAACACCATAAACATATTTTTGCTGTTTACTATAATTTCTTTCTACTTCAAGATTATAAACCATCCCTTTCCAGTGAGAAATTCCCAAAAAACCTCAGAATTATTGGATGTTATCATCATACATTTGTAATTTTCTTCTTAAGATTTCCGAATCATGAAAACCATCATTTCTATGAAAACTTCCAAGGCAAGAGGTTGTCACATTGCTTTTTTTCACTCAAAGCCAGAAAATATCATCTATGATTTTCCAAACACTGATATTATTTAAGTTTCTTCTCCTTGACAGAGACCAGTGAACAGGTCTATGAGACTGTTAAAAATATGGCAATCATTTTCGAAATCTTCAACAACAATGAATAATGTCACTACGAATAATTATTTTACAGTGATGTTACTTTGCTTGATGATTATTTTCTCTACCGAATCCCAGTAACAAATTACTTGAATAGATTACAAGTATTCTCAGATTTAGGTGTGCAATTATATTTGCTCGAAGGAATTTGGTTTGATCACCTACATTTGATTCTGAAAAACCAACTACGTGTTTTTTCGTTAGTAAGAATCTATTCTGTTTAGACTATAATTAATTACTGAACAAATTTTTGGTTTTTATAATCAGAATATCTGTTTTAATTATGTAAACAAAAACAGAAATATTGAATAATGGTTATTCATAGATTATGTCAAATTTTAATACCTTACCATAGAATATTAATTTATTACCGAACTTTTTTTTCAATGAAAGATAATATCTGTAATCATTATCGATCTTCAGTTATAATTTTTCTCAGAATAACTAGAGTGAATTATTACCACATTGAAATGTTATAATAACGTCTCTGTGGTGGGTTGTTCCCAATAAAATAGTGTTCTGTGGTTCCTTGTTGTTTTGATTTTGGCTGAAACTGTCAACAGTTATTTGAAAAATGTGGAAAATATTATAATAAAATAATAATATTAATTTCGATAGTTTGAAATTATTCAATTCAGTATGAAATGATTATGGTCAGAAAATACATTTCTATTCTAATCTTTCTTGTTTATGAACCTATAGCTTCCAGTTTCAATATTGATTGAATTTTAATTAAACATGCATCATAACAAACATTCAGAAATACTAAAACTAAGTCAAATTCTATTATCTCCTAAGTTCGTGTAGGTACCAGGTTGAATCGGTGTATGAAATAAATATGTGAAAAAACTATAAACCTACAAAATAAATCAAGGAGACTGGATTCGAAGATTTTAAAACTCATATGATCTTAATTTGAAGCATTCCTATGTTAGAATAGATATAATTTGATGGACCCTGAAAGTCTGAAGCTATAAAGAACAAGCTCTTCATAAAGACAAGTCTTCAATTCAACAGGTCCTGACAGAAAATACATTACCTATTTCAACGCTCATGAGAATATACCGAAGTACCTATGTTAGTGAAGGAAATCTTTATCTCTATTTCTTATGGAATATTACTCTGGATTAAATATTAAACAAGGTGATAGACATCATTAATAATGAATACAGCAAATGGCAATTCAGATTTTGTAGTGAATGTAAGACAAAAATTGTTCAGTGGTTAATTTCATCTATTAGTTTTTAGTGGTGGAATCATAGACTGGAGAGATTTCCCCAACCTTTTGAAGAAATATTTAATATAGACATAAAATATGGCAACATTGAACAAATCTTGTTATTGAATCATTTCAGCACAGAGTTGGATTTGGGAAAATCAGAAAATTTGGACAAAATTATATCGATTTAATTCCTTTCAACTTCAAATATCTCAAGAATGGTGCAATTTAGGAGGAAAGATGGAGAATGATTTTATCTGCAAAAAAGACTAATGATTCCAGGAGGTACAAGATACGGACCTTTAGTTCAACGATATTTGTTTTTCATGCAATTTAACAATCTGTAGAGTAGTGCAAAACCCACAAGAAATGGAATAACGATGCAATATGTGTTATCAAAAACCTTCTAGTCATTTCAATTGATATTGTCGTTTGAATATTACCAATTTTTTCTGCAAATTCAAGACTAATAAACGGGAATGAATCTAACGAACCTATCGAACAAGTAAAGATATCAATGTGCAGTTTCTGGCATTCATTACCTCACAAATATCGACCTCGTCTCATAAAGGCTTGTTTTTCTCTAACTCCTAATGTTTCCAACATTAACCACTCTGTTTACATGAGAGATCTAATATCAACTGATTTTTGCCAACTCACCACTACAATTTATTTCCTCGAGATTTTTTCATATCGTTAATAATCATTGATCTAAAGGTGGACACCTTGAAATTAAGTCAAACTCTTCATTGGTCACTTCAGCCTGCCCCAATCAATTATTTCTGCAGGAAAACACAAAATTACATGCTGTTAACGCCAAGTGAACGTTGGTCGGAAATGGTTCCATTAAATATTAAAGATGTATATGTTCAAAGAACTTCCGATGTTTTTTGTCTTCCTTCAACCCGTTGTTTTTCAGCCGTACCGATTTCCTCGTCTTTCGTTAATTTTTTTTACCCGGCTTTCAAGATTGTACACGTACGAGTAGTTTAAAATTAATACGAAATTGCATTCGCGCTAGTGTACATCTGTTTCCAATTGAAATTTATTCTCACGTGAAAACGTAATATTCATTAGGAAATTTCACGCATTTTGCTTCAAAATAATCTGCTTCCAAAACTATTATAGTTTTTGTCAAGTTGGTGGGCTTGAAAGCTAATATTTGAGTGCTCCTAACAATAGAAAAACCTGCTGTCTAGAATCTTAAAAGTTCATCATCAAAATACACATACACCCGAAAGGTGAGAATTTTTTATTTGTTCAGGTTGCACTTGATTATTTCATTTTTGTTGGTGAATAAAAATACAACCGATTTCATGTTACAGTCATCTAATTTTAATTCACTAACACAAGCATTTATGGAAAGTGATAATAGGTTGGGCGAGGAAGAAGTGTTCGGAAATCATATCAAAATAGGGAATAAAATTGAAATTATTCAAAAAATCCGAGTCACACCCTGCTCGTAAAACTACAGGCATATCAGCTCTCACGGCAAGCATCAACCAGGAAAAACAACGAGCTGAGAGATACTTCCAGGCCATTCCCGTATGATCGTAGTCGCAGTTATTCACGAGTACGCTGGAATCACACTCACACTCTTCTAAAATGAAATGAGGGGTAGGAAATGAGCCACGAATATGCGAAGCGGAAATCTTATACAAATTTGGTTCATTATTTCTGGAGAACACATTTCCAGCAGGACCGAATGTGATGCACTGCGCTAACCACTTCAAAGTGCACTCCGGGGACACTCTTCTTCAGGTGAATACGACGGTGAAAACTCCAGAGTCTGTGTGCGAATAGAATGAGGAAAAAAGAGCAGAGACGGTTTACCTGCATGGAAATTCGAGAGAATGACACGGGATATATTTCTTTGACGGTGAGTTGGATTTTATCCGTGGACTTCCTTTTTGGAGTTATTGCAGGAATGATAATGAGAAGTCAGACGACACTGAGGTTAGTTCAGAATTTTTTTAGACATACCTGCAGCATAATTTTTCAATTATTTATTTGTGGATCTTAGATTTTTTTGGGATTCGAAATTTATCGATGACAGACACTTTTATCTCACATTTTCTCAGAAGAATAATATTTGGCAACAAACCTCTGAAACAGATCGATATTTGTTTTTATAACATTTTAAGCAATTTTGAATGATTCTTGTTGCACCCTGTGTCATCCCCGTCAATTCTTTTGATTCTTTGACCTAACTATTTTCACAAAATGAATCTTTTTCCCTATTAAAAAAATTCAAGAGGTTGATGAGGGCGCAACAGAAATTTAAAAAAATGCATAAACATTTGGTGAAGGTGAAACTAAACTTGACTATGTAGAAAAATATTTTTCTTCCGAGAAAATTAATTTGTTCCATACTTATGAATATCCTGGTTCAGTACGTTATATTAGAATCCATCCAACATTATGACAATAATGAGTATATAAAATTTGGTTTTCTCAATAAGGCAAAAAATTTCTACACCATGAATTCGCATCATTAATGAAAAGTTCACAAAATTTTGGAAATCCACGAAATTTATCTGAACTAGCTTTTTTCTCTGTCAATGTTGAAAAGTTGTTATGATTTTTTGATGTTATTCATTATATTATGTGAGTTCATTAATTTCAAACAAGTTTTTTATGTAAATATTATGCATATACAATGTTCAAACATTTCTGAACATGTTGAATGATTGTTTGGGCTCTTACCATCATCTATTGTGGATGTAATGATTTCCTTAAATCCACAATAGATGATGGTAATAGCCCAAACAATCATTCAACACGAGCTCCATCATCAAAAATATCTCGTCATCAATTTCTGAACATATATATTATATATGTTATTATTATATATGTTATTATTTAACCAATATAGATATTTCTGTTGAGAGCATTGAGGGAGCTCTTCGTACGTTAGACCAGAGCAAGGGTCCGGGCCCGGATGAGATTCCACCGTTTTTCCTGAAAAATTGCTCCAGTACTTTAAAAATACCGTTGCACATTTTATTCAACAGATCTCTGCGCACTGGCGTATTTCCGGATCGCTGGAAGGTCTCGAGAGTTGTGCCGGTTCATAAGATGGGCGAAAAGACCCTTGTTAACAACTATCGACCAATTTCTATTCTCTCAGCCATTCCCAAGATGTTTGAAGCACTTGTCTACAGATTTGTGGCTCACCATGTTAAGAACATGGTAATAGAAAATCAGCACGGATTTGTCAAGGGCAGAAATCTTGAGACTAATCTGTTGAGTTTTCTGGACTCACTTCATGGTGGACTCGAGTCCCATGATCAAGTTGACGTGGTCTACACTGACCTCACAAAGGCTTTCGATAAAATCAATCACCGTGTTCTGTTGCATCGACTTGCGGAGATGGGAGTCTCCGGGATTTGTTGAGGTGGGTCAAATCATATATTTCCAACAGATCTCAATTTGTATGTGTTGCCGGAGAAAAATCGAGAATATTTTTCAGCACTTCTGGAGTGCCTCAGGGTTCTCATCTGGGTCCTTTATTTTTTATAATATATTTGAATAATGTCTTCGAATGTTTTCGTCATGCTAAATTTCTGCTTTATGCAGATGATTTGAAGGTTTTCTTCCGGATAAGAACTTTATGTGATTTCATGTTGCTGCAAGAAGACCTAAATCGGTTTTCGGAATACTGTAGGGCAAATTATCTTTTTCTGAATTTAAATAAATGTGAAACAATAACATTCACAAGGAAAATAGATACCATTAATTTTCATTATGTGGTGGATCAAGTGCAGCTGCGAAGGGTCCAGAGTGTTCGTGATTTGGGTGTGATTTTTGATTCCAAACTGAATTTTGTTGAGCATATTGATAGCGTCATCTCATCTTCCAATAAGATGCTTGGATTCACATTACGTCATGGAAAATCATTCAAAAGTAATAGAGCACTCTTGTCGTTGTATCATGCTTTTGTTTTCAGCAAGTTGAATTTTGCGACGCCTGTCTGGAATCCTTTGTATAGGTGTCACATTAGGCGTATAGAGAGTGTGCAGCACAAATTACTGAGGTATTTGTCTTACAGGAATGGGGTTGAAATCTCAAATCATGATTATGGGGATGCTCAAGGTGTTTTTAATTTAGTCAGCTTGGAAGTCCGCAGAAAGATAAATGACATGTGCCTACTATACAAGATATTGAACAACATCCTTTCGGTTCCCTCCATGCTCCGGATTGTGTCCTTCAGGGTCCCGGAGAGAAGATTGAGGTCAAAGGAGATATTTGCTATACCATTCCGTCGTCTGAATGTGACCCAGAACTCTCCCATCTGTAGAATTCAGTCAGTATTTAATGCCGAATTTAGCGATCTGGATTTATTTTCTGTTTCTCTTGCTGAGTTCAGGAGATGCTTGAGGGTGAGATTCACCTCTTGAGAAAAGAGTTTCATTTGGTATACCTATGTTCGCTTATATTGTGGTTACTTGGGGATTTAATTTGTTACTTTATTTTTGTTGAGTTTGAATATTATGGTTTATATAGACATGATTGTATGTAATTAATATTAAGCTCTGTAGGTGTATGACTAGGTTAAGATTTTAATAAGTGAGTACTGTGTTGGGTTGAAATACCTGTTAGTATTCCTGTGTTCAATAAATAAATAAATAAATAAATAAATTTAGATGTATTTTACCATATTATTTGTGTTCATGACTTTATTTATACTTTCATATACATTTTGATTAGCCATATATCATTTAATCGCAAATATTCATACATGTTATCTTATATTGCAACATAAATGAATAAATGGGTAAGTAAGAAAGTTAAATGTGCCGCTACGATTGATCTTCTTTGGATTTTAAAGAGATTTCAGGAGATTCGATTCCGAAGAATCATCACTTTCCGGTAATTTGTAGTTGAATACATTGTTTTCAAAGAAGTATATATACCTACTTTGAGTTGGTTTTTAAGAGAAGAGAATTTGAGCTTAGAACAAAACTGAAGGAAAACTATGTGTGGTTATTTCAAATTTCAGGTTGCGTTTTATGCATTCAGTAGTATCAATCTCTTTCAGAGAATGGGAAAGATTTCAGAATAAGCGCGCAAAAGCTCCTGACCTCACGTCAGTGTTTTTCTACATTTGCCTTACATATATTCATCACAAAACTGTTTTCTTCTATATCATTTTTTGCTAAGTTCTCCGATAATATACATTTAAAATGGCATTCAGAACTAAAATATTAGTTTCTTCACCGTTCGAATCAGTTTCATACTACAGTCGATAGCAGAAACAGGGAAGCCCCATTGTTTTCGTCCTTTTTTCCAAGAATGCCGTCCCTGTTTAAGGATTCCCTTTATGATGCACGAGAGATAACAGAGGCGGATGTATGGGGGAAAAATATGTTAAGGAGTGTGAGATTGTGTTCCTGTCTCTTACAACGTTGAAGAGGGTAATTCATTATACGAGACGTAGGTCAAACACTTACTTGTCGTTATCAACTCCTTTACGATGTCGGCTGAGTGCCAATTTTCAGACCGTTGTCAAGGTTACGATGCATGAGAATTATCTCGAATATGAGAACTCATATAATGCGAAACGAGAAAGAGAAATAATCTAAGACAATATAATCGAATCAAATATATGAATCATATTTTCAGAAAAGGTTTACTGTGCAAATATCTCGGTAGAGTTCATTGTTAGGCCAAATCAGTCGAAAAGTGCAGCAGCTATGATCATCTATGATTTGATTTCCTCAATAAATTCGATTTTTTGACTTGTTTGAATAATGTTGCAAGGAAGAAGTGTGCCAAATTTTATGAAAATTCTCGGGCTTAGAAAATTTCATGAGATATTCATCGGATCGTAACAAAATATTGTGCATTCATGGAGGTTATGAATATATTGTGCATTCTGAAATTTTATCTTCGTAGTATGAGCTCACGAGAATATTTAGGGGATCCATTTTACGAGCTTGTTCTAGTTCAGGGCACTAGTAGAACAGTATTTTTCCTGAATGCCTATAAATTTTTTAAATCGGGCCAAAAATGCTATCAATCGATTAAGTTTGACTTCCTAATGAAAAATACATGTTCAAACAGTACGTTCTACTGGCCGGATCAGAAAAAGCGCGCAAAATTTTGCTTTTCTGAATAGTTCAAATGAAAGCACATTTGATTTGGATTCATATTCTCGTTTATCTTCACAATTCAGTATTTCAAAATTCTTGCAAAATCCTTCAAACTAGCTATAATCTTAGGATAAATTGTCAGTTATCTATCAGTGCTGATTCCAACTTTATATCGTTGAAATTTTGAAGAAAAAATCAATTTAATATCTATTTCTATTGGATTTGGTTATAGAGTACTGATTTTAAGTACTAGCAGGAGTCTAATTCCTGACAAGATAAAGTTTTATCGTCAGTATAAATCTTCCCATGAAATGGAAAAAGGATTGGTTGTTCTTCAACTCTGGAGTAACATAAATTGAAGTGCCGGTGACAGATCTTATAACAAATCAGCTGTTCTGACTAGGTTGTAGTAATATATCATACCAACAACGAGGTAAAAAAGTGGCAATAGGCTTTTTTCTGTTAAACACTGAATTATTTCATTAATTAATCTTGTGCTTTCAGTTCGCAATTGTTGCACTTCTGTTATCCGTACCGGTATAAATTGAATTCGTTCATATCATCTGTTCATTCACTATTATACAAGATTACTTGTGTCTAATTTGGATTTCATTGAAGCACTTCTTTTTCAAATATATTCGATTAAAAATTCTAGATGAACCTATCGCTTTTCTTCCAGTCACTGTACGGATCCCAGCTCATCCGCCAATTTGGTTCTTTCGTAGCTGAATTAAAAATAATTCAGATCTTTTTCAGCATTGGAAAAATACAAAATCGGAGGTATAATTAGACTATAGGCCAAAAAAAGTTCTGAAGATAGTTGAGTAATCTTTCATAAAGGAATCACGAACATTTCAAAGGGAATTTTCATATTGTAAGGTGAATGAAAAGGAAAACTAACGAAATTTTCTCATTATTGCAGTAGATTCATCCTGAATTTTTATTGGACATTTTCAAATATTCAGTTGACTGAAGTTTTCAGTAAAGGAAATATTTCACGAAAAAAGTATTCAGAAGTGAGCTTTAGAGAAGTAGATCTTTTGAAGGCAAGTTTATTGAAAAGTGCGCATAAATTTTCTTCAATGGAATATGTAACTGAACATTACAATATTAGTGATATAAATTGTGATTCTGGATTGAGGCAAACAATTCCGAAGGTTGATACATTATCAAAAATTAAGAAGGGTGATCCATATAAGTTTTTGTTAATCACCTCTCACCATCACCATGTTATAGCCTTTTAAATCATTTTTCCAATGAAGTTTTATTCTGGTATAAAAAACTGTCTGAAAATTTAGAAAATCTCACAATCAAACTATTTATCATACCATTCACTGTACAGCAGCTGGAATAATTTTTTCATTACATGATTACCTGTCGGTGAATTCACGAGAAAAATATATGGGCATAATTTTTATTGAAGATCAAGACACAAAAAAGCTGCAGATTCAATCTGTCTTTTCAAAAGAATTCTTTGAAAATAAAATATAAGTCCATCAGAAAGTTCTGAAGCAGAAATTATAGGGGTTGTTTTCTAGCTCCTTGTCAACACAGTTCAAGAAAAAAAAAAGTACTCAAAAACTTTTTTTTTTTTCTAGCATCAGTTATCTACCAATTCTGAATTTTTTCGAAGTATAAAATATTGAACAAAAAATAATTTTCCCACCATTTTTGGCAGGTTGAAACTTAGAGAGGAATGTAAACTTGTAAATTTTTGGCTTTCAAAAGATATGTTAGCTGTATCACATGAAAGCCTAAGGGAAAAAAACCCCAGTACAAAAAACTCTGGCTTCCCGTATAAGTATTGATGTGTGTACAAAATGAGCTTTTAAGTAAATTATTGTCGGTTTATTTGAGAGACTCCTTTCTTCAAGAGTGGTCTCCTATTAATAAACACAGAGGCTTCTTCAAGTTGCACATATCGAATCTGAAAATAAAAAGACAAAAGCAAGAAAATTAACTGAATACAAGATATACGTATCAAATTTGTTTGAAATTTATAACCGATTCCAAGAAAGAATCGGAAACATCGTGAATAGCCCTAAAACCATCTTGGAATTTTTATATGGGGCAATTATTGATGAGATGATATATTGTTTCTTCTGCATCGCTATATTCACAACTTGTGCTTGGAACTGAGTTCCATCTGAATAGCATGCCATTGGTACGATCATGACCTGTTCTCAAAAGATTAAGCACTGTCCAAATTTTTCTAGGAAGATCAAAACTCCGAATTTTTCTGAAGGATCAGAAATGAGATTTTTATTGAACATTTCATAAGAGTTCTAATCCATCTTCCATAATTCTTAATCGCTGATATTCATATTGAAGAACGATTTATAGCAATATGGTTTACGTGACTTCAATCTTGGAATTGAAAGGAATGATTTTGTTTATATATGTGAGATTCCAGCTCGCATTAAAGAAACTACGATTGCATCTATAAATGATGGTTCATTTAAAATACATAAACTACATTAATTGAACTATAACAACACATTGATTAAGTAATAATATAACATACCTGTAAATAATGAAATCGTTAATATGACCCTTACGAACGGGAATTCACAAATGTATATCGATCTCATTATTCAACTAGTTTAAGAATCATTCCAGAAGGCACATGAGGCTATCTAAGTGGGATCATAGAGCTTCAGAGCGACTGCAGAGTTGAGTAAGAACTGATGTTCGATGTTCTTACCCTTCTGTACTACAGTGTCGCATTTTACAAATATACAATAAGGTTTTTAAATATTTATCAATGTCGCCAAATGCATGTTTCATTAGAATCTGTTTGAAATTAACTGGAGACATCAGAATATGGACAAAATATGATCGAGAATTCCCCACCGGACATCAATTCTATCCTCAGAGCATAAGAGCTCCAAGCTCATAAAATAAATTGCTCCTGCCTGAAAGTTAGGGTCAGTTATTAACAACGTTGAAACTCTTTTCGGAATGCCGGAATCCTCAGAATTCCCAGCCATATTTCCGGAGTCAAGCTGAATAACCAATATGTAGTTAGTAAACAAAATAACGATGACATGGTTACGCTCTCTTTCTAACGCCGGTCCATTATTATTTCGAAAGTTAGGCGTGAAACTGGAACCGTCCGCTTTGTTATGTAAAGTTGGAACAGTTCCAAGCGGCAACTTTTCCATTAGTCCAACTTCTGGAATTCTTACCCGCAACCGCCGTATTAAGGCCGCTCAATCAATCATACCGAGATACGATCATGGGGATGAGAGAGAAACCTTCAAACTAGTATAATTGCCGGAGTGGATAGCTTTACTTGGAGAAATCAGGTCAATATTATTACTTGATTACAGTGAATGGTTGATCTTCATATATTGGAAGAACAGATGTGTTCTGTTAGTTTTCAAAAGTTAGCTTCTAGCCTAGTAGGAATCGGCTCATGAGTATAGAAAACTATCCTGCTCAAATTTTCTATGCTCTACTAATGATATAAATGCATGGACAAATACGGTATAATTTCGAAAAATCAATTCGGATTTCGACAAGGGATGTCTACAGAGGATGCCATAAAAAGGGTAACTGAAAAAATATACAAGAACATAGATAATAATATACCAACTCTAGCAATAGTCATAGATTTAGCCAAAGCTTTTGACACCGTGCACCGTGAAAAATTGCTAGAAAAACTTTCAGATTACGGCTTCAGAGGCAAAATGATTAACTTACTCCGTAGCTTCCTTACAGACAGAAAACAGACCACGAACTTGAATGGAAAATTTAGCCGTATGAACACACTTACTTATGGCGTTCCCCAGGGAACAGTGCTCGGGCCTATTCTTTTTTTAATATATTTGAATAGTATATTCGACCAGAAGAGTAAGGGAGAAATTATAGGCTTTGCTGATGATATGTTAGTCATCTATGAGGATACAACATGGGAGAATCTGAAGGAGAAGGTAATTGATGACTTAAAGATTCTGAAGAAGTGGTTTGAACTAAAGAAACTCACCTTGAATCAGACAAAAACCAAATATTTAACCTTTTCATCCAATAAAGTCGGGCTTCCAGATTTAGGAATGCTCCAAGTGAATAGTCAACTGAAAATCTTCAACACAAATGCCACAAAATATCTGGGAATTCACATAGATCAACATTTGAGATGGTACGTACACATGAATCATCTAATGAAAAAGTTGAGAGGTATAGCGTACAGATTCAGAGTCATACGCAAAGAAGTACCGTCTGTACATCATCTCCAAGTACTCTATGATGCATTAGTTCAGTCTCAACTGTCATATGGGTTAATTGGATGGGGGGGAGTATTGGATTGCCTTAAAAGAGGAGTGGACACTATACAGAAATACATCTTAAAAATAATGTACGGAAAAAATTTTACATTTCCTAGTCGAGAGATTTATGAAATATCGAAAGCATTGGATATCAGACAAATTTTCGCGAATAAGATAATCAAAAACATTCAACAGAAAAAATACTTCTGCAAATGGGCCCAAAAAAGAATAGGACAGCGAAGCTGCACATATCTGGCCCCAAGGCTCTACCCAAATGTACCCAACAGAATAAAAGAAATGAATAATATAAAAAAATTTAAGAGAGAATTAAAAAACTGGTTGATTACAGAAGATAGATCGTTGGCACACAAAATAATAAACTCTTCATGAAAGAGTTGAGGAGCAAATAGTGGATGATGACAAAAATTCCCGAACTATACAAGACTAAACCCCAAACTGCGACAAAGACAGACCCGATTGAGACAGCAAATCTGATAAGGAGTGAGATAATACCAAATGGGACAAAGAAAAAAAAAGGAGGATTGATTTAATTTAAAAATCGGCAAATTTCGATGTTGATGACAATTCAGCTGCCGTTAGAATCAAATTTATTTTTCACAACTGTAAACAGTTATATAATAATAGCTCACAGTTTTTTCTCAGAGTTTACTGCATATAACATATCGTATAATATATTATGTTGAATAAACTCATATTTATCTATCTATCTATGTTGTCAGGGTTAACCCGGAGCCATATTGTTCAAACCAAAATTGTTCAAACAATTACAAGAAATTGTTATTTTTCAACCGGACATTTTTTTAATTCATGGTTTAAATACAATTTTGAAAAATCCTATAACTCATTATGATGAATTTATGATTTTTCGAGATATGAATTATTGAAGGTTGAAGAAATCTAAAAATTTGGATGCCTTTTACTCACAAAAAATATATGGAAGAAAACAAAGTTAAATATAAATTATATTTTTTAATTCTTCATACAATATCCTTAAATAAGATTTCAAGAAATTTAATTGTTTAAAGCTGTTTTTAACACGCTTATATTAGCTTCACCTGTATGTATGTCAGTTTGTATCTCTCCTTCTTTCTATGCGTTCGTTGGCCGAGCGGTTTAGACCGCCTTAGGGCGCGCGTCTTCTGTGACGTCAGCTCTTGGATCCATCGATCGTGGGTTCGATTCCCGGACAAAAAAATGCTTTTACTGCCATATTCTAAGATAATATCCATATATCCAAATATAATAAGTAATTCAATGGGACATTACCCCACTTCTTAGTGACACTGCAACTCAAAAAATATTATCTCAAATGGTAATAGATAGTGTCGGTAAATCGGTCCCTTATGATATGATGATTTATTAATAAGTTATTCAACTCTACAGCGGTTGAATGAGGCTATGTTAATATTGTGGAAAAAACGGGAAATTAGAACTCAGGCCTTCATTTCAAAAACTTTTTTATTTTGATTCAGTATTAAGATTGTTCAACATTGTTGCGTTTACGCCAGTAATTAAATGTAAATTAATATTTCTGAATGAATATACTTTCCATGTAAGTGATTATTCGTTGCAGATATCGTGAGTACATGTAATTTTCAGTTGTTCCCAAGAAAAGAAAACATTTTGCCTTGTACTTTCTGTGATCCTTCAAACAATACAGTGCAGAATCCGAAGCCTCAACAAATAGAACTGTACAACGTGAAACTCAGAAACGAAACGATGATGCCACTATTCGTTTTGCAAATTTGCTTTAAAAGAATTGTAGAGCATTTAATTATTGATAACATTGCTCTCATGAAAAATTCTGATAGAATTCAAGGTTTAAAAGATAAATGATAAATAGAGATTCCGACAGACAGATGCCGACGCTCCGTATGAATCAGGAATCGGCGGCGATACAAGCAATGAAATTCTTGAAATCGCAATTGAACTTATTGTGAAATATTGTATAAAGAAGGAAAAGAATTGAATTAATAATTCAAATGCAACCAGCATCTTCGTAGTCCAATTGACTGCCACAATTTCCACACTTTTAGCTTCTCGAGTACACTCCAGTTTAACGATTCTTTATTTAACCAGTATTCAAGCACTTCAGTAAGTATTAAGATATATCTAAATAGAATAGAACGATCAGTGTGGAAAAAAAACATTCCAATATTTTGAGAACAAGAATCACAAAGAAGAAATGAGATCGGAGCAATTAGAGGGCATTACGCTCATGACCATCAAGGAGAACGAGAGACCCGCAAAAAGGTTAATTTGCTTGAGAATAACCGGTTAAAATTCATGTCTGTTTGAGGAGTGTTTGTGCTGAATAACAATAGGGGTACTTCGGAACACAAAACCACACACATTTCGGGCACCTATGCGAATGGAAACGGTCCAGAGGGTGGGGAAAAACAACAGGCGTTTAATTAAAATTTTCGTTTGGCTTGGATAAAGCATCAAATGATTAGGGATATTGTGCAAAGAGCTATGAAAAAATTTGATGCTGTCCTTTCAAGTTTCGAGTTTGAGTGAACGGAATTGGTTGTAAATTTTTCATTTTGAAATTGGTGTTGTTGTATTGATACCTTATATTCTGTTTTACTTTATCTCTTAGTTTTTGGGTATCGAAAACTGAGAGTTATTTCCGGTCTCTTTCAACTCACAGCGTTTTCCGCTTCTTGCCCAGGTGCAAATTAGTGCTGCTCTATTCGAGTGTGTCGTTTTACGCTATCTTTTCGGTGCAAAATTTTTCAGGGTAGGTATTTTCTGCCTGCGCCTAGATCGCTTTAAGTGTGCACCCAGTGCATTTTTTTCTGCACTGGCTATTGGAGTCGGTGCATCAATTCCAGTGAAAATATGGCGGGCCATATTGAAAAATTCAAATGTTTACGTTTTGCTGTTTGTGAAGAGTTTTAAGAATCTTTACCTTCTATTGAAGATTCATTTTTTTCAATAATGGGAAAGCTGGTGTCATATGTTGAATAAGAAGAAAAAATATCCCGAAGAACGAATAATTTTTTGTGCTACCTATGTGGTTAATATAAAATTTTTCAAAACTGTTTGGTATTATATATTCATCATAGAACATTGATTCAATTTTTCTTGCACATCTTATCATTTCCTCACAGAACAATTGTTACGAAAAATTATTATTTGCTTAATAGAAAGAGCGACAAATAAATAAAAAAACGATATAACATTCCACTGGCTGCATTCAGCTTATAATCAAAATGAAGAATAAAATAAGAGAAAAATTTAGTTATGGGTAAAGGAACCAATAAAAGTGTTCGTTCTTAAGCGACGTTTCGATGAATTTTATCATCTTCTTAAGACTAAAATACAAAAAATACTTGTTAACTCAATAAACAAAGAATGTTAAAGTATAAGAAACCTGTTTGTTTCGTTATTGTTAATTTAAGATTTAGGCTTGTTGATTTTCAATACTATATTATATCTCGTTGTATTTTTATAGCACTGTTCCAGAATCTGACCTAACGCATGTGCGCTTCGCCTGCTTTTCAATTCAAGCCACCATGGAAATGGTTGATACTGACATAATACGTTCCAAGAGCAACAAGCTCGAAAAAAAAAGTATATACTGAACGCCAAAGAAAAGACCCATGGTATACGGAAATACAGAGGGTAACAGAGAGACATAATGCCATGTTAAATCTCGAAAAAAATTGGAAATAACGTTTCAGATGAAAAACAAGAATATTTTTATTGTCATCATAGAACAACACGTTCGTTCCTGACAGTTCTATGATCGGTTAGTCAGGTTCATCCGCAAAATCCTGAAAAATAATTCAATTTTTACAGCAATTCAGAAAAACTTCTAATCTCGCATAATATATAAGAAGGAATATTGTTATTTGGTATTGATGTTTCCATCAAAACACTCAATTGATAGTACCTGGAATAATCTGTACAAGGGAATAGAGACCGTATTGCCAAAAAACCGCTACATTATAGTAATAAACTATGAACGTTCGCGTATAATACGCATTAAAATCAGTCGGGCGTGAACTCGGGTAGCTAGTTTGGAGGGTTGCCTGTATTAAGCATTAATATCTTTGTCATTGTTATGGCCTAAGGGTTGATGGGTAAGTTATGGCCAGAAATGGGTTCATTATATTTCAGGTGTCGTGATAGATTGAATCAACGGTGCCTTGTAATGAATACCTTTGTGTGAGTGAGAAGAAAAATTCTGTCATCATCGAACAGATACATAACTGTCACAGCAAGCACTCTTCATGTCGATGGAGAAGATCTTGATTAAATCGTCATTTCCTTCATTCCAATATCAAATGACTTAACGACTAGGGGATGATGTATTTTTAGCGAGCCGAACTGAATATTTTGCTTTATATGCCTTATCAGAATTGACTTGTCAATTTGATTGGCTACTCAATAGGTTCTCGGTGTCAATACTAGTAATCTTGAATTCAAAGTTGAGATTGAAAAACGGCTTGAAATTTTTCAAGTTAACTGAATAAATAAAGGAATAAAGTGATTGGCTTCATTGTGGAAATTAAATTTAGAGGAAACAGATATTCATTCGGAATTGAAGGGAGTATAAGTGAATCTGCCTCTTCAAAAATACCGGTTTGTAATTCGGCTAATTCATTTGGAATTTGGCGTGATTCCTAATGACCCTTACAGGCAGAAATCCTTGTATTCTTCAGCATTTTTCATCACATTTTATACGTTGTTTTGGTTGCATATATAGATCCTTTGATAATTATGTTTCAAAGCTCCTTGAACGTTTTCAACATTAGTTTTGGAGAAGTCACATCTCAGATTATCGTAGATTCTCAAGAAAGAAGCATCTTTCTCATAATAATTCAACGAATGACCGCGTTTGTCGTAAAAATCGACAGACAAAATTTTTTTATCGCCTTATTAATATTTCCCTCTATATACTCGAACTCATTCTTTGAAACGTTCGTTTCCTTTCAGGACAGATGCTAAATATTTTATATACGCATTCTTCAAAGAGTCTTAGTCTCGCTTATTTCGCATCAGAAAAGTGAATTTTTCGTACGGGAGACACATCTCCACTCAAGATATTTCTACCCTTCATTGAGTCCGCCCTGAAATATTAATGCTCTTTTTATTCCATATTCTAAATAGCTCTCATTTGTGTATTCCTCTTACATATTTTATGAAAAAGGTAGGAGGAGAAGAGGCTTTGAAGTGAGATAAATATTCATTTTATTTAGTTGTTCAATTTATTATAATTTTTTTAAATATACGTAGAGGTCTTTGTGGATGGGTAGTTAAGTTGCCAGGTCAGTTGTTCTGAATGCTGATAAACGTATATTTAAATCTCACTGGGCGCAGTTTCATTCAATAGGATTCTCTAGACTTCAACCCTACTCGGATTGTAATTTGTACTGAAATTCGTCTGGGGTAATGAACATCAGATGAAGCGTCGAACTGGCTACACTGCAAACCTTGAGTACAGTTGGGCCCTAGAAAGAGCAGCCTTACTTCACCTGCGGAAGCGTTTAAAAAAAGGAACATATAATTTATATTTTTGCTCGCTTGTTATGTTTTGACAGAATGTCTGTAATTTTCGAATATCGGACCAAAAATGGTCTCAATCGATTAGATTCGATTGGAGAATACAAGGTCGAACTAGAGTATGCACGTCAAGACGCCTTATACTCTCTATCTTCCGAAAGAGATGGGCTAGAGTTCTCATATTTTCAGATTAGGTTAACTACCATAATATCTAGGTTGAGTTCGTTATTAATTTAAATCAGTCCAATAGTTCAGGAGTTATGAGTATCTGAAATTTGGTTTCCACTATAACTCCTAGAATATACATCAGATCAAGTTGAAGTTGAAAAATATTCGAATTTTTTTCTACCCAAGAACAAGTCATCAATTAGTCAGAGTTAATGTTTTTCAATTACTTTGACACTTGGTTTCGTTGTCGACTTTTGGCTAATTGAAACATTGGGGTGGACCTCTTAACCCTCAAACTTATAGAAAAATTCCTAAATTATTCGTCTAATAACACGAATTTTTGTGAACAGTCCGTGAGAAATTTAAAATGTCAGAAATTTCATAGATACGTATTAGATTGACATTCATCGGCCTTTTAAATTTAGTTTGAGTTGGTGAAAAATCAATCGAAATGGTTTATTGAAGGTGAAATAATGTATGTTGTCAATTCATGTTCTGAATACTTTTAATGTAACGCTCGTCATTTAAAGAGCTTTGTGTAAATTGGATTTGAATAGATAATGTATTTTAAAGGACAAGTGCATGGCTGTCCAAAATTGGGGTACGATGATTCATTTACCTGATTATGTTGCCATATGCAATGAAACTGAAGAAAAACTGTTAGTGGGTTTATTTTTAATAAAAGATATTTGTAATTTGGACTTAAACATATGAAATATTTCTAAGGACAAGATATTTGTGAAAGAAAGATATTCTAGATGGTTTTCAATTGAGTTGATATGCCTAATTTTGATTTGTTTTCAGATGGGAATTTGAGCTTCGAACCAAACTCAAACAAAATTGAGAGTACTTGTTTTAAATTTGAGATATAGGTTTGTCCATTCATCGTGGCGGTTGTATATGTATTACACTGTTCCAAAGTTCATTTCTAATTTTTTTGGAATATCACTTGGTTCTTTTCTGAACTGTTTGGCTTGATTTCCTGAGGGTTGAGACTCTGAAATGCAATCTGCCCCTTCATAGGGGTGTGTTGTTTTTTCAACCCATTTTTATCTGGTTCTTCGAAATACCTATCGAATGTGACGCGCAACTCATACGTGGCGTTCGTCTTCTTGTTATACTGGGCGCGTGGAACATGAAAACCCGTACCAATTTAGACGAATTGATACTCGTTTTCGCAAGATGGACAGATTTATATACATTTCAAATGTCGAAATCATTCCACTTAAGGTACATATACAGTGCTCTGCGCGGCAAACGAGCATGGATTCGTCTAGATTGGTAGGCACAGGTTTTCATTTGCGCGCGCTCCGTATAACAGCAGATAGGCTGCGCAAACGCCACGCGCATTGCATCATATCAGAATTCATGTTATAACACTGTATAGGGACCAAGCAGTAGTCGCACTCCGTGGATTTTGAACTGAAATCGCTTACACCAAAGGGAACTCGCGCATTCCTCCCTGCGCATCTAATCTTATCGACCGCGAATTTAAAAATTGATTAGAAAAGGTTATTTGCGTTATCTGAAAAATTAAATATTTTGATTTAGACTGGTAATAAGTTTTCACAGTGATATTTAGAGTGTATGGTGTTTAGTCTATATTGATATAAAAATTATGACTCCGCTCATAATGTAACCGTAAATGTAATCACATTTCCTCATTAACAGAACGCAATAAAATATATATTGTTTTATTGTGGTTTTAATATCGCTTTGAAAGAAACAGTAATTAGTGATGAAATTTACTCAATAGTTTACTCAGGAACAGCCTCTGAAACTTTTTGAAATGTGTTCAAAATCATAGGTACCTTAGGTTTGTAAGTGAAATGACTCATTAAAATTTTTTCTAAACGAAGATTGAGTTGAAGAGTAGGTATTATATGGAAAAATAAGTAGTTGGTGGTTGAAAGTATCGAATGTGTTTAATATAAAATCCTCAATACTTAAATTTCACTGAAACATCAATCTTCGAGTCCATGAAAAATAACTCTCTTTTTATATTGAATTGTTTCGAACAATTTTTTTCAATGAATTCTCTGATGATTTAGTTTGAACTGATACTATTTTTTAATATATTCAATTTATGAAAAGAGGAATTTGATTATGGAATTCTAGAATTAGTGGCAAGTTTTAGCGAGGGACCTGAAAGGGGGGTGGGAGGTTTAGATCGTTTCCATTCAAAGATTTAGCGTGAAAAACTCTTTCCTGAGGGGGTAATTACCCCTAGTACACCCCCCGTAAATACTGCCCTGCGCTAAATATGCTGAGTGTTCTCTAGAAAGGGTTCCCTCATTATGGTGAGGAAGAAAATGAAAAACCTATTGAATTATTGTTATATATACATATATGATATTATTGTTATTTCTATTTATAAAATTGAAAATCATATAGATACACACTCAAATATTTATCTAAAAAAATTTCACTCTTCTGCATACGCATGCAGTAGGCGTAAACCTCCTGAAATTCCATTGGTTCCTGATATCTCAACTAATCGTAAAGAAATGACGACTATACTAAGCCTGCTGTAGGCGTAAATCTGCTAAATTTCCATTGGTTCCTGATGTCTCAACTTATCGTAAAGAAATGACGACAGTAAGCGTAAACTTCCTGAAATTCCATTGGTTCCTGATATCTCAACTAATCGTAAAGAAATGACGACAGTAGGCGTGAACCTCCTGAAATTCCGTTGGTTCCTGATATCTCAACTAATTCAATAAAGCACTACTCAAATAACGGAGTTTTTAATAAACAACATTTTCTACAATACTATATGTATCACTCATCTGTCGGTGTCTAAAAGTATTGAGAAAAAAGAACGTTTGATATGGATGAATTGGATGTATTTTTAGTTTGATACAAGAACTCGAATATTACTGAATATATTTTCTCATTATTAAATTCATATGTAACCCCATTTCCGGATAGGAATTCGTGCATCTGCATCCATGAGAAAGACCTTTTTGCATGTTCATAAAATGCATATCTCCAAAGTCCACCTTTCAGAACATTTAGACCGGCACAACTCACCTTTATGACTGTTCGAAATGTTCCAAAGTCGTAGTTTCTCCACTTTCCGTCACCCTTCTGTGAATTTCAAAGCTTTATCAAGACATAGAAATCCCCAGTTCGAATGAGCTATTCGCAGATTAACAATAGGAATTTTGTGCCATTAAGACCTACCGTTTGTGCATTTGTTCTATTTGCCTCGACATCCGTGCCTGCAAAACCAATTAATTCTGCTTCGCAGTGCCAAATGATTCTTGGCAATCCGAAAATTCGACAAACTATATCGCATTGATGGCAAGTATTCCGGCATTGCTTTTTCTTTAGGAAAGTTATTTATTAGAGATGAATCGGACAGTTACTTAGGATTGGTTCATGGTGTTCACTGAAATTGGTGCAAGGGACATAATTTGGTGGAATGAATTGTTGGGATGGTTTCAGTACTGCAAGGAGTATTTGAGTTACGCTAGATGTTCGGTTAGACTGCAACAAATTTGTTTCAGAATGTTAACCAATTGTTGCCTGAAAATTCTCCGAATGAAAACGAACACAATAGTTTAGAGATTCAAGAAAAACTTTATTTTTCAATATAATCTCCTGAAAACGAATCACACAGTTTTGTTCGAGAGAAATTTGAAGCTATTCCTGCTATAACAGGATAGGAGAAAAGCAAGTGTTTTCAGAATAGGTTCGTGTTCAAGTTCGTTTTTGGGCCAAATCCGTTCAATGGTTTATTAAGAGCATCTGAAGTTAGGTGAAGTTTAGTCTGAAAGACAGAATTCTGCCAATTGTTCTGAAAATCTAAAGGCTAGATGATACTTGCCAAATTGCGAAATGTTTATTGGAATTGTTCGATTACTCATAAGATAGTTGACGAACCTCAACAAGAAAACACCTTAAATCAGAAATCACAATGCTGTGATCACCTCTTCGTATAATTCGATTTAATCGGTAAAATACTACTGGATTCTGAAGGTGCAAAGAAATTATTTTTTTTAATTCACGGAACTGTTGAAAAATGTTTTTTATCTTCTATCAAATATTTCAGTAATACTTTAAATGGGAAAGCTATATTATTATATTTCCTTATGCCTCACGAATATGAAAATATTAATTCATCGAAATTAATTATTTGAGGGTTGAGATGAAAAAAGTTTTCTGCATGGACGCAATGTTTTTCTGTTTATATTTGTCCTAGAAGAACCGATTGGTTATCTTGGCCCACGAGACCACGAAACGTGATTTCATTGGTGTTGCATCGATTTACATTGCTCTTATGGAATTTTGGCGCAAGCGAGGAATCATTATTCACGATTTTGTGGTTCGGCTTTGAAATAGATCAAGCCCAATAGATTGAAACCATTTTCGGCTCGATATTCGAAACTTACAGACATTTGAACAAAAAGACATCACGCTGTACAACTTGAAAAACAACAAAGCCAATCAACTAAAACCATAGTTTCGTCAATGTTGGTCCTAAAGGCATTCGAAACTTTCTTTAGATCGAGACAAAAAACCACTGATGACCAGTGAGATCAAATAAAAACCCTATGTCTTCGGCATCATATTCCATCAAGTAGATTATGTTATAAATTAATATTCTCTAATGAAACACATTATGTCAGAATCCATCCTTTTCAATTCCGACCGCCGTATGATTGATACATACGAAATTATCGTCATCCAGCATTCACTCCCTGAACTCAACATTTCCATTGGTCGATTGTCATCGGACACGTGAGACCTCACAACGTCCCCGTCATCCATCATACAAAAGCATATCATTTTCACCCTTCCATTAATGCCTACCTCCTGAAATCAACAACGGTTATGAATATTAAAACAAGATAGTATAGGGTTGAGCGTTCTGCTGAACGATGCCCATGGGATGAAAATTTTGATTCGCTTCAATAATTTAAGTATCCCGGACGAAAGCCAATCTGCATTTATGAATAAGGAAGGAGGTATAAACGAGTCGTAGTGCAACGATAATAAATCAGATCAGCGGGGTGCAAATGAGGTTTGTTTCGGGAATAGAGCCCGGATGATAATACGCTAACCTCATCCAGATGGGAGCGATCTGATTTGTCTCTGTGTATACCTCACGCCAATGTTCCTGTTGTTCGTATAAAATAATCACAAGAACCCAAAACCGAAGAGATTCATAGGAATCTACAGAAAAGCCACATCAAGAACACATCGTGATATACAAAATGTCAAAGAATTATTGAAATAAATAATACATTTTGTTACCTTACCGAAAAGTCATCGCTTTTGAATATACAGTGCTAGTCATAATTATTGAAAAAATTCATTTTTTCAGAAGAAATATATTTGGCAACAAAACCCTGAAACAAGTCAATTTTTATTGCAGTTTTATCAAATTTTTATGAATTTTTGAAGAATTATTGTTGCACCCTGTGCCATAGCGATCAACCCTCTACATTTTTGAAAAGAGAACGTGGGGTCATGTGACACTTTTTTGGAAAGGTCTTTGTCGCTTCTTCACAGACTCAAAGAACTTTTCAAGACTTGTGGTGTTTTTTTTTTAATTAATTAGTTCAAAGAATTTTTCAGTATCTGCACTTTGTCATGGCTCATTTACTACGAGACGAAATTCAGTCATTACAGTTCTTTCCATGCACAACTTTCATCAGGTATCATCGACTCAAAGTGGATGAGCCAGAACAAAATGAATACTGAAAACCTCTAAATAAATAAAAAAAAAATACTGAAAATTTCTGCACGCAGACACAGAAACTTGGCAAGTTACCACATGACACAGAGTGCAACAAAAATCGTTTAAAAATGCATACAAATTTAGTGTAAGTGTAACAAAATTAATTTTTTTCAGGATGTTGTTGCCAAATATTCTTCTTCAGAGAAATTGAATGTAATACATAATTTTCAGGCACACTCCATATATCGAATATCCTTTGGAGGGTAGGCTATTGAATTACTATGGAAACTATCAATGTAAAATATTCCAAATTCTGTATATCAATATTAAAATATTCAAGGTACATTTCTGAAGTACTTTCAAATTTTCATATGTACGCAAATTTGACAACAGCTTTGTTATTTCAAATGGGACCCCCTAATTCTACTGGTTCTTTATGATTGAAATTGTATTTAGTCATTCGACTCTACTGTATGTATCTTCAAAGGTTCTTCAGTTATAAATCAGTTTTAAAGATTTCAAATCAAATTTTAGAGTCGCGAAAATGAGATTATATCGCTCAATATTCCAAATTTGGCATGATTTCAGATAATTGTTCGATCTGCGCCACTGTTTTTGAATCTGTGTTGTCAGTTATACGTCAGTTATGCGGAGTGTGGTAAAAAAAATTGAAATTAGTCAACTCACAAAATTGTTAAAAACTAGGTTTTTTCAAATTAGACACTCAGTATAGTTTTTATATTCAGAATAAGAAAACCCACTTCTACAATTCTTTTTTATATTTCATTATATTATCATGTTTAGAATCTATGTTATCTGCTTTTAATAAATTTAAGATTATTTATTCAAAAGCTCCTGCAAAACACTTGAAATACATGTTGTTTGTCGTGTAAACATAAATAAAGGTTCTCTATGGATCAAGTTGAGTCATAAACAGGGTATTTGAAGTCACAATATGTTATTACTCGTTCTGAAACGTAGATATTTCATGGAAACAAAATTGTACGTCATAAATATTATCCTATTTTGCATTATCAAGATCGTGGGGTAAGTGAACAATAACTATCAAAATCTATAATTTTGATAGTTATGATGTCTATAATGTTATGATGTCAAATTAAACTTCAAGAGTTTATGAATGGAAAAAAATCAAAGTATAGAAACTCTGGATAAAATTATTTCACATTTCGATCTGCAGTATAATGTGAATTAAAAAACCACCAAACTCTTTACATAACTTGTGATTAATTTTATGATACATTCAACAAATGTTATTTCATAGTGCACCATCATGAGAACGATGCTATCGTAAGTATACATACTTCCTACACCAACATCTATATTGTTGAGAAAAGAAACTCATTTATAATTCTTTATGCATGTACCAGCATTTCAAAAGAGTTGACAACGTATGACACCATTTATTTGCCATATCGAAAACATCTCTCCAAACAAGACTCGTCCAACCGACAAAAACTTATGCCGAAAAACATCCTTTACAGACGTCAGACCCGAAGCCATCCCTGAATAATTCCACACCTACCCCTATGAAACATAAATGGCGACCATTTCCGAATTCACGTTGGCAGACGTAAGATATTCCCCACATCACGTAGGGTAAACATTACAGAACCCACGTTACATTTCGAAATATCACACGTAGACAACCCTTTCTGGAAGTTACGCCTGTTCTAACCGTTAATCTACTGGTCTCATCTAATATTTTCTGGGTCTCATCAATATTTCAAGGGGAATATGTTTGCAGCGTGACTGCGACCTTACCCCTTCCGCAGACGACGTACGGCCCACGTGGGACGACGACGACCTCATGCCCCTCTCCGACCCCGCCGCTGGTCTGCGTAGGTTCGCGTCCGTATGGATTTGCATTTATGAATAGGAGGCGGGGGAGATAAAAACGAATGATGAGATTAATCGGATGCTATGCAATTCTCTCGTTTCCAGAGTGAAGAGCTGGGGGGAAAGTTTGACACCTACACGGAGATTGAGTAGCTGGGGGGTCCGAAAGAGATGTCCTAGAAATAGAAATATCTTAGGTAGTTAGGCATCGGATGGTTACTCGGATAATCTGTCTAATGGCAATTACGAGCAGTCAAAATTTGGCTTTTCCAATAATGAGAACAAATGTCATCGTCAAAAAAATGTAAGGTGATATGATTCCACTGAAATGGTATTATCAGATTGGAATTTTTGTACAGGTTAAGGGAGAATTTTGTTGAGGTCTCTAAAGACTTTATTTACCTGAAATTGTGATAAATTTGTCGAATTTTACCTTCGAGGAACTTTTAATTAGTGCTCACTTACAAGAGCTTACATTCGACAATGACCCTTTTGCCCTTTGGTCCCTCATTCGAACCAACTTCTTGTAGCCATTTTTTATTTAGAGTCAGATGCAGTTTGACGATTGACGACAGAGCATACAAAATGGTTATGAATATGATTTTCCTTCTTAACAGATGAGCGAGAATGGATACTTATCCACTGTCGGTACTGGACAGTTCGTCTCGAACTAGTTATTCGAAATCGTTGGATTACAGCAGGGTCCCAGATTTCAAAGGTCTGTCGACTGGCTTCGGCAATGTTGAGTGTGAATTTGAAAATATGCATTTGGTTACCAAAGTTTTAGGGTAGCCGTCAGTTCTGTGTAGTCTGAATCAACCTTAATGTCCCTCTCAGTAAAGATCTTCTAATCGATGAATTCTTCCATTGATGAAAGCGCCCTCATTAATCTTATTCAATTTCCGTTTGCGCGGACGAAAAGTTTCATGAAAACATAGGGTATTGGCATCTGATCGTCGTCAGCTTAATGTGAGTATATAACGAGGACATGCCGTATGTGTTTGTGCTCAGACATCCTGAAATAGCCTTGATCAAAGCTTTGCAACTGGATCTTTCGCTTATTCGAATCCATTTGATGAGGTTCCGAATTAGAAATCACGTACAAATGAGAAACAGAGCTCGTGGGTTATCTTGCCTACGTTTCGAGTCCCTTCCTCTTTAATTAATGATAAGGTTCTGAATAAATCATGAATATGAAACCGTTGTTGGTGCTCCCATGATAGGGATCTTATAGAAATGTTATATTAAATGTTCTGCTGAGAGATGAAAAGCTTAAAGTAAAAGCATTACGTCGGCATTCAGGACCACGAGGTCAACAGTGTGCCTACAATATTTAGATGTGCATCTAAATTGAAACCGAAAAAAATAGGGTTCATTTGACATTTCTCACCAGTATAAAAATCCGAATCAATTCACTATATATATATACTTTTGAACTTTTGGCTTACAAAACAAATGTTGGCTGGGGTTGGCGACGGGGTGCCATACAATTCGTTCTATGACATGAAAGCCAAGGGAAAATACCCTAGTAAAAAAAAACCCTGGCTCCCCACATAAGTATTGTTATGTGTACAAAATAAGCTTAAATATATTTCCCTCCAATGCAGGGCATACACGCTATGGTAGATCGGAGAGGAAAATTGTACAGGTACGGAGCGTGTGTGTCGTAGTTTTTCAAGCCTGCACAGGTCGCCGGAGCAAATTCGAGATTCGACTCGGTCTAGTGAGACTGTACGGTCGCTGCTAACGAACACACGACTCCTGAGTTTGTGAATCAGGTTGAATCGGTTATGAAATAAAGGCGTGAAAAAACTTACAAAATAAATCTAGAAGACTGGGTTCGAAGCTTTTGAAACTCATATGAGCTTAATGTGAAGCATTCCTATGTTAGACTAGATATAATTTGATGAACCCTGAAAGTCTGAAGCTATAAAGAACCAGCTCTTCATAAAGACAAGTCTTCAATTCAACAGGTCCTGACAGAAAATACATTACCTATTTCAACGGTCATGAGAATATACCGAAGTACCTATGTGAGTGATGGAAACTTTTTTCTCTATTTATTATGGAATATTACTCTGGGTTAAATATTAAACAAGGTACTAGACATCATCAAAAATGAATACAGCAAATGGCAATTCAGATTTGGTATTGAATGTAACACAAAAATTGTTCAGTGGATAATTTCATCTATACCTAGTGTTTAATGGTGGAACCACAGACTGAAGAGATTTCCCCAACCATTTGTAGAAATATTTTATAAAAAAAGACATGAAATATGGCAACATTCTAAAAATCTGATTATTGAATCATTTCAGCACAGAGTTGGATTTGGGAAAATCAGAAAATTTGGACAAAATTATATCGATTTAATTCCCCTCAACTTCAAAAAATGGTGCAATTTAGAAAAGAAGATGAGGAGTGATTTTGTCTGCAAAAAAGACAAGTACAAGATATGGACCTGTAGTTCAAGTGAAATTTGTTTTTCATGCAATTTAACAAATCTGTACAGTAGTAGTGAGAAACCCACAAGAAATGGAATGAATCTATTGATGTCAAAAAATGCATGACTGTTATCAAAAACTTTCTACAAGAGATCATTTCAATTGATATTGTCCTTTGAATATTATAGGTGAATATGCAATTTTTTTATGAAATTTCAACACCCTATATCTTTTGAACCGGGCCAAATTTGGAAAAATGTTATAGAAAGAAATTGTTTTTTTGACGTCAAGAATATATGGTTAAAATTAACGCAGTGGTCAAAGACTCACCCTGTATTCATAGTTTCATCACACAGAAAATGCAACTATTATTTCAATTAAATAGGTGTTTCCCCGTTTGAGACCCACCTTTATACTCCAGTCCCGTAAAACCAATTTGAAAGACACTCAGCCACATAGCAAAAGCATAAACTACCACATATCTTAGTGATAATGCCAGCAAAAGTAGCAGCAGAAGACAATAAACCGAGCAATATATCGCAGTTGCCGAATAATCTGGAGGCATCCAGGATTATCTACGACGTATCCGCGGATGGCGGCGTAAACTTTACTGCATCAAGCTCGAGTATGTTGTAGACCATTATTGCGGTAATTCCGGCGGTAATTGTATTTTCGAGAGACATTCTGGCCGCGGAAAACAATCTTAGGTATTTATGGATATAACGTATCGATTTTGGGACGACGCCGCGATTTTACGGCTTCGGGATAGACGTATTTACGATACTATGCGGATGCGATGATCTAGTGCTGAAGTTCTCATTCCGCCATTTTTATTCTTGACGCGGAGTATCATTTTTGGGGGTTGTAAACCTGGAATTCCGGATTGGAAGTATCCATCCTGTCATTTCGTGTCGTTCCTGTCCCAAGACGGATTTATGAAGGTGTCGGTATGGTAATACAGAGAAAATGGAGTATATGTCCAATATGATGCTTCATCGACATTGTTGAGATACAAATCGTGATACAATGCTTTGAAAAGTTTTGATGATAGCAGGGTTTTGACCTTTCAATATAAACATGATTAATAGCTGTTTACGTGTACTTTTTCTAGTCCACGCAATGCTGTTGAGTTGTTGTCAAGATAAAGTATGTATTCGATTATGCCAAGCGTATTGAGTGATAATGGGTTTTCTTTTATGTTCTCAAGGAAATCAATGATTATTTTCGCTCAGTGTTCATCTACCCAATTCTGAGCTCTAATACATTTATAATTGTAGTTCTGGTAGATTCTTATTTCTATTTACACTGGACTTTAACGAGGAGATCCGATCTTTTGTATAGATCTTACATCTAACAAGTGGTACTTCTACCAAAATGATTCAGTTTTCGTTTTGAATTATTTTGCTTCGAATGACGCATACATTCTCAATACTTGTGTGTATGTATATATCATCCAGATATAGGAAATGGTCTATTGTGAATGCTTATCCATAATTTAAAATTGAAATAAATAATAGGTTTAAAAAACTAAAAAATCGGCTTTTGTTAATAATCCAACTGAAGAGTATGAAATAAATTTCAAAAAGTATGAATTAAGAATAATGTGAATAAGAAATAAATATATATTATTGTAAAAAACCGTGAGGTACATAGTGTCAATAATCATAAACATTTTATTGATAGATATCAGTAGAAGGATTATCATTTTTATAATGACTTAAAATGCACCTCACGCATTTTCAAAATAATATACATTCAGCGTGAATTTGGACCAACGTTTTCAACGATATGGTAAAAAGCCATATAGCTAAATTTGAAGGTTTGATTCTTCGCATGCAGCAGTTGAAAGAAGTAAGCCCGACGAGTCAGCTTTGATGGTCAAGTTGCTGGAAACTTTGCCTGATAGTTTTGAAAGTTTCAGACAAGCCTGGTGGGCCAGGGCGGATGACCAACAGACCCTGAATAATCTTATCAACGTTTTGACATCTGATGAGCAGCAGTTGCGGAAACTTCGGCAAGAGATGGTCAGGAGAACAATTTGACAGCATTGATGGCAATAATCTTATCAACGTTGAAGATTCAGCCTTCAAGGGTGCAAGTGGCAAGTCAACAGGGTGCAGGGAAGTCAGTCAAACCGGTCAAAGACGATGTCAAGTCCAACCAGAAAGGGAAGAAGGCCTACAAGTGCTACGGTTGTCAAAGAACTGGTCATTTCCGAAGAGACTGTCCAACAGAGAGGAAGAAGAAGAAGAAATCTGAGTCAAAGAGCGATGTGATGTCTGAAAACAAACAAGCTTTTGTTAGCGAAGTGTTCAGTGCGGAAACCAAGAATGATGTTTGGATTATCGATTCTGGTGCAACAGATCATATGACCTTCAAGAAAGAATGGTATTCGGTCTTTGAAGCTTTCTCGATTCCAGCAGAAATTCGTATCGGAAACAACTCAGTGATAAGTTCTTTGGGAAGAGGAACCATCAACTTCGAGGCGTTTGTGAATGGGCGCTTTATTCCTTGTATTATGGAGAACGTGCTGTATGTTCCTGATGCTCGAAGAAATCTATTCTCGGTTACACGTGCGCTGGATAGAGGTATGACTTTCAGCTCTTCCAAGGATAGATGTGAATTCTTGCTGGATGGTGCTGTCAAGGCTCAAGGTGTACGAACTGGTCAGCTGTTCAAGATGATGCTTAAAGTAAATGTACCGGACGGATGCTGTGTGAGTGAAGCTAACCTGGCGTCCAAGGACTCTCTGCAAGTTTGGCATGAACGTTTAGGCCATCAGAACAAACGTCATGTCGTGCATGTACTCAAGAAACACGGAATCGATATGAAACCTGATGATGAGTTCTGTGGATCGTGTGTAGAAGGCAAGCAGCATCGGGAACCATTCAAGTCTCGTCAACAGCTAAAAAATGAAGTCGGCTTTTGTTAATAATCCAACTGAAGAGTATGAAATAAATTTCAAAAAGTATGAATTAAGAATAATGTGAATAAGAAATAAATATATATTATTGTAAAAAACCGTGAGGTACATAGTGTCAATAATCATAAACATTTTATTGATAGATATCAGTAGAAGGATTATCATTTTTATAATGACTTAAAATGCACCTCACGCATTTTCAAAATAATATACATTCATTTCTTATTTACATTATTCTCAATTCAATTTTTTTCTAATTTTTTTTCTCCTTTTCAGTTGGATTCTTAACAAAAGCGTGTTTTTCAGTTTTTTGAAATTATTATTTATTTTTAATTTTTCAGTAAGTTCTTTCAATTTAGAGCAACAAGATTGTAGATGTGCAACTTAAAGTTTATCGTACTTTCCTCCGAAGCTAGGAAGAATTGAGAAATAACGGTTTTTATATTGCACACCTTGTGTATCAATCGATAACACTGTATTATTAAATGAGATATCCTGTAAGCAACACAACCCGAAAACTTGCAAAAAGCACGAAAGATTTCAAATAAGACACGCTGTATACAGGGTGAGTCTTTGAACACTGCGATAATTTTAACCATAGATTCTTGACGTCCAAAGAAATAGTTTTTTACCAAAACATTCTTTCAAATTTGGCCCCGTTCAAAAGTTTTAGGATGTTGAAATTTCATAAAAAAACTGCATTTTCATCTGTAATATTCAAACGACATTATCAATGGAAATGATCTCTTGTAGATGGTTTTTGATAACAGTCATGCATATTTTGGCATCAATAGATGTATTCTGTTTCTTGTAGGTTTCTCACTTCTACTGTACAGATTTGTTAAATTGCATGAAAAACAAATACCTATCACTTGAACTAAAGATTCGTATCTTATACTTCCTAGAATCATTAGTCTTTTCTGCAGATAGAATAATTCTTCATCTTTTTTCCTAAAGTTGAAATAAATGAAATCGATATAATCATCTAATGAAACATGAGTGATTGAGTTATTGAGAAATAACGATTTGTAAATTACACACCCTGTATATCCATCGATAACATTGTATTATCAAATGAGACATCCTTTAAGCAGCACAACCCGAAAACTTGCAAAAAGCACGAAAGAGTGCAAAAAAAATAGGTAGTAGGAGTATGCAACGCAAATGAGACACCCTGCATATGAAGTCATATGCAGTCATAAGCTATTGACGCAATGCCAATGATATCGATTCTCCAATTCAATTAATGACCTCCAATTGTGAAATGAGGTATTATAAATCGCAATTATTCAAAAATCTCCGCCTTGATGAATATCCCTTAAATTGATAAAAATGAAAACGTACTCAGAGCACCCTTTCATTTGAAGCTAAAAAAGAAAATTGAGAAATTACGATTTCTGAATTGCACACCCTGTATATCAATCGATAACATTGTATTATCAAATAAGACATCCTGTAAGCAGAAAAACCCGAAAACTTGCGGGAAACATAAAAGAACTCAAATTGAAGTAGGTATATGCAAGCATATGGGCCACCCTGTGTCATATTCAAGGCACATTTATGTAATATATTGTCATGAAGATTTGGTAACAGCTTTCTTATTTTTAAATGAACAATTTTAAAGAATTAAGGAATCGACTGTGAGACAGCTGGTATTTCAGTTAATTGTTTTTTTGTCTTTTATTTGGTTCATTTAAATTTGTATATCTCAGCTTATTTTGTAAACATTTATGCGGGTGGCCAGAGCTTTTTCACTGGGGTGTTTTCCCTAGGCTTTTATGGAATACGCTAAATTGTACGGCACCCCGTCGCTAACCCCTGCTAACACTACATGCTACATTGTTTGCTAACACAAAATTGAAAGCCAGAAGAAGACTACCATGGACAAAAAGTACCGGAAATTTGTTTAAAAATCAAAAAATTTCATTTCATTTTCTAAATTCATATAATCCCCCTCAAAATAGTCACCCCTAGATGTAATACAAATATGCCAACGTTTTTTCCAAATTTTGGAAACAAGTTGCTTGCTCCTCTTTTGGAATAGATTTTATTTACTTCTTTGCTACGGTTTGTATCTCTACTAACGATTCAAAACAGTGTCCACGGAGTGGTCTCTCGACTTTAGAGAACAGCCAGAAGTCACATGGTGTTATGTCAGGCCAATGCGGTGCTTGCGGAACGAATTACGAGAGCACTTTTGATATCAATTCAGATTTTATTTTACTGAGACCCAAATAATCAATAATACCATTCATCATTTCCCGATAGGTTCGTTGCAAACAAATGAGCAAGTTTTTCAGGTTGAAAAAATTTTCCTGAAAAACTTGACGATTTTATTTGTTTGCAGCTATCGGAAATACCAGATATTTTGAAGCTCGTGTGATTCGGGGATTATTTTTCTGTCCCAAATGTTGGCCAATAGAATTGCACCATGAGACGAAATGTACAGTTAAGAAATAAGAATTTCATAATGAATAAAACAACATTTAATTAAGAATCAGGGTAGTGCAATTAAAAATACAAATGTTGTAAACATTGGTCCCTTCAAGAAGATCGGTAGATGATGGCATGAGGTTCATGCTGTTGATGGCATTTTCTGCAGTAGACTCACTCCTTCGCAGTTTCTTGACAATTAATTCGTGGTGTTCCTGGTCGAGTTGGAGATACGGCTTGATGGAGTTACTGTTGGCATGTCCAGTTATTTTGATTATCTGCTGCTCTCCCAGGCCCGATTTCGCTAGATTGGAGACGGCTGTTGCACGACTGGAGTGATTGGTGATTTTTTGTTACCAAGGTCAAGCCCAGCTTTTTGTGCTGACTCCTTAACCCACTTTGAAATCGTGTTTTGGCCTACTGGGGAATCCTTGTACCACCTAGCACCTGGAACTTTATTCCAGAATGGATTTTGGGTCAGGAATAGTCTGTCGCTCTTGATATTGACATCTCTCTTCTCTCTCAATTTCTGGAACAGTCTCACTGGGCACTTGTCAGGGATTTTCCGATTCTCCACCAGCCACTTGCTGTCTGATAATTTTTTATCACCACCTTGTGTGGTCTTGCTGAAAATTGGATTGTATTCAATTCTCCCAGTTGTTTCCCCGTCATTTCGCTGTTCTGCCTTGAAGTGATGTATTGACGCCATGCTGACCTCACCACCTCTCCAAGCCAATTCCACTGATATTATCATGAATAATTTTTTCTGGAGGCCATCAGGAGTTTCCTCGTCCCAAACAGTGGTCATTGCATCCCAATCTTTTTCCTCCAACGCTGCTGCACTTGCCCTCCGTTTTTCCGGAATAGATTGTAAAGCCTTACGCTTGGCATCACGAGCTCCTCGAGTGGTCTTGAATGCAGCATCCGAAAATGGGTTGATTTTGATGTCGAAATCGTTCAAATACTTTTCTTGAAGTAATTTGGCAGTCTGATTCCACATTGTTTTTATTGTACCTTCCTTATAGTCTTCTCCATCCATTTTCTTCATATTGTAAGCGTAATCTTTCATAATGTTTGCCAATTGCGCTTCACTCGTTTCAGCACTCAATGTGTATTCCCTCTCAGTACAAAAGTAGTAAATTGGTTCCAAACTGTTTTTTTTTGCCTTCTCCGTATTAATGGGAACATTTCCTTTGACTTTTTTATCTATGGTGGACAGAGAACAAACTCCAAATCGACTCATTTTCATGCAAAATCTCCAATTTTCACAATTGAATTCAACCTGTCAGTTTGACGTGTGCTGAATTCGACTGGATCATGTTTTGTTTATATATAGCAACTACCAGAGAAAATTTTCAAAAAATTATCAGTATAATACCATGTAGGTTGTACCACGTGACGTCGAATGGTGCAATTCTATTGGTCGATATTTGGGTCGGAAAAATAATCAATATGGTTCTCACAGATCATTCGAATTCCAATAAGTTCATAAAGGTCTCGAACTTTTAATCAACGATTTTGGAGCTCCAATTCCTTGATTTTGTTGACGTGTAGCTCAACAGTTGATGTTGATGGCCGTCCTGACAGTGCCTTCTTGTCCTCATGGACATTATGTAACACTCATACACTCGTGTTTCTATAGAGCTTCCTCACAGAGAGGTTTCTGCATAATTTTTAATGCTTTGACAGCACAAATTCCATTCAGGACACAACATTTAATTGAACTACTTACTTTCTTGAAAAATTCCAGACATAAAAAATGAAAAATTTATTTTTAGGTGTTTGAAAAAAAAGTTTTTTGCCCACAGTACTATATGAAAATTTCATTTTGTTGTTTTTTCTATCTGTAAATAAAGTGAATAACGGATAAAAAATTGCACCAACCCGTTACTCCATCGAAATCTCGATCTCGAAAACTGCCGCCATTTCAATACTTATCTCGCTCAGAGATTCCGAATAAAAAATGTTCAAATATATTCAGCATGAATATCATATCCATTCGAGAACGAATCTTCCTTGCATCTTCCTTGGGGACGTTTACCAACGTTTTCATGTCGAGAAACATCCGCATCCAGCCGACAGAGCTTTCATGTCGAATATCAAAGTAGTGGGCACAAATCTCCAGCCTAATTCCAGAAACCCCAAGTCTCACACTTGAGTGATTCTTGTTGGTGCGATCCTTGCTGGTCAAACAGACTACGCTGATGACGGCTACGGGTTTGAGTTGAATCGGACCGTCGTGTAATTGAATACCCTCTATTCCAGCTTTATTTATCAACTAATTAAGTGAAACCTAACAGTCTGAAACGATTTGAGCTACTCGAGCAGATTTCTCTGTACACAAACTGATGACCCTTATGTATTAATGACTAGAAATCGATTGGAAGTTGAGACTCAACCGAAAGTTGTTCCTGCTTTCTGAGAGATCGTTTGTAGTGCAGAATTATTGAATGTTGTGACCTGACATCAGGGCAGATTGTATGTGATGCATGATAGTAAATATCAATCCTCAATGATCCACAACAAAATTGATAAATAATGACAATAATTTCATTAGAACCCGAAAATTTTTTATTCTGGAATTCCAAATAAATATCTGGAGACGAGGTATAGCAAGATGTTATATTTCTCCCCATTTTAATCTTGTTGGGTAGAGCATATATTTGTAGACCCATCATATAAAAATTATTCGAATTCAGTTGATGGTAAGAATAAAAATGCAGATATCTACCTGTATTTGTTTATTTTTTTGTACCAACTAGTTCTTGGGAATCTATTCTGCTTATGATCCAGTAAATCTAAAAGTGGAAGTTGTTTTCCATTGTCAGTTCAATAGATTATTCTTGATTGCTGAGATGGAGATGGATAGAATCTATAGTGTTCATTCCATATTTGCCATGTGATTTAAGTATCATCTACATATCTCTTCTATAATATGGGTTTTAGTTATATTAGTCGAAAACTTTTTGGTCGAAATTCTCCATATACATATAATACAGATAAGAGAGGAGACATTGGTGAACCAATTCATGTTGATAAAAAATGTCATCAAATGGAAGTATGTTGTTTCGATGCAAATAGAAAGCATTTCTATTATTGCATACACGCAAAGTATAGTTCTTTCACTTAGTGTTTGATCATCTTCAAGCTTTTTTTCACGATTGCTAGTGTTTTATCCGTTGGGACATGGGAAACTCGTTACATCAAAGCTGACTTCTTCAAAGATGTCTTGGTTTCTCATTATTTCTTTGAAAAATTTTGTATTTTTATCGATTAATGTTGAATCATTTCTGTAAGGAGATGATTTCCAAAAGAAATTCAACCAATTGATGACATGATGAATTCCTGGAATTTTATGTATTTTTGGTAGACTATTCGGATGTGGAGGTTTGCTGAATGGGGTGTTAGTCCCGATTTAAAGTATACAAAAATCCAACAAACACAGGTCAACACCAACATTTCAATTCCTACTAAGTAAATACTAAATTGGGAGTGGCTAAGTGTATATATGATATTTGCACCGAATATACGCTCTACTCAACAAGATATATACCATATATATATTCTTTAGAACTTTTGGCTTACAATTTTTTGATTGGCGAACAATAGAGCGTGTATTGTTAGCAGGGGTTAGTGACGGGGTGCCATACAATTCGGCGTATGACAAAAGAGCCTAGGGAAAAAACCCCAGTAAAAAAAACCCTGGCTCCCCGCATGTGTGTTGATGTGTGTACAAAAATAAGATGAGATATATTTGAGAGACTTCTTTCTTAAAGAGTGGTCTTCTATTAATAAACACAGAGGCTTCTTCAAGATGCCTATATCGAATCTGAAAATAAATAGACAAAAGCAGAAAAAGGAACTGAATACAAAAAATTCGTATCAAATTATAACCCATTCCAAAAGGGAATCGGAAACATCATCAATAGCCCTAAAACCATCTTGAAATTTATATATGGAATAATAATTGATGAGAGGAGATATTGTTTCTTCTACATATCCACATTCACAACTTGAGCTTGGAACTGAGTTCCAAGTTCCAATAGCATGCTATTGGTACGACCATTACTTGTTCTCAAACTATTAAGAATTGACGTACCTAATTTGTTTGATCAAAATTTTTTAGAAGGTTCAGAAATGAGATTTTTATTAAACATTTCATGAGAGTGTCAATCTTCCATTATTCTTTATCGCTAATAATCAAATTGAACAACGTATTAAACCAGAATTGTTTACGTAACATCAATATGAGAATTATATTTTGTGGAATGTACGGAATAATTGGAAATAAATTAGGAAAATAATGATATTTGATCCAAAAAATCAAAGCTGCAGTCTGTCTGCGAATATGGGGAGAGACAATATTAGACAAAACTGGTAACCAATGAACCGGTGTAGATCTTATGGTGCCAGTAATTATTCTCATTGATGATGATTTTTTTGTGTATGTGCACTATTAAACCAAACAGAACAACAATACTCAGCTGCAGAAAAGATTAAGGCTAGAGATGCTGTGCGAAGAGTGGGAGCATCACCACCCCAAGATGATCCAGCTAGTTTATGAAGAATATTATTTAAGTTTAAGCTCAGATTATCTAAATAAGCCTTTTGATTGAGAGATGAATCTAATTTAACTCCTTACCTTCTAAATATAGAATAGAAATTATATTTGATAGGAGAACCATTGAAAGTTTCAGCTAATTTCCTATATTTTTCATGGTAACTCAGATGGAAACAAGTATATTTTCCAAAGTATGGAAATCCGAATGGTGGTAAGCAATAGTAATGTCATCAGTATAAACAAATTTCTTCTATGATGTCATGGGTAAATCACTGGGATATAAATCGAAAAGTAAAGGAGCTAGAACAAGATAAAAAGAAGAAATAAATAGCATTAGAGAAAGATACATAAAATGAGTCATTTCTTATGTGAAAGATTCATCAGAAAAATGAGAAGATTTGGAAGTAAATACGATATAACAACCGCCTCAAGATACAAAATACAATCATGGCTATAAAATAAAAGTTAAACCTGATGAAAGTCAAAGAAAAAAAAATTGCAGATATGAGATACCATGCGAATGCGGAGAAACTAAACGCTTTTTGAAAGTAAAATATAAAAGAACACCAGGAGCTTTCTCAAGTGATAAACACCGATAGATCTAAGTTGGCCAATATGATATGAATGAAAACCATCTGTTAAAATGGAACGACACATCTATCATACTCTGAGATGAGAAACCTCCAAGAAAAAGAGAGGCAGCAATTATGAGTATTGCTTTTAATCCCATGAATGCACCATTCATTGAGTGTCCAGAAGTTTTTATGCCAATTGTTCGAAGAAACTTGGAGAAGTCTTCAAGCCGGATAATTACAAATTGGATCTAATTTTCAGGGTTCTGTCAATTTGACAATTTGTCTTGCATGTTCCCAAAAAAAAAAACGAAATGACTTTCCGAACAACCCAATAGATTGAGATATCTACTATTCATACGTATCATTGTCTCCATGAGAAATTTTCTGCTAAAACAACCTGGAGATCCTAGAAACCATCTGATCCACCGTTGACATTGCAGTATCGTCAGTATGCCTCCAATTTTATGTTCGAAAAGCACTCGACTGAATAGCGTCAGGAAGCGGTCTAGGAATTTAAACATAATAGAATTCCACTATATTCGAATTCTCTCTACTTTATGATGTATATTCCATATCCGAAATATCTCCCGTATCCTTTGGGTGTATTGCACATCCTGTCGGCTCTTCATATAAATGTCCCGGTTACACTACATCAATATCGGGAATGCCTCCGAGCCCTTGGGATATAAAAGCTTTTCATTGCCATGAAATATAATTCAGCGCGGATCAATCAGCTCCCTCGGCTCGCAGAAGGTGACAGAAATTCGAAATTGTCATCGATGGTGTGTATAAAACTTGGGCGAATAAAATTCCGATCACTCCTTTGTTACAAGCAGAAAAGGGGGAATGGCCAAATTGAAAATTCATGAATGCGTTAAACGGTTTTACCTGGAGACCGGCAAGGGTGTTTTTTTCGATCAGAAGACTCGAGAGATGATTAATGCAAACTGGAATCGAATGCGTATACAAGTTTTTTTTTTTCAGAAATTCAGGACTGAGACCCAGGAAAATCAAGTGATAGAATGCAAATCTTCTGAATTCATTCGAAGGTTGATGTGAAGAAAATCAAGAAATTTTGCCGTTTCGCTAAGGTCTAGAACATAACCAGTTCACAAATTTCTTATAGAGGTTTTTTGAAAAATGAGACAGCAGACTTTTTAGATAATGCATTAAAATAATGTGATTCACAAGACTTCACATATATTTCCGAAAATATCTATATATATTTATATTCTATTGAACTTTTGGCTTACAAAACAAATGTTAGCAGGGCTTGGTGGTGGGGTACCATACAATTCGGTGTATGACTCGAAAGCCTAGGAAAAAACTCCAGTGAAAAAAACCCTAGCTCCCCACATAAGTGTTGTTGTGTGCACAAAAGTAAGCTCAAATATATTTGAGGGTCTTCCTTCTTCAAGAGTGGCCTTCTATTAATAAAGACAGAGGCTTAATCAAGTTGCCCACATCGAATCTGAAAATAAAAAGACAAAAGCAGAAAAAAGAACTTATTTATTATTTTTGTACACACAACACTTATGCGAGGAGTCACTTTCATATTGTGGCGATCCTTCATAAGTCGTCTCATAGCGTGCTTGGTGCATCGGTTTCGATATCTTAGTGGTTATATTGAATTCCCTAAAGTCGACCGGTGCCGGGTTCGAATACCGGCGGCTGACGTTCTTAATTATCATAAATAACAAATTCCCAGCATCTACGGCATGGCGCACACAAGCCATACTGAGGAGTCCAAATGTGTGCGCCAGGGACGAAATGCGTAGGGATACATAAACCTATAATGTCATACGCCTAGGTGTATATACAGGGTGAGTCTTTGACCACTGCATTAATTTTAACTATAGGTTCTTGAGATCAAAAGAAACACTTTTTTCCCTAACCGTCTTTCCATATTCAGCTTCGTTGAAAAGTAATAAGCATTTTAGGTTTTCACATTGGGCAAATAACCCTCTGTAGTCCAGTTTAGTTTGAATGAAAATAACCTTCCACAGCATCTACTGTATCTGAATTGTTCAAAAACATTATTTTTCCTCTAAGAAATGATTCACTACCCCACGTTTCATCAGATGATTATATCGATTTAATTCCTTTCAACTTCAAATATATATATATATATTAAAAGGTGCAATTCAGGAAAAAAGATGAAGGATGATTTTATCTGCAAATAAGACTGATGATTCTAACAAGTACAAGTTGTTTTTCATGCAATTTAACCAATCTGTACAGTAGTAGTGAAAAACCCACAAGAAATGGAATAAATCTATTGATGCCAAAATATGGATGACTGTTATCAAAAACTTTCTACAAGAGATCATTTCAATTGATATTATCGTTTGAATATTATAGGTGAAAATGCCATTTTTATTATAAAATGTCAACACTCTATATCTTTTGAACATGGCCAATTATGGAAAGATGTTATAGAAAGAAAATGTTTATTTTGACGTCAAGAATCTATTGTGTAAAATGAAGGCAGTGCTCAAAGAATCACCCTGTATAGATACATAAATTCAGTTTTAGTTGGTGAAAAATTAGTCGAAATAGTTGATTTAGGGCGGAAAGTGTATTTAGAAAAGCACTGACGTGTGGTCACCGTTTTCCATACCAGCGATGGAGGTGATATGCCTACTTTTGATTGGTGTTTAGGAGAAGGAAATTTAATCTTCCATCAAATTTTAAGGAATACTGTGTGTACTAGTATCACACAGTTCAAGAGTGCGAAAAAAAAACTCTAGAAGAGGCGCACAGAAGCTTCTTAACTCACGTCAGTGTTTTTTTAAAATTTTTATAATTGAGCTTTAATACAATTGAGTTCAGCTTTTAGAACAATAGTAAACAAAACACCAATTCGTTAACAAAGTGAAGGACGACTCAATCTTCAATTTCGTGGGAAAAAGGATTGAAGCTGTACCCGCTGTACTTGGTGATATAAACGATAAGTAAATATGCCCAAGAGAACTTTCTAAATGATCATCTTCCGGTACCTTCTTCATCTATGTCAGAATGTTAAATGTTAAATTGACAAGCTCTCAACAAATGGCACTCTCCAAAGTCCCAAGAGGAAACGATTTCATCAGCAATTCTCAAGAAACACAATTTCTTAAACAATCAATCCCAGTTTTGCTACAATAATAACCATCATCCAGACAAGATTAATACCCCTAATTGCAATAATATTTCTCGGAGAGTTCCGACGGAACAAAATCATTAATCTGACCTGACGCTCGTCGGATATTTTCGATCTACTCGACTGATATAATTAATTAATCTCGGCCCCGAATCGATGTCGAACAGATTAATGCCGTTTCTCTCTGGAACGAGGCGCGAATCCGACTGATCTGCTGGTGATTGATGGTCCGCAACGGCCTGATTGCTGCCCACCTTCTTTTTTCCTCTTCGCTCTGCGTTTCTGGAAACGTGTCGCTCCTACGCCCCAAGCTGTGAATGCTTCCGCACTGAATTAAATCGGACTGCTTCGATTGTTGTTGCCGATCGGGATCAGGCGGATCGCGTGACGGTAATAGTTTCTACTCGAATAAATCTTGATAAATAACATGTTAAAAGGGATGACGCTTGTGATACGAGCCTTGCAGGAATTTTCTCTGTGATAATTGGTGGTATAATATTTCCCAGTTTCTGCGTTTTGTCCGTAAAACACATAGTAGACGCTTCAGTGTAGATTTGATGTATGTACGCTGCTATAGAAGCTCATAGTCCGCGGGTCAACGTACAGAAAAAATAAGGTTGGCTAGTATCCCAAGATTTGACTATAAGGAAAATGCGACAGTGGTAATAGTTGATGACGAGATATTGTTGATGATGGAGCTCGTGTTGAATGATTGTTTGGGCTATTACCATCATCTATTGTGGATGTAATGTTTTCCGACGTTTCGATAGACAATTGGCTAAATTTCTGCTGAAAATTATATCACCATTAAAAAGTAATTCAACATCGATGATAAGAAACACGAAACACTTCATAGAAATAATGAGACATCAAGAAATCATGGAAGAAGACGTTATGGTCAGCTTCGACATCACCAGTTTGTTCACTAATATTCCGACAGATAAAACACTTATCATAGTTAGGAAAAAGCTTGAAGAAGATCAAACCCTTAGTGAAAGAACTACACTAAGAATGCAATTATGGAAATGCTTTCTATTTGTATTGAAACAACATATTTTCAATTTGAAGACCTTTTATCAACAAGAATTTGGAATGGCTATGGGTTCACCACTATCACCAATTTTAGCTGATTTATATGTGGAAATTTTCGAACAGCAAGCATTAGAAAAATATGTACCTAAACCCAAACTGTGGAAAAGATATATAGATGATACTTTCATTATTTGGCAACATGGAAGAGACGCTATAGATGGATTCCTTCAATATCTAAACAATCAAGAGGAATCAATTAAATTCACAATGGAAATCGAGAAAGACAGACAACTTCCATTCTTAGATGTACTCGTACAAAAAGAAAATGGAATCCCAAGAACCACTGTGTATAAAAAACCAACGAACACAGGACAATATCTACATTTTGATTCAAACCACCAACTAAATACTAAATTGGGAGTAGCAAAATGTTTATTTGATAGAGCATTAAATATTTGTTGCACTGAAGAAGACCAAAATGAAGAAATAAATAACATCTCGAAAACTAGAAGCAATGGCTACCCCAAAAAGATATTAGAACAAGCTAGACGAACAAGAGAAAGTCAACCTGAACCAACAGAGAGACCATTAAAATCGTAATTCCTTATGTAAAAGGTTTGTCGGAGAAAATGAGAAGAATTTGAAATAGATACAACATAACGACTGCATTCAAAACTCAAGACACTATCAGAGCTAAACTTACATAAGATAAGCCTAATAATGAGACACAAAGAACTGCATATATGAATTACCTTGCGAGTGCGGAAGATCTTACATCGGAGAAACTAAACGCCCTCTGAATGTACGAATAAAAGAACATCAGAAGCTTCTACGAGTACTAGACAGCGACAAATCCAGGTTAGTCCAACATGCTTTAGATGAGAATCATCGTATAAAATGGGATGAAGCATCAATAATATCCAAAGAAGAAAAACTTGCAAGAAGAAAAATCAAAGAAGCAGCATTTATGAAAATAACACCTGATTTCATAAGTGCTCCATTTATAGATCTGCCAGAAGTTTGGACGCCGATAGTTCGATCCAACCTTAAAAGATCATCATATCACAGATGAGTATATAACATCGTTCATTTTCTTTTATGACTTCTGTCAATATTGACTTTTTGAAAATAGATAATTTTCAAAAGGTTTTTTACTTTTCCTCCTTGATAAAGATAGAAGATGTCTATCGAAACGTCGGAAAACATTACATCCACAATAGATGATGGTAATAGCCCAAACAATCATTCAATAGTTCAGTTATTAAAGCTTGAATTAGGTGAGAATCTCGGAATTCGAGATATCCAGCTGTGCGCCTGTGAATACATATATATAAACACTTTTTTTCTAATCGAACCAATATTGAGCAATATCGCCTTGGTTACCATATTACTCATATTTCCCAAGGGAAATATGAAACGTCAAATCATATTTCTTTCAAAACGTCAACTCACATTTTATTTCTTTATTTAGTAACAAAATGAGAACTGCAATTGTTGAAATTTTCACTAAAAGTATTTCCACCAGATACAAAGGGAGAAGAAATATCTGTTCATAAATATTCGTCGACGAGACTACAGTTTGTAGTTTGTATTGACAAATATTTATAGTCATTGATGCAAATCACTCCAAGAAAAATCAGCCGGTTAGTAGTCACCAGATACATCGACATATTCAAAGTGGGGGACAAGCTCAAGAATACTTTTCGGCGGAAAACTTTGCCGGGGGCTTGAAAAACACCCATCTTCCACTTAAAGTTAAAAAAAAAATGCTGGTCATTACATTATATGTTTACGCCAACATATTTCTAATAGTGGAAAATTGGTAGATCTAGTCAAATATCTTCCAAGTTACAGCTTGATATGATGAATACTCTAGGAGGTATTGAAGAACCCAAATTTAAGATGTTCATAACTCCTGAATCATACGACGGATTTGGTCCAATAAAAAGCAGATATAGCAATAGTGTTGATTCAATGATCTTAAGAAAGAAAAACAATCATAGACTTCAGAGTATTGCAAAGGTTGATGTTAGATATGGTTATTTTCTTATGGAATAATCAATAAAATTGTGACTAAAATCAGGAAATTTCAATGTTTCACTAATATTCTGCAGACAAAATCATATATAGAAAATATGTAATATTCTCCGACGAGCGTGTGTTTTTATTATAAATATTACACTTTGTAGCCTTGAATATCGAAAGGGTGCAGAGGAAGTATGTCTCTACAATTTGAATTTTTTGAGCTATCATTAGGTAAAAGCTGAATTTTGTGAAATCTCAAAAGGAATCCAGTAGTGGCTTAGCCCCATTTGAAACATTTAAACGCTTATAACATTACAATGAGTCAGAATTAGAAGGAGTATAAGAGGAAAAAAGTGTTTCTTTTTGCTTGCCCAATTAACCCAGTGGTCAAAGATTTACCCTGTATTATCAAAACATTATCTTGGAGACAATAAAGGTGTGTTCGAGAGCTTGCATCAACCCTTTCTGTGAGCGAATCGGTAAAAATGGGTTAGTTCGAATTACCGGAAGATTATTCCCCTAATTCGATTCACTTAGGACGGTAGCGAAAGGGTTCCCGTTAGATTTACTCGGCACTGTAATTGAATACCCTCGATTCCGGCATTCAGAGTCTTATTTATCAACTAATTAAGCGTTGCCAAACGGCCGAAGCCATTCACTCGGAATCTCCCGAGCACACAGGCCATTATGAGATTTTTGGGCAATTAGAGACTGACGCCGAAATGCTCCTTCTCTATTTACCCATTTTCCTACCATTATAATTGGTAGGAAATGTGACTTCAGGGTAGATCTCCAATTAGGGGGCGCTCTAATTCGTCAGCTACGGTTCAAATGGGGAAATTGAGCTATTTCAAGATCCCTCCATATAGAGCGTCTGAAATATCAACACTTTGGCCCGGAATCTCTCTCCGTTTTCAGGCCATTCTGTCGACAAGAATCAGCGTTCTGAATTTCATTCTCGAGTAGAGTAGTTGCCGGGAAGGGAGGTTTATGATGACCTTTGTTCTAACAGCCTTCAGTGAGAATCGAAACTGGTTCACTTTTCGGCAATTCCAGGGGGTTTAATGACTTTGAACTTTCAGCGATTTTGCATTTCTGAATGGATGAGAATGAACTCAGATTTTTTCATAGTTTTCTTGAAGATGTCCAGAATTTTTTAGTTCAATTATTCAAACTCTTGAAGTAATATTATAGTTATATTCTGCCGGAAATGAGAGTTAGTTTAAATGTATTTTCAAGAAGGAACTGTATCATGAAGAGTTCAGAAAAGCAATCAGTAAAGTTTGGTACAGTTATGTGCTTGTTTTAGAGAACTGTCCTGTATCTGGAATACTGTAATACCAATACAACCGCCACAATGAATGAATAAACATATACTCACAGTTTTCCTTCAGATTTGATCGAAGCTCGAAAACCATTTAGTATATCTTTTGTTCACTAAGCTCTTGTCCTTTCAAATACCTCATCTATTAAGGTCTAAATTACACAGAAACGATGATTCTTCGGAATCAACTCTTCTGAAACCTCAACGAGGGGTACATTATACTATTTCAGAGCACGATATTGGGTTGTCAATTCTAACAACTGTGAATTCCTTAAGTAAATGAAAGAAAAAATTATATCTTCCGATCTAAGAAAGTAACGATGGTGAAATTCGACATTATTTGAGATACCAATAATGTCCATATATGCACAAAGTCTTGTTTGAATCCGACGAATATCTTATGAGGCATGAAGATTTGAAATAATTATATATACATATTCTTTTGAATTTTTGGCTTACAAAACAAATGTTAGCTGGGGTTGGTGATGAGATGTCATACAATTCGATGTATGACACAAAAGCCTAGGGAATAAGCATCACTTAAAAACTGGCTTCCCCATAAGTATTGTTGTGTGTACAAAATAAGCTTAAATGTATTTGAGGGACTTCTTTCATCAAGAGTGGTCTTCTATGAATAAACACAGGGGCTTCCTCAAGTTACACATATCGAATTTGAAAATAAAAAGACGGAAGTAGAATAAAGAACGGAATACAAAATATTTGTTTGAAATATATAACCCACTCCAAGAAAGAATCGGACACATCGTGAATGGCCCTAAAATCATCATGAAATTTATATATGCGACATTTATTGATGAGAGAGGTATGGTTTCTTCTACATATCCACATTCACAACTTAAGTTAAAAGCATGCTATTGGTACGATCATGACCTGTGCTCAAACGATTAAGAACTTTCCAAATTTTTCTTGGTGGATCAAAACCCACAATTTTTTCAGAAGGATCAGAAATAAGATTTGTATTGAACATTTCATAAGATTAGCACTCAATCTTCCATAATTCTTTATCGCTAACGTTATTATATATTATTATATATTAATATTGAAGAACGTATTATTCCAGAATGGTTAATGTGACTTCAATCTTGGAATTCTATTTCTTATTTAAATATATTACATCCAACAGGCATAATAGGTCCAGTTATAGGAGTAAATTATGCAATAAAATATCCATGAAAATAAACACAGAAAATGACTGTTGGTGACAATTAAAAATTAACAATAATTCAATTTTTAATATAATAAATAGACAATTGCCTTCTCAACGCACCAATTGACATAAAAAAATTACTACTATTACTGCAAGAACTTGATTTGAACGGACTCCAATAATAATATTAATATATTATAAATCAATTATGAATTAATAAATATATGTAATATATTTATTGTGGTATGGATTCCACACAACACTGCAGTGTTCTAGCTTACTTCGAACTAAACAGAAATACACCGCTTGCATAGCTTTCAAATTTGAAAATTCCCGGCAGTTGCGAAAAAGGAAGCTTGATGACTTATTGGCATTGCGAATAATGCTCTCAATGTGCGGGACGAACGAAAACCTGTTGTCAAAAAAAAAGCGTTTAGTCTCAACAACCCTCACCAATTTTGTGGAATGTATGAAATGATTGGGAATAAATTTGGAAACGAATGATATTTGCTCCAAGAATTCTGAGCTGCAGTCTGTCTGCGAATATGGGGAAGCACAATGTGAGACAAAACTGGTAACCAATGAACCGGTATAGATCTTATGGTGCCAATAATTATTCTTGGATGTATTCAATTGTGCATCGATTTTTTGTGTATGTGCACTATTAAACCAAACAGAGCAACAATATTCAGCTGCAGAAAAAAACTAAGGCTAAAGATGCTATGCGAAGAGTGGAAGCATCAGCATCCAAAGATGATCCAGGTGATTTCTGAAAAATATTATTCCTAGTTTTCAGTTTTAGGCTCAGATCATCTCAATGAGCCTTGTAAGTGAGAAATGAATCTAATTTAACTCCTAAGTATTTTGGATATGAATTATGTTCGATAGGAGAATCATTGGAAGTTACGTCTAATTGTTGGGATTGGGACATAATCGCCAAATAAAATAATTCTTTATAATTTCCAAATCAGATGACAGTATGTTTTCCAGAGTATGGAAATCTAAATGCTGGTGAGCAATAGCAATGTTATCAGCATAAACAAATTCTGTTCAGATGAACTAGAGCGAAGGAGAGTAAACCGTTTAGACTACAAAGCCATAGCCCCCACTCTTTTTATGATGCTGTATCTATGGGAAACAATAACAAGGTCACAATTAAGCAAATTGAAGAAAATTTGCTTACATCAATGTCGAAACACATAATAATCTCAAACATATCGCCAAATTGTCACTTTGAGTACACTTCTTCGAAACCATTCAGTTGTAAGTGAACGCCGTATGTACAGTTCCTGTTTTCTATGGGTCTTCAACACTACCAATGAATTTAATCTGACAATCATTTATTGTGGATGAAGTTTTTTGCGTGTGGACTTGGTCGATATCGGAATTGACGGCATTTTTGGAATTGTTGAACTCCATCCATGATTCCATCAAATTCACATTAGAAATAGAGGATGATAATAGATGTCTGAACTTCCTAGACATACAGTTTAAAAGAAAAAATGAACACCTTGAATTTAATATATACAGAAAATCCACCTTCTCTGATATTTTAATACCAAATAGTAGTTCACATCCTTATAAAATCAAAATGTCAGCATTTCACGCACTAACTCATAGATTAGTCTCGATCCCAATGTCAAAAATTAACTATCACAAGGAGGTTCGCACACTGAAATTTTTAGCTGGGAATAATGGCTACTCTCCGGATATAATAGATCAACTACTTTTCAGAAAGCGGCAGAAAAAATTGCTACATTCAATTTATCCACCAAATAATGAAACCGAAACCAAAAAATACGCATATATCGACTACATACCATCTCTGAGAGATAAGATTTGCAAATAAGGGAAAGCGATACGAATTGTCAATTTACTCCAATTAATAAAGAGCACCTTCACATAGATAACATTAACTGCTGAACTCACTGCGGGAGAAGTTTCATGAAAGTTTTGAGGTATTTTAACGATTCTAAAAACTAATGTGAATTGTCCAACAAATCTCAGTTAAAAAAGCGAATAGAATTTCATTCCATAATCATGGTATAATGAATACGAGTAAGGCTGCTTACACATAGCCTATTACGGAGCTCTGCGGTTCAACCGAAGTAGTCCAGGTTAACGAGCACAATTCCCTCTGGAAAGATACCGCAGTAAGATTTGTATAGGATTGTTTTGTTTCCTGATAAAGCCTACCCCTATTCATAATTCTGAATGAAAGCGGTTTCGCTAAAGTTTCGTAAAGATCATACACGCATATCAAACCCGGAACACCCCACATGCTTCACATGATGACTGTACGTATTAAAGGTCGACCATAGTGCTGGCGAAATTGAATCGAGGGTGTTTTCCCCTTCCATGGATACACATCATTTATAAAATAATGTGCCACCGTCGGTCTTACACACGCCTGCAATTTTTCAGTGACTGACCGAGTGAAAAAACCATTTTTGATGGATAGGTTTATTTGTCCGTATTCGCGAATGTGTATATCAGAGGTTCCATATTTATTTCATCTCAATCGTTACACAGTTTTTTTCCTTAAGATATTCTGAACATACCACTTGAGGTTATTTAGCTGATTGCGTTTCTATACATTCGATATTTTTTCATTCTACAGGGTGATAGGTGACAACTGTTAAGAAACGTTTATGAAAAATCATTGAGAATTTTGTAGGTTAATGTTTGAGATAATATTCTCTATTCATAAAATTTTTGACACCTTTGCAGCTTTCGGTTGCACCAAAAAGTCACTACTGCTTTTTAATTCCAAATGGCATACCCACTATGTTATGACATCATTAGATACCTCATTCGTTGGCCATTTCCACAATATATCATAACATGGGCTAACACCATAGTTTTCGAGTTATTGGGATTTATTAAAAAAAATGTTTGAAAACCGCTGACGCGAGGTCAGTAGTTTTGCGCGTTTGTTGTAGAACCGCGATAATGAATGAGCAATACTCTAGAATGAATTCATTCTAATCAACTCTCACAGGTTGAGATAATGGTCTATGTGAATGTACTAGCCAAGCTCCATCGATCTCAAAGAATTAAGTAAAATAAATTGAAATTCATTTTTCCAATTCTGGTTCAAATCCATCAACAAATTATCATCCACTTCTCTGTAGGGTAAATCTTCGTCACATTCGACACCATATACAATCTCCTCATTCATCAGGGTTAAAAAATATATCCTAGCATGAATCTTTTTTCGAAAATTGACCATTATACTTTTGTTGACAAGGGTTGAACGTACTACTAAGCAAAACTATAATGGTCGACTTTTATTTGGTGACAAATTTGATCAGGTAGCAGCATCTCAAAGTCAATGAGTCAAGAGAAGTTCACATTCTGAAAAAACTCTCTAAACCAACTAATTTAAAAAAAAATTTTTTTCTTGAAAATGTCTGCCTGCGGGTGAATAACTTACAGAGACTCTGCCAAAAATGTACCGCATGATCCGCTTTCTCAATTCAAAAAATTTTGAGACTTGATGGAGATAGCACAGGGTGCAACAAGAATCCTTCAAAAATGCATACAAATTTGGTAATAGTGAAACAAAAATTGATTTTGTTGTCAAATATTTTACTTGTGGGAAAATGAATTTGTTCCGTGATTTTGACGAGCACTGTATTGTTTCACTAACATATTTCCGAGAGATTACTGCATATAACATTAATAATATCTATTGGTGTTGTCATAGCGATTTTTTTCCTTCAGTAGATTATGTTTCTGCAACTATCAGCAAACAGTTAGCCAATCAAATGAAACTCACCTGGCATTTTGAGGTCCAACACTTTTCGCTTCGTACGAAGAACTAGCACTGATTGCATGATCTGGTATTTTTCCTTCTTCCATGCCCAAAGCAGTTCTGCATTGACCTGAAGAAAAAATCCAACTTAAAAAGATCATCATATCACAGATGAGTATATAACATCGTTCATTTTTCTTTCATGACTTCTGTCATATTGACTTTTTTGAAAATTGATAATTCTCAAAAAGTTTCTTACTTTTCTCCTTGATAAAGATAGAAGATGTCTATCGAAACGTCGGAAATCATTACATCCACAATAGATGATGGTAATAGCCCAAACAATCATTCAACAAAAAAAACCATATTAAAACATCGCAATGCAAATTACAAGGATACAAATATAGCTGCTGAAGTTGAATTATATGACACAAAAATACCAATTTCATTCGTTATTTTGAAATTTTTTGTATACAGTATAACGTGCCCTTAATTCCCCTCTCTGAATCCGTGCTTGAGACCCTATTAGATAGACATACGAGGGCTGTAAATTGAGTATTGAGACTGGCTACGTTGCGTTTGATCTGGCAACACTGGAAGCACGGAGCTTAGTTGGGCTGTAGAGGAACATAAGATCCACCTTCAGAACGAGTTTGACCTTGCTCGAGTCATTTGGTCGTGCGTAGCGATTGTTTTTGTGAAACAGTTTTTTTCTATTGTGTTCTGAAAATGAATGACACCCGACTTGAGTCCTTGTGACTTTTTTCTCTTCCCAAAGTTGGAAAATTACCTCAAAGGAAATCACTTTGGAACAGTCGAAAAAATTCAAACGGCTGTAACCGACCAGCTGGAGGTTATTTCAGTATCGGAGTTCCAGCACTGCTATGTGTGAGTGGAAGAAACGTCTCCAGCGCTGTGTGGCCTCAGAAGGAAGTTATTTTGAAGATGATAATGTTGAATTGTAATTATTTTTTTATTAAAAACCTAAATTAATCAGTCTCATAACTTAATTCACAGACCTCGTATAGTCGGTGATATTTGTTAAAATACTGAGGAAGACGAATTCGAGTGTGGAAAACAATAAAATGTAACTAACTTCACTTCTTTCTTGCATCATTCATGAATATGAAAAAGTTTTGTCATTATGTAGTATGCAAAAGTCATATTGATAACGAGAAATTTTCGATGATGAAATTCTATCATTAATCCTCTTCTGTCAAACTTTTACATAAGCAGAAAATGTCCCAAAGTTCTTAAAATTTTGTTAATTGTCCAGATTGACAGAACTCATGAAATTGACTAAAATTTGTGTTGCAAAATTTCTTCAAGTTGGATCGAACCATGGATTTCCAAATTTCCGGCAAGTCTATTGATGGAACTCATGGAATTGTTTTTTTGTGAGTTTGTTTGCCATAGATATCATGGATGCACCATTTCATTTCATCCGATGATTTTCATTTACAACAAAACAATATGTTGAGAAACAAAATGTCCTTTGGAAGTACGAGTAAAAGAGCATCAGAAAACAACGATAGATCCAAGAAAGTCAAATATGCGGTGAATGAAAATCATCTAATAATATGGAATGATCCATAGTATAGGAGAGAAACAAGAAAAACTTCAAACAATCCCTGTATAATTTGAACACTATATTCATCGTGGAGATCAAATGTATGTAGGGAAGGTATATCGGGTGAACCCACAAGTAGCAGAAGAAAACGAACGAAGATGTTTGTGTACCCCTATTATCTATTTTGTCTTCTAACCATCTCCTTATTTCTAAGGTGACCTTGCCCTGACGAAGCCAATCAACAGAAATAGAATCATTATACAGTTCCCAGATACTCGGAGCAAATGGCTCGATCTAACTAAGAGAAGTATCCATACCTCAAATTGATATAAATTTTATTTAAATCTGTAAGTTCTGTCACTCCTAAGGATTAACGGAAATTAATAGATCTTCAAGTATTGCTTGTTTTTTCAAAGCTTTCAAAAGTCTGTAGAAACGTTGGAAGGCTTAAGATGTTGAATATCACAAATAATTATTCTACATACGTCAAGTGTTTTACCGTTCAGAAATGATTTGTCTTTCCGATTGGGAACTGATTGATACAAGTGGAGGTAAATACCCGAAAGTCATAGAGCAAAATTAGACAGCAAGCCAACAAACGGATAATGAACAGCCCGAATATGATTAAGTGGTTTCACATAGTCATCCGAAATTGAACACATATGTGAAGCTTCAGGAAGGGCCTGAGGAAGGGCAAGATAGAACAAAGGGCGAAATGTTATTGCTGCCAAGTCCAGGTCAGCCATTGTTCAGGAATCACTTAGAAGCTTGATTGCACACGTGTCCACTCAATAGAATACACGGCATGCATTCTGGCAATTTCTGACGGACCATCAAGACGCAGGAGCGTACTGGGCAAAATGAAGGTGATGAACCAAAAACGCATTCATGTGTGAGAAATTGAATTTTCAAGATAATTACTTGTACTCTGTAGTCCTTATATGAGCGTGCGTAATCCTCTATAATTACGAAACAGTTCCTTATGAATACATTTCACAAAATAAAGAAAATGTTGCAGCATATCGTTTTTCCCAATAATTACAAGATAGTTTCTTTAATTATACAAATTACGAAAAATTTTATGAAAATGAATGCATGCATGCATGTTGTTAGATATCTCAAATTTAATAAAAAGAAATGTGTGAAATTCGATAATGATTTAAATGGTGACGCCCTCACTTAAGTATCATCTTGTACTATGATTCCTCTTGTACTATGATTTAGGCAAATACACCATTATTTCAGGAATCTTCGCATTCACGCATGCTCGTGTAAATAGCAAGGCAAAGGAACATTGGTTACTTCAAAATTTAGCATTCGCAAGAATTGATTCAAGCGACTATTAAATATATGACTAGACACTTCTGTTGGATTGAAAACTAGTTGAGTGCGGTATAAACTATAAACTCAATACATTCCTGTTCATTTTCATCATTCTCGCTGTGTACCGTCGACAATATCGGTGGTAATAAATTCTCTACGATAAACGCCAGTCCTAACAGGCATTGTGCGAATGTCGATTAATTCGGAAAATTATTATTTGGACAATAAATTTTCTTCATGAAAGGGCATCGATGTGAATATTGATACATTTTTATATATTTTTCATTATGAAATTCCCATACGATTCATTTTATCATATACTTTGTACTAAATCGTTTCACATTCAATCGAAATGGGACAGTCAGCAGATTTTGTCACGAAACACTGATCGAAGGTAACTTTGTAATTAAATTTTAATAATTTGATTATATAACAAGGTCAACTACCATCCTTTTTTACTTTTCTTCACGATCTTAATCTAGTTCATTGAACATCGTGCCATCGTTTTGCCCACATGTCATTTACCAATATAACCTTCCAATGGAATAATTCGATTGTGTTCTACTTTTAGCTGAATAATCCGTTGTGAAACTTGTCATCTCCGAAGGAGGAAAAGTTAGAATTTTCATATTTTCAGAATTGGTTAATTGTCTGAATGTTGAGCTCGTTATAGGCCAAAATACGGTGAATATCTCATCAGAGCATTTTAAATTTGGCTTTCTCAATAACTCTAGAATATCCGTCCGATTCCGAGGTTATTGATTTTTAGCAAATCATTGAATTTTAGCATTGCATCATCTTACTTCAAGAAGCTATTGGTTTACCATATTGATTTGATGTTTTAAAATTCAGGGCTGTCATATCCCATCAATCTATTATAGTCTTCATTCTCAATGGTCACAATAGTGTTCGCTTTGACGATATGATTCAGTTCTAGCAGCAATGTTTTTTAATTTGGACCTTTCTATATTTTTTCCGATGGAGAAGAAACATTCTTTTGGTTAGTAACTAAGTTAGTAAAATCTAACCGTTAGATATAAAGAGTAGGGAATTTGAGCTTCGAAGATAGCTGACGAAAAATTGTGAGTGCCTATTTTTGATTTGATATATTTGTTTGTTCATTCTTGCAAATTAATTTTTCATTAAATATAATATAAATAACATAGATTTCCCATAAATAGAAGAATAAAGGAATTAACGCTGGCGTTAACAGATATATTTGAAATGATTTGTGTAGATGATTATTATATCATCTATATAATATCATTTCTAGAATTCAACAAACGTCTGACCGTTTTCAGTTTCTCATCTTGCACAAACATTTATTTGGTATCTAAACATGACGTATGGTTTCTACCGCCACGCGTACAACTGATATATTTGTGTACCACTTTCCCTAATTGGAAATTTTGTACACGAGCGCTATCCAAATACCACCCCACTGAATGGAGGGTTCTTGACAAACACTACGGTTTATACTGAATAGGTGTGATCAAGCGGGGATAATTTTCCACTGCTCAGTGGTTCCATTGATCTGATTGAATAAAACATATGAATACTGTAATGAGGGTGAGGTATAATGAACATGCTTCCTATTTGGTGTACTTTCGAGTGCACTCGGTATACCAAATAACATGTGTTGAACGTGGCCATATGCATTGCAACGAATGGATGATCGATTTATCTAATAGGTAATATAATATAGGAAAGTATTCTATTAAATCAATGAGTAATGAATAGAATTTCTCCATGATTAGCTACTCCAGAAAACGTTAACTAAGATGGCGGCCTGTAGGCTAATGAAGAGCAGTAGGAGGTTTCATTAACCTCCATTTAGTGTCGGAAAAATAGATAACGAGATAACATACGCTAGAAGTAGACAGACGCTAAATTTGGATATTGGGAGGTTGGAAATTTTTATGATTGTCTACTGGATTTGACTTTATTTTTCTGACAATTGGGGCCTGACAAATGGATTTCGGTCGATTTGAATTAAGTTATTGTTTGATGACGTTTTTTTATCATAATAGGATACTAATATATTTTGTCGTTTGATATTCAATCTTATTTTGTTACCAAAAGTTCAAGAGAATATATATATATATATATATTTTTGAAAAAAATAATAGATTGATGATAGTTTTCTGTGCTGTCAGTCTTGTGTCATCTTGTTTGACATCGATATTGGTAATCGTAATGCTTATTTACTTTTTCGAAAAATCAGTTGTTTTGATAGTATCTTTGTAAATAAGTTAAAATTTGTGAAATCTGTGATACAACTGACTTGTTGCAATCTTAACTGAAGCAAAACTGTGAGTACCTAGTTATTTTTAATTTGTTATATAGGTTTAATAATTCATTGTGGCAGTAATATAAGTATAAGACCGTTTCAGAGTACGTGAGAAGATTCAAGGAGAAGAGCACCAAAGGTCCTCACCTTAGGTCAGAGGTTTTCGACATTTTCAATGGTAATTTCAAGACCGAAAGTGCAATTCTTCTAACAAAGAGGCAACTTATACATGTGAATTCAACGTGCGAGCTCCCTCATTTTTTGATAGGATCTTTGTCAAGCATCTATCACAACAATCCATAAATTTTCATTCAAAAGTGTAATTATCTTCATTGTATTAGATCTTAATTTTTCCATTATCACCACGTTTTAAACATTCCGTCGACAATATTGAGTTTCACGATTTATCAAACCCAGCGCGTTCACCATTTTACATACATTACCCATGTATTCATGTTTTAGAATACCTATTTTCTTGAAGTACACATATAAAAATGAAAAAAGTTTATATTTTGAGAAAAAATCGCCATTAAGAAACGTATTGAAATGAAGGTATCAAAAGAAAATAAATATACATATATTTCTCGAAAAAAAGAAGAATGAGGGAATTAACGCTGGCGTTAACAAATATATTTGAAATTCTTTGTGTAGATGAAAATTGTTGGTATATTTTACGTTGTGGAATTCCAAACTTTCAGTGCTAATAGTTGAAAATCTTTACCTTTCAATCATCATTATGACGTATTAGATCTAGACGACATGAAAATAACATTTCTAGAATTCAACAAACGTATACTTATGTCTGACCTTTTTCTGTTCCACATCTTGCACAAACATTTATTTGATATCTAAACATGACGTATGGTTTCTACTGCCACGCGTACAACTGATATATTTGTGGACCACTTTCCTAATTGGAAATTTTGTACACGAGCGCTATCCAAATACCACCCCACTGAATGGAGGGTTCTTGACAAACACTACGGTTTATACTGAATAGGTGTGATCAAGCGGGGATAATTTTCCACTGCTCAGTGGTTCCATTGATCTGATTGAATAAAACATATGAATACTGTAATGAGGGTGAGGGATAATGAACATGCTTCCTATTTGGTGTACTTTCGAGTGCACTCGGTATACCAAATAACATGTGTTGAACGTGGCCATATGCATTGCAACGAATGGATGATCGATTTATCTAATAGGTAATATAGGAAAGTATTCTATTAAATCAATGAGTAATGAATAGAATTTCTCCATGATTAGCTACTCCAGAAAACGTTAACTAAGATGGCGGCCGTAGGCTAATGAAGAGCAGTAGGAGGTTTCATTAACCTCCATTTAGTGTCGGAAAAATGGATAACGAGATAACATACGCTAGAAGTAGACAGACGCTAAATTTCATAGAGGATATTGGGAGGTTGGAAATTTTTATGATTGTCTACTGGATTTGACTTAATTTTTCTGACAATTGGGGCCTGACAAATGGATTTCGGTCGATTTGAATTAAGTTATTGTTTGATGACGTTTTTTTATCATAATAGGATACTGATATATTTTGTCGTTTGATATTCAATCTTATTTTGTTACCAAAAATTCAAGAGAATATATATATATATATATATTTTTGAAAAAAATAATAGATTGATGATAGTTTTCTGTGCTGTCAGTCTTGTGTCATCTTGTTTGACATCGATATTGGTAATCGTAATACTTATTTACTTTTTCGAAAAATCAGTTGTTTTGATAGTATCTTTGTAAATAAGTTAAAATTTGTAAAATCTGTGATACAACTGACTTGTTGCAATCTTAACTGAAGCAAAACTGTGAGTACCTAGTTATTTTTAATTTGTTATATAGGTTTAATAATTCATTGTGGCAGTAATATAAGTATAAGACCGTTTCAGAGTACGTGAGAAGATTCAAGGAGAAGAGCACCAAAGGTCCTCACCTTAGGTCAGAGGTTTTCGACATTTTCAATGGTAATTTCAAGACCGAAAGTGCAATTCTTCTAACAAAGAGGCAACTTATACATGTGAATTCAACGTGCGAGCTCCCTCATTTTTTGATAGGATCTTTGCCAAGCATCTATCACAACAATCCATAGTTTTCATTGTGTAATTATCTTCATTGTATTAGATCTTAATTTTTCCATTATCACCACGTTTTAAACACTCCGTCGACAATATTGAGTTTCACGATTTATCAAACCCAGCGCGTTCACCATTTTACATACATTACCCATGTATTCATGTTTTAGAATACCTATTTTCTTCCGAAAAAAAATATAATTTACTCTATCGTGGTTATGAGCTAACTCCCTAACAATTTTTGGCCTAATCAGTTCAGCCGTCCTGGAGTTATAAATAGTGAAATAAACACAACGACCTTCATCTATATATAAAAAGATATTGATTTCGAAGGTTTCAAAGCATTTTCTGAAAAGAATACATAACATTTCAAAGTAATTTCCAGCTATGAATTAGTTATAACTGATGCTCAATAAATGTTACAACGCAATTTGGCGGGCTCTGTAAAGCTGAACCATTCTCGACTCCAATGGAACACACACAAAAACTTCATTCAAGTCGGTCTAGCCGGTTAGGAGGAGTTCACTGTTAAAACACGTAAAACAAATATACTGAAGTAAATGAGAATTTTATCCGGATGTACGTAAGCAAGAGAACATTTCTGAAAATGTTGGAGTGAGCCACGTCAATGCGATCTGCAAAATAATGAAATATCTCAAATTTATATTCTGCCTCCCAGCATTGAAACCGAAGAACACAGAAGATCAATAAGACGTTCTTTTTTTTTGTTGTTCATCTCAGGAAAAAATGTTGAAGTTCAGGTATCTTTGCTCTTCGTTCATACCTACGGCGCTATGTCAATTTTACGTCAACGAAATGAAATCTCAACACTGTGGGGTTTTAATAAATAATTCCTTTTGTTTACAGATTTACAAAGTTGATTGTCCACAGAAAAATATTTAAATAGTATAGCATAAGAATTTGCCTTATCACTCTACGTATCTTTCAAACTATGTGAAACTTCAACAAATGAATCAGAACAATTAACCCTGGGCGAGAAATTTATGTGCGCACAATATTTACCATATTTGAAACAATTGTGAAACCATCAACAATTCAACAGAATATGCTATCGTAGCAGTAAACTGCGTCATAAAACAAACTTCGGCAATGTTTAATTATATCCCCATCTACAACTTTTTGCTTCGCCCAAAACAATCAGCAATTTGCCGCTCATCATCAAGCCCTAACCATAATCAATCATCGATTTTGTTACACAACAATCTGACAACCATTATTTGAAACTCCCGAACTACCCCAATAGCAGGGATAACTGGGATGGTCATTTAACCATTAACTGCCCTAACAACAGAAGCCGATAAAATCCACAGTTACGAAATCAACACCTAGCACTTCCTCTCGGTGTGTACGATAGGCATATGTAGCTGAGGTAGCAGAATATGACACTCAGCTACTTTGTATTGTTCACGTGTGGGGTCTCACCCTTGTGTGAAAACGGAGGAAGCTAAATGTCATAAATTAATTAGCGTCTTTGTATACTATCGTGTTGGGAATTCCTCGCTTGAACTACCTGTGGTATGTGAATTCTGAATTCGCCAGGCGAATGCAGGAACGCCTTGGACTATCCTCCTTGAGGACTAGAAGATTTCATGCGGATCTGATATTCATTGCTTAGCTCTTTCAGGGTCTTCTGTACTCCCCAGACTTGTAGTTACAATTCAACATATATGCTCCAACTCGACCCATCCGAAGGTTCGATTTATTTCGACTCACCCCATCAAGAACCAGTTATTGTTTTCATTCCCCAGTTTCGAGATTAATGCGAAACGCTAATGTCGTCGACTCATTAGGAGTTGATATATTTCATGTATCTATTTCGAGGCTGAGGAGAGAATTGAAGTACCTGATAAGACTGTGGTATTTAAGATTAATTTTTATTTGTGCTTATACTTGCTTCACCTGTACATCTACTCTTTTTTGTGTTATACTACTTAGATTTTATTATTTTGTGTTTTATTTTTCATACAAAGGTCATGTACCGTAAATTAATTAATAATAAATAATAATAATAATATTCTCTTGATTGAAAATGACGGTGCTACACAAAAAGTTATAGTTAATTATATACAGGAACAACACTGTATATGACGCCCTCTAACATTAATCAAAAAATTAAGTTCATATTTGAGTGTCACGTCATCAATACACCCGTGATCCCGAATTACGTCCAAGTTTTGAGTTATTTACAAGCATAAACAAGAATAACAAGAAAAATTTTCTTGACGCCCTGCATTTCAGAAACCAAGCTATTGCGTTATCAATAAAATATGGAAAATTAATCAGAGATTATTCACCAACTAATGAAAAAATTCTCATGAGTGTTAGGTAATAGGGTGAGCTAAGAGGTGATGATAATAATCAGCCCAAAATCTTTTTCCAATTATATTGAACGAAACTAGGTAATTGAAGTAAATAATAGTTATTATATCGCTTTCGTATTACGGAAAACCCAAACTGATTATTGTTATCCACAAATAAAAGAATAACATTTTTTAAATATAACCCCTTGTTGAGCGAGCTGAATGGTTTATTGATACCCAGTAATTACAGGATGAAATTCATGGAATGATTTCATTATCATTGATTCTTCATGAAGTTGATACCTTATCAATGACTGACAGATATTCGTGGTGAAAAATTCCGTCGATCAGATCATGAAACCGTGTTCGAATCAGCCAATTAGCGGACTTTCCATACATCAAATTCTTGTCGAAGCAATTAGCCATGAAATTCCTCATTCGCTGCCAAATTGGAATAAGCGAAATATCCATCGAAAGTGAGAAAATTAATCGGAAACGTATAAATCCAGGGCGAATTTTCCCGAGCCCGCTATCGATCTCCACAAACGTCAGGCAACAGCTGGCGTTTCGCCTAAGAACAACGGACTTTCCAACCAGCAGCGTTATTGAAAGGCTTTTGTGTGGAATTTCAGCCAATAAAGTCCGTACGAAGCCGGAAAAACAAACCTGACGCAGTCTGGATGAATGACGCATTCTAGAGAAGCACGATCTCGTACAGAATGCGAGGAATAGGGAAAGATTGAGCATTCTATTCTCGGTTCCGCGGTGGAAATTAGAAAAGGGATAATGCTCCTCTTGTGGCCTTGAGAACGAGAAAGGGGTAAGCGATCTTCTACTTTCCATAATTGGGATTTTGTTCGTGTCGTTATGGTTTCGGTTCAAAGATTAATTATTAGCTGATTATTCTTAAGTACCTACGGAAATATCTGAAAAGAATTGAGTGGAATTGGCTGCTTTGGGATGTTGAGTGGAGATTTCGACCCAGTTGTTCTCTAATAATTTTATCTCCTGAGATATTTTGTGGGTTAATGAAACAAGATCAATTTTTAATAATCTTAAAATTGCTATAATAGTCAATACACTTTCGGTTGAAATTACTTTCAATGATTGTAATGTCTATCCTAAATACAGGGTGTCCATGAAAATGTGGGAGATCACTCAGTTTCAGATAGAACATTAAAAAATAAAGTGACAAGCTCCCATTGCAAGAATTTTTAACCCTACAACTCAACCTACTCTACGCTCATGGATTGTCTACCTCATGTATCATCGCTAACTTCATGATGTGTGTGACAGTTGATCGATGAAAAAATTAGCTCAAAAAAATAACAAATCATGTGTGATTCTCTCAATTTTGATTGCTCGAGTTTATTTTTCAATTCATTATTTTCTTTGAACTTCTCGTTATAAGTGAACCTGGTAGTGACTAGTGCTCTACATTGCCTTTTCAAAGTCTTTTTTAAGACTCCTTTTTCAACCTCTCAATACTTATATTGCCTGATATCATTATTGTTCTCAACTAATCATATTATATCATCTTAATATTGTTGTCACTTTAGTTCAAGCTTATGATAATTTTCTCTACATCTCACATCTCTTATTGTACAAATATTTCATCTCAATTCTTGAATTATAATAGGAATTCTTCTGCTTTTCTAATATAACTATTATTACTGTAAGCCTTGATAATTCTATGATAAATCTCTCAATTAAATTAGTATGAGACAGATGCTTTCTTTAAAAATAATCACTTCTTCAACTGCTCTATATTTTATATAACTTTATCTCCTCTCAAGCCTCATTTCATACAGTTCAACTCTTCACAGATAATTATGTATTTCTACTTCTGTTTTTCTGATATATTCGACAGGCTATCACTGTAAACGTTGTGAATCGTAATTATTCTTTCTCTTTAATCGCTCAGAAAGTCTATCTAGTTACATTATAACCCTCAACATCTCACTTAATCAATAAAACCTTTTGTTTTTCTGATAGTGGACAGTTTGGAATAGATTCAAACTCTATCACTGTAAACTTTGTGTTTGATTGATAGATGGCGCCTCTACTCTCAATATTCTTGACTTGAATAATTTCGGCAACACATATTACTCGATCTAGTCTTGCAGACAACGCTGTTTCTCAAGTAAACACAACGTTATAACTCTTTTATTGTGAAATATGATTCTACATTTTCTCAAGATAACTTCTCAATTATTCTAACACTCAATATTTTCTGTATAACTACTCCATAATTGTAAATAGGTCAACTCTGTTTAGATGTAGTTAATTTGTAAATATTTTAACTTCATGCGAGTACCTATTTATTATGTGAATGTGAACATTGTACAATAAACATTTCATTTTACCACCTCTAGCTCAATCATTTGGTAACAGTCCTCTTTTAAGTAATAGCCAAAAATCTCAACACCCAGATTTTTGAACAACTACCCTTAAATCATAATAAGCTTGTTAAGTTTATCAGGGGTGGACTAGGTTGAACATTTTATTGCTTATATTTGTAACACCCTGTATGATAAGGAGTTAAAATAAAAAAATTGAATACTAAAAAAAAGTTACTCTTGAAAGTCAATTTGTTCCATAAGCAAACTGAAGCAAACTGTATGATGTATTCCTAAGGTCAAGAGCTTAAAGAAAAAAAGATATTCTGGGTGGTTTTTGATTGGTTTTTAGGAGAAGGGAATTTGAGCTTCGACAAAACTTAAGGAAAACTGTGAGTTGTTATTCCAGAAATTAGTTTAATCAATCATCATGGCGATTATATTGGTATGACATTGTTCCAGAGTACGAAAACAGATTCTAAAACAAGCGTTCAAAAGCACCTGTCATCATTTTACTTCCTTTCTAAACTTTTGTAATGCTTAATGATTTCACACTCTCTTTCCAGCTCATCAATAAAAGAGTATTTCATCAAATTCAACGACAAACTGTACAAAAAAATTACCCCGCCCGAATTTACGGTGCAATTCCACTTCAAAGTACCTTAAAATCGACTCCACAAAATTCCCACTGCCGACAAAAATGATCTAAAAGGAACAACGTCTTCCGTTCAACAAACGATGTTCCGATCGGACGACCCTTGACCCCCGGCATCCCTTAGAATTCCGTCTTCCACATGAAACCTCATTGTTATTTCGTTAATCGAAGCTCGGGTTTCCAGAATGTCCCTTCTCGATTTACTTCGTCTCGAAGATTTCCTGTAATTAGACGAAAAACTAATTTTCTTTTACGGCGCTAGGGCGATAAAGCCGATACACGTAGATTGAAATTCGCGAATCGGCTCCAGAGAATGTATTTAAGCTGAAGTTAATTGTTATTTATTTTCCACTTTGTTATATTCTTCTGATACCGCTTTCGGGATAGCAGTTTTCAATCACGTTCCTCACGTTGATCTTCAGACAGCCTGGGAATATATATGAGATATCAAGCGGAAGGAGTTGGAATGCATCGCAAGAAGGAAGAAAGCCTTTTCTTTTCCGGGAATAAACAAGTAAATGGATGTATGAGGGTTCGGGGAGGGAGCTGACTTTTCCATGTTTATTGAGGTACCGATAATGAGAGAAGAAAACAAAGGAAATCGAACATAAGATTGAAGTCTGGACGGAGAGGGAAAAAGCAATGACTTATGAGTTACAAGAAGGGAATAGGGGAAGCATGTAATTGAATATTGATTATATGTATGAGAGATGCTACTCTATTTCGAGATGTTTTGAAATTTTCGAGAAATATTTTATTGAGTGGCGATTATGTCCCAATCCCTGCAAAATGGAGATATCTTGTTTCCATCTGAATAATCATAAAAATATAGGAAATTAACAATTACTTTCAATGATTCTCCTATCGAACATAATTTCTATCCAAAATATTTCGGAGTTTAATAAGATTCATCTCTCAATTACAAGGCCCATTCAGATGATCTGATCCTAAAACTGAAAACTAGGAATAATATTCTTCAGAAATTATCTGGGGGTGCTGATGCTTCCACTCTTCGCACAGCATCTCTAGCCTTAGTCTTTTATGCAGCTGAGAATTTTGCTCTTTTTGGTTCAATAGTGCACATACACAAAAAATCGATGCACAATTGAGTACATCCATGAGAATAATTATTGGCACCATAAGATCTACACCGGTTCATTGGTTACCAGTTTTGTCTAACATTGTCCCTACCCATATTTGCAGATAGACTGCAGCTCTGAATTCTTGGAAAAAATATTATTCTTTCCTAATTTATTTCGAATTATTTCATTCATTCCACAAAATAAAATTTCAAGATAAAAGTCACGTAAACCATTCTGGTATAATACATTCTTCAATATGAACGAACATAAGCGATAAAGAATTATGGAATTATGAGTGAAACTCTTATGAAATGTTCAATAAAAATGTCATTCCTGATCTATCTGAAAAAATTCCGAGTTTTGATCTTCCAAGAAAAATTTGGACAATTCTTAACCGTTTGAGAACAGGTCATTGTCGTACCAATAGCATGCTATTCAGATGGAACTCAGTTCCAAGCGCAAGTTGTGAATGTGGATATGCAGTAAAAACAATACCTTATCCCATCAATAATTGTACCATATATAAATTTCAAGATGGTTTTAGGGGTATTCACGAATGAATGGGTTATAAATTTTAAACAAATTTAATATGTATATTCTGTATTCAGTTCTTTTTTCTGCTTTTGTAATTTTATTTTCATATTTGATATGTGCTACTTGAAGAAGCCTCTGTGATTATTACTTGAAGACCACTCTTTAAGAAAGAAGTCCCTCTAATACATATAATCTCATTTCTGTACACAACAATACTTATGCGGGGAGCCAGGGTTTTTTTTCCTAGGTTTTTATGTCAAACACCGAATTACGAGGGCCATTCAGAAACTAACCTCCGATTGGTCACTGTGCGGGTAGTGGGGGGGAGTAGTCGAGTGAACATCGTACCTGCGCTAGTTTAGTTTTTGTGGCAGTTTGAAATGTGTGCTGCAATAGAAAATCCCGCCAAATGTGAGGTGCGTGCTGTTATAAGGTTTTTTACAGCCAAAGGATACTCTGCAGCAGCTATTCATCGTGAGCTTTGTGCCGTGTATGGACCAAAATTTATGAGTGAAGGAGTTGTCCGTGAATGGGTACGTTTATTTAAAAGTGGACGAGAAAACGTTCATGATGAAGAGAGGAGTGGTAGACCATCATTGGTGACTGACGAACTCGTTCAGACAGTTGATGCAAAAGTTCGTGAAAATCGACGTTTCACAATGGCGGAGTTGTCTACTAATTTTCCACAGATTTCTAAGACTCTTTTGTACGAGATAGTGACAGCAAGATTGGGTTACCGTAAGTTCTGTGCACGATGGGTGCCTCAAGGCGCAAGCGAAATAGCCAATAGTTCGAAAGAATAAACATAGGTAGGATTTAGCGGAGTTGGGTGCCAGTGCAGACCTGTGCTTCGCAGTCGAAAACGTGAAATCGGATATTTTCTTAGTGCGTCTTCGTGTATCGATAGATACCGAACTATTTCCATTTATTTATTGAACGCCGTCTAGACGAGCCAATTGAACAGATATGTTCGAGATGACGTATTCGAATATTTATTAGAGGACCAAGTGCGACTCGGATAGATTATGTTAAACGGTTTTCATGTGCATCTCAAGAGTTAAGAGTTATGACGAAGTAGGGTAGGGCGGGGCTAGTTGGGCATATGGGCAAGTTGGGCAATCGAAATATCTCGCAAACTATTCACTATACGCATTGGCATCGTAAGGCGGAAAGAAGGAGTCGCGGGAGGGGTAATCACCACGTGATCACTAGTGGCGGCTGGACGAACGAGTGAAGCGCCCGTGCGTTTTGTTTATTTTGTGCGCAAAAAGTAAAAAAGTTGTCTATCTCAAGTTTTCGTCTATATCAATCAATTGTTGTCTATTTTCAATCAGGTAAGTGTTAATCTTCCAGATAATTATTGTACTTTTGATATGTAGAGAGGTTCTGGGTATAATTCTTACGATTTTTTTATAACCTCACTTTGGTTTTAAAATTCCGGATTGGGGTTAGTTGAGCTATAGTTGCTCAACTTACCCCACGACTCGAACAAGGAAAGTAATGAATGTTTTATTTTTTTAGGATGCGGACTTACAAGAGGAAGACTACAAGATGTTCTTACACTACTGAAGATTTAAAAAATGCTGCAAGGATGAAGGAAAAAGTGTTAATGCCGCCGCTAAAGAATTTGGTATCAAACGGATGACTCTGACAAGATTTTTGAAAAAATTAAATGAAGGTGGTGATTCATCCATGGGCTATGCAACACCATGACAAGTATTTTCTCCTACACAGATGTTCAAGTCTGATTTTAAACAAAAAGACTGAATCTAATCCTGAAGTTAATCTTAAGATACGTTTTGTTTATTCTATTTTTAGTTAATTATCCAAAGAAAATTACATTAAGTTTTGTTTCTCTGTCACTAAGAATATATAAATTTAATTTCATTGATGACCATTAAGTTTCAAAGTTCTGATGCTGAAGTTTATCTTAAGATACGTTAATGTTTTGTTGATTCTAGTTTTGGTTAATTAGTAAAAGAAAATTACTTTAAGTTTTGTTGTTCTGTCACTAAAATACTATAAATAAAGAACTGATCGGCAAACACATATTTTACTTTTTTTTTTACTCTAGTCAACATTGAACGCATGGTTTGGTTAGACATTCTTAGTGCTCAACTTGCCCCATACCCTTGCTCAACTTACCTCATCTATGGGGTACATTGAGCATACTTGACTTTCTGCATTTAAACAGCGGTAACTCTTAAATTCGACTTGTTACAAAAAATATACTATGGACACTTTTGCTAAGGGATAAATTACTAATCCATCAAGCCACATAACGGCTCATTGAGACTTTTTATTGAGGAGCTACATCCGCTCAAATAAAAAATTGCTCAACTAGCCCCGCCCTACCCTACCTTAAGCGAAGTGGTGGGAACAATGTTAAACCCCATTCGCCCATTGGTTAAAAGTCGACCAATAGGGGGTGTAATCTTAAAATGACGAAAGGAAATCGTAATCGAAGGGACACTCTAACTCTAACTCTACACTCAAACTCCAGACTCTAAAGACGATTAAGACAAAAGTGTTGACTCTAAAGACGCTTAAGACGAAAGTGTTGACGGTAGACGTTTCGCGAGTTTGAGAACTATTAGTCAAAGTAAGAACTGAACGATCGTTTTAGAACTTTTACGAAAACTCAGTATCCGCCTTTTGTATTCATATTCCCTCTCTAGCATACAAAAGGAATCAGCTAGAGTTTTCATATTTTTCAGAATAGGTAAATTGTCCAAATATCTCAGTCCGGAGTTCGTTATTGGGCCAAATCCGTTGGACGGTTCAGTAGTTATGAGCATCTGAAATATTGTTTCCTCAATAACTTCTAGAATATCTATCCGATCAAGTTGATGCTTGAAATATTGTTGAGGAAGGCTGCAACAAAACAGCTAGCAAAATTTCATATAAATCGTCACACTAGAAAAATTACAAAAATTCCCCAAAAAAAATTTTTAATCCGCACTATCTCACTAAGATTTCTTACCGGATCTGAATAAAAAATTCGTTGAATATATTTAGAATATATATCGATATCTTCTACTTATCCATAAATCTCATTGTCGTAGCTCTTTTCCATCTAAAAAATATGATCATTTTTTCATTGTTCAAAGAGAGAAAGGAGAAATCAAGATAGTTCCCGATGATTTTCTTTGAACATTAGCCATCAAGCTGAATCTATATTCTAATGACAAATGCCAGGATCATTAATCAGTGTCAGTTGGCGTAATATTAATCAAAATTTTTTCATAACGGGAAGCCAGAATTAAAATTCAATATCGGTGGCTGAAATAATATACGTTGTCAAAATTCAGAAAAGCACTGACGTAAGTTTTAGGAAAAAGGGGAATCATAGCTCCGAAAAACTTGGGGAAAATTGCATGAGTAGTTATTTTCAATTTGAGATATAGGTTTGTTCATTCATTATGCGTTCATATTTGCATCACATTGTCCTTACAAGTACGGGAAAAGACTATTGTTCACGTGAGTCAAAAGAGTCAACATAGATTTGTTGCCGGTTTGAATATTTACTCTCGAGTAGCTCAACAAGAGCGTCAAAGCAATCTGACCTCACGTCAAGTGCTTGCCTAAATTTTGTTATATAATGTCGTTTGTTTTATATCCCACAAAGATCTACTATCAGGAGATCTAATATCTGACAATCGCATAACACGAACAGTAAGGGTATATGATTTTTAATTTAATCATTGGATACGGAAAAACGTAACGCTTTCCAGAGGTTTCTCGATTTTATATCAACCAGTAATTTTCCATAGTTGATTTTTATTGTTATTTCTCTGCAAAATAAATATTTTTATTCATATCAAATCAATTGCACAACATATTATAAATAAGTAATATTTTCTTCAACATTCAAATAATATATTTAAGGTATCCCTCAGTTTCCTCAGCTCATATTATGAAGCTCTAAATCAAAAGAATTAAGAAATAAATACATTTTCAAGTACTTGAGATATGCTTGATCGAAATGTTCAATCACCCTCATTTCAATTTTTTCATTCAATATCGACCCCAATACATAAAAAAAGTTTAAAAACACTGACGTGTCGTCAGAAGCTTTAGAGCTCTTGATAGAGAGGCTTTTTCCTGACTCTGAAGGATACAAAAAATCAACAAACAGACCTATATCTTGAATAAACAATAAAAAACCTTACAGGTTTCCTTCAGTTATCTTTCAACCTCACACCTAATTCTTTCAATAACACTTCAAAAATTATTATATAGGATTGGAGTCACAGAGGAAAATTTAAAACAGATATTATAAAAAAATCGATCAGATGGATATTCTAGGAGTAATAAGGAAGCAGAATTTCATATACTGATAAGTACTAAACTATTCGACGGATATATGGCCCAATCACAAACTCAACCAAGATATTTGATTAACTGAGCTATATTGAAAATCTGAACACACCGTGGCCCTAAACCCTGGCCAAACCCTCAAATAATTGGCAATACTGTTCGAAAATTGATATATTTTGCAGCTCAGTGTAAAAAAAAATGAATTTCCTCATGCCTCAAAGAATATTTTCTGTCATTGCATAATCCTGGAACATATTTCTCACTTAATCAGTCAGCTAACAAGCTCCACATAAATATATACAATTATGATATTCGTCGAAGGGAAAATCTCCTGAATTTTCTCATCAGATTCAATCGGCGAAAACTCAAGACAAAGAAAATGCAGAACTCGTCACCCAAAAGCGTCAAATTATGGTTCCAACAACCCGTCTGATGAAAGTTTCATTAGAGGCAATAGGCGAGACCAAGAACTTTTATTACAGCTATTTTTCATTACGATCTTTTGTTGAAATTCAATTTCTGCAACGTCCCCTGGCCGTGAAACACGTGTCCTTGAAACCCCAAACCTCATGATTTTCTGCTCATTAATCTTGTGTGACGAAATTGCGAAATTCAATTAATAGTGAGAGCGAAGTAAAATGTAGATCGCCCCTGAAGTTGGCGGCAATAAGTTTCAATTGATTCCGTATCTGCACCCCCTTTTGTTGCCGAAGGGGATTAGAAAGCTTTTTTAATTTCAACCTCGTCTACCCTAAACATATTTTGTTGCTTTTGAGGGACCACAGTCGTAACTATTTGTTGAGCTGGATTAACTTTGGCTTACGTGAGAATTTTGATAGCTGATTATTAAAACAAAATAAAAAACTTCAATCTACATAATTCATCTGAAGTGAAAAGAGGGGGTGGTATTTATTGAAATAGGTTGACTGGTAGAAGGTTTGGTACTTTTGTCAACTATGAAATATCAATTGTGAATTTGAGAAATACGTTCAAGCCCTTTTGAACACCTAGTTATGTCTCAAAGATTCCCCATAACTACATGTCAGACATTTGGATATGCTGATGATGAGGTTCGTCCAATCAGAGAAAATATAACTGTTAATAATCACTGATAGTGATTGATCATTTCACTATGCATGCTCCAGTACTGATCCTTAAAATTACTGTAATATTTTTTTATTTGTTGTTGAAAAAGATCGAGAACAGTTCGGTTAGTATATGTTACAAACCATTGTGTCAATTTAAGTTTTTTCTCTTTGGTTAGTTCAACTAAGCTTTCAGCTAAACATACTTGAGAGATGAATTTGATTAAGAATATACTGAACCAGAGTATTTAGCAATGATAACAATAACGACATTGAATCAGATGATAGAGTTGCAGTGAGAATTAAACTAGTTGCAGCTAATTTGGCCGAATAATTAGTGACATTACTAACTCCATTGAATTCACCATCTAACACAGTAATTCTTCTATTCCATTATTATTATCAGTGAACATATTCAGACATTTCTTTTTGATCAACTCTTTTCATTGAACTGAAATGAAAGTTACATATTAAATGAAATGATTCCAATTTTGATTAGAAGAAAATCGAATAACATAAATTAAGTTCGTCAAAAATTGAAACCAACAATAAATACCTAACTGCCGAATAATTGCATTGGCCAGAACAATATATTTACAAAAATATTCAATCTCAAGTAATTTTATTTTAATGATGCTGTTAAATATCGAGTGTCCCAAGGTAGGTGGCATATTAGACCTTTAAGGGAAACTATTCATGCAAAACATTCCAAATCTTGTAGATCAACATCAAATTATATAAGGTATATTTATGAAATATCCTCAAACTTCCAATGTGACCAGATGTATGCAAATTTGACAACAGCTTCTTCATTCTGAATGGGATACCCGGTATTTCTGTTTTTTTATTATTCTCCATAAAAATTCAATTAATTTACTCGAACTTCCCCATCAAGCTTCAACAGTTTTTGAGTTATGAATTATTTTTGGAAATTTTCAAATTTGATATTATTTCGCTCAATATTTGAGAATTTTGTTCTAATTTTTGCATGATCTAAGATACTATTTGATCTGCGCAAAGGTTTTCGAATCTTAGTTACTAGTTATTCAGATTGCTAAAAAAATCACCATAATGTCAACTCATCAATTGTGAAAAAAAAATTCAATTAGACACGCAGTACGCTTTTTCATTTTCAGAATGAGAAAAACCTATTCTACAATTTTTCTGTCGATTATCCTACACCAATCTTGTTTGGATTCTAAGTTATCTGCGATTATTGAATTTCAGATTGATATATTTGCCTTATTTTTCGTATTTATATTTCCTCTGTGCTCTCTATGTCGTCTATACATCGACATAGCTATAAACGAATTCGATTAATAGAAAACCGTTATTTCAGTTACACGTCAAGGAATGATTATTCAAAGTGTTTTGCAGGACTTTTTGTGAAAATAATGGCGCAAGAAGAATCTACAGATGCAGTTGTAATGAATTTGTTTGTAATTTTTGGCGAATGTGATCCAGTTGTCGTAAGAATATTTCTAAAATTTATTGAAATGCACAACCTCCAATGAATATAATTATTTTTTTCAAGATCCAAATGAAATTTCGTAAATTTCGGATCAGTTTTCAAAAATCAAAATGAAGTTTTAACCAGATCAGCTAATACTGAGAAACACAAAATAAATGTTTATCCGATATTTCAAGCTCAACCGAATGCATCTATGAGCCTCGATGAATTTTATGTTACTGCCTTTAATCGAATTGATTCCTCTGTTGGGACATATTAAGACTGCAAAACATGAGGAAGTTCCTAAATATCATGACTTTGACAGTTGTATTCTATGAAATATTAAAAAATGAATGGCAATATTGTTGATTTGATAACCTAAAAGAATTGAAAATAATCATAAAATTTACAGATTTGCAGAAGTTGATTTGAGAAATGGGAATTTTTTTTTTAATATTCAATCAAACTAAGAATAGATTTCAGAAATTTTAATATTTTCAGCAATAGGTTGCAGCATAATCACTAACATAGGACTTCAGTCGGATTTTCAGTTGAAGTAATGTTATGGATGGAAAATTATTCATTCTCTGAAGAGCAATAAATATGTGATTTTATCATGAGTGTTTCACTTTGGAGCCTCAAACAGGAATAGTATGCAAAAACAAAAATGGCTCTACGATATCATGGTCTTTCATATAGCCAAAGCGGAATTTTTGTGTAATCTCAGATGCAGCATACCCATGTAAGAAAAATGTGTTTCTCATCCCTTGAAGAATCAGTATTTAAAATTAAGAAAGTGGTTCAAGGACTCACCCTTTATATTGCCATGTTAGTCACCAAATTCGTCACGAATAACCACTCCAAGAGGAATAAGAATATCATCAAGCATCGTATCGAATTCATTAGTAATTTCAGTGAATATATTGATAAGATTTCAGCCTCCTTCATATTTTCGAAGGTTCATGCTCTAAAAGGACCGTAAACTCAATCCGCTCGTTCAATCTCACCTCCGTACTTTCCGGCCATCTCAGGAGCCAAATATTGTTTTCCCATTTTTGAGACCTTCGTGTTTATATAAGTGAGGGGAAGATTTAATCTACTCCGCAGGCTGCCTAACGTAATGGCAAATTCTGATGAGGGGTCGTCCGGCCATATGAGCCCTTTCGAACATCGACCAATTAGATCTTTTGTTCTTGACCCTACCTTTTATTCGGCTCCTGGGTATATATTCAAATCCCTGAAGAATCTGATTACTACCCTTAGATGATGTTCCATCACTTCTTCTGCCTACGCTCTCCCAACATGTGGGAAAATTGTTTGTATATGTGCCGTTCAATACGTTTTGGGATATTGTGTATCATGTTTAATTAGGCTGGTTTTCATTAAGAGAACTTGTGTTTGATTAGCGAGATGGTTGGGATTTCTCAATCGGTGCTTCATAATGGGATTATCGCATGGATATAAGTTCTTATCATTGTTTAGGATCAATACATAAAGCATACCTATAGGCTATTGCCAAAGATTAAAAATTATCGACCTGTTCTAACTGTTCAGATCATTTTTGCGCTAAATCTATCTTGAACTCCATGAAACGATAGCACATTATTTTTTTAAATTGCCTAATAGAATAGTTTGAACCAATTTGTGGTTTGATATTCCAGATTAGCAAGTATTTGGATCAAACGTCCTAATAAGAAAATAGAATTTCAAGAAATGACACAGTAATTGAAAATGAAAGGTTAATAAGAAAATACGATAATTCCGTAAAAATCAGTACATGAATCCATAAGTAGAAAAAGATTTCATATATTCGTGAATGATGTGAATCAAGAATTAAGAATGAAAAGAAAACTCAGAGCGAATACTCGAAGACACTCTAGAATTATATGGTAGATGCATATCATTATGGAATAGCAAAATAGGAAATGAAGAGGAGAATCTAAGAATATTTTCGGAAGGAAGTAAAAAAGGATGCACTATTTTATCAGAGTTTAATGAATATGAATGAAAAAATTGGTCACTAAAGCTGTTAAGGCAAAAAAACCAGCAACTCCGACGAAAACACAAAAACAGTCCAACAAAAATGTGGGTGGAAACATTCTTTTCATTTTCTAGTTATTTCGGGTGTCAAAGATCAAAATGAAATCCGTCAGAATACACCTCTGACGCTAGAACCCTTTCATTTGAGGCGAGTTCAATGTTTTCATTCGCACTTTGCGATTCATATTTCATTCGTTCGTAAAACGAATAACATGCCATTAACTACTCGCAAACTTTGTTTTCAGACACACGAACAGAGTTCGGTTTCGAGAGGTAATTTGATTGAAAAATAAATTGCATCGAGCGGGTTATACAAGCTGGACGACGGCTGAAGAAGTCTGCTCGAAATGCAGTCAGAAAAGGCCAGCAGTGGCATGTTAGCGAATTCGGAAACGATGAAAAGTTTCATGATAGAATATTATTTGGCCGGAATTGAGATTGACACCATATCATAATGATTCTCGTTCGTGTTGAAACAAAATTCCAGAGAGGCAGTATGAATAGCTGGAAATCTGAAAACAGTTAGTTGGAAAAAATGTTAGAAAGCACTGACGTGAGTTGGGTATAGCAGGGCGGACGAGAAACTAAAATTCTTCCACCTTGATGAAGAGGTGACTTCTGAGGGTGACGTTAAGTTCTTGGGACTCCATGTAGATGATAGCCTGACCTAGACCAAACATATTGATTCAGTTTGCGGTAAATTGGGCAAATCTTATTTTGCCATCAGCAGAGTTAGAGATTGCCGGTATCGACTCTATTGGACATCTATTATGGTCTGGCGTACTCTCATATAAAATATAATATAGTTCTATGGGGAGGTTCTGCTGAAATTCAGAGAGTCTTTGTTAGCCAGAAGCGAATTCTGAGACTGATATTCCATCTGAAACCAAGGGACTCTTGTAGACCTTTATTTCTCAAGCACAATATGCTCACAGTTCCTTGTATATACATTTATAGGTGCTTAATTAACGCCAGAGAAAATATACACAAGATGAACAAACCCTCTAGCTACCATGACTATAACACCAGACATGGAGAAATGTATACCGGGGCAGAGAACATCAAAATATCAGTCGTCTCCTTTTTATCGGGGCATAACGTTATATAACCATCTTCCTATCAGATTTAAGAACTTACCAAAAGGCCAGTTCAGAAAAGACATTAAAAAACTCCTATTGTCTAGATGTTACTACAGTACATCTGACTCTCTTAGCGACCGCGATATGTAGAGTAGGTATATTGTATTTAGTAATTTATAGTTAATCTGTTTAAATTAGGTATTTTTATTGTCCTTTTTGTTGATATTCAATTGCATGTTATGATTGAGTGATATTATATTGTAATTTCTTGTTGACTTGTTCTATCTAGCAGAGCTAGCTAAAATGATTAATAAATATTTTATTATTATTATTAATAATATTATTATAAAGCCCTATTGTAAATAAGCTACTTGCCAGTAATTAATTAGACTTTTGAAAGTCAAATCAGCGCTTTATACAGGGTATTTAAAGATGTTACAAACAGCCAATATCTCGGTTCTCAGACAAGGTAGAGAGTTCAAACAAAAAGTTCTCAAAATGGCATCAAATACTATACCAGAATGCGACATTAAAATTATGTTTCTAATTACCACCTCTGAAAAAAGTACACCCAGATTTTTTTTCTTCAGATAACAGTCTTATATTCTTTTCACTCTTACTACTTTATCAATAAAAGAAGAAATATGCTAAAACAACTTCATCATTCTACCTTAAAATAATGATTATAGGTTGCGGCACCTCCACCATTTTGCGTAACCCTTTATGGATATGCCAATATTCTGTAGCTATACATGTTAAGTCTTTGACTACTACATTAATTTTAACAAAAGATTCTTGAAACCGAATTATTTCCTTCGTCATGTTTTGAAATTCCGATCCGTTTAAAATATACAGGATATTGAAATTTCATTATGAAAATTGTTTTTTGCTCATATAAGATTCAGCAGTTTTTTATACATAGGATTATGACTAAGATGGTAGTTTTTTTATTTGTACTTAGACGTCAATTTTATTTATTTCTTGGTGTAAATAAACTGTACATAGAAAGACGTGAGAGAACATAAGTAGGCGAAAATTTATCATAACCCCTAGACAATTGATAATAAAAAAGCCAGCACTTATATCTTCGTAATGGATAATTCGATAGAAATCAAATTTGGCCGAAAGTTTCAAATGAATGGGCCCCACTATTCAGATTAAACACATTTACTTTATCCTCTAAGGTCTTTAAGTTTATATATATTCTTTTGTACTTTTGGCATACGAAACAAATGTTAGCTGAGGTTGCTGACGGTGTGTCATACAATTCGTTGTATGACATGAAAGCCTAAGGAAAAAATCCCAGTAAAAAAGACCCTGGCTCCCCGCATAAGCATTGTTGTGGGAACAAAATGAGCTTAAATATATTTGAGGGACTTCTTTCTTCAAGAGTGGTCTTCAAGTAATAATCACAGGAGCTACTTCAAGTTGCACATATCGAATCTGAAAATAAAAAAACAAAACCAGAAAACAAAACTGAATACAGAATATACATATTAAATTTGTTTAAAATTTATAACCCATTCCAAGAAAGAATCGGAAACATCGTGAATAGCCCTAAAACTATCCTGAAATTTATATGCATATTATTATTGATAAGATGAGGTATTGTTTCTTCTGCATATCCACATCCAGAACTTGGGCTTGGAACCGAGTTCCATCTGAATAGCATGCTATTGGTACGACCATGATTTGGTCTCGAACGATTAAAAACTGTCCAAATTTTTCTTGGAAGATCAAAACCCGGAATTTTTTCAGAAGGTTCAGAAATGAGATTTTTATATTATATTTTATTCAATCTTGGAATTCTATTTTGTGGAATGTATGAATTACTTGGAAATAAAGTAGGAAAATAGTGATATTTGCTCCAAGAATTCAGAGCTGCAGTCTGCGAATATGGGGAGGGACAATGTTAGACAAAACTGGTAACCAATGAACCGGTGTAGATCTTATGGTGCCAGTTATTATTATCAGTGATGTATTCAATCGTACATCGATTTTTCGTGTATGTACGTGCACTATCAAACCAAACAGAGCAACAATACTGAGCTGCTGAAAATACTTAGGCTAGAGATGCTGAGCGAAGAGTGGACCCATCAATACCCCAAGATGATCCAGCATTTCTGAAGAATATTATTCCTAGTTTACAGTTTGAGCCTCAGATCATCTGAATGAGCCTTGTAATCGAGAGATTAATCTAATTTAACTCCTAAGTATTTAGGATACAAATTATGTTCGATAGGAGAGACAGTGGTGGCATAGTCTAATTTGAAACCTTAAATCGCTTTTAACTTCGTAACGGGGCAGAATTGAAAAAAGTAGTAGAGAAAAGGAGTGTTCTTATCGCCTCAAGAATCTGTAGTGTCAGTGGTCAAAGACTTAACCTGTATATACATATATTCAAATAAGAACTAATGAGGATGATGAAACTGCACAGGGAAGAATGTTCGTTCTAAAGAGAGTAGTTCTAGATAAGTTTTTTCTGTTGCATCAAAACTACTGGGTCCATTCAACCGAATATCTAAATAAGCCGAGATATTCAAACCGTGAAACCTACCCTATTCAGTTCTCACGATCATTCCGAATAGGAGCAATCGTGCTCATGGGTGAAAAAAATCAGTTTCAGATTGAATTCGTTCCATTCCCCATAGCTCCGATAAAGGAAAGAAAGCTTTTGTACCGCCTCCAAGACGATGACAGTTCTAGTGTCTTGCACAAGCTAATTTACAGCGTGCATGCGACTCAATTCATTCACCATTAAATTCGACATGAATCACAGCTTAACTCGTTCTAGCAGTTTAAGGCCCATTAAGCGATTGCGCTTATGAATTCCACGCATCAACAACGCCATTCTTAATTTACGATCGAGATTATTGTATGATGCTACACCAGAATGTCACGATCAATATTCCTCGAGACATAATTTGCCGAAGAAAATCGCTGATGAATGAAGAAAGGGGTGTTAGCGTGAATTCGTTTATTGTTGTTGGACACGAAAGGATGATACAGTCTTTCTCGTGGGAAATGAAAGAAATATAGGTTTTTACGTCTTATTGATCTTCAGATAGATGTTACATTCACACTAAGATATTTTCAGTTATGAGATGTGAATATGTTTGATTGTAACGATAATATCAATGGAATAACAAATTTCGTATCAAAGTCTTAATCCCCTAATGAGTCGAGATAATCTGTGTCAAGGAGTGTGTACCATGATCTGTTCCTAATCAAGATGTTTCTTTCTGAGATGAACATATCTCACATACTCCTCCCAATAGAATGATGGAGAGATAAGTATTTAACATTCCCCCATTTGATTTTAAGCGAACGTTCCTTTTTTCCATGATACGAACGTCCCTCTTTTGTATGATGTGAATCTCTGAAGCCTTGCTAAGGAAGAGTATACTATTCAGAACAAGCAGTTACTACCATTTCATGAACAGCACCTTTTGCCAATCATCTTCTACTATATAGATCACGTTCTTCAATTTCTTGTACCACCAGTTGTCAAAATTCAACTAATAACCATGAAAACTTCCCTTCATTCGGGTGCATTTCATGAGGATTATATGTCAACAACAACAATCGACATTCGAAATGATTTCCATCTACAGTCTCCAAACTCACTATCAAAGTTTGATTCTTTTCCAACAAAGCAATCTCTTGTCGAATCGAGAATTGATATAGAAATTTCAGCAAAAAGCCAGACTTCGTATTAGGTTTCATAAAGAGTGTAGTTTCACAGAGAATTTGCAACCCCTACCATATAGAATACATAGCCTAAGGGATCTGAGACGACAAAGTTTTCAGTTCGGTTCTTGTATTTGTGTATAAAAGCGTAATCTTCTGTGGAAGCCCAAACTCACAGAAATATTTGCCTTATATTGGACCAGGTAATAAGCTACCGTGTTCTTTGTTCAAAGGAAAATGAAATGCCATTCTCAGACTGGAGTTATTTTCAAAGTGACATCCGGAAACCCATGCTATAATAATAATAATTAACTTGCATTTTTGGATGTTGATATTTCATTCTTTCAATGTCCATGAAGTTCACTGACGAACGTTTTTTCTGCAAGAGCTGGTACTAGGGAGAGTTTCATGCCGATGTTAGGTTAGGTGTCCAGCAAGCTATTATGAGACCATTTCTATTCATTATTTATGTGAATGACCTTGGGGATGATCTTCGGAAACATTCCTCCCTATACGCTGATGACTGTGCATTCGTTGTGGAGGGAGAAGTAATATGCTGGTGTCTCGGATGGGAAATGCTGAGCTGAACGAAATGATCAAATGTTTCAGTTCTAATTCGATTTCACCTCAAATGAAGGCGTTGAAAATAAACACCTTGTGCAAATTATAGTTATGGCACCGAATCACAGTTATTCACAAAACCAAAACTTGAATCGATTTGTTGAGGTATGGTTTTGGGATATTTCAAAATTGACCATCACTTCTGCTGCTATACTGTTTAGTGGCGATGAACGAAAATATTCGTTAAGATATATTTCATAATATAATCTTCTCTTTCACCGCATCAACTATCTGCTGTGAAGCTGGTAAGGCTACTTTTTCCAGAGAAGTACGGAATTCAAGGAATGCTGTGTGACCAGCCCCAATTATTACCCTAGACTCCATAACGAATCTGATAAGAACTTCTTGAAATATATCGAAATTTACAAGACCCTAATAGAAATTTGGTTTCTTGTATCTGAAAATCAAATTCCAATCTCTCCTTCGAATCGAGTGACTTTACGGTATGGCGTGTCAGAAAAGTTACGGAAAAATTCCACTCTCGATAATCCTCGGAAATTAATCACCGTTTGCATCCGCCTGCTATGATAAATGCCCACAAAAACGTACCACTCTCATATATTTTTCGCGAAAACATCGTGTTTCATTCAAACGCGATTTTTATTTGAAATATGGCGTTCATTTAAATGGAAATAAATAATGCTGAACTGCCGTCATTTTTATTTATCGAAAATACGATGAATATTTAATCGATCAAAGCGGACTCTCATTTTACTGATAATTAATCTTTTTTTTGTTTCGACCCGATAGCGTCGATAATTACCGACGGAGTGTTTACCCTGTTCAACAATGAAGGTATTGACTCATATACATTGATGAATGGGAACAAAAAATTTGGGATTTTTCAATTCACGAGCTGCTATAGGAAGGCCAAATGGTTTTTGACAAAAAAGGCATAAACAACAAGGTATCTGTAGTCCGGTTGGGTTTTTATTGCTTTGGGATCAAGCCAGATGTCCTGTGAGAAATCCACACTCATCGCAAGAGGATAACAGGTTTCTCCGAACTTTTGTGCAGGGTGCGAAAATGAAACTAAAATAAAGTGTTAATGATGAAGCAATGATCACACAAGAAAAAAAGTGGCATGAACCCCACATACAGTAAAGACGTTTTTTAAAAAAAATTTAAAGTATGATATGAAATGTATAGAAAGGAAGAAATACAGCGTTGCAACTTTACAGCTGGATCATGGAAACAACAGCAAATTGACGATGAATTTTACAAAAATTCTCTTCATTGACGGCTTCGATGACAAACAAAATATGTATATTCAATTTACTACTTGTTTTTGACAGGTAGGAGGTCTAGGGTAGAAAAACCAACTCTTCAATCAAAATACTCATTCACACTTTCAAATCAAAATCATCAATCACATTAGAAAATTATAGCTCATCAATGGAATTCTTATAGCTCGAAATACTAGAAGGTTAGTTCTTCAAAGAAGGAAAACAGAATGGAGTATCAGATTTTGTCTATCTCCTCTGGTATTTACTTAATTTTTATTTGAAGTTGTTCGATCCCTTGTATAATTAATCGAACAGATATATTTGTTAACCATAAAAAATCTTTCCCGAGAAGATAATTGCTTGAGTGGTCGGGTCATTTGAGGAATGCACAGGGTTGAAATGTAACAGAAGAGTTGTGTTCGATCCCTTTGCTACTCATTGAACAGATACATCTGTTGACCAACAGGATATTTGGCCGCTCAGGTCATTTAAAGCATTTTCAGGATTAACAAATATATTGAAGGAACCTTCTTTAAATATTTCATTTATAAGGAATGTAATACTTTGAACAGGGAACATGTGGTCTCATTATATACTTGAGAATTCGATCTTCCAAGAGAGCTCTTGGAATTCCATTAGAATATTCTTGAATGTTTGTACCCCACTTTTGCACCAAAAGGATGAGAATATAAAAACTAAAAACAGACGTATTTTAGAGAAGAATCACGCAAACCTGCGTACTGTAAACATCAGCTCAGTCGTAGACTGACGAAACAATAAAGTCACTTTACTGTTGTAGTTAAATAGTGTATTACTTTGAGCTAACCCAGCAGTTTCAAGTGAAATTTCGATACACCGTTTCGGTATCGACGTATATTTTTGAACCTCTTAGATATACATCCCAACTGAGTCAATCGAAGATTGGTTCATCATAATACCTGCTGTCGACAGAATGTATATCATCTTGTTTTGCTCTTTCCAATATTTTTTTGGGATATAACCATTACTTTTGAGTGTTTTTGTGTTGTCATTTATTTCCTAATTTTTATCTCGTTAGGTAGATCATATATCTGTTGCTCTATCATATAAATATTTTGCCACTCCCTATTTAGTATTCAGAGAATAAAGGAAACTTTCCCAAGAGTTAGACACCGATAGATCCAAATTGGTCCAACATGCTGAGGATGAAAATCACTTGATAAAATGGACAGAAACATTTGTAATATCCAAGGAAGAGGAAACCACAAAAAAAAATTAAGGAAGCATCATTCATGAATATCTCTCTCAATCCCAACAGTGCCCCATCAATTGAATTGCCGAAAGTTTGGAGGCCGATTATTCGATGCAACTTGAAGAAATCTTCAAACCACACATAAGTGCAACTTTTTTATCATTTTACGTAGTCTGTCTTTTTGACATTCATTATGAAAGCTATAACTTCTATGGAATCAAAATCTTTTGTGAAAGGTTATTTTACCTTGAAAACGACAGAAGATGTCTGTTAAAACGTTAGTTACAAGATGATGGTTATTGTCCAAACAATAATTCTATACGAGTTCCATCATCAACAATATCTTGTCAGCTTTTAGATTACTATTATCATTATAAATGACAAGATTAAAAATGAAAAGAATCCGAAGCATCTTCAGGTTAGATTATAAACAGATCTCGATCAAGTCGACCAGTAAACGAATTTTTGGCTCATTTCCAGTTTTCAACTTAGAGTTTAAACAGATCGCAATCGAATATTCGATTACGTATCAGCGAGAAAGCCGTTCAATCATCCATCTAGCCACATTCCGCGACAAACCTCGCCGCCCTCGTTTCAAATCCAAGACCCATAACTTCAGCCTCATAAAGCAGCCGAAATCTGGACTAATCAAACTTTCTTAATTTGAAATTCAATTGAATTCGTGTTCGGTTGAGCGCGCGGACCTGCAAGGATCAGATATCCTGGTTCCGCGGACCTCTTTGGAAGAGTTATTTTCCAACTATTAAATGTCGAGAGCACCGAAGATTTATTCGCTTCGAGTAATGAAACATCGGGAGATGAATGAAAAGGACGAGGACAAGTAAATGTTGAGGGGGAATTTACACTTTGTTCATTCTTTAGCCGGATGGTGGGACGCGTTCGCTCAATTGCTGACGCGACCCAAGGACCACTCGTACAAGTTTCCCGTCTTTTGAGTGGCTTGATAGAGATGAATTAATTTGTGCTAATGTAATATTTTTCGCCACTTGTCTCTTTTATTTTGCCGGTTCTCCGAGGTGGCTTTTCTGAATTCTTCCTTTCTTGTCATGCGAATGACCGAAATTTAATTTCCTCCTGTGTGACACGAGGAAAGTAATTTTTGAGTCACGGCCTTATTCTTCTGTGTCTTTGTGGAAATGGAAATCATTTCATTCAGAAGGAAAATCAGGAGAACAACTGAAATTTCTGTTTTGGATGGAATATTTTTCAGGAATTTCATCATCAAAACTTCTAACTGAAAAAGAATGAAGTAATGAATTTAAATGATCCTAGAAAAATCATACATGCTCATTTGATTGCGTTCTCGACCTCTGACTTCTGAAGAAGTTCTAGTTCTTGGGAGTGAGAGGTTGCTTGTTTTCTTAGAGTTTGGGATCTTCTCTCCCCTACTGATATTGAGTTCCTCAGTGTATTTTTTCAGTTTCTGTTGCTGAGATCCCTTGGGATTTTGCTGTATGTTTCCGATGTACCTTCTTTGTCTCTGTCTAATTGTGCAATGTTAAAGAAGAAATGCAACTATATGGCTTCTTATTAATCAATAAGGACAACCTTCAACACGACCTCGATAAGCTCTTTAAGTGGTGAAAGTTGTAGTTGTGCTTCAATATCAAGAAATGATGGAAATCCTAGGATTCCCTATTTCATCGAACAGCAAAAGCTAGCTTGTTACCGTCACTGATAACTGGAGTTAGTCTATACACAAATCGACATCTGTGACTAGGGCAAGACAATTATGTATCGACAGTCAAATACTGTGTCGGTATAGGATGAAGCCAAATGAAGGATTCTCTATGCTTTTTGCCTTTTTGTTCTGGAGTTGGCTGGTGTGAAGATAATTCTGGAAGTTATTCAGGAAAGTTAAAATCCGTGAGGCAATTCGATAACGAAAAAAGGGATCTCATCATTATCTACAGAGATCTCGAGTTTTTCACCGACACCGAAATGGCTTACCTCTTTCCGTTAAGTCAGAACTGACCCTTGAAGGAAAACCCGATATGAGCTGGTCAAGAAAAACTTCAGGACAACACCAAACAGCAAATGTCCCAAGAACAAAGTGTACGATGAATGAAATCAACTTGTGTCATCAAAAACCGTGCAAGAATGGATCTTCTAGACAACAGCACCAATTATTGACATCGGTTCATTCAACTCGACGCTTTTCTCGGATTTATAATAAACTATTTTCTCCAAATTTTAGTTCATAGATTAACCTATATTCTAATCATTTTTGTAATAATGATAATAATAATAATAATAGTAATAATAGGCGTAATCACTTAATCTACTATAGTTCTGCTGTGCATTTAACCTGTTGTCGAATAGATTAAACTCTGTCGATTATATATTCATTATCATGTTGACAACATCAAAACAACAAAGATGGCAAATTATTGTAATGTCCATTTTAATTGATGTTCTACACTGAAGAAGGCAGATTTGCCGAAACGTTTGTAAACATTAAACATCAAACATCAAAATTAAACTTCAACCTAGATACCAAATGAATAAGTCCTTTACATGTTATAAAGAACTAGGTAAAAATGAATTCAAATATCTATAGCGAGATTGATTATGAAATGATGTTCATTAAATCTTAATCTAATTAACATGAATTCAAGACCTTAAATTATGATAGCTCAAAAAATATAATAATGATTGACAATTTTTGGATGTCATTTAAAGACGTGAACATCGAAGTGGAATCTTGAGAGCTAGGCATATGTGATATACAATACAAGCTTTAATTTAGAATCAGATTACTTAGAATAAGAACATATGTTCGGTGTTAAAAGATTTTGTTATTCACTTATATCTAAGTTTGAAACGTTAGTCACATTTCTTGTTTTTTCTATAGAAATCAAGTAAGAATACATTGTGCTCAAAGAGTTAATATCCTTCCTAGAGTTCATGGAGTTATCATATTGTGATATTCTCACCATTTCCATAAATGTTCTTTTTTTGAAATTAGGTTCTGAATCTAATATTTTTATATTTTCATAATCAGGATGATGATCTTCAGAATTCACATGATTGGTAAGAGCACAGAAATGAAATGAAATGAAATCAAACAACACTGTACAGTTGATAGAGAAAACTTCAAGAAACTGATGAGCTTTGTATTTAATACAACAGTTTTCTCATATGATGGTGTGTTCTATAAACATAAAGAAGGTACTCCAATGGGATCTATTGTTTCACCAATTATTGCACAATACGTAGTAGATCTAGTACTAAACAAAACATTACCATCTTTCACATTCCAAGTTCCATTTTGTAAAAAGTTCATGGACGATATTATTACGGCAATACCTGAAGATCAAATACATGTATCTCTTGATATTCTCAATAATTTCCATTCAAAAATTCAATTCACAGTTGAGACTGAATCTAATAACTCAGTTCCTTTTTAGATACTAAGGTTATCCGAGATAATAACATTCTTTTAGTGGATTGGTACAGAAAATCAATAGCATCAGGAAGATACATTAATTTCGCTTCATATCATCCAATGAAAATGAAAATTAACATTATCAAAAATTTGAAAACAAGAGTCTTGAGAATATCGCATAATAAATTCAAAGATAAAAATCTTCTGATTCTCAAAGATCTTTTAATAAAAACGGTTATCCTATCAACTTAATCAATAAATTATTATTCAATACACCTAATGATCTACCACCACGATTAGATGCTGATATACAACCTTTATTACCATCAGAACAACAAAGATTTTTATACCTAACACTACCTTACATAGAAACCCTTACATATAATCTCAAAAGAATACTACCACCTGATAAAATTAAAATTGCAACAAAAAAATGTAAAACCAGTTAGGTCTATATTCACTAATTTGAAAGACAGAGATAAGATCTTAAATAAATCTAATGTTGTCTACAGCATTCCATGTAAGGATTGCGATCAAATATACATAGGTCAGACTTCCACCAAACTTCAACAAAGGATAACACTACACAAAAGCAATATCAGAACTCTTAAAAATTCCTGTGCTCTTACCAATCATGTGAATTCTGAAGATCATCATCCTGATTATGAAAATATAAAAATATTAGATTCAGAACCTAATTTCAAAAAAGAACATTTATGGAAATGGTGAGAATATCACAATATGATAACTCCATGAACTCTAGGAAGGATATTAACTCTTTGAGCACAATGTATTCTTACTTGATTTCTATAGAAAAAACAAGAAATGTGACTAACGTTTCAAACTTAGATATAAGTGAATAACAAAATCTTTTAACACCGAACATATGTTCTTATTCTAAGTAATCTGATTCTAAATTAAAGCTTGTATTGTATATCACATATGCCTAGCTCTCAAGATTCCACTTCGATGTTCACGTCTTTAAATGACATCCAAAAATTGTCAATCATTATTATATTTTTTGAGCTATCATAATTTAAGGTCTTGAATTCATGTTAATTAGATTAAGATTTAATGAACATCATTTCATAATCAATCTCGCTATCGTAAGTACTGAAGATCTGTAACCTGTTCACCAATTGATTTTTAATAATTTGCAGCACTCTTGAAAAAGAAACAAATTGTTTTGAAAGCTCGAGTAAAGGATAAAAGAGTCTTCTATATTTTTTATTTGACTGCTAACCCACGAGAATCATCTATATACTTTATATTCAGTCACGAATTTTCTCAAATTAGATATCATAATGGGATTTTATAACAACATCTTGCTTAATTATGGAAGACCAATGGTGCAACAACTGAAAGAATATTCGAATAACAGCTCGAAACTGGCTCGATTGACAAATAGACGTATATTCCTACTGAAGTGTAGAAAAGAAGGACTACTACCTCCACATATAAAAAACAAACTTAAAAAGATACAATACCAATTTGAATACAAAGATGGCTCAACTGGCCAAAGAGTCTCTGTCTTTACTAACCAATTAGGACGTAAGATTATCAATTTAGAAATCAAAATTACGCTCAAGAATCTTTCTTATCTCGAAGGCAGACAAATCACCTTAAAAACCGACATTCATTCAAGCTTACCTGAATATATTTGGTCAAATTTTGAACAGAAATTGAAAATAAATTACAATAAAATCTTTTACCGAATTCAAGAGGTCAATGTCAATAAACTTAACAGGATGAGACAAATGGTAGTCAATACCCTAAAGACCGAGGACTCCTGGCTGTGTAACCTCACAAATACAATACTACCACAAGAAGTTAAAACAATATTATCATTAGGACCGAAATTCTGCATCAAACCTAAAAGAATGGACATTTCAGTGACTAAATTATTGGCTGAGCTAAACCAATATCTAAGCACAATCGAAGATAAAAAGATGAGAGATATTATGACTGCTAGACTAACCAATGTTGTTACAAATTTTTATCAAAATTCAAATTTTACATGTGACCATTTACAATCTTCATATGATTTTACAAGATTATTCTTGAAGGAACATCCCAACCTATTAGTAACTCAATCTGATAAGGGTAATGTAACAACAATTATGACAAAACAACAGTATCATAGCTTAGCATTGTCTTTATTGAATAATGAAGAAAATTACATCAGACTGAATAACGATCCCAGTAGCACATATCAACAAAATGCTAATAAATTAGTTAAAGATCTGAAATCCAAAAATCTAATAAGTGATGATGTTGCAAAATCTATGACTTTTTACAGAGGGACATCAGGTAAATTTTATGGCCTCCCTAAAATACATAAGGAACAATTATCATTAAGACCAATCGTTGCATCTATAGATTGTCCTAACACAGGTATTGCAATGTTTCTTAAGGATACACTTAACAAGGCTTACAACACCAATAATCCTTATTACATCAAAGATTCCTTTGATTTCGTTGATTTCATAAATGAAAAATCATACCTGATGGCTTCGTTTTGGTGAGTTGGGATATTGTATCTCTTTTTACTAACATTACATTAGAGATCGCAATTATGTGCATCGAAGAATATTGGGATGAAATCAAACAACACTGTACAGTTGATAGAGAAAACTTCAAGAAACTGATGAGCTTTGTATTTAATACAACAGTTTTCTCATATGATGGTGTGTTCTATAAACAGAAAGAAGGTACTCCAATGGGATCTATTGTTTCACCAATTATTGCACAATACGTAGTAGATCTAGTACTAAACAAAACATTACCATCTTTCACATTCCAAGTTCCATTTTGTAAAAAGTTCATGGACGATATTATTACGGCAATACCTGAAGATCAAATACATGTATCTCTTGATATTCTCAATAATTTCCATTCAAAAATTCAATTCACAGTTGAGACTGAATCTAATAACTCAGTTCCTTTTTAGATACTAAGGTTATCCGAGATAATAACATTCTTTTAGTGGATTGGTACAGAAAATCAATAGCATCAGGAAGATACATTAATTTCGCTTCATATCATCCAATGAAAATAAAAATTAACATTATCAAAAATTTGAAAACAAGAGTCTTGAGAATATCGCATAATAAATTCAAAGATAAAAATCTTCTGATTCTCAAAGATCTTTTAATAAAAAACGGTTATCCTATCATCATAATTTAAGGTCTTGAATATATATATATATATATATGAATGCATGATTTCGAATTATAACAACTGATCATGATAAGAACGCAGAAAGTATTACCAAAAACAGAGATCTTGAGTATGAAGTCAAGTCAGACAGACAACTAAAAGAAGTTATGATTCTTTCGTGTTGTTATATGGCACACCAGACTTTACCAAGTAAACTGCTTCAGAACCAAATAAATCTTCAATTGAATAAGAATCTCAACCAAGGTTAATTTCATCAAGGGAAAAACAGAGGGTGGGAGCAGTCAACACCTATCTGCCGTCATGAGTCCGAAGGCCTAGGAAGAATTCCATCAGAGCATCCTATGATATCTGAGATATCTTGGAAGAATTAATGTTACTCTGAAAAGGAGTGTGAAAGCCGTTAGGCTGAAGTCATGACATGAATTGAATCTTGGTTTTATTAAAAAACAAACATAAATTGATTGCTAAATTCTCATTCACCAGAGATGATAATTGAATTCTTCTTCCTTTTTCTCAGTCATTTTTAATTCACCCTGGATGTATGTCTCCTTCTAACGTTTCCACTCCGCTCTGTTCTGTGCCACCCGATGCCATCCACTTCCTGCCTGATCCCTCATGTCCTCTAGTTATCTCCGCTGCGGTCTTCCAACACTGCGTTCTGGTTGTCTGGGTCTCCAGTGAGTAACTTTAATCATCCATTGGTTAAAATCTTGACGACCCACTTTTCCATTTCAATTTTAATCGTATGAGTGTAATGAGTCTATACACATTTGAGAACTCAGATAGCACCGATGATCTGTTTGTATAGAATTAAGACTGAGTTCCACTGAGCTGGCGAGCACTAGTATCAAGGAACTTGTCCAAATTGATTTTCATCCACATCTTAGAAACAAAATGAGATATTTCGAACGTTTGAAAGAAGCAACTGGTACAACAATCATTGTGAACAGATTCTTCAAAAGGAAGATACGATAACATTTCATTATCCTTGAAGATCGACCCCATTCCTGCCCCAGAAACACGAATATCTTTCCAATAAGGACGCCATTCATCATTCCAGCGAATGAATGTGCTCAGAAAGGAGTGTGCCATAATAGTATTCCCGGTTATATTGTCTGGCCTGCTCTGAAACAATGTGAACGGCATCAGAAAAAGGCATTTGTCTCTAGTTTGAATGGGACTCTGCACCGCAACTCGATTCGGCTGCTTTGAATGGTTTTTGTTCGGCAAAGAAAAGCATCTTCCAACGAATCGCTCCCTTGATTTATTTGCCAAACAGCATGTTCGGAGGTGAATTTTGTATCCCCTATCGTCCGACCTTCGCCAGAATCAATTATTTCTCCTGATGGATTGGCCAGGTGTTCCGGAGGCCAATGGGGGCTTTTAAAAGAAATATTGTTTTTCTTGCGAATTCAATTTGTTCGCTTCCTCTCTGACGGACAAGGGAGGAATTCTGGGGTTTGGGTGTATCTGGTGTTCCGTTGGGGTTTTTGCGGTAATTTATTATATTGGAAAGGGTGAAGCCTATATCGAAGCCGGTCTGTGGTTTCAAAGTTATGAGGCGGTTGTGAAACTATTTGGTGTTCAAATGACATATAAGCAAATGTGACGATGAAATGATTATTTTCAAGTTCAGACAAGGTTGATTGAGATGCGAACAGCAAAATATGGAGTATGAGGAGTAAGGAAAAAGGAACGTTTGTTTTTCAGAAGGAGGCTTGTTCTCGTACACTTTAGATGCGAAGTATCAACAATTTTTTCATCAACATATAGGTTTCAATGGACAAAAATATGCAAAGAGTGGAAAAAACGCAGTGCGCATTTGTGGATAATAGCATAGTGAATACTGACAGAGAAAATAACTTACTCGTACCCATGAACATGGAAATATGGAATTAAATAATTGAGCTTCTCAAAATGGATATTAATAAAATCATCATAACAATAATTATGGTGATAGGAAAAACCATGTAAAACTAAAAATAAAATTTGATAAACATAGATAGAACACGTGAAAACTTTCAGATGATAGGGGTAGGAATCAAGGGAAGGCGGAAAACAAGACATGCAAGGAGCTAAGGTAGTATAAAGCTGTTCCATATAATAATAATCATAATAATAATAATAGCTATTATTGTAGACATCGCGATCCCTAACACGCATAACTTGCTGAATACAATTGCAGAAAAAAAAAGAAAGTACACTGAGTTAGCAGATGAGATAAAAAGGATGTGGAATCTCAACAAAGTCACTATCGTACCAATTGTACTATCTAATGCAGGGGTTATACCATGGGAGTTGCACAATGGCTTGGAGTTCCTGGGACTACACAGAGATATTTACATGCTTCTACAGAAAGTTGTAATTCTGAACACCACTAGAATAGTCCGAAGATATTTGAGTCAGGATTAAATTATGGAGATGCTTGGCGAAAAACCCGTATCCCATTAAATCAACCAGGACAACCTGAGAAACTAGAAATATAATAATAATAATAATAATCATAGTTTATTGAGCATAAACATTAATCCCAGAGGCAAGAGCCTGTACGCCATGAAGATTTTACAACTTCATAAGCATTACAATAGCCAATGAGCGCTTCCTCGGAAACCATAATGATGGAGTTTATGGAGGAGAATCTCATGGGAAATCGTATCAAAGTCTTTCTCGAGATCCACAAAGACACCTAAACCAACCCTCTCTCCATCCAACCAACCATACACTGTTTTAGTCAATTCTGTTATTGCATCCTCCGTCGATTTTCCCTCTCTGAACCCGTACTGACTTTGCGATAAAATTTTGTTTTTTTCCAAGAATTTCACAATACGGGTTTTGATTATTTTTTCGATGATCTTTGCGACATTAGATGTGAGGCATATCGGTCTGTAATTTGATACTGTGTTTTTGTCTTCAGATTTAAAAAATGGCTTGATGATCCCTATCTTAAAAATTTTTGGAAATTTAGAAGTTTCAAAGCACAGGTTGGTCAACAGCATTAGTGGTTTCGATATTTCCTCCTTGATATTCTTCAATAATTCTGTCTTGATTCCATCATGACCAGGGGCTCCACCTTTTCTTAGTGCCAGAATTGTATCTTCTATCTCTTTCTTACATGTTGGGAAAAGGAAGAAGGTAGCACCACAGGTTTGTTTCACCAGATCTTATTTAGGCGTTTTTGGTATATTTTCTGCCAATTTCTTCCATACTTCACTATAATATCTGCCGAATTCCTCTACAATTTGTTCCCCCTCTCTCAGCTCCCTGCCCTCAGAATCAACAATACACTCTATATCACTCCTCGACTTGTTCTTCCCACTAACATTTTCAATGAATGACCAGAGAGTTTTGGCCCTTGAACCATTCTTGGAGACGAATTCGTTCAGGTAGTTTCTTTCAGCCTCTCTTATTATCCTCTGAAAGGTATTTCGATATTTTCTATACTGGTCTTGCAAGTTTTTGTCTAGTGGGTTTTTCATCATCTTGATGAATATCAGTTCCATAAGTAAATGGAAATTTCTCAAAACACAAAGATGAAAGTATATAAAAAAGTCTATAGAACGACACTTGTTATTTTATTTGAGTCTTAAGTCATGAATGGTAAGCAGAAGAGTAAGATCTAAGGAGTAGAAATAAATATCTAAGAAGAACGATACAATAAAACAATCAAAGTCAAACATCCGAAAGAAAAAGAGGATGAGCAGAACAAACGTAGAAGAAGATCCTGACCAAAATATTTAATGAGAGTGGACAAACATGAAACATATAAAGAACTATGGATTCCGACAGTAGAGTATCAACCAAGACGCGTATGGAATTGATATTCATTTGAAAAAAATGATAATAATAATAATATTTATTTAGCAACTTAAAAATAAAAATTTTGTGACAATACATGTGAAAAATAAAAACGAAAGCATATCATAAGTACATGAGTTATAAATGAAAATATTCTTTTCTTAATCCAGATTTGAACTGTTATACACTATTTGAATTTTTTATTTGTGGTGTACGGTTATTGTACCATCTTACCCCAATCACACCTATTGATTTGTTCAAGTTGGTGGAATTGAAATGGTCCATGAACAAATGATGAGTGATAATGGCTTGACCTGTCCCAAGAAGTGAGGCGATCGAATAACAAATAGCAATGGTCTGATGACTAACCTTACGTATCAATATTTCAGTTTAATTTCCCTAACTTCCTATATATTTTTCTCGTAGAAGTTCCGTAGTACGATCCAAGTTCTTCCACAGCAGAAAAAAATAATGCATAAATTTCTCTCATTTTTCCGAAGACCAGCGTAAAATGAAATTTGCAACTTCGACATCTCAGCCTAATCCCCCAACCGCACAGCCCTAAAAGCCATAAAGGATTAAATTGGCAAACGCTGTTACCGTAAAAATACGTAATGAATAAATAATTTGAGTATGGGATATGGTATTTCAAAATATCCGTCGGGTCAGAATATTATTTACCTCCAACTCTGATTGGTGCCAGCTTTTAGTAACCCATTAAGAATCCATTTCGCAACGTGAAGTCTCCGCGTGAATAACTAACAAACGAAATTAATTTATTATCCGACCCTCGATAAAGTGTCCAAGAGCCAAAAAATGGCCCTTCATCTCATTTCTTCTTCGAAACCGAAGTGAATTAATTTGACTCAACCGATGGAATGTTTTTTAAGCTGAAGCGTAGTTTGTTTATTAGGAAAAAAGTACACAAGAAACCAGTTGATCAAATAAAATTGGTATACTACTCAAAGATGAACTTAAATATTAGATACATGTTTCAAACATTTCAGTGTAAAATGAAAGGATGAAAAACAAACACTTTCATTTGAATGTCTGCGATTGAGGATCATTTTTTCATATTTTTGTAAGTAATGGTCTTCAACCCAAAACAATAGGCACATGTGACCTCAAAAAATATAATAATACTACGGAAAATACTCTTCATTCGTCGAATTTCAGTAAAATATAATAATTAAATCACAGATGAGGAGATATTGCGGTGATATTAGATGTAAAAGAAGTATAATTAATTGCTTAATTCATTTCCATCCCTATCCCAGTTTCTTGGTTGCTTTGCCCAGAAGAAGCCAATAAGCAGAAACACGTGTAGGCAAGTATAATTTTCTGCGCTCTTGCGGTTTCACCTATTATCCTTCTTTTATAGTATAATAATATCTCATGGAAGCATTTTCGTTTTTGAAAGTCGTTCCGATCCACTGAAATTAAATTTGAAGTAAAGTATTCACGAAAAATTGAAAAAATCGGGAATGAAGCATCATATATTGATGCAATATGTAATTAAGGAAATACTAGTGAGCGTTTATTTTAAATAACTAAACTACTAGAACAGCGTGCTATGATTTTGCCCAAATGTATGTAACTTTCGAATATCGAGCCGTAAATTCGAATTCCTGATTATGAATCCGTGGTAAAACTGAGTATTTCGGCCAACTGGCCGTGTACTCTCGATCTTCCAAAGGAGATAAGCTAGAGTTATCATATTTTCGTAATAGGATAATTGACAAAATATCCCGGTCAAGTTCGGTATTAGATCAAATCAGTCGAAGAGTTCACCAGTTGTGAACATCTCAAATTTGGTTTCCTCAATAACTTCCACAATATGCATTCGATCAAATTGTTACTTGGAAGTTTTTTGAATGAGGTTGATACAAATAGGTTTGCGAAATGTTGAAATATGGAATAATGGCTTATATGAATTACATTCAAGTTCACAGAATAATTGGCGACTGAGTTGAATAAATGCCTCTGATTTCGTGCCTGGATGAAATGCATTTTCTGTGATACCTTTGTGTCAGTTCAATTATTTGAGGAATTAAATTGTGTTTAGATGCATGAAATCGGAGATTATTACACTCAATCGCCAATGACTCGGTGAACGTGAATGTAATCCGCACAATTCCTTATTCCAAATTTTAATTTATTCCGAGAAAAGTATCGATTATATCAAAAGAGACTCTTTTTAAATTGAGCAGGGATTGAAGGAAAGAATTTTCAAAATCTCGTGGTCACAAAAGCAGATATAACAGAAAATGTGGTAGGGGTGACTCTTTTCCATCTCTAATAATAAAGTTAGGAGGTTGAAAAAATCTACAAAAAACAACTATGCAGTAAATCGAATGAGTGGAATTTAATCACTATTCAATTCTAAGAACCGGTAAAAATAATCAAAACCGTAAATTCGTTCACCCCTACTGAGGGTGTAACTTGAAAAGGAAGACAATTTTAAAAAAAAATTAGGAAAAGTACCCCCATTCATTTTGACTTAGGAAAGTAGGAAGTAGGAAGTTAGGAAGGTAGATGCCAAGGAGCCCCAAGTTGTACCGCAGAGTTTATGCAGTATGTTGTTACGAGTTCTTAATTTTGCTGCAGTTTTAATTAGATGTTCCTTGAATAAAAGTGTTCTATCCAGGATAAATCCAAAAGATTTGATTTTTGTTGTTCTTGAGTAATTTACTATCAAGACACCCGTAGTTCTTTATTTGCCATCCAGATACTTCGGTTTTTGTAGCACTTGGTTAAAGTCCCCATTTTTTCAAGTATTCGTTAAGGGCTGTTAAGTCATTTGTCAGAGTAGCCTCGGCAGTTTCGATGTTCCTGTGTCCGTTCGCCAAAATGCAGTCATCTGCACAGCCAAACTTCCGCGATCCAGAAGTAGGCAAGTCTGCTACGTACAGGCTGAAAAGTAGAGGAGCGAGAACAGAGCCCCGTGGGAGACAGTGTTAGGTTTCATCTGTTTGTCGTTAAGTCAATAAAAACTGCTGCTTTTTCTAGAATCCGGCCTCTATAAATGTCATCAGCGACAGGACTTGGTCCTGTTCAAAGAAGATATTTTCGATTATTTTCTGTGTTATTTAAAAGCAGTCTCTCTAATAACGTGTATATAGCGCCAAGTAGAGCAATAGGGCGGTAGTTATCTGGTATGTCGTTTGGTTTACCAGGTTTCAGTATTGCGATGGTCTTTACTCTTTTAAGTGCTGGAGGATTTCTGTGAAAAACCTTGCAAGCCAGGTGCCGCCTTATGAAAGCAGCTGATCGTGATAACATGATATGAAGTTACGATTTCAAGATGCCGGGCGCATTGCACCTTTTCGTTCTTAGCCCAGGTTTGAACTGCCCAGAATTTTGAGTTGAGGTTTTACTCTCCATATCACTGTATCATCTTTCTACTTAATGAAGAAGTCCTGATCGAAATAATTTCAAAATATAAGTCAGAAAATTATATACATTTCTATCGGTACCAGTTTTTAGTAGCCCATTTAAAACCCATTGTGCAACCCGAAGTCACAGCGTGACTAACTAACAAACGAAATTAATTTATCATCTTGCCCCTCGATAAAATGTCTAACAGCCACGTACGAAAGGAGCCCATTTATCTTTTTTCCTCCTTCAAAACCGTAGTGAATTAATTTGGCCTCACCGACGGAAACTTCGCAAACGCAATGGCAAACTTTCCTGCACAAAAGAATCGATCCTAATTGAAAAGCGAAAATGTCACATAGGGTTTTTGAGGCGGCATGCGGATTTTAAATCACGCAAGAAGTTGGAAATTAAAATATGGAAAGTTGGCAGGGAGGTGGGGTGGTTGGGGCAGCTTGTGGGTACGGTGGCAATATTTCATCCGAGTCGTTTTTCACTCTCGATAAACATCCGCTGAAGAATTTCATTTGTGACGAGGGTGGGAGGTATTTTATGTTATACTTCTTATATTTTCGAGAGGCATTTTCATCAGATTGACGGTGGAAACCCAGATTAAAATTCCTTGAGGGAGGAGATCGGACGAAGTCGAATTCTGCGGATCTCAATTTATGTCTGAAGTTAATTTTTGGATTTTGTGGCGCCGACCTCACTCTCCGGAAAGAGCCAAATACATTATATGCAAAAATCTTAGAAAGAAGCAATTATGTATTGTGTAACGGGCGAATTTAACCAATAGCGATTATTTGGTAAATCTCTGTGTTTCCGTCTAATGCGCATGAGGCAGAAGTGGGGTTGCCCTCGATCAACCTTCTTCGATTCTTGATCATTTTCTCTCGAGTGAAGATGCCAAAAGGTGCATTTATCTGTTTTTTCTCGATTTGAAATCAATTTTCAAATAGAAAAGTTGTCGTCGTGAACAGTTTTAATAACGCTCGGTAAGTCCTGTATTTGATCAGACAAGGTTTTTTCAATTTTGAATGGTCGTATTCGATTGTTTTATGTACAGGAGATGGCAAAGGTCCTGTGCATTTTTTTTTCAAATCGCCATATTTAGTTCTCCCAGTGTCTTTCGGAGAGGAGTCTGATGAATAAACTTACCTTCCTAATTATTTCAATATTCGTGCTATACTTTGTTGCTTAGTGATTAAGTTTTTTCGTTTCTCAGTTTCTGAATTTCTCTGATCAATTGTTTATCGAATTATCTGTAATATTTTATTCTATTTTTGGAACACATGGATATTTTTTCTTCTCTTAAATTATTATCATTTTGTGAGTCAATACAATCAGGGATCACTGTAAAGTATGAAACATTATCGTTTTGAGAAATTATGAAATTGATTTTCACAGCCAAAACCTACCAGAGTAGAAACTTTACCGAAGAAGTGAATAAAATTTGCCGGAGTTGGAAATTTATCGAAAAACTGAAGCAAATTTGCTGGAGTTAGAATATTACCGAATTTGACATACCTCGCCGAGGTTGAACAAATTTGCCGAATTTGAATTTTACGACGTACCAACACAGAGGAATGGAGAACTGAGAGAAGAAATGGTTTTTGAAAGCTTGTCTACAGGATGGAAGACTTAAGAACCATTTTCGACACCAGACTCGTCCCGAACACCCAAGATGGTTGAATGGTCCTGTTATCGCATGAAGTGGGACACAAGACAAACAAGATAAGTTCCAGCAACAATTGTAGACATTACCTGTTGGTTTTTATAGCTAGAAATTAATCATTTTCACTTGCAACCATTGATTTGGACAATTAAACATTTGTGCATACTGTAAATATCTAGTATTTGTAAAAGAGTGGAATAAATTTCGATTGTTCGAGTATTGACTATCATCGAATGGGGTGGAAGCATCTATTTATATTCTCTGGAGGTAAATGTGAGAAGGTTTCATGCTCTAGATAGCCGGAGCAATATTTCAAAAATAAATTAAATTATAAATAATTTTTTTACCGTTACAATTGAAAGACACGAGTATTTTATCTAATTATCACTTTATTGATCATACGACACGACCAGTTTCGGATATCAAACCATCGTCAGGTGCTAGATACATACTGAAATATTTTTTTGTACTTGAGCCTACGGGATGTTCAAAAGTGACGAATGACTTATACTACATGAATCAATAAGTCCCGAGACTAACCCAGAGATGGCGCTCGTAGTAAACCAGTAACCACGTCTTTCTGGAGTACTAACATTTGCTGTGTCAAAATTTCAAGTCGATCGGACCAGAAACAGCTGAGTTATCGAGGTTGGAGTAAAGTCGTTTTGTAGTTTGGAAAAAACATTGTTTTTTAATGGGTAAAAACACCGTGCAGGCGAAACAATGGACTGAAAAATGTTACCCGGACTCTTGTCCATCAAAAGCAACGATTTGTCGGTGGTTTGCCGAGTTTAAACGTGGTTGTACCGACACAAATGACGCGGAACGCTCGGGTAGACCTGTGGAAGCCGTTACACCGGAATATGTGAGTGAAGTGACAAAAATTATAATGAAAGATCGTAAAGTGAAGCTTCGTGAGATTGCTGAGATGACACAGATATCATATAAAAGTGTATTTACTGTCCTTCATGAAAAATTGAGCATGAAAAAGGTTTTTTCCAAGTGTGTGCCGCGATTGCTTTCGATGGAATAAAAACAGCAACGAGTCGATTATTCAGAAAGCTGTTTATCGCTATTAACTCGCAACCAAAAAGATTTCTTGCATCGTTACATGACCATGGACGAAACATGGATACATCACTACACTCCAGAGTCGAAGCGGCAGTCATCTGAGTGGCGCACAGCTGGCGAAAGCCGTCCGAAGCAGTTTTTTGGGATACGCATGGTGTGATTTTCATTGACTTCTTCGAAAAAGGTGAATTGATCAACAGTGATCATTATATTGACTTGCTGGTGCGTTTGAAGGAAAACACAAAATAAATCGCAAAAAATAAATATAAAATATGTGTAATATGAAACAGAAAAACAATATAAAGCACAAATAAAAATTAATCTTAAATATCACAGTCTTATCAGGTACTTCAATTCTCTCCTCAACCTCGAAATAGATACATGAAATATATCAACTCCTAACGAGTCGACGACATTAGCGTTTCGCATTAATCTCGAAACCGGGGAATGAAAACAATAATAATTGGTTCTTGTAGGGCGAGTCGAAATAAATCAAACCTTCGGATGGGTCGAGGTGGAACATATATGTTGAATTGTGACAAAAAGTCTTGGGAGTACAGAAGACCCTGAAAGAGCTTAGCAATGAATATCACATCCGCATGAAATCTTCTCGTCCTCAAGGAGGATAGTCCAAGGCGTTCCCGCATTCGACTGGCGGAGAAAGTATAAACTGAAAACGTATCCGTTCTAAGAGCGGCATACTTTAGAAATCTGTTTTGGACCCTCTCTAGGAAGGAAACGTCGACCGATAAATATGGAGACCACACTAGAGAGGAGAACTCCAACATTGGTCTAACCAACGAGATGTGAAGATGGTGAAGAGTCTCTAGTATTCCTTATTATGAACCCCAGAGTCCTGAGAGATGACGCAGAAACGTCCCGAATATGTGCCCTAAAAGACAATGTGCTGTCATATGAAACACCCAGGTCTTTGTAAACAAATACTCTTTCTATAGGCTTACCAAAATACAATAATCGATCGTAATAGGGTGCTCCAGACGGGAAATCGTCATGAACTCACACTTATTGATGTTGATAGTCAGGCAATTGGCAAGACACCACTCCTCAACCGCCTGTAAAACCGATCTCAACCGGTCAACATCGAATAACAAATTCTAATGAGAAGAAAAGTTTTAAATCATCCGCAAACATCAAGAACTTAACAAATCGGATAACATGACTTAAGTCATTGATAAAAATCAAAAATAATAATGGACCAAGATGACTACCCTGAGGAACTCCCGAAGTTACCGGTATCGAAAAAGATAATGTTCCACCAATTTTAACGGTTTGGTATCTGCCTGAAATATAAGACATCAACCACCGACAAAGATTATCATGGAGACCAAACATCCCAAGCTTTATACCCAAAATTTTATGGGACACACTGTCAAAGGCCTAAAGCTTCAAGAACATACTGAGTGAAAACCAGAAGATTGGTTTCAACGCCTCTACCCCGAAAAAATCCATGCTGCTCAGGAATGATCCCTTCATAAATTCTCGATTTCACTTGCTCATGAATGATAGATTCAAACAATGATTATAAACTAGGACTGTTTATCTGATCAGTTGTTCTTTCAATCTAGTCTCAAGTTTTCTGCCAGTTTGGACAACATGCAGCATTTTTGCAACTGATTTTATCATCACCTGGTTCAGTTTAGATTTTGGGTTTATAATATATATTTATGATATTTTTCATAGGTTGTATAATCTATTAAATGTGAATCACCTCCCATAGACAAAACAGATTTATTCAGAAATATTTTCGACATTGTTAGACTGAAAATTACTGATGATACAAGTTACCACTTTTTTGGAGCATTTTCGAGTAACTATTTCCGATAACCGTATTCCACATCATTGAAAACCAAGATTCCTGATTACGTCTTGTAGTGGGCAAGAATAATAGGCTTTGTATTTTCTGTGGGAATTAGAACCCTCCATTACCAGTATATGAAACGAGGGGGAAGACACATCCTTCGACCCATGGCTCCACAAGGACGGAATTTACTTTTTACCTCCTTCAATTAACTTTGTAGTTCTCTAGGAAATTGTTTCCCTTCGGTACAAAACGAGGAATAACTCACGGTTAAATCTAATTCGGAACGTCCACAAGTAATAAAACAAACGTCGCAAAATAAACGTAATTTTCTGGGGGACATTTCCTGAAGCAACACAGGACAGCACTCAGATGTTATGAACAAACGTTTTCGTGCTATGAATTCTTCAATGAAGACTTTAGAATCATTATATCTGGCTGAAAAAAACTCAGCACAATTTCGCGAATGTCCAATAGTGACCGAAGCACACCTTTTTTATGTACAGGGTGTCTCAAGTTCGAGTGCCTATTAGACGTTTCTGGAGAACTAGACATATTTGAAATCTGAAAATTGGGATTATGATATTGTTCGAAGTTTTCTACAGAGCTAAAATACTTTCGAAGCCCAAAAACTTCCAGTTATATAGGGAGTGAAAATAAATTCGACGAAAAAATGTTTTTTCATGTTTTCCACTCCTGGTATGATCGAGTATTCAATAGTAAATACATTTCTGTTAAAACCATTGTATTAAATCAAAGGGTTTTCAAAATATCAAAATGAAAATAGAAAAAAAGTCAAATATGTTCAGTCAGTAATATGTTCATTATTCTTATTTTGAATATCCTGAGCGTAAACCGTTTTTACAACATCGAAGGAAGAGGATGTGAAAAAGTCACAGGGTGTTTCAAATTTTGTGTTGAAAATTGTGATCTTAAATTGGCCATAACTTCCGTTTTCCAAATTAGAACCCTATTTTTTATAATTGTGTTGGATTCTGCGGTCAAAAATAATGATAGTTTTCGCACATGATTATGCTGCTAAATTCAAAATTTCGGAGTTATTTGAGATTTTCTGGATTTATGGTGTACGTAGAGTCAAATTGATTGCATCTAAAAAAATTCAATGAATATTCCTTCGAAACCCTCTGTACCCATAGAAGATAAATGATCTGTTAATAATTCACAAGTGTCAGGTGTTATTGTTATTCGTTATCTTCATTTCTCGTTTTAACAAAATGAACCGTTATTCTAATTACGAAATTCTGGATCTATATTTTATACATGAATGTGACAGAATTATTAGTAGAACCTGCCGGGCCTTCAACGAGAAGTATCCCCATTTACCTTCCATGACGGAGAAGATCTTTAGAAAATATGTTTCAAACTTTCAAAGTTTTGGATGTGTAAGAGCCCTAAAGAATACAAAAGAAGGGCAGTTGATGATGAGAAATATGAAATTAGTGTTTTGACTTATTTCGAAGCGACTGAAAATGCTATTCGAAGTGCAGCTCATGAAATCGATTTAGACAGAAATTCAGTGCAGCTAATTTTGAAAAAACACAACATGCATGACTACAAATATGAGAAAGCTCATGCATTAGAACCAGGTGACTACATAAAAAGGTTAAATTTTTGTAGAGGAATATTACAAAAACTTGAAAATGCATAATCATGTGAGAAAACTATCAATATTTTTGACCGCAGAATCCAACACAATTATGAAAAAAATAGGATTCTAATTTGAAAAACAGAAGTTATGGCCAATTTAAAATCACAATTTTCAACACAAAATTTGAAACACCCTGTGATGATATTTTTGAAATCCAAAAGATGCATGACCTTTTCACATCCTTCCTCTTCGATGTTGTAAAAACGGATGACGCTCAGGATATTTAAAATAAGAATAATGAACATATCACTGACTGAACATATTTGACTTTTTTTCCAGTTTTTTTTTTTGATATTTTGAAAACTATTCGATTTAATACAATGGTTTTAGCAGAAATGTATTCACTATTGAATACTCGATCATACCATGAACGAAAAACTTGAAAAAAAAATTTTTCGTCGAATTTATTTTCACTCCCTGTATAACCGGAAGTTTTTGGGCTTCGAAAATATTTAAGCTCTGTAGAGAACTTCGAACAATATCATAATCCCAAGTTTCAGATTTCAAACATGTCTAGTTCTCCAGAAACGTCTAATAGGCACTCGAACTTGAGACAGCTTGTATATATTTTATATTTTGAGTTCATTTCCACTCAATCCTTTTCACAAACAAGAAAATTCTTAAATAAAAATTTCTTCTCAAGTAACAAGAAGAATCGCCTAAACCTCAAATGGGCAAAAATTTAGGAAAGCACTGACATGAGGTCAGGAGGAGCTCGAACTTGAGACAGCTTGTATATATTTTATATTTTGAGTTCATTTCCACTCAGTCCTTTTCACAAACAAGAAAATTCTTAAATAAAAATTTCTTCTCAAGTAACAAGAAGAATCGCCTAAACCTCAAATGGACAAAAATTTAGGAAAGCACTGACATGAGGTCAGGAGGAGCTATTGCGCTGTAGCTCTGGAATATTTTTCTGTACTCTGGAACAGTTTGATACTGTTAGAACCATCACAATGAATCAAGAATCCTCCAGAATTAAGTCATTCTGATCTACTCTCAAAAGAAGTGATAATGGTGTGTATGTAAATCTACTAACTGCTTCCATTTCATCCTTGTTGTTCTGATCTTATGAAGTAATGATAGTGACCAAGTGACTATATGAGTATTCTTCATGAGAATAAAATTAAATAATAATATACAAGAGAATTTAGATTTCACATAATATATACTGAATTGTTTATGTAGTTGCTGAGGTTTTTTAGTGTTCATATACGCCAGTTTATACAGGGTGAGTCATTGACCACTGCGTTAATTTTATCCATAGGTTCTTGAGATCAAAAGAAACACCTTTTTCTTATACCGTTTTTCCATATTCAGCTGCGTTAAAAAGTTATAAGCATTTTAAGTTTTCAGATTGGGCAAATACCCCTTTGAAGTCAAGTTTAGTTTAAATAAAAATTACCTTCCACAGCATCCACTATTGAATCTATTTTGTTTAAAAACATTATAAATGATTCACTCACTTATGTTTCATCACCGATATGATCATATATCGATTTAATTCCTTTCAACTTCAATGGTGCAATTTAGGAAGAAAGATGAGGAATGATTTCATTTGCAAAAAAGACTAATGATTCTAGGAATTACAGAATATGGACCTTTAGTTCAAGTGATATTTGTTTTTCATGCAATTTAACCAATATGTACAGTAGTAGTGAGAAACCCACAAGCAATGGAATTAATCTACTGATGCCAAAATATGCATGACTGTCATAAAAAACCTTCTACAAGAAATCATTTCAATAGATATTGTCGTTTGAATATTACAGGTGAAAATGCAATATTTTTATGAAATTCCAACACCCTATATCTTTTGAACGGGGCCTAATTCGAAAAAATAATATTATAGGAAGAAAATGTTTCTTTTGACGTCAATAATCTATGCTTAAAATTAACGCAGTGGTTAAAGACTCACCCTGTATATTTGTCCAGTTTCGTATTGTTAAGATGGAATCAATTGTTATTTTGTTTCATTTATTGTAGAGACCTGAAGATTCAAAATTTTATCTAATTGATTCTTCGAAATCTGGACCAATAAGAATCGTATAACTACCAATCGTTATTTATTTTAATGATGAAAGCACGAATAGTCGGCAATATTTCACTGATCATATATTAAATATCGAAAGAATTATTACCTTTATCACCGCAATTATCGTTGCTATAAACAATTGACACTACATTTACTCTTCACTGCACTTCATTCTTGATGAAAACATTTAAATATATCATTGTATAGCAGCTGTCCACGCGGACGCATCGCTGAATCAAGTAGGAGAGAAACAGATGCCGAACGCGGAGGCCGATTATGGCTCCTTTCCGCACATTACGCGCTCTCGCTTGCACTTCAAGACCCAAATGGAACGACTCAGAACGAGGTAACACCGCATGATTCATGTTTTTTCCTGTGTGCAGCCAGATGAATGATGATCGGAATGATAAAGAAGCAGTTGTGGTGGCCTTGGGATATTTCTAACTTACGCGAAACATAAAATCTATACGATAACTTTCTTCAGTTTCCGGTATAAACCACCTATCGATTTAAAAATTTTAGATACAGTCAAGTGCCATTGTATTCCCAACAAATCGTAGTTCCTCTTCTCTATGCCGCTCCAGTTCACTTATAACCTAATTTGTGAAATCGCGGTCGTTGGATTGAAAGAAGAGGTTCTGTGGACTGGCCTGCTCAATCTTCTGACTGGAACTCTCTGATCTTTTTGTGGAGATATCTTGAGTCCAAGATTTTCTATTAGTCTACCTAAAAAATTGGAAGAGATACGACATGAATTTTAAACTAGTATGGTTGAATAACATTATTTATTCTCAAGTATGTAAGGAAAGAGTTTTCAGTCATGATTTTATTATTGTATGGTATTCGATGGAGCATAATTTGAACATTAGAAATATAATATTGCATGTAAGAAACGTGTGGACTGATTCAACATTGATTAAGGGCCTAGCCCGATCGATCATTCAGACTTTTTCGTTTCGGAATTCAAAATTGCAGACATTTAGACAGATTCAAATCTGGACTCTCGGTGTTATTTCAGTTTACAGAGTCGGAGTGCTACCTCTTCGGGAAATATTGGAAAAATCCAGGTAAACCATCATTTCATATCCCATTTCGTCAATAAGCTCATCGAGTGAGGAGCCAATAAACTGATAGATCATTACCTGATGAAAATTGGGTTTCATCATCAGTTTCGTGTCCATTTAAAAGCGTTCCTTTTTCCAGTTCACTTAAACCAGTTACCATTCTCCTTTTTGATACCAGACGACATATTTCTGCTGTCATTTTTACAGATTTCATCCGCAGTCTCAGTTTCCGGCAGTTTCGATAAAGACGAAAGCGGCCCTGTCTGTCCCCTAGTTCCAAACTTCTGGTTCACCGACTTCGAATTTGTTATGTACAGTATGACAAGTAATACACTGCTGTATCAACAGAGGTGACTCCCGAACGGAGATTACATTCTCGTGTTTATTTCGATTTTTCCCTTATAGAGGTCGCTGTACCGAATGCGAAAGGCTGATTCAATCTGATATTTATTTCTTTTCGGATTGGTGCCAGATGCAGCCCATACGAGATCTAGTGGAAATTTTGCTCTGAATTGCAAGTTCTATTTTCATATTTGTCTTGAACTGCGAATCATCCCTTTGATGTAGCCGGTTGAAAACTCTTGTTGAGGTCCTCTCTCAATATACAGATGATACAGATTTCACATGCATATGATAAATAAAAGTTACTTTGATAGTGGAAAAGTTGATAGAGATTTTTTAACTGTAGGATCATACCTTTGCTCTCTAGAAACCTCATAAACGTTACTGCATTTTCCAGACATGCCAATCTTCTATCAGATTAAACAAAGCAAGAACTATTTGAAGAGGAACTACAGGTAAATTGGAAACCCTTAGAAATACTGGAAAGCTCGAATTACCAAAAAAGTATACTTGAGAATATTTCACTCGTATACAAAAATATTATTGGCGCTAAATACTCCTCTACATGAAGTCCTGAATGTAGTCTGAAACATTGTCCTCATTGCAAGTTTCTTCAGAATGAAAATTTTTTGAGCTTTGGTGCTACCTTCCCAAAAGATGATGCCCTAGGTCATTAGCGATTGAAAATTAGAGAAGTAAATCGTCTTCAATGTGTCAGTATGTATTTGTTTTTACAGAACTTCAAGAGTGTATATCACGGAATTAAGTCTCTCGATGAGACCTTCGCAGTGCAGCCCTCAGTTGAGGTTATAGATATTCACCCTATTGAGATTATTGAGATAAAAATGATACTCAGACTGATTTCATTTGATCTAGTTCATAAATAGGACTCAAAAATCAAAAGTATAAAATTTGGCATGAATATAACTACCATTCATTCTATACTTATTGAATATTCGCAAAATGAAACAAGTGCAGCAACATTGGTTCTGATAAATTCCTGCTTAATCATTGATTGATTTCCACAGTTCACGTCGAATAATAATATTTCTCTGGAACAGAAATTTAATCGTATGCATTTCATAGTATTATAGTTGATTTCCATTTTCTGGTACCTTATTTAATCATCGAAATACCATTATGCTAAATATTATTCTAAATGAATTCATTCCTGTTCATTGGTTGAACAATGCGTATAATGGATTCAGAAACCAGCATTTCAAGGCTTCAACCGCAAACATACCATCAAAATTGCCACAACGCGCTCTGAACAGCTTGCATACCCTCGGTATCAAATGGGTTGTTAAAATTACTGCTACATATGCTGTTCCCTTTCAAATCGATAGGCATTTAGTGGGGAAAGAACTCTTCGTTACATAAAATTGATATCATACTATAAAACTACCAAAGAGTTGGGTGACTTCTCGAACAAAGATTTATGCCGCCAGTTGAGACCTTATATCAACACAAAAAAAATTGTTCTGTCGCTGTCCAAATTTTCAACACATGCTTTCTTATTTTCATTGTTGACTGATTTATCGAAGGGTTTTCTCAAACCTCTTGGTCTAATACGAGGCGACGAAATCGGATCAGATCACGTCCAAAAGAACTCTTGTCTTTGTAGTTCCTTATATGTTCAGATATTCTAGTCCCCAGAGCTCTAAACGTCTTTCCTATATAAAATTTGTCACAGGTTTTACAGTTTAATTTGTATACGCCATTCTTCTCCAGTATGGGTGTTTTATCCTTGCAATTAAGTAGATGGCTATGGAGACAATTATTAGCTTTAAAGACTATTTCAATATTGTGTTTTTCAAAAACTTTTTAATTGGGTAGCACATATTTCCGTAAAATGGCAATGAGAATCTTCCAATTACTTGTTTTTTAGCATCTGGGAATGATCATTTCGGTGTGACTCATTGTGCAATTTCAAAAACTTCCTCATCAGCAGTCTGTCCACCACATCTGAGGCGTAACCATTTTTGTAAGCTACATATTTGATTATCTGTAATTCCCTGTTGAAACTGTCTCTGCTCAACGGTAAATGTAACATTCTGTGGACATAAGAGTTTAGAGCAGCAAACTTATGGCATGCTGGGTGGTTTGAGCTCTCATTGATGGTTGCTACAGTTTGGGATTCCTTTCTGTGTACATCCACAGATACTCTGTTATGGTCCAAGGTAAGAGTTAAATCCAGGAAATTAATCTGGTTGAAACCAATTTCCAAGGTGAAGTGGATGTTTTCATGCAGAGTGTTAAACAAATTCAACAATACCCAAGCTAGATCTGTGCTGCCAGTGAATATTATTAGGATGTCATCAACATATCTGTAGTATTTGAAAATGTGTTTTATTATGGGTGTTTTCAAACTAAATAAGACCTTTTCCAAATTATCCATGAAAATTTCTGCCATGAGAGAAGATGGAGGTGCTCCCATAGGCAAGCCCATCTCTAATTTATATATTTCATTGTTGAACTGGCAAAAGTTCTGTTCCAAAGATAGCTTGAGTAGACCTAGGATGTCCTTTCTCAGTTCAGGGTTGACGTTTTTCTTAAGTAATTAAGTAATTTTATCAATAAAGATCCATTTACGTACGATTGACTCCTTCATTTACCATAGTATTCAAAATGGATTATGGCCACTTGGTTAGTAGTTTATTATATGAAGATGGTACGTCAAACTTGGCCATTAAATACAGGAGAGCTTCCATCAAAGCCTGCAACATAAAACTGAGCATCTGGTTTGTTAGAACTTGCATTTTGGAAGAGTTGACACCTAGATTCTGTAACTTCAAATTGTCGAAAAAACTAAATGATGAAGAGGACTGGAGAATTAGGAAGAAATTTCTGAAAAAGGAGATAAAAATACATTACACCCAACTGAGAAACACAAACTTAATGTTGGGAAACATGGTTAAACATTTGAACAGCCTGAATAACCTAGAACGTAGACAGATCATAGACGAGACAAAATGTGAGGTGGAAACCCTGAGAATATGGAAAACCGACATTCTAAAGAAAAAATTGGAACACCTACGAACAGAAAAAGCAAACAAAAAGAATGGAAGAAGTGTGAATGAACCAGACCCACCTTTCAACTTCCACCCTAACTTAATAAATATGTCAACTGTACAATTTTCGGAAGGAGAAATGAAAATCTTGAATATGGGACTTAAACACTCTATACCTAACCATTCTAAACATCAATTGGATACACTTGCCGTAAGTGTGGATGCTGTGTTGGAGAGATCATATTTGGACGCAGACAGCAAAAATGAAATCCGTGCCAACTGTAAAAGCCATTTCCTCAACGAAAAGAGAAGAATATCGAAACATAACAGTAGAACAAAAGAAATGATGAAAGACATTAACAACATCAAGAAGAAAATCAGAGAGAATAATTTAACAGTAGTGAAAGCCGACAAAGGTGCATGCTTAGTGGTGTTAGAGAGGAGCCTTTATGTCAGTAAAGTGGAGGAATTCTTGAATGATAACGGCTTCACCAGATTGAACAACAACCCCACTTCAATTCTTATTAATAAAGTAAAAACTTCAAATTATCAGAAAAGTTTGAGAATAACTACGGTAAATACAGAAAGTTGATCCACCCAAACCCAAAGATCCCTAAGTTATATGGCCTCCCAAAACTGCATAAGGTTAACGCACCCATAAGACCAGTAGTAAGTTACGTAAACACGCCTGTATACAAAATAAGCCAGTTTCTAAATGAAGAGTTGAAGGAATTAACGGAGTTCATACCCACATACAGCATAAAGAATAGTATTAAATTAGCAGAATCATTGAAAGACTTACAGATCCCAGAGGGGGCCAAGTTAATATCACTTGATGCTAAAAACCTATTCACTTCAATCCCCCCTGTTGAATGTGTTTCACTGATCGAGAAAGAGCTACTTAAGAAAAACGTCAACCCTGAACTGAGAAAGGACATCCTAGGTCTACTCAAGCTATCTTTGGAACAGAACTTTTGCCAGTTCAACAATGAAATATATAAATTAGAGATGGGCTTGCCTATGGGAGCACCTCCATCTTCTCTCATGGCAGAAATTTTCATGGATAATTTGGAAAGGTCTTATTTAGTTTGAAAACACCCATAATAAAACACATTTTCAAATACTACAGATATGTTGATGACATCCTAATAATATTCACTGGCAGCACAGATCTAGCTTGGGTATTGTTGAATTTGTTTAACACTCTGCATGAAAACATCCACTTCACCTTGGAAATTGGTTTCAACCAGATTAATTTCCTGGATTTAACTCTTACCTTGGACCATAACAGAGTATCTGTGGATGTACACAGAAAGGAATCCCAAACTGTAGCAACCATCAATGAGAGCTCAAACCACCCAGCATGCCATAAGTTTGCTGCTCTAAACTCTTATGTCCACAGAATGTTACATTTACCGTTGAGCAGAGACAGTTTCAACAGGGAATTACAGATAATCAAATATGTAGCTTACAAAAATGGTTACGCCTCAGATGTGGTGGACAGACTGCTGATGAGGAAGTTTTTGAAATTGCACAATGAGTCACACCGAAATGATCATTCCCCAGATGCTAAAAAACAAGTAATTGGAAGATTCTCATTGCCATTTTACGGAAATATGTGCTACCCAATTAAAAAAATTTTTGAAAAACACAATATTGAAATAGTCTTTAAAGCTAATAATTGTCTCCATAGCCATCTACTTAATTGCAAGGATAAAACACCCATACTGGAGAAGAATGGCGTATACAAATTAAACTGTAAAACCTGTGACAAATTTTATATAGGAAAGACGTTTAGAGCTCTGGGGACTAGAATATCTGAACATATAAGGAACTACAAAGACAAGAGTTCTTTTGGACGACACTTAAGAATAAACGAACATGAATTTGATGAGTCAGAAAATGTTACTCTTTTGCACAATTTAGATAAGGGCAACAAACTTGACCTTATGGAAATTTATGAGATAGCCAAAATTTGAAAACACACCAAAACAAATGTTTAAACACTCAAACGGAATCACACCTCAGCTATCATCCTATATTTGAAAGTTTAATTTGATTACTGCGTTTATGAAATTTCCGAACACACCCATTACTTGCGTCACTTCTCACCTCACGTCTTTGTCAATAATGTCAATTGTCAATGTTAACCATAAAATGAAACAGACGCTGTCATTTGAACGATTGAAATTCACCATTGGAAAAGTTTTACTAAGAATCAGCTTTGTCTGAAAAGTGTGCTTGTTCTCCTAAATCTGAATTTTATAATAACCGGAAAGGTTTATGTTTATGTCAACCTGTATAATCTTGACGAGTAAGTTCTTGAAAATGTCACAGTGTTGTAGTATTTTATTTCATGTTTTCATGTTCATGTTTCATGTTTTCATATTTCCTCCATTTTACAGAGCTCCTGAAGATGCCCTAACAAGGCGAAACATGTAGAGCAAATTTTATCAATAAAGATCCATTTACGTACGATTGACTCCTTCATTTACCATGAATCTATTTTGTTTAAAAACATTATAAATGATTCACTCACTTATGTTTCATCACCGATATGATCATATATCGATTTAATTCCTTTCAACTTCAATGGTGCAATTTAGGAAGAAAGATGAGGAATGATTTCATTTGCAAAAAAGACCAATGATTCTAGGAATTACAGAATATGGACCTTTAGTTCAAGTGATATTTGTTTTTCATGCAATTTAACCAATATGTACAGTAGTAGTGAGAAACCCACAAGAAATGGAATTAATCTACTGATGCCAAAATATGCATGACTGTCATAAATAACCTTCTACAAGAAATCATTTCAATAGATATTGTCGTTTGAATATTACAGGTGAAAATGCAATCTTTTTATGAAATTCCAACACCCTATATCCTTTGAACGGGGCCTAATTCGAAAAAATATTATAGGAAGAAAATGTTTCTTTTGACGTCAATAATCTATGCTTAAAATTAACGCAGTGGTTAAAGACTCACCCTGTATATTTGTCCAGTTTCGTATTGTTAAGATGGAATCAATTGTTATTTTGTTTCATTTATTGTAGAGACCTGAAGATTCAAAATTAAATTTCGGCATTTTATCTAATTGATTCTTCGAAATCTGGACCAATAAGAATCGTATAACTACCAATCGTTATTTATTTTAATGATGAAAGCACGAGAGTCGGCAATATTTCACTGATCATATATTAAATATCGAAAGAATTATTACTTTTATCACCGCAATTATCGTTGCTATAAACAATTGACACTACATTTACTCTTCACTGCACTTCATTCTTGATGAAAACATTTAAATATATCATTATATAGCAGCTGTCCACGCGGACGCATCGCTGAAGCAAGTAGGAGAGAAACAGATGCCGAACGCGGAGGCCGATTATGGCTCCTTTCCGCACATTACGCGCTCTCGCTTGCACTTCAAGACCCAAATGGAACGACTCAGAACGAGGTAACACCGCATGATTCATGTTTTTTTCCTGTGTGCAGCCAGATAGGATTATAAAACGTTGTTACGTAGAAACTATTGGAATGATAAAGAAGCAGTTGTGGTGGTCTTGAGATATTTCTAATTTACGCGAAACACGAAATCTATACGATAACTTTCTTCAGTTTCCGGTATAAACCACCTATCGATTTAAAAATTTTAGATACAGTCAAGTGCCATTGTATTCCCAACAAATCGCAGTTCCTCTTCTCTACGCCGCTCCAGTTCACTTATAACCTAATTTGCGAAATCGCGGTCGTTGGATTGAAAGAAGAGGTTCTGTGGACTGGCCTGCTCAATTTTCTGACTGGAACTCTCTGATCTTTCTGTGGAGATATCTTGAGTACAAGATTTTCTATCAGTCTACCTAAAAAATTGGAAGAGATACGACATGAATTTTAAACTAGTATGGTTGAATAACATAATTTATTCTCAAGTATGTTAGAAAAGAGTTTTCAGTCATGATTTTATTATTGTATGGTATTCGATGGAGCATAATTTGAACATTAGAAATATAATATTGCATGTAAGAAACGGGTGATTCAACGTTGATTAAGGAGCCTAGCCCGATCATTCCAGACTTTTTTCGTTTCGGAATTCAAAAATTGCTGACATTAGACAGATCCAGATCTGGCCTCTCGGTGTTATTTCAGTTTACAGAGTCGGTGTGCTACCTCTTCGAGAAATATTGGAAAACTCCAGGTAAACCATCATTTCATATCCCATTTCGTCAAAAAGCTCGTCGAGTGAGGAGCCAATAAACTGATTATAACCTGATGAAAATTGAGTTTCATCATCAGTTTCGTGTCCATTTAAAAGCGTTCCTTTTTCCAGTTCACTTAAACCAGCTACCTTCCTCCTTTTTGATACCAGACGACATATTTCTGCTGTCATTTTTCCAGATTTCATCCGCAGTCTCAGTTTTCGGCAGTTTCGATAAAGACGAAAGCGGCCCTGTCTGTCCCCTAGTTCCAAACTTCTGGTTCACCGACTTCGAATTTGTTATGTACAGTATGACAAGTAATACACTGCTGTATCAACAGAGGTGACTCCTGAACGGAGATTACATTCTCGTGTTTATTTCGATTTTTCCCTTATAGAGGTCGCTGTACCGAATGCGAAAGGCTGATTCAATCTGATATTTATTTCTTTTCGGATTGGTGCCAGATGCAGCCCATACGAGATCTAGTGGAAATTTTGCTCTGAATTGCAAGTTCTATTTTCATATTTGTCTTGAACTGCGAATCATCCCTTTGATGTAGCCGGCTGAAAACTCTTGTTGAGGTCCTCTCTCAATATACAGATGATACAGATTTCATATGCATATGATAAATAAAAGTTACTTTGATAGTGGAAAAGTTGATAGAGATTTTTTTATCTGTAGGATCATACCTTTGCTCTCTAGAAACCTCATAAACGTTACTGCGTTTCCCAGACATGCCAATCTTCTATCCGATTAAACAAAGCAAGAACTATTTGAAGAGGAACTACAGGCAAATTGGAAACCCTTAGAAATACTGGAAAGCTCGAATTACCAAAAAAGTATACTTGAGAATATTTCACTCGTATACAAAAATATTATTGGTGCTAAATACTCCTCTACATGAAGTCCTGAATGTAGTCTGAAACATTGTCCTCATTGCAAGTTTCTTCAGAATGAAAATTTTTTGAGCTTTGGTGCACCTTCCCAAAAGATGATGCCCTAGGTCATTAGCGATTGAAAATTAGAGAAGTAAATCGTCTTCAATGTGTCAGTATGTATTTGTTTTTACAGAACTTCAAGAGTTTATTTATATCACGGAAATAAGTCTCTCGATGAGACCATCGCAGTGCAGCCCCCAGTTGAGGTTATAGATATTCACCCTATTGAGATTATTGAGATAAAAATGATACTCAGACTGATTTCATTTGATCTAGTTCATAAATAGGACTCAAAAATCAAAAGTATAAAATTTGGCATGAATATAACTACCATTCATTCTATACTTATTGAATATTCGCAAAATGAAACAAGTGCAGCAACATTGGTTCTGATAAATTCCTGCTTAATCATTGATTGATTTCCACAGTTCACGTCGAATAATAATATTTCTCTGGAACAGAAATTTAATCGTATGCATTTCATAGTATTATAGTTGATTTCCATTTTCTGGTACCTCATTTAATCATCGAAATACCATTATGCTAAATATTATTCTAAATGAATTCATTCCTGTTCATTGGTTGAACAATGCGTATAATGGATTCAGAAACCAGCATTTCAAGGCTTCAACCGCAAACATACCATCAAAATTGCCACAACGCGCTCTGAACAGCTTGCATACCCTCGGTATCAAATGGGTTGTTAAAATTACTGCTACATATGCTGTTCCCTTTCAAATCGATAGGCATTTAGTGGGGAAAGAACTCTTCGTTACATAAAATTGATATCATACTATAAAACTACCAAAGAGTTGGGTGACTTCTCGAACAGAGATTTATGCCGCCAGTTGAGACCTTATATCAACACAAAAAAAATTGGTCTGTCGCTGTTGAAAATTTACACATGCTTTCTTATTTTCATTATTAACTAATTTATCGAAGGGTTTTCTCAAACCTCTTGGTCTAATACGAGGCGCCGAAAGCGGATCAGATCATAGCCTTGTTGTAGCCAAAATTTATATACGTTCATTGGAACCACACAAAAATTCAAAAAAGATTCCGATAGAAATTAATCTCAAAAATACAACCAAGAAAGTCTACAGTTAGAAAGAACAAGGGGATTATACGAGGGTTGACTTTTACATTTCGGGATTGCACAACCCTAGAGTTGCAATCTGCCAACTGACAGCTCTAAGTAAGAGTAACTTGAAAGATTCATCTCACCCAAAAAATGGATATAAATCGTGAACATTTTCGCTTCATCAAGGACCGATGTCAATGTCTTTCGACACCTGAAGCGGTTGATGCGTTCAGAATGCATGTTTTGGAGGTATCTTAAGCAGGGTGGCAAAAGTGCTTCGACAATTGTTTCAAACGCATAATAAAGCGATTTTAAATTATTAATATTTGGTTTTGTCCTTGAATCTCTAAATATAAAAGGCAACCCTCCAATACTGAACAATTGACAATGTTACGTATCTGTCTTGTCCCAAATTTGAAGGTGTCCTTAGAGAGTGACTTATTTTTCCACTCATCAAAACATCTGGGATGTTCTGATTTTTTTTTGACATTCTGCAGAAGCCTTGTGGATGCCTCCTAGCAGGCAGTAATAATAGGAATCATACCATCATGAGCGCCATATCATATTTCAACAGGGACGATGGGAAGTCGCATATTAATTCAGTTTATCTCTTCCCTTTCATTGATTAAAATAATAATGCAACTCAATTAAATTTGTTCAATATTACTTCATTTTGCTTTTGCAACAAAACACATGAAAAATTTTTCAAGATATTGATTCTATTCTTTATTCATTCTTCAGACCAAACGATAATATTGACGGTAGAAACATGGATGAAAGCATCAGTTATCAGCCAAAAAAGGTCTCAGCTATAACAATCAGCTCCTAAAGAATTTGAACCCGAATCCCAATGATACATTATCATATGAGCCATATTCTCACATCGAAGCGGCTCAACATTATTTTGTTACATTTAAGGCAGTTGCAACTCTTCTCAAATATTTTCATCGTGAACCTAGGTCAGTATACAGCCCAAGAACTATTATTTTCATCGTCCATTATTATTCCATCGCATGATTAATGGTGTAGACTGAAACAACAGACTCAATTTGCTATCTCGACGACAGATCGACAACGAAAGAACGAAATCAGGCACACCGCCTATGATTAATGAAGTTGATGTATGTTTTCAACAAAATGGTATAACCTATCAGGGAATAACATGTCATCAATCTCATTAGACAATATCTTTCGGTGTAATCGCAAATGGGCTCCAATAAATATAAGTAATGCGTTTTATTAATATGAAAATTTATCGATAATTTCCGATAATTTCATTTCAATTACTTAATTTCAAATACAACTCGTTTCTTCCTCGGGGCTAAAAATGTATACACACAAATACAAGGTATGCAATGATATTAGGTAACAAATAAATTACCTAGTCAGGATAAAACAATATCGTAAGGAAACAAAAACAATGTAACACCTATCAATAATATAAAAATCTGATTTTTTGCAGCAGGCGAGTAACATCTATCAATAATATAAAAATCTGATTTGATGCAGCAGGCGCGTAACATCTATCAAATGATATGTGTTACTCGATTGAGACCCAAGCAAACATGACATTGACAGACTCAAGATTATATACTTGATCTTTCATAAAATGACTCAACTCAATCGACAAGGCAAGTATAATTTCTTCAGAATATTATGATATCTTCTCTGTAATAGACCGTATGATTTATTTAAATACAAATCATTTAACTCAATCTCAATCTCAATCATTTGTTGTATAACCAACATCTTCCCTAGCAAGAATCTGAAAATTTTCGAAATAGAATTTATGTCCTGTATTGAATTGATATGAAGTTAGAGCTATTTTATTAAAATTTTTATATTTTCATACTCAAGTTATATTTTCTTTCACCTAGATACTACTTTGTTTGCCCAATGTAATACTTGCATGAATTTGCGCAGGGTTTCTTATAGGTATACTACCCCCGATACTAAATAACACCCTTTTTGAAATTTTTGATCATTTAAAAACCATTTTATTAGTGTTTTATAGAAAGCACCCTTGACATCAAATTCTATGAATATTTCGCTTATTATTGTTATTTAGAGAATTACATTTCAATAGTACTTTTTATAATTTTTATACTCTGTGTCCGGGAAGCACTGTGGAACAAATTCATTTCCAGCCAAACAGATCATTTTAAAAAATAATCCTGGAATACGTCGATTTTTTATTTTATTTTTCCGTATTCGAGAATGATAATCTAATATACAGGGTGAATTACTTTCGAGTTATGACGTCACCGTCATTTTTGTTTAAATGGAACACCCCCATTTTGTCTCCATTTTCGGATTGAGTTGATTCCAAAAATGGTTTACATATTTATTTCAACTGGTACAGGGTGGACAACACCCTTGTTCATTGTCGATAAAATCAACCGTTTTCGAGAAAAAAAAATTAAAAGAATAAATGATTCATTTTCATTAAAAAGAAATTAAAATTAAATTAACCAAGATATTCACACTTGAATAACTTAACAATCTGTCAACAAAATTTGAAATATCAATGCAAGATATTTATTCATTTCAGTGGTACCATAGTAACGTTTGTAAAAACAGTGATAACAATTTTTTTTTCTCGAAAATTGTTGATTTCATCGACCATAAACATTAGCACCTTTTCTTTAGCTTTATGTTAAAAGTATTCAAATTTATTTTTTTTTAACTCCTCATCATACAGGGTGTCAGAAATGAAAGCAATAAAATGTACAACTTAGTCCGCCTCTGATAAACTAAACAAGCTAATTCTGTTTTGAGGGCAGTTTTTTAAGAGGTACTAACAACTGTTTATCGCATTAAATTTTTAGTAAATTATATTAAGTGGTTTAGAAGTTAATCAAGAAAAATTGATTACTAGTGGCGTCCTTTTGGAGGCCATATCTCCGTAGGAAGGGCCACTAGGAAAAAAATTCATGGGAACTTATCATCTTATATTAGAATCAGACACTACAAAAATGTTTTTCATTCATTATGAATTCAAAACTCCCTTTAATTGCACCAAGAAATTAGATACCTATGAAGTATTCTTGTCAGCGACTCATGAATTCTGTCTGTTCCCTAAACAGCTCACATCTGTGTTGTATATATTTTATATAAGTAATAAATGGTATAAATTTTCCAGTACGAAGCAAGCATGAGTGTTGATTGATTTCATTATATTTTCACTGTTAATTCAGACTTATTTCCAATATTCGTTTCAATTCTCGATTGAATTCTTTAGTAAGCTCGGGATTCAGAATCCATGGACAATGCGCTGTTTGTTCTTGAGATAAACACATCTCTCCAACAGGGTACAAGGGATAGAAATCCTCCAGTACCTACAGCAATTACCGTCAATGCTTTCCTTGATATGACGTATTGACAGAATAATTTCAATGCTTCTTTCGTCCAAAGATTACTTCTTTCTTTCGTCACCGAAGCAGTTCAAGCCGTAATTCTCAGCTCCTTCAACTCACCGAATTTCTTCCCTAATAAATTATTCCATCTCGAATCCAGGGCAAGATATGAAATTGCTTTGAAGTCGCCGCAGTCGGAACCTACGAATTCGGAAAATTCGTCCCATTTCCCGTTTCCAAATCTTTCCCTTATCCTGTCGGCTGGGCCAATAAATCAATTATACATTTATTCCTTTCGGTACCGCGTTTATCCGAATTTATATTCTTATAACTCTTCTTCCGATAGCCCGAATATTGTTTCTACTCCATTCCCATATTTGGGTCAGCATTGATTGAGGGCCCTTCTGTCGACTGGGGCCGGAATTCGGTCTGTTGATATAGTGGGTGTCAGAAGTTTTTAAGGAACGCATCGGTTGCACAGTGTGGGTTATGGGGGTGCGGACATCAATTCGTTAGAAATCCTGTGTGTCAACACGATAAAAAACCATGAAAGTGGCAAAGACAAAGTATATTTATAACCCTCTTCCTGTCTTCTGTTACTTCTCAACAGGTTTCGCACACACTTTTTTCAGTCTTCGGAACGATTGACTATAATGAGGGTAGTTTCGGGCATTTGAATTACAAATCTGATTTCTGGGCTTTATTTGCACATTTGTACCTACTAGAACATTGAGCTACCGTTCTGCGTAAATACGAATCCGAAAATCAGACCGAAAATTGTCTCAAACGATTGAGCTCAACTTTGTGATAAAAAATACTATTTTTAGAGTTGACAAAATAACATATCATTAATTACTAATTAATCATGTCAATTCACTACTGCAAAAAATTAAAGAATAAAAAATAATCAAAATTTTCGACGATTCTCATAATGTCGGGATGAATGGTTCTATAAAATGACAGAAATTGTAGCTCCAAGTATCTCATTTCTGGACTAGAACTTTATTATTCAGAAGATTATGAGTTTTTCATACCAAAAAGTGATTTTCTCAAGAATTCGATCGAGTGGAACTGAAAAATAGCTGAATGGATTCATTTGGCTTTTCTTAGGATTCTTGTGGACATTTTGAACTATAATAGGCACACTCAACATTATTAGTAACCTCAAGTGCTTGATTTCCAAAATCAAAACACCAATAGCCTTTTTTTTGGTTCATTTTTTAAATTAATGTGGGATTTTTCCAAAAAAACGAAGGCCAGGCGTTGAAGGATACTTAATCAATTCTCTCAAACCCAGCTTCAACTCTCTGTGCGATCATTGGTTGCTGAGATATCGAGAATCAAAGACAGAAGGATCCTTTATCATTTGAAGATTGATATTTCAACTGGAAATAAAGATAGCGCGATATATAAAAATTAAATCAGAGCTGAATAAACAGGATATCCAATCCTCATAGTGTTTACGCATGAAAAAATTCCATGCACGAATTTAAAAGAAAAACAAATAATTTTTTTGTGGATGGTATTTATAACTTTACTCTAAATCCCACGATGCTACAAAATTTTAAAGTTCCAATCCAGGAACAGGATTCTTGAAGCTACAGTTACTTAATTATCTTTTATTCACGTATGACCATTTTTCTCTAGCTCATGTTCTGTTTAATATCGTCCAAAAATTTGAGTTTATTTTCGATCCTTTGATTTTTTTTTCCAGTAGTGAATATCGGTCAAGTTCGTTACTGATCAGAATCCCTTCTATGGCTCCGGATTTTCGAGTATCTGAAATTTAATTTGCTCAATAATTTGAAATACAGGGAGATCTACTTTATAGTAGCAGGATTTCTATGACTTCTATAGTCAGCAGGAAAACATTATTTTGCAGTGACAATGGATGAACATGGTAATATACAGAGACCAAAATTTAATTTTTAGTAGCTAATTTCCCTTATCATCGAATAATTTGAACTATAAGTAATAAACAGTATGTTGAGAAAAAAATGCCTCTGAATTTTTCTGAAGATGAAAATTACTTCTGAATTTCTCATTGATTTCTCAGCATCTCATATAATTTTTTTTTGTGTCGGGAAAACAGATTTTGTTTGATCAAATTAGGATGGTTTTGAGTATCCGATGAAAAGAAGTCGAGAGACAATATTTACTGAAAATAAATGGATATTGTAAAAATAATTTCTATTTAGAGAAATATCAATATCATAACATTTTTTTCGTACTTCCGGGCCTAAAGTGATAACTTCACTCCCTTGTGACAGGTACTAAAGTGTCACATTTAATCCCTCCGGGATTAAATATTGACGAAACTCCCGGAACGATTAAATCACAAACAAACGAATTTAGGAGATATTTTATTGAAAAATATAATTAATTAGAATGGTAATTTTTTTTTTATTTTTAATAGACGATTCAATATATCCCTCGGCCACGTTGGAGGATTTCCATCCTCCATGTCTCTTCAGCACGTCTATTGTTGCTCCCGAATCAGCTAACAAAGACGCAGATGTGCGTCTAAAACAATGTCCCGTATAAGACCTCGCATTTTCTAATTCCAAGAAAGCTAATATTTGCCGTGGAAATGTACCAAACATGTTTTTTCCTACTACTCGCGTAGTACATTCTTTGTTGATGTATTGAACAAAAAATTTTGAATGAGGTGTCCCTGTTTTTCGCAATACCACATATTTTTGAAATATCACCACAAAACTGATGGCACTGTTTTCTGAATTTTTGATCACAAAATTTCGGTCAATTTTATTTTTGATGTTTCTAATCGCAATTAGGAAGGAATCGCCCAAATCTCTCACATCGTCGATTTCTAAATCAACCAACTCTTTTCCACGACAAGCTCCCGCAACGCCCAAAATAAGTGGAACCTACAAAAAATTCAAAAAAAAGCTAATAATTTTGGAAATTTACTTATATCAATATCTTCTCTAATGTTAATAACCGATTTCAGTATTGAGTAATGTGCCCAGAGAGTTGAGGCACAAACCGCTTTGATTTATCATTGAAGTAGACTAACAGCGCATTTTCAGTAGGTTGTCTCACATTTTTTTAAGCGGCACCACTTTTAAAAGCATCGTACTGCTGCTCGTATAGTTTTCTAGATTTCGGTGGTAACAATTCTTCACCTACTTCGGCTGCTCTTTTATCAATATCAGATACACCTTCTTCACTCATGATACCAATAATTATCAATAACAATGTTTCTTTACAATGACACTAGTAATGACAATGTTTCTAAAGTATAATTGTCACAACGCTATGTTACTATGGTAACTTATTTTAAAGACAGTTTATTAAATGAGTTGAAGAGAGAAAAAACTGATTGAAATTATTGAAATAATCAATAAAATCATACCGGAAGTACGAAATGTATCGTATATTGCGACTGAAGTACATTTAATCCTTCAGGTAAATTATTATTACATAAACTTTACCTTCAGGATTAAATGTACTACTTCAGTCCCGCGGTATATAATATACGATTTTTGAGATTTGTTTATCTCCGATAGTTGCTGGATCTCAATATCATCACAGATTGTAGCAGCTTATAAGATGAACACTCATACCAAATTCGGTTTGATTATCCCTCCTAGTTAAGATTTCATAAAAAATAATACAATTTTTTTCGACAACTTCGAGAGCATCTAACTCAAAATTGAATCTGTATCATATTTATATGAACTTTTCACCTCAAAATATGTTTTACTATAGACTGTTGAAATCATGGTACTAAAAACTGCTCACTTTGGTAAATCCACCGGATAAATTGATTATTCGAAATTCGTTTGCATAACGTATATAAATTTTATTTCAATGGAATTTTTGTTTGATCTTAACTGAAATTTTTCAATTCATATATGTTCGAAATTGAACTAGCACTCTTTGATTTTCGAGATGGAGTTCTTTCTTTATTTCAAGCAGAAATAAATATTTAAAATAAAACTAAAAATATATAGAGGTTACTGATATCTAGGATGTTCATCGTGCCATATAATCACGAAAAGACTCAGAAATTCCATTAATTGATCACAGAAGTTCATGAAATGAATATACGTCATGTTTTCCTGGGAATTATAAATGTTCACATCGATAGACAATACATCGAAGTTTGTGAATTTTTTTTCTCATAGGTCAAGTTTCATTTGATTCACTTATACTTCATGGTTCAAATCATCGAATATAATTTAGTTGGCTTGTGATCCGATTGATGTCAAACCAACAGAAATCGAATGTAATGTCATTATCCTGTATGTGAAGAATTGATCCTCAAAATGCAAATTAGTTTTCAGACTGTTTGTTGTCATAAAGATTATCACTGTCAATGGTAGTTGTACAAAAACAATTCGGCGTACAATCCACAATCTCTCTAATCAATTAGAACATCGAACTGTAACAAAATGGCTTTATATTCAAAATACGAAAGTTTCCCTACTCCTAATCCGTTTTAATAAAATCAGTTTCCGGTACACTCGATATTTCGACCCACTCCTAATTAATTCTTACGATGAAATTCATTACTGAAGTACTTCGAAGCCGTCGGCAGAACAGGGTTTCTGGGAGAATCCGGGGTCCGGGAAGAAACCGCCGACTCATTTGATTCGAATCTAATGAAGCCAACAGATAAATATTCATGTCCTGCAGCTTATTCAGTCATGTAATCCGAAACTCTCAGCTGATTTTTAATTTCGAACTCTTACTCAAAAGCCAATTAGGTTCCACTCGACGAACAGTTCTTCGGAAGTTGGGAGAGAGTCGGGAAGAAAGGGAAATCGTGAACGTGACGAAGAAATTTGAGATGATACCTGTTAATGAAACTTATATTCGTTTCCAATCGCGCTATTTCACAAAGTTCACGAGGTACAGTTCTTGAATTCTCAAGAAAACATATCTCAACTTTTTTAAATTTGAATTGAAAAGAAATAACCAAAAATATTATGTGATGTAGTGAGTACAGGATAGTGTAGGGATGAAGCGGCTCATTTGTCCCGTACACGACGAGGAAATGTAAGAGCTGCTCAATTCTATACAATGTAGGTACCAACTTCAAATGTCCCAATGTGTCAACGTGTTATCGCCAATATGCGTTCCCGTTTAGAATGGTTCCAGTAACGCAACGTTTATCATTTGGATAACATCATCTTTTCCAAATAATTCTTCAATTCATAAGTTAATAATAAACAATAAACTTTTTTATTGCTCACAAATATTTTTTGTGTTATTGGGTCATTTCTGCACAGAGTTCGATTAGGAAAATTTGGACAAAATTTTATCGATTTAATTCCTTTTAACTTCGATTATCTCAAAAATAGTGTACAATTTAGGAAAAGTGATGGGGAATGATTTCATCTCCCAAAATGACTCAAATACGAGATATTGATCTTTAGTTCAAGTGATATTTTTTGCCATACAATTTAACCAATGTGTAGAGTAGTACTGAGAAGAAATATGGATGACTGTTATCAAAAACCTTCTACAAGAGACCATTTCAATTGGTATTGAAATTGCTTTTGATCCCGTAAATGCTCCATCCATCAATTGATTTTCAAGAATAAGCAATTCAATGAGGATTAACGTTTCATTTAGTTGAAAAATAATACTCAGATTCAAATGTATGCTAGTAAAACTCATTCATTGGAAAAACATTATCTATACGTGTGATTTTGATGAAAAGGGCATAAACAAAATCGTTATCAAAACGAAGAGGAGTAAAAAATTACCGCAGATATAGAGAAGTCAAACGTCGAATTTATTCTTATGGCTATCGGGGAATACGAAAAGTTCTCTGAATTTTTATCATATTTCACGGGCTATCGGACTATTCGACAGAACTTAGCAAATTTATTGGTAGGACGGCTATACTCGAAAGTTTCTTGGCTATTAGTTATGGATATTGAAAATGGGACAAGAAGTAGTAGGTGCATTACTGATCGAAAATATTGCAGTAGTGGACTTCCTGGGTCAACAAACGGTAGATTCTTTCAGCATTTTCATTGATAACAGGAAAAGGAACCTAAACGAATTTAAAGTATTTGTATTATTTGTTTTGGAACAATTTAGCATTTTTTGCACTTAAACTTCGAAAAACATGTAGGTTACAAAGTAGCAGTAATGAATTCCAACCACCACAACTATCTGAAGTCAGGTGACGAACGGAATCACGAATATGGCTGAGCTTGTCAGTTGCGATCGCACGATGATACGCCAGCTCTCCAATTGCCGCCAAAAATTTGGACCAATGGGAAGCTCCACGTATAATCGTGCTGTCGGATAAACGGATTCATGTGAACTTAGCATAAGGTGGTTGATCCAGCCGGCCTTATATAAAATAACATACGAAGTAGATAAGCTGAAGGTTTTATAACAGAATATCTTGATGAATTTCGTGAGCTGACACAATCCGTCAAAGGGTTCCGGAGTTATGAGTATATGAATAACTCGAAGAATAGCCACAGAGGATCTATTTGCAACTTGAGATTTGAATGAATAAGAAAAGCTGTCAAGACGATGAATTTAATTTACCAGTCTTCACAAGAAATACAAGAGAATTAGAGGGCACGATCGAGAAAATGCCTTCATAGGCACTAAAAAGCCACATTTGAGTTCGCTGAATCATTTATGCTGAAACACAATTTCAATACATTTTCGAGGCTAGCTGGACTAGTCTGGATTGATGGATTTGTGTCCAGGAATAATGTTTCTGTGCGGAAACCCAAAGTTACAGGCATTAGCAGGTTTACAGCCTCCAACAGAACTAAAGTTCAAGAATTATACAGGTTGCTAGAAAAGCCAATGAAAAAATAAAAATTTTCACTAAAAAGTAACCGGTATATCTGCCACACAATTTCGTATGTGATATAATTAAATATTGTTATATGTTGATCACCATTGCCCAGACAGTGATCACTATTGCGAACTGATGTTGACAATGGTGATCCAACATATCTATTTATATTTGATTGTACCTAAAATAGTCTACTTATGTGATAGAAGTTGATCTCACTTAATAAATAAGAAAGTGAATTAAATAATTAGAATAAAATAGTAAATGATTGATGACCAACATACTTTTATCATTGTTTTGCCTAAGTGATCCTGATTACCGACATATTCCCTATTAATTGAAGGCTGAAATAATTGGACTTCTCAAAGATTCCAAGTTATACAAACTACATCCTCACCGAAGTGGCCTTCCGTCACAGTTCTATATTCCCGAAATCGCTCTTTTTCCACCAAAGCACTGAATTATCCAAATGGATTACCCTTCGACCATTTCCTTTCATCCTGCCTCTTCAAATTTCAATCGAAAATGTTACCACCCAGCCTCGTCGAACTCGGAGTTGCACGCCCCTGTAATTATCACGCCAGTCGATTATCGAAAGGCGTTTTGCGTACGTCGGGGTCGCTGCAGATGTGGATTAGCATAGTGACCGCACATTGCAGTCTCCCGAGGGGGGTCTTTTCCTTCGTGAGACCCAAACGTTCCTTGTTCCGTGGCATACACGCAATCTAATAATAGCGAACAGCGATCAGCGTAAATCAATTCTGATGGGATTATATCGAGACGTGCAATATGAGTGTTTGGGGAAGACTGTATCTCTCTATTGGGTTCGTATTCCGTCGCTAGAATGGGCCATTGTTGGCTCAGCAGGTGTCGGGAACCTGCTGAGGGAAACAAAGATCTTGCTTTATATTGCTTTCTTTGCTAAAATTGGAAGGCTTCCCCTCGTTACTTCACTTTGAGGAGCTACAGGACGTTTCATTGTTTCAAGAACTGTATTTTGCTATTCTGTAAGGTGATGTAGTGGGTATGGCGCTGTAACTTTGAGAATTTACATCGATGCAACGAAGTAGCTTTTCTGTAATTAAAAAACGGCGTAAATTCGGCCACACCTGATATGAATTTAGTTCGACCAAAATGAGGTTATAAGAGCAATATATCGCTACACGATAGCAGAACAAGAAGTCTATTATAGAAGGAATTCAGCACGGATATCGATAATTGATACTACTACGGCTAACGTTCGAGATTACTGAGGTTGTTTGAACTTAAAATCAGATAAATAATTGTGTGAATGTCTTATAATTGGCGGTTTGAAATATAAAAATTTAATCGATTAATAACAAAAATGTTCATCATAATATAATTTCTCGGACTAAAATGAGAGATCTTCAAATAATAATTTCTTTCGCTCAGTCCAAAGAATGATTTCCTCATAATCTTCCTTATGGACTAATTTTTATGAAATTCATTGAGGGAATATGTTGATCTTTGAGGAAATCAAAGTTTTAATAACAGTTTTATTATTGTTATTATATTTTGTTAAAAACTGATAAAGGTGTATAAAACTTTCTCATAAGTCGTTCAATTGGCATTTTGTATTGTTACAGACATTTAAAAAATAAACTTCTACACGACATCTGCATTAATTTTAATTCCAAAAGATGGATCTAGGATGAAAGGACGAAAATTCTACCTTTTGAACGAAAATCATGATAGGAACCTTCAATATACAGTACGGTATTTCAAACCGTTACAAGCCTCAGGTTTGAACATTTTTTTTCAAATAAGAATTTCAAGATTGTGTTTTTCAACTTTCATAAATGTCAATAGTCGAGACTAACAATGAAAACAATTTGTTTTTGTAAATTTTTTTCATTCATCAACATAATCAAATTCTAGGGAGATACAATCGTTTCAACGCTTTTTCAAATTTTTCAATACCATGTCTAAAGAAAAAATTATCTTCCGCTGCAAAATAAGCTGGAGCATTTTTTTTTAATCAGAAAAGAGCCAGTAGTCACTGGGGACTAAATCTGGCGAGTATGGGGGTGGCCAATTCGTTCAATTTTGCCATTGTTTCCATCGACTCGTGACAGGATTTTTTTTTTTCTCTGCATGTCAGGTCGTTTTTTTGCAATTTCCTCCTTCAAACGCACCAGCAAGTCAATATAATAATCACTGTTGATCGATTCACCTTTTTCGAGGTAGTCAATGAAAATCACACCATGCGTATCTCAAAAAACTGATGCCACGACTTTGCCAACTGACTGCTGCGTTTTCGGGCGCTTCGGACGGCTTTCGCCAGCTGTGCGCCACTCAGATGACTGCCGCTTCGACTCTGGATTGTAGTGATGTATCCATGTTTCGTCCATGGACACGTAACGACGCAAGAAATTTTTTTGTTGCGAGTAAATAGCGATAAACAGCTTTCTGAATTATCGACTCGTTGCTGTTTGTGTTCCATCGAAAACAATCGCGGCACCCACTTGGAAAAAACCTTTTTCATGTTCAATTTTTCATGAAGGATAGTAAATACACTTCCATAAGATATCTGTGTCACCTCAGCAATCTCACGGAGCTTCACTTTACGATCTTTCATTATAATTTTTGTCACTTCACTCACATTTTTCGGTGTAACGGTTTCCACAGGTGTACCCGAGCGTTCCGCGTCATTTGCGCAGGTACGACCACATTTAAACTCGGCAAACCACCGATAAATCTTTGCTTTTGATGGACAAGAGTCCGGGTAATATTTTTCAATCCATTGTTTCGCTTGCACGGTGTTTTTACCCATTAAAAACAATGGTTTATCAGAACACGAAACTCGGTTGGTGATCCATGTAGTATTTTAACTCTGTAAAAAGTATAATTCTATAACCTCTACTTGATTATACGAAAATGAAATAACCCGAAGCATGGCATTTAGAGTCAAATCACTTTATATCTTGTTTATACTCTATTCTAGCCCGGAAAAAATGTCAGTAGTAGAAATTCCTTCCAATAATCATTTTATTTTCGAAAGAAATTCTTTACTAATCAAAACATTCTTGATTTTACTATTTTTACAGATAGTACTGATATACAGCCATTATTTTCACCAGAAAATACTGCAAATGGCTGGCGAAACGTAACAGTTAAAAAAATATTAAAAATGTAGTAATTCTTTCTACTGGCTATAATACCCAAAAGTTTTTTATTAAAAAGAAATATGATCTATATTTTATAATAATGAAAACTTTAACAACGCTACGTGACGATAGTTGTTGCTATAATTTGTGTTGATTTTACACTTGATCAAACGAAACGTATAGATTACCACAACCGACATGCCAACGACATCACTCAGTCTTCAGAAGAAAGCTACATCCAACTAATGCCAACGTTTCGTAGATATATTTCTACTTCTTCAGAGCAAAGTCGAACTTATGTTTTACACACAAAGGATCTTAATATTAGTTTTTTGAGCAAATTGAAAAGGAACTTATGGGGAAACTTCGGAAAACTCTGTCTAGAATGTTTTTTAGACAAATTGCAAAACATCACAATAACGTGTTACGGTCAATGAGTGTTCCGAAACTTCCGAATGCTTTCCTCAAAATTCCATGAAAAATCAACCTAATATGTATCTACAAGGAAATGATCTATCAGAACATATTACCAAGAAAATTTCAAATTATAAATAATCTCAAGAAATTCAGAATTACAGTTAAAAAATTTTTGACTGATTTAGAACCGTACACAGTAACGGAATATCTTACGGCCGATTTTCAGATCTGAGGGTTCTCATCCACCAATTATGGACGATTTCCTTTTCCAATGTGCATTTGATTATGGAAATAAAAGGTATTATTATTATTATATTATTATAGATAAAAATCACTGAAGAGAAATTGAAAAAAAAGTTACATGAGCAATTTCAAATATCCAGGAATTTTAATTTTGTTTTAGTAAAATTTCCGTCTTTCGATTACAGTTTTTGGTTTTTTCTCTTTAAGTAAACAACGTCTTTCCCATAACTGTCTTATTTGAAAGCAAGAAAGATATACTTTGAATTCACACTAAAAAGCCTGTGATTTCTAGAAGTGAGTTCGTCAAATAAAATGATGGGGTAACTTGTGAGAAATCTTATTTAATTCCATGGGTTTCAGCAACACTGAGTTAGAATGAAAATTTAAGAATTTTCTTACAGTTCCTGTACTTTTCCAAATACATCTTCTTTGAAAATTTTCTTGGAAAAATCCCAATTAATCTTTCTGCATGAGTTCTTCAATCATAACAGACCAGTTCCTTCTGATACAAGCTAACAAACTCATTGTTCCACGTGCAAAAATTTGTTTCACTGAATAAAAATCGAAATGCTCACTCTGTCGAATATATTAGTTTCACAATACTTTTGCTATTGAATCATTCTGCTAATTGAAAATTTCGGGTAGTGGGCGAGGACCATTGAAGATTTCCAGTCCATCTAACGACAATTCCGAGGTACATGCTAGGAGTGGATTCCGTTTTTTAGCGCTCACAATTACATCTGTCTTCGAGAGAGGCTCGAAAAAGGAACACGAACGAAAAACGACTCGGACATTCGAAAGGATTTTTAATTTCATTGTTCAACAAATTGCTCGTCAGCGCTCGGTAATCACTTCAGTAATTATCTCAACTCCTTTGTCTCCATGAATGCCGTCACTATTGATTCCGATGAAACTGAAGTTATGTGCCCCCTGGTGCTTCATTAATTTGATTCGAGATTCGATCTGTGATTGGAATCTCTAGAACTGTCTCCGGAATTAGCGATTGCTGTATGTTGTTTTCCCATTTCAGGTGATATAAAAGGTATACAAAAATATTATCGGGTATTTGTAGGTTCGCAAAAAATCAAACTTCTGTATTAAGAAAAAATTATAAAAAATTTTATAATTAATTGTAAAATTAGTTGGAGATGAAGTGATCTTCTCGATGACCGAAACAATAGTTCTTCTAATCGGTATCGCTGTTCTACTACAAGGTGTCCAGACAGGACATATTCGGAATGGTGGGCGTCTAAAAGGAGCAGAGAGGGGTTCGTGGCGTCCGCCATTTTGTGTAGTTTTAGTCACGCTGGAACAGAACTCGGGGACGCATCGCGCATTCTGCTTTCGAGCGTATTATCATAATGGTAATTCAATAGTGACTGCTGAACGTCTCTATCGTGCGGATAATCGTACACGCCACTCGCCAAGTGACAATAGCATCAGAAAATGGATCAGGATGTTCGAGAATACAGGTGCGACATTTAAAAAGCAAAACTCTGGTCGTCCTCGTTCAGTTCACGATGAAGAAACAATTGAAGAAGTTGAGGCGTCGGTTCGTCAAAATCTGTCCTTATCCTTCGAAAGCGAAGACAAGCGTTGAACATCAAAACATCGTCTTTACATTCGATTTCAAAGAAAGACTTACATTTAAAAGCCTATAAATATCAATTGGTTAAAGAATTGAAGGATGCGGACTATGCAAAACTGACTTTTGCAAACGAAATGATACAACGATTCAACAACTTTAACAACATACTGTTTAGTGACTAAGCATATTTTCACCTGAATGGTCATGTTAATAAGAAGAATAAGAATCGGTACTTGGCAGTGGAGAGTCCGACACGAAAGTCGTATATAGCTAGCAAGAATAAAGTCCAAGTTATCAGTCAATGCCGACATCTCTTTACGTAAATATCGGAAAATTTCCCAAATATGAGCAGGAATATCATCTGAATCATGATTTCCTAGAAAAGTGGTCCAGCTTCATAGCATGACTACTCTACTTGGGAGATTGGCAATGTCTCCCCTTGCACGGATATATCGTTCTCTAGGAATTCGTACATAGTATAGACATATGCTTTTTTTCGACCCTCGAATAATTCGAAAATTCTTAATTTTGCAATAAAAATGATCTCACAATAGAGAAAAAGTCAGTAAAAAATTCCTCAGATCCATGTGAATCCTCCTTGGAGTAAAACCTGAAGCCAAAATTCTCGAGTGAAATTATGCTCGTAATCATTGTGAAAAAACGGATGAACACTTGCTGAATACACTGTTTTTATCCCCCTTTCATTAGGAGTGGAATCCATTGAAGTTTTCACCGTTTTTTCTTGAGAATTCGTTTAACAAATATAACTGAATAGAAACATAATTCGGCAAGTTATTTAATTTCAAGAGGAAGTGCAAATAACTTTAGACTCCTGAAGTGAGGGGCATAGAGAGAGCAAAGCTTCGAAATGGAAAATTCAACGGCCCATGGATTCCTCAAGTCCTTCTTTCGTTTGCCTAAGAGGATTTATTGAAGCGTCGGAAATATGTAAAAATAAAAGCAGAGGAATGGTCTAATTAACTTCTTTCATTCGATGGGGCTAACCGCTGCTGACTCAGTAAAAAAAACATGCTAAGTGAGTTTCTTCTTTATCTTTGTTGTTTGCTGGCCTCTGTGATGCTTTGAGCTAGTTCATTATTCTCCAGTTCTTTGAGGTACAATAGGGGTTCATTATAAGGAAGCATTATTCCGAAATGAATTTCAGTTGGTCAGGAAGGAGAAAATTCTGCGCTGAAAATTAAGAAATATAATCGATTTTGGTCCAGTCGCATTTTCAATATTCCATTTACCAGTTTTCGGGAACCTCTCCCGTTCGAAAGTTATAACTTCTATTCCTAGATATAAGCTGATTGAAAAAAGAAACACTACTTGTCATAAGATTTGGTGACCAAGTGAAGATTTTGCTGACGACAAGATATTTTTGAGCATATTTACATTGATCAGTATATGTATATCAGGTGACCCAAGGTGCGTGGCCTATTATTAAATTATTATGGAAACTACTCATGCAGAATGTTTAAAATTTTGTAGATCAATATAGGTAAGGTTACCCAAAGTACATTTCTGAAATATTTTTAAATTTCCAGTGTGGCAAGATGTATGGAAATGTGGCAACAGCTTTGTTATTTTAAATGGGTAACCCCTATTTCTATTTTTTTATTCTCCATAAAAAATTAAATTATATCATTTTACTTTTATATATTTATACTAGACGATTTTTGAGTTACAAATCTGAAAATTTTAAATCAAATTTGATAATCACGAAAATGGACCTATTCGAGGTTTAAGTTCGAAATTTGCATGACCTTAACCTTAAATAATCACATCAGGGTCGAAAATTTATAAAACCAAAACAAATTATAGTAGGATTAAATCTGTTAAAAAAAAACTAAAATAACAAAAATGAAAGGAAATATAATTTACGGGTGATTTGAGTTTGGAAAGTGAATGTGAGGGAGTTTTTGTGTCATGGCCTGAAAAGCCCTGGGCGCTACACATAGGTGGCGCTAGTTTTATTGTAATAGACTTTTTCAGTCAATACTAACCTTGAAAAGACAGCTGTTAAAATTTCAGGATATTCTATTCAATAGTTTATGAGTTATTATGCTAAAGTGACGCTACAACAGTTATTCTCAAAACAGTGGATCAAAAACAATACCGTTCAAGCGAAGCAATGCCTTGAAAAGTGTTGAGGGGAGTCCACTTCATCATAAATAACTATAAAACGTTGGTTTGCTGACTTCAAGCGTGGTCGTGGAGATACCGATGATGCAGAACTTAGTGGACGTTCAAATAAGGCGGTAATACCAGAAATCGTTTTGACTGATCTAAAAGTGTTGCGTGACCCAGCTGATATCGTAAAGACATCAAAAGTTGGCTTCATATTGCATGAGCATTTGATGATAAAAGTAGTGGGTGCCATGTTTCCTCGCTGTTGACCAAAGACGAGAACGTGTTAATGATTCTAAGAAGGGTTTGGCTATGATTAAACGTAAAACACCGGAAATTTCGCGTTGATATGTGACCATGGATGAATCATGGATCAATCACTTCATTCCGGAATCAAAACGATCGTCATCTGAGTGGACAGCAACTGGTGAACCTTGTCCAAAGGACCCGAAAGCACAACAATCGTCTGGAAAGATTATGGCCTCGGTATTTTGGTATGTGAATGGTGTAATATTCATCGACTATCTGGAGAAAATAAATACCATTAACAGTGAGAATTATGTAGCGTTATTGGAGTGTTAGAAGGCCAAAATTCCAAAGAAATCTGAAGAAGAATTCTGTTTCATCAAGATAACACACCATGTCACGAGTAAATCAAAACAATGGCAAAACTTCAGGAATTGAACTTCGAATTGCTCTCACAGTCGCCAGATTTGACTGCCTGCGACTTTTCAGTCCATATGTTTAATTCAAAAGTAAAAGTAAGTGAACAGAAGATAACGGGTCATCGAAATGTGACGCCTAGATGTCAGCACTATATAATTTTTACACGTGACATTTTTTCAAATGACATAAGCCATTTTGTTTTGTTAGAAGGTAGTACAGATTTAACCATGGACAGGTACACATTGCAACAACGCGTTTACATCATTCAGTCATTATGAAAATGGGCGTTCTTTGAAAAATTCCCATCGTAAAATTTGTGATTATTTTGGTGTAAATAATCGGCCAAATCAATCTTCAATTTAAAGATTAGTGAAAAAATTCGAAGAAACTGGTTGTGTTACTAATAAACCAAATATTGTAAGACCAAAAACTGTACGCACAAATGAAAATATTGCTGCTGTTTGTGAAAGTGTTGAAAATGAACCGACATCATCAATTTCGCGACGATTTCGCAAGAATTGGGCACATCTTATGGCTCCTTATTGAGGATTTTGCATAAAGTTTTGCATTTACACGCTTATATAATTTAATTAACCCAGAAATTGAAAAAAAGAGACCATTTACAACGTCGTAATTTCGCTAGTTAGATTTCAAGCAAAATTTTGTTTAGTGACGAAGCTGATTTCACAATGGATGGATTCGTCAATAAGCAAAATGTTTTGAAAAGTCGAGTGCATGCTAACAAGCCATAAACAATTAATGATCTAAAGAACAACATTCAAGTTGCAATTCGTGAAATAACACCAGCAACATGTCGGAAAGTCATTGAAAATATTATAGTTTTTGTTTTATGTCAAAGAAACATATAGGCGCGTTTTTGGTATTACCTGATATTTTCAGTCCTTTGATTTTTATTCTCGAATCGATCTGCCTGACCCATGCCATTTTGAAGTGTTAGTAACGTTGATATGTGACCATGGATGAATCATGGATCAATCACTTCATTCCGGAATCAAAACGATCGTCATCTGAGTGGACAGCAACTGGTGAACCTTGTCCAAAGGACCCGAAAGCACAACAATCGTCTGGAAAGATTATGGCCTCGGTATTTTGGTATGTGAATGGTGTAATATTCATCGACTATCTGGAGAAAATAAATACCATTAACAGTGAGAATTATGTAGCGTTATTGGAGTGTTAGAAGGCCAAAATTCCAAAGAAATCTGAAGAAGAATTCTGTTTCATCAAGATAACACACCATGTCACGAGTAAATCAAAACAATGGCAAAACTTCAGGAATTGAACTTTGCTCTCTCGCCAGATTTGACTGCCTGCGACTTTTCAGTCCTATGTTTAATTCAAAAGTAAAAGTAAGTGAACAGAAGATAACGGGTCATCGAAATGTGACGCCTAGATGTCAGCACTATATAATTTTTACACGTGACATTTTTTTCAAATGACATAAGCCATTTTGTTTTGTTAGAAGGTAGTACAGATTTAACCATGGACAGGTACACATTGCAACAACGCGTTTACATCATTCAGTCATTATGAAAATGGGCGTTCTTTGAAAAATTCCCATCTTAAAATTTGTGATTATTTTGCTTTTGAATCGGCCAAATAATCTTCAATTTAAAGATTAGCTGAAAAATTCGAAGAAACTGGTTGTGCAAATAAACCAAATATTGTAAGACCAAAACTGTACGCACAAAATGAAAATATTGCTGCTGTTTGTGAAAGTGTTGAAAATGAACCGAAATCATCAATTTCGCGACGATTTAAAGATATTGGGCACATCTATGGCTAAATAGGATTTTGAAAGTTTATTTACACGATTATATAATTTAATTAACCTAGAAATTGAAAAAAAAGACCATTTAGAACGTCGTAATTTCGCTATTTAGATTTCAAGCAAAATTTTGTTTAGGGACAAAGCTGATTTCACAATGGATGGATTCGTCAATAAGCAAAATGTTTGGAAAAGTCGAGTGCATGCTAACAAGCCATAAACAATTAATGATCTAAAGAACAACATTCAAGTTGCAATTCGTGAAATAACACCAGCAACATGTCGGAAAGTCATTGAAAATATAATAGTTTTTGTTTTATGTCAAAGAAACATATAGGCGCGTTTTTGGATTACCTGATATTTTCAGTCCTTTGATTTTTATTCTCGAATCGATCTGCCTGATCGATACCATTTTGAAGTGTTAGTAACCTAGCAATTTCATTCTATTCGTTCATACGCTCAAACGCAAAACTTTTTGAGCAATAATTGTCCGGCAACACGAATGAAGCAATCTAACGTAATGAATGGAGCAATATGGAGCAATTTTGTAAAATTGAGAAATCAATATTGCTCAAAATTATTCCATATTGGTATGGCCATATGGCCATATGCCATCACCATATCAGCATACTCGGCGTTGGTGAAATTAGGCATATCAACAACCAAAATTGAAACAACAGTAGCAAAAAGTCGATAAAAGTAACAAAAACAAAAAAATACAAATTTAAAAAACTGAACAACGCGGCACAGACACTTCCAACAGCAGAGACAGTTAAATATCGAATGACGGTAGGGTCAAGTCAACGGCGAAAACCCAATCCAACCTAAGGACAGAAATTTTAGACACGCGTATAAAACGGACAGGTAAAATTTCCTTGCTCGCTGTGTTTTGTCGAAATCCGTTCTTTTATTTAGGTGCGACTTACTTCACTCTTCTGACTAAAGCCTTATTTGCAGTATTATTTTTTTTATTGACTTACGTAAATAGCATATGGTTAGCAACGTTATAAACCAAAGAACATTTTAAAATAAAACTAAGTTTGTAATAGCTGTAACTTTTTTTTAAATTTCAATAGGAGTGGAGATGTTTTCATACTTTCATATTTTTTTTTAATAAAAGGCCCACGTGTTAATTTTGTGGTGTTATCTGTAACAATAAATACGTTTTTTTCAAACACAAACTCATGTAGATTTAATACAATAAAAAAATTGCATGTAAAAGCACCCGCAAAAAAAGTTATGGGGCTTCGAAGGGTACATTTTGGGTAATTTAGAAAAACCTAATAAAAAAATCATACCTCCGTAACCGTAATACTAAGGACCCAGGTTCCAAGACTGAAAAGGTAACAAATGACCCTACCAACGCCCCAAAAAAATTTGACGGTCCATGTGCCGAGCACCCTGTATAACATATTGCTTCTTGTCACTGATAAGAATTAGCGTTTATCCAACCGGTCAAGATATCCACGTCAATTTGTTCTCTATTTTGTATATACGGGGTGGGGCATATCCAGATGCTCTAGCACTACAACTTTTAAACCCTAGAAGATGGAGAAAATCTGATACCCCATTCTCGCTCTTTTTTCCCATCTTCATTGAAACATCCAGTAGATCCAGCGCTGAAATCAGCACATGAGCTGTCTCCTCTACATCCGATTGATACACATTAATAATACTCCGTGTATTGAACCCCCGTAATTATTTCCAGCCCCAAGGTGATAATACTGCTGTGTGATTTCCGCCCAAGAGAAAGGAACTTCTGTAAACATGCGAGTGTTGCGAACGACGCTACATCGCCTATAACAGCAGATAATGAGCTCTACTAAATCAAGTTGAGACGAAACACAGAAGCATTTATTGTTATCCCCCAATTAAGTGCATCCCACATCTCCACAGAGAGGAATACATGCGAGCGGTGAGATCTGTCGTCGTCATTACGAACATACAAACGGACTGTTTAGTTCTTATCTGCCTGGGATCAGTTTTCCGAGGACTGTTCAAGATGCGGCCTGTCCGCTCCAGTTTATGTGCCTGTCGCACTGAGGATAATGGGATAAAAAATTCGGATGCGCAAAAATGGATGTTATAATTAGTCGGATGTCTTCAGCCTAAAATGCTTTGTAATGACGAAATGTATCATGAAATGGTCTGTGTGTGTTCGTTTCGGTCTGTTGAGTTGGATATCTTGCGTCTCCGAGCTAATTATGACTAAGTAGGGTAAGAGCAGTCGCATTTGTAAAAAAGCTTTATGCTAAGACAGTCATTGGTCGTTGTTGTGATTGTTTTTTGGCATACAGATGAGTTATTCGATGAAAATTCATTTCCAGCCTCTATATCAAAGAACATACTCTGAAAATGCATACATAACAATTCCCTACTTAGGAATTCCTTAAGATTTATAGTCTATCTAGCAGGCTGGTATGAATCTACCACGACTCGACAGCAATTTCTGATCGTCAAATCTTACAACTTATTTCAAATGTGAGTCCGCAAACAAGAAATAGTGCGCGGCGGCTGTGACACGACAGGCAAATCTTTTATTTGAAAAAACTGATTTTTGCGCTCTTCTTCTAGTTATACAGCGTGTTATTGTTGTGCCCAAATGTCTTTAATTCTCGAATATCGAGACTGAAATGGTCTCAATCGATTATGATTTACTTTTCGATAAAGAATACACGGTTTGAGGTTGTCCGCCCGGCCGGCCAGCCGTATACCTACTCTCTATCATCCAAAGGAGATGAGCTAGAATTTTTTTTTTCAGAATCTGATATCTCGGTCGAAAACGTTCAAATTTGACCCTGCTACTTGGGTATGTCCGTCCGGCCATGAATTCAATCTCGCAAAAGAGATAAGCTAGAGATTTCATATTTTCAGAATAGATTAGCTGTCCAAATATCTCGGTCAAGTTTGCTGTTGGGCCACATTCGTCCAATTGTTCATCCTCTGTTTATGTTATGTTATGGTTAAACAGGGTGTCCCGGAAAATGTCTCTGATTCAGATAGAATATTAAAAAATAAGATGACAAGCTATCTACGGAGGTACGGCCTCCGAAAGGTCTCCACTGGTAATCAATTTTCTTGAATAACTTTTAAACTACTTAATATAATTTAAGGAAAATTTAATACGATAAACAGTAATAAGGACCTCTCAAGATACTGCCCTTAAAACAGAATTAGCTTGTTTAGTTCATCAGGGCGGACAAAATGTGTATCCTATTATCAAATTAAATTTACCAAGATATTCAAACTTCATTAAATTATCAACCTGTCAACAAAATTTAAAATGTCAATGCAAAAAATTTATTTATTTTATAGGTTCCATAGAAACGTTTGTAAATAAATGCATTTTTGGCGCTCTTGTTCACCCGAACAGAGTGCCTATCATTTTGCCCGAATGTCTGTAATTTTGGAATATCGCGCCGAAAATGGTCTCAATCGATTGGGTTCGACTCCCTGAAGAAGAATTCGTGGCGAAAGCTGAGTCTGTCCGGCCGGCCGTATCCTCTCTAGCATCCAAAAGGAATCAGCTAGAGTTTTCATATTTTCAGAATAGGTTAATTGTCCAAATATCTCGGTCAAGTTCGTTATTGGGCCAAATCCATCGGATGGTTCAGTAGTTATGAGCGTCTGAAATTTTGTTTCCTCAATAACTACTAGAATATCCATCCGATCAAGTTGATACTTGGAATGTTATTGAGGGAGGCTGAAACGAAACGACTTGCAAAATTTCGCAGAAATCGTCAAGCTGGAAAATTTTTAAAAAATTCCCAAAAAAATTTTTCAATACTCAATATCTCCTAAGACTTCATTTAGATTTAAATAAAAATTCGTATTCTTACTCATCCTTAAATTTCATTGTCGTAGCTTTCCTTCTTCTGAAGATATGATCATTTTTTTCATTTACTCAAGAGAAAAATAAAAATGTCATGAAGTCCGAGCTTTGTCATTGAAAGATTTGCCATCACAGATCGATATTCGTTTGACAACTTGCGCACCTAGATATCAGTGTCAGTTGGCGTAATATCAATCAAAATTTTCATAGAATTCATCTATGAATTCTATGAATTGAATTGAATCTAGAATTCGATGTCGATGGCGTTGTCAAAATTCAGAAAAGCACAGATGTAATATTAATCAAAAAATTTTTTATCATAGAGAAAGATTTAGTAGAAGCATAGAACAAAATTTGGTAAAAATTATGAGTAGTTATTTTCAAATTGAGATAAAGGTTTGTTTATTCATTAGGCTTTCATATTTACATCACATTGTCCCATAGTACGGAAAGAGACTATTGTTCACCCGATCAGAGAGCTTATAGATTTGTTAAGGTTTGAATATTTACTAGCAGTTAGAGTAATCCGGAAATGGAGACAAAACAGTTCAATTTAAAAAATTGACGGTGATATCATTACTCGAAAATAATTCACGCTGTATATTAGATTATTATTTTAAAATAAGGTAAATTAAAATAAAAATCGATGTGTTTCAAGATTATTTCTTAAAATGATCTGATTAGCTAAAAATGAATTTGTTCCATACTTAACGGATACAATTTTAATGTACTATGTAATTCGAAATGTCATTCAAACCGTTCTTGTAAAAATAAGTAACGTACCTATGTAAAGTACACAAAAGTTCGGAAAAACCCGTCGTTTGTATTCAATTGTAGTTTCAATAATTAAATTGTTTCTAATAAAGTAATTAAAAGAGTTATAAATTCAAGTTTGTTTTGTTCTCCACAATAAGTTGATATGTAGAAAATAAATTGAAATTCATTTGTTTAATGAAGAAGCTTTTTCATTCATGCTTTTATATATTATATGCTCGACAATATATGTTTATTAGTGTAACTTTCTTCCTATAACTGAAAAATAATTATAAGAAATTTAATATTGTTGAGATGATTCGGCAAGAAAAACCGAACCCATCTTTGGTATCCAATTGTAGTTGTCAATAATTGAATTGTATTTCAATTTTCAACTTTGTTTTATGAGGGACAATATAAATTTTATCCTACGCAGGTAGAAAGCGGTAAATAATACAAGTCGAACATTAAGAACGCGTTGTGAGCGTTGAACAATTGACAAAATGCGTTCCGGCTATTTAACAATTACCAGAACGCGTTGCGAGCGTTTAAAAACAGCCAAAACGCGTTCTGTGCGTTCGAAGGCAGCCAGAACGCGATGTAGTCGTTTTTTCCGGCCACTGAGCGTTTTCGGTCTTCGGGCTTAACATATATACGGGGTGGGGCATATTCAGATGCTTTAGCACTACAACTTTTAAACCCTAGAAGATGGAGAAAATCTGATACCCCATTCTCGCTCTTTTTTCCCATCTTCATTGAAACATCCAGTAGATCCAGCGCTGAAATCAGCACATGAGCTGTCTCCTCTACATCCGATTGATACACATTAATAATACTCCGTGTATTGAACCCCCGTAATTATTTCCAGCCCCAAGGTGATAATACTGCTGTGTGATTTCCGCCCAAGAGAAAGGAACTTCTGTAAACATGCGAGTGTTGCGAACGACGCTACATCGCCTATAACAGCAGATAATGAGCTCTACTAAATCAAGTTGAGACGAAACACAGAAGCATTTATTGTTATCCCCCAATTAAGTGCATCCCACATCTCCACAGAGAGGAATACATGCGAGCGGTGAGATCTGTCGTCGTCATTACGAACATACAAACGGACTGTTTAGTTCTTATCTGCCTGGGATCAGTTTTCCGAGGAATGTTCGAGATGCGGCCTGTCCGCTCCAGTTTATGTGCCTGTCGCACTGAGGATAATGGGATAAAAAATTCGGATGCGCAAAAATGGATGTTATAATTAGTCGGATGTCTTCAGCCTAAAATGCTTTGTAATGACGAAATGTATCGTGAAATGGTCTGTGTGTGTTCGTTTCGGTCTGTTGAGTTGGATATCTTGCGTCTCCGAGCTAATTATGACTAAGTAGGGTAAGAGCAGTCGCATTTGTAAAAAAGCTTTATGCTAAGACAGTCATTGGTCGTTGTTGTGATTGTTTTTTGGCATACAGATGAGTCATTCATTCATTTCCAGCGTCTATATCAAAGAACATTTTCTGAAAATGCATACATAATAATTCCCTACTTAGGAATTCCTTAAGATTTATAGTCTATCTAGCAGGCTGGTATGAATCTACCACGACTCGACAGCAATTTCTGATCGTCGAATCTTACAACTTATTTCATGTCATGTGAGTCCGCAAACAAGAAATAGTGCGCGGCGGCTGTGACACGACAGGCAAATTTTTTATTTCAAAAAACTGATTTTTGCGCTCTTCTTCCAGTTAAACAGCGTGTTATTGTTGTGCCCAAATGTCTTTAATTCTCGAATATCGAGCCTGAAATGGTCTCAATCGATTGAGATTTACTTTTCGATAAAGAATACACGGTTTGAGGGTGTCCGCCCGGCCGGCCAGCCGTATACTCTCTATCATCCAAAGGAGATGAGTTAGAATTTTCATATTTTCAAAATCTGATATCTTGGTCAAAAACGTTCAAATACGACCCTGCTTTCAAATTTGGGTATGTCCGTCCGGCCATGAATTCAATATTCCAAAAGAGATAAGCTAGAGATTTCATATTTTCAGAATAGATTAGCTGTCCAAATATCTCGGTCAAGTTCGCTGTTGGGCCACATTCGTCCAATTGTTCATCCTCTGAAATTTGGTTTCCTCTATAATATTTAAGCAGTTTTATGGTTATACAGGGTGTCCCGGAAAATGTCTCTGATTCAGATAGAACATTAAGAAATAAGATGACAAGTTTCCATAATTTTTTTCCTAGCAGCCCTACCTACGGAGATACGGCCTCAAAAGGAATTCACTGGTAATCAATTTTCTTGAACAATTTTTAAACTACTTAATAAAATTTAAGAAAAATTTGATACGATAAATAGTAATAAGGACCCTCAAGATATTGCCCTTAAAACAAAATTAGCTTGTTTAGTTCATCAGGGCGGACAAAATGTGTATCCCATTATCAAATTAAATTTACCAAGATATTCAAACTTCATTAAATTATCAACGTGTCAACAAAAATTGAAATGTCAATGCAAAAATTCATTTATTTTATAGGTTCCATAGTACCGTTTGTAAAAAAATGCATTTTTAATACTGATAACATTTTTTTTAATGAAAATAAAATATTATTTCTCTGAATTTTTTTTCTCGAAAACGGTTGATTTTATCAGCAATGAACATGTGTACCTTTTCTTTAGCTTAATAGTCAAAGTATTCGAATTTATTTTTTTTTACTCCTCATCAGTTGAAAATGTAAGCAATAAATTGTACAACCTAGGCCACCCCTGATAAACTAAACAAGCTAATTATGTTTTAAGGGCAGTATTTTAAGAGGTCCTTACTACTGCTTATCGTATTAAATTTTCATGAAATTACATTAAGTAGTTTAAATGTTATTCAAGAAATATTACCAGTAGCGTCTTTTAAGAGGCCGTATCTCCGTAGGAAGGGGCGCTAGGAAAAAAATTTATGGGAATCTGTCATCTAATTTTTAATGTTCTATCTGAATCCGAGAGATCTCCCACATTTTCTTGGACACCCTGTATATGTCCGAATCATGTAGCATTCTCATATAAATACAAGGAAGAAGGAAATTCTTGTCACATCTCACAATTTGTCAAACACAAAAACATAGACCAATATCGATTATTCCAAACGAGGCCGCCATAAATAAATTTCCGACAAAAATAAATTTTGTGGATCCATGTAACGGAAACAAAAGTTTTGGGACTTTTTTAATCTCTCATATCATAAAGATTTCCTCGATATTTTGGAAACTTTATTTTTTTATATACATTCAAATATCCTCAAAGTATCAAATTGGTGGGATAGTTATTCCAAGAGTTATTGAGGAAACCTAATTGCAGTTGATCATGAACTGCTGCACTAGTCGACGGATTTGTCTGATAACGAACTCTACCTAGATTTGGGAAACCTATGTTGGAGATATGGAAACTCCAGACTATAAGGCCCGCCGGTCAGATGTACTCAAATTGGACCACATATGGTTCATTAGGAAGTCGAGCCCTATCGACTTGGTTATCGAAAATACAGAAATTTGGCCAAAACGCTTGCAGAATGTTCTCCTAGTTTTCTTAACTAAAACAAGAGGTATTTTAACAGCATACATTTATGCACGACATTTCAATCTTGTGACATTGACAGTTAAGGAGTGAAATATTTTTTGATCTATCAAATTTTAAAGAACATATCTTCTTTGATATGAATATTGGGCAATGAGTTTATTCATCGAACTATACTAATTTTTGCATGGACTACCTCCAGAGCTCGGAACGCATTTTTGTCTCACACTATATAGAATTATTTCAAGATTGGGTCACCCTGAAATTCAATTTGTGTAGATAACTAAGGAATAAAATATGGAAAAGTTCATAGATGTCAGCGAGTATTGAGTAATCAATACAAATCCAAAAAAAGATTTAATTTCGTAATAGTATATTCCAAAACAAGTGGCAGAATGGGCACCTATTCCAGCACGAATGCGAAATGCATGAGTGTTGTTCGAATTTTAGAATAATTCAATTCGTGAGTTGAGTATGTCTGAAGAAATGGATTTAACACCACCAGAATTGAGAGCAATTGCCAATAATGTTTCAAATAAACTTAAACCACAAAAATCCAGTATGAAAGAGAAGAAATTGTCAGTAGTTTAATTTACATCGACAATGTGAAATTTGATACATTTTTATAGCTGCAAACTTCTTTGGGAATAAACGATTAAGAAATAATCTGTAACACCAACTTAGAAAATTCACCATCTTAGGATACTAGATACGTTATTAACAATTCTATTTATTTCTCATTACTCATTAAGTCACTAAAACTTTATTCCCATATTCGCAATTTTCTTATAGCACTCTTCATATTGCATCTCACTAGCTATCTTGTAGAATTTATTGTACTATATGTATTCATCTTAGGATAAGAAAAATTTTCTTGGATGGATGTGTATTCATCTCTTGATTAGAAAAATGCCCTTGCATCCTAAAACATTTTTTTTCACACATGAATGTAACTACCTAACCAGTAGATCAGACCTTAAAGAATTTTCTTTTATTCGACATGCAGGATGATTCAAAATTTGAGAGAAGCAAATCTCTATTACCATTTTTCTCAACGAATATAAGGTTTTTCTTCTCAAAAATTTTTTCACTACCTACATGGTTTGATTTTGACAATTGACATGCAATGGACGCGTGTTGACATTCGAAAGGATAGGATGCCAGTGTTGTCAAAAATTCAAATCAGCACTGAAAACCATCAAATTTATACTAACAATTTTTAAATCCCTCATGAATGCCCTCGTAAATGCCTAAAATTGATCTTAAACATAATTCTTAAACATTTACGAATTGTCGATAATTTATTTTTTCATCTTGAACTAAATATATATGCTACCAAATTGCTGCAATTAGATATTCAAATTTCCTAACTGAACAAACAACGTGAAATCAAAGGAGTTAATCAATTAGAGCTCATATCCCATTAAAAATGTCTGATAGTATTGGAACACAGATCGGAAGTTGTTGTCTGGAATCGGCTCATCACTTAAGATAAGTATCTAAATTTAGCCATCGTGAAAGGGTAATAAATAACAATTTTTACCTATAATGAATCATTGCCGCTGGAGTCGATACTTATTAGCACAATTACTATGCACAGGGGCGAACATTGCTTTATGTTTCCAACTTTAAATATAGGGATCGTGAGGAAGACAAGAAAACAGGTTCTGAAATTTTTCGTATTTATGGCCATAGTTCGAACTCTCTAATTTGCTGTATTCTCGGAACTCGTGTAGTCTGTATATGTGTGTGTATAATGAAAAAACTTACGCGTCTGAACTAGCCTTAGGAGTTGACCTAAGGCAACTGTCACGTGAAAGACGATACTCGGCTGCTGCAGAGTTTAAAGTATACCTCTTGCGAGAACAACTCTGTGGATATTTCTAAGATTGTTTGAGACCTTCTCAGAACATGAAATTCACAATTATTTAAGATGACGCTGAAATTATAGCGAGAACACTGATATTCTTCTTCGCTATCTTGGAAAAGATCAAATTGACATAACTCTTCGTTGTACGAGGGTTGCCTTTTCTGTTTCGGGATCAGAGAATAAAAGCATTAATTAATCATTGAAAATCATTCAAAATCGCGTTATTGTTTTTCGAAAGATTCCCCATTAAGATCTATACACTTTTGTATGCGTTTCAACCAATTGTCGGAGCCCTTTTGCCACTCCGATTGAGGTATCACCAAAACATGCACTGTGAACGCATCAACCGATTATTCAGGTGTCGAAAATCGTTGACCTCACTTAGAATTGATTGTTCTAGTGGTACGATTGCGACATCTCCAGTTTTTCCGAAAAAACATGCGAACATTTGCTTGGAAGTGCTTCGTGCGCGAGCAATTTTTGTTGGATTTGGCTCATCTCGACACACCCATATAGTCAACTGCTCATTACTTTCGGTCTTATACGCATAAATCCACGATTCATGTTATAGACGTGCTTCGAAGCACCGCGATCATATTTTTGGAGCATTTATTTCGATCAATCAATACTAGCCTTGATAGAGATTCATGGCTAAAAATTAAATTACGTTCATCGATGCACTGTTGTTGAATTAAGCCACGTCGAAAGTTGTAAAAATATTCGCTCGTAAATGTTTACGATTCAATTCCATTTTTTGGTCGAGATGAATCTTTTGAGTTACTGTAAACAACACAAATAGCGCTCGTATGTCAAAACGTTCTGACTACGTATAACCTCAAAAATGTTAAGCTTTACGGTAGAGCTGTCAGATGGCAGATTGCAACTCTAGGGTTTCCCAAACCCGAAATATAAAAGGCAACCCTCGTATAAAATCTGCTTCAGGATCACCTGTTTAAATTATTTTTACGAAGAAATGAATGAATAGATTTCAGGCATTCTGCACGCAGACCATTTAATGTTTTTTTTTCAAGCTTCATGTATCAAAACCTGAGTGTATAATCCTTAAACGAAAAGGCCGCTACAGTAAATTCACTGATGAGAGAAAATAAAACAATCAAATTCAACTTCAAACCGCCATCATTTTGCGATTTCTTTAGTTAATGAATTTAGTAATGTCTCTTCACCGAAAAAAAAATGTACCTAATAGTTACGAAATTCATTTACCACAACACAATCTTCCATTGAAATATGGCTTAATAAATATTTATTCGTCTCTACCCAATAATTCATTTGGAACTTGCAACTAAATATTCCTTTAATTCTACTTTCCATATATTAACGATTATACATATAGTTAGTTATAATTCCTTTATTTCAGTTCCAGTAAAATTATCATTGAATTATTGATAATGGATGTATTAAAATCTATTGAACATATGTTTATAGATAAAAAGTCTTACTTCAAATGAATGTATCGTTTGTTTATTGCTAATAAATGTTTTCAATTTATAAGTTATATATAGTCATAGAACAAAAATCTTCATTCATATAAGAATATCATTTATTTATTATTAATAGAGGCACTTAACTAACAGATTACACATACCTATTTATGCAACAAAAATCTTTGCTCTGGTAAAAGTATTACTTTTCATTATCAATTAGTTTACTTAAGTAACACACTCCATATATTAAACAAGTGAAATCTTTCTTTACTATAAATAAGAGGATTGGCTGTTTTAAATGAAAGAGTTAGGTTTCATAAATAAATATTTATTGAACATAATTTCTCAAACATAAAAAATAAAAAAAATGGTTTACAAAAAATCATACTTGTTTTATAATAATAACACCTTAACATTTATAAACTCCATAAAAATCAATCTTGATTCATAGAAATTAATTGTTAATTGTAGAAGCATCCAATATGTCTTCTAACGATTTAGTTACTTGCAGAACCTCCGATGTTGTTTCCATTTTCACTACACTTATAATTAATAATAATAAACTAGGTTTTTGAAGGTACACTTTAGCACAAGACAACTGATCTAATTGTAACCCAAATTCGATGGAGATACCTATGATTATACAAATATGGATAAACTGGAGCTAGAAATGAAATACTATACCGGTTTCGGAAACGGGGAAGTACCGGCTCAACAACTTGAAACTACGCGCGCAGTGACTGCGTGTACCGTTATTTGCACAAGGGGGTAGGTCTTACAGCTCCATCTTTCGAACGTTTTGGTACTCTAAACAAAATATTTCGTAATTCATAAAGAGATATATTATTGGTTAATATAGCATTTTCAAGGCTAAATATCGATAAGTATTCAAAATTGGTAAAGAATACTTGGTAATATTATCAAAGTTTTATTTAGCAGCAATCGATATATTCTAATAATTACCAATCCCCATTAGCGAATAACAAAATAAGTAATATCAGGTAATGAGTAAATTTTAAGGGAGTTATGGTACATAATTTAGTAAGTTTCAATTGAGAATATTAGAATCTACAAAATATTCGTCAAATAAGGATTTTACTTTTTATAAACAAATCAAATTGAGGAATCTGGAAATTATGAATACAAATTATTTTATGTAAATAATGCCGAATATTGACAACAAAATATTTCTGAAACAAGTGTTTATTACCAATTACATCGTGTTTTTTTTCAGTGTTCAATATTTTTGAGGAAAATATACGGATACGATTCTCCTTTGTAGTTTTTAGCGTAATTCGAAAAAATCAGTGAGAATATACTTAAAAAGAAATCTTGACGGATAAGTGATCATCATATACTCTTCAGTGAATGGGGCCTTGATAAAACCAATATAATTTTGTCATAGAGAATGCTGAAACGTTATACTCAAGCAATACGCTTAAAGGATTATCTAAGACAAAATTTAGAGGATTTATAAAGACCCCTGAGATTCCATGATATAATTTCTTGAATCGATCTGTTTCTTTATATCTCTTTAGTATCCAAACCAATTGCTTGCTCGGATGATATCGTCCACATATTGATTGTGGTCTTGCCTACCGGAATATTGTCAAACCATGTTTCACTTTCAGATTTCCAGAAACAACGTGCTCTCAGCTGTAATAAAAATATATGATATTTTCTACAACTTCAACAACTTCTTTGTGGTACCATGTCTATAAGAAATTTTCACCATAAGTAAGTTTTTCTGTTTATTAGTATAATCCTACTTCCGAAACAAAAGGACTGTATTTGTATATTTGAAAAAGATTTGAATATAGCAGAAATATTTTCAGACGAAATTTTAAACGAATTCCATTCTCTAAAAGTTACAAAATGAATGCGCTGACGATTTGATCTCCAGATCCCCAAATTTCAAGAAAACTTATTTTCGTAATATTATTTTTTTAAAAGAAATTCTTGAATGAATAATCGGAAGAAAACCAAATAGTGAAATTGAAGTCAACATATTTGAGAAATGAGAATCAAGCAGTCGATATCATCATGTCGGTTCCCATTCAGAAAGAGCCTCATTAAACCCTTCATATATCTCAGTGGAGCCAACACAGGATGAAATTAATTTGTCGCCTTTTTAAACCCACTGAATACATAACATAACTTCTATGACTACTCACCATTCTCCACTTCACCCGGCGCAGCACCCTCAGTTGAACGCATCAGCAGGAAATATATAAAGGAAACCACCAACATGTCGACACTCCACATAATTACGCACTAATGGCAAAGATCTATCGTCATAACGCACAAAAAAACACGGCACGAGCGAGAAGCTATGCACCGAGTCAATCTCAACCACCCTTATGCGAATTCAAAGACGCGTTTTCGCCGCGAACGATTCACTATTCATCAACCATAAAAGATCGACGAGAGAGCATGCTCCTCCGGATATTCTCCTACTCTATGGTCCGATGTGACGGACGATTATCGAATAAAGTTCTCACGGCCCTCATCAAATGTCGAAGAACGTGAGTCCGCGGACGTATGAAACGTGATTTCTGGTATCTGCCAGCATTTCAGAGCACGCGAACGGCGGAACTCGTCACGATAGCGAGCTAAAAACGTTACGACGCGGATCTGCAACCCCGAATGGTCCCGTTGCAGTCTATCCGTTACAGCGAACTCGTGATACTAGGAGATCCAATCTTGCTCATCGAAAGGGTTATTGATGACGTGAAATCATGCAGCTTAATTGCGCCAATTGTTCTCTTCGACGTCTACCTGCAACAGAAACATTGGAAATTAGTGTTTGGATGCTTGAGGTGTCTGTGTGCTTGATGGATGCTTGGGGAATTTGCATATATATGGAATATCAGGATTGGATCGATTCTAGAGAAATGAGGTTCACGTTTTTCGACTGTTATCTAATCGTGTTGTTGGAATCCAAGTAACCTGCTCTATGATCAACTTAAATATTATGGACTCCAGGATTTTGAAACTGAGTTGATTACGGCAGTGTTTTCTTCTCTTTATACAATATAAATTGACATCTTGATAAAAGTTTGTGCAAGGGGAACAAAGGTTCCTACCGGCACAATTATCTGCAAATTGAAAATGCGAATACTTATGAGTGTTTATTGTGATGTATCCATTTCAAGCAGATTGAATGTAACTCTCACGAAATTTTCAATAAAGATCCCACTTCTGATCCTTTAAAAAAATTCCTGGTTTCGATCATCGAAGAAAACTTTGAACAGTGATGAATCGTTTGAGTTCAGGCCATCGACGTACCAAAAGTATGCTTTTCAGATGCAATTCAGTTCCTAGCGCATGTTGTGGATGTGAATAAGTAGAGAAAACAAACTTCACCTCCACCTACCATGATGTTTCCAATTTTATCTCGAAATGGGTATAAAATTTCAAACAAATTTGATAAGTGGACCTTTCATTCAGTTTTTTCTTCTGTTTTTGTCCTTTTATTTTCAGATTCGATGTGGAAAACTTGAAGAACCCTCTGCATCTTTATTCACTCTGGAAGAAAGATGTCCTTCACCCTTCACCATTTAATATTTAATCTTATTTCCTTGAAAATTGTAACACTTATGCGGGTAGCCAACTTATTTTTTTTTACTGGGGTTTTTTCTCTAGGCTTTTATATCATACTTCAACTTGTATGGCACCCTGACACAAACCCCAGCTGGTGCTATATGCTATATTGTTTGCTAAAAAGTATTGTACGCTAAAAGTCAAATCTACATTGAATTACTTAACTAATTGCATTTATCGAAGACTTGATAGAAGTGCGCCTGTAGCTGTAGCTTCTTTAGATTTGTCAAAGGCCTATGATACGGTAGATCATAAAATTTTATTAGAAAAATTGAAGAACTATGGAATTAGAGGTAAAAGTCATCAGCTTCTTTATTCATATTTGGAAAAAATATGTCGTCGGGTTGAATTTGATATTATTGTAGATAAATATTGTAGAGTGAGTACAGGAGTTCGCCAGGGTACTGTTTTGGGACCGTTGTTATTTGTCTTATATGCTGATGATATGCTTGACACAGATGTATTTTTTTTGCAGACGACACTGCTGTTGTATCGCCTGGTGATTTTAGTTGAAATTAATATGAATAACTACCAAAAAAAATAAGTAATTAGTTGTCTTCCAACAAACTATCTCTGAAGATCAACAAAACGGTTTATATAGCATATGGAAATTACTGCAATAGTGTTCCAAATTCTTTGAACATCAGTATAAATAGTGAATCAATAACAAGAGTATAATCAATCAAATACTTGGGAATAGTCTTCGATAATAATAGGAGATAGGAAAAACATATCAAATATCTACTGAAGAAAACAAAATACATGGCTTTCATTTTTCAGGAACTCTTTAAGATAATGCCTATTGAAATCCTTCACATGCTTCATTACTTTCTATTTTATGGTATTATAAGTTGTAGATCTGCTGCATAGGGTGCAGCTTATTCTAACTGTCTGAACCAATCAAAAAACCATCGAAAAAAGAATTCTCAAAATGGTCAATAAAGGTGAAATCGTTCACAGTAAGCCTCTGAAAATGGAACAGCTTTCTTTATTACAGTCATTGAAATTCAAAAGTCGAGTTTGTGAATTCAAAATGCACTACTGAAAACAGAAGTATCATATTCGATTGCCTAAAAGATTCAATATAATCAGTGGTAAAAGTGGCTTTGTGAAAGCAGTCAATGTTTTTAACTTATATCCAAACGAACTAAAAATTAAATTAATAAAGATTAAATAGAATGTAGTGTATTTTAATGACATTGTCCGCCGAGCTCACGAACAGGCAAGTGTGTATATTGGTGATAAATAAAAATCATTTTCGAAACAATAACCAAGGAACTTCCTCAAGGATCAGTGCTATTTATCGAATCACATCTTCTTTTGTAAGGTATCCTTGCAGCTACAAGTGACACCTTCAAATACAGGGAATCTTATTTAAATGTGCCCACCCTCAATAACTCAACATCAAATCAGAATTTGTGAAAGTACTATTCTTAAGACAGAGGGGTATGATCTGGGATACAAAGGTTGTTCTTACAAGCAACCTCTGGAGGTGGTTGCAACCCCATCAGGTATTCGAATAAGAAAAGTGGGTAATGTTGTAGCACAAATGTAATCATGAATAACAATTTGTATGAACCTACAGTTTGTGTTTATAAAGTGAATATTCACAATGTTGCAGGGATGTTATTCTGGAATTATGGTAGCGATGAAACTAAATAAAACAGAGATGATCTAATTGATCGTATAATTTCTATGGATGAACAGACAGTACCTGAATGGTAGGATTCCTGGACGTTGATTAGGACGAAGGGGCCCAGTGGAGTGGCCTGCACGATCGCCGAATCTAACTCTGCACGACTATAGCAGGAGTTGTGGTAGAATCACTCCAGAAATGCTACAGCATGAACAGAATTTTGAAGAACGATCATACCGCTGCATGCAATCTAATGGCAAAACTTTTGAGCATTTGCGGTGAATTCCTAAATACTCCCTGTTGAAAATTTTTCTCTCAATAGAAATCAGACTATCAATCAGAACATCTCTCTTTCATTCAGTTTTATTGGTATCACAATTCCATGAAAAATACCATGTAGCCTTCACATCATGAACAAAAACTGCAGGTTTTCACAAATTGGAATCCATGCATTCATTGGAGCTACAAATCAATCCACTTTTTCTATTCAGACTGTTGATTGGGTTGTAACCATCTTTCTAGTAAAAACTAGAACTGTATTCCAGATCATGACACCTCCTGTCTTCCTGAATCTACCGGTCTCAGTGTTTTCACAATTTCTGATTCGTAGTTGAGCAATTGAGAGATGACATTTTGAAATAATTTCAGTAAAAAGCATGAAATATACCTGAATGATATTTGATTGTAAATTTTAAGGTCAAATTTAAAAATAATACGTTTCGTCAATAATCGCTATTCAAATCCAATTTGCGCTTTTCTATTCGAATTGAAATTAGAATCCAAGGGTCACTATCCAATAGCTCGGAAAGATCCAGCTTCGCTGTCTCACAACGTAAGCACCACGTATAATTCGACCAAGACAAATTTCAACAATTTCCATCGCTAGTTATGATATATGGACCAGGATATATAAAAAAAATGACTCATTAGTATCATACATGTTTGTTCGTAATGATAACCCCGCGAATGTTTCAAATACATAAATGTATTATGATGTCGTTATTCTACATTATGTTCAATAGGTACACGTAGTACCTGCGTGGGTATAATGGTGCACCAAAATGAAGCTGCAGCTATCAAGATTCAACGAACGACTCTTATTAGGAGGGAGCAATGAGACACACACGCAGTAAGATTTATTGAGCCAATTAAGGAACAAGGGAACGAGAGAAAAAATACAAAATGACGAATAGGTCACCTGCGGTGAAATGTGCAAGGTTATCTGTGGAACAAAATGATTTATTTGCGTTACAGAAACATATGATTTTATATTTTCTAAATTTGACATATGAAGGGACACTTATCAAAATACATAATGTGAAATATTTCAGTATAAATGACGAAAAATGAATTTCAACATTAGTGACAAAAAAAAACTCCATTCAGTTGAGGATTCCAAGGCTAAAAAGTGCATGAATTAGTTAATTTACTTAAATATTTATCACACAGTTATTGCAATCATTCAAATTTATTCCCAAAGATGTTCTGCTATATGGAATTTACAAAACAGATCCCTCTGCAACAGAGCTAGATTCCCAATCATCTTGTCGTTTCAATATCGAAATATCTTCGACAATATCTGCTGAGAAAGTGACAGAGCATCTTCTGAAGCAGTGGCCAGTATATAAAAAGTATATGAAAAGCATAGATATTGGGCAATATATTTAGGCAGATTACAAAATTGATGTTAATTTCTTCCACAGTATTACTGGTATAGTTTCCATTTTTATATTCCAAAAAAAAAACCGGTTGTTTTCGATATTCTTATGGAGCAACTCATATTTATTTTCTGCAAATATCAACAAGATTCGTATTTTCAAAGTCACCAGTGGTAATTGCAAACTGCCGTATATCTTCTTCTTATTTTTGAAGTTGAGATATCACACGACAGTGGTTTCCAGAATCTCTAACATTGTAATGGCCGAATTTCCCGATCGGTTCGGCAATCTTCGACGAAATTTAGATCGAGACTCTGTGTTCCCGTGTGACGCGCAGGATGGAAAGGTGGGGTCGACTTGACTGACCTTCAATTATCAATCATTCACGTATGAAAATGTTGGAGAGTACATGTATAGGTCTTCCTCACATTGAAATCAAGTTTCAAATAGATAGTTTGTCGTGGGGAACAGTTTTATAACATTCGGTAAGCCATGTTTTTGATCAAAGAAGGTTTATTCAATTTTAAATGCCGTATTTAATTGTTTTATGTGCAGGAAACTACAAAAGTCTCGAGCAGTTTTTTATTCGTGCTATACTTTGTTGTTCAATTGTTAGTTTTTTTACATTTCTCAGATTCTATATTTCCCTCAATTTTCATCGAATTATCTGTACCATTATGTTCCTTTTTTTGAAAACATAGATATTTTTTCTCCTCTTAAGTCATTACCGTTTTGTGAGTCAATGAATTCAGGGATCGCTGGAAGCTGTGGAACATAATCGGCTCAGGTGTGAAATTGATTTTTACAGCCAATTTTGGCGGAGCTTAAGATTTACCGAAATACTAAACCAATCCTACCGGAGTAGAAAATTTAGAGAAGAGGTGATCAAAACCTACTGGAGTAGAAATTCACCGAAGAGCTTAAAAAAACCTACCGGACTAGAAACTTTACCGAAGAATTGAACCAAATCTGCCGGAGTTAGAATATTACCGAATTTGATATACTTTGCTGAGGCTGAACAAATTTGAATTTTACGACACATGTCTCCCTGACGACTGGAGAACTGACAGAAGAAATAGTTCTTTTTGGAAATATTGTTTACAGGGTGGAAAACTTAAGACCCATTTTCGACACCAGACTCATCGCAAACACCCAGAATGGTTGTATGGTCCTGTTATCGCATGAATTGGGACTCAAGACAGACAAGATAATTTCCAGCAACAATTGTAGATATTACCTGTCGATTTTTATAACCCGAAATTAATCAGTTCCAGTTGCAACTTTAAATTTGGAGCATTTAGCATTTGTACATACTGTAAATATCTAGTATTTGTAAAAGAGTGGAATAAATTTCGATTGTTCGAGTATTGACTATCATCGTATGGGGTGGAAGCATCTATTCAAACTCTCTTAAGATAAATGTGAGATGGGTTAGTGCTCTAGCTAGTCGGAGCAATTTCAAATTAATGAAATTTTAAATATATAATTTTTTTACCGTTACACATTTAAGAATTTTTTTTACCGTTACATGGTAACTTTCTAACTATTTCACTTACAGAGAAATTTGCATAGAATGTTTTCAAATTGAACCTTGTATGAATAATAATATTTCATTGTTTCAGTTTGTTGTAAAATGAACAAACCACAAAAACGTAAACATTTTCTCGTTCAAACATAAATGGTACAATCGAAATGCAGACATTCTGTTCTCGGGAAATTGCACATCCTCTTCCAAAACGACAATATCTGCAGCTAAAATATGTCCAAGTCCCATTTCTCTCGCTATGGGCGAAGTGGGTCATTCTCGATATGCTCTGTCTCCAGATAAAAGCAATTGATATTTCATTAAATTGCCCTACTTTCCTCCTCAAATCGGCTTATGTGCGTTCCGATGCTTCCATTAAGCCTTTTGTAATTGTCTTGCTGCGAGCTGGTCCAAATATCCTCGATTATTGTGGAGTGTCTTGATGAAATATCTTTCGGAGGAAATTCCGGTCACGGAAAAGAAACTCCGCTCAAATTCCTTTACCGGCCGTGGCAATCACTAAAAGAGATCCATTGTAGTGGAATAATTCACTTGATGGTACAAGCATTACCCTTTGGGAAGCTATGCAATGAAATGAAAAGATTGAACATAGAATATCACGGTCATATTTGAACTAATTTTCGGAGTAATGTCAATTTGGCAATCATTAGTAAAAATTAAAAAATTTTCTAATATTGCCTTTAAAACGACAGAAGATTTCTGTCGAAATCTTGGATGGAAGAACAATAAGAGATGATAGTTATTACAAATAATAATTATACATGTTTTATAATGTTCGTTATGTCCTACAGAGCTCTTCCAGATATACAGGATGAGAAATAAGTAGATTAGCTGAAATCAATTCTGTCCGTCCTTGAGCACGATGAATCCCGAAAGGTCTTGAATTGGTCAGTAGTATCGATCAACTCCCTTCAAATTAAAATTTTTTCATCATACTTATTAGTTATTAATCATGCCCGTTATCCAATCAACTAATTCGGCTTGCTTAGTGTCTTACATGCATTTCTAGAGTTCGAGGTCTTCAAATTGAAGCTTCTAAATATCTCGAAATTGCTAAAAGAATATTAAAAATTGCCGGAATATCTGAACTCAAAAATACGACTGTACCGTATTGAAATATTCAACCGATTATCCAAGTTTCCCTTTCCACGGCATGGGAAATTTATCTGTCGACGGCAGTAACCCCTGAAGTTTTATGCGGTTCCCGATTGTACATGACAAAACCTTAATTGGATTTCTTCTTTTATGGTTGACCGTCGTTTATGGTTCTTCCGGATTTCGGAGATATCAACTCGACAGTGCTCAAGAATAATTCATCAAAAAACTGGATAGGAACTGAAGGGATATCCAAACGTGATGTGGAAATAGTCGTTAAATATAGGGAGTTGTAAAAAAGTAAGTTATTCTTGGGGGGTATAGTGATTTACATGGGAAGGTGAGTTTCATGAGATCAACTTCAGCAAGTTTTGTGCATCATTCAAGAAAATGAATGATATAAAATGAAAAGAAATACTAGAAAGAGACTGGGGTAGTTCAATAATTGGTTTCAGCTCTTATCATCATTATGAAGTCTTGTGTGTTAAAACTTGGCGGACTCATGTGTGTAGAAATAATCTGAAAGACGCTGGAGACCGAACGAGCAAGTAAAAACTTGGTTTGACCCAAGAAGTAACGTGAGTGCCACATGCCAGTGACAACTATGACTCAATTGACCTCCTGAGTACTTATACTCACGGTAGACCCAATTGAATACGGAACGCGCTTCAGCTGAGTTGATGAAAACTTAACGAGTTCTTCGTATGATTTTGATACTGTTAGTTCTAGCTGGTACGAATACTTCCTTACATCCAGAACGTCCAGAGGGCGGCCATCGGTTGTGGACGGAATCATGGCCAATGAGTGGCCTTACTGACGACAATGCGGTTATCGGCCCTCTGGGATTCCAAACTTATTGTATAGAAAAAGGGATTTTCATGGATCAAAGCCTCTTGACAAATCTGTAGCATTGCATCGCCCGCTGCCGGAATGACAAGACGAGTTCCTCCTACCTTCTGGGAAGCAATAAAATAGTTGAAAGCATTAAGAACTTATCGATACCCGTAGCAAACTTTTCTCACCAAGTTCAAAGAAAATGATCTGATCACCAGAATTGAATGAGGTTGGAGTGGATGGTTCAGAGTCAAGCCATATTGATATTATGCTGGAACCCTTATATGTGGTAGTCTTACTGTCCTCTTTCTATTGAATGCAATAACTTCAGCTTCTATGCCAGACCCCGATAATGAAAGTGGATTTGATAATCGAAAATTGATTCTGCACTAGCTTCATTTAGATCAGATGCTCATACTGGCGAAGTATTCCACCTAATAAGGAACTTAATCCAGATGTTTGAACAATCAACTTTTTCTAAAAATTTAAAAACATTCCTCATAGACATTGAACCTAATCAATCAAAACGATTCAGAGCTCGATATTTGACAATAACAGATATTTTCTCAAAAGGATAGCGCGAATGAATGAAAATTTTGTTTTGACTTCGGCAATATATAGTTAAAAATTGTTTTAGTATACATAGACTCAAACTAGATACTAACATAGCTGGTAAAATTTAGGGAACCACCATCTATCTATTCTGAAGAATCCTGTAGTTAAGTAAGACTTTGGCAATCTATAAAGTAAATCTCATTAGCCCTCCAAACTCGCAAATAGTTAACCGGAAAATTGAAAAAAGGTCGAGTCCGGCATCATTCATCAACCAAAATGACCCATTACAATCGAAAACCTGAGCTGTCCTTTCACCGCAGGCAAGATTTATCAGCATCGTCGATCAAGAGGCCATTGTCATGGACATAATTGATGCTCTCGTAATAAGAATATCACTCGTGATAAAAGAGTCCCCTGACACTCATACATGACGTGTTATTACTGTATAATGATTTTTTGTGTTGATCCTCAGCAGCAAATTACGATTCGCATTGTGTGTTTAATTCCATTTCTCATATCGGGAAATGACAACGGCAAAATTTGGGCCAGATAGCACTGATAAATGCTGGGCGTTCGATTAACTCAATCCCATATTTTGCGAGGATTCTGGACCATGAAAAAGGGGTCACGTGAAGCTTATCGGTTGCTATCCATGTATGATGGTCCTTCCACTGTTTTACATTATAGGAATTCTGTGAATGGGATTCCTAATTTAGAACTAACTTTTGTCCTGTGGATGCAAGAGCTGCAACAAAAAATTCTGGCGTGAGGTCAAGGTCTTTCTTGTGGATGTTGAATGATTATTTGGGCTATTACCATCATCTATTGTGGATGTAATGTTTTCCGACGTTTCGATAGACATCGTCTATCTTTATCAAGGAGGAAAAGTAAAAAACCTTTCGAAAATTATCAATTTTCAAAAAAGTCAATATGACAGAAGTCATGAAAGAAAAATGAACAATGTTATATACTCATCTGTGATATGATGATCTTTATGAGTTGGATCGAACTATCGGCGTCCAAACTTCTGGCAGATCTATAGATGGAGCACTTATGGAATCTGGTGTTATTTACATAAATGCTGCTTCTTTGATTTTTCTTATTGCAAGTTTTTCTTCTTTGGATATATAAAGATAGAAGATGTCTATCGAAACGTCGGAAAACATTACATCCACAATAGATGATGATGATGGGTAATAGCCCAAATAATCATTCAACACGAGCTCCATCATCAACAATATCTCGTCATCAACTAGAAATTTCTTGTGGATGTCCTATAAGACCAGTGAAGACTAAAGTTCGGGTCAGATATAAACTAAGACAAAAATGACAAAAGTCAAATCAATTCGAAATTATTCATGAGTGAGTCAATCATAATATATATTGCTATCCTTTTGAGTTCGATGTTCAAATTGATATAAAAATTTCAACATTGGGACGAATGTTTTTATTTTCAAGTTGGCACTACTCTTGTGGATATCTGTGTAAAAGAGCACATCAAAATATTCATTCAATATTAATCATTGAATAGTTCGACCCTCTGTTGAAACCTTTTGTTGATATGCCAAATCCCGTAAAATATTTAAACCAAGGACATATTAGAATTCAGCTCTAGCTTTGATGGCGCCCTCTGCTTTGTGATCAACTTTCTTAACAGCAGGACTCGAATATAGCTGGATTGGTCGAGGTGGACCACATGTACGATCTGTTCGATCGTTGGACTTGAACCATTTGAATTGTTTTCTATGAAGCCATCTAAAGTCATTAGTTTATATTATGGGCCTGTGAAAGGACTGGCCGATTCGAAATTCAAGCTGTAACTCAATAAAATGACTTTAATGTTTGAGAAGGAGATAATAATTATTGTAGAATGATCAATTGATATTTATTGAAATTTCGTTTCGTCTTTTACCTGATGAATAAAACGCATTCGCAAAAATAATCACAGGATAGATAATATACATCGTTTTAAGTTCAAGAAACAACCTCTTGATATTTTGCCCCATGGATTAAACTAAAAAAAGGCTTGCTTTACTGAAAAGTTGGTCCAGGGAAAGAATTTTGGATTATTTTCAAACATATTCAAGTTTGTCCATGGATTCTTCATCAGAAAATTGAATTCCATCGATTAAGACCATTTTCGTCTCGATGTTCGAGATTATAGACATTTGGAAAAAAAGATAGCTCGCTGTTCCACTAAGAATGAGCGCTCAAAAAGCAGGAATGTTTTTCCGTCCAGCTGTATCGAAGAACCAATTTCAAACAGGAAATTAGGAGGAAGTCGGTTATTAGCTTGATGAAACTCAGTAGAAACCTGTATGCATACATTTTCGGTTGATTACAACCAATCTCCAGAATTGGAAAGGCCAATCATTTTGCTAAATCAATTCTGGAATTCATCGTTCTTATTCGAAGTTTTTTCAACTAAATTCATTGAAGACCTATGAGTATGTCCTATGATTCATGGTATTGTATTATATTTATTGTATTGACATGCATTTAAATTTGCTTGAATCAAATGCCAGTGTTCACTGCTCTTGCATTATTGATATGAAGAAATATTTAGATAAATTTTATCTATTTTTTGTCTTTATTGCTACACCAATAGTATGATCCATTCCGTTGTTTATAAATTGGTTTTTCTTTTCAGCCTGATGAAGGAGCTAAATGCTCAGAAACGTTGCCATTGAATAAATTGTATACAACTGTTCCTTGTGACTGATATCTCTCACTATCGAAATACATATTTAGATTTTGCATCTAAATATAAAAAACTATTCACAGAAATACAGGACGACCCACTAAAAAATATCAGTGTGAAGATTTTCTCAGCAATTCATGAAAATTCATCGATATTTAATATCTTTAGTTCATAAATATCATATAAAAAAATTTTCCTCACCAATCCATTCAACTTCAAATCTTCAAAAATGTCATGAAAAAACAAACAGTATTTTTTATGATTAGCACAACCACATCGGTTGAACCCGACTGTTTGAATTCGAAATAATGAATTATACCCCCGAGAAATTATGGGAGAGCAGGAAATGGAATAAAAGTTTGTAGGATTAAACAACAAATTGAACAATAAAATATTAAAGCCAAACGGTAGCAAACTCGAAGTCAACATAGTTGACATTAAAGAATAACAGGCAACGAGCTCCGAGCACCAGAGGCCTTCATTTATTATAAATAATGAACGGAAAATTCATCATAAGCGGAAATTCCACATCGAATAGAATCATGTAGTAAAAGGGAGAGAAAATAATTGAAATTATTGAATGTTTTGCAGGTCTGAATACTGTGTCCCTGGAAGTTACCATAATATACAACGGCCGGGAATCTGAAAAGTTATCTAATGAAAATTCATATTACATAGGAAAATAATTTTTTTGTTGAGTATTATTTGTATTGAATTTCATGGAAATCATTGTTATTTGTGTTTTGCCATTCCAGGCATTTAGTGGTTGTCATTTTCCCTTTCTCTATGCCATAATCGTTACAAATATTTCATCAGGGATTCTTCCATTCTCTGTCTGATATTATGCTTTATACTGGGTTTAGCCACATTGTATTTTACTGTGAATATTAAGTTTGTTCAGAGTTCTCTTTGCGTGCTTGTTCTAGTAGATCAGCGTGTGTTTCGACTTTTGCCCATTTGGCTTTAGTCTCATCAGGTTGCCACGGAGCTCGGATTTTAATTGTTTAAAACTAGGAATCTTGTTTCTAGGAGACGGCTGTTCTCGGAGAGAGGGTCGGGGTTAATTTGAAATAAGTGAAAATTAAAATATATTTATTATATCAAATCTATAAGCACTCTGTTCGAAGAATAAGAACGGTAATAGACACGGTTAACGATAATTTATTTCTGACAAACAAAGAATAATCAAAATACAATATATTCACGTAGCAATGACATTAACCATCCACGGTCATGGAAAGCAAGATCTATGTGGATGCAGTTAGGAAAGGCGAATTCAAGCGTCTTCAATAATGAATGAATGATCATCTCTTCACCAAAGTGCCGACCAAACTGTCAGTTCAAGGACAAAGTTCTAGACAATAAAAAAACTAACACCACATTTAAACCCTTATGAAATTCAAAAATGCTACATGTAAAAACAACACACATGCTGACAGACCACCGAATGAAAAACACGACGACATCGTGCTAAACACCCACGGCCTCTCCATCCCACAATCAAGGTGGTCACTCAATAATTTCGCCAATTTTTTGTGCCGAATTTTGTGGATCCCTGTTACGCAGAAAGCAAATCTGAATGTCGTCCCTTGAATAATTCATTCGCCACTTTTGACACGCTCAGGCGATTCTCCACGACCCTAGGTATAATAATCAGCATCTGCTGCTTATAAACAGTAATTAAGTGGATTGGAGTGCCAGCCACGTACCAAGATATCTTCGACACCATCTTTCAAATGATGATAGCGATCAATGCGGTAGGTGTGTCAAGTTGGCAACCGGTCGCTGATTAACAACTAGCTGGGTACACAGACTTGCATCGATGACCAAATCCGGCAGATCTGCTCTTTGAAAAAGTAGGTAGTATTCAGGAATTTCATTAGCCGATGATCGATCACGTAGTTGTTATATGGCTTCTTTTGAAAAAGTAATTATTGGAAGCTGGCCGTCAAAGGGGAAGAAAAAATTCTGTCAGGTTCAAAAGAACGTTTTCATTACGTTCTGGTCTCGGAATGGGATACAACGTTCGGTGCATGTTTTTTCCTCATTCATAGAATAAAGGGTATGATATTCGTACACAGAGAAAAATTTTATTCGATACACAATAACTTTGAATATAGAATTATTATTTCTGTAATATCCACCAACGTTTCGATCTTCTTCTATCGTTTTCGAGGCAAATTTACTTCCTGAAAAACTGTCAATGCTTCAATGAATTGTTCAGTTCAGCAGAACGCTGCAATTAAATCAAATTTGTATTTATCTGTGATTTAAATATTGCTTCGAGTAACTTCGAACCATCGGCCTCTAAACTTGAATAGGAAAACTGATACAAATGGACTAAGTATGATATACATCTATCTTATGACTAACGAATGGAGGAAACATAAACCACCGTATATGGGACCTCTTGACGAGTGACAGATGACTATTGGAATCTAAGGAGAAGAAAAATGATTATGATTCATTAAGACCCATAGAGGATGGTTTTGAAGTTAACTAATATCTGTGTCCCAGCAGATGTCAATTGTCTTATCGAGTGGGAAAAAGTTTTTATTGTAAAAAAGCCTTAATTATGGAATTCCTGTGTATACCTTATAGTTTAATTCGATATGTATAGTTTTGAAATTTGTATTCAGATGTTTTTGATATGTATGGCATGAAAATAACTGGAATACTCAGAAATCTCAATTTTGTTTGGAATAGTAAGCTTTGAGACGTATACTGTTATTTGCTACTACATTTTAGATGACCTAAAGAAGTAATCCGAAAGCTTGGTAAATAAAGAAGAATGTAAATTAGAGTTTTTAATTGAGTCTAAACATAAAACCTTATTCATCAGCGTTATAATAATTATAATAATAATCTTTAATATCATAATCCGATTTACATCAGTAAATGAAAATGGGTCAGACATGAAAGAAAAAGATTGCGTACAACTAAAATAGAGCTATAGCAAACTAAACAGCTACAGATCTAAACAGGATATATATATATATGATTGAAATAATCTTCTGTGTTATATGGTTCCAGATCAGTAAGTATTTTGCGAGTTTCTTTCATGAATTTGTTAATATTCGCTATATGCTGTAATTTTTTGGAAGTTTGTTGAATAGTGAAAGACACATATATTCCACACTTCTCTGTGTTAAAGTTAGTGAGCACTTAGGAAGGTGGAATGGATGCACGCGCCTAGTCATGTTCCGGTTGCGATATTTCTGGAAGTACATTGGGTTCTTATATAGAATACCAGGCATGTGTGAATATATAGAGCCGGGATTGTGAGGATACCTTCTCTTCTAAATAATCCCCGACAAGATGTTTTGGAGGATAAGTGAAACATGGCCCTCAATGTCCTTTTTTGAATAACAAATATTCTGGTGATATCAGAGCTATTCCCCCACACAAGAATACCATATTCCGCCGTTGACTGGTTAGAAGGACAGTTAGAAAAATTAATAATTCTCAGCAGCTCAGCATTAGCCTGCTGTGCCAATATTCTAATGGTGTAGAGAACCGAATTCAGTTTGTTCTGAACTCTGTCAATATGGTCATACCAGTTTAAATATTGATCCATCACAACACCCAAGAAACAGGTATTAGGACTTAGCTGTAAGGAATTCCTCTGTAGATCGAACCCCTGTGAACCTGGCAGACCGTTTCTAGCAGACCGCTTGTCGAAAACACCCGAGCGCGGGGCCCAGTGGCGTGCGGTCAGATACTGAAATTTATCCTTTAAAAATGCAGATTGGCACGAATGAAGTTCATAAGGAGCTCGAAATCTATCAAATTTCTATTTAACAATGAAATAGAGTATCAGGCTTGATTATCGGAATGATAAGGGATAGTTATCACTCTGAAAAATCAATGATTCCTTACTTCGGGAACCGTCCGTCGGATCATTCTCGAACTCTGTAAGGAAAAATTTTATCTTGATTGGTACACGGCATCTGGCTTTATTTCATCAATAAGAATAATCGCTGATCATTTCGACCAATTGCAAGGGGGCCGTAGGGGTTTTTGCCCTCTATTTTCAAAATTTTATATCTCCGAAAAATACGCAGCATAATGGCACTCGGTATATAGTTTCATTATATTTAAATGAATATTCACTAAAATTTTGATCCACTTTGCAAAGGGGGCCAGGGGTTATTTCCAACTCCAATTCTTCAAAATTCTATATCTCCGGAAATACGTAACGGCGCACAATGGCACTCAGTATATGGTTTCATTACATCGAAATTAATATCCAGTAAAATTTTGGTCCACTTGCAAAGAGGGCCAGGGGTTTGCACCTCATATTCTTCAAAATTTTATATCTCGTCCACTCAGCATATCGTTTCACTACATCGAAATGAATATCCACTGTAATTTTGGTCCACTTGCAAAGGAGCCAGTGGGTTATTGCACTCATATTCTTCAAAATTTTATATCTCGGACATAAGCAACGGCACAATGGCACTCAGTATATGGTTTCATTACATCGAAATGAATATCCACTAAAACTTTGTCCACTTGCAAAGGGAGCCAGGGGGTTATTCAACTCCAATTCTTCAAAATTTTATATCTCCGGAAATACGCAACGGCACACAATGGCACTCGGTATATAGTTTCATTATATCGAAATGAATATCCACTAAAATTTTTGGTCCACTTGCAAAGGGCCAGGGGGCCTTCAACTCAATTCTTCAAAATTTTATATCTCCAGGAAATACGCAACAGGCGCACAATGGCATTCAGTATGGTTTCATTATATCGAAATGGATATCCACTAAAATTTTGGTCCACTTGCAAAGGGGCCAGGGGTTATTTCAACTCAATTCTTCAAGATTTTATATCTCCGGACGCAACGGCGCACAAGGCACTCAGTATATCGTTTCACTACATCGAAATGAATATCCACTAAAATTTTGGTCCACTTGCAAAGGGGCCAGGGTTATTTCCAACTCAATTGTTCAAAATTTTATATCTCCGGAAATACGCAACAGCCCACAATGGCACTCAGTATATATAGTTTCATTATATCGAAATGAATATCCACTAAAATTTTGGTCCACTTGCAAAGAGGGCCAGGGGGTTATTTCCATCCCCTATTCTTCAAAGTTTTATATCTCGAAATACGCATAACGGCAACACAATGGCACTCGGTATGTAGTTTCATTGTATCGAAATGAATATCCTCTAAGAATTTTGGTCCACTTGCAAAGGGGCCAGGGATTATTTCATCCCTATTCTTCAAAGTTTATATCTTTTACATAAAATTTTGAAGAATATGAGGTGCAAATAACCCCGGGCCCCTTTGTAAGTGACCAAAATTTTAGTGGATATTCATTTCGATGTAGTGAAACGATATACTGAGTGCCATTGTGCGCCATTGCGTATTTCGGAGATATAAAATTTTGAAGAATTGAGGGTGGAAATAACCCCCAGGCCCCTTGCAAGTGGACCAAAATTTTACTGGATATTCATTTTTGAGTAACAAATATTCTGGTGATATCAGAGCTATTCCCCCACACAAGAATACCATATTCCGCCGTTGACTGGTTAGAAGGACAGTTAGAAAAATTAATAATTCTCAGCAGCTCAGCATTAGCCTGCTGTGCCAATATTCTAATGGTGTAGAGAACCGAATTCAGTTTGTTCTGAACTCTATCAATATGGTCATACCAGTTTAAATATTGATCCATCACAACACCCAAGAAACAGGTATTAGGACTTAGCTGTAAGGAATTCCTCTGTTGATCGATTGTCTCAGGTTTTACTGTTCTAGAGTGGTAAGTTCCCAATATCACACATTCGGTTTTATTCAAGTTAGGTGTGATCTGGTTGTTTTGACGCCATTCCGCAACTGTTACGAAACCCCTCTGTGTTCGATGGACCACTTCAGATGTATTAGTAGCTTTGTTCAAAATATTGGCATCATTTGCTTAAATTACCATGTCCACTTTCATGTCCTTCTCGAGCGCTAAGCCCAGCTCTGCCCGTTCAATAATGTCTCCAACGGTCTCCTCAACCAGAATACTGTCAGGCAAATCGTCAGCGTAAACCAATAAGAGCAAGGGCACCGCGACGCCACCCTGGGGACACCTGCTCTCAGTACTATATCAGGTGAAATGTTGTCCACACCATCAACCTCAACGGAAACTCTCTGGACTCTTCCCTCCAAGTAACTCTGCAGCAGTTTGAGTTGGTTATCCCTGATTCCAAAGGACCAAAGTTTTTAATCAACCGACAGTGATCGACGCAGTCGAAGGCCTTGGAAAAATAAAGAAAAAGCCCCAGTGGAATCTGTTTGTCCTCCAGCACCCGCAAAATGGATCTGATCAATTCATATAAGGTTGTATACAGGGTGAGTCTTTGACCACTACATTAATTTTAACTATAGGTTCTTGAGATCAAAAGAAACACTTTTTTCCCATGCCGTTTTTCCATATTCAGCTGCGTTGAAAAGTTATAAGCATTTTGAATTTTCACATTGGTGAAATACCTCTTTGTAGTCCAGTTTGGTTTGAATGAAAATTACCTTCCACAGCATCCACTATTGAATCTGAATTGTTTAAAAAAATTATTCACTCACTCATGTTTCATCGGATGATTATATCGATTTAATTCCTTTCAACCTCAAATATCTCAAAAATGCTGTAATTTGAGAATAAAGACTAATGATTCTAGGAAGTGCAAGATACGGACCTTTAGTTCAAATGATATTTGTTTTTCATGCAATTTAACCAATCTGTACAGTGGTAGTGAGAAACCCACAAGAAATGTAATAAATCTATTGATGCCAAAATATGCAAGACCATTATCAAAAACCTTCTACAAGAGATCATTTCAATTGATATTGTCGTTTGAATATTACAGGTGAAAATGCAATTTTTTAATGAAATTTCAACACTATATCTCTTGAACGTGGCCAAATTTGGAAAAATGTTATAGGAAGAAGATGTTTCTTTTGACGTCAAGAATCACTGGTTGAAATTAACGCAGTGGTCAATGACTCACCCTGTATGTGTTCGAGGGCAATGATCAATAAATCAACCTTAAACATCCATATTCCGAACCTTATGCGGTTCTCCATCAGGATGTTACAATAACAATGTTTAGATATTGAACACATTAATAAAATATTACTTACATTCTAAAAAATTATTTGAAAGAACTGACAAAATTGATTAATTTGTTTTTGACTGACATATATGTCAGTATTACATATTTGATGATCACAATATAGCATAAAGAAACTAGGTGACTTCTAAATAAAGTAGGTATTCATGGATTTTACTCAATTTGAAGGAATGACGAAATGAATGGTATATTCTAATCATCTTACCTTCAAATATTCAATACTGATATAATATATTTGATATTTTGTGAAGCAAAAAAATTGTCCAGATAATTCTTGCAATTTTTTTATAAATAATCTTTTCGAATAATAGTTATATTTTATCAATGTGCTCAATATCTAAATTTTGTTTTTTTTAGCACCCTAATGAAGAACCACATAAGGTTCGAAATATAGATGTTTGAGTTTCATTATTGATCATGTCCTCGAATGGTCGAGTGCCCAAATACATAATTCTCATTAGATTCTAAGGCAAATTCAATAATCTAATCTACATTTGTGAATATACGGATGTGGTTGATATTCTTTTTATATAACTTTAAACTATATTCCAGATGCTCACAAATGCTGAAAGTTCGATGGATTGCTATCAGTAAGGAACTCAGCCGATATATTTGAATATTAAAAATTTTTCATAAAAAAATTGAACTACAGTTCGTCTTCTTTGATCGTTATTGTACATACGGTACGGTACATGAAGACCGGACATGCTCAAATAAAACCACGGATTTCGCACCAGGGAGTCGAACCCAGTTTGAGCACAATAGATTATCGAAAATAACAGATGATAACTCGTGTTTCCACTACATACATACGCTCAATACGTAAAAAAAAGACTCTTCATCACCAACTCTCCAATTTGATTTCCACCTCTCAGTGATTCCAGTTGAGCCGAACTGATTGAACTGGACTATCATTACCTGATTGGCTGAATTATTTACGGTTAGTCTCACATCGTATCGGCAGAGACTGCAAATGAAGGAGCTTTTGTCGATGATTATCTAGCATGTAGGGTAATTGTACCTTTGTTGGGACTACCACTTAGGCCAAGTTTCATACACTGACATGTGATTATAACACCTAAGAGGTGTTGATGTTTTTATGGCTACATTGTAATTACTGACGGTTAAGAATTTTTCAGATACTGGGAAGAGAAACCCGACCGACGAAGACGTGAGATGAATACATGAATAAATTAAATTAAGATGAAAGATAGCCTTCGTTGGAAATATACAATTATCTACACAAATAGATACTCATCAATTTGATTTTGGGGGAAAACGAGATTTGGAGATTTTCTTATTTATAATCGATATTTATACATGATCAAATATTAATCATGAAATTAATTACGGTTTAAACCTGTTCGTTTCCATTAGAACAACAGAATCCACACTGCCAAGGAAATTAAGTGTAACTCGATGAATTTCCAATTATTTTTTGCCTAACTATATCATATAAATCATTAATTTATATCATATGAATATTTATATTCCTTTGAACTTTTGGCGTATATTTTTGTATATTACATTCTTACTGTGTGAATTTATGCGAATTTGTTTTGGAAGCTGATTTATCCAATGAATCTATTGCGTGGTTATTTCAGTAGAACAGCTTTCTATCGTTTTGTCTGAATTTCAGATGAGCTAGAGGGTTTCATATTTCCATAATAGCATAACCATCGAAATGTATTGGAGAAGTACGTTATTGGGCCAAATACGTCCAATGGTTCAATATTTATGAGCAATTTTCGTTCCTTTATAACTCCTATAATATCAGTCGTTCCAGAGTACGGGAAAATAATCTAAAATAAGCACGTAAAAGCACCTGTCCTCACGTCAATGCTTTTAACATTTTTGTTAGTCTAACATTTCTAGTTTCGCGGCAACGTCGTTCAATTTTCACTTGATAAGTTTCTTCAAGGAAACTGTTTGACATAAAGTGTAACAGATTTACTTCCTTACATTCGCCTAAGATTATAACTATGTCAGTGTATTCCATATTTGACTTAATTTTGATTAACAATAACTTATTCAGCAAATAACAAAATTTTTTTAATATAATAAACAGTGGCGGATTTACCAATAGGCCAAATAGGCCGATGCATAGGGCGGCAGATTTAGAGGGTAGCAAATTTAGCAATTTTTTTTTTTACATTTTTTTTTTATAATTATACGTGTACACAATCTATACTATAATAAATCGTAAACCTAAAAAAGTATGCACATTAAAGATATTCGCTAGCATGGCTTAAGATGAGTAACTAAGTAGAATTAGATTTTTTTTTAATTTCTTGTTTGTCTGTCTGTCCGTTTGTTTGAATGAACATCACGCAAAAACTACTGGGCACTTTTACATGAATCTCCTTGAATTGTGTAGTCTGAAATCCGTTTTACCATTTAGCATAAAATATTTATCAAAATTGTACCCTTGAAGGGGTCAAAAAGGGGGTCAACGTTTGTATGGAACTACGTGATTCCGTGGTCCAATCTCTTTGAAATTTTTCATGGATATTCTTTAAAGTAATTGCTGGAGGACCACATATTTATTTTTTTCAATTCGGCGGTTGTGGGGCGGCAATAGCGCTGGTGAGGTGCGGAGCGGGGGCAGATACCCGAGTGAGCAACCGGAACGCGGCAGACGCGTGAAGGCAGACGTTGTTGATGGTCGTTTCAAATATTGAATTTTGCGGGCGAACTTTTCACTATTCTTGGATGGTTCAAATCATTATGATCTTTCTAATATTTTATAAATTTGGAAGTGAGTTTGGATGTTTAGTTGTTTGGATTGTTGCTCAATCACACCAAAAGTACTAGACCGATTTTGATCAAACTTTGCATTAATAGTATAGCTTAGACCCCAACATATAAGCTACTTTTTATCTCACTATTGGGCAAAGTCCACGCGACCGAAGCTGCGGGTGGAAAGCGAGTCCATATATAAATAAACGATTAATAAACGCACTGTAATATATACTTAGGAACTTATGTGATCATGAATTTTAAAATATTCCAATAGCGTTCTAATAAAAATAAAATAAAAAACTCGTATTATAGGATCTTCGGAGCCTAGCACGACCACCATCTCTCCACAACTTCATGTATATTATTTTATTACCAAGCCTTTGTCAGAACTTATGAAAAAGATTTCATACTACGATATAATTATTGATGATTTTGCAAATTTGAAATCTCGCAAGAAAATAATGTAAAACTTATTTGATGTCATTGTCTGTCATCATTAACTGATTGTTAACATGTTATATTTTGATAGAAATTGTTTGTATTGTTTTTAAACTGTTAAGTGCAATAAAAAATATGTAACAAAAACAATGTTTTCTGACCACTCATTATTTTGTCTTTGTTCATATAGTGTAGGTATTTTTAAGTCATGCCTTTCACCACCTTATGATTAGTACATGCTGCTATTTTTAACCCCCGACGCAAAAGGGGGTGTTATAAGTTTCACGTGTCTGTTTGCCTGTCTGTGGCATCACAGCACCGGAACGAATGAACCGATTTCAATTTAATTTTTATTTGTATTGCAGGTGTTTTAAGGGCGAGTGTTCTTAGACATGTTTGATGAAAATCGATTGAGCCGTTTGAAAGTTACAGAGGTTTCATGAGGTTTCATAGAATATCGAATATAATTAAGTCTCACAGTTGTCCAGATATTGGACGTGTTCACAACAAACATTTCAATTTTCAAGACATGGCTTAGAATATCCAAGTCAGCCAAACCACATTAGGTCAGTGCTATCTAGAACATTAGATCCAATCATCCTTTATAACTATAGTCAATCCCACTTCATTACAATGCAATTGCAGATTAAGACGTGGATTATCTCAGTATTGCTAACTTCTCTGGCAAGATTATAACCAGTGCCTTAATGGCAAAATACCATCTTCAGCGTAACCTAGTTCCTGTGAAATAGGAAGTCCGATATTGTATACACCTAAATCATGATATCCTTACAATCTGGAGATCCCCTATTAGTTTCTACGATTTTACCGTTGTGCCTATAGGTTTGATATTCAATTTTGGGGCGTTGTTCCTCTTATCTGTTCCGCTTGATCTGTCGACTATTTAACCCCCATGAATCATACATAGGGATATAATACGAGCGCTCCTTCACCGGAAATTATGTGTTCATTAAAATGGATTCGTATCGGGTTTAATAAATGTTAAACTAGGATTTATGGGAAATGGAGCGTGAATTAGGAAGGAAGGAAGGCATAGAGCAGTGAATATGTCATTTTTGGTGTGAGACAGCTAAAGGCCGAAGGGTTGAGGGTGGAGATAAGCCTGTAGGATAATTAGGATGATTTCGAACGGATGTTTGAAGTGAAAGTTCAGATGTCGTGGGGATGTGCTGTAAGATTTAGAACCTGACAGAGTTTCGTTTACTGATTTATTATAGCTGCCCTCAGATTAATGTTGCACTGCACAACTGGCTGAATTTAAGTTGGACTATCAACTGATAATGATTTTGAAGGATTTCGTTCGAATTTATATTCAAATTTCTCAATTTAAATATGTCTTAGTTCGATTATAAGAAGTGTAGATATTTGGTTGCTTATTTTCATTCCCAAAAAAGTAATATAATTCATGCCTATTTGAGCGGTAAACAAAGTTTGAAGCATTGTAATTAATCTTGCATCACAAATTAGTAAAAAATCTTCATTGATTGAAATTCTGAGAATTATAAGCTCAAGTTTAGTCATCTGTTCTTCGGCTCAATAAAATTCAGAGTGAGTTGAAATTGAAGAACAAAGACAATCATCTTACATCATCATTTATGTCTGATTTGTATTTAGGCCAAATTTGGTATTTACGAACCACAAATTTTCAATCGAGGTAAATAGAAGAAAATTAATATCATGTGTTGTATATATCTTTCTTCAAGAGAGTCATATTGACTGGTTTCAAGTATTTTTCTTTATCTTCAAGTTATAAGTTAAATAAGTGGATGTAAATAAAACACATTGTAATTTAAATACTTCTTTGGCAATCGATTTCGGCTCTGATTAAGCCATCATCAAGTCAGCTGAAATTACATTTTGTAATCATAATAATGCTATCTTTGTAAGGTGGTCATGATGAAAGAGCAAGAACGTGCAATCTTACCGTCTTTGGAGATAAACTGATAAACATATATGATGTGAAAAAGGAACGAGGTTGAAATATGTGTTATTCTGAAATATTTCCCTCTATTAAATATATAATATAAAGAAAAAAAAGTGAGGAAGCACTGACGTGAGGTCAGATTGCTTTGGCGCTCTTGTTGAGATACTTGCGAGTAAATATTCAAACCATAACAAATCTATGAGCACTGTGATCAGGTGAACAACAGTCTTTTCTCGTACTATGGGACAATGTGATGCAAATATGAACGCCTAATAAATGAACAAACCTATATCTCAAATTAAAAATAACTACTCATAATTTTCCCCAAGTTTTGATCGAAGCTTCAATTCCCTTTTCCTAAAAACTTACGTCACTGCTTTTCTGAATTTTGACAACGTATATTATTTCAGCCACCGATATTGAATTCTATCTCTATGATTTCCCGTTATGAAAAATTTTGATTAATATTACGCCAACTGACACTGATTTATGAGCCCGGCATTTGTCAATCGAATATCGATCTGTGATGGCTATCGTTCAAAGAAAATCATCGGGACATATGTCATTTCTCTTTTCTCTTGAGTATATGAAAAAAATGATCATATCATTAGATGGAAGAGAGCTACGGCAATGAAATTTGAGGATAAGTGAGATATCGATCACCTCAATATATTCACGAATTTTTATTGAAATCCGAATATCATCTTATGAGATAGTGAGGATTAAAAATTTTTTTTTTGGGAATTTTTTAAACATTTTCTAGCTTGACGATTTCTGCGAAATTTTGCTAGCCGTTTTGTTTCAGCCTCCCTCAACGATAATTCAAGTATCAACTTGATCGGATGGATATTCTAGTGGTTATTGAGGAAACAAAATTTCAGATCCTCATAACTACTGAACCATCCGACGAATTTGGCCCAATAACGAACTTGACCGAGATATTTGGACAATTAACCTATTCTCCGAATCTCTAGATACCTACCACTTTTCGTGAATCGCAAGAAAAACACCTCAAATATGCGTTTGAAAATCGTCATTTCAGGCTCTATTTTCGCGCTAATTCATTTTCGTCCTTGAAGAATGCACACAGATCGCGATGAATCGCTATACAGGTTATGCTATCTCGAAAAAATCGCTATACAGGCTGTGCTTATGGAAAGCACTGATTTTCACCAGATTCTTTCTTCGAGAGATTTCGTGTTACTTAGGGTTCTATCATGTTTTCCGCGTTTTTTCGTATTTGGTCGGTTTCTTTCTTGGTGGAATGCACTGAACTCGAAACGATAGAGTTATAAACGATATTCTTTCGGTTGGTTTTTTATGAAGAAAGCACCCACTGCGAATCAATTATATACGGGGTGTCCCATATGCATTTTTCTTCAAGTTCTCTCGCGAATGGGAGCTGATTTCGGTATAATGTCATACAGGGTGTGCGATTCACAATGAATTTGCGATCGGGTGATATACGGGGTGTGCAATTTACAAGTTAATTTGATTTTTTGCGCAAATTCGAGTTTTTGTGTTGTTTCGGGAATTTTGGATCTTAATTCGATAAAATATATTCGATTCATATACAGGGTGTCAGATCTGAGTAGCGCTGACATTCACCAGAGTTTTTCTCCAGCTTTTGTGCTTTTCCGCGTAAGGGAGCTTAATTCAATGAAATCCCATACAGGGTGTGCCATTAACAATGATTTCGCGATCGATTGATATACAGGGTGTGCAGTTTAAAAGTTCTTTCATTATTTTTTGCACGCTTTCGGTTTTGTGCTCCTCGGGGTTTTAAGCTTTCCTTCGAGTTTTTTTGCGCGCTCGGTGATTTTGTGCTCCTTCGGGGTTTTTTCGGTTCCTTTGGATATTTTTCGTTCATTCGTGGTACTTCGGGTTCTTTCAAGTTTTTCCGTGTTTCGTCGGGTTCTTTCTTCGTGGAATGCACCGAACTTGAAACGATAGAGTTAAAACGATATTCTTTCGGTTTGTTTCTTATGATGAAAGCACCCACTGCAAATCAATTATATACTGGGTGTCCCATATGCATTTTTCATCATGTTTTTTCACGTGTGAAAGCTAATTTCGGTAAAATGTCATACAGGGTGTGCGATTTACAATGAATTTGCGATCGGGTGATATACGGGGTGAGCACTTTACAAGTTCTTCTGTTTTTTGCGCGCTCTCAAGTTTTTTCAAGTTTTTGTGTTCCTTCGGGTTTTTTACGGAAAAATTATCTTCGAAACATATACGAGGTGTTACATAGGTGCTCCATAGAATAATTTTGATACTTCCTTCGTGGTAATTACTGAACTCGAATAGATGGAGTTACAACGATATTCTTTGGTTTTTTTTTTCACTGCTAATCAATTGTATACTGAGTGTCTCATATGCATTCTCCTTCAAGTTTTCTCGCGAATGGGAGCGGATTTCGATAAAATGTCATACAGGGTGTGCAATTTACAATAAGTTTACGGTCGGGTGATATACGGGGTGTGCAATTTACAAGTACTTTTGTGTTTCGGGTTTTTTTCAGGTTCCTTTAGATTCTTTGTGTTACTTGGTGTTCTTTCGTGTTTTCTCGCGTTGTTTCGTGTAATTTCGGTTTCTTTCGTATAACTTCGGTTTCTTTCGTGTTTCTTCGGATTCCTTCGTGTTTTTCGCGTTTCTCCGTGTTTTTCCAGTTCTTTCTAGCTTTTTCGCTTTCAACGGGTAATTTGACGTGTTTCGTGTTTTTGCGCGCTTCATTGATGTATGGGCCCTATTGATCTGCGGTCTATATTGATCTATGGTCTATATTGATCCATGGGCCAATTGAACTACTGGCCTATTGAACTACTGGCCTATGGATCTACGGGCCTATGGATCTACGGGGCCTATTGATCTACCCGCTTACTAGTCTATATAATAAAGTAATAAGATCGGGGACCAGAGAAAAAATCGAAACGGGTCCCGTGAGGGACCCGGAAAGCGTAAGTTTTCGAGCGGCCGCAGGGCCGCTCGAGAGGGAATCTTAAAACAGATCGAAAAGGCGAATCCTCCTCTAGGAGAAGCGACCCCGAAACCCCCTCCGGGCGCTCTTAAAGGGCCCGAAATTTTCGAAAGAAAATCGCGAAATCGGCCCTTTTCGCGAAATCGCCCAAAGGCGAAAAACGGGCGAAAGTACTCCTATGAAGCCGGAGCATCTCGCGGGGAGGGGGTCGCTTTTTCTGGACGAAGAACGTCCCCATACGTGGCTACGAGCTCAGCCGCGGAGCCCCGGAATCTATACGAAAATTATGCATATAAAACGGCAATTTTAGACTCGCGACTTCCTGAAACGTCAAAACCACACCTACGTTTTCCTCCGTGCCGGTCGAAAACGATATAAATCGCCCCGCGATCGGTAGAAAACGAATCTACGTGAAATTTCCCATCTCTGGGTACCAATTTCCACATCCAAGTAGCGATATAAGGCCGCGAATTCTTCATTCGAAATTCGGCAATTTCCTCGATATTTCGATCAGAAGTGTCATAGTTTCTCATACGATTCCGATGATAGCCGAACGCGAGCTCCAAATTTGAAAATACGGCATCAATTTTTCGCTCGATATGGGCGGTGGAAGATTATTTGCATTTTCCAAGCACTCGGATAAGAATCTACAGGAGATTACGAATCTCTAGATACCACTCATCCTTCAGGACTCTCAAGAAAAACATCTCAAATATGCGTTTGAAAATCGTCATTTCAGGCTCTATTTTCGCGCTAATTCATTTTAGTCCTTGAAGAATGCACACAGATCACGATGAATCGCTATACAGGCTGTGCTATCTCGAAAAAATCGCTATACAGGCTGTGCTTATGGAAAGCACTGATTTTCACCAGATTCTTTCTTCGAGAGATTTTCCGTCTGAATTTTTTATGGAAAAAGCACCCACTGCGAACCAATTAGAGAGTGGGATCTAATTTCGATAAAATGTCATACAGGGTGTGCGATTTACAATGAATTTACGATCATGTGATATTACGGGGTGCTCAATTTATAAGTAAATTTAATTTTTTTCGCGCAAATTCGAGTTTTTTGTGTTTCTTCGGTGTGTTTCAGTTCTGAATTCGATAAAATATATTCGACTCATATACAGGGTGTCAGATCTGAGTAGCGCTGACATTCACCAGAGTTTTTCTCTAGCTTTCGTGCTTTTCCGCGTAAGGGAGCTGAATTCAATGAAATGTCATACAGGGTGTGCCATTAACAATGAATTCGCGATCGATAGATATACAGGGTGTGCAATTTACAAGTTCTTTCGGTATTTTTTGCACGCTTTCGGTTTTTTGTGCTCCCTCGGGGTTTCAAGCTTTCCTTCGAGTTTTTTTGCGCGCTTTCGTTGATTTTGTGCTCCTTCGAGGTTTTTTGGGTTCCTTTGGGTTTTTTCGTTCTTCCGTGTTACTTTGGGTTCTTTCATGTTTTTCCGTGTTTTTTGGTATTTGGTCTGGTTCTTTCTTGGTGGAATACACTGAACTTGAAACGATAGAGTTGAAACGATATTCTTTCGGTTTCTTTTTTATGATATAAGCACCCACTGCGAATCAATTATATACCGGGTGACCCATATGCATATTTCTTCAAGTTATCATGTTTTTCCACAAGTGGAGGCTAATTTCGATAAAATATCATACACGGTGTGCTATTTACAATGAATTTGCGATCATGTGATATACGGGGTGAGCACTTTACAGGTTCTACTGTTTTTTTGCGCGCTCTCAAGTTTATTGTGTTCTTTCGGAATTTTTTATGGAAAAGTTATTTTCGATTCATATACGGGGTGTTACATAGGAGCTCCATAGAATAATTTCGATATTTTCTTCGTGGTATCCACTGAACTCGAATAGATGGAGTTACAACGATATTATACTTTTTGGTTTTTTTTTTTTCACTGCTTATCAATTGTATACTGAGTGTCTCATATGCATTTTCTTCAAGTTTTCTCGCTAATGGTAGCTGATTGAAAATATGAAAACTCTAGCTGATTCCTTTTGGATGCTAGAGAGGATACGGCCGGCTGGACAGACTTAACTTTCGCCACGGATTCTTCATCGGGAAGTCGAACCCAATCGATTGAGACCATTTTCGGCTCGATATTCCAAAATTAGGGACATTCGGGCAAAATGATAGGCACTCTCTTCGGGTGAACAAGAGCGCCAAAAACAAAGAAGTATTTAAATTACAGTGTGTTTTATTTACATCCACTTACTTGAAAATACAAAAACATACTATGGAAGCATACATTACCAAATTTTTAGTTAAAATTGAAATCCATTATTTACCACATTTCTCAATACTATTGTCATTTATTTTCTTCAGCGAAGTTCGTTCGCATTGAGAATTCGTGTTGATTTTTTTTCAACTATGGAAGATGATTACCATCGTCATAGCATGCAGAACATAATCAACAGTGGTTTGTAGAAGATGTGTATCAGTTCATTTTTCTCATTCGCTGGAGCTATTGAGAAACTCAAATTTTAGATGCTCGTTACTCGACGAATTTGACCTAATAACGAACTTTACGGAGAAATTTGTTCAATTAACCTACTTTGAAAATATAAAAACTCTAGTTTATCTCATTCGGAAGATAGAGAGTATATGGCCGACCGGATAGACGAGCGAACTCAATTTTGAGCACGGATTCATAATCAGAAAGTTGAACTCAATCAAACGTGAACATCTTCTTCACAATATCCGAATATTACAGGCATCTCGACAAAACGATAACACGCTATTCTACAAGAACAAGAGCTCAAAAAAGGTATCCAGAACATGCCAATCATTTTCCTATATTTTTCAGTGTCGAAAAAAACGACCAGCTCATTTTCTCAGCCTGTATATGTCGATATAAGTCCACTGAAATTTCAAAAACATGAAGTTTTCATGGAAAAATAATAAAGATGATAAAATATCATAGCATTCATTTTTTTTTGGTATGGATTTTGCTGATTATCCTCTTTTATTCTGCAGTGATTTTCTTCATCTTTTTTAGATATTCATGAAAATCTCTCTGTATCAAAATATTTCATGTTTTAAAATCACACGATAATAACACAAAAACTCGAAACGAAATGTTCTAGGCGGAACTCGACACTAGTAAAATTGTATTTGACATATTTGTTGGACGAACTTCGAAAGTTTTAATACCACTGGTCAACAAATAAAATAAAAATGTTTGTTTCCTCAAATTTTTTTTTAATTTCTATTTCAAACTAACGCGAATTTTTTTAATATGGGAACAATTTTTCTCTCATAGCTTTTGTTTTTGAGTTACAGCTAACTACCCTTCATTACTATTTATACTTACAGTTTTTATTGGACATTGAAATATATTTTGTTGTTGTTTTCGATATGGATATATCAAGAAGGTGTTGTGTACTTAATCCTGATTCTTTTTGCTACATTTGTTGTGAATATGTATTTGCAAAATATCGAAAACCTGTATCGGAGTTTGTAAAACTGCATATCATCAATATTTTAAAATAAAATTGTGTAATCAGAACAAGCCATGAGTTGTTTGCCAGAAATATGTGGTATATCTACGGTTATGGTCCAGAGGAAAAAGAGATGCAGTAATGTTCATAAAACCCATGATTTGGCTAGAACCTCGATATCATCATAACGATTGCTACTTCTGCGTAGAAAAAATAAACGAAATTAACCTTGGAAACCGAAATAAGTGGTCATATCCTAACTTACCTTCTGCTCAACGACCACGAGATGTACAGCCCAGCACGTCTAAATTTTCTGATGATCCAAATTCCTGTGGACCCGAACGAAATACATCAAGTGAGGACTCTGATTCAAACTACAAATGTATCCAAGAACCTCAACCATTTAATCAGAAAGAACTGAATGACTTAGTAAGAGATCTAAACTAACAGAAAGAAGCTTCTCAGATTTTAGCATCTCGTTTAAAAGAAAAAAAATTGCTTATTCTGGATTACAAAAATACCAACCTAGTGATTGGCGTCTTTTCATAGCAGCAAAAGAAGTTTAAATTACGAATCTACACCCATGGCAGATTCGGTGACTTTAAAAGAAGAATACGCAAATATTTCTAAGGTTCTGGAAAAAATTAATTATCAAGATCATAAATGGGTCATTTGTGTTGATCTGAAAATGATTAACTTTCCTTTAGGTCAACAAGGGGGATACACGAAGTTCCCTTGTTTCATGTGTCTCTGGGACAGTCGTGACAAACAACACCAATGGACACAAAAAGTTCGGGCAGTGCAGGAAGAGCTAAAAGTTGGAACAAAAATGTTATAAATATGCCTTTAGTTAGCCGACATCTCATCATACTTTCACCACTTCACATTAAACTCGGCATAATGAAACAGTTTGTGAAGGCGCTTGACAAAAGTGGCGATTATTTCAATTTTCTATCACGCAAGTTTCCGGAATTAAGTAGAGAAAAAATTAAAAGCTGGTATTTTTGATGGGCCACAGATTAGGCAACTCGTGGAAGATCCTAATTTTGTCAAATCAATGTCTTTCAATTTGACGTCTGAAGAACAGAAAATGATGTACTGAAAGGTAAATATTCTGTTGCTCGAAAAAAGTTGACGAGCGTGAAGTGAACATTCCAATGCCCTGACAAAAATCATATCACTCTGCAGCCGTCCAAATGACGTCCCAACTACAAAATACGGTATATTGACGTGTATGTATCCTGAAGGTGAATATTCCCTGAATATAGGAGTAAATAAAACTGCTGAATAGTTGAAAATTGCTGGAAAAAATGGTTTTCCCCTGTTATCCCGCCGGCACAATACTGCCTGCCAATATGCCGGTATTTACATTCCGGAAATATATAGGCCGCTACATACGTTGCATTAGTTTGCCGTGATTACCCATTCAATCGTTACGCAGGCTTGTCCTTTGAAAAGGCAGCCAAGTGAGGCACTTGGAATGTTTATCGTTTCATCCGAACACGTCCGTGTATGATGCTATTGACGGTAATAACGTCATTGTTACAGATTGTAGATATACATTTTTTCGAGCAATTTGCAAATGGAATTTTTAATTTTGCTTCGACAGCAATCAATGTTCGATGTTTCGATTGGGAATTTTTTTCATTATTTCAGTATGACAGCATCCGAAAATATTTCAAGCGTTTGCGGATCACATATGAATTCAATATCAATTTCTAATTCAGTAAATATACACGATGGTCCAGATCGTAATAAAAAATTTTAACGACGTATTCAACATCAAAAATAAGCCCTAGATTATCATGAAAACATACTTTGAGAAATGTTTCCCTTCGAGATACGGAGTGTTGAAATTATAGAAAAAAATGTTTTGTATTAATAACTTTTACACTACTTCAAATATTAAACAATAAAAATTTCTATTTGAATCCTAATTTAATTAGGAACAAATTCAGTCTCATGACTTTTTGCTGTAGGAGGCACCGTTTCTGGTAAAAAAAAAATAAAACACATTCTCATGCATTGAGAATGGTATACAGGGTGTCTATTGTAATAGGTGCCAAACTTCAGTAGGTGATAGTACAAGTCATTTGCAACAAAAAATGTCCTATTACACTTTTTCGAAAAGTTGATGGTTATCGAGTTATTCAACACTTCTTGGTTTTTCGGAATTTTTTGCTTTCCTCTTTAAAAACAAGAATATCTCTGTTATTCTTACAGCTACATCAAATCTTGCCATATCATCGCAAAGGGCAGTAAAGCTGCTACAAAATAGGTAGTTACTAATGTTAAAAAAATGTTTTATACCGAGTGTTGTAAAAGGGTAAATGTAATAATTGAAAAGAGTGTAATTTAGTGGTATTTTCTTGTTAGCTGTACCATTGAAAATTGGTGAATAAGTAGTTGTTTTTTTTCTAGGAAAAACTAGTATATGTAATAGACTTTTAAACGGTGTGTCAACTTTTCACTTAACTTTTTGTTTTTCCAACAATATTACGGTTTCAAGTCAGAAAAACATAGAAATCAGAAACGCAAATTTTATGATAATCCATTTCAATACATTGTAGGTTCAAAACAGTTATAAATATTATTAATAGTAACATAAAAACAGCTACCTTGTAAACAAAGGTTTGAGGAGGAGGCGGGTTGGAGGGTGTGTTGGTGCGATTCTGGCGGCCCCGCAGGGGCCGCTGGAAATGGATACCACGAATGAAAATGAACAATATGGCAGAATTTAATCTTGAACTAAGCAAACTTGACATTTGCATGGGTTCGAAAATATGCAAATTAATTCAAATTTGACAAAATTTGTTATTAAGTAAACATAAGAAAAAGATCATTTACTTTAACGAATTAAATCGACTTATACGCATCTACAAAAAAAAAGAATATGACTGTTTTCTCAAGTATTGAATATAGGGATATGCTGTTTATTTACGTGTTCGCTAACGGAAATTCGCGAGCAGCAGTGCGGGAGTACGCGTTACATTTCCCCAATAGACAACAACCTAGCAGAAAGGCATTTATAGAAGATTTTAGAAGCTCTGGTGAAACTGGATCGAGGTTTACGAAATAGAGAAGGTGGTCGAACGCTTGGCTTCGCATTCGGGTGGATAGAGACGGATTTTGACGAACCGACGCATAAACTTCTTCAATTGCTTCTTCATCGCGAACTAAAAGAGGGCGACCGGAGTTTTGAATTTTCAATATCGCACCTGTATTCTGATCCATTCCTTAATACTTTCGTCACTTGGCGCGTGGCGTGTACATTATTCCGCAAGATATAGACGTTGCGCAGTCACTATTGAATCACCATTACGATAATACGCTCGTAATCAAAATGTGCGATGTCCCCGAGAACTCTTCGATCGTGACAAAAACTCCTAAACTACCTTGTGGAGGAGGAACTATGCTGACTCGGCTCTAAATAAAATCTATATGTTTCGTTATGTAGGCAATGTAATGGCGTGCCTGACAAACTGAAGAATGTATATCATTGGTTGTTTATTTTGATGTTCTTTCACATAATGAAAAGTTTACCATAGCTGAATTCATCAGCTGTCAATTGTTCTGAAGAAGATGATAAATTTCATCGAAACGTCGCTGCTTTAGAACGAAGAGTTTTATTGTTCCTTTACCAATTCTTTAATATTCCTTATGTCGTTTCTGAACCGTAATGTCCAGGAAAGGACTTCGTAATAAGCGATAAAACTCCTCAGGTTATTACTTTTCTACATTTTTTAACCTCCATAGCCATTTTTCACGATTTTGAACTTGTTTACTAGACTATAAAGTGTAGCTCGTTAACTTGGACAGCAAGACGGACAGAAACATGCACGAAAAAGGAGAAACAGCATATAACAACGCCGCATCGTCCACCTAATATCGGACTTTTCCGGCCAATTTGTCTTGTACCAGGTTCCACGAACAAAACCCTCATCGAAAGGAGACTAATTTTTCAAAAGCCGAAATCCAGATAAATCGAGGATTTATATGGAAGGATTGGAGACTACGTCCCTTACTCGTATTTCTCGCGCATCGCAAACCCCGAATTAATATTCCAGGATTAAAGTATGCGGGAATGTTTATTCAGTTGGATTTGCAGGAGTGGGAGGAACATATCTGCTTATCTGGTCGCCGAACGGACCCATGGGGGTGCCTATTATTCTACCCAGCTCTGTTCTGATGAAAGAAATGTCGCCGTCAAGCTCGCACGGCCCGCTTCGATTGGAAAAATATTTAGGCTGTGTTCGATGGGGCGGTGTGTTATCGCACGAGAACAGTGTTTGTGCTTCGAAATTGGTGGAAAGGGGTGAAAAACAATTTGATGAGAAAATAGTTTTATTTACCTGGGCTTACGTTTTATCGATACAGATTCGAAAATGACGGACATATAGCTTCATTTCAACAGATATTGATTTATTTATTCTTTCAATCTCTATGTAGATTACTTGATTGAATTATGCAACATTTTCGTTAAGGAATGCGAAAAATAATTGCTGTTTGAAACCGTATGTAGCCAAATTACAATCTGATAATAGTCTCAATGAACAAGCACGTGAAACACTCCTTCGCTTTTTATAATAACTTATTTTTGTTCTCGTTTTATGCAAAAACAAGTATTTGAGACAAAATTGAAAATATTTATGAAGTTTTGTCTACTCCAGATACCCGGCTGTATAGATGAAACATCACATTTTTTTTCAACTCTTGATCCAATCATATACATGCATTTTTTGCCTGTTTCTAGAATGTCCAGCCAAGAATTCGAGCAGATGTAGTCTAGCACATCAAATCAAAAATTAATTAAGCATAAATTTTTGTTTTTTTTTTACTCATGACTCGATGATATATTTTTCCTCCATTGGGGAACTCCAGACCAGAATCCTGGTAAATGTGATTGATAGTACATCAAACCAGAGTCGTTAAAAAAATGTTAATTGAATTTTGTCAAAATTAGAACCCTAGGTCCACAGATTTAACATAAAATTATTTTGGTTTTACGCATGAAGCAATCATTCAATATATTTTTCCACCTTGTTAGAAATCCGGTCAAGAATTCTGCCGTATGTAGTCCATAGCACATTATATCAGGGTTGGTAGAACAAATTTTCGTTCAATTGGGTCAATTCCTGATCTCAAGCTTTATAGATCCTATTAAATTTGTTTTTGTTTCACTCAAGACTCGAACATTCAATAATTTTTTCTTTATTTGAGAATTTTGACAAGAATTCTGGTGGATGTGCTCGAAAATACATCTAATCATCGATTAAAAATAAGGTTTTCATTTAATTTAGTCTATCCTAGAGTCCAAGCTACATACGTGTACATCAAACATAACATTATTTAAGTTTTATGGATAATTCGATCATTTAATATTTGTATTTCCTATATGGGAAGTATGGCCAAGAATCTGAGATGACCAAAAACCTTTTGGTCGATTTGGTCAATCTTACATCCTCAGCTCCATATTTCAAACTTATTATTTTTGTTTAACTCCTCACTCATTCATATTATTATTTTTCCCTTCGATAAGTGCACTCAAGAATTGTGGTAGATTTGTTCTGTAGAATATTACCTCATATATAGTAAAGAAAAACTTTCATTCAATGTAGCCTCAATCGTAAAGCTCCAACTCCATGAATCAAATATTTAATTTAATTTGTTTTACTCCTGATTCGTTCAAATAATATTTGATCCTCTATTCGTCAAATCCAGCCAAGAATTCTAGTGAAATATTCTGCTAGCACATTAAGTCACGGACGTTAGAGAAAATTTTTGTTCAATTTGGCAGCCCTAGATCCCGAGCTCCACGTTCGATAGCACATCAGAGTAGTCATGTTGAAGAAAAAGTCTGTTCGATTTAGTCAACCCTAGAAGGCCAGCTTCATAGATCAAAAATTGACCATTACATCGTTTTACTCATGACTTGATGATAAAATAATTTTCCCCTATTTGAAAATACAACGTTGGATCTATGGAGCTGGAATTCTAGGGTTGAACGAACGAATTTTATAAAGAATAACTTGTGTAACTATTCTTTCCATCTGAATTTGAGGCCAGATATGGAAAACAATCGATAATTGCTAGAAATCGAGCTGTCGATCATAGACTCGATTAATTCTCGGGTAGGTGAAATGAATTTGAAAGAATGAATAATATTGATCACTTCCATTGTGATTGAACGGTGAAACAAATCCATTTCTGTCAGACGTCCTTCAGCACCGTGGTGGAATGGACGCGATTGCTGTTGGCCAGCCGGGAGATAACATCACATCTGTCTAAATACCAGAACACCAATTTTAGTCTTACACATATCCAGTAAAGTCCTTCTTCCTAATTCCCTGTTATAACAAAGGAATAAGGCATACAAAAGTTACGACACCATGAAATGTTGACACCCTTAAAAGATGTGTATGAAAATAACCATATTATCCTCATACTTTATTCACCTCAATTTTCTGCCTGATTAGTTTCAGATTCCTCAAACTCATTTTTCTCCAGAGAAATAGAGGAGTAAAGGCGGCATCTTCAATGAACTTATCCGATTTAAAAGTCAATGCCTTCTGGTGACAGCTTGTGAAACTTCCCCCTTCATAATGCGGATCGTCTACTTCTTGTCGAGTCCTTCGGCACTTAAGTTCCCTCAGGAAATTTCGTCTCAAAAAGAATAGTTCGAGTGTTCCCTTAGTTTGCAACTTTTGAAATTATGGTAATGACGAAGGGGGAGAGATTAAGTATTTTGTTGGATGTGATGCTTCAACCTGTGATAGCGAGTAATACAGAAAATTTCGTAACCCCTTCGGGCTATTCGTCTTGTAGGAGGTGAAAATTTTTTATATTATCTTCTCTGCGGTTGCGAAGGAAAATTCAGCATCAGTATTTTTTCCTTTATCTATTGAATAATGTAAGTGAATTTGGATTTTTCATTAGTTTCAAATACCCATTAAGCCAAGAAACAATTTATCGATAAGATCCTACTATTTCGATGGGTCATTTAAAGTTATTTTTGAAATATACAAATTTATTTTATTGAATTCTCTCAACAATTTACATTGTGAAAATTATCAAAATATTTGGAATAAGCCAGATAATTGACTTTTGCTTATAATGTCTTCAATGTTACTACAAACCGTAATGAAGATCGTATTACTGGAAGAATAAAACTTTTTATGTGACAGAGAAACTCCTTTGATGGAAAATGGTTTTGTTCATCCATGGATGTCTGAAGATTAAATTAGACATTAAAAAAAATTGCGGGAACAAATCGTAGGAAAGGAGGTTTGTGGTTGAAATAAAACTTGAGGATGGTTATTGTTCATTTAAATATATTGTAGTGACTGATACTAGAAGAAGTCCTCAAGATGCTTATTTTTTTTATGTTCAACACCTAAGATTTTGAAGAATGTTGCGAATGAAAAATCAAACCAATTAACATTCACATGCTTGAAGAAGAATTTTGAATATCCGCAAAAATTGATCCTTGAAGACGTTTTTCAATATTGATATTTCTTGTGACCGAAAAACCTTTTACTACTTCGGATAATAAGAACGATATAGAGGTTTTTATTTGAAATATATATTTGTTAATTCCTTTACATTATCTGTCAGCGATGTAATTCTATCGCACTGTGTCTGGTAAAATACCTCAGAACAAATGCGAAAAAAAACCTTACACCACCTCAGTGCTTTTCGACACATTTTATCAATTTCTAACACTGCTTAGTGAGATTTTTTTGAATAGGCATGGTCACTGAATATTCTTCAATTTTGTTGACAGCCACTTTTCGTAGAACAACTTTATTTATAGTGAAGACACCATATAAATTGGTGATCTCTAGCCAAATCTTTGCTCATTTTTTTTAATCGAGAGCTGAAATGGTATATGACCCTACGAAGAAGAGCTTATGCAGGTACAAAACACATATCATTTTCACAAGAGATAGTTTTCATTCAATAATCAAACGCCTTTAGGTAGAACAAACATATAATCAATAAAGGTCCTCTTTGAAATGTATAACAAAGATCATATTTTTGTGCGGGATAATACCCACCACTTCTTTGAAACTTCTACCCTTAATGAGCCAAAAAAAATTTGATTTGGAATTCTGATATGAAATTTCGATAATCGACTTCTTGCGGTTTTAAAAAAATTTATGGCAATGAACTGCCTTCCAATGAACAATTTGTAAGCTACCATGAATACCAAATACGTCAAATTGAAAATATCTTCTTGGGACCTCTGTCCAGATTATCAGCGAGTGATTTGAATACGTAATATGATATCTGGATAAAGATTAAAAAGTTCACCAGACAACGTCCGACCACCATAATCACCCACCACCACGGAGGCAGCAAGAAAGCCTCCTCAAGACAGCTGCCTGGCAAAGATAGGCGAAGTCAATCGGATTACCGAGATTCAAGAAAAGAATAGGTGGGAAGCGGCTCCGAAACTAAAACCCTGTAACGGATATTGGGATTATGATGGAAACTTTTTAACCGATTTTATCATTTCCGCTCTCGCCCTGTTCCAGTAATGAAGTTGGGTTTTGTTTTTGAATAATATCCCTTCGTACTCAGTTCCGACACTTTCAAGAAAACACCGAGAGAAAAATCTCTTTTTTTTCGGCTTTATTGAGAATATTTTCTGGAAAGTTATCTCCCATGTTTTCCTGGGCTTGTTTCAACAGAAAGGGGGATTTCAATTCGAGATCCTGCAATTGATAATAGAACTCTTCATAAAAGTTGGAGAATAAATTCGTTACGCTTCTACCTCATAATTATATTCACAACAATTTTTCTACTCTAACAAACATCAAAATATTTTAATAACGAATTTGACAGATATTTGTAGAACAAACCTATTCCATGAATGAGAACTAATCCCCTTCGAAAAATGGATTATATGCGGCAGTATGGAGGGGCGTATTCAACTTCATCAAAGATATCTTCATTGGGGAGACGAACACTAAAATTTGAGGTCATTTTTGGCTCGATATCCGAAAATTAGAGATATTTGGGCATATGTATAGTTCGCTGTAACTTTAGAACGAAGTGTGTGCAAAAATTACAATTCTTCGCCACATTGAACTCAACATTTTTAAAATTAATGTTGAGAAATACGCAAATACCATCATTACGATCCCTTACATTAATATGAAATAAATAGAATGGTAAAAAATCAGAATACTCCTAGACTGGCACATTCGCCATTTAGCTCCAAGAAATAACTCGTTCTACCGGATATATTATTGTGGGCTCAAAGGTCGGTAATTCTCGAATATTGAACTGATAATAGTCCCACATGATTGGACTGGACACTGTGATGAAGAATTCAATGGTCAAAGTAGAATACGTCCACGATCATAATTGGTGCACTTCAAAGGCAACTTTGAGACGAGTTCTTTCTAATAACCATTAGTCACAATATCTTCAAAAACATTCACTGTCATTTTTGAATCGGCTTTGACAAATGTTATTGTATTCGAATATACTTTATGCTTAGAGTCAACGATTATACTATTGTCATTATTATCCTTCGAAATATAAGTTCATTAAATGAATGAATAAACATTTTCCTTTTGTGTAAAGATATGTAATGAGATTTTAGATAACAATTCCATGAAAAGGAGAATCTTCTTTGAAATGAAAGTGAAAGAAAAGAGTAAGTCGGGCCATTATTAATTTGAGGTACAGGCTCTTTGATTATATTACATTGCCTGTTTTAGTTGTTTTATGTGACACTGTTCCAGAATCCGGGGAAAGACCTTATAGCAAGGGCACAAAAGCTCCTTACCTCATGTCAGTTCGTTTCGTCTTTTCAAACATAAGATGGATAAAATGCAAAGTATCATAATTCCCGTGGACGATTGGCCATTTTCTTTAAAAAAACTTTTCGAATAGATATATAATAACTATTATTTCAAATTTTTCTTCATTCGCTAGCCATAAGTTACATTTTCTGAAATATTTCACCAACTTCTTGAATTCCTTTATTATGCTTTATAAAAGATTGAAAACTTTCATGTCAAGTGAGTATTGCATATTATCGAATAAGCCTACGAAACGATTCTTGTTGTTGCAAAATGGCGGATGCCCGAGTACCATTATAAAATATATTTCATGACTCAAAACATTCTGTTCAGATATTTTGTGAAAATCACCTTATGTAACAATATTTATCATAGATATGCGGCATTCAAAAGATATAAATGGTTTGGTAACATCTTGACACTAGAATTAATTATAATTTTGTTCGGATACTTGATCAAAAGCGAACTTGGGATTGAGAATATTTCTGATTGGTCTCAGTATCACATAGAATAATGTTTCGAGACTAGGTTTTTCTTTGGATATTCATTTTAATATTCTCTTGTAGAATTATGCTGGGTTAATGTGTTTTGGTCTTTGAGGTTAACGTAAATATTCTAATCAAGACTAGAGAAAGAACCCTGACCAAAAACGGTGATTTAAGACTAAGGCCATCTAGTCATTTTTACAAATCTCATGTTCTCTTTTGATCAAAATAACGACACGACTTGAACATAGAAGGGAAATAGTACCGATTCGAATGATTATTTCTTACAAAACTCAATAACTACCTTCTCATTGAGCTCAGCTAATAATTTTCTAAATAATTGAATATAATCTGTTTTATCCACTGCACCAAGCATATATAACTCAAACCAGTTAGTTATTTTTTTTTATTTATTAGTTTTTGAGGAATTTATTTCACCTTGTGCCAACCCTATCAACCCCTCTAATTTTCTGAATAGCGAAAGTGAGTGGTGTAGTGCTTTTTCTGTAAGTTGTCAAATGACCATATGCCAAAGAAGAGTTAAAAGATAATTCTACACATCGGAGGTTAACTGTGTTCGAAAATACTGCGCACTAGTCAGTTTCAGAACACGTGTGTTCATTCCGAATTCTACCTTCCCCTTCTAATTTATAATTGATAATCAAATTTTTTCCAGTAAGTAGATGAAATAGTCCATGTACATCTGAAGCATATCTAGATCAAACCTGTCACCCGGCAGAAAGACTTCGATCAACTTGAGAGAATCGAAATGTGATTTACTGAAAGATATGCATAATGTAGGAGACTTGAATTGAATAATGTCGGATGGGTTCGCTTATTATAAACTTCGGCTGTCTAGCTCGCAAAACTATTATACGAAAAGTGATATGAATTGCAAATTTGCCGCCACCGCATCCACTACTAATGTGTAGTATATGCTGTTCGCAATAATGTCTTCATCCAAACTCACTCCGCTTTTTGGCACTAGTCCCGAAAGTTGAACCGAAATTATAAACAAAAACTCTGTTTGTTTCAGTCGCATCGTAGGGCGTTCATTAACTCAATACTATAGGAAATGATAAAATCATAATTTTTACTTTTACTAATGATATGATCAACATGGTTTCTCGAACTTCTAATCGTCGTTCGAGAACGCGAATTGATCATAAAACGGCAACATAATTTTTTTTTCCCATGACACCAAATCCGTAAGACCATGCGTTATGAATTAAAACAAAAAAGGTCTGTAATACTGTAATAGTCAATTTCATTCTATCATAATGAACTCAATTCTATATACAACCATAGAATGAAGTTATATTTTTCAGTGCTCTATGCTGAGTTTTGAGGTTAGTCATTTGAATATTGAATGATGTCAAAGTGACATCTGAAAGTTATTTTCTTTCAACATATCATGCTTGTAGGTTTTTTATAAAAAAATATTCGAATCATTTCCAATTGAACGTAGATACCTGAAGAGAATGAAACTAAAAAAGGCACGAGTAGAAACACGTGTCGTGTTCTATTTTCTTCATTATGTCTAATTAATTTTTCTGTAGTTCTTCAATTATAAGAGTTTCTATATGTTTTCAACTTCAGATCTGGGAGTCATATTCTCCTTGGGCCTTCTGGAGCAACAAAACTGATCAAATACCAAGAGAAACTGAAATAATTTGGGTTTAGGTGTCAGCCTGATCAAGGCATATTACATTGTTACACAATTTCGAATGGTTTATCTTGATGTGAAACTGAAACCTAGGTTTTGCAGTTTTGAAAAAAATTATGAGATGCAAAAATCATGAATCAGTTGAATGAGGCTAAGTAAAAACTTATTCATGTTTGAGATGCAATAATTCAACCCACAAAAATAAGTCAAGAATGTAACTTCGAGTTCAATTGAACAACGTCTATAGTCAACCTCATGCTCACAAGTGATAGATGCACATCGAGAGAAGGATGATTGAGCATCAGATTACTAGAGATGAACAACTTAGGTAGTGCTTGATTGCATAAGATTCTAACTATATCTACTAATATGTTCGAAATTAAGAATTAAGACAGGAAACATTTTTAGTTCAAGAAATTATGTTTGACTAAAATATATACTGAAGATGAAAATTATTATCCTGATATGATTCCAGAAATTGAATTGCTTATTCTTGATAATTTTCGGAAGGCGCTTGCCTAACTTTATCAACTTCACCAACTTCATTATGACATGAGGTAATTTTCGTTAAAAAATGTCACTTTTCAGAAAAGGCATATCGTAAAGTTTGCTTCATGATTGACATCCATTTATAAACAGATTGGAAAGACGGCTTCCATTAGTGTGAGTGAAATGTTAGGCACTAGCTAAAGGTTCTTTCATGTTCTATAAAGACGTCGATCTCCTCAAACCTCACAATAGCGCCACTTGAATATCATTTGACGAGTGATTTAGAAACTAGACGCGAATTGAGAGCGTTGGAATATAGAGTGCATTTCAGATATACACCTAGTAATGGGACTTTTATAGCCTGCAAAAATTATTCATTTGGGTAGGTGGATTGTTGAGAGTCTTTTTGCATAAGGTACACAGGGCAATTTGATCCTGAAAATTGAGTTTAAAAAAGTTGATATCATGGGAATAAGTCAGCGAAATGGCTTAGGTCGGGATGGTATAATCAATTTGAGGGCGCGCTGTGCTGCTCTGGAGGGACCACAGAGATCAAAAAATGGAGTTGGAATAATTTTTACATAGCAATAAGGAAATTTTGTAAAAAAAAGATGTGAGTTTATTGTAGGTAAAGAAATGCTTGTGTTCCACTCATAATTTCCTGTTCTGTGTTGTTCTAGTGATATGATTGCGACATGCCCAGTTTTTCCTGAGCTCATACGCGTAAATCCATGATTCATCACCTGTCACGATGTCATAGACGTGCGTCGAAGTACCGCGATAGTATTTTTGGAGCATTTCTTTCGACCGATCGACACCTTTTTTAAGCAATTGAAAAATTGTGTGGGATCCAACGCGAACAAATTTTTTTCACAGTCAAATTTTCATGCAATATTGAATGTACGCTGGTCCCACTAATGCCTAAGTTTGTCTCACTCTCCCGATAGGTCACATGACGATCTTGCAATATCAGTTGGCACACAGCATCAATGGTCTTCGGAACATTTTGGACGACCTTCACGAAATTCGTCTTGGAGTGAACTACTACCTCGGTTGACCATCGATAAACACTGCTCCTTTATGGAGTTTCATCGCTAACAATTGAATTGTCCATCGATGCACTGTTGTTGAGTTAATCCTCGTCGGATGTTGTAAGAAATAATCGCACGAAAATGTTGGCGATTTAATACCATTTTACCTAATGTTGGTTGCCGCTCTATAAAGTTGTCCGAATGAAGTAACAGTTCAGATAAATCTACTAAATATTCAATTTTTTTATGAAATATAGACACCTAAAAGCGTGGGACAATAATGAAGAGAAAATTGAAAGGAATTTCAAATAAATGGAATTGGCAAAACCTGAACAATAAACTTCGAAAAATAAAAATGTAGGTCAATTCAAAGTAAGCTTTCATATTGAAACGTGTTCAAAAACTAATCAAGTATATAATTTTTGATGATGTTATTTGCCGTCATGATACGAACAAAACATTCATACTTAGACAGTAGATTATAATAAGGAAGGTCAAAGTAAAAAAAAATTAGAAAAGCACTGAAGTGAGATCTAGTGCTTTTACCTACTGTTTCTAAAGCCTTTTTCCATACTCTGTAACTGTGTGATACTAACACAATAATACAATAAATGAACAAACCTAAATTAACGTAAATATCAAGAATTGTTATTTTTATATGTCAGTACCCATTTTTCTTTCATCAAATCTCTTATGTCTTTTGTGTTTTTAATGAACCTTACTGAAAATAGTTGTAAGCTGTAGGTTTACATTTCTTCCATCCTTCTACTTTATTGCAACTGAATTGTATTTCTCTTGTAGTACAAAGTTTTTGGTCTGAACATGCACACGTTTTACTTGTGCGAAACAGGCCGCCTTGTTTGATTATTTAAATACTATTGGGGAATTTGATTTTGATTCATTCCCTATAATCATAATAATGTCTTATTATCTATTTTGAAGTTTTATTGTACCATTATCCTATTTGTAGTTTTATTGAATGACATGTGTCATAACGTGTTAGTATGTAATATGATTACAGTTTGAGTGGAGGAGTATTTTGTCGTAAATGAAACTGAAGAAAAACTGTTTTTTTGTATTTCAGGGAAGCTGATATAACATTCATCAGTATTTCGATGGATTGAAGAAGATGAATGAAGTGAAAAAATACTTCTTGACCAGAGAATAACAGAATAAGAGGACGTCTTACTAAGTTAATCATCAACATCGCGATGTAGAAGAAGAAAAGAATGGATAATATATGCTTCGTCATGTTTCACCTACAGGAAGTTGAATCACAGCGTATATACGAATCAGAATTTGTCTTTTTCCATCCAAAGGATATTTACCAATACTCACAAACGAGAGTATATCGATAGAGATGGATGTTCGATATATGAAGAAAATATCTTCTCGTCGTATTCCCCATTTGCTGAACAGCTTCATGTGACGCCAAGTTTGAAGTCGGACATAAAAAACGATCGATTTGTTTAAAAGCATGTATGGAGCGGAGAAATCACCATTTCACGTACTTGATGGTTCGATGCTCGCTGTGTGATGGCCGGATTTGTTATGAAGAAAATGCATTTTCAAACTGTCATCGAACCCCTAGAACGTTCCTCTAGATTTACTTTCTTTAAGAGCTTATCGTTTGGGTTTTTGATTGCCCCATTATTCAGCACGTTCCACTTTCTTGCTTTTATTTTTCAGAGCAAATATATTAAATGCGTAACGGAGAAAGTTTTTTCACTTTATACGAATCGAAGAAGGGAAGTTTAAGAGGCTCGCTCTATCACTTTTGTTGGAAGACGTTCCATAAAATTGAATGGATAATGGGATAGATTGGATCAATAAGCAATATTTGGATGTATCCTTTCAGTTTAATGGAAGCTAAACATTCGTTTCGGTAGCAACAAGAAAGTTGGATGTTTGAACTTGAGCTGAATAACTTGAAAAATACTACGTCTTTAAAAAAATCATCGAATGAAAACATCGATAGAAAAAGATCCTGTCAAACATTGAAGGTGATTAAAGTTTTTTGAGAGAATTCAATACAGGTCTTGTTTGAGATGATTCTTTTTGTAGTTTCTATCATTTGTTATTGATGTTTTCAGGGTAGATTAATTTGAAAAAAAGTTAAAGAGCACTAATTAGAAATCATGAGCTTTTCTTCACTTATTCTCTGAATGAAACGACTCTAACAAGAAGATGTAAAAAAATATAGATAATAAGAAAACTTTCTAAAATAATAATTAATGTTAATTATGAACACTTCAGAACAAAATCAAATTTCACATTTTTTCTTTTTTTTTCTTCACCATAAACATAAAATTTCAAATTTTAAACTCCTCAAAAGGGTCTGTGATTTTTCATAAATATGTTCGTACTGCTTATTATCACAAACAGCACCAGTCTATCTACGTCTTTCCTTGAGTTCTTTGGTGCCTTGGTGGTACCTTTAGGGACTTTCATACTCGGCCATACGAAATTGGGTGTTGTTCATATTTCATATGATATCCAGTGTTTTTTTTCAAGCATTGGCAAGTATAAATTATATAAATATATATAATATATAAATAAATAATTGAACGCGCACATTGTAAAATATATGTACCGAATAATGACGCTATACATTAGACCACTTATGAGCTGAGCGCATGCGTCGAGAACTCTCGCAAATGAGAGAGGGGGCAACATTTTATGTTGTATGTGATATAATTCAAACTAAACAGAGGGATTCGACTAATTTACCGAAGCTAGGTTCCCCTCCTCAAGCAATTTCCCCTGCGTTGCACATGCGCATAACATCCCAAGGGATCTCGTCACAACCCACTGATGCTTCACGATTAAATTGAAGGTTCAAATTTTATTTATAGAATTATTTTATAAAATTCCACTCGCGTCTCCACCGTGGTAATTCAACGGATATACCGCTAGATACGAGTAATCGAGTCGCAATGTTTAGGTAACAATACTCAACCCTTCTAAGGATGTGTGATGCCTTTGATGATATAGGTTAACATAATGTTCTGTCAATAGAAAATATACTTATTTTCAATAAAATATGCGTGCCCGGATAGAACTCAAGAGGACTGTATGCCCTTCTTTGTCGAATGTAAAAAATTTTGAAGAAAATATAAATAAATTAGAGAGAACGAATCAAGCTCAACCTGTTGGTTTTGCGGTTTTCCAGGTAGTCTTCGAAGGGCCCTTTGTCCAGAATTGGCGGCCAGGTAGGTTCGTCCCATTGAAGCCACTTTTCACAAAAATGTCGTTTTTTTTTCTCTCCATTTACTCGATGATAGCATTAAATTATCTTTTCTATACCATCGACCAAATAGTGACAAGTTCATAGTCAACTAAAAAGTAGCGATTTTCGATAATATGTTTTACAGTATTCGACTCTCTTGCAGCGAACTTCTTGAGAGGAGTGACCCTCGTCCCACATTCCACCAACATATTCATACATGGCCTGTGCTACAGAAGTAATTATCGCTACTCAATGATCATATTTTTTTTGTTGTTAAAGAGAATCATGAACTTAGATTTTTTAGCCAAGAAATGCTCCTCGGTATATCGCAGTCAATTAAAGGGATAAAAAAAGTAAAAACATCCACGATCATCCATAAAGAAACAACCTCCCATTCTCACCCGAATAGCTCGAGAAACCAATCTGCATACTCGAAGACCCTCAGCGTATAATCCTACCCGAATGCATTGAATTTAACGGGAATATGCTGCACGGCCCATTCAATCCACCATCCCGGATATTTTTCCAGATAAAGGTGGAAAACGAACCGTAGAGTTTTTCACGTTCAAAAAGCCAAACACCGAAGTCTTATGAATAGATAAAAAGCTTCACAAACTTCAGCGATTCCTGGGTCACCGTATCTTGGGGGTAGGAAGACGGTACATGGGGTGAGTTATCGCCTGGTCGGGCTGAAGAATGCCGGATAGTTTTTATATCGATAACAGACGTGATACTCCTTTGTCATTCCGGGAACGTATAAGCGTTTTCCCGCACTTTGTCTCGGCGAAATTTTTAATGCGGCTCCTCCGGCGAATATTATCTGCGACCCTACACACTCCCCGTAAGGGATGAACTTTTCGACAAAAAAGGGGAGAAATACACAATAGATCACTTCAGATGAGACAAAGTTTGAATTCCCGGTGGTTGGACTAACTTTTCACCTCCTACTGTATTGTTACGCAATATGGCGGTAAAGTTGAGTTACTTGTTTCAGTTCTGGTTCAGATTTTTTTCTAATTAGTGTGAAGAGTGGATATATCTCTTTTCGTCCTTCTGAAAGTGTTAATTTTCACACTCATGCTCTTACCGAAAACAGTAATTCTTCGACTCTCTTTAAAAGTGTGATATTAATAAAATCGATGAATGAACATACCTATATCTCAAAATAAAAATAACTACTCACAGTTTTCACTAAGTTTTTCCGAAGCTTATATTCCCTTCATCTAAAAATCAATCGAAGATAGACATATCAACTGCATCGCTAATAAAGACTCTGACATCACGTCAGTGTTTTTCTACATACATTATTTACCGTAAATAAAAAAATTCCGATTAATTTTTTCATTTTTTATTTCACGAAAAATCCGTATATTCAGACTAACAATTTGGGACTTTGTCTATAAATTTGACGGGAATATGGCGTACCTAGAGATTGGAAATTTCCTGTAGATTTGATTTCGATTGCCGCCCCAAAGTTTCAAAGGTGATTAAAAATGATCAAGAAATTCAAGTTATGCCGATTTTATTAGTTATTTCTAGTCTGAGAGTACATTACACTGTGGGTGAAATATGCCTTTTTCTTAATATGAAGTTGAACTCGTTTTTTTTTTCATCTTTCAGTCAATATGGCATCAATTTCAAATTGGATATGACGTTAAAATGCTCGGTGAGTCTCTGACAGGTCCACATACACTTTTCAATCAAAGAACCCCCACAGAAAAAAGTCTGGAGTAGTCAAATCATTCAGCCGGTCAAGATCACCTTTTTCTACACCAATCGGTCTAGGAACATTTCGTTCAACAAGGCGATGGTTTGACTAGCTGTATGAGACATAGCACCATCCTGTTGAAACCAGTAGTCTTCGTGGCCATTATTCTCGATCTCTCCACGCAAAAAAGTGTACACCATTGCTCGAAAACGATCACCATTGACCAAAATTGCTTTGCCATTGTCATCTTCGATAAAGAACGGCCAAATGATGAAATCCGCGCATATTCCGGCCCAAACAGTCACCCGTTTGTCATGGAGAGGCTTTTCACGATATTCTTCTAGAATTTTGTCGCCCCAGAAACGACAATTTTGTTTGTTTTCATGTCAAAATGTAATTTCGTCGATTATGATCATTTTGTTCCGAAACCATATTCACTTTTCTTCAAATTTCGCATCGTTTTACCATATTCCAATCATCTGGGATAGTTTTTCGGATTTATTCGTTGAACCATTATGGTCTTGTAGGGGAACAGCTTCAAATCAATGCGCAAAATGCGCCGCATTGACCTTTGACAGATGCCAAAAGCCTGAGCACAGCGTTCAGTCGACAGATTTGGATTTTCCTCCTGTGCGACGGTGTTTGATCGGACTTTGTGTTGTATGATATAGAGATCTTTTCGTATGTTTCCACTGAAGAGTTTCATGTAAAGACATTTTCCTTGAGGTAATCTTAATAATGATCGCTTTGGCGATAAGACTTATGAGGGGATGAAAATTTTAGTACAAGCGCTCAAAAGTTCTCGACCTCACGTCAGTGCTTTTCTTGTTTTTACAACCTGACCTTCTACATCCACGAGGTTTTCATGACGTGCGAGTATCGGCATTGTAGGCTGCCCCATAAAATAAGTTGAATTTTTAGTAGAACTTTTTGCGTCAGATCAAGGCTGTTGAAGTAAACTGAATTCACTCAGAACATTATTGATTGCACCTCTACCTACGGTTTTGCGGTCAGATCAAACACGCTTGTAAATCGATGCAAAAAAAAATTCCGCCGATATGTACCAATGAAAATAACATCGTAAAAATCCAATCTATAGCCAAATCGTCCAAAATAACGACTTTATCATCGGTAATGAACCCTCGCCGGACTGGATCGCCTCGATCCGGCTCGGACAAAAAGACCTAAGGGTATTTTTCCAACGGAGCGGCCAGCTATTGTTCCCGATTCCTTTGTAATCGAGTAAAGTGCAAAACAGTTCGGTACAGATCATTACGTTTGATAAATTAGAAGATGCTCGCGTGGTCCTGTGGGATAGGACGCAGCAGCGATTCCTGTTCGTTCATCAGTTGATGGACCCTGGAGGATATGTTCCTCGGATCATTCAACTTCTCTTGCGGAAAATTCGGTGTAATACAGTCTGCTACGGTTGGAGGGAGTATCGGAAAAGAGGCCTTTCTCGAAGCCCTTACGGAAGCGGGGAATTTTACTCACTTTCTTGGTAATGGACTGTTTTCATGTCGCAGAGAAATGCCATTGAAATATTATGAATATTCAATTTATTGCCTCAGATTGACATAAAAATTCAGAGGAATAGTCAATGTAGAAAGTAAACCTAAACAATAATGTAAGTATCACTTAAGTACTTATCAATAGTGTAATAAGCTTTGTTGTGCACTAGTTCCTAGTCCAACAACGTGCTTTCATTTTGTTTGAATTTTTCGAATATCGAATAGAAATAGTCTCAATTGATTTGGTTCGACTTCCTGTTTTTTTCAAGTTTTCCATTCCTGGTATCATCGAGTATTCAATAGTGAATACATTTCTGTTAAAACCATTGTATTAAATCGAATAGTTCTCAAAATATCTAAAAAAAAACTGGAAAAAAAGTCAAATATGTTCAGTCAGTAATATGTTCATTTTTCTTATTTTAAATATCCTGAGCGTAAACTGTTTTTACAACATCGAAGAGGAAGGATGTGAAAAGGTCATGCAGAATCCAACACAATTATAAAAAGATAGGGTTCTAATTTGAAAAACAGAAGTTATGACCAATTTAAGATCACAATTTTCAACACAAAATTTGAAACACCCTGTGATGATATTTTTGAAATTCAAATGATGCATGACCTTTTCACATCCTTCCTCTTCGATGTTGTAAAAACGGTTTACGCTCAGGATATTTGAAACAAGAATAATGAACATATTACTGACTGAACATATTTGACTTTTTTTCCAGTTTTTTTTTTTTTATTTTGAAAACTATTCGATTTAATACAATGGTTTTAACAGAAATGTATTCAATATTGAATACTGATATTGTTATAGTTTTCCGTATAAATATGGGTGAGGTTCCTCGTGAAAGACCCTGTATATTGAGTACTCTGCTTGTTATGAAACAACAACTCAACAGAGAACTTGATCACGTATTAACTACGATTCACTAATAGACAGTTTACCCACTGATGGTTAATTAAACTGTAACGAAGTAGTTTTGTTTGCGTGGCAGAAACCCGTTGACCTCGATCGAATCCAGCGAGATCACGCTGAACGGTGGGGACACCGACCGATCATTCCCACCTCCATCTGCAGTGCGCACGACGTATGTTGGTGGGGAGGCCGAGAATGGTACTTATAGGCGAGTCGAGCACTGGGAACGGCAGTTCCTCGTACGGCGCGGAAATCAAAATAAGAGGAAAGCCTCTACCGTTTAGTGGGGAGGGTCCAGCCAGTGTTGTTAGTGCTGGTAGTGAGTTCAGTGGTAGGCAGACATACCAAGGTAGGAAAGGGGTATAGAGAGGGGACTGGAGGGCCACTTGTGGAGGACGAGATTCCAGGAGGTGAGTGTGAGGTTCGATCGTTGAGACCGAACGACGGCTGCAGGAGGGCGTTCAGGGCATCACGTTCTTACGAGTCCTTTAGCCGGTATTGCGGAACCGACATCTGGGTGCCGAGATGAGCAAGCTCAATCGTCCCTAGATTGTGGGCCGTTTTACCTCGGCGGACTCCTGCTGTCCATCTCTCGGAGCTGACGTTGAGGTACGAGATGAGCATGCTCAATCGTGCTTACACCGAAGTTTGCCGTGGCGTGGGCTGCTGCGCGGTGAGGATCGTGTTGTGGGCCCCCCCCTGTTGTCGTTTGTCGACCCGACCCCTTAGAGGCACGGGTTCGTCACGGGTGTCGGCTGGGTCCTTTAGCCGGTATTGCGGATCCGACATCTGGGTGCCGAGATGAGCAAGCTCAATCGTCCCTAGGTGGTGGGCCGTTTTACCTCGGTGGACTCCTGCTGTCCATTTCTCGGAGCTGACGTTGATGTGCGAGATGAGCAAGCTCAATCGTGCTTAGACCGAAGTTTTCCATGACGTGGGCTGTTGCGCGGCAGGCACTGGATTTGCCCGATCTTTGAGGGTGCGGAATTCGTAACGGGTGTCGGCTGGGTCCTGAAGCCGGTATTGCGAAACCGATTCTGGATGTCGAGATGAGCAAGCTCAATCGTCCCTAGGTGGTGGGCCGTTTTACCTCGGTGGACTCCTGCTGTCCATTTCTCGGAGCTGACGTGGATGTGCGAGATGAGCAAGCTCAATCGTGCTTAGACCGAAGTTCCGTGGTGTGGGCTGCTGTGCGGCAGGCACTTGGTTCAACCTCGGTCCTGTCATCATCGCGGGTGGACGCGCGGTGGTTTGCGCACTCCGATTTGGGCTGGGCCTTGGCAGTTCTCTTCGAGGGGTTCTGTTGCGCGCGGACACTAGTTGCACCGTGCGGAACCGTGCTCCAGGGACCCCCCCTCCGCTTGGATGGTCCATGTTGGCCTGAGTGAGGCTTTGGTTTTCGCCCCCCTCTCGCTTTCACCCCGAGACATTCTCATTTTTTATCACACGGCCTAAGTCATCTTGTTTGCCTAGTGCTTTCTGTTGCCTATTACATCGTGTAACTCGCCACTGTAATCGCTTTGTGTGCACTCTAACCCCTTCACGGAATGTTACTGGACTTTTGGTGATGGACAAGTAGATTTGGGGTTTGGGTTTTTAGAGGTTAAGGACTATGAAGATTTTGTGATTTAGATTAAGGACTGTTGTACCTGATATGAACTGTTGATTTGTTTTAAGGACTGTGAGACGTATTATTTTGGAAAGTTTGTTTATTTAGTATGAATAGAGAGTATATTTTTAGTTAACCGAGTGTTTTATTGGTGACACCTCCACCTCCAACAGCTACCCACTTCATTCTCCACTGGAGTCTGCCTAGGCTCGAGCTTCTGGACATTCCGGAGGAGCTCGATAGGTGAGGGTGACGCCCTCAGAAGCAAATAGTCTGGCGCCCGAGTTTACTAATAAAGGAACTGCACGTAAGGGCGTTACAAAACGACTAATGTCTAACTGAAGGTGAACAATGCTGGATTCAACTACCACAGGAACCATTAACTACCTAGTCTTTATCTAATCGACCATTGACGAAGTCATTGTTGACTAAACTATGGTAAACAGAACCAAGCTCAACAATCCCAGGGTTCATAAACGTACGATAATCTAGCCGACTGTCAACAGACCTTTATCAATATTTCCAACACAAATGGTTGCATGAAATTCCTCAAGAGATTGACTTCATATTTCATATTTGGCGTTTCATTTTTCTTCTTATATCATTTCATGAATTCCCGAATTCCCTCAATTCTTCGTTCACGTTCATCATTTCCTCTTTTTGCTTCGGTATAGATCGAAAAAACCTCTACACGCTTCAATAAAACTCCACTAAACATAACCAATTCACAAACGCAATTTACCCGAACCATTGACAGCGTAAACTTGCTTAGAATGCAGGTGGAGCCAGCACACTTCCATGATTATTTAATAGGATCCTCCTGGAAACACGAGATGGAAACGCTGAGTTTATTTCCCGATACACCTCATATTGCCTCGCTATTTCCCAGGTGAGGTATTCTCGTGCAGCGGCAAAACAATGTTTCTCCGCCAATCTACATAGTATATGGTCATGTCATTTTGTCCAGGAACAAGCCACGTTGATGCGGGAAAGAAAATTTGGCGGATGCGAAAGACGCCATTATGGATGAGACTCTTAGCGAAATATGGAGATGGATATTTTAAATTTATATTCTCTTACAATGAAATGTAGTTCGTTCAGCACTTTTGAAATAATCGAAAAAAATAAGAAAGGCACTAAGTGAGGAGCTTTTGCGTGATAAGTATAAAGTCCTTGCTTGGACTCTGAAATAATACGATACTGAAACCTACAACATAGAGAATATAAAAGGATCAAGAAACATATATCTTATGAACCATAACCAAACTTCTCTCTCAGTTTTCTTTCAATCACAAACCTCTTTCTCTTAATGTTACCTTATATAATAGGGGTTGGTAGTAAAACATAATAATTCATAAACTTTGGCCTCGGAAGTACCACAAATGATACAGTGTGCATCACTCGTTTTGAAATACTAACTCACTTTCTAGTAAATTTTATCTGTAGACGTCAGATTTTAAAGATAGAAAAATACTCCAAGGATTTATGTTAAAAGTTCAAACGTTTGTAGGTTAGTTTATTTTCAATCATCCGGTCGATGTATAAAGCACCATCTAAAAATTGCTTCAGAAAAAGTAACATGGATAGACTTATTGTACTATAGATGAAACAGACGATGATATATCATAATCCTTAACATCGGACAAAATATGGCTTGGATTTGACCGTCGCGATTGTCTCAGGTACTACATGTCGATACCCCAGTCTTTGTCGCGCATGGCCGTGACAACTGGTGAAGAGGTGGGTATAAAAGGAGAATTCTTGTAGCCTGCAGGTGATTCTTCGCTACCAAATCCACCGATGCGGTTCGGTTTCATGAGTACATCCACTCGACATACAGTTCAAATTCAAAATGAGTCTGCATACGTAGAGTTTAATAAGATTGTCTTTCGAGACTGGATCCACAGGTGATTGGTTTGGTTTGTCGTAACCGGACCTTTGAAATCAAACATAATGAATTTAGTTCGGGATTTTCAATTGTTATATTATTGCTGCAATTAGGTATAGAATTTGCGGCATGAACGGACAGATAAGAGCTGGGGATGAAATTCCTCTATCATCATCAGTTGATCGTCCTTGTCGGCCAACTCAGATTCCGAAGAATGTATAAAATGCAGATGCTCGGCTGGAATCTCACGTTCGACAAATCCAGCATGCGCTTGCGATAGTTATGCGCAGACTATGCGTCTACAGGTGTGCTTGATCATATTTCTTATATTCAACAACTCATACAACATGAAAGTTGCTAGGATGTGGATTCACTTCCAACAGTAGAAAACATGGGAATTTTTGGTATTGTCTTCACTTTTAAGCTTTAAGAAAATGCTATATATGCTATATACTTTAGAAAATGCATATCCAGTTCCCCCTCGAGGAAGTGTTTCATTATTATACTAATGTTTACAATAAGTTATGGAAGATATGCATCATTTCAACATAACAAATTGAGCTGTCCGAGCAACGACTTTCGAGTTACAAATTGATCGGGTGGATATTCAGGGAGTAATTGAGTAAATTTCAGATACTCATCACTGTTGATTGTTAAGATATTCTGAAAATATGAAACCTGTTGCTCATTTCCTTCGGAATATAAAGACTATGTGGCTGGACATACTCATCAGGAACTTGAACCTAATTGATTGAGACCATATTCGGCTAGATATCGATATTAAGCGTTTCCAGTCACCAATTGGTTAGAGAGAATCGAAGGATAACATATCTTTTTTCTTGCCAAATGTTCATGCCACTACCTAAAGATATGTGATACGACAATCTTCCGTTGTCAGTCCACGCACAGCAACGATGGTCCATCAGGAACCCAATCGTCTTGATACTCGTGAATTACAGACATTTGGGCAAAACGATATCTCGCTCTTTCACGAAGAAAAAGCGAGCAAAATGTAATCGAATAAATAATTTGTTAGTACATTTAGACCTGCACTTGACCTCGAAATGAGATGTTTCTAAAATACACGAATGGAAAAAGGTTGTGTGAGCTGCAAGACTCCCAAGTTAACAATATAACGGTGGCTAGACATTTGCTGAAGTATATCCCTGGAGAAACGTATTTGGAGAAATATATCCCATCTGAGGCATCCTAGGAATTGGATTTGGAACGTTGAATTTTATTACTCACCACATGTTATGAGTTTTCATTCTCAGGTTGTTTCCTACATCTATGTTTCATGAAATGAGTATTGTCTCGATCAATCCGGAATAACGTGATACACAAGAGCTTCCATCCAATCTTGGGTGATTCCGAGGGTAAGGATGAAAAACTATTTTTGATATAATTTGAAGCGATAAGAACATTGTAGAACATGATGATTTCCGATTATTTGATATAAAATTTATGTAAGTCATTACTACATCAGTCAATTAGTCCCGAGCCTAACTATCAGAGAGCGCCACTAACAAGATATCCATATGATTTTTTGACATGTCGACCTCTGAAAGATAACTGTCAAATATCCATGACGTTTAGTTGATCTTTTATCGAATTACAGTGGTTTTAGTGAGCTTTTTTGTGATTTTTAAAAATTAGAGGTTCAAAGCAGTTTTGTAGGTTGATATATTATGGCTTTCTAATGAATAAAAGCTCCGTTCAAGCCCAAGCTTGCCTTGAACAATTTTATTCGGACTCTGATGGTCGTCCAAATTGGTCAGTTATTACATACTTGAAATTCACCATGAGAAATGGCAAAGTGGAGTAGCAAAATATATCTCTGAAGATATCAAATGTTTTGTTGGATAGTTTGGAAGCCGAAATTGTCAAGAAAACCCCCCATTTTAAGAACAGATGGGTACTCAACGCCAATTAATAAATATATTACTCTTGAAGAGATTTATAAAGATTTCGATGCCGTTCTTTGCCGGTTGGTACGATGAACTCCAAACCTCGAGTCGAAAGGAATCTTCGTAGATGGCCCCAACAGCATAAACAACATTCGAGCTTGGTTTATTGAACCCGAGTTACAACATTTCTGCAAAACAAAAAAGTGATCAAAAGAAACACTCTCAGTCGTCTCTTGAACCAATTACAATGAATAGTCGAAATTACCCCAATTTCAAGGAACTGAGCAGTCTGGCTGTCGCTGGAGCAAAAACTGGCCCTTTGCGCTCAACAATAACCGGAGAACATTCGAATTAGTTCGAACATCGCCATCATTGCCAAGTTATGCGCTGACTGGAAGCTGAATGGCTCGAATCCGGAAACTAATTCAATTTCCGTTATTAACCGTCAGAAAGACCACCTTGCAGTTTATTTCGGGTATGCTGGAAATGAATTTATGGAAGGTTATGGGGCGGATACTGTTTTCTCCCAGAATTTTATGCTATTGTTCCTCGAGCACACACACACAAATACCCAAGCTCACGTCAAGAAAGTTATAATTAAATGTCGAATTGTACACTTTTGAGTTTTCCGAATGGGCAAGTTAAATTTTCCAATGAGAATAAGAGAAAAACATCATTGTTGTACGTTGCAATGACTAGTTCTAACCACTAGGAAATTATCAAAATGTATCCCTTGAAAATATCAGTTTTTATAATTATTTTTCTCATAAATGTAGAACGGAAATGTTGAGGAATTTTGTAGGAATCACTGTTCAATTCAAAATTATCTAATTTTTGCAAAATTTCGCAAGAGTTCCTAACTTCTGTATTGTTACTTTGAAGACTTTTTTAAATAAGTCAATTCGCCTAATAGATAAGTCGATATTAAGTAGGGGTGAAAATATGTGAATATACAGGGTGAGTCTTTAACCACTGCGTTAATTTTAACCATAGATTCTTGACGTCAGAAGAAACATTTTCTTCCTATAACATTTTTCCAAATTTGGCCTCGTTCTAAAGATATAGGGAGTTGCATTTTGACCTGTAATATTCTAACGTCAATATCAATTGAAATGATCTCTTGCAGAAGGTTTTTGATAATAGTCATGTATGTATATTTTGGCAGCAATAGATTTATTCCATTTCTTGTGGGTTTCTCACTTCTACTGTGCAGATTGCAAATATCACTTGAACTGAAGTCCGTATTTCCTAGAATCATTAGCCTTTTTGCATTCCCCATCTCTTTTCCTAAATTGTACTATTTTTATTATTTATTATTTTATTTGAAGTCGAAAGGAATTAAATCGATATAATCATCTGATGAAACATGAGTGAGTGTATCATTTCTTAGAGGGAAAATAATTGATTTATTTTTATTTATTTATGTTTGTTCGTGTTACCTCCATTACAAATATTGCAGTGTAACAGTACAAAAGTTTCCAAATTTTTTTTGCATTTTTGACAGATTTTTGTTGCGTCATCTCTCTAAATATTTCGAATAGAAAAAGTGTTTCATGTGGTATTTTTTTGACAAGGTCGTTGTATCTTCCTCACAGGATTCCACAAATTTTCTGAAAAAAAAAATTTTTTAATACTTAATTCAAATAGCTTTTCAGTATGAGCTCTTTGAACTGGTTCATTTTCACTGAGACGATGGTAGGTACCTGATGAAATTTGACGAAATGTTTCAACTCCAGAAGAAACATACTAATAACATAAATACCTACGATCATAAATGAAGGGCAGTGTTTCATATAATCTAATTTTTCATGTGAGTGGGTTGAAAGTTGTTCAAGAACAAAACTGTAATGGTCGACTTCCATTCGGTGACAAATTTCATCAGGTGCCATCGTCTCAAAATAAATGTGCCATGACAAAGTGCACATAGTGAAAACCTCTTCGAACTAATTTAAAAAAAAAAAATTTCTTGAAGATTTCTCCACTTCCATCCCAAAAAAATACCACATGACTCACTTTCCCTATTTAAAAAATTAATAGGTTTGATGAGTATGGCACAGGGTGCAACAAAACCCTTTAAAAATGCATGAGTATTTGGTACAAGTGTAACAAAATTGTTCTGTTGAATTTTCTCGCCAAATATTTTTTTCTGAGGAAATGAATTTGCTCCATAAATTCAACGAGCACTGTATATGTATTCCTTTTATGTCATATATCTTTCATATCCAGAGATTCAGATCAAATATTAATAAAAGTTACTTACATAACTACCGATTGCTGCCACCCATTTCACAACGATTTTTTGAAAATTCTTATCAATTATTTGCACCCTTTTAGGTTTTAGATGTTTTTCCCACTTATTACCCATTTCAAACTGAAAAAATAACATGTAAATCAATTCGATATGTATCACGAATAACTTACGTAAACACCTACGTGTTGTCTTTTTGATTCCTCGATAATCAAGCTGATCTGTTTAAACTACTTGCTTCATTCGAAGATGGATTTATACTGATATTTTGACAGAGATATAGACTGGCAAATCGATCCCGTCATCTGTGGTTACGGGTTAACTTCTATGATTACTTGCCCTTGAGTAAATGGAAAAAATTATATCTTCTTGTGATGGATGAAGTCCGTTTATGCACAAATTTTTATTCGATCTTTGAAATCCCGCAGACTTTATACAAAAATTTTTCTTTGTACCATTTGATCTTCAAAAACTACTAGGTTTCCAAGACACTTGAGTTACTACCGAATCGACATCGTGAGCGTAACTAAAACGAGTATTGGATTAGAATTTTTCTTACAAAAAATTGATACTATATAGACACTTGTGTAAGTTGATGTCGACCTGTGTGATGATATACAGGATTATGTAAAGTCTAAGTGTATTTCAACAGCAGAAAAAAGACGTCAGGATTCAGACCTAGAAAATCATGCTGTAGTCAGATCCTCAATCTTGCCCAACATATTGAGGATATTGATTTAAATGCTGCTTACGATACAGTTAATCACAAAAATTTGATAAACAATTATACGATCAAACGAAACACTACAAACTTACAGGATTCATCCTGTATCATGTATCCTAGAAAACAGAAGATTCCATGTAACACTGGGAAATGAAAAAAGTCGATGGCGAATCCAAAAGAGTGGGCTACCACAAGGAAGTGTTCTTTCTCCAATCCTATACAATATCTATACCAATGACATCCCACTTTCCGACAAAGTAAGAAATTTGTTTACGCCGATGACACAGCAACAGCTGCTCACGAAAACAAGTTTGGAGATGTATAACGAACTCTAACACAAGTTCTACCAGAAATGTCAATCTACTTTAGAGAAAATCATCTAAAACCGAATCCAACTAAGATCCAAGGGTGTGCTTTCAACCTAAGAAACAACCAGGCAAAAAGAAAACTCGATGTTAGATAAGAAGGTGAACAACTAGAAAACTGTAAAACAACAAAATACCTGGTTGTCAAACTAGATCGAACCTTGTTCTATAAAACCCATTGCAAAAACACCTAGGTTAAGGTTATGACACGAAACAACATAATCCAGAAACTAACAGGCACATCATGAGGGGCTAGACCTGCAACTTTGCGGACATCAGCAACTGCCATATGTGTATCTACGGCAGAATACGTCGCCCCTACGTGGAAAAATTCTTTGCATTCGAGAGAAATTGATGTGGCTATAAATGCGACAGTCAGAATAATATCTGGATGCCTAAAACCCAGCACACAAACGCGTTCCGGCTGTTAAACAATTACCAGAACGCGTTGCGAGCGTTTAAAAACAACCAAAACGCGTTCTGTGCATTCGAAGACAGCCAAAACGCGATGTGGACGTTTTTTCCGGCCACTGAGCGTTTTCGGTCTTCGGGCCTAACAGATATAACCTAAAAATTTTCTCGAATTTGGGCAAGAAGGAACCAAAATTCATATTTGGAGCTCTTGTTACTGGTTAATCCAGGTAGATCTTATGATAAGTCAAACTGAGACTTAGTTGTTACTTTTATTCTTGAAGAAAACCACCGGAGCAGTTCTGTGAACTAAAATTACAGAATTAGCCGTCAGTTTATGACCCATGTTGATCACTTCAATTCTTTGAGCTCTCTGCAATGATATTCTTGCTTCATCCAGAATATTCAGGTTGAAAATTTTATAATATTCAGTAGGTCATATAATTGAATGTGTACAATTTTATGATATAATGCCCAGTTTCTCAATTTTTTTAAAATAAAACTGTTGTTTCTTTGATTTGAAACGTTCCAAACAACACAAAAATCTACAAAAACAATCTAATATTCAGAATCATACATTTCTTCATCAGCGCCACCTACAGAGTAAAAAACTTCTTCTCCGATGTTCCAAAAATTGGAAAATCAAATCGATAACCAGTGCTCACACAAGGTTTTCGAAAATATCGATATTGAAACCGAACCCCAGAAGGAAGTCACCGAATTTTAACGAGCACGAAATGCGGTCAAGAACAAAATGCCGTTCGAATATTCCTGACTCTGGTTTGTTTTTGGGAGTTTGGATCAATACCAAAATGGCATATTTATCGCCAGGAAGACAGTCGGGACAGCCATGAAAATTTCATTTGACAGTACGAGATTTATATTCTTTCGGTACACTCCGAGGAAATTCCCGATCGGAATACGGTTTATGGGAATATGAACTTATGTCCCGTGCTCGGTGATGCTCTCTATTCCCTTTATCGTCGAAATGTGTTGAATCTTCCATATTCCAGGGAATTAGATTCGGAGTGGAATCGGATGTGTGAATATGGGTTGGTGAGGGGTGACTCTGAGACTTTAAGCCTTTGTGGAACAATATATGGTATGTTCTCAACTCAATATATACCTGGTGTTCCTTTCTTATACGAGGCCGTCAGTATATTTCTCATAACAAAATTATTAGAAACATTTCCTGAAACAGGTCGAACGAGAAATTTCTGACGTTTATTTGATGCATGAACGAGCAACCCCCTAAGAGGAGTAGCTGAAATCCCTCAAGATTGAATGAGAGCAAAAGAGGTGAGCAGATTTTGCGCGCTCTTTCTAAAATCCGAATAAAAGTTACTTACATAACTACCGATTGCTGCCACCCATTTCACAACGATTTTTTGAAAATTCTTATCAATTATTTTCACCCTTTTAGGTTTTAGATGTTTTTCCCACTTATTAGCCATTTCAAACTGAAAAAATAACATGTAAATCAATTCGATATGTATCACGAATAACTTACGTAAACACCTACGTGTTGTCTTTTTGATTCCTCGATAATCAAGCTGATCTGTTTAAACTACTTGCTTCATTCGAAGATGGATTTATACTGATATTTTGACAGAGATATAGACTGGCAAATCGATCCCGTCGTCTGTGGTTACGGGTTAACTTCTATGATTACTTGAGTAAATGGAAAAAATTATATCTTCTTGTGATGGATAAAGTCCGTTTATGCACAAATTTTTATTCGATCTTTGAAATCCCGCAGACTTTATACAAAAATTTTTCTTTGTACCATTTGATCTTCAAAAACTACTAGGTTTCCAAGACACTTGAGTTACTACCGAATCGCCATCGTGAGCGTAACTAAAACGAGTATTGGATTAGAATTTTTCTTACAAAAAATTGATACTATATAGACACTTGTGTAAGTTGATGTCGACATGTGTGATGATATACAGGATTATGTGAAGTCTAAGTGTATTTCAACAGCAGAAGAAAGACGTCAGGATTCAGACCTAGAAAATCATGCTGTAGTCAGATCCTCAATCTTGCCCAACATATTGAGGATATTGATTTAAGTGCTGCTTACGATACAGTTAATCACAAAAAACAAAAAGAAGTATACGATCAGACGAAAGACTACAAACTTACAGAATTCATCAAATGTATCCTAGAAAATAGAAGATTCCATGTAACACTGGGAAATGAAAAAAGACGATGACGAATCCAAAAGAGTGGGCTACCACAAGGAAGTGTTCTTTCTCCAAACATCTATACCAATGACATCCCACTTTCCGACAAAGTAAGGTAATTTGTTTACGCGGATGAAACAGCAATAGCTGCTCAAGAAAACAAGTTTGAAGATGAAGAACGCACTCTAACACAAGTTCTATCAGAAATATCAATCTACTATAGAGAAAATCATCTAAAACTAAATCCAACTAAGATCCAAGGGTGTAAAGGCAAAAAGAAAACTCGATGTTAGATAAGAAGGTGAACAACTAGAAAACTGTAAAATACCAAAAACCTGGATGTCAAACTAGATCGAACCTTGTTCTATAAACCCCAATGCAAAAACACCTAGGTGAAGGTTATGGCACGAAACAACATAATCCAGAAACTAACAGGCACATCATGAGGGGCCAGACCTGCAACTTTGCGGACATCAGCAACTGCCATATGTGTATCTACGGCAGAATACGTCGCCCCTACGTGGAGAAATTCTTTACATTCGAGAGAAATTGATGTGGCTATAAATGCGACAGTCAGAATAATATCTGGATGCCTAAAACCCAGCCTCCTAGAAAAGGTATATCCTGTAGTTGGCATTGCTCCACCAAGAATTCGAAGAGAAGTCATTGCTGAAAGAGAAAGGACCAAACAAACTGAAGATGAAGACATCCCCTTCATGGGCATATACCATACAATCATCGATTAAAGAGTTTCTTGAAAACCCCTGAACCAATAACTAGGCCACCTGAAGAAACAATAAAAGAGCTCTGGAAGAAATCCACCAGAGACAACATCACCGGCAAAGAAGAGATATCACCTGGAGCCCACTCACCTTTCGCTACGAGGAGAATACTTAATAGACTCAGATTGGAAGTACTCAAGTGATGAATTATGTGACTGTGGAGTTGTTCAAGACGAGGCCCATGTACTCGTCTGCTACAGCATCGGTACCATCTGCACTAATCTAGACCTATATGCATGCACCCCCGAAGCTGTCTCTGTTGCGGAGTTCTGGAGATTCTCTTGCTGAAGATACACTTGGACTCGAATAAATAAGTAAGGAATCTGACATCTGAATAATCTGATTGATTAAACCTGACGAAAGACAAGAGGTACAACTTGAGGATTTAATATAATTCATAATAATGTTTGGTCAATAGTGAGATCTTCAAATAAAACCTAAAGGTCCGCCCTAATTAAAATGTCAGAAGATCCAGCAAAAAAAAGCAAAATGAGATGAACTCATTTTTCACAAATGCAGTTTTAACATCAAAATCATCTAAGAAAAATATTGATTTTAATCCTTATGAGGAAAATAAAAGTATGCTACTAAAACAGATAACCAAAGGAGAAACCAGGGGAATCATAAAAACACTTGAAATATTCCAGTGGTTATGATAACATATCAGATAATATATTCATCCAGATACCGGAAGAAATAATTGAACCAATACAATATATTATGAACAACTCACTGAAAGTTTTTCCTGATAGCATGAAAATAGCAGTGATTAAACCAAAATCCAAGCAGAGGAATATCAATGAATATGGGAACTAAAGATCCGTAAGTATTTTATCGGGTTTCTCAAAAATTCTGGAGAAAGCATACTGCAATCAAGTATTGGATTATGTGACAGAAAATACAATTTTCAAAAGCAATTACCATCGATATCTGAAAGGAAAGTCGATTGAAACAGCCATATATCGATTCATCACAAAAATACTGGAGGCATTTGAAGGTAAAATGCTAGCTATGGGGATCTTCTTAGATCTATCTAAAGTGCATGAATGTCTGGATGTACAAAAATGGAAAAACTAAAAAATATGAGATTCGGGAATCAGCATTGAAATGGGTAAGATCGTATTTTAAATTCAGAAAACAAATGTAAAAGATATAAATAAAGGAAACATTATATACATCTGATCTTCAGGAACTAATTCCTGGCATACCATATGGAAGCATAGCAGGACCTCTCTAGTTCATCATCTGTATTAATGATTTCAATACATGTCGTAGAGTAAGGGAAGAAGAGGCAATTGCTGTTAACTATAAAGAATGATACACATTAACTAGCAACCCAAAAGCTTTTCACAGAACTACAACATCTTAGTTCAAAATTATTAGAAAACAGCATGAAATGCTTCAATGCAAATAATCTCATTCTCAACGTAGAAAAAAATAGGCTGGTTCATTTCGCACCCTCCATTTCAAACATCGAGAATAGGGACAAGTTAACGAATAACCAAGACAATTATAATTTGAGTGACTGCACCAAATTTCTGGGAATGCATATTGATAAAAATTGGAATACACATGTTGAGAACCTGGGTGGGAAAATTAAATTATCAATATATGCAATTAGACAAATATCCAAATATATTAGCAGAAATGTGGTAAAGATAGTACGAGTATATCAGGCAATTTTCTATGGTACATCGAACATAGAACATTCATTCATCCTACAAAAAAAGTAGTGAGAATATTGAATGACCTTGGATACATAGAAACCTGCAGAGGCGCCTTCAGGAGTGGAGGTCTATTAACAATATTTGCAATATATACAGTATATACAAGAGTGCCTACTATTCATGAAGAAAAAGAACCAAATTTTTAAAAAATTTGAAACTAAAACTCTATTCATGAAATCAAGAGTGTAGACTACAAGTTTACTCTGGCAAACAGTCAAAAACAGGTAGAATACAGACGCCTAAAACTCTAAAATTCCCTACCAGACAACATCAAAAGGATGGAAAATTTGAACCACTTTAAACATAACATATATAAGTACTTATTGAACATAGAACCATATACTCGTAGTTCATTAGATTATATTAAAGGACTTAATTATTGACACTATGTTAGCTCATCTGTATATTGCACATTTTATTTTGAATTGAAGTAAAGAAGCATTATTATTTTTATTACTATTAATAAATGATATTAAATCGTGTTGATTCACACTAGATATTGGGTGTATTTTATTTTTTTTTATTTACATGCATATTTTAAATTTATTCTAGTTTTCCTGAAAATGAATGATCGTGAATCCAGTTTTGTGAAGAACCGAAAAATATGAGCTTGTTATGTTCCTAGCATTTCTTGATTTTCAAGTTAGTTATGAGTGCGTTGGCAGTGGCTGTTTAGCAAATTAAAGGTAAATATCGTACAGCAGAACAATTTTAGTACAAAATAGAAGAAATACGAGTATGATGCGTTAATATTTAACAAAGGAGGCTTACTCCAGTTCCTATGAATTCGTATGAGGAAGAAAGTTTATTTGGATCAGTTTCACTGATTGCTTGATTTATCATTTAAGAAGATTGTTGATAATTAAATAGTGAGGTTTGCTTCAACAACTGCACTTGAAGAATGCATGTTTAGGTAAAAACAAATTTATTAATTCTGAAATTTTATGCCTTTTGTTGAATATTCCAGAAATGACAAATCAAATTGCCTTGCGAAACCACTTCAAGTGCATTCATTACTACGTGAAATTCCACAATTACATGATAATGGAACCTAATTTGTAAGATAATTAGATGAAAGCCTTATGATGAGAGATTGGATGGGACAACTGTATCCCTTTCGAGTTTGACAGATTTTTTATTAACTAATTGTTATTCGTTTCAGAGTATTGATAACAAGAGATATCATTCTGAAATATGTCTCATTGATGATTCAACAGACACTTTTTCGATTTGCATATACTCTCCATTTAGGAGGATGCTAGTTTCTGGCAAAAAAGAATCATTCTTGTGTAGTTCCAGATTTAATAGTGGTGATAGTTCGTGCTGTGATAATTCTATAAACTGTCTCCCTATATTCCGTGTTTTAGAAATATTTTTGCAAATATGGACTATTTTATCAAATAGATTATTCATTTTTTTCCATCGAGAATATTTTCAATATTCAAGATGATGACAACAAACTTGAGATGATGCATTGGCAATTACAATACGAAGAACTGAAGGTAACCAATTTCGATTCTGCTTGCATTCTATCCTGGAGATGAAAGAGGAATACCAACGATGTCTCACGTGAAAATATCAAATAACTAATAAAACCACATCAACACGACTAAAAACACCTCATATCCTGTTTACTTTACCTCAGTCGAGGATGCGTGTTCGTATAACTCAGAACTTGACACCAAGTAACCACAAAAAATCACTTTCCGCTCAAAATAATTCACGGTATCCAATTCACTTCGAGCTGTCAGTAATTACGAGGAAAAGTCCGCCCGCAAAATTCTAGCCTATAAATAACGTGCAGGATCCACACGGTCTTCTACCGACTGAACACTTACGTGTTGATCATGATGCTGTACGGACCGATTGAAATCCCGAGTCTCAACCCCACCCCTCCGGATTTCATCCCCTCTCAAACCACCCTTCCACGATCTAGTCTGAGGTTCGGCCGATGCGCATATCCATTTTCCACAAATATTGTGGGATTCAGAAAGGAAAATTCGACAATTAAACATTTCCTCCAAGACATTTGAGGTGCAATAAAAGAGCCGTGGATGATCATAAAGACGAGGGGATGGTCCGGATTCTGTATCCCGACCTGCTGTATTGATTATATTACATTATGAACCGGTTTTGTTAACAGGTGTCCTTTTTGGTCTTGCGCTAATTCATTGCGTATTTCATACGTTTGACCCGGAGTTTTTGCACAGTGGCTCGTGAAGGGGGTGCTAGCTGCGTTTAGTCACCCTCTTTTGGGCTCATTTCCCAAATATGTATACAAGGGGTGGGGATGTATGATGATTTATCAGGGAAATTCAGCGGTTATGTTCCAGATGCCATTGCACGTCTCCAATGTTCAGAGATACCGTTTTCCGAATGAAGAGGTACTTTTAGGAGTTTTCGCAAGTAACTCAGATCGGAAACATGAATTTCAAATCAACTGTACTCAAGATACGATAAATAAATCAATGGCCAAACAATCTCTCCTACTGCAGCTATGGTGTTCTCAACTGAGTGCTCGAAAACCGAGGACAAATGAGTTAAAGCTTAAGTTGAGGGAAACTAATGCCCACTTGCAGCGTCGAATCAAAGTCTGACTTAGCGCCATCTCTAATTGTGCCGTTTGCGACACAAATTCTCTTGCAACTCAGATTAAGTGAAGGATAAATTCTTCTTATTTTAAGCCGTTATCGTACATGGCTTAAGCCCGTCTCGAACATTCATAAATATAACCTCCAAATAAGTATATGTATGTGAATTAAGTAATGAGACTGATTGTTTTAAGTTTTTTAATACAAAAATAATTACAATTTAATATTGTCACCTTCAAAATGACTTCGTTCTGAGGCTACACAGCGCTGGAGACGTTTCTTCGATTTCTTATAGCAGTGCTGGAACTCCGATACTGAAATAACCTTCAGCTGGTCGGTTACAGCCGTTTGAATTTTTTCGACTGTCCCAAAATGATTTTCCTTCAAGGTAATTTTCAACTTTGGAAAGAGAAAAATGTCACAAGGACTCCAGTCGGGCGATTAAGGAGGCTGAGGAGCCACAGGAATGTTTTTACTGGCCATTTTTACTGTTTTTTTGGAATCATTTTTGCGCAGTTCTTTCTCATCCCCAATTTATTGGTCAAATCTGATGAACGGTGGTTTGAGTCAAATTTAACTCTTCTCCTATCATTCCGACTGTCGACCGACGATCTGAACGAACAAGATCCCGGATTCTGTCGACAAAATACTATCTCCGTAGGCCTGCTGAAGTTTAAGAAGAGTTTCCGTTCCACTGTGCCCAAGTCTGAGGCAAATCCTGGCAGCACACCATTGCTCGAAATTGATGTTATTCATTTTTAGAACACTGTTTCACAAAAACAATCGATACGCACAACCAAATGACTCGAGCAAGGTCAAACTCGTACTGAAAGTGGATCACATGTTCCTCTACCGCCCCACTAAGCCCCGCTCTTCCAATGTTGCCAGATCAAACGCAACGTTGCCAGTCTCATTACTTCATTTACAGACCTCGTATAGCTGTTAATGTATTAATTTTCGCAGTGTTGTTGTGATTCAATAATGGAAAGTATAGATCTTGTAAATTGGTTGAGTGAAACTGACATTATATATGAGGACGATTTCGATATATTGGAAATATATTTATTTTTTTTTCAATATTGCGAATATAAAAGAGTTGATCATTATCGTGATATGGACAAATTGATATTTTTTAGGATATTTCGGATGACAAAGCAGAGGACTCTAATTTTGTTATATTTAATTGAAAGTGATTTATTGTTATAATAAAGTTGTCGATACATAAAATATAATAGATTTTATATTTTCGAAATTATATTCATTTTTGATTGAAAATCCCACTAAATTCAAATCAGTTGTGTCTGAATTCCTCAGAATCTATTATTATGAAGTCTGAATTTTTGTAAGATTCGTTTACAAAATGAACATGAGCCATTATATTTCATGTCAGAATAACGATGTAGGTCGAAATTTTTGTTCATTGAATTAGGACTTCACCTGTTTATACTGGTGTGCCATATAATGAAATAATTGTAAAAAACCTTCAGTCTCAAGCTTTTTATTCTATACCTTCAGAGACAAATCAATTATACAGGGTGAGTCTTTAACCACTGCGTTAATTTTAACCGAACACTCTTGACGTCAAAAGGAACATTTTTCCAAATTTGGCCCGGTTCAAAAGATATAGGGTGTTGAAATTTCATAAAAAAAATTGCATTTTCACCTGTAATATTCAAACGACAATATCAATTGAAATGATCTCTTGTAAAAGGCTTTTGATAACAGTCACGCATATTTTGGCATCAATAGATGTAATCCATTTCTTGTGGGTTTCTTACTACTACTGTACAGATTGGTCAAATTGCATGAAAAACAAATATAACTTGAACTGAAGGTCTGCTTCTTGTACTTCCTAAAATCATTAGTCTTTTCTGCAGATAAAATCATTCATCATCTTTTTTCCTAAATTGCACACTTTTTGAGATATTTGAAGCTGAAAGGAGTTAAATCATCTGATGAAACATGAGTAAATGAATCATTTCTTAGTGGGAAAATAATGTTTTTGAACAATTCAGATTCAATAGTGGATGCAGTGGAAAGTATATTTCATTCAAACTTAACTGGACTACAAGGGGGTGTTTGCCCAATGTGGAAACTATGAATGCTTATAACTTTTAAACGCAGCTGAATATGGAAAAACGGTATGGGAAAAAAGTGTTTTTTTCGATCTCAAGAACCTATGGTTAAATGCAATTAACGCAATGGTCAAAGACTCCCCCTCTATAAAGAGAAATAATAATTATTAATTTCTGACAACCATTAAGGGAAATATACCACCTGAAATGAATAAAACTTCAAATAACGCTATTGCCTCCTCTAGAGGAAATCCAAAATATTTTTCAAAGCATACACGAGCTCCATATCACCTTTCAGCTCACGAGAAACTTAGAAGGGAACTCATAAATATACACATAGTAAAGCCGGAAAAGAATCTTTCTGAATGATAACCTCAAATATGAATAGGCGATTTTGTGAAATAGTCCGTTTTCTCATTACCTATGTAACCCTGAAAAAGTGCGAATAGATCTAGGAAACATTGGCATTCCTTGGATCCAGTTTTTCGACAACTCATATTCCTATAATTTTGTGAAAATCGATTTTCTTATCAATTTTTTTTTCGAAATTCGGTTTTGCTGGTACAAATCATTATGTTGTTTTGACTGCACCAGTCCACAAAACAGAACTCTCATCAGCAAGCAAGACAAATCCCTTCATGGACAACAAAAGTTCAAAGTCTGGGTAACCTGATATTAAAAAAAGTATGTTCTTCAAATTGATCGGTAAGTCGTTGACGAACAACAAGATAAAATAGCTCAAATAATCTTTCTACACGAGTTCCATCATCAAAAATTTCGCATCATAAAGTAAATTACCAAATAGTCATCAAAAGAATAGCAAAAACATATCTTGGATAATACGAGTAACGAAAGTACAAAGACAACCCCATTGCATTCTCTCGTACTCAGCTACACCAAAGCAGTATACTCGTATTATTGGTGGAACCTTGGATAGGTTGCAAAAAGGTGGCGATATATTTAGTAAGGCCATTTAAGATTGATCAACTAATCGAATATGCATACAAGAAGTTAGTTTAGTTCATTGAGAAAATATTGCCCAAAAGGTGCAGAAAGTAGGGTAAACCACAACTAGATTCCGCCCTTATAAACTACTCTTTCACGGTTTGTTTAGTCCGAGCTTCAGCGAAGCGCATCTATTTTCCTCGAAAATTGTGGAAAACACGAAGAGAAATTCGACTATTAAATAGTTTCTTCAAGATTTTTCAGGTATAATAAAAGATCGATGGATGATAATAAATACGAGGAGATGCGGTTTGTATTCTGGATTTGAACTCACTGAACTGATTATTTCACATTATGAACCGTTATTGTTAACAGACCTTTTTTGCCCTTTGGTGATAATTGAATTGATTAGATATTTCATAAAATTTGGACATTGGCAGTTTTTGCACCGTGGCTCACGAAGGGGGTGCTTGCTACATTGAATCACCCTCTTTTTCGATCATTTCCCGAATATGTATACGTTTGGTGGGGGAGCTATATGATGATTTATCATGGAGATTTTGCGGTTATGTTCCAGATGTCATGGCACGTCTCCAATGATCCGAGAAACTACAATTTATCAATTCACCCCAAGAAGTATTTGTTACGATGCAACATTTGACAAGCGTGAAACGGTAAACTTATATTATTTTTGATACTATTAGGGATCAAACATGAAATTTCTAAAATCCCGATATTGCCTTCACCACCATTTTTATATTTGTTCAAACCATTATTAGTTCAGTGGACCCAGTTATTGCGTAAATCAGTATAACAGGTCATCAACATCGGGGTAAGACTTACTTTAAACCTAGATCTGCATATCCTTTGGTTCACCTTCAAGATCAGATTTGTAATGAAAATAAAAGCGTTTACGTGAAATCTTGAGCTTTTGCGCATTTGTTTTATGGGTGTTGAAACCCCCCTATCGAGATCTCTTTGCCTATAAGATCAACAAGTTTTTTTTCCGTAATTTGGACTTGCCTAAGATATTTCAAAGGAGAAGAGTTCACTAGAAAGATATCAATTTCTTTATGAACAACACTGCAGGATAACTATGAGTGGTTATTTCTAGTTAAAGATGATTCTATCACATTCATGGTGACCGTTGTTTGAGTATCGTCAGAGAAAAACATTTCGATGGGAGTACCCCAGGGTATTACATTGGAACCTTCATCTCTTCTTAGTGTACCTGAATAATCTTAACCTATTGCTTGGAGGATGGTGTGAGCCTAAATTGTTCGTTAGTGTGTATCCTCATGAGGTGTGAATGCATATCTCTTTTTGTAAGGTAATCAATGTAATGGATGTCATATCAGATTTGTGCTCTGCGAATAGCTTGTCAATGAATATGAAAAAGTCGATGGGATTATTTTTGCACGAACAATTTAAAAGTTGTAATTCCTGAAGAACGTATATGCCACGGTATTGTCATCAAAGTGATGAAAATTTGCTGTTTTAGGGAATCACTCTAAATAAAAATTTAAGGGGGCATGTCTATATTGAGCATATCAAAAAACGTTGAATTCAGTTCTTTATACACTTGCTGTTCTTAGGACTCAGGTTGGTTTGGACGTTTCGAAGGTTATTTTTTTAACTTTCAATAGCTGGTTGGATATTTTTTGGGGAGGTTCTTCTGAGTTGTGTTACATGTTCAGAAAACAAAAACTAGCAATGAGGGTGATGTTTGGGACGAAGAATCGAATATTGCTCTCTTGTCAAAAGACTGGGGATTCTCACAATTGTTGGATTACACATATATACCTGAATTGTAAACACTTGTTCCCAAAAAACATAAATACTTCGAAAAGTATAAAAACATGAATAACACTCAATGTATCTTTTCGTAATTCTGTCAGTGACATTCACTGGCTGCTACTGAAACCCTTTCCATATGTGCATAAAGTTGTTTAACCAGTTCCTAGTGGGGTACTGAATATTCGAAGCTATAGTCTTCTTGAAAGGGAAGTCCTCAAATTGATATTGAATTGTGAACCATACAAAATAAAGAAGTTCCTTAATTTTTGTAAAAAGTAATTGAATTTACATGACATATTTTTGTTTTGTAGAAGGCATCTTGTAGTAACACTGTAAGTTGTAGCAATTCTGATAATAAATATACTTAATCACTTAATTATTATTAGAGTCCGGCAAAAGACTTCAGAACAAGCACCCAAAAATTCCTCGCCTCACGTCAGTCCTTTTATAAATTTTTTTCATTTAATCATGGACATATCAGTGTGATAGACAAAAGAATAAATCACTGCTGCCTCAAGCCGATCCACAAGGAATATACGTTTTCTCATATCCCTCTCTTTACATTTAACGGATCAGTGATCTCCTTCATTATTTCAATTCTGTAATCCATTTATGTTAGTGAACCTGACCTCCCGAAGTTATATTCGATAGAAGGGAAATAAATCCCTCTCTATTCCAACAAAAGGGGGCGTATTTCCAAAACAAGTGTTTGTTGTGAGTGTTGGCAATATATCATTGGGATTGCCACTTTTTGTGTGCCAGATGTATTTTCCTACGGTCCATCTTAGGGGGATTGGAAATGACTGGTAATTAATTCAAATAATTCTTAGCCGTAAGACAAAATTGGTATTTGTGTGTGGCGTGAAAAAAGTGGTTATTTGGTACTGGAAGATTAAATGCGCTGCTCTACAGGAATTGACTGACCGCCATTGGACAGGAAGGGAGTTTCGATAAGGGTTCAATGAAACACGGTTTTCTGCAGTAGGTATGAGATATTTATTGATTTAGAAGACGTATATTTTGGAATTAGAGATGTCTAAATCATAAACTACTTATTATTCAAGCAGAAAAAGCAAATTTTTGATTTTAGCTCGATGTTGTATTGTACCCCGACGCGAATCGGAGGGAGACAAAAAAGTGGGAGCAGAAATCTAATAATAATCTATAATAATACATTTTCAGTTTATTATAAGTCATAAAATTACTGCTGTAAATAACATTTGGACATGTGTTGCCTAGGATACCTTTGAAGTATTCAGAAATCTGTTAATCCAATTTTGTGATTTGATTCAGAAATTGCGAGGTAAGTAGTTGCTTGGTAATTATTTTGAATAATATATTATAAAAAAAAACTTCTCATTGTGAGTTTTCTTTAACTGCACTGAAGTTAGTAAAGCATCAAAGGAAACGTCACTTAAATTTTTGCCAGCTGAATTGCAGAAAATTTATGAAACCCCGTATTCAAACTTCATAGAATGGGAGATAAAAAATACATGGAGTTCTTTCTTGGAGACGGTATTATTGCCTCATTTTTCGAAAATGACACTACAAGAAGAGCCAGTTGAATTATTCGATTAATAAAAGTACGTTACAATCCAATACTAAAGAGGACTCTGTTTCAAAATATTGTGAACAAACTGCATCTCCATTAATTTATTTAATAAAATAGTTGATTTCGTATATTTTTGGTATATTTGACGCCATCTATAATAGTTGAATAAAACTATACGAAAAAATTCAAATTTCATCAAATCGTCTTGTATAAAAAATAATTTTTTGACGAGCCAACTCAACTTTCATAACCATTGTAATGCATGGATCTGATTGAATCTTTTGTCATATTTTTCGTCATGTTTGGAAGTGCAAATAAGTGGTTTAAATATTGAATGAAGAAATCGAGATGTGAGAAGGTAATTATAGAATATGAATTCAACAAACGCAATTTTGTTCACTTTTTTACAACACTATAAAACTGTTAGTACATCATCAGACTAAATTTTGTTTATTTTTGTAGATATGCCATCGCCAAATACGTACAAATCTCTAATCAGATTATCAGGTAAGAAAATCAAATCATTAATGATGCCACAGAAATATTCCAGTCCCAATTCGTGAAACGATTTCCAACTTAATTATGAAGTGTTTTCTCAGTTGGCTTCAATATGTTTTCATTTTGTTGATTATTGAATTCATATCAGATCAGATTGTGTTTCAGCAGAATGGAGCTCCTCCACACTACGCCTTACCAGTTCGAGAATATCTGGATCAAAGATTTCCAAATCGGTGGATTGGAAGAAGGGGTCCCACTGAATGGCCAGCCAGATCGCCAGATCTGTCACCACTAGATTTCTTTCTTTGGGGCCACTTGAAGAGTAAAATTTAGTCTACACAGCCCGATTCCATAGAAGATTTAAGAAGACGTATACTGAACGAATGTTGTCCAATCACTTCAGAAATGCTGCAAAATGTGCGCCATCGTTTAGAACAAAATTATTTCATTGTATGGAAGCTAATGATGAAAAATTTGAATATTTAATTAATTGATGTGAGTTTTTGATAAATTATTTACTTCACTTTGAAAAGTCTTATTTCTTAGATCAATACTTCAAATCGTTCTGATACCGTACAGTTGGAGAAAGATTTCAGTGAATAAAACAGCTAGTCGAACATCCGACCCTGGTAGTATTAACTCGTACGGTATGACTCCATTTGCCCAGTGGTAGATGTTTTGCAATTTCAAATACAAGTACGGAAATTTTGGTGTTTCGGAAGCACGAAATGTCAATCGAAAAAACTTATTTCGTCTATAATCTCGTCTGTTTCGTTTTCAAATAGCCACCCTGTATATAAAATTCAAACAAATTTGATACGTATTTTTTGTATTCAGTTCTTTTTTCTGTTTTTGTCTTTTTATTTTCAGATACGATTTGGACAACTTGAAGAAGCACCTGTGTTCCTTAATAGAAGACCATTCTTGAAGAAAGAAGTCCCCTAAATATATTTAAGCTTATTTTTGTACACACAACAACACATATGCGGGGAGCCAGGGTTATTTCCCTAGGTTTTCATCTCATACACCGAATTGTATGGCACCACTTCAACAACCCCTGCTAACATTTGTTTTCTAAGCCAAAAGTTATTTAAGCATGGAATAATGTGACTACGGTCAAAAACTTCATTGATTTAGTCAATTCAGTAATATATAATGTATTAGTAATATCATCAGTAAATTCTCAAAAAAGCATAAACTGTTGTTTTTTCTACAAAAATCCATGAAGCGTTGGTACGCAAGTTCATAGTTCATACTTTCCTCTGGATATCACTGAAAGTATATTAAGTGATGCCACGATCGGGGTTTTTACTAGTTTGGGGGGCGTGCAAAGTAAGAAATAATCACTATCAGTGTTCATATTCACTAATTATTTTTCAATTCCTTATAAAATATAAAAAATCAAACAAAGACTGATAGAAAATTATTTTGCTCCTGTCACAAAAAAGAATTTCATGGTTACCGCTTCTATATTTGCATATGAACATAGAGAAACATATTTCAACTTACGTGATTACATCTGGAATGAAATATTTTTTGAGTAATTTTTCGAATGTAAATCAACGATCGAAAAATTATAGGTATGTATAATGGGAAAAGAAAATTCCCAAACTCCTGTGCCACCAGAGGAAGAGCGTAGCGACTTATCACTGGAGTTTGGGGATATGCTTTTCCCACTAGTTTATTCAGTTTATGATCAAGACTCTGATTACCTGTGATTTTAAATCTGCTGCTATTGTCATGTGAGAGACAGCTATGGAGAAATATATTGAAAATATATAGAAAAATATTATTAATCCAATCACGAAAATGAAATTTCAATTCGATGATGCCCCTTTTATGTATGATATTATGAAATCTCGTACTATTCCTTGATAGAAATTCGAATCTCAAAACCAGCCATTTCGATATTTTTCTTTTTCGCCTCTCATCTCATTTCTTGCTGATCCGTTTCCTGAATATGTCTTGCTCGACACGAAACACATCCATTGGAGTGAGTGATAGATCCCTTATAGATTCGTCACGGCACGAGTTTTTCCGCTTTTCAATCATCCTCGAACACTCCATGAAAAACAATATTTCGATTCCGTTCTTGGGGAAGATATAACTTACAATGATGGATTCCTTGTGTGATCCCACACAAATGTCACTTGCGACAGAATGAGATGACATAAAAATAACGATTTTCAAGGCGACACATGGAAGTTGCGTGCATGATCGATGGAAACTTGCTGCAACGCCTCCGTTTCTGCCAGATGCAGAAGCGTCTATATCGTTTTGATATCTTAGAGGTCATTATCCATGACTAAGTATCTACGATCAGTTTCTATGCGTGCTCAGTGACATCAGAAGTGTTACGCCCAGAAGGAATTAATTCTTCTACTAATCATTATAGAGATGTCTGAAAACATCTATATACAGTGATGGGCAAATGTGTGGAACCTAGTAAATATCTCTGGAATCGTTGTAGATATCAAAATGAAATTTGGAAGATGGATACTGCAGTAGATTGCCTATTTGTTTTCACATTTTTCAGCAATTTCGAACTTCCGGTTTCATCGGAAGTAATATCAATTTTAAAATTTGCAATGGAACACCCTGTATATCATTTTAGTTTCTGATGAAACATTTTATAACGAGTACAAAAATATTGGGTTCGATATTTATCATTTCAATACTTACCGAGATAATAACAGAAAAGTATCTAAAGAAAGTAAAAATCTATTATCCATTAGAGAAATAACTAATCATAAATAATTATTAACTGAAATTAATGATTTTAAAAACATTGAAACTTAACTAAACTGAACTTAATGTAGTAGATGTTCAAACTGAGCACCCTTCACTTCTTGACAATAAGCAAGTTGGTTTGTAAATTTTATAGTAACATTAGCTATTACTTCTGGTGGAATTCTCTGTATCTCGTGAGTTATTCCTGCAACTGATTCTTGCGAATTTTGGTCTATCAAAGTAACCTCAGATTAAGTAACCCCACAGAAAATAATACTGTGGATTAAGGTCGGGACTTCGTGCAGATCATTTATAAGTATCCCTCCTTCCAATCGACCTGTGATGAAATGGGGTGGTACTCTATCCTGCTAAAAACCAGATATTTTTTGGTAATTCTCCATTTACCTCCAATTCCGGGATCACTTGTGTCTCTGAAAGCTGTAAATACCTATCCCTGTTTAAAGTTTCTTGTAGGAAGAAGGGTCCCACGATTCTGTTGTTATAAATGCCGGCCCAAACGTTCAATTTTTGGGGACGTTGTGTATGAAGTACGTTATATTTATTCTATTCATAGAATTAATAGGAAAAGATCGTTAGGATAGATTTTTATTCTGTATATTATTACTATTATTATCAGTAAGTAGTAATTGGAATTGGAAAGAAAGCCCATAACATAACCTATGCGGTAGCTGTTTATTTTGGAATAAAACACATTTCACATTCTTCCTCTTCAATTCTTTTTCTTTAATATAGAAATTAAGTTTTGTGATTAGCATCACTTTCTATGCGTATGCAAAATTGACGCCTCTGCGCCTGCGCTACGTACCCTACGGTTAAAATGGAAACCAATGTCAAAATTTGAGCGCAATTCGATTCGATACCAAGTACTTTCGTTTCGATACCAAGTATGTATCGCATGTATTCGATGCTAAAAGTACTTGGTATCGAAACAAAAGTATCGAGTATTTACTTGTATTTACTTATATCGGAACATCCCTATGCAATGGTAATAAAATACGGTAGCATCAGAGATATAGAGTGGGGAGAATACGCTTCGACCACTGCGCATCCAAAATGAGTGGCTAAATTCTTATGTCAAATTTCGACCATTTTTATACTTTCGTAGTCAGCTGTTCTAGGTTGACGTACTTGTCAGATGAATTAGAAATTGCTCCAATTTTACATTGTGCTGATAGATACTTCGATGCTTTCAACATGTCTTGTATTGTTAAAACGTGTAAAAACAATAAAACAAAGAAGGTCGAGGGATTATCATTTTATACGTTAGTTTTTATTGAAATTATCTGACTGATCATATAGCATGGCATTGTTTATCTGCTCAGTGGCGTGTTGATTACTTTCCACAGTAATATGACTCTTTTTAGTTTCCCAAAATCAGTTGATATGAGGACAGTTTGGACTCATATTCTGAGTATAGATTCTGAAGCTATAGATTTATCTAAGAAATTGATATGCTCCATACATTTCATTTTCATTTTAATTCTATACCAACTATCCCTCTGATACACTGCTTTCTACGCCAATGAACCGAAAGTATAAAAATGGCGGACGAAAAATTAGCCACTTCGAGCATCTCGAAGATCATTCTCCCCACTCTATATCTCTGGGTAGCATGTGATATTCATGATTAAACTTAAGTCAGTAACTCAAATTTGAGAATTCCGAATTTGACTTTGGAATTCTACACTGTCCTCCGAACGACGAGGTTCTTCTTTATATTCATATTCTTCTGAACAGGTGATTACGTATTAATTTTATTCCACTCTAAGGTGCGTTGCCCATAAGTAATTTTTAAATGTCCAGAAAATAAAATCAATGTATGGATTTTTCTCATTAGATATAAGATCAAGAGCTAAGTCTTGTCAAAAATATCAATGAAATGATTGAATATAAGCTCAATAATAATATGTTCCCAATTTTCTATGAAATGTAAAATGAAGAAATTTCAATATTATCATAGGATCAACTAAGAACTGTGGTAGCATCTATCGGGGAGTTAATGAACATATTCAGAAACCTTAGTGCTTTAATATAACCATTACAGTGATCTTTTTATTATAGATTTGCTTGCGGACAAAGCGCCACCTATTGGACGATAGTTCAATCTTTTCTATTATAAGAAAGAAATCTATGTTGTATATGATTCTCTGTGTTTCCGACAAAGTTGGCTGCAAACTGTCATTACTTATTGAATGTTGACACAAGCGTCGTCAGCCATATTTGTGAAATAAACTGTTTTTAGAAATTACGTCCATTTTACCAAAAAAACATTGAAATCCTCATGAGACTGCTGTTCATTGGTGCGCTATCATCTAGGGGGACATTTGATTAGCTTTGTATCGATTTTGAATCATACGATTGCTTTTTTTTCCAAGATTAATTTGTATAATTTAGGTAAGTTTCCCTGTAATTTCAATTTACTAAAGTTGCTGCGTTCCTGTCACGAAGGGAATCATTTCCAAGTCAACTTTATTATAGTTTCGTTTTATTTTAATTATCACATGAGAGTTTTTAGCCTGAGAAAACTTTTTTGTGAGAACACCGATGTATTATGTGATTCAACAAATTTTATCCTTGTAGACGTAGCCATATTGATTGTGACACCCACCTTATTGAATCTTTGTCCTAAATGTGTTGATATTTCCTAATTTGATGGGTAAAGTTATTCTGCACAATTGGTTTGTGAATGTTTTTAGTCACTAGTGGTGAATTGAAACATTGAATTTCAAATTTATTTTTTAGATATCATTTCTGCAATGGCACCACTTAGGTCTGTCATCTTGAACCGACCAGTCAACAAAAGTAATAATGTATCCTATCAAATATCCTAACTCATATATAGCTGTAGTGTTCAGTACTATTCTTAAAATCTCCTGCCCTTATTATCCCCTATATATAAAATTAAATGAAATTCACTGAACATATATGAAAATTCACTCTTTTGTTTAAATACTGAGCTTATATTTCTCTTTGATGTTGAAAGCTTTTGAGTTATCACAAAAAACATTTTCATAAGTTCTATTATACATACCAAAATTGAAGATGTGCATCAACTCTTCTAAATTGTGTGAGAAATATTAATTTTACAGGTTTTATTCACCCTCAAGGTTGAGAAGTAGTGTCTACAATACCTTCGTTTATTTCTGATTGTCTCAATAAGTCTTGCACTTTGTGGGCTGTAGAAGTTGAATTCTTCAGATCATTTTGTTGATTACGCTTAAATACTTTCACCTAATTTAAATATCAGCAAGTAGTACAAGTAATTGAGTGTAATATTAATCTTTGTTTGGTTTAATAGATGTTCCCATGCAAATAACTTTCTAGCTTCTTCTTGCTGCTTCATCTCATACTAACTATTTTAACGAACTAGCTGAAACGGTTATTGACAATATATCTAGTGTGAGCTTTAGCAAGTATCATCATAGTAAATTGTTATAAGATACACCTACCTATTCAAATTTTGTTACAATTGTCAATAGTAGTGTTTCAAATATTTCTTTATTATGGGCGATGTCTTCTAATCATGTGATAAAATCTACAATTGAGTAATTCCACTTTGAATTCTAATACGTTTTGTTCAGTACAAGACATGTTTGATAACTTCATCAGAATGATTAGCAAATCGATATATCCTTGATTCACAACTGATTTTATGAGCTATGTTGGGAGATTTTTTAAGAACAAATTCTGACGATCATAGTGAGGATATAATTTAACCATATCTATCTTTATCTACCCTTTTTTCAGAAGCATTAGCTGATTATGTTATGCATCCATGGATCAATATAATGTCTACGGTATACAGTGAAACCAATTAAACAAACATTTATCTTCAAGTCATGTCATATCGTTACATTATCGAATTAGATATAATTGATGTTTATATGGAATGAAGAACATGAAGATACCTTTAATATTTAGTGTTATTAGGTAGAGTTATTGCATATTTTGGAGAAATTAGATAATCCAACTAACTGTCGATTAAGACTTCACTACAAGTCAACCAAAAGCTCACTCATCTTCACTCTTGAATGCTCGGCTTCTGGAAAATTTCTTTCACCTAATGTTGACTTGTCGACTGACTTAATAAAACTTTTTTTTCAATTCGGGTTGTTTGGGTACATGTATTTAATGCGTTAATTGCATTCTATTAATGTTTCCTTTCCTATTTTTTTCTTGCCATTCCTATTCGAGGAGAAAGTTTGGTTAACAAATATCCAACAAACCAACTGTATGAAGAAAAGTGTGGCCTAATAACCTCGAAAACATTTTTTATTGTCGAATATTGTGTAGAGTATTACTTTGATGCAGATATTGGTTGTTATTCTGCTTAAAAAATAGACCGTATTATGTTCTTCAGGTATCCAATATTCTATTTCAAATGCAGTATTGATCCTTTTTATTATGGAGCCATTATGATTGATAGCACTGTTTTATGTGAGATCTTTCAATATGATTTCATTTCTATTTTGGATATATTTTCAAGGATTTATCATGAAATTTTTAATGTCAATCTCGGGTACTGTAGCACTCTATTTTTACTATTAAGAGTATTCTACTTGCAATGTATGTATTCCAGTGAAATTTTGCTACTCAATTTTGAAGCTAATAACTTATGGAGCTGAAATTTGATAAGAATTTTGGCGTTGTAACCACCATTAACTATAATAACAGTAACTGCTTCAGAAATTTGTTTGTTAGATTTTGTTTTAGAAACTTAATAGCAAGATGACTCATTTGATTTCAGTCAGATGACACCACATATTAGTTTCGTCAATCTAATAAGTCTAATCCAACTTCACGAGTTATATCTGAATATCGGGTGAAGAACAAGAAGGCAGGAAATTTATCAGTTTAGCTTCTCGACAAGAATTGTGTGAACTCTACTAAATTGCATTAAATAGGGTGCAAGTCATAAAATTAGAAATAGTACAGTTTTGACAAAAACTAAAATATCTTACGTATGAAAACTATTTAATAAATTGCCAAGTGGCGCCCTCACATACCATAGGAAACTGACTTGTCATGGCAACATTTAAAATGACGTTTCCATAGTCATTTTTTTAGGGGGTCGTAATTTTTTTCTACAATATGGCTATCAGCGAATGGAAGGATTGGCGTAGTGTAATTCAAAAGATTAAGACACGTCATTCTGATACCAACATGACGCTTAATACAAAATGGTGATGCACATTTATTTTAATAATAATATGTGTGTCAATTGAAAATGTTTGCTCAGAATAATTAAAAAAAAAATCTAAGATAAAAATAATCACTAACTAATATTTGAATACAATAAGAGCATAAATCGAACATAATTCATAAAATAATTTTCTTCATAACATAAACCAATTTATATGTAAAAGCTTTTGCTATATTCAACTTTGTAGATAAACAACTGAAATGAAGAACAATTGAAATATATAAAACGATCATAAAAAATACTAGAACTCCAATTTCGCGTATAGTTTTATTTTCAGCATTGACTTTGTCATGAAGTCTATGTGGCTGACGTAGTAAGAAGCTCTATGAGAGTTAGCTTCTCCCTAATGGTTGAATCAGATTCAATGTAATGAGAAGGTACCTTTTTGACTTCTGTAATAGTATTTGAAATTTACTTGGAGTAATAGACTCTAGCTGCAGTAACAGTTTACCTAATAACTGTCCTTCAAAGAGAGGTGTGTTTTTGATAAGTGGTCGTTAGCTCATGGTTTCGCAGTAGTAAGAATTTGAAAGTAGATGCAGTTCAAGTGAGGTAAGTTCTATTAAGAACAATACTATTACTACTAGTAAAATGTATACGAACTCTCCTAATATATTAGTTTTCTAAAAATTTGAAAAATGTTAATAAATCAATGAGTATACTTGACACTTAAATCTTTGTAAAAATTGTCTTATTACACCTGATTACAGTAAATAATATTTTTGACAGTGTAATTACAGTGTTTTCTTTCAATGACCTGTTCATTGTTCGAATGCAAGAAATTCCAAATCCACTGATTTGACAAAGGTTGAAATCTCTCTTATGGAACAATCGAAGATGAGTTAACAGGCTGGGTAGTTTGTTTTTGGGAAAGTTCAAAACAGTATCTATACTAGCTTTTGAATTTTTAACTAATCGATATTTTCACTATGTAATAATATAAATTTCATCATCTTACAAATGTAATTTGATATTTGCCCAATGTTATTCAGTTAATTCGTTGAATAAACTGATGAATCTCATTTGATAATTTATAACTAAATATATAAAAACACAAAGTTAACTAGAACCGACGAGGCAATTACTGCTTCTTATTAGGCATGATTTTATTTTAAATTGTTTATATTTCTCTATGTTTTTCTGGGTAATATGATATGCACCTTAGCGGAACCTGTTGAGCAACCATTTTGGAATCCCTCAATAAAGGTTCCCTTATACATATATTAGTATTCTTGAACATAAATCAATAAGCAGTTTCACCTCTGAATGAAAGATGATGTGAAATATTGGTTTTACTACTTCTTGACTTCTACACTTACTTATTTTATGGTGCCCTTGGCTGCCGATATTGATAGATCAATAATAGAAAAATCTATTTTTGTACGAATTCATTTTCTGTGTATGGCTTATGGTAATAGCGTTCATTACAAATGTTGCAGGGGATTGAGGTCTACCTACCTCTGTTTCATTATTTATTTATATTTAGATCTATTAACTTAGAATTAAAAACGCTTCCAAGAATTGATAATTAGAGTTGTAATTTGGGATAATTTGCGGTTTTCGAGATGCTTGAGCATACGCCACAGGGTAAACATACAGCTAGGCCTAGTAAAAGGTTATGCGGGTTTTATAGTAGGTACTGAAAAATAGAAAGATGATTTTTTGTGTAATTGAGCCACTCCAGAATAGAGAAAATTTTCAAAACAATGATTTTTCCAAGATGGAATATAATTCCTAACCTAGAAATACGTTTAACAATACTTTGTCAAGTTATGTAATTATGATGATATTGAGGTATAGACTTTGATTATTTTTCTGATCATAATATTGGGTGCTCCTGAATTGGTACGGCAGATTTCAAATGGTCAATCTTTAGCACTAATTAAGGGGTCGTTCATACAACTTTATGTTCAACACCCTTTTGCTTTCAAGTTAGGGCCCTTTGCAGTTAGGTAAAGAAACTTATATTTATTCAACATATCCCCCTGGAAGAATTCGAAGAATAAATTTTCGCAGTTCTTTGAATCATATGTTTGCTTTGAAATGCCAAGACAAGTGGCTGAATGTATAATAATTTTGCATCAGAAATTTTTTATGCGGGTATATCTTCAACTTTTTCATTTCCTGACCTCTTTTCATAAAATATTCTGTTTGATCACACAAAAACAATATACTGTTTTGACTTTTTTTTAATTCGCAGGAAGGTTATCATTTATAAATAAAATGAAGTGAGCTGCTGCCAAATGAGGTAATTCCTAGTCTTTTCTGTTTTAATCTTCAATCTCTAATTTTTCGAAGGTGGGTATATTGAATAAAATATATTTTTAACTTATTTCAAGAGGTTGTAATTTGGAGAAAAAAGTGTTTAACAAGAAAGTTATTTGAAAAACCCGTCATTATTTTTACTAAAGAATCACCCTTCGGAATCTTTCGCATCAATTCAGAAACATCCTGTATAATTATTTCCGATCGAATAGAAAAAAAATTTCATCATAATGGTTTCAGTACAAAATACTAGAGATACATTTATGAACGTTGAAGTTGTAAGACATTGACTATTTAGCTCGAACTACATGCTCTAATTTCGTTTTTCTCTGTCTTTCAACGACATAAGATATTTATCCTGTTTGGACAGCCGTTTAATGAAGTATTATTTTGGCAGATACGTCTGCTTTAGCATCTTTCAAGGGATCATTGAATAAAACCAAAGAATTCCTCTATCTTTCTCTGAAGATGAATGTATTTTAAGTGTTTTGCTTCGACATATTATCTGAATTAATTTATTTTCTGCTATTGTTCTTTTCTTATATTTAATTTTGCGGAGACTAAAAAGATTCTCCATTTTATGTCTTCAATTGAGGGATATGAAATTTTAAGAGCTACCTTAAAATTTTATGTTGATGGTTGAAGAAATTTTTATTTTATATTTATGTCTGTTAATACTGGGTTTCTTATACAACGACGTTATTTTATTGAAAGATATCTTCGAAAATTCCATCTTATATAACTACTCCATCACAATATGTGAGAGGAAGTTATATAAGATATCTTTCATAAAAATAAAAACTCTGAAAACAAAATGAAACGGCGCATTACAACCTCACTCTAATGAAATTAATCTTCTACAGTTTCACTCATTGAAGAATTTATGTGGCTCTAAAATATATATGTGAAAGTATTGTCATCATGAAGTAGAAACTCCAAGAAGTGCTTCGATAGATCAAGCTGTTCCACCACGTTGACGTATACGTTATTATAATGTCTCTATTGAAGGCGTTCCCTACTTGAGCTATCGATAACTGTCCATCTCCTATTCCACCAGAATTATGGGATCAAAAGAATCATTCCATCGGCAAAGTGGAGCATGAAGAGCATCTCGCATTTTCGCAAAACAATTGCAGCCTTCATTCGACAGAAATTCTTGGACAAATCTTTACGAACGGCTGTGATATAAAACTTATTATGTATTCAGAGAAAGATTTGTTAGTTCCACCGTCAAAGGTTTCTAAATGACAAAGTATAATACAACTAATTCTCATAACTTCATCTTGGAACCAAAAGTATAAGCATGTGCTATATTAACATTATCATTACTATTACTATAATGATTGTAGGTTGATGTTACAATAACGTAATTATTTCGTGAAGTTCACAGTACAGAAATGCTTCTCTCGGTATTTCGACTGGATTTACATATTTCGGATTTGAATTAAATTCCACTTCATTCAAACTGAAATTATAAAATAAATTACATGAAAGTAGAAGAAAAAAGTTACAGGTGAGGAGATTAGAGAACAACAAAATTGGAGCGGTGGGGGAAAAGGTAAGTCTTGAAACCTCACGTTAAAATGGGTCCGAAGGGCAACACCTGGTTTTAAGTAATAGTATATACATCACATGGTTTCAAGTAATAGCATATTTAATTGATCGTCTGCAATTTCAAGTTGAAATAATTCATCCTGGACTATAACATGTATACTTCTACAGTAAATATTGTTTTATGAAAAAATCAGCAAATTCCAATCAGTAATTTGAAAAACATCAGCTCCAATAATTATCATAAATTAACCATTAAATACCTAGGTACACATGTTTCATATCTAAGTTTGTTCGGTCGAAAATAACTGTCAGGATATGGATTAAATGACGTTAAAAACTATTCATTGCCACCTACCAGTATAATCTTTTTCTAATCATACTGTCATCCTTCCATCAAAATGAGAAGCAGTTAATAAGTGAAATATACCTAAATTATATTCATTTTCTAACTAGTGTTTGATAAGTTTGCGCATGCGTGGACTTCAATAAGGTCTTGGATTATTCAGTTTTACCGACCGTATAGAGATCAAACGGTTTGTAAATATTACAACTCGAAGTCTGTTAATAAATCTATTGTTCTGGAATGAATTTTGTACTGGGAATTGGTTTTTCAGATATGAAATTTTCATGAATGACCGTTTCAATTTGGGTGTACCCTATTGGAACCTCTAAATCAGGGTTTCTCACCTTTTGACGCCACGAAGTCCTAATGAAGTTTCCCCTCAAAAAAAAAATAATCAAAATCATGCTTATCGAGCCATTACGTAATTCTTGTCGCGAACTCCTTTCCCTCAAATTGCTAACCATATTTTGAGGATCTCAACTCTAGGCGAATGCAGGAAGATGGTGGGATTGAAATAGACAAATCATCTAGCTGCTTAACATAAGGCTCCGCTCAGCGATCGTTAAAGTTTGGTTGTTAAAGTTCGTAGACATGACGACGTTTACGCGCCTACGTTAAATTAACCATTAATGCAAAATCATTATACTGTACGCTCTGGAAGAGAATCTTTTACGAAAGTTGATTCCGTGGCTAATGTGAACATCCTACTACTCTGTAGGGTAATTTTCTTTTGCTTCTGTTGTTTTTACTGCCATGGTATGTGTTCCCTCAATTGCCGATCTGCAAAGCTAACTAACCATTGGATCGTTTCCTTGCCGATCACGTGGTATCCCACAGAACAGTTGATTGATGTATGAGAAGTTTCATTTCATCGTTGATCAGAAGTGGGATAGTGCCGCCCTGTCGGACTACTATTCTCTCTCTAGCAATCACGTCCTTATTCAAAAAGGTGCATTCACACATTATACGAGCTATTTGTCAAAGAGCATTGAATATGCTGACGTAGATTTTGAAAAATTTCATCATAATTTTGACTGAAACAACTCTTCTGATATTTATAGCAATGTCTCACCAAAGAGTGGGCAAATCTATATTTCATAATATGGAATATATACATGGAAAATTTATTCATTCATTCAATTTGTTTCGAAATTGTAATGTTCGACTTAATAATGAAACTGAAGTGTGTTTAATGGGTTAGACAGAATACAAGAAATTGGAGAAATGCACGAAGAAGCGGCCAGCTCCCGATGACGTTAGCTCTTGGGTACTGCACTTACGGGGTCGGGCAATGGTTCGTTTTTCTTCTTTAGCCAAACTGAGCAACTTGGTATTACCGTATGAATGCAGTCATCTGATTTTAATTTCTGTATCTCCGACAATCAATTCTCTGGATTCAAGATGTTCCGAAATTAGGTATTCAAAAGATTCATCCAGTATATTTTCATATGTCCTCAATGCTTTACGTTACCTCTATTTACACATAAAAACTCTTCGAACTACATCTTATTCAGGAGAACTGCAAAAACTGAGTACAACAATTCGCATAATTTCCTCAATAGATAACAGAAAGCTGACGACAGATCTTGATTCCGCATAGAAATTTCAATTCAGCTTATGGATATTTATCGTCTAAAGAACCTGTCCTATAACGAGTGTCCATAATTGATAAATATAAGAAATTTCAAATTGATATTAATCTTCTTTTTCAAATGTTTTAACCGATTATTGAAAGATTCACATTTACTCAGCAGTAACCATTGTTCTTAGTTGAGTATCAAAATTTTAGTGACATTCCAATTTGTTCAAACAACAATTTCGATCATTTTCGAATTCCTAGATGATTCTAACAGTTACTATCAAATCTCTGATTTGAAGTTTCCAACATAGAGGCACAAGAATATGTCAATCTGTTTCTAGAGCTTCAGATCATATGAAAATGAAAATATTACCTGAATGTTTTCTATCATCAGTTTCACGTAAAATTTTCATTTGTGTTGTTTTTTGTGTCTGCAGAATGTGACAGTGGATTCGGCCAAAAATGAAATTCTTCATATAGGGCAATTGATTTCAGGCTTATATGGCAGGTAATTTTTATTGGACTATAACACCTCCTGAAATTTGGCACCAGAAATCTGTTTACTTGAATAAGATTGTACTGTTCGGAGAATATCTTCGACCGGTTTTTCAGAGGTCATCTTTTCGATGGCTGCTACTTTGAGTTTATTATATCTGTTATTTCTCGGCTGAACCGCCACGTACAGATCATCCCTGTGAGTTAGGCCATGCAACTTGCTTACCCCATCAAGAAGTGGATTTAAATTCGTTGTAAATCTATCGCGTTGTTAGTGCCTACGATTATATATTCATTTAAATTTCTGATTAGTCATTTGCAATCTATAACATCATTACTAAACGGTTATTATTGTTTGAAATGCTAACAACAATAACCACTGATGGGTTTTGGGAATGTAACTTTCTGACCATACTTGAGATGACTACTCGCTAGTAGAAGGAAGTAGAAATTAAAGTCCTGCATTCTTTCTAGATACTCAACAACGCTTCAGCCACTCCAAATGAAAATATTTTTTGTTGACATTAGTTGAATAAAATGCTCGCAATGATTTTCTTTATAGCAACACGTCTACGTTGCTCTTTTTGGAATTCTAAGCCATCATTGCAGAGTACGTGCACTCATCTTGAATGGGCGTTATAATAGGATATCCAACTACGAACTTAGTTTCTTCCATGATTCTCAATTATTAGCATGGTATTAAGAATGAGTTCAGTTCCAATCTTATATAATGCACTATCTCTACATCAATGTAATGTGAAATAGGATAACTCTATTTGGGCTCGCCAAATTGTGTAAAACAACTACCGTAATGGAAATAAGAAATAGTAGAGGCTTTGAAAATGTCCAATGGTTTTTGTCATCTTTCTGTTATATTGATCTACTTGCTCTACTAATCAATATAATATACTAGTGGTCTCACTAATTCGACGTTGGATTGATAAGTACCCGTGTTTGGCAACAGTGAGAAATGTAGGTAAAAAGTCTGTATACCATCTTTAAATGTTATTATTTAAAGGACGTCTGTCAAAATTTATCAAGAGGTTTCGATTTGCCGACGTTTCATAGTTAACAACTAAGTATTATGTTGGAAAATAGAAAAAGAACAATATCGTTCAGTGATTCGATGCCTATGTTTGGAAGGGAATACGAGTGTCTTCCACCTTCGACAACAACCATCAGAAATTTGGTTTAATGAATTCAAACGAGGTTGATCATCAGTGTTCGACGAGGACTGCTCAGGACATCCGAATGAGGTAATTACGGATGATATGGTCGATAAAATCCATAATATAGTGTTGGTCGAGTGAAGATAAGAGAAATTGCATAGATCCTAAACTCTATACATATACGAACGCGTATTTATTATGTTACATCAAGATTTGGTAAACAAGAAGCTATCGACAAAATTGCTTCCACGTTGTTTACAGTGGACCAAAAACGAAATCGTGTGACTGTCTTACCTATTTAATGCGAATTCAAACCGGTATCTGCGGCGATTCTAAACTGTTGACAAAACTTGGATCCACCACTGTACACCAGAAAGCAAGGAACCGTGGAAGCAGTGGACTTCTACAAGCGAACGTGCTCCGAAGAAGGCGAATGCGGTGCCATCTGCCGGAAAGCTTATTGTTCGCATTTCACATTCATATAACTCATTAACTTTCAGGCGCTTCAAAAGCTCAACTTTGAACAGACCTCCTTAAATCGGCAGAAATGCTACGCCGACAGGACCATTTATGGCCATTGTTGCATCTCTGTCGCTTAAAGCAGTTCACCCCCAACAAAGATTTATTTCGCTGGGCTGATACAGAAATTTCGAATCAACAAGTATATCTACGTCGAGTATCCTTAAATCCACAGCTCATTAATCAATTGTGTATCAGTGTACAGTTTATCTATAATGTGTAAAAACACTTTTCAAAACTTCAGGTTATATGTTCTTAATTATCGAATGAATAGCCACTGGTTTTCTGGGATTTCCAATTAATAATCCTCATTGACTGCTTGGAAACGGGGAAATACACAGAATTATTGGATCGTTCCTACCCCGCATTCAAAGACAAACGCACCCTTCCGTACCGAACAAAATTGGTATTCCACCACAAAAACGTACCGGCTCATTCATCAGCAGTCGCAACTGCAAAATTGGTCGAATTGGGCTGCGAATTGTTTCCTCACCCACCATATTCACCAGATCTTGCATCGTGTGACTTCTTTTTGTTTCCAAGAATGACTCGGCGGGAAATTATACACGTCAAACGTGAAGACCATCGCTGAAACAGAGTTCTAGAAATCGTATTTTTTAGAAGGCATGAAAAAGTTGGAATTTCGCTGGGCTAAGTTTATCGAGCTAAAATGTTGAGAAGTAAGTATGACAAATTCCTAAAATTTAACTTTTCTTTCGAAGCAACGGTACTTATCAATCCAGCTCCGTAATAGCATTAAGAATGATTTTTAGTAGCAATCGTTATATAATACACTATCTCTACAATAATGTTGTATGAAAAGGGACAACTACTCGAGCTCGCCAAATGGTGTGACACGATTGCCGAAATGGAAGTCACAGAAATAGCAGAGGCTGTGGAAGTATCCAATAATGTTTGTCATCTTTCTGTTATATTGATCTAATGGTCTCGAAAACTTCGGCAACTCGATTTTTGGTGGTGCAATTATGGGATTAAAAGCGATTTTCATAAATGCTGCTTCCTCGATTTTTCTTCCTGTAGGTTTCTCTTCTTTGTATATGATAGATGTATCGTTCCATGTTATTTGATAATTCTCATTTACTACAATGCTTGGGGTGTATCATTATTGGGTTCAAGCTAATTTTGTGTTATTTGTTTCGCTATTTCCAATATCTTTTTGGGATAGTCATTACTTCTGAGTGTTTTTGTGGTTTCATTTAATTCCTCATTTTTATCTAATTGGGTAGAGCATATATTTGTTGCTGTATCGTACAAACATTTCGTCACTACCAATTTATTATTTAGTTGACAGTTGGACTCACTTGTTTGTTGGTTTTTTTACACGCAGTAGCGAAATTTTTGTATGATATAGCAACGAATCACCAATCACCAAAATACTCGGATGTAATTGCTATCCCAAAAAGATACAAAAAACATAAAATCAGCTTGAACCCCCCATAATGATGCAACGCAAGCAGATATGGAATAAACCATAAAAAGCGTCATTTCTTGTGTGAAAGGTTTATCAGAAAAATTGAGAAGAATTGGAAATAAATATCACATAACCGACTTGAAAATACAAGATAACAAGGGCTAATCTAATAAAATTTGAACCTGATAATGAAGCTCAATGAACGAAGGATTGCATATATGAGAACATGCGAAGATATTTTTTCGCTGACACAAAACGCCCCTTGAGAGTAGAAATAAGAGAGCATTAAAAGCTTTCTAATGTGCTAAGACAACGATATATCCAAGTTCTGTAAATGAGAGTCATTAGGTAAAATGGAACTGTATATCATATCCAAAGAAAAGAATTCTAGATGTAGAATTCGACGAGGCAGCATTCATGAAAATAGGTTTAATTCCATATATTTGCTGGAAGTTTGGAAGCCAATTGTTCGAATTAACTCTAAGAAGTCTTTTAACCATAGTCAAGTACAAATTTGACCTATTATTCAGAGTTCTGTCAATTTGACACTTAGTGAAAATTTTGTCCCCTTTGTCAGTCTGCTAATTTTTTGCCTTGAAAATGACAGAAAATGTCGGTCGAAATGTTGGTAACAAGAACAACGATATTTTGGCGCATAACACATCAAATAGATGGGAAACTTTTCAGTTTCAATAATGAATAATTTACTTAATTGATTCTATTTCAACTGTCTTCGACGCTTTTCATTGGAAGTCGTTGAAGTCATTGCCAAAATTATCATCCAACCCTTTTTTTAAAGCTATCTTGGAGGGACGAGGCCTTACCGGAAACTTCACGGCGCAAGTGTTGGAAAATGATTTAATTATCTTATGCAGATACTTCCTGAATTGATAAATTCTCTATTTGACGAATATCTACGGGACGAGCCGGATTTATAAGCCTATCCGATATTGGGTATAAGGAGGTAAGGATTGTAAGGAATTGTTATTGACTTTTGTCTGTTCATTACGTGTTATCCTTTCATTGTTTTTCTGACTTCGAGAGGTGACTGTTTCAAAAAATAATAATAATGATCAAGTGGGTAGCAATAAATCAATCATCTTAATCATTGATGATAACAATATAGCTTACAACTAATTTCACTGCAGCTTATAGGAAGTGCTATGAATCTTCTCCACTAATATGAAAATAATAGATGAGTTTTCTTTCACTTTTCTAATGAACTGTGGATTTTTACGCTTTATAAATGAGATGGATTATCATCTTTGTGTCATCTTAACATCGCTGCGCTAAGTTATTTATAATTGATCCTGAAATGTGTAAAATCTTGAGGTCCATTGAGATATGCAAATTGTGGTCAGTTATACAATAATATTTATCTCTGGCTCTAATACTAAGGGGAATATTTCATGCTATTACTCTGGAGAACTTTTCATTTTGATTTTCGCCAACTCTGACAACATCGTCATCATTTGCAGCTTTGCATTTTTTTCTAACCTTGCATGGCGCTTCAAGGTTATCGAGAGTAAGACATGGAGAACATCACTGAAATATCGATTCAATGAAAACATCTATAGTTAGTTCTATAGTGATTCAATTCATCATTAAATTATGAAGCAATATTAAGTTAGTCAAGAAATGGCTTGTCGATTCAACAAGAAAGGGCTACAAGATGAAGAAAAGCAGACGCATATAATTCAAAGATTTGACAAAACGTTTTTGTAATAGATTATCATACAATTCACTTTATTAATACACAAAATAAGCTGAAATCGTAACAGATGGGTGGCTAAGTATTTCCCTAGTAAATTTCAAATCCGGGAACTTTATCTCAATCAGAAAATAAAAAGAAAAGCGTACTAAAGAACTATAAGTGAAAAATGAGTTGATATATTTGTTTGAAAATTCATGTTGAGATGCTGGAGATTTACTTACCAGTTTACTACCTTCCAAGTGATTTTCGGAGACCCTGAGGAGCATGACTGATCGATTGGTTCAGCCGTTACTATTAGTATTGTTTCGCTCTCAGATTCCCATAAAAATGTTTTTTGATTTAAATGGCCTTTGCTCGCTTTATCTTCCAAGGTCAATCAATTTGATATTTTTCCTGAATTTCAAACATAGCTCTGAAAATTTCAGTTGGGGTGTCAGATACCTGCTTCTCATTTAGTGATGCTGATATTTCTCGTGAGAAATCTGTCTTAAATAGACCGATATATACAAATGTTTATAGCTTGATTCTATTTTCAATTCCTGCGAAAATCCATAATAATCGCCCTGAAACTAACCATTTCACAAGGCGAGTCAGTCTTCAATAAATACAACTATTTATTACACTAAAAATTATTCATAGTTATAACCAAGTACTTCAGAATGGTTCAGTATTCACAATCGTTTGAAGACAGGTATACCAGAGTATTATTTGATTTCAACCGAATTAGCAGAAAATACTTCCAGCCAAGGCCTTCACAGAACTGTCTCAGAACTGGAAAGGAAAAACACAATATCCCGATATGATCAGTTACTTGTTGAACGAGAACGTCTACACTGAAAAGAAATATCCCAGATATAGGCCAACCTTGTCCCGTTGTAACCGGGACAGAGTGAACATGCCTATGACAATAGGTGCCTATACTTCTATTATACCTACCTTGATTATAACGTTATAGCTTTGTTCGGTTTAAGTCGCAATATCTTATGTAGAATTAATATTAATTATTCATGCTGTTCTTTGATATATGGGAAAGTGACACTCAATTTTATAGAACAAATACCTCCACCCCTTATTGAGTTCGAAGATCTAGATTTCACATCATCGCTTAATCTGACCCCATCCACCTATGGTTGATAAAAAGTAGATATATGATCTCACAATAATGAGTGCACTGTTTAAATACAAAAACAATTCAAACACGTCAAGTTTTTTGGTTTTTCCTACTAATTGAGAAATAATCAAATCATACGTTGGATTTTTGAGAGTTTTACGAAAGAGTAACAGGACAGATACTAGTTGTGCTAGAAACTCTGAAAACGTATGAATCCCCTACAAGCATATGGAATGGAATTGATTGGATTTTGATTTCACAATATCTAGTACATGGTTAGTGTTATCCACTCCTTTGATACTACTTGAGAAACTGACAGTACAGAAGCAAAGATGAACCCTTAATCTTTTAAGTTGTCCTATTGGAATACTATCGAAATAAACTTAGAAAATATCAATTGAACTAAAGGAATCTGGAATTATATTATTGTGTACTAATGTTTCAGTTTCGTTTATTAGGATGAAACAATGACAACAGATAAGAATGAGTAACGAATATCATATGCTTTACAATAATAAAAGGGTTTGTACGAATGATCAACAAATTCAAAGCTTCCCACCGAATGACTTCTCTTGGGTGTTGAGTGTTTCGCTGTTCAAGCAACTGAGTGTCCATTGCTGCACTGAATAAATTCTTTTTGTGCCTCCCAGAAAGGAAATTAAGAAGCATATCTTTTCAGTATAAGATCATAGATATTGGATCAATGATTTTTCGAAGGAATTGCTATGATAAGAAATCAGCTGGGTTTTATTTAAAGTAAAAGAAAGGGTGAAAAAGAAGAAATTTGTATGTTAGGAATACGTAAAAATCACTCACATTGACCTCCAATAAGTAGTACTTATTGAAGGTTTTCTCAAGAAGAGATTTTAAAACTCCACAGTGCGCGAATAATACTCTTATTTCAAATGGGACATCCAGTGTAGAATGGCTCATTCCATGTCGATTTCAACAATATACTATAACTTGTGTAGAATATCGTTGGTTACTGAACTATTGTGGTTTCATATGAAAACAAGGGTGAAGATGGGGACTCACATTTTCATTATTGTTTCTGCAGAAAATAATCGTTAAAACCTCTTATTTTTGATTTTGCCAATATGTAGTATTATACGACCGTTTGCCCTTTAAATAGTAAATGTACGGGGACTAGAACATTATGAATTTGTATAATTTGAATTCATTAAAACTTATTGTTTCAAAATTACTCAATTTTTCATAATTTCAGTTTTATGCATATGATGAGAGGAAAAGTTACTTAAACAAACCCTATGCCCGAATTGAAAACTAAATAATATATCATTGATATTGTCAAAATAAGGAGAACCCTCAATTGCTAAGTGGATATAGTGTGTGACTGTCGGAAAACTTTAATTTACTCTAATTTAATTAATTGATTTTTCTTTGGAATTTCTGAGTATTCATAAACTACTTAATTGTATAATTATAAAAGAAAACTCCAATCTGGAATTATTGTCGATTCGTTCCATAAAAGTGACTGGAAAAAGAAAACAATGCTCGATATAAAACCATTCATGCTCGAACCATTCAAATTGAATTTAAAATTAATACTATTGAACTATTCTCAACAATTTTGATGATAATTTGGTTACAGAAACACTGACTTTGTTCCTTCCTATGTTTCCTGAGGAAAAAGACTCACGCATTCTAAAATGATATTCTACTTATTTCAAGTACTTGAAACACATTGATAACTCTGGAAGTATAATGAATTTAGGTTTATAGCTTGCTGAAGGAACACCCTATTTTCAAAAGTAGAATTGAAGGAAAGAATGAAAAAAGTAGTATAATTTGAAAACCTGTTTTAAGTTTTGATAAATTTGAGTTCTCCAAGTTAATGAACTCCTGAACACTAAATGTTAGGTACGTGCCACGAGTATTCTTATAAAACTACGCAAACTTTTTTGCAGATATTGTGTTCAGTTTTCCATAAATATCTTATGGTTCGCAGTCATGCCTTATTTCATTGTGCGAATTTTGTCATGACATAGTTTATTAATTCAGGAAAAGTATAAACAAACTGAGTTATTTGTGGACGACGCAACTTCATCAACAAGTCGAAAAATATGGAAACTCTCGAAATGAAAGCGAGAGTATCTGAACAACTGGCAGCAGCATGGTTCAGCAGAACTAAATTTTCAGTAAACGAGGAGAAAACCCAAATGCTAATGATAAAATGAAATGGAAATTCTGGTCGTGACATTCGACACAAACTTAACATGGGCTAAACATATAATTAATCTTTGTGTAAAGCTATCAACGTCCATCTTCATTACAAGAAGAATAATAGGCGAAAGTGGAGCATTATTTACTTACTAAGCGCACTTCCATATTTGTGCCGCTTACAGTTAAATTCTGCGGTGCCCTTCAGGGTATGCTTCGAAGGTATGCATAAGTCAAAAGAGTGAAATAAAAGTTCTAGCAAAGGTGAACAAGCTGCAAGGAGATAATTGGTGATAAATGGTATTAAAAAAGTACCAGATTCTTTCCATACCTAGTACCTTCATACTTGATTCTGTTCTCTACATCCATGAGCATAAATAGCGGCTCACGGAACCTACGACATACATAGTTATGCTATAAGAAGCAGATATTATGTTCTTTCAGGACACCTCGAAAAAACCAAAAATACTTTATGTTCCTGGGCATGCAGCGTACAACTAGTTACCAGCTGTGGTCAAATTACTGCCAACATACCGATTCAACAATATAATTACGAAATAAAAGAGTGAAAATGTTATCTGCAATATAGGAGAATTTTAGTCCACACGTTCATGTATGCATGATTGTATACATTCACTCAAATATTCTTGACAGACCTTGTAAATATAAGGGTAAATAATAAAGAAAAAGTGAAAAATATGATTTCTAATTATAAGCGTTCAACTAATCTTGCTAACCAATCCTTGCAAATTAGTGGAGAAATTACTAATTTGCTTGGCACTGACACCCACCAATTGTTATCATTGTGGGCTTGCCACTACACTACTGAAGCTTTCAGGAAATAGCTAACTATCATTTTAGAAGAGCGGGTTAAAGAAAGAAGCGTATCATCACCAACTCATACTGACAAAAATGGGCAAATATCTTAGCTCTACATCTTTGAACAACACTTTGTATTGACAAAAGTATCGAGAGTGAAATTTTCCAATTGTGCAGTTCTCTACAAGTTTTCGGCCATCTAGTACATAAGTTTTACTTTGTTGAATTAGGAAACTATTCTGAAGATCTGCTCAAAAAATAAGTGTCGCCAATGAATAGTTCTATAACGCTTTTATACATAGATGCTTCATGCATGCATCGATCAAGACCTGAAAGAAAAAAAATTATCAGCTATTCAGGATTATGATAATATAGATATTTGATCACTAATGTTGCGTAAAAATTTTCCTGTTCTTCCTTCTGCAGATCCACAGCTTCTACCCATTTCAAATAGTGACCTGCGGAAAATAAAATAAACAACGATAGTATACGCTCAGATGTTGGCAAAAGCGTGAAGTTTCGGGTAGTAAGAGTAGTAGTAAGATGTTAATCAGTGTAGTTTAAGTATAAAATATATTTTTATAGTAAAGTGTTATCATTGAACAACAAAAGTAACTCTCAGTTACTACAAACGAAACTCAACAAGTACTTTGTACCGAGCGAGAGGCCAACGTACATTAGTTATCAATAAAATTAAAAAAAATTTTCGAAATAGGTTAAAATTTGACACCCCGAAGCCGCAGTTTTTAATACTGTGATCACAATTTTACAGTAATTTTTTCAATAATTCGGTCTCAACAACTGCAATCGCACTAATCAAAGTAATATCATAATTATTCACTTAGTAAAATGAATCAACTTTTTCGAAGGGGCCTCGTGGAAAATTTAAATAAAACAATCAATTACCGTTACATTTTAATTTCCATTTGAACCTAATAAAGTAGGGGCTCAAATTGTATCCCCCGGCAAGGTCTCAGAAATGATCGTTTAACCTGTCTCTTATTTCTTCTTATGTTGTATCAATTTTGTGGCTCAGTTCTCATAGATTTTGTATTGGCTTGGTATGGACTTTTTATTTTATGCACCCCAGCAAAGAAATTGCACAGATCTAGAGAACGAGATGATCTTAAAGTTGACCCAAGATATTTTTCCGTGAAATATGCTGGAACAGGAAAAATATGAGCTGGGCAACCTTCTCTGTAGATGTTGAGTGGTACATTTCTAACAATACCAGCAAATTATTTTTGGGAAATTTGAGAGTAGAGGGTGCCATCTAAATTTTCAAGTTGCTCCAATAGTCGAATAACTAAACGGCGTCATTATCGGTCTCATCCTGAAAGTCCAAAGACAAACTGATTCTTGACAGACTATATATTATCTCATTTAATAAGTAGTTTTCTTGTCTTGTAGCTACTATTTTAAAATTCAATTAGCCTGGGTAGACTGGTACATTTTCTTTTCAACGTGGAGTGTCAATCTTAACTGACAATAATTTTTTTACAATCGAAACACGTCGATTCCTAGTTTATTTAACTGAGTTAACAATGATGGCAATGTTATTACAGATGTTTAAAAAAGAAATCGTGATCACAGTATAGTAGAAAATGCGACTAATAGTGCAATGGTAATATTGATTATTTCCAAAATGTCTCACTTCATTAAGTATGTTTTCTTCTGTTCTTTATTCATAATTGATGTACTTAGGTCTCTCGCCTTGTAGCAGTTTTTCGTGGAGTCTCGGGACTGGTTATTCTGAGCTAAACATGTAGATGTATTTTTATCATAGAAATCCATTGATATTATTTTTTATTTGGAGAAATCTTTATTTTCAAACTCTGAACTATTACCTGTAATTAATAGCGAAAATAATCTTTATTTGTAAATTTTTTCATTAAAAATAAAACAATACGAAATACTGCCGGAAAAATATTTTAATTCTATTCCAGTAGTATCTTCAGGCTGATGTTATGAGGTTGAACTTCGGTAACAAATAAATCAAGTTTTTTGGTGAACACTTGTTTTTATTCCTATATTTTTGAAACTTTATTCATTTTGAAATACGAAAAATAAACATTTCGCAATGTATATTGCAATTATTGTGATGAATCCAGATTTTTTATTACATGTCATGTAGAATTATTATTTGGCCGATCACCTATATCTCTTATTGTTCTTGCTGCCAATGTTTCGATAGATGTCTTTTTTCATTAGCGAAGCCAAATTATTGGCTTTGAAAGAAGCTGACGATATTTGAAAATTCTTCAAATTCATTGAGTGTCAAGATAGACAGAACTCTGAGAATACATCGAATTTTTACGTATCTATGATTTAAGAACAATTTTCATAAATGCTCTTTGCTTGATTTTTTCTTCTTGCAGGTTACCCTTCTTTGGATATAATAGATGTATCGCTCCATTGTATCTGGTGATTCACAGCACGTTGAATCAACTTCGATCTATCATATCATATGTGCAACACTTGAGAAAGCTCTGATGTTTTTTTTTTTTTACTTTCAAGGGGCGCTTTGTTTCTTCGATAGAAAACCTTGCACATTCGCATGTTATCACATATATACAATTCTTCGTTCTTTTATTCTCATTATCAGGTTTAACTTTTGTTTGATAATACCTGATCTTATATCCTGAATGCGGGTGTTATATCATATTTCCAATTCCTCTCATATTTCTGATAATCCTTTCACGCAAGGAATTACGCTTTTTATGGTTTTTCCCATATCTGCTTGTATTGTATCATCAAGCTGGTTGTGTCTTATTTGTTTCGCTGTCTCCAATATATCCTTGGGATAGCCATTACTTCTGACCATTTTGTGATGTTATTTATTTTCTCATTTTTATCTTGTTGGGTGGAGCATATGTTTGTTGCTCTATGATACAAACATTTCGCTACTCCAAATTAAGTATTGGGATGGTTGGAATTAAAATGTAGATATTGGCAGGCCAATATATAGATTTTAATTGTTTAAATACTATTGTTTAATCTAACGAAAGTTAAACCTGAATAATGAAAATCAAAGAACGAGAATTTTATATATGAGATAACATGAGAATGATCTTATATTGAAAAATCAAGTTAGAGTAAAAGAATATCAGAAGCTTTCTCATGTATTAGACACATATAGATCGAAGTTGGTCCATCATGCTGTGAATGAGAATCACGAGATAAAATGGAGGACACACTTATCTTAATCAAAGAAGAGTAACCTTAAGGAACAAAAATCAAGGAAGCAGTACATATTTCTGCGAATTACTCCTGATTAACACACAGATAGGTACAAATTTGGTCTACTATCAAAGTTCTGTTTATTTTGACACTAAATGATAATTGAAGAACTCTCTTATATTGTCAGATTTTTTGAAGACATTTTTTTTGCCTTGAAAACTATAGAAGATGTTTATCGGAACTTTGGTAACAAGATCAATAAGACATGGTGGTTTTTCACGAGTTTCATCATCAAAAATTTCTCGTCAAATGCCACTGTTTAACCCATATTCAACAAAATCTTAAGAGATTTTTTTTGCAACAAAGACAAATTTGATTTATTTCCTGAGCCGTAGAAGGGAGTTACAAATTTATAGTTGGACTCAATTGTTGCTAAGTGGACCATCTTGAGCGTGAACTGAAATAGGTACACGTTGTTTTAAAATATCGCCATCAAACGAAAAAGAGAGCGTTTCCTCTCAATTTCAAGAGGAAATGTTCACGTAAATATAGTTGAGAATATTCTTCGTTACCGAGATGATAAATTTTTGTTATTTATTCCTAAATTGAATTTAAATTTCGTATACGCTGGACAAATTCATAAAACACTATAAAAAAATAAGAAAAAATGTAATGGGACCATAATTTGGGCAATTTTCACCCCTAATGGTCCTCCATTGTCCTCCATTTCTCAAATTCATCTCAGCAACATACATTTATTCACGAAATTTTTTTCTGGAGAAATACACCGTTTGGAAATTATGGAGAGAAAGGTCATTACATTACTTTAGAAACTTTTGGAAGCATAGGAAAGATGTTGATAATGGGGATCACCTCAGACAAACAAAATAGAAAAAAAATATTTGATCACCATTGCCAACATTGGTTGGCAATAGTGATCAGTATGTAAGCTATGGTGATCCAGTCATATTGCATACCGAATTGTGCATTGGATATTCCGGTTTCGCCACAATTGTAAATATTTTTGGTAAAAATTTGTATTTTTTCTTCAACTCTACTAGAAGCTTGTAGAAAATTCTATATGAAGGACGTGAGCCTGTTGATTTCAGTAGCTTCGGACTTCCGCACAGAAATATTATTCCTGGTAACAAATCATCAAACCACACTGGTCCAGCTATCCTCGAATCTGTATCAGCATAAGAGCTTCAACGTATTGAAAAATTTTTATTTGATTTGTAGTTCATAGAATGCGTTGGCCATATTTATCAATGATGTCCATGAATTATTTTTCCATCTCAGGGCTAAAAATACAGTGTTGAGGCCCAGATATGTTGCCTTAATTATATCAATTATATATTTTTCCTGTGCCTCTTATGAGACTGGCATCATCTTGGCAGCTTTCCTTATTGAAAAATGTAGTTCTTCAATCGGTTTCACAGCATTTTCCAGTTGGTCCAAAGTCCAAGTAGCTTAATTTGTTTTCCTAACTCGAATTTTTGGCATTTAAAAACAAACAATAATACTATTATATTTCATAATATTACTAGAATAGCTCCCCGTTGCACGTTGTATGATGATATTTGAAATTGTGAATACTATTTTGGGTTTATACTTGTTTATATTCATTTGTTGTTAAATAAATTTATGTGGACAGTGGGGATCACTATGTAATTAGGAACACCCAACTCCAATTACCTACATAGGCAATGAGACGGGAAAAATATGATACACTTAACAAGAAATTTCAAGATATAATAACGAAATGGCAGCTGGATTGCAAGCTGAAATATTGTTACCATCACACTTCACAAAAATAGTAAAAAACGAGAAAAAATTATAGTAGAATGAAACCTATTAAAGAAGGGCAAGAATATACCAAAAATTCAAGGAAAAATAATTTTCGGGCGATATAAGTTCAGGAATTGGAAGCGGGAAGTTTTTAAGGGTAGAAACGGTTTATCTCGATTTCCGTCAAAACTACAAGTCTAATGGAAGAAAATTAAATGATAAAGTTGGCCTCAAAATCATGCAGCAATCACATTTTTCAATTGAAATCCATCCTTTAAATCCTACCATTGATATTTAGAACAACTATTTTCTCATGTTTCTTGCAATCTTTCAGGTTTATGGATTTGTAATTTTTTTGTTTATCAATGTAACATAGAATCTTGCGTTTTTCAAGTAATTGAAGTGAAAATTCAACTAAATAGCTCAAAATTGTACATAGTATTAAAAAAAATTTGGATTTGAGGTTTTGATAGTTTTTTTTGTACATTCTGAGAACATTTTCCATAGTAATTTATAATTTTTTATACATTATCATAACGATGAGATTTCAACGAACAATAAAGATTTCCCGACTTTTCTTTAAGCTGATATTTTAACTCGAGAATTTTCGGTAGAAAATAAGGATATTTTTCCGATATTAAATCAAAATAAGGTGACGAATTGAATATTTCTAATTAAAAATATTACAGTGTCTTTAGAACATAAAAAGTAAGTATTTACCAAGTTTCATGAAAAAAACTTTTTGCATAAGATTAAAGTAAAAAACCAATAACTTGCTTATTCAAATTTTTCATATGAATTCTGGGTTATGTGAAAAAGTGTATTTAAAGAAGTTATAGGTGTTTTCATTACCTACAACTTTGTCATTTAATTTTTTTTCCATAAGACTTCTTTAATATTTGTTATATTCTCGCCTTTTTTCAACAGGTTTCATCATACTGTACTTTTGTTTATTTCATAAATATCGGACCTGGTTTACTAAGCCAGAAGATTACTAGCGTTAAGTACATTCGCATCGTTCCGTTTTTGTTATTTTAAGGTGATCACCATCACCAACTGTCTTCCATTGCCTTCATGTCTTCAATATCTCCCTTGATATGCATTTTGGGCCCCAAGTTTATCCATCCTTTTTGAGTCACCAGTATATATTAGAAATACACTGTACTGTAATTTACTATATTCTAGAATAAATATAAATAGTTATCTTATTTTATATTATCTTTGTTTCAGATAATCATGAGTGTGATAATAAGGCTACAAAACCTACCCTGGTCAGCAAACGCACTCGATATTCGACAATACTTCGCAGGTCTGAGCATTCCAGAGGGTGGAGTACACATTGTTGGTGGTGAATTGGGCGATGCCTTTATAGCTTTCAGGTATGTACTAAGCACTACAAAACTATTTCTTTCTTTTCTATAAGAATCCAAAAGATGGGTAAATCAATATTAGTTTTATGATACACTGAAAATAGATAGATTTTGTTCTTGTTCACAACCTAGCCGTACATGACCACAGTAACTTTTTGTCTTTAGACCCCTTCATCTTCTCGTGTACTTAAGTATTATTTATTGAGCTTCTTTTCTTTAAGTAGCATAACATCTTTAAATTGATAAACTTGACTCATAAAAATTTTCCTCTCTGTTTCAGTACGGATGAAGACGCTAGGCAGGCTTTCCAACGAAACAATGGAAAAATTAAGTCTATTCAGATCACCCTCACTCTCAGCTCAAGAACAGAAATGCAAAGGGTAATCGAAGCTGCTCGAAATCAGAGTTTCTCAGCTTTCATGCAGGCTGCTCCACCAGCTCCGGCGCCGATGCCAGCCGCCATTCCTCCCATCTTACCGGCCCCAGTTCCCGAGGTCAAAATTGACATAACCAAAGATACTAAGAACGACAAGAAAGATCGAGAGAGGAAAAGATCTCGTTCCAGAGATCGCAGAGACCGTTCTAGAGATAGGCGAGATCGCCGTTATAGAGACAGGAGTCGCTCCAGGTCTCGTAGGAGAAGGAGAGACCGAAGCAGGTCGGATAGGAGCAGATCTAGAGATCGTTCACGGTCTAGAGACCGCAAATCAAGAGACACAAGCCGCAGGAGATCTAACGAGAAAGTTATTGTCAAAGAACAAAGGAAAATAGAGCCATGGGCTCAGAATGACCAGGTCAATCAACCACCAGTAATTAACCCTGCTTTGATGTCCAACAATTTCCCTAATGGTCTGGATGAACTGAGGAGGAATATAGGACTAATGAATCCAGTATTAGCAGGAAATAATTTCCAACCGAATTTGCCCACACGGGGACGTGAAAGCTGGCCTCAAACGAATCATTCTGTTCCAAACTCACACAGCAATTTTCCATTGAGACCTTCCGATGACAATTTTCCAAATGAGCCCAGAAACTTCCAGAACAACAAAAATGACATGGGAAATTTTGATCGGAACAACAGAAGGAATATGTTCTCAAAATCAAATAGCAGAGCTATGGAGGCGGATTCTAGAAACAATTCCAATAATAGAGCACAGGCGCCGAATTGTTGTGTGAAAATCAGTCCGTTTCTTGGCGCCTACTGTGATCTTCGAAGATTCTTCCATGGTTGCTTCATCGGTAATATGGGAATTAAATTCATAAATGATCAAAAAGGTTCTAGGACGGGTGTAGTTTATGTGCAGTTTCGAAATCCCGAGAGTAAGGTTGAGGCTTTGGCGAGGAATAATGAAGTCATAAACAACATAAATGTATCCGTAACTCATATAGATGACCGGGAGTTTCAAGATGCTGTAGACAGATTTGTTCCACTAAAAAGAGATTCAGAAGATGATTACAGGCAATCTAAATCATTCCCAAACAAATCAAAGTTTTTCAACAGGTCTGATAAATCATCAGATGAGCTGACAATGTTTACTTGTGTAACAGTGGAGGGTCTTCCTACTTATACCAAAGAACAGGATATCATGAAGATGTTCTGTGACTACGCTTTGACTAGTATCATAATTCCCCCAAGAAGTCGCGAAGGACATGTCGCTTACGTAAGATTCAGTAATCCAGAAGATGCGAAAAAGGCCTTGCTAGAAACCCAACTCCATGTAATTGAAAATAAGCCAGTTATCGTTAAGGCATGCAAAGATGAGGACTTTGAAAAAGTCAATCAAGAACATGATGTTAAAATCATTCCTCCCAAGGTTAAGATAAATACAGATTGTATGAGCATAAATGGCCTACCCATAAAAATTACAGACAGTGATGTAGCTGATTTCTTCTCCGAGGTTGGAGTAATTCCAACACGAATACATCTTATGAAGAATAATTTTGGTGTGTTTACTGGGGATGCATTTTGTGAATTTGAGACCAGAGAAGAAGCAGAGAAGGCATATGCCAAGAATGGGTCTCACTTGGGATCCGGATTGGTCAATGTATCTCCCATTAATAGAAAAGATATGGAAATCGCGGTTGGTATAGATAGTATACCCCAGATTATTTTAGATGATGATGAACCTACCGAATCTCCTGAGACTGATCACAATAATCCGATATTAAACGAAAGAACTGAAGAATCAATGAGTGACCATTCAAATCAACAACCATTAGATACAAATCAACCCTATTCATTCCATCCACCGAGAAATAAATTCGAAGGAAACGGTAGAGGAAGAGGATTTGGACGTGGTGGTAGAAATAGTAGGTTTGGTCCCCCAACTGGAATGCATATAAACATGTCCCAAGAAGTGCCGCCTGGTTGCACCGTTTATATGGACAATATCCCATACAAGGCTGGTACCAACGAAATTTTGGATTTCTTTGAAGGTTATAATGTGACAAATAATGTCAGCCGGAGATTCAATCCTAACAACACACCTACCGCGGAAGCAAAAGTCGTTTTTCACTCACCTGAAGAAGCATTCATTGCTGTTCGAGATAAACATATGCAGACCATTTGGGATAGGCCGATATATTTGAGACAGGTTTAAAGAGACTATAGTGGTTGTATAAAAATTGTAAATATGGGCAGAATTTTCGTTAACATTTTCAGTTATATCAAGAGAAAAATAAGACTATGTTAACTATTAGAACCGAGCAGATTTCGGAATGATTTATTTAAAATGTTTGGGGTTCATATTGTACAAATAATCAATGGGGATCTTGCTCCAAAGAAAAATTGTAAATATTTGTGGTTCTTTTGTAACGATGTATTTATTATTTTAAATATCCCGATTCCTTTAGAGAACAAAATAAATACTTTTCATTGTATTTGTACTTTATTTGCGGAAGTTCTTGGTAGCTAGATGTAGCTGAAAATTGCAATTAATTACCCCTAGTACCCCCACCCCCCGTAAATACTCCCCTGCGCTAAATATGCTGAGTGTTCTCTAGAAAGAGTTCCCTCATTGTGGTAGGAAGAATAAAAAACTTATTGAGTAATATTATATTATTGTAATTTCTATTTATAAAATTGAAAAATCATATAGATACACACTCAAATATTTATCTAAAAAATTTCACTCTTTTCGCCGCCTCCTGGACGTGCCGCCCTTGCACACCCGCTAACGGCGGGCCTGTCAGACGGAGCTGCATCTCACGACATCTTGTGGACGGGTGATCGTCACCTGAGCAGAATCGCAATGCGGCTATTAATTATTATCTTTGGATATTTTGAAGCAGAATTTCAGGTTCATATAGTACTCGATACGATTTTCAAAATTAGTTATTGTAACACTCCTCATCACTATTCGAGCGCAGTATTCACCCTTGTCAGGGGTTGTAGTTACGTGGATGAAAAAAGAGAGACAGTTGTTCTTCCTCCAAACAGAAAGTGTTGTTTCACATTTTCATTTTGAAGTCGAAATTGCTGGCGTGATGTTTTTGTTCCACGAGGCATGTTTTTTAAGTAAGTACCGTTTTGCGATTCCGCCGCCGTAGCGCTACGGTTGGCGTTCCGCGCGTTCACGCTGGTTACCTACATCTCTTGTCTACGCACTGACGCCATTACAGTCTGGTTCTTCATTGTATACGTTGTTTACTGAGTGATTAAGATACCTCCGACAATCGTGAGTCCTGCTGATTGTACGGGCTGTTATGCGATTTCTTAGTGCTATAGGCGTAAAACCGATCGATATTCATCGTGAGATCTGTGAAGTTTACGGACAAAACATTATGAGCGATGGAATGGTAAGGAAATGGGTGAGAGAATTTAAAGATGGCCGCACAAATGTGCATTATGAAGAACGGAGTGGGCGTCCTTCGGTCGTTAATGAAGATTTGGTGCAGAAAGTGGGCGAAAAGCCGTGATCTGGCACCCAGCGACTACCATTTTTCCTGCACTTGAAGAAACACCTGGGCGGTCAGCGTCTGCAAGACGATAATGAAGTCAAAACATTTGTGACACAGTGGTTAACAGGTCAGGCGGCAGAATTTTATCAGGAGGGTATCCAAAAACTGGTGCACGATATGACAAGTGCGTTAATATTCACGGTTGAAAAGTAGATAAGGTACAGACTTTCATGTAAAAATAAAATTATTGCGATATCTTTACACGTCTTTTTTTGTTTCCAAAACGGTACTTACTTAAAAAACATGCCTCGTATTTCAAAAACTAATGATTACATTGATATCAGTCAATATGTGTGAGATATTTTAGGGACTGAATCTTGCACATGTCCAAGATACATAGTCTTCAATGTTCATATGAAGGATTCTATCACTTCTGGCCTTACGTTAGTGCTTTCTACCTTTTTCATTTCGAGTTATATCATTTCTGTAAGAGGTATTTCACAGTTTGCTCAATAAAGTTGGAGTTGAAATTAAATTCGTGTGAAATAGTGATCCATCTTCGTAAAGACCTTTGCACTTACTTCCTGCATTTAAGATAAAGCTCTCAAAGTATCCGCAATGAGGGACAATAATTCGACAGACGATTAAAAATAGCATCATCGTTGACAAGAAGCGGTCCATTTACCCATTCAGAGCAGAAAACTTGTGTATGTGAAATGTGAAGGTTGTTGTGCATCTTAATTTTCAGATATGAAGTACCTTACTTTAGTATTATTTTTATTCATCGATCACAGTCTTACACAAAGAATAAATTACGAGAGAAGGGCATGTCCAAGTGGCTGTATTTGTTACCGGCAATCTGTAAGATGTATGAAATTGGATTTGGAAAGTGTACCTAGAATTTCAAGACAAACAACACTCCTGTAAGTATTTTCATGAAACAAGTTATTCTTTGTTGAATTAGCCATCAAAAAGTCTCAAACATTTTATAAGTTTATAGGGTGACACTATGCTGCAAAATATTTTCTTATTTGAATCTGTTGTCATAATTATGAATTTTTACTTCTGAAATAAACTGAGTGCTTTTATCCTTTAAATTATAAAATTCTTAAAAAACAGAGCATAATGGCATGAATCAATCTTAGTTTACTAATAACGTATCATTTCAGCCTTAAATTTTCCAGCAATCGTTGAATGTTCATAAAAATTATTAGTATCATGGTGATCATTTGACCTTCTCTGGACACGATTGCCTATATCTGAAGGTTTTGATAAGCAAGAAAATTAGAACATCCTGTGTATTTCGATGGTATCATATCATTCGACTTCCGTCCAAAATTTTACGCTTTCAAGTGTGTATTTCATGATAACGATCGATCAAAATGTAATGAATCTTGACTCCCATATTGGGCTTGAATAATACAGAGAAATAACTTAAGAAAGAATTGGGTGATTTCCTTATTCCAGAATATACTTACTCAGCGATCCGTGCATATTATTTCGAGTTCAGATGAAATCACTACCGGTTCGTAGAGTATTATTTTTTTCTCAAAAAAGACTTCACTATAAGGATTGGACCTCCTATTGCAATCACCCACTATTTTTTTTAAATGACACACACTAATTGAAATAAACTAAGTACAACCCAGAGGTCTGAAGGGCCATTAACAAGGCATTTGACTTAATTTATGAATAATTAATCAAAAAAAATTCAGAAAATTACTGACGTTAAATCATTAGCATTCAACGGTTACTCCAACATGATATTTATAGCAATGTACAGGCTGGTTAGATTTATGATGCAAAAGTTTTTGATTTTCAGAATTATTAAAACTGAAACCCAAAACTTGCCCTCGAAAATGGTTACATTCTTATGAGTTTTTGGTTGTCAAGAAAAAAGTATTCTATTGGAATTTTATTTTTCTACAGGGACTTAAGATTCAATAATATACGACATCTGAAAAAGGATAGTTTTGAAGGATGTCACTTTGTATCCGCTCTTATGATGGACAATAACTTATTGGTAGAATTAAAAAATGGAACATTGAATGAATTGCATAACCTGAGGTATTTGTATTTGTCGAAAAATGAAATCAGATACTTGGAGTCTGGTGTATTCCAGGGATTATTCAAACTTGAACATTTGTGAGTATGACTAATCTTAACGTTTTCTCCTGAAAATAATAAAGATAGATATCTTTGGCAGTAATTCCAAACGAGAAATAATTATAAGTCCTTTATAACCGAAATTGTAGTTATTATGCGATAAACTGTGTTTGGATAAACTTACTCAATCAATTTTTTAGCCACCACTGTAGATTTTTTAATTTGATCTCCATTCAAAAACGAAGGCTTGATTAAACTGCATTATATCATAAAAATTTTTATCCCATTTTGACGTTTAAAGACGGCAATATTCAACCCATGGTAACAAGGGTAAGTTGACGTTTATCCACTGAGTGAATTAAAATTTTTTAAATTCACTAGTGGAATAAAATGTTCACCACTCACTTTCTGGAAATTATTCTTTCAACACACAAACTCATTTTAAAGTATGTTTCTTAAAATTCATCAAAAATTCTACATTAACAGTCATTTCTATCATTAAAGTAAAAATTACAATTATTAAGATTTTGAAACTGGAACTGGAAACCTGCACCACCTCCAAAGGAAACAGGCTCAGTCGTTATAGCACATGTGTTTGAGGACTTCTCAGGCCCTGCTGGAATATCCATTTCTGCATCAGGAACTCCGGTTTTTGTGACCCCACCAAGTATTTGTTCAGAAATATTTATTTTGTTTTGTAGTGAATCTTCAATATATCCTTCTGCAACAGAACTCTTTTATTATTTCTCCAGGCACAAAATGCAGTATATTGCTTTTCGTACAATATTTTTGATTTTAATGGAATTACTGCTTCTGATGCCTCATTCGCTTCTTATATAATGCACTCAGGAACTACAACCTCGTCGTAACCGCTCAACATCTTTTCGAAATAAAAATTCTTTGACGGTTCTATAATTTTCATTGACACTTGCAAACAATTAATTACATAGTGCCCTAGCAACAATCGATCGAAGGGAAATCTCGTTATGATTTTGAATTATACCTAATATTACCTCTAAAAAGTATTCATTATTTGAAATTTCATCAAAATGGGATAAAATTTTGTATACGGCACGTGAGTTAAAAATGTTTATTCACTCTAAGAAATTAACCCACTTGCCCTACGGACTCGAGGATTAAACTTTCTTCTCATGAATAAACATTCATTTAACTCACTTGTTGTATAAATAACTATAATTTCCAAATAAGTTTTACATTGGAGCTCATTTTCAGCCCAAATTCATGAATAGATGATGACAAGCATTATTGAATATTTTGATTTCTTCAAGGTTCCTTCAAAGCAACAATATTCAAATGATCAAGGATGGAACATTCTCCAATCTGCCACTCCTGAATAGAATGTGAGTTTAATTTTAAATAACTTTTTATAATTAACACTTTTCAAAATGTTGTCGTCAAGACCTCCTCCTATAAACTAATTTAAATATTGGCCTGTAATATTTTGGGGTCCTAGAAATACTTTTAATTACTAGTTTTAATGTTAATTTTTGTAGCTATCTTCACTACAACAGACTGCAGAATTTACCTGCTGCAGCTCTCGCTAATTCACCAGAATTGAAAATTTTGAGACTCGATCAAAATCCTCTTAACTGTAGCTGTGAAATGGCATGGTTGATTCGTATAACACGTACAAACTCCCTTCAAATATCTGCAGACTGTCTATTTCCTGTTGAAATGTTTGGGAAACCACTCAAAGGATTGACACCAGAGGATCTTCATTGTGGTAAAATCAAATTATGTAAGAAATTGATGAATGCGTGTTCGAGGGAAATATTATTACCTTTATCATTAGAGCTGGTAATAGCATCAGAATTTCGATATATAACTGAAATATAAACTAGGACTGAAAAAATTACCAAAAACAACACATTAAATGACGAAAGATTTGAGATATTGAGAATTACTGGTAATTTCTGAATTGATATTTTGTTCTGATTTTGCAAGAGTTTGTTCTTCGATAAAATTTTGAAGCAATTACATTCTTTGAATTTGTGTTTGTATGAAAAAAATCTATAATCATATAAATATTTCTTCTTACTTCGGTTTCCCAATGGAAGATATATTACAGAGGCACCTCATATCAAAGAAGGTCCCAGTGACAGTCAAACCAAACTTGGAGAAACAACAGTATTAAATTGTCAAGCTAGTGGGGATCCAAAACCTTCAATATTATGGTATAAAGACCAGCAGAAATTAAGAGTGGAACAGGAGAAATATGCAATTCTGGAAAACAATTCTCTGGTTATAAAAAATACGAATCGTGATGATGATGGATATTATTATTGTTCAGTAGAAAATATAATGGGCGTTCAAAGTTCTGTTGCGGCTCGTGTCCTATTGAATGAAGTCAATCCAGAATTCAATGGTAAGTTTTCTACAATTAGATTTACACTGTTAACAATCTTTTTTGAGTGTTCTACATTGCTTCGGGAATTCCCTGTATGTGTTGTACCAAGACGGTAACAGTTATACCAATGGGCTTGATATACATTTGAGCCTTTGACAAGATCTGTGCAGGAAGTTCTCAGAAATGATCATTCCCGCTGCGTAAACTCATTGGTAAAATCTCGTGTAGTTTAAGAGTGTGTTAATGATCCTAAAAATTCGCGATCAGAGAATCAGAGCGACGCTCTAATGGCTGCAGTTCCGGTCCATTGTGAAATCTGATTTGATAAGAGGAAAATCCTCAATGGGATATATTGGTATTTTTATTTGATGATATTTCAAAAAAATAAAGGTGTTTATAAAATAACTGCTATGGACTTGAGATATCTCATATCGATAAAGTGAAGTTTTGAATTTCATGACCCAGAGGTTCATTACTAAATTATAAATTTAGGAACTGAAATTAACACAAATCATGTCTCAAGTGAGAACAATCTTGAAACCCGTGACTCTATTTTCAGCAGGGAGGGGATTCTCACCAACAACAAAGATATTTCGAGGAGTATAAATCCATTGGATTTGAGAACTTCTTGGTAATAAATTCTCGTGGTCTATGTGGAGCTTTCATATGGAATTACTAAATTGAAACCAAATAGAAATCTAAAATATATATTCTCGAGAAATATTCGAATAGACTTTAAATGTTTGTCATATTCTTGGTTCAAGTATTTAAATTTTTTATTAGGTCCACCAACAATTGAAATGAAACCATCATCTGTTTCTTCCACACCTGGTGCACCCTATGTCCAATTCTTTTGCAAAGCGGTTGGTAATCCAATACCAGTGATTACATGGTCGTTTAATGGAATACAAATTTTGCCATCGACAAAATACAACATAGATACTGATGGAACATTAACTATAAGACCAATTGAAAGTAGTGATCATGGAACGTACACATGTTCTGCCAGAAATTCTTATGGGAAAGAAACTGCAGAAGCGAATTTATTATTGCAATGTAGGTGAATAAGTTCATTATTATCATTGTTTGCAAAATGTTCATATATTAATGGCCAGTACATTCCTGATTTCGTTTCGAGAGACTTGAGTTTGGAAGAGCAAGTGGCTCTTGATTTTCTTGGATAACTGGTATGCTCCTAAGTCAAAGTTATATTTCAAATATGTATATGTATATAATCCGATGTATTTTGATTTTTTCAGCTGCACCGGTTTTTTCCATTCAGCCAGAAAATATCGAGGCGAATATTGGATCTGATTTTACATTAGAATGTGTAGCAGTCGGCTCACCAGATCCAGAAATAATTTGGTACAAAGATGACATAGAAATTGGATCAACCGATAGAATGTTTATTCCTGTTGATGGTTCATTCGTGAAAGTGGAGAATGCCCAAGAAGAAGATTCTGGATTGTACATTTGTGAAGCTAGAAACATACTAGGATCACGTGAAGTCAGTGCCGAAATCGAAATAAGATCAATCAAACATGATCCGCCTAAATTCAAATACAAACCATACAATATTGAAGCCTTCGTGGGGAGCTCTATCGAGATGCCGTGCCAGGCTGAAGGAGAACCAACACCGGGAATCCAGTGGCAAAAAGATGGAGCCACGATGCAACGTACTGGAAGAGCTAAGACGTCTCTGACTGGAAGTCTTTACATAACTGAAATTGGATTTGAGGATCAAGGTCGCTATGAATGTATCGCTATAAATGATAATGGACGTGCTACTGCAGCAGGCTATTTAACAGTAAAAAATGATCCTACTGCAATTAGGATAGGAGGTATTGGTGATCAATACGTTAAAATTGCTTTCACAGAAGCAACCGAGGAGATTGATAGGGCAATCAACAATACTGTCAAAAATCTATTTGAGAGCAAAGGTCCACACAATTCCGAGCAGCTATTCAGGCTGTTCAGATACCCTGATGCTCCTACCAGAGAGTTGGCTAAAGCTGCAGAAATTTATGAAAGAACTCTAGCGAATGTCAAGAAACACATTGATGCTGGGATGATAACCAATGCGACTAAGGAGTATCACTACCAAGATATTTTGTCGAAAGAACATTTAGATCTTATTGCTCAACTATCAGGTTGTACAACACATCGAAATGTATCAAACTGTTCTCATACTTGTTTCCATGAGAAATACAGAAGTATTGATGGGGCATGTAATAATTTAGAGAACCCTACTTGGGGTTCCTCCCTTACACCATTTAGGCGAATTTTACAACCAATTTACGAAGATGGTTTTGGGAAACCAGTTGGTTGGAGCAAAACCAAAAAATATTTCGGATTTCCTAAACCATTAGCAAGGTTGGTGTCAACATCTATTATTTCAACCCATCAAATAACAGCAGATGAAGAAATTACCCACATGGTGATGCAATGGGGCCAATTTCTAGATCATGATTTAGATCATGCACTTCCAGCAGTGAGCTCGCAGAGTTGGGATGGAGTAGACTGCAAAAAATCATGTGAATATGCTGCCCCATGCTTCCCTATGGATGTACCACCAAACGATCCTCGAGTTCGTAACAGAAGATGTATAGACTTCATTCGTACTTCTGCAGTTTGTGGATCTGGCATGACCTCAGTTTTCTTCAACGATATACAGCCCAGAGAACAGATTAATCAGCTTACCTCTTACATTGATGCGTCCCAAGTTTACGGTTACTCAGAAGAGTTGTCTAGAGCTCTCAGAGATCTCAATAGCGATGGGGGAAGGCTGAGAGAAGGACCAGATTTCACAGGATGGAAACCTTTGCTTCCATTTGCTTCAAATGAAGGCATAGACTGTCGAAGAAACTTATCAGAAAGTGATATAAATTGTTTTGCTGCTGGAGACATACGAGTGAACGAACAATCTGGTCTTATAGCAATGCATACATTATGGATGAGGGAACATAATCGAATAGCAAGAGAATTGAAAATTTTGAATCCACAATGGAATGGAGATGCTATATTCCACGAAGCCCGAAAAATTGTGGGTGCGGTCATGCAACATATAACCTACAAGCATTGGTTGCGTTTCATTGTAGGTGATGATGGTATGAGAACATTAGGGGAGTACCAAACATACAACCCAGATATTGAGGCTTCCATTTCAAATGTGTTCGCAACTGCTGCTTTGAGGTTTGGACATACATTGATAAACCCTGTTCTTCACAGATTCAATGAAAATTTCAAACCGATACGTGAGGGACATTTACCACTAAGATATGCTTTTTTCGCTCCTTGGAGAGTGGTAAACGAAGGAGGAATCGATCCTTTACTCAGAGGCCTCTTTATAGTTCCTGCTAAAATGAAAAGACCAACTGAAAATCTCAATTCAGAGTTGACAGAACAACTTTTTAGAACAGCACATGCTGTTGCTTTAGATTTGGCAGCAATGAACGTTCAAAGATCTAGAGACCATGGATTACCTGGGTATACTGAATATAGGAAGTTCTGTAACATGAGAGATGTTGCTACTTTCGAAGACTTACGTCCCGAAATAAGCAATGTTGAAGTATTGACGAAACTTGAAGAACTTTATGGGCACCCTGGAAACATTGATGTGTTTGTAGGTGGTGTACTAGAAGATGTTGTGAATGGTGGAAGGGTTGGACCTCTCTTTCAATGCCTCCTTCTAGAACAATTCAAGAGGTTGAGAGATGGTGACAGGTTCTATTATGAGAATCCTAAGATATTCACTCCTGAGCAACTGACAGAAATTAATAAATATACTCTAGCCCATATTTTATGTTACGATGGGGATAACATAACGAAAGTTACCAGTAATCCTTTTGTTCTTCCTGAAAAACAGGGAGGGTTCATAGATTGTTCAACATTGCAACCTATTAGTTTCCGACCTTGGATGCAGAGGACTCGCCAAGAATGTATAATCTAAAAGAAATATGATATTAGAGTTTCATAGTTATCGTGATTTATTAATAAGCTGTAAAAATATCGTACACTTCTTTGGCATAAAATTAAAATTTTAGTAATTTTGATGTTGTTTCATTTCTTGTTTGAGCAAATTTTTCTTGCCATAAAGGAGTAGCTATATTGCGAATTGCAACGAGAGACCTAAAGAAACTGAGGTCAAAAATAATTTTGCGTCCCTTCGTTAAGTTGAAAGAATTTCTTAAAATTTTATCCCAACACTTAATTATTGATATTTCGAAAATGTGTTGCTTTATCCTCGTCACGACTGATGAAACTAATTTGCAAACCAAGAATTGAAAGATAAAACTTTATGACCAGAATCAACAATAATTCAAATGATTAGGGTCCTTGTAGATATAGGATCATGTAGTTCCACTGGAACAGTCGCAATAATTTTTATTTCTGAGGTATTTAAAACTTCAATAACCATTGACCAACTAATGAAACTGCTTATACTTATATAAGCCAGGCAACCACATTTCAATGTTTCGACTAAAAATGGTCAAAACCCAATGAGAATTTTTCGGATTCTCATTATCTCATGTGATTTGCATTGGCTCAGAGAGTGTAATGGACCAATCAAATAAAACAGTCGAATGAAAAAATAAATTTATTCTTCAACACAATGATTCAACAACTACTTTTACAGATTCAAGATTCATCAAAAGAATAAATAACCACATGATGACTGAGTGATTATGGATTTCTCAATTTTTTTTTCGGAGATCAGTATATTCAGCTTCTCGTTATTGCCACCTCAAAATATAATTTCAGTAGACTTCGGAGTTTTGAACCAAGCCTTTTAATGATATATTTTGCGTGACATCCATCAGAATTCTGTAATATAAACATCTCCTGATGTACATACAGAAATTCAAATTGGCACTCATCAATTAGGATTTCTATTAAGTTTTTCATTTTATTCGATTGGACAATGGCTGTTTGACCAATCGACGATATTCAATTAATATTTTAAACTCAATCATCATTCGGCTAATCTCACGAAACATAAAAATAATAATTAATGTTTATCGAAAGAGATGGATTTTTTCTGTTATCACATTTCAATTACAAACAAAACCAAGACTTATAAAAACCAAGAAAGTTTCTGAAAAGTTTCTGAAACTGTACTCATTTGTTTCTCACAAAATTTGGTGTAATAAATCCTTACTCTAAGGAATATCATTTATGCAATATCAAATCTGGTGAATATTATACAATAAATATACACTAGGATAAAAATGATTAACTTGCTCTGAACTTATCAGGGCTCATTATTTTACCACATCGTTTTCAATTTTATTTCTGAAAAACTCTCTTAAGATACGAAATGATCAACAGAGCAGAAATATTTCTTCTGCGAGATAGAATGTAAAAGATAATATACCGGGCTTTTCATGTTGGACTGTGCATAAGACTTCTAGAAATCTGGTCTTTTTCGGAATATAATAATTCTGGTATTTTTCAATTTTTTCTATTGAGTTCAAAGTCTCTCAAATTTTGTGTCAAACTTTGCTGTTAGAATGTATATATATGTTTTTTTAAAATTCAGAATCTGCGTTATTTACTCTCCGGAAAAATGATAGTCTCCTTAGATATTTTGTAGCCAAATTTAATAATTTTCGAGTTCAACAAAGATTTCGGAATTCTTCTTTCATATAAAGATAAAGAATTCACTCAATATGATATATGTAAGATGTAGAATCACAAGTAAATCATCCAATTATTAGTAGTATAACTACTTTTTGATTTCTCAGAATGAATATTTGACATATCAGTGACGAAATCCTTCATTTGCTCATGTGGTTTTTACTTGTTATTTGACATTTCATAATTTTCGGAGCTATAAACTCCTATTCAAATTGAACAAACCTTGATTGATGGTAGATAGATTCATTCATTGTTCTTCTTACCAAAGGAAAAATTTCAAAAACTTCCTTCTTTCGTACCTATGAAATCAAATACATCGTACTGTATATATGTTAGAGTTTGATTTATATGAAAAAGCTTAAATTTGCATCAGAAAATAAATAATTCAAAAGATAACATTGAAATATTTTTGAACAATTGAGACTTCCAGATGCAAAAAGCTTCGCGGTATCTAAACTAATTTTATTCAATACATTTCGATGAAATAATACATGGATTAGCATATCTAATATTAGATCTACTTGGCATCGATTTAATCAAGGAACTATAAATTTTACATCAATTTGTAGTCTATATATACTTACTTCTGAATATCAGATTAACATTCAAACTTGAAATTCATCTATAATGATATATGAATACTTTTTCATAATATATTGATACATAATGGATTTTCCGTGTAAGTGTCACAATGGCTGATGTAACACTTATGGAATTCGGTAATACCCTAAAGATTCTTCATTTAAGTACAACATATTTTCACTAAATTTTTCAACTTAACTATCTCTCTACCTAGATCACTAACACTCAAATAAACTAGCTACTGATAGTACCATGCTTTGAAATGTTGTCTTATATAACAAAAATAAAGATTTTTCAAACGTTCAATTGAAATTTTATAATTCTACGATATCGAGTTGTTTATTGTTACTGCCATGCTCATTTATAAAATACTTATTGTACTCCTTACGCATCTCGAATATAAATAAAAATATATTTCTTATCAATTAAAATGAAAACAATAATTCGAGAGAAATCTTTCGAAATGATAATGGCTGCTTATCATTCGAAATTTTCTTTCCAATCTCAATCTTATAAAATATTCACTTTCATTTTTTCTTCGATTCTCAACAAACCTTCTACAAGTTGCAATCGTGCTGTAAGCATCTACCATTCAAGAATTTTCGTGCTGATAAAAGAAATTCATAAAATTTTTCATTTTCATGAGATTCCACAAAATTTTCAGTATTCGAATAGCCTACTAAATTTCGAAGGTTTCTGAAAAATCGAAGAAAAATATAATGGAATCGGATTTAATTGTAGGTTGTATTCACTAGACACTAAAGCTTAGTGTAAATGATTATCTTATTCGAAAAATTCCGGCTATTGGAAATATATTCTAAAATACTAATTTATACTAACCATTCTATAGTATAACTTCTCTTAAACGATTCTGGTCACACGTCAGTCGCCCCGTAGTAGGTTAAGGCGCTGTTCTCCGAAGAATGTTCTGCTTTCCATATCATTTTCCATCTCTGTAAATGTTAATTCTGCATAATTTATATTTACATTATTTTTAACAATGTATGGAGTAATTCTTTATATTTGACTCATTTGCTATCTCATTAAATGTTGGTTCAAATGAGTAAAAATTAAGTTTCTTTGAAGGGAAACCGTTGTCTTTGTCAAAAAATGAAAGATTCATTCGTCAGCTAATCAATTTGAGTTATTATTATATAGAATGCCCTATTACTTATCTAATGGAAATTAGATTCTTTCGGCAACTGTAGAACGCCTCGCTTCCACGCTGCGATTTCTTCATAACTACACACTTATATTTTTTCTATTCATGTATCAACAAACAATTCAAAAAAGTTTTAGAATAGTCCTTGATGGAAGTCTAGGTCTTTGCATCACAGTTTCAGAGTGGCTCCTATCTATATTTCGTTAATTGATTGCTGAAACCATCAATTACTTTCTCTATTCCGAGTTAAATATCTTTGATACCTTGAGCACAGCCTATATAAACTTTTTGAAGTAATCTGTGATAAAAATATAATATGCAGATTGAAAGCGAAGCTTAGCGGTTACTAAGTCTGTAAAGGATGTAGTGCAATAATAGGAATCAACTGAAAGATGAATGAATTTGAAGAAATTAACTGTTGGGACTTGAAAAAGTTTTTTTTTCGAATAATACTCTGAGTATAGATTCCTATTTTGAATTGTGCGTGTTCCGTGAAAGTTATTATTATCAATGTTTGGTAAATAATAATAATTTAAAAATTTAATGAGCGGACTCGATGTCAGAATATAGAATCAAAGGCTTTCCACTTCAAATCGATTTCGATTACATATACATGTTGCTTAAATTAGTACTATAAATCAAAATGAAATGACTAAAAATTATTCATAGCTTACTCACCTGAACTAAGCTGCCTGGTGTTACAGCGAACTTATAAATTATATACAGGGGTATGCATATTATGGAGGATGCTGTTAAAGCATAACCAACGTAGAACGCCCATTCTGGATACTTGTATTCGTTGCCTAACATCTCTTTATGACTGAGAAGGGAGAAGATGAAAATAACCTGAAAAATACATGAATATAAAACATTGAACGAATTAAAAAAAAAATCGTTATGCGAATTGCTATATTCATTCTGGAGTGATCCCTATCGATCTCATATATTTTCTTTGGAAAAGGCGCATAATAACCAGATACTGCCAACAGATGGCGCAACAAAACATAAACCTCTTTACACTAATACGTCCATGGTTCTTTCTAAATAGAATTTCATCACATATTGTCCTTCATACATTTTGACTAAGGTGATTATTATTGATGCTTGATTTGAATTGTTTTCTTGGTTGATATAACCTTGAATGATCTCTTTTCTCATAATATTTATGATTATTCGGAAAGATTCTACATGTGTTGCTTTTGAGATTCAACTCTTATTGTGGGGTTCAACTTCACTACTTATTACTTTCTGCAACTTACAATTGCTGATCTGATCTGGTCGCTTTTAATCAAACAGATGGTAATTGGCTTACCATATCAATGAAATTGAACGTAGATTTAGAAACATTGAAACTGAAAACGTACAAGGTGTCCAGAAAGGATATCAGGTATTGGTGTTCGCGCTATATTCGGAACGGGGCGTCTAAAAGGAGCGGGGAGAGGTTCGTGGCGTCGGCCATTTTATGGAGCATATTATCGAAATGGTGATTCAATAGTGACTGCTCAACGTCTCTATCGTGCGGAATATCGTACACGCCACCCGCCGAGTGACGATAGCATTAGTAAATAGATTAGGATGTTCGAGAATACAGGTGCGACAGTTAAAATTCGAAACTCTGTTCAGTTCAGTTCGCGATGAAGAAACAATTGTATTCGTCAAAATACGTCTTTATCCATCCGAAATCTAAGCCAACCATTGAACATAAAAAATTTCGTCTTTACATTCGATTTTCTGTTCTTAAACCTATGGAATGTCCAAAGTAGTGAATGGCTCATTTGTATTTGGGTGTTATGTGGTGATGTTCAAAATGTGTGCTACTTGCGATGCTTTCACGTACACTTGCATTTTGTGACGATGGATATAACGCGAAAGCAATTCGACGAGCTTCAATGCTACGTGTTAAAAAATCCTCTATGTACACCCAGCCTTAGATAGCAGTAACATAGAGTCTCAACTTTATTACTCAATAATCACATATTTTTTCTACGTAATGACCTCTGTCATCTTTGAGTCAATCAGACATTGAAGATTTTGAAGGATGGGTTGTTTTTAAGTTTCGATCTGCTGAAAAAATTCGAAAATTCAGTGAAAATTTCCTACATCAAGATGATTACGGATTGATTTTGGAAATTGTTAGTAGCTGTGGCGTTGAATCTCAAAATTATCGTAGATAATGGTTGATACTCATTGGAAGAATGAAGTTGAAACCGAAGTCATTGATTCAAATATGGAAGGAAGTATATGGGACGTTTTCGATTATACAGAGTATCATAATGCAAAACAAAGATTCAATTGTCAACATTTTTCTACGGACGTGGGTGTAACAGAAGATGAATTATTTTTAGATGATGTGATATCGCAGCTTTGTGGACACAATGAAATCGAAATAGAGAGTGATGCATCTTTATTTTTTCGCATACTTTTCAGATCTGATTTTCTACAAATATCCAAGATGGTCAAAGCAACATTTTACGGCCGACTATGTACCAAATTTATCTTAACGAATGAGATTAACCGTATACTCGAGTCGTTGGATGATCTCAACATGATTTCTCATGTTAAATCAGATATTTTAATTAATCTGGTAAGGGTTTTAAATCTGAAGATGACCATAGACAAGAAATGCTTGGTACTCAACTATATATCTAGACAATCTTTGCATGATCTGTATGACTTGAAAGATGTAGATCATATGGTAATATCACCGTCTGCTTTCAAAGTAATGTTGGCAAAATATGGATTAAATTTTCATCATATCAATTTCATGCTTAGGCTAGTACCGATTCGTAAACTTACTTTAAACGGTTGCAATTTGAATTGGACTGAAGAGGGCAACATACTGAACGGCTTGGCTTTAACCGAACTAAATATATCAGGTTGTGGAACCAGCGTCAACAAACTCATAGCAAATAACTTCAAAACCTTGAAAGAAAACCTCATTGAGTTGGACCTCTCCAATTGTCCTCTTTACAATAAAACACTCAAACTCATAGCGCAATTCGAACTTGAAAAACTGAATATAAGAGATTGCATCAAGAGAACTGGATACTTTATAAATAACTTATGGATGGAGCTAGCTGGACTAGGAAATTCAGAAAAATGCAATATAGACATTAATTCATTATGGGAAGATAACTTGAGACGTTCTTTGAAATATTTGGATGCAAGCGACAATGACCTCCGGTATGCCGATATCGAAGTAATTTCACAATTAAGCCTTTCTATGTTGGACGTATCTAACACGAATGAATTTTGGGGTGCCAACTACCAAAATCTCTGTAGCAATTCCATGAAATACCTTAAGGAGCTCAGAATTCGTGATATAGAAATTGATTTTCCTCTTCTTTGCACTTTGTTCCAATTGAATTTAGAGATATTTGAATTCACCTATAACGCCGTGAAGAAATTCAATGATTTCTCCTTGTTACTACAACAACCAACTTCGAAAACTTTACGAAAACTAACTCTTGACCTCCAGAACCACTGCCAGTCATTCATACATTTCCTGTCAAAGATGAAGCTTACGTATTTTCAGTGCAAGTTGGGAACTTGGTACTTCTACAATTTTGATGTGTTCTGGAACAATAATAATCGCAAATTCTTGAAGACTCTCATTCTGGAAAATGGAAAAATATCAGAAACGGATTCAATTGGAATAGGCAAATTGGAAATAGAAACTCTACATTTATTACCTGTTCTCTTCGATTCAAAAGAACACATCCTATCGATTTTGTCCAGCGAAAATCTTCAATGTTCAGTCACAGATTTGAGAATGGGTGGAGCCTACGAAATCGACGGAGACCATTTGAATTTATTGATAAAGTTCAAAAAATTAAAGAAACTTGCTCTGAAGATATCAGGAACTAATCTTACCAGATCATTCGCGAGTCAAATCGATTATTTTAAAAACCTGAAAGAACTGAGAATGAAGGTTTATATTGGATTAAATGTTGATGAAGAAGCAGCTCAAGCCTTATGCAATCTTCCTAATGGAACAGATCTGACGATCGTTCTTGTGGGATTAGGAAAAAAATGGCCGCTTTCATTCACGGAACAGGCATCGCAGATTTTCGCATTCAACGGATTTTTCTATGATTCTGAAATGCCGGTGCAGTTGGAATTGTCGGATTGTGCGTTGGACCATAGATGCGGAAGGATATTTAATAAATTCAATATCGAATCTTTGGTATTGAATTCCTGTGTACTCGAGAGCTTCTTAGATTCATTTCTGCGAGGAAATATCCTTTTTAGTCTTCAATCTCTGATTATGAGGAGAGTTGATGTGGATAGCAGGGAGTTGGTATCATTGAGTAATTCGTGTCTTAGTGAGATGTCCATCTTGACTTCCATCGATGATTTTGGTTATAATAAATTACCGATTATTTTGAGTGAAGGTGATATATCAAAATCATTGAGTGTTTTACGATTAGGCCCATATTCTTGTATTCCTTTCGTGGAGTATATATTGAAATCCAAAATGTCTGTTTATCAATTTTTTCCATTTCATTTGCTTTGAGAAATTATCCATTGTTCCAATAGTTATTTCCTTCATTTTTCCAATGAGAAACATCAAAGTATACTTTGTTTTGAAATATGTATATTTTTGAACCTACTCGATGCTATCGATCAGAAATGTGAGAAATTAAATGATAAAATACCACGATTTATTATTTCAATAGATATCCAGAAGTTCAACTCATATAGGCCTGAACCAAGACGAACTGCATCGATCGATATCTCAGAAACTGAATGTGGGAAAAACTTGAAATTTTGTATTTGTGGTCGTTTCCTGGCAGTTCTTCCTTCACACGTAACCATGGTGTAACGTGTCTTCCTTCTCAAGGTATTCAATGAACAAGAAGCCATGCACATCCCAAAAAGTCATAACTTAAAATATTTTCATCTATTGGGCACTTCCGGTTATACCGGAAATAGACCCTAAGTCGCTTATTTTAAATAGGATACCCTATATATTATTACATTTTTGGATTCTACTTAACATTCTAGGCAGATTTCATGTATCATGTCCTATCCATAAGTCTGAGCGTTTTTTTTGACATATTCAGGTTTTTATGTCAAAATCATTACGATTTCAAGCCCTAACTTAATTATCAATTGTTCCTATAAGGAAGCCCTTTTACTTACTTTGGGTTAGATGTCTTGTTGAAAAGGACCTACTTCAATATATTTTGTATAATACTTGGACAAATAATCGTTCGCGGGGTGTTCAAAAAAAAATAATCTAGAATGAGATTGAAAAACTGACAAAACTCGATTTTTTCAAAGGGAAACTTCCCATTTTTATTATTTTGTATCATCAATCATCAAAAATGAAGGTAACTTTGTATGAGGTTATCTATACCTAAAATTTGAAGTTTTCGAAATATTGTCAATTTAATATTTTTCTATGGCTTTTGCATTCAATGTGTAAACAATTAGATCTAGGATAGCCACGTTTATATTTGACATTTCAAGTAGCATTAGAATCAGGCTTAAAAAAATTATTTAAGTAAATATTCAAATTGGTGTCCTTGAACGTCTAAACAAAGACTGAAAAGAGGAAAGTAAATTTTGAAAATGTCATTGAGTATTTCAGCAAAATAAAGTCACGTAAACACGTTTAATATTTGTCGTTTTATTTTGAGGGTGCTCGATAGAAAGTCGCCCCGGGTGCCAACCTATGCTACGACGTCACTGGCAACAAGTGCATTATATATATTTTGTCAAGTGTTTTGTTGTATAATACAAATTTTTGTTAACCATATTTTTTATAAAAAATTAAGTGCTGAATACCTTGTGACTGCAATTTCAACGATACAACATAAAATGGTAAGTATTCACTACTTTATACTACTAACATTATCCCTTTATAGGATACTGGTTATATTATTTTTACCAAAACATCTTTATATAAGTTTTACTTGTATGTTTGTTTGCTATGTACCCCATTAGTTAAGTAAATGCTTTAAAATGAGTGTGAACAAGAATTTATTATTATTATTTCAGTTTCATAGTTTAGTCTACAAATAAATGACTTTTAAAGTTCAGTTATTTGCTTTATTTCAAGTACCTACCTACCATAAAGAAGATATTCCGAAATGCCGTAAGGGGCGCCAAAATCCTGTTTTGCACACAGGCGCCAGTAGCCCCTACGGGGGCCCTGACCATCTACGATGGAGCAGCGCGTCTCCGTTACATTTTTTAGTTGATTAGAAAATGTTTTGAATCCGCGTTTGTAAAATAACAAAAGTGTTGTTGCTTTTGCCACGATATATCGTAAATTGTATGCCATAATATGTTAAAATCTTTGACATACACCGTTTGAAGGTTGTTACTTTCTGAAAGTAACAATTTTTGCTAAGTAGTGTTGCAGTGTTATGAATTATCACTAAGAGCCAAGAAAATCTAATTAATCAAAGAGAAAAAAATTAAATTCACTTCGAACAAAATTTTCAACAGCAAAATTTCTGTTTAAAAATACGCTTACTTAAACGTCCGATTTAACATCATCACATTATTTCCTAAAAATTTATAACTTATGAGGAGTTAAGACCTCGAAGTTTGTAAAGTTTTGAAATAAGGTGTTCTGATTTCACTTCAAGATACAGATATAATATTAAGAATAAAATTTTTTGAGCAATTAATTATATTTTCTAATCATCGCACTCACTAGAATGAATACTGGGCTGATGTACTTCCAACAAAGTCTCCAAAAGAGTCCGGGACGGTGTCCAATCATTTTTTCAATATCCCTGGCAAAATTTTCTGTACCATACACCCAACAAACTCCTGCTGCTTCAACAAAAACAACGAATAATATGGACAATCCTGGACCATAAACATTCAGTAGATTAACAAGATAGACGCCACCCTGAAAAAATTTGGACATTAAATTAGATAAGAGTAGTGGATGATTGAATGTAAAGTAGATTATTGAAATTTTAAACAACATTCTACTGAAATTATGGACATAATAGAGGATGTTTTGTGAACAAGTGTTTACAAATGGATATTTCGTGGACTAACTTTTAAATTTTTGGGGAAGCGCACTTTGTTGTGAAGATATAAGGTATTTCAACAAATCCCATTTTGATATTTTTGAACTCTTACTGTAGGTGAATTAAAAGTCTGGCGTACTATACTAGACGCATCAAGTAACAAAGAGAAAATGTTTTATTGTTACATACCAAATTCTGTATATTTTGTATCTTATGTTTTTATAGTTTTTTGTTCATTAATTAATTAATTATCGATTGCCTAGTTCACACATGTGACGTTCTCTATCGTGGCCATACGAATCACAGGAAGGCTGTTATAGATTATATAAATGGACTTTGAGGCAGCATTAAGTAGTATTCTACACATTGTCAGTGTAAGTTTTCTGCGTGAGTGTAATAACGTTTGAGTTAAAAAAATAAGATTTTTAATGGTCACGGCATTTCTAGCATCTTCTAATTGTATAAAAAGATGCCAGTTATCGAATTGGACATTTTGGCTCGGGATCATCACATTCAAAATTAGATTAAGAAAGAGGTGAACAAACTCACATATGTTGTGGTCGGTAAGGCACAAATATAAATCCCTAATAACAACAGAGCAACGAAAACTTCTCTATGTCTTCCCAGAGTCTTTGGATACTCATCACAAAGAGCTGTTATCATGGCCTCTAATCCACCAAAAGTACTGTCCAATCCTAAAGTAATGAGCATGAGGAAAAATATGATCGACCAGAAGACTGAACCAGACATCGTTGCAATTGCTTCGGGGTAAACGATAAAACCAACCCTGGACCTAAAAGAGAAGACAATTGAAAATTCCTTCAGAAAATAATGATAAATAAGTGAGTACAGAACAAGATAACAGTAAAATGTTTAAATGACTTCAATAAGTTTTCATGTAGTAAGGTATTTCAAATTCTCAATTTTAATTTTTCAATTAATAAAAGAAAAAATTATTGTGAAACTTCTCAGAGAGGTATCTCTGATAGAACTTATAACTTAGCTGAAAATATCATTTACTCAATTGTTTATTGAAGATTCTAATAGTTAGATTAGAGGATATAAGTTTTTTCCATCTGTAATTCTTTGAAATAAAGTGGCTCATAGGATATATGTGATTTTTTATATTTACGATACTTTTTTTCTTGAAATGTTCATTTGATTGTATTCGAAGACTTTTATTTATAGAATGACAAAGCAAGTTAAATATTTAGATTGCCTTCTCTATGAAAAAAGGTTTTGTTGTTATAAAAATCTTTTTTCTTTTGCCAGGAGTCTGCCGGAAAGGTATTCTACTTTGATCTTAATTTTTTTATTTGCACGAGTGAAACAAAAAGTTTGCTATTACCTTCTAATCCCACCTGCTCTATACTTTTATTTTGTACATGTGCCATGTAACCAAGTACAGAGAATATTACGAAACCAGCCAAAAAACTAGTCAGGCAATTGATGGTACTGGTAAGCAGAGCGTCTCTGTAGCAGTTATTGTTGAATTTATTATAACTGGATAGTGCTAGAAGTGTTCCAAATCCTGGTCCGAGAGAGAAAAATATTTGAGCGGCAGCGTCTATCCAAACTTTGGTATTGTATAGTTTATGCCATTCTGGTGTTAAATAATAGCGTATTCCATTGGAAGCCCCTGGTAAAGAAACTCCACGAACTAAGAGAATGATTAGGACCACATATGGAGCTAGAGCAGTTATCCAAACCGCCTGAAAAAAAATATAAGTCATTATAAGAGATGAAAAAAAAAACTGGAACCGTTAACAAACTTGAAGACACGAAAAATCTTATGAAATCCGTTAGCAAATTATAGTTATTTATGTATCAAGGGAATTATATGTCAACAACAGAGAACGGCTGATTGTAATCGTTGCCCGGGATAGTTAATATCAGAGTAATAATTTTTTTTTCACCTTTAATGAATTCAACACTTAGATCACTCAGATTTAAGCATCATAACACATAATATTTCAATACTCACCTTACCCGTACTTCGAACTCCTTTCCATAAGGAAAAATATACAAGAACGAAAACAGCAAAAACACATAGAGCTAAAGCTGGTTTTATAGGCCCCATTCTGTTCAGGCTGTCAGCCTTATATTGCTCGAGAACTTCTCTCCTGAAAAATATTCTTTATAAGAAAATGTAAAAGTAAAAGGATATTTCTGATGTGACCCTCCTTATTGTGTATAGAAAAATCACAATAATTTGAGAGCTGATATGTCGGTAAACTGTTGGTGATGTGATGATTACTTGTTTTATTAGCATTTGGGCAGCGCTCATTTTATGATGAGATCGATTCAAGTCATCCATAACAACAACTAATTGTGATCATTATTTCACCTGTTTTCAAGGGTAATACCACTAGAGGTGAGAATTTTTTGAGAACACTCTTGTTTTTTGGGAATTATGCGTCTAATTTCACGAAACAAAGTTATCCTTAAAAGTATTTCGGGATCGCTTTGTTGAGTGAAATTCGTATAATTTTCAAAAAACGACAGAGTGTTCTCAAAAAAAATTCGAACCTCGTGTGGTATTTGGAAAGATCATTCAACAATATAAATCAAACGAAATAAAAAATAGTTTTTTATTCAAAAATAACCAGATAGAAGCATAACAACAAATTATTCATCTTTATTCTCAAAATGATAATTATTGATAGTACAATTGTTATACACATTACGAACATTATTTTCGAATGATGAAGTAGATACTGATGTTGTTTCTTGAAGGACATTTTGTTCATTCCTTATTTATTATTATTTTTTTGTGATGTTTTTGGTCCAGTTGGAGATACGGTTTCACTGACGCTGCAGAAGAATAGCCTGTTATCTTTATCAGCTGTTCCTCGCCAATCCCTGCTTTGGCTAATTGGCTGACAGCAGTAGCTCGATGCGAGTGGTTGGTTATCTTCGACTTGGTTGTGTTGATGCCAATGAGTTCTGCCGATTCTTTTCTCCATTTAGCTATCGTATTGGGACCGACTGGGGAGTTTTTGAACCATGAACCATATTTCCAATTCTTATCTGGAGTAAGGAATAGTCTTTCAGTGGTTATTGTTCGAATACCACATTTAATAAGGCGCCAAACATCCACAAATTCAAGCTGGCGACAAATATCCTGGCGCCGCCTTTGTTCAATCTCCCTTAAGCGTCCAATAATACAATACCATATATGGTCTTTGGTTTCAAACACGAAAAACCGTACACCGATGTGACCATATATGGGCATTCTAAAAGCCCTCGTAGAGGGAGTCATCCCTGTCGCATAAATAGTTGGGACACATCCAAAAAAGGCATTCAAGTTTAGCATTCCAGAATTCCAAGTCAGTAAGATCATTCTTATTCAGTCAAGAATTTCGAGTCAGTCAATCATTTAGAGTCAGTCACTCATTCTCATTCATTTACGCCTTCAAATTCAATCACGCATTCCAATACAGTCCACTTATTCATTTCACTGTGCTGATACATAAATTTCTTTTCGTTCTGCAAATTTGTTAAATTCTCAAAAATTCCTACGTCGAGTGTCCTCAAACCAACCACTAAGTGTGTAATCAGTTGTGTCAAACAGTGTTAATATAAAACATATCAAAATCAAGTTATGTGTTCTTTATAATCGAATGAATACAGTTATGTTAGCAGTTCTTTTGGATATACTTAAGTAGCTTATATAACCTCACCGGGCAAATATCATCTTCAATATTGGAAGTCAGCTATTTCGTTTCCGCACATTTTTGGGCACCACCTTGTCTTGTTTTAGAAAATATCGGATTGAAGGCAATTCGGCCCGTGGGATTACCATCGTTATAAATTTCGAATTGGAAATGCGAAATTAGGCATGATGAACCTTCTCCTCCGCGCCAAGCAAGCTCCAATGCAGCAATAAAATAAAATTTTCTGTTCAAACCGTCTGGATTATCTTCTTTACATAAGTTGACCATCTTTTTGTGTTGCTCCAAAGACAGCGCCTTGGCACTAACTTTTCTTTTCTCAGGGTCCACTTGCAAAATACGCCTCTTGGCATTTCGTGCATCCCGCGCCGTTTTAAAAGACACGTCTGTGAATGGATCGAACCTAACGCCCCATTCGGAATAGAATTTTTCCTGTAGCTGTTTGGCAGTATTATTCCACAAGGTTTTTACGACACTTTCCTTGTAGTCTGATCCATCTCTTTTCTTCATATTGAAAGCCCAGTCTAGCATAATATTATTGAGCTCTGACAAACTTGTTTTTTCATTTACAAGGTATTACTCGGCAGCAGAATTCTTCAAATTGTTTCCAAATGTAGGATCTTGATTTCACTGTATTAAGCGGCATACTTTTCTTCACACTCTTCTCAATTGAAGTAATATTACAATTCCCAAAACGTTTCATTTTTATCTACTTTATGGTAAAATAGGAAAATAAACTGACAGAACTGCCAAATGTGCTGTTGAAGTTATCGCTGACAACTGCTTGTTTATCGTAACCATGACGACCGCTACTTCCACCAACGGCCAAAGCTATCCGGACGTATTAATATTCCTATGCAAATTAGGCATTTGATAAAAACAAATTTCTAAAAGTGAAAACACTGTGAGGTTGAGTGTTTTCAGGTACAGTTTGTTTCTATTGGTCCGTTTTCAAAAATTGAGCGATTTCATTGGACGATGTAGTATAGTGTTGAATGATCAATCTAATTTAGTCTATTATAAAATATATAAGATTATAATTACATGAAATATACATTCATCATTAGAGTAAGAAATCACCAAAATTTGAAAACTTACTCGAAAAATTCCCTAGCTGGACTTGAGGCCGTGACATTAGATAAAAGACTTGTGATGGGACGGCAATCTGGGGTGTTCCAACTATTGCGACAAGAAACCCACGGTAACTCGGACTGGAAAGAGGCAATCAAGTAATAAACAGCCCATCCAATTATTGTGTTGTAGTACATTCCCATATAGATGTCCATCAAGCAGATAGCGTAACCAACACCTGAAAATAAAATGAAATTATAGGTACCTAGAGGCTGCAGGAAAGAAAGGACATTTCTGAGAGAATCATAACCTGGACAATTCCTGCCTAAGAAATTCAATTGACATACACATTTATATTCAAAATTTCGATGCATCTTGAAATTTCACAAGTTGAGTCTGAGTCAAGTCGCATACTTCTTTCGCTATACATGACTGTTCTTACGAAGTCCTTTCCAGCCCCAGGAATGAACCCAGAATGAATGAATCTAAAGGACTGAAACGTGAGGTTGGTTCGAACGTTTGAATATCTCCGCTTATTTTGTTATTCAGTAAAATCGGTTCAGTAGTTTTGAAGAAACAAGAAAATCAAAGTATTTTCGAATTATTTTCTTCAAAATAAATTTTATTCATTATGCATTTCCATCCTACTAATTGGTTCTTATTTGGATATAAATCATACCATATTCAGATCAACTACAGAGTGCGGCAAAAGTGTGTTTACACTGTCCGGTATTCACGAATGCGCGTATTCTCGGCCAGCATCGTACCTAGGGCGGAAGGAGACAGCTGAAACGTAGCGAGTTGAGTTGTGCGCATGTAGTAGTGTTGCTGTGTACATTTACAGTGCATTCAATGCCATGGCTGCGCGTGTAAAGTATACGGAAGAAGAACGTGTTTGTTTGCTCACTTCTTACCTAAAACTTGACGGAGATTATTTTACCGCATGTGTGGTTAAGTGGGAGGGAAACAATTCGAAGATAAAATGTGAGTCCACAAGTACTTATAGATGTTCTATTTTTCTCGAAAATAATTTTATTTGCAATTATTTTTGCTTTTTTTCTGTCATAGGCAAAACTGACTTTTGCCGCACCATGTATTTCGACGTGCTCGTTAATTTAAAGTCAACACGTCTCAGAGACATATTATGTAGATATAATTTTTCAAAGCAAAGCCATCTGACCCTACGTTAGTGTTTTCTAAGTTTTCAAATTGTATTCGATATCGCCATAACATTACGAATCACACACCATAATAAATTAAGCATAAGATGGATCCATAAGTGAAAATTACACATCCAACAGAATTAAATAGGACATATTCAAACTTCAATCTCATACTGCCAGGCTGGACAAATGGATAGAGAAGGCTCGCAATTTAATTTTCCCCTTTTGAAAGCGAATTATTCTCAACAACGAGAACATAACTCGGAGTTTAAATCCTGCATACCGACTAGATTAAAAGATTAATAGTATTTCTACGAAAATTCCTTCAGAGGACTATTTTTTCCGACTGACACGTGGCACAGATCCAACAACTTTGCTTGGGTTCTGCAAGGCTTTTTTTTACCTATATCAGAATCAGCATTTGCAGAGAGCTTAATCCACAATTTAATTTTTTCATGTTTATTAAAGTATCCCTACCAATTATTTGACCACTATAAATATGTTTAATTTTCAATAATTTCTAATTTGATTGGGTTCATTCTAAAAGTGGATGGACATCCCAGAGATTGATATTTGTGTTTGGTTTTACTATTACATCTACAATGTTAAAAAAATTTTCTCTTAACAGAACGTTTCAGTTATTCGGTCATATCAAACTCTTTTCAAATAAATTTTTTTTTCATCATACACATTAGTTCTTAGTTGGATATGAATTATTCTCGTTAGGAATTGAGATATTGAACATCTATACCGTCTCTGATGAGAAAAAATTGCTGAGATGTATTTTTTGAAAGTTAGAATAATTACTCGCTCGACAAGAGCCTCAAAACCGTCCGACCTCCCGTCAGTTCTTCCTAAATTTTTCTCCTAATCGGCAAATTTCAAGAATTCTCGTCGAATAAATCCAGATAAGTGCTACTAAATTAATAATCACGTTTTCATATAATAATTGATAATCAATTATTTTAAAATGAATTGAAAAACTGATTTTTTGCTATGAAAAAGTTTTCCTAAAACGGCATCATGAATTCAGTGACGTCATGTCGTTGAGAAGTTTGTATAATGGGTATTATTCCTGAAAGCAGCGTCACCACCGAACCATGAAGTGCATTGGCAATTATTCTCTCGTCCAAGGACACCATTTCTACATCAACTTCCCTATACATCTCGAATTTGTGCTACAGCTAAAAACACACCTTTATCTCGCTTTATTTGCACTTCCATTATTCACTGTAATTGCCACTCTTGAAATGTTCAATGGTCTTACTCCAGAGATTTCTTTCGGATTCCGTGATTCTCCGCCGAGAATCGTTTGATGATTAGAATGAAGTCGACAAAGGACATGATGTCGACCAATTACTACAAGGTGTCCAGAAAGGGTATCGGGTATTCAATAAAACAATAAATATTTGTGAGCAACAAAAAAGTTTATTATTTATTTTTAACATATGAATTGTAGAATGATTTGGAAATGATGATGTTATCCAAATGATGACCGTTGCGTAGATGGCATTCTTCTAAACGGGAACGAAAATAGGCGATAACACGTTTACACATGGCTATTGATATTGTTGCCATTTCTAACCTGATATTTTGCTTCAAGTGGGTTAGATTAGTCGGATTATTTGGATAAACCTTATATTTAAGGTATCCCCATGAAAATAGTCAAGCGGGATAAGATCGGGGCTTCTGGGAGGCCAGTTGATGTTACCCCTTCGCGAAATGACTTTATTAGGAAATAATTCGTTAACAACTTTTATTGAATCATTTAAGATAAGGCAAGTGGCCTAATCTTGCTGGAACCACGTTCTTGAGTTGAAACCTGCAATCTCCTGTAACTCTGTCACCAAAAAATTCCGTAACATCTCAAATAACAGTCATTATTCACATCAATTGCTTGGTCTCGTTGATCTTCATGAAAATAAAGACCAATTATGCCTGGCCGACCGCCGGGCATACGTTGACGAGCCGTCACTGATATAAGTTATTTCAAAGTGTTTGCCTGTCCGAAATTCTGGTATGATGATGAAAAAAGATCTTGTTTACCATTGGATTAATTTACCTGATTATGTGCCATTTGAATTCAAGTGATTACATGTTGAAGTAGTGCAGCTTTTTAAGTCGAACAAGATTGTAGCTGAAATGAGTCTGAAGAAAAACTGTTAGTTCGGTTATTTTTAATTCAAGATATTTTTAATTTGGACTTGAACATATGGGGTATTTCAAAGTAAAAGAGCTTAGTGAAAAGAAGATATTCTAAATGGGTTTTGAAGGATTTGATTTGCCTATTTTTGATAAGTTTTAAGGGGAAAGGAATTTGCGCTTCGAACAAAACTGAAGAAAATCTGTAAGTATTTATTGTTTGATTTGATATATAGGTATGTTCATTCACTGTGGTATTAGTATCTCACTCTACTTGAATATGGGAAAAAGCATTAAAACAAGAGCATTAAAGCTCTTGTCCTCATGTCAGTGCTTTTCCGGTTTTTTTAAAATATAATTCGGAACGGAAATGAATGTCATTAGAAAATGAAACATTCAGTAACACAAATCAACTGACAAAACATCGAGCCTGAAAGGTTGTCATCAATCTTTTACAGTTCGCGTAATTTAGGACACTATACTATTTGGAAATTCATTTCAATGTACAAAATTTATCCATCCTATCGAAAAAAAGAAAAGATGTAATTTTCTTTCTCATTTTGTTGGAAATATTCAACATTTAATTTTCATATATACAGGTAGAAAATCCATATACAAAGCCCAAGAAGAGTTGCTATATCTATCCCAGCTGGTAAAAATTGTATAGGTCCTCTGAAGGAATTTTCATAAAAATACTATGAATCTTTTAATCTGGTCGGTATTCAGGATTATAACTCCGAGAAGGGTTCTCTTGTTGGGAATAATTCGCTTCAAACAGGGTAAAATTATATTGTGAGCCCCTTTTATGTCCATTTGTCCAGCACGAATGTAAGAGTTTTAAGTTTAATAAATATGTCCAATTTAATTAGGTTGGATGCGTGATCTTCACCGGCAAATTCACCTTCTGAAGTATTAGAATAATTAATTAGCAGATATTTTCATTATATAGGAGAGTTTATAATATATGTATTACTTTTGAAGTTTTGGCTTATAATTTTTTGGTTGGCAAACAATAGAACGTGTAGTGTCAGCAAGGGTTAGTGACGGGGTGCCATACAATTCGGTGTATGACACGAAAGGGAAAAATCCCCAGTAAAAAATCTTCTCCTAATTTCAAAATACCTATTACTTTATCCTTACGGAATTCGGAAGGAAATTTTCTTGAATTCAAAATAGGCCTTTTTCCTAAATGTTTGATGAATTCAATATAAATTTCTTCAAAACCTGCTGCTTTCCGAGATTTGGTAGACTTAATTGCAGCCCTCAATTCTTCTATATTGAATGGATGTGACACATGTTATAAAGTAGGAGCTGATCTCCTGAATATGTGTAATTTTTTTTTTTTTTATAATCTTCATTTTAGTTGGGAATATATTAACTAATTTACATACATCAGCTAACAGGCGAGCGATTAATCTTGGATCAATTTTTGATGATGACGAGTAGCTTCACCTAATTTTCTCAATATATTCCATGAACTTCTACTTGAATGTGTGAAATTCATTTCTGACACAACACTATCCCATTTCTCTTTTTGGTTTGAATTGATGGAATTCATAAGCCTTTCACATTTATCAATGGATTGTGATTTTTGATAGTCCTTATATAAATTATCGGTTTCTTTGGACCAACCTGGAATATAATCTTTCCGGAAACCTCTTGGAACGTTCTCGTGAGTGGGTTCAACCCATCTAATATCACTGTCTACTTTCTTGGCAAATTCAATCCAATTTACTTTCTTGAAATTCCAACGAGGTCTTTCTTAACATTCAGCACATTGAATTAAGCTTCTTGAGGCCAACAGAATAGGCCTATGTTGGCTATGAGGAAAAACTCCTAAAATTTTACGTTTTATAGTATGCGGTTTGCGAGTATTGTCACAACACACTAGGTAGAGATCAGGATTATAGCCTCCAATCCATCTAGAGGAATGAAATAAAGGTAAATCTTTTCCATCAAAAATCAAATAGCAATTATTATGCTCCATCCAGTCAGCTAAAGCTACTCCACTTCTATCATTATTACTATAACCTCTCATTACGTGGTGAGAATTAAAAAAAATAAATTGAGGGATGGGGAAGATTTATATCCAAATTTCTTGGCCAAATAGTATTCGGAGGTTTATAAATATTAACGATAGAAATATTACAAAATTTGAAAGTGATAAAGAAAACACCCCCAAACTCGTCTTTTCGGATTAACTAGATATAATAATATATCGTTTGTAATATAATGTTGTGCCACACTTTGAAAAGGTTAAAAAAGGAATGATTCTCAGAAAAAATCAACCTTCGCATATTGAATTGAGGCAATGATCACCAATGAAACATTGGATCGTATATTTTCCTTCTGATTTAGAATGGCAAATACCCAAGTCCCACCTTTCGAAAAGAATAATTTTCCATCCCAAATTTAATCACTCAACAAGGCAATAGACAATTGTTAGAGGAAAGGACAACTCCTGTTTTATCGAGTAATCCTGGAAAGGAAAGCTATTTATTCTATTTGTTATTTATGTTCTGACAAGAATGCTCTTGTGGTAAATTTCACTGAGTGGACTTGATATAAATGTGTTCGCCATGAACCTACAGTTGCCCATTTCTAGATCTTCCTCAGAATAATCTCGTTGGTGTTATATGAGGTTGTAGTCGGAACGTAACAAAATTTTCTACAATTCAGCTTGATTTTTAAAATCAAGTCCCAAAATTTATGAAAAAAACTTTTCTCGATTTCAGTGTCGTAATGAGTTCATTACAGTACTGAAAACAGTGCTGTAATGAACTCATTACAGCATTGTTTGTTATATTTTTCGTTTTATGGTTGACAACACTGACAACCGATCATTTCGACTGTCAACACTTGTCCATTGAATGTCAATTGTCAATATTAAACCATGTAGAGATTTGAACGCACTTTTCAAATTCTATGGTCTGTCAATTTTCGTATCAGTCACACCAACTGCGAAAATAAAATACAAAAGGCACTAGGAGGTACAACCTGAATCTTTCATTGAATTCCAATAAATTTCTGACAATTCTTGACTTAAATAGAGAAAATATCGCCTAATACTCGTTGCTGAAGGCAATTCCAACACTCATGCGTTCAAATTTCGCATTCATGTTGGAATAGGTGCCCATTCTGCAACTTTTATTAGAATATACTATTATTTATTACTTATATTATGAGGGGTTGAGATGTAGAATTATTATTTGTTATTGTTCTTCTTAGGAACGATTCGACAGACATCTTTGGTTAAGGCAAAAAATTTGCTTTCAAAAATGCTGACAATATTAGAACATTATCCAATGTTCACGCTTCTACCTAATTTTTAGCCTTGAAAACAACAGAAGATGTCTGTATAAACGTTGGTAAGAAGAATAATAATGGATGATGATTATTATCCAAATAATAATTCTGGAAGTTCAGAAGTTCCATCATCAAACATTTCTCTTCAAAAACTAGACTAAGGACTAAGGATTGTTAAATAAATTTAACGAATTATAGATCATAAATATATTATTATATTATTCAGATCATACCATACACTTTTTTTTTGGTCTGATTTTGGATCATACAATGTCACAGACGTGCTTCGAAGCACCGCAATCGTATTTTTTGAGTATTTCTTTCGACCAATCGACACGAGCCGTTTTTTGAGCGATTGATCAACTAATTCAACTAACGTGATGTAAGTAGTAGTGATATAATGCAATCATTAAAGGTCATTTACTGAATTGTCCTTAAAAACGCGTTCATATCTTGTTCGCCATGTAAACACGTTTTCCTGGAGGTAACGTACAGGTGTAATTTTTTATATTTCAAGGCAAAATTATGAGAATCTGAAGAAATAGAAAACAAACTATTATTAGAATCCGTTATGAGCCCCATTCAGTTATTAAGCTCTAGTGGTAATAGCTGTTGGAGTAGTGAGGAAAAGTTCAAATTTTGTAAAAGGAATGCGAGAGTTGAGAACTATTTTGAAAATACCAAGTGGTGACTAGAAATTGGAAAAAGAAATGTAGTTTATATAACTTTACATTATGTAGCTAATACAAAAACATCGAATTGCATGTCATCATACAATGTCTACAGTAATCGTTGTATTCAAAAGTTTTGCTAAAGCTCACGTGAAATGCTTTCGAAATTAATAATGGTTTACCGTATACTCTTGGAGATTCAGACGGAACGCATATTCATGTCAAACTTCAAATTGGTGCAAACTCACCTACAAATTAAAAAATAGGCTGACAAAAACTGAATAAAAAGAATGATCGCATGAGCTTATCTATCTGATCTACAATAATCATTTTTTTCATTACGAAAGAACACAACTAATTCTGAAGGTATTATACGATGAGAATAGGCATGTTTTCCTTCACTAGGCAATGAAAATTGAACTAATTGGCTGTTTATTTGTCAATTGATTCGATTTTCCTATCTCTTATCGATTTTTTCAATGTAATCCTCATACGCAGATTTTTTAAAACAATGACATATTCCTGAGGCTATGTAGGCAAAAAATATCTCGTCAATGTAGATTCTATTATCACCTGCAGTATTGAGAATTGAAGGAGTTCTATACTCAATGGCTCCAGGTACAACGTTATTGGATCAATTCATATCTACCTGCATAGGTACTGCCCCATATTCTCGTGAAAATGATTTTCTGCATTTTTTATGCAAGCAAAATCGGATCTGCAGTTGGAAGAGCGAGTTTAAAAGCAAGTATTAGAAAGTATATCCTCGAGAAATAAAACTAGGAGGCCCATTAGAAGATATAGAACATTGGAAAATATTTCTGAGGATGCATTTATAACAAGAGGTCAGGTTGAATAAAACCCATTCTATGCAAATTTGGTAGTTGAGATCATTCACAACGATGGTTACATCTACACGAAATGGAAGTAATAATAATCAACCTTGAATTTCAGTTATTTATTCCTCTCATCATACTCAAAATGAAAGCAGAACGATATGCTAATAACGTCTCATTATACATAAAACAATCAGTATCTATTCATTATGTCTAAATGAGGGTGAAACTAATATTGATATTTTGAACATTGTGAAATTTAAGCATTGTAACATCTAATGATGAGAATTTGAGGTCGTGAAGGTGCCATTCGTGAAACTATTAAGGGAGCTGTTTGATTTGGTGATGGAAAATTTCATGAAAATAATATTGTTCTGTAAATGTATTTGTGGCGAACATTTTGCTATTGTATTCCATTGAAGATATCCGACTATTTATTTTAATAAATGCCTCTTTTTTTCTTTGATAATCAGACAAACCGGTAGCTATTGGATATTTTTATCTACAATGAAGAGAAAAAATTTTGACGTGAGGTCAGACGCTTTAATGCGATTTGATGGATTCGGTCTTTACTTGTTGAAAATTAATTTTAATTAGGTACACAATAGAAAAGAGACCATTTCAATTTCCAAAATGTTTATTATCACGACAGCTGTTTCAACATAATATGAATATGCCATATTATGGTAAAACAGCTGCAGCGTGAAAATATACATTTTGGAAATTGAAACTGTCTTCTTCTGATCACGTAACTTTGCATAGAGTATGGAACAACGTGATACAAGAACAACTTCTTTTCCTGAAATCTAATTTGTAATCTTATCGTCCAGATAAATATCATCCCATACAAGACATTTCCTTCGATTATATTATAATCGATGTCTCAATCTATAGTATATTTTATCAACTTCTTTCCTAGTTCCACGTTACTTTCAACATTATTCAAAAACTTGGATGGCAAATATTTCTGATTCTATGGAACATTTCCTTTAAAAGATATGTTTTCATACCCCAAGAATGATTGGATTTGTAGTTGATAAAACGATTCATTTACAAATATTATATAAGGAATGTTTCGTATAATCAGATATACATGTAATTCTGAGATTTTGAACAATGCTGAAAGGAAACTATTTGATATATTCAAAGATAATGGTTATCCCAAATCTTTTGTTGAGAAATGTTTCCATTTTTTAATATTATAAATTATATCAATAATGAAGATCTCACTTTGAATGCAGTTGTCTCAATTAATATCGTTCCAACTGAATATTGAATTCTACGGCAAATTGAAGGAAATATACAGAGTGCGGTAAAAGTCAGTTTACACTGTCTGGTATTCACGCATGCGCGTATTCTCGTCCAGTATGGTATCTAGGGCGGAAGGAGGCAGCTGAAACGTAGCAAGTTGAGTTGTCCGCGTGTAGTAATGTTGTTGTTTATGTTAACAGTGCGTTTGTTACCATGGCTGCGCGTTTAAAGTACACGAAAGAAAAACGTACTTGCTTGCTCACTTTTTACCTAAAACTTGACGGAGATTATGCTGAAATTTTCGAAGAATTTCCGAATAAACAAGTTCCCACCAGACAAATGGTGCATAAACTGTATCGTAAATTCGTAAGTCTGTAGTCGACGCGCCGCCTTCAGGTCGCCCTGCTACCGTTATGACGGAGGAAAACATGAACATCGTGTCTCAATCTTTCGTCGAACATCCAAATCAATCTGCACGACGCACAGCCACAGCATTGGAGATTTCTGACCGAAGTTTGCGTTGCATTTTAAAGAAGATGAAATTTCGTTGTTATCGGCCTTTGCATACGCTGAACGAGGATGACCCTGCTCGAACATTGGAATTTTGTGAGTGTATCTAGGCTGCGCAGATGATGACGAATTTTTCTATCGTTCTATTTTTTTTAATGATGAGGCTCGGTTCAAGTTGAATGGGCGTATTAATCAACACAACTGCATTTACTGATCGAACGAAAACCTCCATGTTACGATCGAAGAGGAGTTGAATGTTCCTGGTGTGACAGTATGGACAGGTGTTCATGCAGGTGGCCTTGTAAGGCTTTACTTTTTGAAGGAATTGCACAAAATTACCTCGAGTTACTGGAAGATTTAAGGGGCGAATTAGATATCAATCCAGACCTTGCGAGAATTGAACATTTTCAGCAGGACGGGCTCTTCCGAATTTTGGACTTGAAGAGAGGTGATATTTGGATGAACAATTCGGCGATTGGATAGGAAGACGAGGAATGGCCAGCACGTTCGCCTGACTTGACGCCGCTTGATTTTGCGCTTTGGAGCGTGCTTAAAGACAAAGTTTTCAGCGAACGACCTCGTGATATTCCTCATTTACGTGTGCGAATCGAAGAAGAATGTGAGAAACTTCGTTCCAATACCGAATTTTTTCTTAAAATTTATTTTACCGTGACTAAACGATGTGGCATATATGTTGAAGAGGAAACAATTCGAACATAAAATGTGCGGCCACAAGTGATTATTGATGTTACATTTTTCTCGAAAATAAATTTATTTGCAATGATTTTTGTTTTTTTTCCCCATATGCAAAACGGTAAACCATCTTTTGCCGCATCCTGTATAGTTTTAAATAATTAATTATTTCTTTAATATCTGAAAATATTTCAGGCAAGAAATATTGTACCTACTTAATTAAAATTAAGTCTTGCATAATGCTACGTGCATAGATTCGATTTTGTTTTTACAGGTGTGGCGTCATGGGGATTCTTTCCTTTTCATTAGATGTCGCCACTCAGTATTCACGTCAAATTACCTTATATCAGTTTCAAGCTTGAGAAATGAAAATATGGGATGAAATATAGCCATGTAGTAAATTTTTTCAATTCAGTTCCACAAGATAATTTATTCTTAGTGAAAGATAAATTGCATGAAATATTCCGCAAGTTTCGAAATGAAAAATTCTATAGTGTACAATGTCAGACATTCCTTGATGACGTTGAAATTGATGAATGGAATCAAAGATCTGTCAAATGTTAATGAATTATTTGCATGGTTGCTCCCTTCCGTGAAAGTAATAGGAAACTATCTCTGTGTCCCAAGATTTAGAATGACGTTTCAAATATTGTGAAAAGCATACACCAGTAATTCAGCATCTTAGTTAAAATGTATCGTCTTCAGTGTTCGTCAAGGTCCTATCAACAAGAACGAAAGACCTCAACACCTCACCTTTGTGTTTTCTACATTTTTTCATTCTGGAGAAGGAAACGATTATTCATTTGCACCCCGAGTTTTACTCAGATCCAAGCCTGTTGCCCGTTCGAAACCCATCCATATGAATGTTTGCGGGAGATAAGGCACTAATGAATCGAACATGAGCCTCCATGCGTTCCCATCCCTAACTAAAACGTTTCTGCTGTCTGATGCTACTCTCGGCAAACCGAATCAACCTCATTTTCAAGACTTTACGCCATTTTTACATCGACACCGCTGATTTAATGGACTTGGAGGAGCTCCTTATCACTCCAAGTACTCCAGGAATGCTTGAAGATCGATCATCAAGATCGGGGTGCTTCCTCGAGAAGGAAGGAATACACAGATTTACTCAAGGCCACTGAATCAATCATTGTTCATAGACGTATGTATTATCTGTGTCTTTGGGATACGCTTTCGTGGAAGTTGCCAAATGATCATTTTCAGATTTATTTCTCATTGCTGTGTCATCTTCATAGATGTTCAGGTCATTGACGTAGTTTATTTATTGTTTTGAGATACATTGTTTGGTAATTCGACAAGATCCTTCAAATTATAGAAAAAATCCTAAATTATTCATCTAAACATGATACAGAAATTTCAAAAGGTCTGCCGGAAATATCAATGCTCTATTCTTTTACTGATACGTATTCGATTCACATCGATAGGACTTATTAATGAAGTTTCAGTTGGGGAAAATTAATCGAATTTCATTTACGGTGAAATAATGTTTGTTGTCAAAATTTACAAGACACTTTAGTGTTCTCAAGAAGTTCAATAAAATGTTCGTATAAGTCATTTAGAGGACTCAGAAGATTCGATTTCGAAGAATCGCCGCTTTTGTGTGATTTGGATATGAATTACATTTAGGTAATTTCAAAGGACAAGTGTTTACCAGTCCGAAATTTTGGTATGATGATGAAAGTAGACCTTGTTTACTGATAGATAAATTTTCCTAATTACGTTGCCATATGCATTCAAATGATTATATTTTGGAGTGTGCGTGAAATGAAACTGAACGAAAACTGTGAATTTGGTTAGTAATTTTCTAAGGTCGAGCCGAAAGTAGTCTCAATCGATTGGGTTGGACTTCCTTATGAAGAATTCAGATCAAACTGCCAGCCGAGTTTATACTCCCTATCTTCCGAAATATATGAGCTAGAATTCACATATTTTCAGAATAGGTTAATTGTCCAAATATCTTGATCGAGTTCGTTGTTGAACCAAATCCGTTGAATGGTTCAGCAGTTATGAGCAGCTGATATTAAGAAGATAGCTTCTAGAATATCCATCGGATCAAGTTGTAACTTTAAAGATATATAAATGATTTAATTGAACAAGTATATTCTTGTTCCAATCATAATAGATTAAACAACCCAAATTTGTGCTCTGAAAAAGTCTAAAGTACGGCACGTAGAGCTTTCAGAAGGTTCGAATTCGAAGAATAATCGCCTTTTTGTAATAAAGAATTTTAAAGGATAAGTGCTTAATAGATGATAGATGTTCCGAATGGTTTTCAATGGAATTGATATGTCTACTTTTGGTTAGTTTTCATGAAAAGGAAATTTGAGCTCCGAACAAAACTGAAGGGAATCTAGGAGTAGTTATTGTTAATTTGAAATATAGGTTTGTTCATTCATTTTATTAGTAACACACTGTTTCACAGTACGGAACATGCGCGCAAAAGCTCCTGACCTCACATCAGTGCATTTTTAAAAATTTTAATTTAAGATATAGCTTTGTTGCTTCTTTCCAAACTTAGCGCCGGCTGTTCCAGATACGGGAAAAGATTGTAGAACAAGCACGCCAAAGCTGCTGACTTCACGGCAGAGCCTTTCTACATTTTCATGTACAACGAAATGATCCAAGTCTGAAAATATTGGAGAAGTTTACTGGCAACGCCACGTTGTCATTGCTCATATTTGACGTTTTTGCCATTGCGCACTAGTTTCTTGTAGAGCACCGAACTATCGGTTTCCCCAAAGATTGGGTTTGACTTCCTGATGATGAGTCCGGGAACAAAATTGAATCTATCCACCTATTTCAAACGTTACCTCAGTTACGAATTGATCAGGTTCATATTAATTTTCCTAATAGCGAACTTGACCATGATATTGCGACACTCAATCTTCGAAATTGAATAGGAAACATTATGAGGCTACTCACCTTTGATTGCAGGACATATTCGTTTCCAGATGGTCAAACATCCACTACGGTGAAACTGTCCTAAGGCCAGCTCCATATAGAAAAGAGGAAGGCCTCCAAATATCAGCATGATGGTGTAGGGTATCAAAAAGGCACCTGAAGAAAATATGTAATAAGTTAAAGAGAAATTGTCGATTGATTTTGAGTAGTAATATCCCTAGGATATTGAAAAAAACGAGAAAATTTTATGAAAATCGATACTTGGTAACAGCCTGCGACTTGGGGTTGTTACCAAGGAACGAGCTTGAGAAATTTTTCGGAAGATTTTGAGGTATTTATCAATGTTCGAGGGACATAAGCAGTTAGTGAAAGTACAATTATTAAAATTTTACTAAACGTTAGATTCTTTGCTACTCTCTACTATAGAAGATCTATCACCACGCATAATATTTATGATCTTGTTGTGGAGTTCTTTATCGAGATTCAAATATTATTTTAAAGAATTTTGATTGCCAAGACCAGTAATATTCAGCAATTATTGTTCTTTTACCCAACTTTTTGCCAATTGGGAATACAAGTTTAACCATTCGAGTGATTTGTTACCTTCTTGCTTTCAACATTCAAGCCAATTTCCTCAACAGCAGATTTAGTCCAGCCATTAACAGTATTTCTTCCACCGGGTACATTATAGAATCATCTGTCGGTTTCATTGTCATCTCATTTTGATAACAGTTTATGAAAAAGACGTAAATTGCAGCTTTGTGTTTCAATATTGGAACCAGGTAGGTACATATAGCTGACGCGAATAACTTGGTACCTAGTTTGCTAACCGCTAGTCAATGGCTAAGTACTAAGTCTTTACTAAGGATGGAACAGTACTACGAAATCCTCATCTGTTTTTGATTTGAAGATGGCAGCTAAAGATTTTTGGTAAGTGATGATACAAATTTAGATGAAACGGGAACAAATGCCGAACTTTGGTACCCGAAGCCAAAACTATGTCAAAAATTATCCACTTATTTTATTTCGATGGAAGATTTGTCCAATGTGTTTTTGGACTTACTATCCTTCGACACCATCTAGACCCACATTGTTATTCTTCTTATGTATACAACATATACCTTAATTCAATTCATGATTTCTATAACTCCATTTATCTACACGTAGATATATCGGAATTCGGATGTCCAAATTTGAAAGAGTTAAGAAAATATCCGGTCATAAATAACAACTATATTCATAGCTTGGTCACTGTTCAGATAGGATCATGATCCATATAATTAAAATAAAATTTTCATTTTATACGATAATAAAGCACAAAAAACTCTTTCTATGAGATATGTACAGTTTTTGTTGAATCCAAAACTAACAGCTAGGCTTTTGGTGTAGTGAAATGTTCTGTGGAATGAATCGGATTGAAGCAAATCCGATGGCTCTATTCATATTGATTCTGGAATCAAGAATTGTTAAGCTTTCGCAACATCTTCGAAACATAGATCATTAACTTCTATTCATGAAGCTACATCGTCGTGTTTCACGAAGTAAATTTGCCAGTTTATTCATGTTATCGGATTATATGCTCTATCCCGAAGATCTGGATAATTTCATCAATTTGGAAGTTTCACAGAGCGTAGTGACAATTCGTTTGTAAGACTCAATAGACTATTGGGTTGATTGTATTAAGAAGAACCGATGAGCTGTTCGCAACTCTGTGACAATAACCAACCCCTACATTTATTGCGGAAAGTTGAAGATTATAACTATTTATTCAAACAATAGAAATAAAAAAAACTTTTATAAACAATCATAAATTATTAGTAAGAAGAAGTAATATGACAATACTTTAAGAAGTTGTAAAAAATTATTGAAATAGACCATTTTTTTATAGAAGTTTTCATGAAAAAGTGGGGAATTTTTTTTTGTTTGTTTAATCTTCGTTAACATAAAAGAAGTAAATAAGTGGGAGATGAAGACAGAAAATTTACTTCTATACGGTTATATTTATTTTTTTGGTATTAGGTACAAAGTATTGAATCAATTCGAACTTTCATCATATTTTTTTATTTAGTGAGTATAAAAAAATGGCTCCAGGAAGCCATTTTATGGAAATATTTAAAATACCATGATAAGGAACAATAATTCTTAATTTCTTGACTAGTGATTTTCCATCTGAATATTGATGATAATCTTATATACAGGGTTATGATAAAGTAATGCACAAAATACATTAAACGTACAACGATCACTTTCGAAAAAAATGCAATCTTTTGACATAAGTTACAAAAATAACAAGTCAAATTTGTCAAAGTCATGACGTCATCAACATATTTTTTTAATGAGACGCTAAGATTTTTACTACATTATGTGATACCTAAAGCTTGTTTTTTTACACTAGGAAAAATATCAGTAGGGCTAACATAAGAAAAAAACGAGAAAATGAATAAAAAACGAAATAACAAAACCAATTATAAAAAGAGGTCAAACTTAAACTTATCTAGTAAGAACATCTGTTCTTATCAATTTTTTCGATTGATTTACTAAAACAACGGTGTGTTCTCTTCTAATGATGGTAGGTTACGGCGATCGCCTTCGAAGTCATGAAGAAGCATGTGCTTTATTTAACGCAACACATTTGGAAAGACCTCCAATTGCTAGAAGCACAGTAAGCAGAATTGTTGCAAAATTTAATGCAACGGGAAGCGAGAGGGATGCTCCAAAATCTGGACGACCAGGAATAAGCACGATGCGAAGTTAGATATTTTGCTGTCAGTAGAAGACAACCCTCACGTAACTACTACAGCAATTGCCTTACAAGAAAATGTTAGTCAGTCGTTTGTAGTAAAGATGTTAAAAAAAGAAAAACTACACCCATACAAAGTTCAACTTGTTCACGAACTCTCAGAAGATGATCCGAACAGACGTTTGGAATTTTGTGAAATCTTCATGCGACATTGTGACGAAAATCCAAATTTTCTTAATAGTGTAGTATTTTCCGATGAGGCAACGTTTTGTCTAAGTGGTTCTGTAAATCGACACAATTGTCGCTACTGGGCTCGGGAAAATCCCCACTGGATGCAGACAAAACACACCCAGCGCCCCCAAAAAATTAATGTTTGGGTAGGAATCGTCAGGGGCAGATTTATTGGTCCTTATTACTTTCGCGGGAATTTAACAGCACCACATTATGGTCTTACTGTTCGAAGGTTTCTGGATAACCAGTTTGAAGGACGGTGGATTGGAAGACGTGGACCAATGGAGTGGCTACCTAGGTCACCTGATCTTACCCCCCCTTGATTTTTTTTCTGTAGGGACATTTGAAAAGTCGGGTCTACATTAACCGGCCAGACAATTTAGAAGACATAATGGAACGAATTAGACACGAAATGACTCTTATAACTCCGCAGAAGATCGAAAACTCTGTAAAGGCGGTCTACCATCGTCTTGGCCTATGTCAGTTAGTAAACGGGACACAGTTTGAACAATTCCTATAAGATATAGTTTTGGTTTAATGGACTGTTTAGGTAATTGAGAAGGTCTTATGAAACATACGTTTATTTCGTTTTTTATTCATTTTCTCGTTTTTTTCTTATGTTAGCTCTACTGCAACTATTTTTCCCTAGTGTAAAAAACAAGCTGTATCACATAATGTAATAAAAATCTTAGCTTCCCATTAAAAAAATATGTTGATGACGTCATAACTTTGACAAATTTGACTTGTTATTTTTGTAACTTATGTCAAGAGATGAACACCGTTTGACGTGTTTTTGCATTTTTTTCAAAAGTGATCGTTGTACGTTTTATGAATTTTGTGCATTACTTTATCATAACCCTGTATAAAATTCTCGTGTCACAAGGTTCGTTCCCGTACTCCTCCGAAACAGCTTGACCGACTCTCATGAAATTTTGTGAGCATATTTAGTAGATCTGTGAAACGGCCAACATGTATTTTTCATACCCCTTGGTGATAAGGGTTGTCCACCCTTAACATTTATCTCTAAATTTTAGAAATTTTTTTAATTCTTTATTGTTTTTTATTATGTTGCATTGAAAAACTCTCATAGTAACTATTAATCATTCCTATTTTATTTAAAACGTTTGGGTCAGCTAGTATTATATCTACAAAGGTTTAATTGCCTATATGCGGGCACGCAACGTTCTAACATGAAAGATAGGAAAGACAATCAAAAATTGAAAATTAAAAATTGTCTTTCCGTAGAGAGAGCTAATCACGTTTGACGCATGATATCCCAGAGTTTCAAGACCTCAAGTGCAACTGTGGACCGGTTTCGAGGTGTGTTGCCTCTCATCAGCACAGTGTAGCACTGAAATCCTGAAGGGGGCTGCCAGTACTTAAAGAATATTGTGAGGCACTCCCAAGTATTCTCCTGAAAGCGCGCCATCTACATCTCAAAGACTGAGACAGTCCCGTTTCTTCTATGGATTCATACGACAAAAATGTCAAACGTGATTAGCTCGCTCTACGGAAAGACAATTTTTAATTTTCAATTTTTGATTGTCTTTCCTATCTTTCATGTTAGAACTTTGCGTGCCCGCATATAGGCAATTAAACCTTTGTAGTTTTGATTTTCTATGTCAATAAGACAATAACGAGTCAACCCTCTGGGCCCGTCAGTGGTACTTAAGAATGTAATCACATTCAGATCGCTGAGGTGACCCGAATTTGGGGATCATTTTTGTCGTATGAATCCATAGAAGAAACGGGACTGTCTCAGTCTTTGAGATGTAGATGGCGCGCTTTCAGGAGAATACTTGGGAGTGCCTCACAATATTCTTTAAGTACTGGCAGCCCCCTTCAGGATTTCAGTGCTACACTGTGCTGATGAGAGGCAACACCTCGAAACCAGTCCACAGTTGCACTTGAGGTCTTGAAACTCTGGGATATCATGCGTCAAACGTGATTAGCTCGCTCTACGGAAAGACAATTTTTAATTTTCAATTTTTGATTGTCTTTCCTATCTTTCTAGTATTATATATTATATATTTCAGAATTTTGTTTACATTACAACTGAACACTTTTTCGCAACCTTCAATTGCTTATACTTTTTGAAATTTTTGATGTACTAATCCAATTGTTTCGTGCAATGATCTATCTCATATAATTTCAGTAGGAAATAGTATGTTCCATTGATTTAATTTCCAACTCATTAACTAGACAAAATAGTTATTCGTGCTAGGTGAATTCTTTGCAATTATTATGATTTCTCAAGGTATAGTAAATTCTGCTTCGAATTATCAAAATTTCGATCCTATTCTTCTTCTGAAAACGGTTCATCATCCAAATAGCAACTTACCATTAAAAGTTCTCATCAAAATTTCGGCACATCTGTGAAAGATTACAGCGAAAGGATCCCTATTGATTGACATGTTCCAGTTTCATCATAAAAACTTCATAAAAACCGATGAAAAGAAAAGCACACCAATTCGTTCGAAAACAACCAATAAATGATTTCCTCTGATGTTCTCTTCATAACACGCTTCCATATCGTCTATTAACTCATCTGGAAACGTATCCAATGTTCATTACAATCACGTGGACGATGTTTCCACGGCAATGTAGGATTTTCATTTCGGTAGCTTTTAGGTATCTGCAGGATTTCCAATTCGTGCTTAGGCAACATTTGGAGTGGACAAAATGTGAATTATTGAATTCGAAACGTGAATTTGTTCTTCTGATAAAATCTTTCAACGATGATATAATTCAGCATCATTAATGACACAACTTGGTATTCTGATAAAAAGATATCATTTAAGAAACCCTTGGTGATACACTGTTCAAAATTTATTAGGAATCTGTCAATGCATGAGCGCATAATATTTTTTTGCTGATCACACCATGCCGAAATACAGAAAAACAAACATATTTTGATAGGAACCATCAATATCTGAAGAAATCTAGAAATTAATGTTTTCTATCAAAAGTGTTCAATTTGGGCAACGCTGTACAATGCTCGATAGGCCAGTATTTTTCAAATAAAAAGAATAAAAACCCTTGCTTGAATTTACCTCCGCCATTTTGATAACAAATATATGGAAATCTCCAAACGTTCCCCAAGTCTACAGCAAACCCAACAACGGCTAGAAGAAACTCGACCTTTTTGTCCCATGTTTCTCTGGTTCTATCTGGTGTTAGTGCTACCACTACCACTTTGGTGACGTTGTCCTTCACCGCCTTCGTTGCCTTTGCTTCTTTCGAATTTTTAGTTACGTCATTCTGAAATGATAATCTATAATAACTGAAATAATCAGTGAAATAATAGTATATTCTAAAACAAGTTGCAGAATGGGCACCTATTTGATTTTGAATTTTATGGGGCCTCCGATAGGGAGAAATATTTTTATCATGAGTTGACGTGGCAAACTTCACGACAAAATATGCATTAGTGTTCGACGTACTAGTGCTTTTGTAAACAGTTAAAAATAAAAATTTGTTTTTAATAATGCCGGAAACTATTCAACAACGTAGTTTAATTACATTTTGTCAAATGTCTGCTGCCAAAACGTAATAAATGTTGCAAAAGACCTTCTGTGTGCAGGTTCTATCGAAAACCAGAGTTTAGGAGCGGTACAAAATGTTGAATGAGGGTCGAGAATGCGTTGAAGACGAGGCACTATCCATCAACATCAACTGATGAGCTTCAAGTCAACGAAATCAAGACATTTCTGGTTACTTACCTTTTTAGTTGTGTAGTCATTGCAATTTTCGGTGGTTGGTGATCTGGCTTGAGTTTTAGTACTATTCGAGCTGCTCTTCCTACTGTCCGTTTTGTATTCTCCCTCCGCTGTAGCAGCCATGTTAGAACTATACTCGGCCACCGCGAGCCGTAGGTATGGACATCTCTGCAAATATAACACGTCAGGTTTATTTTTCATTCATATTGCTGAATTCAAGTAGAAAATGTGACTTAGGGTTTCCTTAGTGCAATATGGTATTACAATCGTAATGTAGACGCAGATATATTGAACCTACAATAAAAACACTATGCTGTTCATTGGTTACTTGATTGTGGTGGATAGTTTTAGTTGATAGTAGAGCTGAAAATTTTGAACTAGTTAATTTCATATTATTCTAATTGTAGACTTTCTAGGTACTCTTCAAATAAACCAGTGAGGGGGCTCTAGAGGTTATCTCGAAGATGTCTTTTGAAATTGATATTATCTAAAAGATAACAATTCCCTTTCTTTATTCTCTTGCAAGTTTAGAAAGTCCTTTCCTGTACCGCAGAAAGTTTTTGCTCCAGTTAATGGTGGTTATGGGACCATTCTGGCTGGCGTGTTCTCTTCGTACTTGCCTACCAGCTTCATCTAACCAGACTACTTGCTAAAGTGCCCAGGTATGTCTCACAGACATATAGTGGGTTTCATAAAGATCGTTGACCAAAGAATTCACCGATAACTTCTTATACGTCAGATTGACCAATGAAATGTCGAATTTGTTAGTTTGTTTATTTTTAATTCAAGATATTTGTAATTTTGACTTGAATATATGAGGTATTTCAAAGGACAAGAGGTTAGATATAGGAAGATATTCTAAATGATTTTCGATGGAGTTGATATACTTTTGATTAGTTTGAGGAGAAAGGAATTTAAGCTTCGAACACAACTTCAGAAAAATTGTGAACAGTTATTTTTAATTTGAGATAAAGCATTGTTCATTCATGGTGGCGGTTATATTAGTATCACAGTGTAACAAAGTGAAGGCAAATATCTACTAAGAAGCGCGCAGTAGCTCCTGACCTTCCGTCAGGGCTTTTCTGCATGTTTTCATAAGAATACCAATAACAAAAAATCGATTAATTTCTAATCTAGTAATGGCATATTTTGAAAAAAAGTAGTCAGTTTCGGGTACAACCGGAAGATATAAAGATTCGAAAATATTTTAGGGAAAAAGAGGATTGACTTAACATAACATGCAAATTTATAGCTCAAAGTCTGATCACTTTTTTGTCATAAACGTCTAATAGACCATCTTTCAGAATCACATTATATATTCATTATCGAATTTATTCCACTTGGCTCTTCCAAACTTATCATTTCAGAAATTCTTGCCAATAACGATTATCTTTTAAAAATTTGGGATGAGAAAATTTTTGAGTAAGGTATAGAAGGAATTTTCATAGACATACAAGTATATTAAAATTTATTTCCCATTTGAAATTGTATCTTTATCATTTCAAGTCACCCTGTAAACACATTCTTCACACTGAACAAAACAATAACGAAGGTTCTGAAAGAGTTCTCCCATTCATTGCTCAACAACATGACAGCTTTTGTTTTTCCTTTATCTTTCGAACAAACGAGATAGCACGACGTGATCCCAACGATGACCGGCAATTATTATACAAGGAGACAAAAGTCTCAATTTGTCAAAAACAAGAGGAGATAGAAGAGGCAGAGATTTGGCCGCTTCAGAGTTTTAGATGTTGCGAGAAGTGGGAACGTGTTTTATTGGCATCGTTGTGAGGTTTCAACTTGTAGAGCACTACTTTCTGCTATTATCCTGCGAATCATATCAAACGGCGGAGAATAAAGCGTTGCAAGAAACTGAGTTCGGAAGAATGTTTTTAATGGAAACATCTTTTATCACTCTCTACAGATGTGAGAAATGCAATTGATCATTATTATTATTTACACTCTTTATTTATTTATTTAAATTATTGTGTCTCGACATAATTTTCAAATCAAAATACTCCGAAAACGGAAAATTATGTCAGCAATTCGCAATCTTATTTTCCACAAACAGGACAAAACAGCAGTTTTATAATTTATGAGAATTTTCTCTTCCAGAACACTCAATATTGATCAGAACCGTGCAAACCATCAATAAACTATGGGTTCCTGTTAAATGGGGAAACATTTAACTCGAATATTCCCTTTGTGGGATAAATGATGTATGCACACATTAATATGCCAAGATACGTGTCTAATGCTGTTTACAATACCACCGCAACGTCCACATATTATATAATTCTCAAACAGTCCAATGATATAATTATTGTTCTCTATTGGCCCCTTTCGTTTATCATTTATCGTATTTTATTGAGTAAATCCGATAAAATTATGATTTCCTGACGAACATAAATCCACCCTACCCAATTATGAGATTTAGACTCTCCAGAAGTGTTATTATACTATTCCTATAGTTTGTTTTTCATATTTTATGTATACCTACCATAGAAATAGAATAAAGAGACAACATGACATGCAATCGAGCAAGAAATAGTAGTGTATGGGAGAAATTTAACTGCATTCATTTATGTAATTAGTATTTTATTTAAAATTTAATTAATGTCAAAATTTTACTGAAATCGCGTACCAATATGACGGAACTGATACCATTTTTGTCGACTTATGTCATGTCTTCACTATTCTACCTTGTTGGTACGAGGGGTGGTAAGGAATAGAAATAAAAATACAAAATTGTTTTTCCTTTTCAATATTCTCGTGCAACCCTTATACATACACAAGATCATATAAATACGATATTTGTCATATTATGAAAAAATATGATGAAGCTGTTCATGATATGATGAAAGTAAAGGTCATATTTTTTGCGTGTGCAAGCACAGAAAAGTGGAAAGAAATTGTTGGATATTTTTGTATTTCTTCTGTGCTTCTGTACTGGTGTGCAAGTCAAAACTCAAAATTTAATTTCTTTTTGAGTTTGAAGTTTGAACTGTTTCAAGTTGAAAATGAGTAGTGAAGGTATTCTAGCTGTATATCAGCATAAAAAAAATGTGCCGCTCTTGCTTGTTCATTGTTAATTAGGAAAATAAGGAGAAGGCAGCAGAGAAAAATATGGGTTAAACAGTGGATAAGCAGACGAAATATGTTTTCAATCGAAGAAAATCTTTTAAGAGAACTGTCTGACGAGGACGAAAATTGTTATAGAAATTTTGTTCGCATGTCCATTGAGGATTTCACTTACTTGCTTCAAAAGGTAGCTCCAATTATTACGAAGCAAGATACCAATATGCGTGAAGCGATAAGTGCTCGAACTCGGTTAATTTTAACGCTCAGATTCCTAGCAACAGGTAAATGAAAATTTTTGCATGAAATCTATTGCATCTTCTATCGTTAATTATCTGCTAATTCAAACTACTTTTAGGTGACAGCTATGCCTCATTGATGTATTTGTTTAGAATTGGAAGGTCAACGATAGGAAAAATCGTGAAAGAAACAGTGGCAGCAATATACACAGTTTTGAAAGATGAATATTTGAGAGTAAGTTGAATTTCTTATTTTGTAAAACATTTTATACATATTGTAATTTTTTTTTAGTTGCCTACCAATGAGAATGAATGGCTCGAAATCTCCCATGACTTCGAAATGAAATGGAATTTTCCAAATTGCATTGGTGCTTTGGATGGAAAGCACATCACCATTAAAGCGCCAAACAACAGCATAAGTGACTATTTCAACTACAAAAAGCAATTTAGCATAGTGTTGATGGCCATGTGTGATGCAAATTATAAATTCACATATATCAATGTTGGTGCTAAGGGCAGACATAGTGATGGGGTGTGTTTGCACATTGTGCCTTGTCGAAACAATTATACCAGAATGAACTGGGTTTACCAATGCCAAGACCTTTGATGAATCGTTCATTGGAAATGCCGTTTGTGATAGTTGCAGACGATGCATTTCACTTACTGAACATATTATGAAACCATATGGACAGAAAAATTTATCAAGTGAGAAACGCATATATAATTATCGTTTGTCACGTACAAGACGTATAATTGAAAATGTGTTTGGAATTGCATCTGCAAGGTTTCGTGTGTTGAGAAGAACAGCGGAATTGCCACCAGAAGTAGTGTCATCCATCGTTTGTGCTATATGCACATTACATAATTTTGCTAAGTCGAAATAGCCAAAAGACATATGCTCCACCTGGGACATTTGATTCAAATGATGCACTAGGATCATGGAGAGATGAGGAACATACAATGTTACAACCACTGGAAAATACACCACGACGACCTACACAACAGGCAATAGGAATTCAGTCTGAGTTTATGGAGTACTTCAACAATGTATATATATAGAATTTTATTCAACTGCAAGCCACAAAAGAAAATACAGAGCATTCAAACCCCTACTCAAGGCATCCACATAAATCTAGGTCAACTCTTCATTGTAGAATTCCTCCATACAGTATGGAAGATGTTCAACCAGAAATGTTTTCAGATTTCGCTTCAGCTGATAAGTATTCACCAACTTAGAGCTGATGTCATAAATATCTTTGCGAGTTCTTAGATGCTGCTGATAGTAATAGTTGCCCTCACCACCTCTCCAAGCCAATTCCACTGATATTATCATGAATAATTTTTTCTGGAGGCCATCAGGAGTTTCCTCGTCCCAAACAGTGGTCATTGCATCCCAATCTTTTTTCCTCCAACGCTGCTGCACTTGCCCTCCGTTTTTCCGGAATAGATTGTAAAGCCTTACGCTTGGCATCACGAGCTCCTCGAGCGGTCTTGAATGCAGCATCCGAAAATGGGTTGATTTTGATGTCGAAATCGTTCAAATACTTTTCTTGAAGTAATTTGGCAGTCTGATTCCACATTGTTTTTATTGTATCTTCCTTATAGTCTTCTCCATCCATTTTCTTCATATTGTAAGCGTAATCTTTCATAATGTTTGCCAATTGCGCTTCACTCGTTTCAGCACTCAATGTGTATTCCTCTCAGTACAAAAAGTAGTAAATTGGTTCCAAACTGTTTTTTTATGCCTACTCCGTATTACTGGGAACATTTCCTTTGACTTTTTGTCGATGGTTGTCAGAGACCAAACTTTTTGTGACTCATTGCATGCAAAATGTTTAGATTCAGGTTCTTAATGATGAAGCCAAGTTTCATCCCCAGTTATAATATGAGTCAATACTTTATCTCTGTCTTCATTTCGGAGAATTAGAAACTCCCAACAACAATCCACGCGCTGTCGTTTTTGAGGAGGCGTGAACAATCTCGGCACTCACTTAATTTTTTTTTAATGGTACATAAAAGGTTTATCGGAGAAAATGAGAAGAATTGGAAATAGATACAACATAACGACTGCATTCAAAACTCAAGACACTATCAGAGCTAAACTTACAAAAGTTAAGCCTAATAATGAGATACAAAGGACAAAAAACTGCATATCTGAATTACCTTGCGAGTGTGGAAGATCTTACATCGGAGAAACTAAACGCCCTCTGAATGTACGAATAAAAGAACATCAGAAGCTTCTACGAGTACTAGACAGCGACAAATCCAGGTTGGTCCAACATGCTGTAGATGAGAATCATCGTATAAAATGGGATGAAGCATCAATGTCCATATCCAAAGAAGAAAAACTTGCAAGAAGAAAAATAAACGAAGCAGCATTTATGAAAATAACACCTGATTCCATAAGTGCTCCATCTATAGATCTGCCAGAAGTTTGGACGCCGATAGTTCGATCCAACTTAAAAAGATCATCATATCACAGATGAGTATATAACATCGTTCATTTTTCTTTCATGACTTCTGTCATATTGACTTTTTGAAAATTGATAATTTTCAAAAGGTTTCTTACTTTTCTCCTTGATAAAGGTAGAAGATGTCTATCGAAACGTCGGAAAACATTACATCCACAATAGATGATGGTAATAGCCCAAACAATCATTCAACTATTATTCCTTATTGCAGCTGTGACTGGACTAATGCGGTGTAAATCATGCGCATGTGTTTATCAGAGCTAATTGTTTTTTTGCTATATAAAACACCACACCGCCTAGTTTTTTCGCAAGGTAAGTCATATATTTATCCCATTTTTAATGTTGATCAATGAAGATGTCACGATATTTCGTGGATTGTGTAGCTGGAATGTGTAATTTATTATTTACATTTTCCCAATTCAGGCTGCCGTGTTTCATTTGGGGAAATGTCAACTACTTGGTTTTTTGGAGTTCAAGGTGAGTTTATTCAATTGAAGCCATTCAAATTATTAGTTGCACAAGTTGTAGAGATCCGACGAATACTGTATGACTAATCGAATTGATTTCAACATTTTTGGTGACTGCATTTTTCTCATTTTCCGCTTCCTGTGCAAAGTCAACCTATTTATACCCCTAACAACAGTATTTGTTGACTGTATAGTTGTCAACATTTAAATTTGTTTGACATTATAGTTTGAAACTGTTATTGTTCAACAGCAAATACAACAACAGAGCCAGCTATGTATAATCATTTATAAAATTATGTATCTGTATCCATATCAGGATTTTTTAGATTTCAGCCTCTTCTAGATATTCAACAATATTCAATTAGATATAAGGATGGTTGTGATGAGTTCTTTGTGATGGACTGTATAAGCATATATTTTATCGGAATCAGTTTTTCTATTACTCTGTTTTTGACAATGTTGCTCATGAGTTTTGCCAATCTGTAATTGTTTCAGACTGTAAATATATTATTGTAATTAAGTCAAATTACGTGAAAATGTTTCAGTTTAAAAATTCGTAAATTTCGAAGCTAAAGTTCTTGTAGTGCAATTGCGATGAAATTGTATAAAAATTGAATACTCCGGCTGACAACGGTATTGTCCTGAAATCTATTCCACATAGAATCCGAGATACCGATTATTAAGATAACCCTGTATGATCTTATCAATTGTATTGACAACGATGGAATGAATAAAATCTTATTTGTTATAAGATAGCCGAACCAGGAACATGGATCCAATCCTGATAAATCCTATTGATGCTGCTGAAATCTTACCCTAATACAGGAAGCCCAAACCTATCGGACATCATAAAAGATCCTTGCAACAGTTTTACGTCTTTTCATTCCTTTCTCTCCTTTCTCCCCTCATGATGTTTTCATTTGCGATAAAAATACCGAATACACTGAATTATTAATAAAAATTCCCCTCGTTCGTTCTTCGATTCAAGAATAACTGAACATTTATAATCTCGAGTGAATACTGAATATATACCCTTTGTTATTTTTCTATTAATAATTGAGATTCATTTAAGTAAAGCTATGAAAAATATACTGGGGTAGGTGACAAACATTTCGAAAACGAGTATTTTTGAAAGATCGCTATCGTAACGTATGAATCATAGTGTTGTTTGTAATGGCATAGTATTTTTTGTAAAATCCAGATTTTATTTTTTCGCATGATACATTTTTGAATTTCAATTAGGTACAATGCTTAGATGTCCTTCTTAATTTGGTGTGGAATTTTCTTATCATGCGAGGTCAAATGATATCCAGTTTATCGAACTCATGAATATTTTGGAAACTATTCCGAGTAAAATTTTCTCAAATATTCATGAGCCCTAGTGGCATAACTAGAGAAAAACTGGCGTAGACTGGTGACTCATTTTTTTTATTTCTGTGGCAAAAAGATCCTCTAGAAAACCTCTTTCATTTTTTATCTTTCAATACGTAGTATTATGATTATTGACCTAAAATTTTCAAGATTTTCATGGAAAAATAATGAGTTTGGACAACTCAAATAGACAAAAACCTCAAGATTTTCAAATTATAACCCAAATTTTTTCTTTCGTTTCATTATGCATATGAAAAAAATGATTTATATGAGGAAACCCTAAAGAATTGTCGAGGAATAATAACAATAAATAAATAATAATAAAGAAAAGCTACAGTTTCTTTCTGATATATCATGATTATTGGCTACTTGTATTCATCATTTAGTTTTATATAGCTTTTTAAAAGTAGGGTCGAGATTGTTTCCTTCTGAAATGAATTTTTTATTCCTATGTCATGTATTGGGTTCCGCAAATTACAACACTTCGTACGAGTGCTGAGTAATCAAACGGAATGGTCTCATTTGGCTTTTCATATTCGCTTCTTTCATCCAATAAAAACGGTAAATAACTTTTCGCCAATCAATGAACGGTCTGCGTGATATCGAATATGCTTCCATAATTCCAAGAAATTTCCACCCTATTCAAACTTTCAATAGACTCGATAAAAAGTATGCCGACGTAACAAATTGGAAAAGATAATATTTCTATCGTTCCCTCCCTAATAATTATATAATAATTATTTGGTATCAATTCCGATATGCGTTAAAATTGATTCAATTAATTGATTAGGTTGGAAAAATTTTACAGTTGTCTGTTGCAGGCAAAAATTAAACTAATATTTGTATTTCATTATAGTCATCGGTCCATTGCAGAACTGAAAACAAGTAAAACTATAGTAAAATTTTTGCACGTTGTTCTTAGTAATATTTCTGTTTTGTGCCAACACACTTTAAATATCAATATAAGTAATATAGGTAAGTGAGTTCCGTGAATCAACTGATTGTACCGGTAATTATCAGCTGAGTAGGCAGCATTTTGACAGCAATTACTAGTCAGTTGCTTCCAGCAAATGATCATTCAACATTTATGAAATAATGAGAAACGACTAAGTTTATAAATGGAATGCACCCATAAGAATTCGATAAGCAAGAGTCAAATTTGAAATACGTAATCGTCGTAATCTCCTAATATTCTTAATGATGTTTTTAAAGTGGAAGAATTACTGTGTCGAACTTATAAGCACACTAGGTTCACTTAAGACTGACTATTTTATTCTAAAATGGAGGAACGCATAGCGTGGTTCCCAAAAAGACATAACAAAAATGCTACATAGATGGCGTTAATGGAAGGTCATAGAATAAATGTTGATTTTACTACCAACACTTAATCGTAATGCTAACTTACAAATTACATTAAAATCTATATCCAGAATTTTTCATTAAATAGCTAATCCTCCACTTTCTTTCATTTTCTCTGCTCTTTCAAATGCAATACAATTTAAAACTTTTTATATCTGATAATTCAAAAGTTTCTGTAGGACCAATAATAACAGAGATAAATATAATAAATAAAATATAAACACCCAGTACATAAATCTAAAGAACTTTTTCTTCTAGATTTCATCTAAAAACTCTGATTTACCCTTGTTGAAATCACAACTCTGCTATCACAAAAGTTTTCGAAATCGATCAGAGCAAATTAACCGTATAGATTTGATGCATACTCATTAGAATTCTGTCTGATTCATCTACATAGGGGAGGCAAGCAGGTGGAAAACTGGTGTGTCATGACCACCCACTTTCAATTTTCCAATTGACTGCTTGAAAAGCAGATTTCACACAAAGTTCACCATCTTCATAGATAAGCTCGGAGCAGTTCAACCAATAAAGGATATAAGTGTATGAATTTCTGGTAGGAAATAAATATTTGAAAATGGAAAAAATTGTAGAAGCACTCTTGTGAATTTAAATTTGAAGGGTTATTGATGAATTTTTTCAGCTGGTGAACACTTCTTCATAAGTGGAAATGTTTATAATAGGTGATTCATTTAGAGGTACTTGTTTTTTAAATGAAAAAAATTAATCAAAACAAATTTAATTATAATCTTTATCAACAGATAAAAGAACCATTCTTCACAATTATTTTTCAAAGATAATTTCTTTCAGATGCTGACATCAACTACGGTTAGCAAGATCCATTCCTTAGGTCCAATTTTCGATGACGCGTGTGAGTATTTCGGGGTCATTCTCCAATGACTCGAGTAATATTGGCCTCCAATACCTCAATTGTAGCCAGCTTGACCATTTTTTGGCCTTCACATAGCCCCAAAGGAAAAAGGTGTGATGGCACATGATCTAGCCGGCCAATTCACTGATTCGAATCGTTAAATGATCTGCTCGCCGAAATGCTCTCGCAGTAAAGCCATGATTTCACGGGCTGTATGGCAATTGGGCACCATCTTGTTGAAACCACATTTCGTCTAGACCACGGGCTCTAATTTCGGGCAACAAATAGTCAGTTATCATGGTGTGATAATGGTCTACATTCACAGAAGCATTCCGGCCGTCCTCTGTTTTGAAGAAATATTAGTCCGGGAGGTAGCGTTGCAGATACAAAAGTCATAGTAAGCCGGCTGATATTAACATCGATAATTGATCTTATATGACTAGTGAGTGAACCGACCGTCAGCTGCTCAAGTAGCGGTGGGTGTGGGTGTAGGAGGTTCCGAAAGTTATTAAAAAAAAACAAATTAAGTAATAGTACGCCGACTGAAACTTTTTTCATAAATAGTTGAAGTCATACTGAGCTGAAAAAAATTCGTCAGCTGCATCGTGGAGGGCGGATTATGTGTCAGCTGCTCGCATGAACTTGTAAAAAAACACGTAAAATAAAGTTATAGTACGCCGGATGAAATTCGACTAGACAATTGTTTAAATTATTAGGAGTACGAAAACACTAATCAGCTGCATGGGTAGCGGTGGAAAGACCGTCAGCTGACGTAATAAATATTAATTATCCAACTATATCCAACTATATATATGACAAGGTAAATCTACTTTGAATTTAAAATAAATTAAATTTGGTACGATCGATGAAGAGTCACGGATGCTGTTGCAATTATGTAGTCTGAATCAATCCGAATTCTTCAATTTTGTTTAAGATTATCTAATTGTTACTGATGTGAATTTTTTAAGCAGTTATTTGTATGTAGACAAGGTCCAGTTCAAGCCGATACTAATCAATCAATTCAAAATAAATCAATACGAATAAATTAGCAGATTTGTATTAACTAATTCAATGAACAATACAAATTATCAGGAAGTGATTAGTGGAAAGCTTTTGTCGGTTATCTATTTACATGGTATTTTGGGCCATACTGAACCTATTCAGTGCTCCACAGAGCTTCATGTTCGTATCTCATAAATGCTTCTACATGATAAAATTCACATTGTAAAACGAATCAATAATGGAACAATAAACAAATCAAATAATCTGTTCCCTAATCTCAAACATGTCGCATGAGCCAGGCTGATATGATGCTTGGAACTTTCCAAAAAGCCAATTAAATAGATGAATTCGCGCTTGGTTGGCATCCCTAATAATTAGCTGCACCTGTGCCACTCTTCACTTCTGGCACTAATTCGTTCATTTATAATGAATCGATGTTATTTTTTTGAGAAAACCAAGATGAAATTGTATGAGTGAGGAATCACATGAAATTATCCAAAACTTGGCTTATGAATATTGATTTTACAAGAGTTATTGATGTTAGAGGGCACACTTGAAAACAAAAAATAAGTCAAATGCTGTGGCAATTCTTGAATCGAACATTTTTGTACCTATAATCACTAACACCAGCACGTGGCTCTGGACTGAATTCAAAGTGAATTTAGGTTTGTCTGCAATTTCAGATATTCATAAAATGAATTTGATTTATCTTCTCTTTATTCTTAAAGTTGAACTTATCGAACTCATAATGTTACTCTGTATAAGATTAACTATCTTCTTTCTCACAGACGATGTTAGTTAGTCTCTAACTATATAGTTTTCGCAGTCGCAGAATTCAGGTGATTTGGTATGGGAAATAACCAGACTATGAATTCTCTTATGGAATATTTATTCATCTTCTTCTATTTCTTTCATAGAATGTAATGCAATAATACGAGGGTTGCCTTTTATGAATGAAACAAATATTAATAATCGAAAAACGCTTTAATATTTTTCAAAATATTCCCCATTAAAATCTATATAAGTTTGCATGCGTTCGAACCAATTGTCGAAGCTCTGAAGTACCTCCAAAACATGCATTCGGTGCCAAGTCAGAACTATGCGGCGAATGCCTCATAAAAAGGTTGTTTTGAGTGCTCAAGGGTGATAAACACTGGTTCTTGATGGAGCTTCATCGTCAAACATAGAATTAAGTTCAATGTTAACTTAATTAACAGGCGACCATCTGCTTGGAAGTGCTTCGTGCGCTAGGAACTTTTGTTGGATTTGGCTCATCTCGAAACACCCATACAGTCGACTGCTGTTTATTTTCGGGCTCATACGACTAAATCCATGATTCATCATCTGTCACTATGTCATAGACGTGCTTCGAAGCAACACGATCGTATTTTTGCAGCATTTCTATCGACCAATCGACTTGAGCCTTTTTTGAGCGATTGGCAAATAGTCTGGGATCCAACGCGAACAAATGGCGGTCAAATGTTCATGCAATATTGAATGTGTGCTTCCCCACTAATACCTGAGGTTGTCTTAATCTCTCGATAGGTCACATAACGATTCATATGTTAGCCTTTCCAGTTTTCACTACTTTTTGTGTATATCTCCCCCTCTCCTATTATTGTTTATCTCAGTTTGTTATTACTGTTGAATACTTTCAAGATCTGACCATGGTTGAATTAGTAGATCGTGCAGTAAGAGATATCTGAGAACCTGGTTCAATGGAGCATGAATATCGGGCCCCTACTGGCTACCAGTGCCAATGCTTGTATGGCTCCATAGGGACTCTGAGGAATCACCGGCTCAGGACGTTTTAAAAATTTTCTTTTCGCGAAGAGTAAGCTACTACTAACATCGTGAATTCCGACTCAAACGTGTATAAATCCTTATCTGCTGAATAAACAGGGCAGATGAAATAATGAAAGTTAAATCCTTAAGAACAAGAATGAAACACCAAAATTTGAAGCATTCACGCAAATTCGGATGATCATTCAACACTATACTACATCGTCCAATGAAATCGCTCAATTTTTGAAAACGGACCAATAGAAACAAACTGTATCTGAAAACACTCAACCTCAAAGTGTTTTCACTTTTAGAAATTTGTTTTTATCAAATGCCTAATTTGCCTAGGAATATTAATACGTCCGGATAGCTTTGGCCGTTGGTGAAAGTAGCGGTCGTCATGTTACGATAAACAAGCAGTTGCTAGCGATAACTTCAACAGCACATTTTGCAGTTCTGTCAGTTTATTTTCGTATTTTACCATAAAGTAGATAAAAATAAAACGTTTTTGGAATTGTAATATTACTTCAATTGAGGGAAGTGTGAAGAAAAGTGTGCCGCTTAATACAGTGAAGTCAAGATCCTACATTTGGAAACAATTTGAAGATTTCTGTGCTGCCCGGGAATACCTTGTAAATAAAAAACCAAGTTTGTCAGAGCTCAAAAATATTATGCTAGACTGGGCTTTCAATATGAAGAAAAGAGATGGATCAGAAAAGTGTCGTAAAAACCTTGTGGAATAATACTGCCAAACATCTGCAGGAAAAACTCTATTCCGAATGGGGCGTTAGGTTCGATCCATTCACAGACGTGGCTTTTAAAACGGCGCGGGATGCACGAAATGCCAAGTATTTTGCAAGTGGACCTTGTGAAAAGAAAAGTTAGTGCCAAGGCGCTGTCTTTGGAACAACACAAAAAGATGGTCAACTTATGTAAAGAAGATAATCCAGACGGTTTGAACAGAAAATTTTATTTTATTACTGCATTGGAGCTTGCTTGGCGCGGAGGAGAGGGTTCATCATGCCTAATTTCGCATTTCTAATTCGAAATTGAAAACGATGGTAATCCCACTGGCCGAATTGCCTACAATCTGATATTTTCTAAAACAAGACAAGGTGGTGCCCAAAAATGTGCGGAAACGAAACGGCTGACTCCCAATATTGAAGAAGATATTTGCCCAGCGAGGTTATATAAGCTACTTGTATCCAAAAGAACTGCAAACATAACCACTGAAAGACTATTCCTTACTCCATATAAGAATTGGAAATATGGTTCATGGTTCAAAAACTCCCCAGTCGGTCCCAATACGATAGCTAAATGGACAAAAGAATCGGCAGAACTCATTGGCATCAACACAACCAAGTCGAAGATAACCAACCACTCGCATCGAGCTACTGCTGTCAGCCAATTAGCCAAAGCAGGGATTGGCGAGGAACAGCTGATAAAGATAACAGGCCATTCTTCTGCAGCGTCAGTGAAACCGTATCTCCAACTGGACCAACAACATCACAAAAAAATAATCACAGTCATAAGGAATGAAAAAATGTCCTTCAAGAAACAACATCAGTATCTACTTCATCATTCGAAAATAATGCTCGTAATGTGTATAATAATTGTACTATCAATAATTATTATTTTGAGAATAAAGATGAATAATTTGTTGTTATGCTTCTATCTGGTTATTTTTGAATAAAAAACTATTTTTTATTTCGTTTGATTTATATTGTAGAATGATCTTTCCAAATACCACACGAGATTTGAAGTTTTTTGAGAACACTCTGTCGTTTTTTGAAAATTATACAAATTCCACTCAACAAAGTGATCCCGAAATGCCACTCGCCTTCGGCTCGTGGTATTTTAAGGATAACTTTGTTTCGTGAAATTTAAACGCATAATTCCCAAAAAACAAGAATGTTCTCAAAAAATTCTCACCTCTAGTGGTATTACCCTTGAAAAACCTCGAGAAAAAAGGTTTCACACGAATCCTATTGAGAAACAGTAAAATTTAACCAAAAAAATTGACAAGTAAAAAAACTTGTGATATCTATCCGTAAGGAAAAATAAAAGTTAACCAAAAATTAAAATATGAAACCGAAGAAACTGAAAAAATTGAAAAATGCCTGAGAATATTGACCTGTAAATATCCAACGTCATGTAGGATTAGACTCAGACTTCTTCTGGTGAAAATAAAAAAATCGATATATCACTGAATGGAACTATCCAACAATAAACGTAGATTGCACAGTTATCTGTCCCATTTCCGTATGCGCCCCAGGAAATGAAAAATTCCAATGATACGATGTGACCAAAAGCTGTCTCAACAATTCAAAGTTGACACCCATTTTCTATGAATAACCCATGACGCCATGTTACGCCTGTATAAACCATTGATTTCAGATTAAAAGTTCCTGATATCCCTAAATATGGAATAATGGAGACGAATAAAGTTCGATTGATCCCACCTTATTTTTGCGGCAACCATGAGAGTCGGGAAATTTGACCTTGGTCACGCTTCCAAACTGTGTCAATGTATGTTTTACATTAGAAGATACGCTATTGATCACTATTATCTGGGTAATGTTTGAATTGGGACAATTTAGGTTATATCTAAAGGTCTGTTGTGACTTTGGTTATGACAATTTTAGCAATGATTACTGCTTTCGTTTCCTAGGATTGCAAGAAAATTCAGAGTCAACCCTTTTTTCGATTCATAACAAAAATGGGGAACATAATTTTGGTCGAATGGGATAATTCTGACATAAGTCATAATAAATGTCAGTCGATAATGTTCCATCTGCTATTTTTTCAATGAAATAAGTGTTATATCACAACCTTCCCCAACTATGTTATATTTGTTATTCAGTTCTCTTTTCTGCTTTTGTCTTTTTATTTCCAGATTCGATGTGGGCAACTTGAAGAAGTCTCTGTTTCCATCAATAGAAGACCACTCTTGAAGAAAGAAGTCCCTAAAATATATTTCAGCTTATTTTTGTACTTTCACACTTAGGCGGGGGGCGAGGATTTTTTTTACTGGGGATTTTTCCCTAGGCTTTTATGTGATACACCTAATTGTATGACACCCTGTCACTAACCCCTGATCTATATGCTTTATTGTTTGCTAACCAAATATTGTAAGCCAAAAGTTCAAAAAAATATATATATATATCGATATCTTAGATATTCTTCGATTTCATTGTAGTAGAGAACTTCCACCAGAAGTTATAATTATTGTTTTCAATTAGGAGAAAAGATAAATGTCAAAAAGTCCGTCAGAAATTTCAATTCTCAATGCTTTCACAGATCTGTATTCGATTTTAATTAAGATAAGAATATATATTGTTTTTTACTTTAATCGTTAATAAATAATAATTTAATAATTAAGTGTATTATATTTCATCCTGACGAATGGACTATAATGTCTTGAAACGTTGCGGTTTAATGTTGTTAATAAAATGTATGCCCGTTGTGACTGATCTACCCTTCACTTTCGTTTCCCATTCGACAGAGGGTAGGTTAGGAAAACGTCAGATTTTAATTAAAAGTGAAAGTCATAAACAAAAAATTCCTAACTATACTATCTCGAAAGTAGCGAGAGAAGATCCCAAGAAATTATAGCAAAACTGTAGTAAGTTCTACTTTCCTGAATGAGCGCCACATTTTTGGGACTCAATTTTTTTATGTTCTATAATGCATCTAAAGGTATTACCATGCAGTAAATATTATTTTGATGAAAATCCATGTCACAATGTGTCCCTCCTTTCTAATTAATGAAGTTCCAATTTTTGTTGAAGAACACGTTTCGCGCATCACCTAGTATAATAAATTCGCGTTGCACTAACGTATTCTTTCGCTTTTTAATCTCATTTGCAAACAATAACCCACAAATTATGGCTTCAAGATGAATGAACAGAAACCTCTGCATATACATTCAATACCTCATGAGCTTTCGGACAGTATTTTGCCATCTGTGTCGATTGTCGTTAAATAAGTTTCAAAAATTCAGAAAATTGTTCTTCATATTGAAAAGTAATCTTTTTTCCAGATACCAGGGAAGTTCTTCCTCATCTAAATCTTAGTAGGTTTGAATTTCCATTTCAATTCCATTTTTTTCATTGCATATTGAGATAATTTGCATAATTACTACCATTTCTTTTGGACATTAATGGTATAGTTGAAGATCCTAAAAAGATCATTTGTTTGATAATATTTGATGTTTCGTTTCACGTTTGATAATATGCAAAACTATTTTATAGCTTAGTTTCAAAGCTAAAATCAAGGAATTAAGAATAGAACTCAAATTTGTACACCACTCTGATATTTCACCTTCCATATAAACACATTGAGAATTTTATTCGATTACGCTCCGTGTTGACTCAAGGCTTATTAAAACTTTGAGGCGAACGTCGAAAACAAACTTCGATTTCCCATCGCCTGGCAACCCCCATTTCCCTATTTATTGTGCTGAAAATAGAAATTTTTCGTAAAATCGGAAAGAAGAAATATTCTTAAATGAAAAACGATAAATCATTGAAAGGAGCAGATGAAAAAATTATATAATACATATGCTGGGATCTTGAGACACCACCATAGGACCCTAAAGAGTTTGAATCATCTTCTATAGTTGAAGCAGGAGAAAACTTTGAAGGCATATTTTTTTCGAGAATATAAATTTCGTAACTGACTTGTTATGGTCAGAATGATAATGATATAGATTACTATTTTTGCGTGCTAATTCTAGTACCCCAGCGTGCTCTCGTTTCTTCTAAATGTCTGTAATTTTCGAATATCGAACCGAAAATGTACAGAATTTCTAGAGATTAATTCTGCGAATTCATTTCCGTGGAGATATTTCTTCCGAATCGGGTGCTCTTTCTGGTATTCATTCGTTTTTATGTGAAAATTATTCATATGCACATTTCAATTTGATACCGACACACTCGTAATGAAAACAACGAATCCCGTAACCCCAGAATAAATCGGGCCTTCCTTTACAAGACGATAACTCTCAGCTCGAATTGAAGATGAGCAGCCCTTCTTTCAGCACCATTGCAATGAGAAAATAGAGAGAATTATTTGTGGAAATGATTTAGGCAATAAGTCCTAGCCCTAGTGAAAGAGAGGCTCCTTCACTTCAGCTTTTCCTTGGTCAAATATTTGCTAACGTTCTGTCATAGACTCCCAAGGAAATTGAAAATCCAGAAGAGAAAATGCTCAGGTTCTATTTGAAGTTTTCTGAAGAAATAAACATTTCATGTTCGATAAAGGTTTGAAATCGCAGTCAATAGACAGTTTGGAAGTTGGAATTGTTCTTCAATCGCACTTTTTTCAGTTTTGAGGACTAGGCAGGGGCGGCTTGATCTATGAGGCAGGTGAGGCAGTACCTTATCGTAAGTAATTGCACAAATGCATCTAAATTATGGATAATTTTTCATGGCAGCGTGTGTAAAAATTTTCATGAGTTTTGGAGACAGTGTCAGGCGCAGTCTGTAATAATGAAAATGACTGAATTGTTTAAGAACATTATTTTCCCTATAAGAAACGATTCACTCACTCATGTTTCATCAGATGATTATATCGATTTAATTCCTTTCAACTTCAAATATCTCAAAAGACTAATGATTCTAGGAAGTACAAGATAAGGACCTTTAGTTCAAGTGATATTTGTTTTTCATGCAATTTAACCAATCTGTACAGTAGTAGTGAGAAACCCAAAAGAAATGGAATAAATCTATTGATGCCAAAATGTGCATGACAGTAATCAAAAACCTTCAATTGATATTGTTATTGGAATATTACAGGTGAAAATTAACGCAGTGGTCAAAGACTCACCCTGTATATCGAATATTTCATAAATCCATTTCTTCATCACAAAATCGTTGTGTACGATAATGTAAACACAACCTTTATATAACATCATTGTGAACTTTGTCTTGACAGTTCAGTTTGCGATTGCCAATGATGATACTCAAAATTTTTTCAATTCCGTAAGACTACGTTCGAAATCCGAAAGCCATAGCTTGACGGTGTACAGTCCGAAAAACATTTTTCAATCCAAGCTTGGCCTTAAACGTCGTTATTTACCATCAAATGACAGTAATATATCAACCAAATAAATTGCTTCGTTTTTAAAAATAATGAAAATAGTTTCACTTAAACCATTGTAACTCGATAAATTGCTAATTGACGCTTTTGAAAAATCAATTGGATATTTTGTTAGTGGCGCCATCTGGTAGTTAGCCCCGGGACTTATTGATAGTATATTGATATTTATAGTATAAATAACGGACATACTCAACTTTGATCGTGAATTCGACATCAAAGAGTCGAACTCAATCGTTTCAGATCGTTAAAGAATCATTGTACCATTATGAAATCTAGACTAACTGTCTCATCTTTTTTGAAATTTGCAAATTAACTTAATTACAGATGGTTGCATGATGTATTTCATGCAACAGGCACTTCTCCGTCAGTTGTGAGGATGCCAAGATATCCGTTTAGCTATAATTTCTTGTTATATCTTACACGATTCACTTCTAAGAGAACTCAGTATCTGATAACTGATTCGAAGCCTTCATCTGCGAAATGTTAAGGACGTAATCCAAGCATGTTTCTCTTTGTCTGATAATCAGCCCATCCTGATACACATTCGATACAACCCCTATGCCTAGCCGATTATTTCACTTGGTCTGTTTCCTGAAACTTTGGCCGTCCTACATGTCCAGGTATACCACACGGATGGCTGTTCGATCCCAGATTTTCTGTTCGGAATCTGATATAATAGCCACAATATTTATTTTCAATCTCACGCCATATTCGGAGGAATGAGAAATGAGAAAAGCGCATTTTTCATCATAGAAAAATAAATCGAATCAGGAAAACTTTTCAATGGAAAGGCTTTTTGAGAGAATTCCATTGAAATGCTGATTTCCGAAAGCTGTTTATCAATCTTTGATAATTGAACTGTGAATGTGTCGAATCGAAGATGTCGGATTCCCAGAAAATTTTGAAAAGTACTGACGTAAATTCAGGAGCTTTTGTGCGCTTGTTCAGGATTATTTTGCGTACTCTGAAACAATGTGATCCAATCCTTCACGAAAATGAACAAACATGCATCGCAAAATAAAAATAACTAGTGATAGTTTTCCTTGAGTTCTTTTCGAAGTTGAAATTCATGTTTCCTAAAAACCCACGTCAGTGCTATTCTAAATTTAGACAACATACATTATTTCACAGTGAATGAACCATTTTGATTAATTTTCCCCTAACTGACACTGCATTAATAAATCCGACCTATGTCAATCGAAGATATATCTGTGAAAGCATCGAGCACTGACATTCCTGACGGATTTTTGTCATTCATCTTTTCTCTTAAGTAAATGAAAAATAATCATATCTTCTGGTAGAAAATAGCTACGACAATGAAATTTTAGAATGTGCTTTTGTTTAAATACCTCCGATATCTAATAAGGTATAAATTATTGAAAGAATTTTTTTATGGATTTCTTCTTAAATTTTCTAGCGTGTCGATTTTTGTGAAATTATGTCCATCCGATCAAATTTTAATGAAAAATTAAATGGATTCAAAGCAAATAAGATTCTAAAAATTCCATGGAAATCATCAGACTATAAAACTGTTAAAAAAGTCCATAAACTTTTATCAATACTCGATATCTCCTACTTTTATGTTCTCGTTTCGTGATATAAAATGTTGAAATATTTAATTCAACTGAGGAGCTCCAGACCTAAGACCTACTTTAGATGATCTCTCACAATTTTTTCGTATTTTTGACATGAATAAATAAGATATTTCAAAGAACAAAAGCTTACTGAAAAGAAGATATCTATTTCTATTTTCTATATGATTTCGTTGATTTTCAAGAAAAGAATTTGAGCTTATAACAAAACTGAAGTTGTGAATGCTTTTTTGAATTCAATATGTTTAATGTTTTATTTATTCTTTCACATTTTTTATAACGATTGTTTCAGTATCACACTGTTCCAGAGACCGGGAAAAACTGTAGAACAAGAGCGCAAAAGATTCTTCACTTAAAAACACCATTCAAATAGAATGAAACTTTGTAAAGTCCGTTTAGAAATGTCATAGAATCTTAATATTTGATCTTCGAAAATGGGATGATTAATTGCAATAAACAATAAAGATTCCTTAACTTCGTTTTATGTATTATCTATCGAATTGTAGCTTTTATCATTCAAGAAGTTCATAAAAGAGAATAACCATTTCTAAATTTAATCTATCGACTTCTGTGACTTCTTCACATAAAAACTACTATACATTTGTTCTCGTGATTTGACTCTACCAAGGTGAAATTTCAGAAATATAACCTTCATATATTCACAATTTTTTGTTGAGATTTGACAAATACCTTATAGATAAAAGAATATTTCCAAAAATTTTTCGTACAATTTATTTTCTAGCCAGAAAATTATCATGAAATTTTACAGATTACTTTCCCTCAACGTTATTTGTTTGTTACAAAATAATCTTGTGGATATTTTTAAAGTTATTGAAGTTTTCAAATTTCAGATACATATAACTTCCGAACCAATAGACGTTATTTGTAGAATAATGAAGATGACCAAAATATTTACACAGTTAACCTATACCTTAATTAAAAACTTCTAAATGAGTTGGTTACTTGAAGCACGTGTGAGAACTAATAATTCTACAATTTCAATTGTGACAGATCTAAGGGTATATATGGTCGAACTTCTTTTTCCTTTGTTTCACGTTATCCGTTACAAAAGGCTATTTCCAACTAAATGATCCATTAATAAGATGGAACATTAGGTCAAATAAATTGGCCATCAAGGTGTGACTCAACTAGCCATTTCACGATGTATATAACACAGATAGGAAGGAATAATTGGAAGAAAACTGAGGAATATCGGGCAACTACTTCAGGATTTAGAATATCACGTGTATTCTCGGGTAATAATTCTTATAGAGTTAAAAAGCGGATCTGCAATATTTGAGGAATATGACCCAACCCTCCGCCATTTTGCATCATTTTGGTGCTCTTATAATTAGTAAATATTTGAGCTCACCTACACAAGAATCAACGGTTCAAATTGATTCTCTAATTCCATCCGTTGTTGAGTATAGAGGTTGAATAGGCCGTTTTAATTGGTTTATTGGTCAGAGCGACCGAGTTGTTTCGGAGTAATGATAAAAAAATTGTTTTTCAATTGCAATTATTGAAAACGCCAAGCCAGTTTAATTTTTGGTTGAAGGAAACAATGGTTATCAATTTTATTATTATTTCAGCTCCAAACATCAAATTTCTAATAGAGAATATAGGTCTTATGATAGGTACCTTATGTGGAAGGAAGTACTTTTTTTCGAAAATCGAATTCGATTCGCATAAAAAATGTATATTCATATTATTGCCGGGGAATATATTTCTGATTCGAGCTTAGACATAAACATGATCTTTAAGTCGAACCCAATCCTCTGACCAGTTTCGGATCGATATTCGAAAATACGATACTTAAAAGCCAAACTATTGCTCGATGTTCTACTAGGACGGAGCGTGCAAAAAAAAAACAAATAATCAGAAAAAGTGAACTCATTGTCTTCAATGCTACATCCAGATAAAGAATAACTTTTTTCAGTGAGTTAATTTGAATTTGAAGTAAAGGTTTCTTGATGATCTTACCATCATTGTGGCAGTTGTTTTTAGTATTATACTATACCAGAGTCCGGGAAAAAACTTAAGAATAAGCGAGCAAAAGCTCCTGACCTCACGTCAGTGTTTTTCTACATTATTAAGAATGCTCATTACTATGATGAGTATGAGAAAATCTTCATAGACTGATGTCAGCTGTAACCATAATATGCTTTTCGTTTGAAAAGTTTTTTCTTGCAATCAAAACATGAGTAGTCTATTTTTTTCGCAAAATATAATAGCAGAAATTTCAACGAGAAACTTTTGATTATAGAACTTGTGTAGAATTATTATTTGGGCAATAACCATAATTTGCTATTTTCCCCAACGTTTCGACAGACATAGTCTGTCGTTTTCAAGGCAAGTTTGGAGGCCAATTGATCGAAGTAACTTGATGAAGTCTTGTAACCACAAATACGTTCAAATTTCTGTCATTTTGAGACTTATCCATGAAAATTTTAAACAAAATTTCATATTGCCAGCTTTTTTACAAGTTTTGTGTAGTTTGAGAACGACAGAAGATTTCTGTCGAAACTTTTGGATGAAGAACAATAAGAGATGAGGGCTATCACCCAAATAATAATTCTACAACAGTAATTTCAACCTGAGAAGGTTATATACTAGCATTCAAACTTGAAGTACAAGTACAGTTAACTGAATATGTGTAATGCCTAAACTTTATAGGAAGTGCAAATTTGTATCCTTGGAAATAAGATGAACGTGTGAGAAAATCTGGGAATAACCATGAAAATTAAATCTTTATATTTCATAGGACATCAAGTTTTTCGTTGAAATATTCAAGTCCAGTCGAGAAAAGAATATTGTCTGAATTCAAATTATTCTATCAACTAATGTTAACGTTGAGATAAAGAGATATTCACAAAAAATACTCACATTTAAAAGTATAAGAGGATGTGTCTTTTGCTTGCCGTAAAACTATTTTTGCCACTCTATTAGCAGTCTGTATGTTAACAAGACGATAAGAACTTGGAACATATTGCATAATTGATTGTCTATCTCCTAATTTCCAACAAAAAAATAAAAGTGTTTCAAACATTGCGATATACGAGCTATCACGAATTTTTTCACGTAATTTAACTTAGAATTCTTAAGGAACTTCAACTCATAATATGTTCAGAGCAAGGGAACAGTTCAAATATATACCCTCTAGATTCTAAAGGATGAAACAATAGGAAGCTGTTCAGGTAAGAACAATCACCAAGTATATAAATTTGACATGAGGGTCATATTTCTCGTAACTAAATTGTTTTTAAATAAAATAGCTAGCGAGAGAGTTTATATACAGTGTTCTTTTCCCAGGTGAGTAACACGAATATTTATTGTTTTTGATTTGACAGTTACCACAATAATAAAAAATTCTCACCTTGTAGTGTTTTCAATCAGGTGGCATCCTCCAGCTCTTCTTCAATATATTTGGGACTCCAAGTCGCAACCAGAGGTCCGAGGAAAGAACTTTTGGAATAAACTGTGCGAGTCTCCACCAACCACTGGCGGGAAACGAAATGCACTCCAGCTTTTAACACGTTCCACGCTCTTCTATTCCATGTTTCAACTCGCACGTGGTGCGTGAACTTGACTAGATGTTCCTCAGGTGAAATTACTTTACTTCCACCCCAGTAGCAAATTTCGCGGTCTCGTATACAGTTATGGGCAAATGTGTTTAACCAAGTAAATATATCAGGAATTATTTATCATAGATATCAAAATGAAATTTGGAAGATGTATACTGCAGTAGATTGCCTATTTTTGACAACTTTGAACTTCCGGCTTTTTTATTTCAATACCTACCGAGCTATTAACAGAAAAGTAACTGAAGAAAGGAAAACTTCAATGGTATCTAGTAGTCCATGAAATTCATTTTACAAGTGACAGTAGTTGTCAAAATAAGTTATTAGTGTTTGAATTTGAACGTAAAAGATTATATTATTTTATCCCATTCCTACGTATAAAGACGACAATATTCAACCCATGGTAACAAGGGTAAGTTGACGTTTATCCACTGAGTGAATTAAAAATTTTTAATTCACTAGTGGAATAAAATGTTCACCACTCACTTTCTGGAAATTATTCTTTCCACGCACAATGCACGTAAAACTCATTTAAAAGTATGTTTCTTAAAATTTATCAAAAATTCTACATTAACAGTCATTTCTACCATTAGAGTAAAAATTACAATTATTAATAAAAATTACAATTATTAAGATTTTGAAAATGAAACTGGAAACCCGCACCTCCTCCAAAGAAAACACGCTCAGTCTCATGTGTTTGAGAACTTCTCAGGCCCTGCTGGAATATCCATTTCTGCATCAGGAACTCCGGTTTTTGTGACCCCACCAAGTATTTGTTCAGAAATATTTATTTTGTTTTGTAGTGAATCTTCAATAACAGAACTTGAGCGCCATCCACCATGTCTTTTCAAAACAGTCAAATCTGCTCCAGAATTTGCGAGTAGGGTTGCAGAAGAACGCTTGAAACTGTGCCCTGTATATTGTTTAGCATCAGAAAGGCACAAATACTTTGCAGTAGTAACGGGCATTTTCGAAAATGTATTCACACCTACAGGCTGGACGGTACATTTTTCATTTTTATAATTTATAAATAGTCGCTTGTGATCAACTTTGCTTGGCCTCAAGTTCCTATACTTGCGAAATATATCGAGTGCAGCAACCTTATTAGTATCATTGACCACAGTGAACACTCTTTTCTTATAAGTTTTCATATCTGGAATCTGAATAACCAATACTCTGCCCCGATTTTCCACGTCATTTACGGTCATAGTCACCAGCTCGCCGATTCTACACCCTCCAGCAACAGCCATAATAAAAACTACCTTTATCAATAGATATTGGTCATCAGGAGCGGCATCTAAAGAGTATTCAAACTCCTCTTTTGTAAATACCTTCGACTTCTTTGCTACGTATCCCCTGAAATGTTGCTTCAAAAAGGCGGTCGGTGACTTGGTGAAATCTGCCAATGTCTATTTTTTCTTTCAGAGTCAACATTTTCTTAAGTTGCGAGTAGTAGGACCATAAGGATGACGACTTAACTTTCTTGGATTGTTCGTAAATATACCCCAAAATTATTTTTTCGTTGACGCCTATGGCTTTTTTATTATTTCTCCAGGCACAAAATGCAGTATATTGCTTTTCGTACAATATTTTTGATTTTAATGGAATTACTGCTTCTGATGCCTCATTCGCTTCTTATGTAATGCACTCAGGAACTACAACCTCGTCGTCACCGCTCAACATTTGCAAACAATTAATTACATAGTGCCCCAGCAACCATCGATCGAAGGGAAATCTCGTTATGAATTTGAATTATACCTAATATTTCCTCTAAAAAGTATTCATTATTTGAAATTTCATCGAAATGGGATAAAATATTTTGTATACGACACGTGAGTTAAAAATATTTATTCACTCGAAGAAATAAACCCACGAGCCTGTAGGGCGAGTTCTTCTTTCTTCTCATGAATAAACATTCATTTAACTCACTTGTTGTATAAATAACTATTAATTTGATCGTAAAATGGCCGAATTAAGTGACAAAGAAAGAATAGAAATATAAATGATAATTGGGTATGTGGAGAGGAAAAGAACGCATCAAGAAGTTTGTGACTTTTTATAATTGTTCATCCTAATGCACAAATATCCCGTTCAGTAGTGACGAAAACTTTGCAAAGGTACGATACAAGAGGAACAGTTAACAATGTACCAAAAAGTGAACGGTTAAAAAGTTCAACTAATGGAGGTGTAGCTCAAAATGTTGTTATAACTTTGGAAGAAAATCCTCACTTATCCACTACCCACCTAGCCAATATGCATCGAATTAGACGTGGTTCAGTAGGAAGAATATTAAGGCGAAAAAAATATCATCCATACAAAATTAGCCTCATTCAAGAACTGCCCGAAGATGATTTCGACAGACGTTTACAATTTTGTGGAACGATGATGGATATTTGCAACCGTGGTAATAATTTTATCAGCAATGTGGTGTTTTCAGACGAAGATACATTTTGTTTAAACGGTATTGTTAATCGACATAACTGTCGCTACTGGTCTCAAACTAATCGTCATTGGGTTCAAGAGCTCATACACAACATCTCTAAAAATTGAACGTTTGAGCCGGCATTTATAACAGCATCGTAGGACCCTTCTTTTTACAAAAAACTTTTAACGGAGATAGGTATTTTTAGCCGTTAGAGACACAAGTAATTCCGGCATTGAAGGTAAATGGACAATTACCAAATAATATCTGGCTTTAGCAGGATGGAGCACCCCATTCCACTCTCATTAATCGAGATTATTTAGATAGGACATTTCATCGCAGATGGATTTGAAGAAGGGGTACTTATGAATAGCCTGCACGAAATCCCGACCTCAATCCATTGGACTATTTTCTGTGGGGTTATTTAAAGTCTAAGATTTATGCTGATAAAATAACATATAATTTGCAAGAATTTGCTGCAGGAATAACTCACGAGATACAGAAAATTCCTCCAGAAGTTATAGCTAATCTTGCTAGAGAATTTACAAACCGACTGGCTTATTGTCAAGAAGTAAACGGTGCTCAGTTTGAACATCTAATGACAGTAAGTTTAGTTTAGTTAAGTTTCAATGTTTTAAAAATCACTTGATTTCAGTTAATAATTATTCAATTATTCAGCTCATTCATAACAATGAATGATTCAATTATATATTCATTTGATGTTCAGGGGTTCACTAATTGTTTTTTTTTTTTTATTTATAATCGAAAGAACATTGTCATTTTATTTCCAAATGACGTTTCGGGCTGTGCCCTTTATTAAATTTGGACTGAAATATAAATATTATGATGGTAATCACAGTGACAACGATTAGAGCAAACCGGAATTTCAAAATTGTTAAAAATATGAAAACAAATAGGCAATCTACTGCAGTATCCATCTTCGAAATTTCATTTTTATATCTCTAATAATTACAGAGTTATTTACTTGGTTCTATACATTCGCCTCAAAATCAATTAGGATAGATTTCTGTGCCTAAACACTGAAAATTAATTTAGATTATAAGATTACTTATGAATAAATTGAGCTAGAGATCAAAAATTGGTAAGTTGTGTTCACTGCCTGAATAGTTAGATTAAGCTTGTAAACGAATAAAATTCCATGATATGAGTTGAAAATATGATTGCATAATGTTTTCATGGATGAATTCTATCTGACTGAAATGTTCCTTTTCTTCAATTTATTCTTCTGATTACCACAATTTTATTAGTATCACCTCTATTTATCTTTGTACCTTATCAGGATTGAACATTATACAGTGTACCATGAAGCCCACTTATACTTATACTTCTAAGAGATAAATAATCTTTCTATGAATGCATCACATAAAATTTCAAGATACAGGGTGATAAATCTCTGAAATTAATTTTTTGACAGATACTTAGTATGTATCAGGCAACCGTTTTCCTTCAGAATGGTAATTATTTTTCAGATACCCATTTATTTTATACCAAATGTAATTTAACGGGTTTCCTCTACTGACTTGTCATTTCTTGAAAAATTGAAAATCCACAAACCTTATAAGATAGGTAACGATTTGAAGAATTCATTCTGAATGAATCTATTTTATTGTTTCAGCAAAAATTATGCGCCCAACAAAGTGAAACCATGGAATCGAATTGGCTCAAGATAGATTCAAAATGTAGATTTGTTCTAAAGTGAAAGCTGTGGCGTACTAGTTTAGTTCACTAAAAATGTTCGATGCAATGAGGCATAGTAGATATGCATCTACAAAATGTAATGAAGATGTTTTGAATTGAATATCAGTTATTATAAAAAAGCTATTTTTTATTATTACAATGAAATTATGGGTTTAATTATTAGCTATGGATATTTTAACCCGGCGCATTCGCCATTTTGTAACGATGACCGGGTTGTAATGAATGAGAGTGAAATTAGGTACAGCCTTAATGTGAGTATGTTATTTTATGATTAAAGTTAGTTGTGTCCTATTTCTTTCATTCTTTTGAATATCTTTTTGGGATAGTCAATACTTCTGAGAGTGATGTTATCCATTTAATTGATTTTGTCTTATTGGATAGAGCATGTTATAGAACATTGCCCTACTCCCAATGGAGAGTTGAGTTAATGGTTGGAATTGAAATCTAGATGTTGTCTTATATTTGTTGGTTTCTTATTCAAACTGGTTCTTGAGATTCAATTTTGTTTATTAACCAGTAAATCCCAAAATGGAAGTTCCTCCATCAACTAGAATCTTTGTCAAATGAAACCGGCTTCACCTTCTCCAGCTCTAAAAATTCATTCTATGGTTTACTCCAAATATGTTGAAAACTTCACACCAGATCTTAAAACACGTTACAAGCTTACTCGAATGCCGAAAGGGGTTAAATATTCTTAAAGTAGCATCGAACTGAAGCTGGAGAGCGAACGGACTCAGCTTCTTATGTAAAAGTGCCTCTCAGATCTCATATAGTCTAAGGCTCCATCGCAGATAACTCGGCGTGTGATTTCACATCGAAATCTCTAGAAACCTTCCAGAACTCCGATTTCCGTATCATCTTTGGTGCTTTCAATGGGAACTGGGCGTACATAGTTTAGCCTCCAGGAGAATGTTACTGAGTTTGATCTACTCTACCTGGACCTCAGCCAACCACTCCAACCCAGCCCGCCGTTACACCCACAAGAGCTCAGTGGATTGCTTCACCAATAGACCTAGAACTGCTAAACCTCTTTACGCAAGATTGGATACCTATCGAAACTGCCTGCAAATATACGATGAATATAACACAAACCCACACATTATCAAGACTAAATTCAATGAATTACTTGAAAATATTTCAAGATGAAATAAAATAAACAATTTCTTTTGGATCTATTCAATACATTATTCATCCTTGATTCTAGTGAAAGGACCGCTGGTTGATTTGCAGATTTGCTGGAATTAATAAATATTAATGGGGTATTTTTACTGTTTGGAATAAAGGCTTATTATTGATTCGGTTTCTACATTTTGACTCTCCTAAAGCCGTCAGCTGTTTGCGCATTCAACATTTGGTGTTTTTATAACTGTTCATGAACAGTCCGAAAGTTTTTCTTCCCATTAATTGCTCTTAACTTTTGAGAACAACTTCATGATAATACAAAAAGGCTTCGGCCCAAAAAGAACTTATGATTTTTTCAAGGTTCTTGAGGCTGCCAGCACAAACTTTTTTCATAAAATTAAAAAGGGTTTTAATAGAGAAACATTTAGTGGTCATAAACAAACAATAAAATATAATTTCTACTTCTTAAAAATAATGCAAATATATTTATATCTAGAGCTAATGTTAAAACTCATGTTTCAGACACATAAATTCAAATGAAAAACATAGAAGTGTGCAACCCTAAATATATTTTTCAGAGAAAGATAAACCTAAATATTTCATCTACTCATCCTATCAGTTAACAAACCTACTAAAAACTTATAAGACCATTACCCTCAAAAATCAGTCGGAATATCAAAAATGATAACCAAATTCCTTTTCAGAATTAATAAAAAAAACCATTGATACAATCTTGAATAAATAATTCCACTTCAAATATGTCTCATTTGATCAATTGGAATACTTCGCATTCTATAAGATTACAAAAATAGCAATATTTAAAATCCAAATTTGTTCAAGTACAATGAAATAATAAAAATCATACTGAACCACTTTTTTGTAAATTAAAATTTTTGTACAATAATTATCTTACACAATGCAAAATATTCGTCTAAAAACACTTGATATTTCTCAAAGTATTTCTAATAAATTCTAATAAAAGTTCAATTTGAACTATATCATACAATTTACATTTACGAAAGAATTGCACCAATCTTTGGATCAAAGGCCAAGACTTTTATCTCATCAGAAATACATCCAAATATTAAATAATTCGTTTTATCTTCGAAAAGAGATAATATTTCAGAAAAATTAACTTTCAGTAGTGAGAGTGACAACATTTTAAATATACATATAATATATATTTCTGCAAACGTAAACAGAATATGAAAAGACCAGCTACATGCTTCATTGGTGGTGGTAAATATTCCTACAGATGTTGCAAGTTATCCAGCTTAAAAAAGGAATATTTAATCAATTACAAAAAAAAATTAAGGAATATTACATTCTAGAAGAACGTAATAAATACTCCAATTTGTGTAAGATTATAATATGAATTGGTAAAAATTTTTAATTCCGATGGGTAATAACCGAGAATAAAGTTTTTAGATTACCTTATTACAAAATTCGGCATAAAGTTGTGCTCATAATAAAATGTAAATAGAAGTGTCTCTTCAAATTTTCATTTGTAGAAATACACAGCCTTTCAGAATGTTAATGTAGGTCCAGTGAAACATTAATCACAACAGCTGTTTTTTGATAAGTACTTTTCAAAATAAATTCTCAATTCTTCAACTCAATCCTTCACAAGTATAAGGATTTTTCTTGATAAGCATATTCTATTATTTTTATCATTTACTAGCTCAGAATATGCATTTTGCTGGAAAAACTGTTCATTCATGTGAATGAGAAAATATCAAAATATTATTGCACATCTGCAGAATATTTCCTTTGCTAATCATGTGAGCTTTGTTGAAGACATGGAAACTAAATAACTTTAATTAAACTCCAAAACTCGTGTATAATTGCTCTACAACTAACCCTAACTCTTCTGCATACTGATATTAACCAATATCGTCCAGATTGGTTTTTTAACATTTCAGGAGGATGTTCAAGTTATACAAAAACAATTCACTCTGGACAGCATGATAATATAAAACTCACCAGTAAATTCAGAGAAACTACAATTTTTCACACTATCAACTAATTTTATGAAAATATAAAAAATAATTTTCAAATACGTTTCCCATGATATTTATTCTACATACTGATCTATTTCAATGATTTTCGAAGATTTTTTAGTCAAATAATGGGTAATATGTATATATAGAAAAAGTTCACATTTTTTTTAAGAAAAACAGCAAAAATCATACTACTACTATTATATCATGATGGATATTTCCACACGAATCCCATGTTGACGACTTTTGAATCTTCCAATAAATTCATTATGTGAACAATTATCACAATATTATTGCAGCCAACTGATTGAATTAAATATATTATTTAAATATGAAGCTATCTCTATATCTATGTTATATAATTAGTAATTGTATATGAAGTAAATAACTTCATCTGAATTATCAGTGACTATAAAAAAGTTCACCTTGTTCCTTTAAAGTCTTAAGCATAAAACAAATAATAAATATCAGGAAAAATAAAATATTTTTGATACAAAGTCAAATTTTGTTACTCCTTTATATAGTGACTAAATAATCTTCTCAAACTTTTCTTCACACCCATCCAATTTTGGATATTATATAAAACAATGAAAAATCATTTGTACCGCTGTGGATTGAAATCATGAATTTGAAATGCACTATTGATGATCTATGTCAAATGTGATGGCGTTATAATTCACAAAATCCTTCTGACACTCGTCACTTGCCCAATAATTCTTTAACAACTTAGTGTTCCTTATAATTTCAGTTTCTGCGATTGATTGATTCGCCTGTCGCAGTTGTCTCTTTGTAACCATCAATGCCTAAAAAATATTAATTATTAGATCATATCATTCTTTTTCTTAGATCTTTTTGTTAAATTATATTGGGTACTAGGAAATGACTACGAAAAACTTTAATGCTTAAACTCATTATTTTATCAAATATAATAAATAATGAAAAGAGCTTGAATAATAAATGAATGTCAGATTCACAACTCATAATAATTATACAGGTCTGGAAAACGTAGTCGGAAACACTGCGGTTTACGTGTATTATTCGACTTCACCTCTAGTCCAGTGGAACAGTGGAAGAATCGAAAGCTCAGTGCGATTTTATATCGAATGAGCGGCTGGTCTAGTTTAATGGCAGTTTCGATCGTAGTGGGGATGCCTGGATCTCTGCTACTCTGTTGCTTTTAGCGAATCGAAGATAAAATCCAAGTCAGTCGCAATCCGAGCTTGGATGCGATGACACCATACTGTTTGAAAATAAATTAGATTCCGCATGAATAAAAATGTTTACTGTTCAAGAGAAAATTCAAATAATAAAATGGTATTTCGGTGGTCAAACAATTTCGGAGATAATAAATTCGTTTATTGTTGCCTTTGAAGATAGGCTATTTGTAAAATAGTAAATAAATTCGAGCAATGTGGGTGCTTACGAACATGCCGTCATTGCAGGATTGATAAACCACCAAAGACAATCAGTGAGACTCAAGAGGCAAAAGAAATAAATGTGTGTGCAGCTGTTGAGACCAGTTCACCTTGTAGTAGTAGGAAAATTGCTGAACAGGTCGATTTGGGCTTTAGAACTGTTCGGAATATTTTGAAGAGAAATGGTTACAGATGTTATAAGGTGCAAACCTCTCAAGAAATTTTTCCAGAAGATCATTTCAAAAGAATGGAATTTTGCGAAAGGATCATGGAAAAAGGGAATGAGAGTAGTTCATTTCTGAGCAATATCTTATTCACGGATGAGTCATCGTTTTCCTTGCATAGAAAACATAACCCATCCGTAGTAAGATATTGGTCTAGGAAAAATAAGCACCTGAATATTCCTGTGCGTACCCAGTATCCTGAAAAACTTAATGTTTGGACAGGAATGCTAGGGAATTACATGATAGGACCATTCTTCATCGATGGCAATCTAAATGCTGCAAAATAGCTGGAGCTTTTACAGAATCAGATTATTCCGACAGTTAGACAGCTTCCTATTAACTTTGATGATGTCTGGTTTCAACAGGATGGCTGCCCGAGTCATAATGCAAGAATTGTCACTTAATATCTGAGCACAACTTTTTCTGACCATCTCATTACAACAAACGGAACAAATGGCCGCCCAGATCTCCAGATTTATCTCCCAATGATTTCTTTCTTTGGGGATATCTGAAAAATATGGTGTATGGGCAAGAAATTGAAAGAGCGACAAATATTACTGAATTAAGGTACAAAATAATCCAACTTTGTGCCAAAATAGTAAGTACGCCAGATCTTCTTAGAGATATAGAGATTATCTGTTTATAATAGATTTGGCTACTGTTTAGCACAACAAGGTGGATTATTTGAACATCTAATTTGAATTTTTTGTTTTTTCAATTTCTTATTACGTAGAATGTTTATTGTTTTTCGTTAATTTCTTTTTATTTTCAAACCAGTTATGGTGAAAAAGACCTGAGCACTAATTTTCACAGGAAATTATTTGTGTCATTTATTGAGGCAAATTAATTCCTCCGATAAGAGTGGAATAAAATTGTATTCATTTTCAACGGACATGACCCCCCCATTGCGTCGCGCTTCGGGAGTGTTACTGATTCTAATTTGTGATTTTGATTCTTAGATCCCGACTACAAACTGCCATTAAACTAGACCAGCCGCTCATTCGATATAAAATCGCACTGAGCTTTCGATTCTTCCACTGTTCCACTGGACTAGAAGTGAAGTCGAATAATACACGTAATCGCTATGTTTCCGACTACGTTTCCCAGACCTGTATGTAGAGAGAGTATTAATAATTTTCTACTTACAGGTTTTGATAAATTAGAGATATGTGATAATAAATCTCTGAACTCGGAGTCAAAGTTTTCAGGCCAGAATAACTTGGTGACCAAACCTCTTCTTTGGGCCTCATCTGCATTCATTCTGTGTGAAGTATATAATAATTCAGCAGCCTGTAGAAAACAAATAAGTTAGCAGAAAATCAAAACACTACTGTAAAAGTTGATAAGTTCCCAGATAGCTGGAAATTTCTATTAGAGTAGAGATTTAGTTGCTGTATTAAAAGTACCATGTGCTGGTTTATCCTGACAAAAACAACTTGTGATGAAAAACATGAGCAACAGATTCCTTTAAAAAAAACTCAGTGCGAGAGGTTATTAAATAAGGTCTATGGCAAGGGTTCCCTATCTTGTGCAAATGTTTTCCATACACTTAGACGAGTTTTTTAAAGTTAGGAAAGCCACCCAGGAAATGTCCAGACTGCTTTTATGAAGATCATTCGCAAATCTGTGAATTCGATCAAAACTTGGAATTCTAGACAAAAGTGTTCACAATGAAGTGCGAACGCTACCAAGAGCCGCTTCAAATATATGTGACAACACTGCAAATTGTGGCGAATTGTAGTTCGAATGTAACGGCTGTTGCTGAACTCGCTGTAGTTTAAAAATTTGAAGAAAATGTTTTCTTCTAGAAATTGATTGTTCTGAAATTATCGACAATTCTAAATATATACAGACATATGGAATAAATATTAACCCAAAAGAATTTTTTTATTTGCAAGTTTGATGTTTGTAAACAGAAGTAACCTAAAACTAGCATAATGCGAACTTATGAACCCGTTCTCGATATACAGGTGTTCCTAAATTGAACGTACAAACGAAAAGGGGAGATTCTTTGAGTGAGTTGAAGAAAAAAGTTCCATAAACATGGGGTCGCAAACGTTTCGTTTCCGAGATACAAAGTGTTGAAGTTTGAATTTTTTTCAAGTTTTTTTCTCATACTATCTACACTTTACAAAATATTCAACTGGCACAGATATCAGATTTGAAAGTTCCCACCACGTGACACGGCAATTTCGATAGCAGATCTACAGGGTGATATTTTTTCTGGAACACTGTCACCTGTTTTTCTCCAGAACTTTAGGCGAGAAACTGTTATTTTGAGAAAATATAAGAGGAAACTGTGTTGTTATACTGAATTTTTAGATCTCTTGTAGTTTTGTCGTATCTGCCAGCGATTTGGAGGAAAAAAATGTTAAACGATTCAAACTTCAACACTCTGTATCTCAAAAACGAAACGTTCGTGACCCCATGTTTATGAAACTATTTTTCTTAAACTTACTAAACGAATCTCCCCTTTCCATTTGTACGTTATATTTAGGAATGTCAGACATTGTGATCCCCTAAATGTTTATTTTTAATATTCAACACCTACGATTTTGAAATAATTTTTCAAAAGAAAAATCGATTAATCTAATATTCATAAGCCTGAACAACAGACTAAAATGTCTCTAAACGTCGCTGTTGAATAAATTGTACAATATTTGGTTCCTTGTGACTAATACACCCTTCACAATATTTCAATATACCAATTTTCAGCTCAAAATTAGTCTTCCACAACCATCTAATAGGATATTGTTGTGGATCAACCTGTACTGGAGGGGAACATTTCGTTGTCATATCTCTCTATTTCCGTATAATGAGTTCAGTACAACACTAAAAACAGGACTTATAACATTATTGTTCTTGGTTATATTTTTCATTTTGGGGTAGTCGATCTTATTAAATTTCGACACAAGTCAATCGTCAATATAATATGCATTTGGGCTGAACTTTTCCTGAAATTACGCCAACTAAGCCTGGCAACTTATCAGCAAACATAATAACATGAACATTTAAGACTTACCAAACCATGATTAGATTGGAATGGTATCGAAAGGAAAAATCCCGCCTCTGGAGGACATCCGACCTTAGCATATGGTGTACAAAAATTGGCAGTATCTGTGGCAACTATCATATCGAACAAGGGCAACATTGTAACACCAAGTCCTACACAATCACCCTTTATTCCTGCCACTATAACCTTCGAGAAATTCAATAGGCACTTAAGTAAATCCCTGTTGAAAGAAAAAAAAAACATGTCAATAAAAATTCAATACAAATAGTCGGGGTGAACCATAGATTCTTGGAGCAAAAAAAAACCTTTTTTCTATACCATATTTAGAAATTTGGCTCAGTTCAAAAAAATGCAGTGTTAAAATTTCATTTAAAAAATTGTTTTTCACATATATTTCCGTAGTGAATAATCAAATGAATTCTAGTTTTGTAGGAGTTCTTGAATAACTGGGACAGACTACTAACATTAAACACACTTTCTCTATCCTAGAAGGTCTTCAAGTTAATACACAAGTCATAAAACCATCAAAAGTTACTATGAAATAGTCAGGTACGAAACACCTTATAGCATTTTCTTTATGCTTGAACATTTTAGAATAAAATTTTATTCTACATTCAAATATTATCCTCAATTTACATTACTGAAATGCACCCTTTTCCAGATATTCGAAATTGAATGATTTGAAATTTGGAAAAAAGCCAAAATAATTGCATGTTGCCATAGCTTTCCTTTTTAAATTATAATCATTGAGAATTTTATTACTGAAAGTGGTCAAGTTTCTTATTGATTGTGAATTAAATGTAATTATTTCTTTCATGATTATACTTTGGACCCTTCAACAGGAACAGGGTGCATAAACATGTTCCAACAATTTTATGCAATACCGTTAAGCAAACGTTGAATGTTTTGTGTAATCTTGGAAAGAATATAGTGAAAAGAGTATATTTTTGCTTCAAGAATCAGTAGTTATAATTAATTATTAACCTAATGACTAAATATTAGAAATATTGACATTCAGGTAGGCCGAGTAAAATCAGAACTAAGTTGATAAGAGCTGTTTCACTCATTTTCTAGTTGTGGAATATACTTTGATTTGAATTGAATGAGATAATCATTCAAGAAGTCTTACTTTGCATTGACTCCTTATAATTAGTTTCTGAAGTAGAAATATCATAATTTTGGTTCATGAAAACCATATTTTCTGAAGAGTTAGATACACACAATTTAGGTCCCAGATTTTTTTAACACATAAAGAACTCTTATGTATATTTAAGAAGGTCTTCGAATCATGATAATTCAATAATTGAAAATTTAAAAAAATAAGCAGTTTTCAGGTAATATTTAGGAGTAGTAACTCGGTGTAACTAGAAATGAAGCGGTCACTCTCAAGGTCGAATCTTAGATCAATAATTCTTGAATGAACTGCACTAAAACACTTACCGCACAGCATGGCTGTATTCTGCAATTTTCCTGTTTCTTGCGGTAGAATCAGACTCCACTAATTCCTTATAATTGATTCCCAAACAAAAACTGCTACCTTGAGAATTTATTGAAACGACACTGCAATTTCTGGTTCGTTCTAATTCTTTGAGCGTCACGACCAAATCTCTCATTAACTGAAAAATATAAATAATATTGATCTGGCATAAATTCTGACTGATTAGCCTTGCAACTCTAAGGCTAAGATGGTATTGCATCTATAACTTTTCGTAGAAAACCCATATAGAAGATTCAAAGATCATTGTAATATATATTTATCAATTACTCATAGAAACAATGCCTTCTGATCATTTGGGCAGGATTGCATTCACCATGTTAGCTTACTCGAGAAGGTATTTTTTTATACTAATTGGCTATTGTTCTAATTCAAATTGTGCATATAATATTCAAGGACAATTACCAAAGGTATCCAAGGCTCTTTTTGTGTTTTAATTACAAAAGTTCTCAAAATATTTGTCTGGACGAAATAATGCTGAAAGTTTGGTGTTGGCAATCATGACTTTTTCAGGTTATGTTCAAATGTACTGCATATACTTATAAGAACAAAACTGTGAATGTAATGAAAATTTTGATGCCACCATAGCAGGTTTTGACACCTTCGAATATGTAGGATAGTCTAAACTGCGTATGCGCAAACGAGCCTACCCTACGAATGCGTAATGTGTTTCGAAACTAGAACAGCTCGTTTCAAAATTTGGAAAGGATTTGTATCGAAATGCACAGGTGTAAATTATGCTTGAGGCACTGTTAACAATATTACAAAAATACGCATACACTACCATCATAAGGTTATTCCTCGAAAGAATTATATTATTTGCCAAGTTCACCTGATAAATGCGCTCCAATTTCAAAAAGCAGTCATCTAGACCTTTCAGTTTTGCGCATGCGCAGTAGTGATTGTCCTACGAATTTATTCCGTTATCAATTTTCACTACGTTTGAAATGACATACACAATATGTCTAATATATATATTATGAAGTTCTGAAAAGAGGTCAAGAGGTTTTGCACGCTTGTTCTCAAGTCTTTTCTAGGGCTCTGAAATAGGCAAAGTGATACAGAAAAAACGTAGAAAAGCACTGACTTGAGTAATAAAAAAAAAATAACATTCAATCTATTTCCATCTGAAGTGTACAATTTATCAATTCCAGCAATATACGACAAAATTAAGAAAGCACTGAGGTAAGATCCGATGGCTTTGGCGCTCTTGATAAACTACTTACGAGTAATTATTCAAACTTTAAATAATTACAACTCTGAAATATTCTATCAGAGACCATAAACGTCGGCTAAGCACTTTGACTTGAAACACTCTGTTTAATGTGCTCTAAAAATTTGTATCTTAAACTAGCTGACCCGACAGACTTCGTCCTGTCAAAAAGATTTGTAATGTGGCAGTTTTTGTGCCTACATATTTCAAAAAATTCTCCTAAACAGAACCGTCACCCTGGTGATAGGGCGTTGTGAATAAGAAATAATTAAATAAAACATATATAAGAATTTAAAAGTAAGTAATCGCTTTATTGTTAATCATGTGAATCATAATTATTATTATTATCATTGTAGTGCTTTGTGGTATACGATGTTTTTTGTTTGATTACCTGGCGCATAGATAAACAAATCTGGTGGTTTTCCAACACGGGAACAGGCAACATACAATTGCCCATGTGAGAAACATGAGTTTTCTAGATTAATACCACAAACACTTAATGATTGCCCCTGGGACTTGTTTATAGTCATAGCAAAACCAAGCCGCACTGGAAACTGTAGTCGTTTAAACTCAAATGGCACATCAGTCGGAATCATTGGGATGCACGGTATGAGAACATCTTCTCCTTTATACTTTCCTTTGAGTATAGTTGCTTCTATCACATTGTTTAGTAATTTTTTTATCGCTAACCGTGTACCGTTGCAAAGACGCGGTTGGTTGATATTTCGCAACATTATAACCACTGATCCATCCTTTAATTGAAGATTGTGAGGTGGCAATCCTGGCAAATCCAGCGAGTTTAAGATTTCCGGTGGATAGTTGACTACATCATCTTGATTAGTAGCCGAATCAACTGATTTATATATCCTCAATTCGCCTGTAATTTGTTCTTGAATTTTGAAATTCAATTTATTTACATCTATGTTTTTTGCAGCCAGTATAGCTCGTTCGCTCAACCAATCATGGTTTCTGTAATTTTGAGAAACATCTGGAAACACCTTCTGAATAAGTTCATCTTTTGATCGAGTTAACTGACAAAAACTTTGAGGAAAGTTAATGCAGCCAGTCAACATGTCTATAAGAAATTTGCCATTACCAATGTCAATGAGTTGTTTAGAGAATATGTTTCCAGATTGGTCATTTTGCAACTCGACACGCATATTCTTGCTTAAATGAAGTACTTTGACATGTTTCCACAAATTGGAGGACTTTAGACATGCATTGAGTTCATCAGCTGGCGTTGATCGTGGAATCACTGGCAATGTTTGACGAAAATCTCCTGCTAATAAAATCATTGCACCACCAAATCGGTTATTATTGCTCCGTAGATCTGTCTAAAGCCTCCAAAGAATTTTTATGTGCCATCGTGCATTCATCCCAAACAATCAATTTACATTGCTGCAAAACCTTTGCCATTGCAGAGTTCTTCGAAACGTTGCAGGTTGGAGTTTCATTGCTTTGCATATTTAATGGCAATTTTAGTTGACTACGTTTTAGTTACAAATCATTTGTATGGGAAAAAGAAAAGGGCTATTTTTAGGGTTTTTCCAGCAATAATTCTAATTTTCTCGCCGTAAAAACCATCCTTGAACTTCAACGAATATTTTAAAAAAAGATTTGGCCAAATTGGTCCAGGTGTTGTTGAGTTATGCGCTTACCAACACATTTTGCGATTCATTTTTATATTATAGATAAACTGACAAAAACATCATAAATTTTTTTTCAAGCGTAAGCCATTAAAGACAAAATACTGAATCATCAGTACTCTAGGGTATATACATAAAATTCATTTTCAAGCACAAATGGAATTTTCGAATCAGTGTACAATGAAATATATTTATAAATATGTAAGACTAACCTGTAAATTCAGATAATTCTCTCCTCCAAAATATGTAAGATTAATCATATAATGTTTGTTCATTTTTATAACTGTGAATGCCTTCGATGGATCAGTTTTTAGGGGGCCTTTCACAGTACCTGTTTCTCCTTTGACAAATATTTCTGTAGGTTTTAATGGTTCCCCATTGGCTACCACAGTGTCATCTTGCTTCATTTTTTTCTTGGGCAATTCATCTGATGGTAAGGCTGGTCTCTTTTTATTATCTTTGCTCTTGACCTCCTGATTCTTTTCAGCGCCTACAGTGTCCGTTAGTTCATCACATTTTTCCACAGGTAGGTTCTTATTTTTAATTTGTCTTTCTTTGTCCTATAAAGAAATATATTGTATAATTAGATTGAATTTTACCCTAATTTTTTTCAATAGATATCTCATTTTCCAATACATTCCTTAGAAAAAAGTAGTTTATTCGATGAGTTAATACTCTGATCCTAAGTATACTTGAATGTCGCAATACACCAAATGAATTGGAAGTGAAAGAAAATTTTTAAACAACCCTTCAATTCAATGCGCTAAAGACTTCACTGAGTTCAAGAATCGCATCACCCAATTCATATGACTCAAAAACCCATAAAAGAAAGTGCTAATCTCCTCCAGAATAACGCATATTCAGATATCAAGCGTCTCTTGATACAATATGGAAATGAGGAGGGTAGACTGCACAACCCATCTACAGCCCACATTAACCACCTGTTACTACCACATGGAACAAACCCTCCAAAATAAAAAAGTTAATACTGGCGACGAGGAAGAGGACTTCATGTCAACATGGCTGAACGAGATGCCCAAGGAATTCTTTGATAGCTGCATCAAAAAGCTTCAAGGAAGGTGGATGAAGTGCGTAAATAGAAAAATGTAATTTTTTTTAATAGTAAATAAACAAGTCCTACCGTTTGTGTCAAACGTATTTAAACCACCCTAATACATTATTGGTTGCAATTAATCCATGTTTCAGAAATGAAAACACGGTTAAATGCAGTTAACAAAACCTTCTTTTTCAAAAAGTATCAGTCACAGGAAAACACACTATAATATCTTATTATTTATTAATATTAGGCGATCAATTTCGGAACATTCCATCATCAGGCCAGCTGAAAGTACATGATTTTACAATATTTTAATTTGTTATGATTATTTTATGTATTCGAAGTAGAATATTTAGGGTTAGGTTAAGAGTATGCAACTTACTGTCGTATAGAAGTCAAAATGGATAGAAATGTGTTTCATTAAATATCATTATTATTTTTCTACTTTTATTGAGTTTCTTCAACAAAATCGCATTATTTATTTTACTTATTTCTTTCAGCAACGTGGTGTCAGTTTGGAATATAGTTATAGAAATAACATTGACATAATATGTTTTGTTTTCCATGTCGAGTTGTTTTATGGGTAGGAAATTAAATTTGAATTTGTTGTTATTATTATCTATCTATATGTTAAAAATGTTATTTCCGTTAATTTCGATGCTATCATTTAACATCAATGGGTTATTGTCCTTATTTTTCAGGATTTCAATCTGTTCAAGTATAGTTAGTTTAAAATAATTAATTTCTCTGTGTAGTATCCTCAGATTATTGTATTTGATTTCGTGTTTAACATTTTCCAGATGTAAACCTAAGGCCGAATGAGGTCTTTTTCTTTTATGTTCTGTAAATCTTTTTTCTATACTACGTGTAGTCATCATACCTATATAAATAAAATAATGGACAATTTGTGCATGTTATCTCGTATATGCCACTTTGTTGTTCTAGTTTTAATCTTGTTCTGTTGTTCACTATTATAATATATTCTCTAACGTTCTGTATCTTCTATTAGTAAGCATATAATTATATTTTCTTATTGTTGTGTCTTATTCTTCATGAAACTCCTTATAATAAAGTGTGGATATGAAAATTTTTTTGTTATTATATGAGGGTATATTCTATTGATAACTTTTTTTCTCTTTATTGAAATTAGAATTTCGTTCATGAATTGTATTGAGTATTGGTTGTTAAGTCCTATTTGATAAATAATGCTTTGTTTTTTTTGTAGTTTTCCTGTGTCAGTGGTATATTTAACAGTCTGTGAAATAGAAATCTGAAAGCTGCCCTTATTTGGGGTGCATGGTATGAGCCATATGCCAAAAGAGAAAATATTATTATCGTTTAATGTTATCTTTAAGTCAAGGAAATTTATAGAATTAAATATGGATCTCTCCAAGGTGAATTTTATTTTGAATTTAGAGTTAAATTGTTGGAAAAATATTTCAAGTTTTATGTCTGTTCCCGACCATATACAGAAAATGTCGTCAACATATCTTCTCCATATGACTATGTGTTCACTGAGTGGTAAGAGCATTATTTATTTCTCTATGTGGTCTACATATATGTTCGCTTTTAATCTGCAAGATGGTGTACCCATTGGTGATTCCATGTAATAAATATCTTCGTCAAATGTGAAAAAGTTCTGTTCGGATGTTAAATGGCAAAGTTTCATTATATTCTCTATATCTGTATTATCTAAATTTAAATTATTTTCTATGTTATAATGTTTTAATTGTTCCCCAATCAAAGTGAGAGTATCTTCAATGGGAATATTAGTATAAAGGTCAACTATGTCGTATGATAAAATCTTATATGTCTTATCAGGTTCTAGATTAAGCGCTTGTATGTTTCTCACTAGTTATAACGAATTTTTAATAGTAAAATCTGATTTATATTTAAGTTTTTAGTTGAAAAAGTTGCTAATGAATCTTAAGATTCTTTAAGTATCTATAAATCCTTCAGAACAGTAATTTTGGGAATTTTTTCATTAAATCATAGTACTGTTAGCTATTACCAGATACTGAGAAATTACCTACCTTTTCTGAATTCACATCTCCAGTTTTATCTTGAGGTAAACCATCGGTACTTGAAAATGAACTGCTCGAATGCCTCCTTATAATTCTTGATGATTCACAAAGAGTGAAAGCGGCAGGTGACGGGGGTGGACTGTGAGTAGAGCTCTTCATAGAGTCTTTCGACATTTTTCTGGAGTAAGTGGCAGGTTCCTTCATTTCTTTCTTGACTGACGAGGTCCCTTCTCTCTTCCGTAAAGATTTTGGTGATGCAGCAACGACACCAGGTGCTTGAGAGGAATCAGATTTTGTTTCCAGTGTTCTATTCAAGGGTTCTTTTGAGTTCAGTATTTTTTCTGTTGGTGTTGAAGCCCCTATCCTACCACTAACTCTTCTTTTCTGATCATCAGAACTGTTTATTTCATTGAGCATGTTCACAGCACCTTCATCCATTAGTAATTTATCGATCTCGCTCAACCTTTTTGTGTTTTTCTGCAACAGAAATATCAAGATTAAGATTGTTGCCATTTTTTTTATCAATGCTAAGAACAATGATCTTCCTCTAATCATTGATTAATTGAGCAACAAACTGATTATAGAACAACAATGTCAGATATTGAATGTGATAGACCAAATGATCCTGAAAAACTTCCGACAACGTTGCAGTTTCTAAAATTTGAAAAATCAAAATATTCATAGAAATGATTAAAATAACGTAGCCTCCTTGAATTAGTAAGCTGCGAACAATCACAAAGGTCGATGGATTGATTTGTGAATAATTGTCTAAGTGGTGCGTTCGACCTGTAAACTCTGGAGTGGAGAGAGTAGAACCAGAACTTTTTCCGTAAACCGGGAGGAGTGGATGGAACTCAAAGGTTTTTTTTTCCTTCTCTTTAATGTGCCAACAACTGGGTTATGTGCACAGTCTCTACGTAGTATTATTAATTCTGTTTTTTGGCGTTGGACGAACACAACAACCATGACTTCAGGGGGACTCGAACCCCCCACCTACGGAACTCCAGTCGACTCTCTAGCCGACTGGACCACCGAGGCGGTCGAACGCAAAGTTCTGTTTAAAGTTTGAACAAACGAATGACATTTCACAAATGTCAATCTTGGAAATTTTTCTGTGGTTTAGAAAAATCAGCTTTCATCAGACATGTGCTGGTTATAATGATTTGCTTCGATTACTTCGAGTAATAAAGTTATATTCAAAGACAACTTAGTTATATCTATCTTTATCTCAGGAAGATTTTCATATAGTTATTTAAATCATAGAATATAAAATACCAGGAAGGAGCATACCGGGTTCTCTCTTTGAAAATCTTGTGAATGGAAACGGCCATCTTAGGGAACCAGGTGTGACTCATCTGTTAGTTATTCTCTGTCATTGGCGTAGTATCTAACGTCAATGTTCTCTGTCAACATTCCTGATAAATAACCTAACATTTGTTGTCAAAGTTTGGAAAGAAGTGAATTCAAAATGGTTAGTTGTGTATCTTGTTATATCATTCATTAATCATCACCATCAATATTTATTTATCCCTTCCTTTTTCTGATCAAATAATTTTTTTTTATTTTAACTGAATTCTAATGATTCCATTGATGAAAATAAAGTATATGCTTCCGCAAAAAATATCATTCTTATAATATTTTACCTACTGGTAGAAGTGAATCTTTTTTCAAAAATGTAATAAGCACATACAAAACCTGTTGACAGGCATTGCTACTGGTTTTATTTTTTTAAAGTTCAAAGCATTCTTCTGCATGCTAATAAATATATGCCAAAAAATTGGAAATTAATTTGGTAATTGAAGTATTGTGCACTACTTTCTGTAACAATAAATTACCTTAAGGTTTATGGAGCCCAAAAATGGAAATTTCATTAAAAATAACAAGGTATGAACTATCATTTGTTCATTTCAAAAATTAAGTACAAGTTTTACTGATCGCCCTTCCATACTTCTTGTATACAAGTTTTATTCTAATGCATATTATTGATTTTTGATCAGAATAAACGACTTCAAAATCGCGTTCTTTTATATGAAACTGTTTTTTTGAACTGAATCAAGTCTTTATATCAACCCATCCTCATATACCTTTTCCATTAAAATGCAGTTTCTACGTACTACGCCACTGCTTACAGAAACAGAAGTCGACCATATGCGGGAACCATCCCGGTCCCCAACTTCAAATCTTATGCTCCTTCCTGTGGTTCTTTATTCTGAGATTTAAATATTAGTTACAAATAGTAATGGATATCCGTCGACAGTTCATAGTACCTAATATTAGTGCCCGACAAATGTACTAATCAATTATTAAAATGACAAAAACCAAGAAAAGTATAAATAATCATACAATTATTTTCGATAACCTCACATTTAACCGAAGATTAGTGTCAAAGAATCTATTACATATCTATGACAATTTACTTCTACTGCATTTTATTTCTATATTTCTCTATGTTCCACAGAACCTCTCTTTTCAAGCACCACCTCCGGGGCTGGGGCTCACGGAGTTGATTCCAAAAGCTCCGCTCTGTCCTGAACGAACGACAAATGTTTACACCATTTACTCTGGACCTGTCAGTCCGAACGGCTCGAAACAAGTGTGCACGGAGTCGAGAAGCTGAACCCACCTAAGTTGACTATCTAGTGTTTTCAGTTTGTTGTGATATATAAAATTACATGATTTTCACATGTCAGAAGAAATTGACATTTAAGATGTCTAAAAAAAATCATCATAGTCATGTTCAAGTTGATTCCTAGTTTTATGAAGTGATTTTAGGGACAAGTAATATTTCAACACGCTTTTGTTGGTACAATTGATTTTGAACCACAATCAGACTTATCTGAAAATTCAATGTAACAATCTTGACAAAATCTATTGAGTTTGAAGGGCTTTATTCAAGTTCTGTGTAGCGGCACTCCGTCACTGGCAGGGGAGAGTGCAGGGATCTCTTGGCGGCACTCTATATAGCCACGCATAGCTTAATTCACAGCGATTCAGTGGCCTAGAGGTTGGCGCTCAAGTTTCATACTGACTAGGTACTAGGTGCCCGGGTTCAACTCCCGGCGGCTCCCTCAAACTTCTAACATCCCCTGCGTCTATGGCATGGCGCACACAAGCCATACTGATGAGTCCAAATGTGTGCGCCAGGGACGAAACGCATAAATAGGGATAACTTTCGATCCTAAATCTGTTTCAATTAATTGAATTCAATAAATTGTTCAACATACCTTTGGACTTTTAGCAGAAACAATCTTCACGGAAGATATCAAAATTTTAGCTTGTGGTTTTTCAGGCGTTTTGACAACAGTTTTCTTAGGTACTTCGACTTTATCTGGTTTCTTAATGGGCAGCTTTTCTGAAATTGCTTTTTTTTCCTTATCTTCTTGGATGGTTTTTGTAACCTTTTTCTCGCCAGCCGGTTTTTCTTTTTCTGGGAGTTTTTTCTCAGCAACTTTTGCAGGTGTACCCTTTTGATTAACTGGCAATTTCGAAGGGGTAGATGTCTGAAAAAGAAAATGGAATATTGACATATGTTAAGAGTAGATTTTCAGCTTTCTTTTCGTTAACTACTTATACATTCAATTTACAGGTGGCTGTAAGTTGATTTAGGTTTATTCATTTTCATTTATCCATTAATTAATTACTGACGACTTGAAAACTGATGCTATAATATGTACAGTTTTATTAGAATAAAAGTCTAGAAAGAATAAACATGTAAGACTAAGCAAGAGGCTTTATACTCATACTTCATGTTCATATTTATGTAGTCACTCAGTTAGCCATGCCATGTTTTTTGCATTGGTGTCCTGGTTTTACCACATTTCTTTGGAAATATCTGCACTAGAAACTGAATAGTTTTTGGTTAAAAAAATAATATCTGAAGACGACATACTCAGTATCAAAAAAAGGCCATTTCGTGTGCTCATGTTTTGGAGTTTACAATTTATAATATTGTACTTATTCAAGATTTGTGAAGCGATAGTAATGCTATTAAAAGTTTCATTATGGATACATGTTTTTCCAAACAGAAGAATTCTTAATTAATAAATTAATAAAAAAAAGAAGTGAAAATTCATATTGGTACAACTTCGATCCCCAAAAGGTTTATCATCATATAAAACGATTTTCACCTTAGCACTTGCTTCGATCTTGTTGAGAATCTTTGACTGACTTCTCACCGAAGGCATTGCCTCATCAGGATCCCAGATGACTTTTCTCTTGATGACTCTAGAGCTCTTGGTAATATACACATCTGGAGGAGTAGGCATAACGCAATCTATTTTCGGATCAGGTTGGCTGGAAGGACTGGGAACGATCAAAACCTTTTTAGCTGGCTCTGGTGTAGCCACGTCATTAGATTTACGTTTTCTTGTGTATGTTTTCAAAACCATGGCTGGTTTGAGTTGGGGCTCAACTTCAACTACAGTTCCTGCAAAGAAAATATAATTTTCAATGACATAATATGTTAAATTGTTATTGTAGCAGAAATTATGGAAGACATGGGCAGTATAGTCACAAATTTTTAACCATTTTATGTAAGGCAAATCTGTAATATCATAAAAATATTTTCTGTAATTTAACGATATCTAATTTAGATTTTCTAACTGGTGTCTAAAAGTCAATATGAAACATGCCGAAGAATATTCAGTTACATAGTGGTAGAATTAAAATATTTACATAACTTTGCAAGTGACGGGATTGAATTATAAATAATTAGAAAAATAACCTTCAAATGTGGAATGAACTTGGTCAATCCTAATTTTATGGCCATTTGCATTTACGTTTAGAATGCTGATCAAGGCTTGCAACGAGGGATATTTCAAGGCATACTCAATGATTAAAGAATTCAATCAATGTTGTGTGAAACAGTGCAAATAGTCATTAGTTACAGTATCTGAGATCAAGTTATTTCTAAACTTACAATATAAATACTAAAATTACGAAATTTTGCAATAAATTCTGTAACAATTCAAAAATTTTTCATGTATTCAGACAGTAAATTTTTTTTCATCATTGAATAACCCTAGAAAGAGCAAAATGTCAGGCACCAGTTAGTTTTCATAAAATAATCACAAAAAAAAAACAATTATCGAATGGCAAAAAATTAAGTTTATATTTGAGGTCATTACTTCTACTGCATCTAATTTTTTCATCATGATTATATTTCGAGACTGTTCCATCATTTATTCAGACCTTATTAAAATAAGGTACAAATTTCCAGTTTTACACAAATATACTGTGTTGAATATTAATTGATGCCAAGACCATACATCAATTTTTCTAAAAACTAGCAGAACAGCATATCAACGTTTTGCCTAAAAGTCTGTAATTTTCGAACATTGAGCCGAAAATGTTATCAATTGATTAGGTTCCACCTCCTGAAGAAGAATTCACGATCAAACTTGAGTATATTCGGCCTGCCGGCAGTATTACTCTCCATCATGGCATCTGGAGCCAGTAAAAATATCAAAATATTATTGATCAAAATGAAGAATTGAGAAACTAACCTCCCAGCAACTGTTGGAGCGTTGAAAATTCTAAATACATTATTTGAGCTTGACTATAGTCTTCTTTAGTCATTAGAAAGAATTGAACCTGCGGTACACATTGTGTGTGGTTTGAATCATATATTTGCATATCATCCAAAAAAAACTTTAATTTGAATTGTTGTGCATTTCTCAGTAGATAAAAGATTAACACCATTCTATTACATAAGTATTTTCAAACACTTTACAATAATTCGAGATTGTGATCAATGTTGAACCCAACAGTGTAAACAATACATATACATTTTATGAACCACACAGCTTTTTTCAAAGAAAACAAAGTGTGCAGTGGATACTTCAGAGCAATCAGAACTTGACTAAATTTTCAAACACACCTCTCTGAAGTTAATTTTTATGGGTGTTTTCTCAGTTATTAAGAAGTTCCACGAACCTATCATTTTCAGATAGAACATTAAAATAAATAAAACTTTTTTCTGATTTTGGAAACAAAATTTTTGAAAAACACTGTTTCTAAAGGAACTGAACAACATTGTTCTAATATTCATTGTGGGAAATTTGAGTAAGCTACTTCAGAGAAAAGGTATTTTATAATAATATAAACCGTTAAAAATCTGCTAATAAGCGTAAATAACCTATTGATATTTGCAAAATATATCCCTAGTAAATAACAACAAAACTTTAGAAAAGACAAAATTTTCCAGACTCAGGAAATCTACATTATATACTGTCAGACCAATTATGAACTTTTTACCTGAACTTCTCCCTTTAGCATTGGAAGATTTTTCATTATCTCCTGCAGATTTTCTTGTTTCAGCGCTTTTATTAGAAGTCTTCAAGACCGAGGTGGTTTCTATGTCAAATATGTTATCCTTCAATGGATCTTCATTTTTCTTCAGTGATTCTTTTACTTTTGTAACAGTACTTACAACTTTTCCTTTAGCTGTAACATCTCTCGCCTTGTCTTTCGAAACATCAGATAACCTAGATTCTCGACTTTTAAAGAATTTTTTTTCCTTCACTTGGGTAGTTTTTGAATCCGGATTTTTCTGTTCTGTCTCAGATATTTCCTTTTCAATTGCTTTTATTTCTGAGGTATTTTCAGAAATATCTACAATTTCTACCACATTAGGAACATTCATTAACGGAGAAGCTTCATCTCCATCACCTTCAAGAATTGCTATGAGATCTGAATTATTTTCAATATTTGATGAAATTGTCATGCTGTCAGAAAAGATTATTTCAGCATTTTGTATAGTTCCAGATGCAGATACTGTTACTTCCTGCTCATTTCCTGAAATACTAACGTGTTCTTCATTCACAATTTGTTCTATTTCGATAGGATTTGTTGAATCTACATCAGGTACACTGCTTGTTGTTGAAGCTAAAATATTTTCTATCAACTGAATACCTCTTTCTTCAGATTTTTTAGGCTCATTTTTAGTTTGATTTTTGATAATGATTCTTTCTTGGGCATAATACTTTGAGCTAATCTATGTGTCAATTTTTTTGCAAACATACTCTGTTTCTCAGAATCAGATCTTGCTTCTTCTTTCAATCTAGCACGTTCTATTATATGATTTTGTAATTCAGTAGTCGAGACTATTTGACTTCCTAGTTTTCTATAAGGTATTTTTACTCCCAATCGTGGCTTCAATCCCTTACCATTTATATCTTGTGCTGGATTATCAATAGGAGAACCTATTATATGAGGAGGAATTCCATCTGTTGCCCTACGACCTCTTTGTTTAGGCAATTTATAAGCATTTATCAGAACATTTGTATCTGTCACATTTTCAGTTATTTTATCCATTTCAGACAGATTGGCCTCATTTTTATCAGTTTCCACATTGGTAACATTTCCTTCCTCTTTTACAGCTATAGTCTCAACTAAAATTTCATGTTCTGCAGTTGTTTCCTCACCTTTTTGATTTTCTACATACTCTATTGTGTTAGTTATAGAATTTTCTTCTACAGCTGCAGTATTCAAGGGATATTCTACTACTAAAGTACCATCCTCTTGATACACAGAGTTTTCTCCAGGAGGTAAAACTGTGTACTGAATATTTGACTCAATTACAGGTATAATTGCTGTTTGCGATGTTTCACTCAATTTCATTTCACTTGCAATATTTGTATCAATTTTAGATTGAGGTATACCCTCTATACTCTCTACTGAATCATTCTTATCTTCAACTTGAGAAATTTCTTTTCCTGTATGAATTTTGACGGCAGATTCATTTTGGGTTGAACTCTCAACACAAGTTTCATTTTCTGTTTCATTATCAAGTACTTTATCCTGCAGTACTATTTTTTGGAAAATCTTTCGAGGTACTTTCATCATCTGAAATATTCTCCATAACTATCTCCTCTTCAATTTCATTTTCTTTAGGGATATTTTCTTTTTCTAAAATTAAGGGTTCAGCTGGGGGTAAACTAACTGATTCATCAATTTCTCCTATAAAAGAGGGCAATGATTCATCCAAAACTGAATTAGAAGAACTTATTGAAGTTTCTTCTATTTTATTTTCACATGAATCATTCAGCGACTGTATATTTGATGTTGAATCAAGGCTGCAAGAACCTTCATTGAAAGTTGTTACAATCTCTTGCTCCACAGTTCCATCTTGTGGAGGATTCACAACACCCTTTTCATCCAAATTAGGTTCTTTAGATTCGCCTTCAAAGAAATCAACCACTTCCCCATTCACGATGAGTTTCTTTGCAATATTGTCTTCATTTTGCATAGGAATAATAGATTGTTCATTGGTAGCTGGGTTTTCATTATCATTAAAATCTGGATTTGATGACTCGATTTTTATACTTTCTTCAATTGGCCCTTGACAATCTTTGGAAACTTGAATTTCACTCCCTTGTACATCCATTTTCTCTACAAACTAAAAATATATAATGGAACAAAAAATATCGATATACAAAAGAAAAACTTTTCAAATTAAAGGCATATTCAGAAGCTTTATTTCAACAAGTGAAAAGTAGGAGTGCAACCTCAAAAAACGTCGGCTTTAGTGGTGGAATGTAATACACTCACCTTTAAACTTCATTCATGTATCAATTTAAGGAACCTTCCTCAATTAAATTCCAAATCATTCAGTTATATTAAGCAATAATCGAAAACTAAGACAATTCATTCGACATAAATAATCCACCGATAGCGGCCATTTGTAATTATAGCAGTTTACAGCGTTTATGTTACGTCATTTGAGTTTCTGACGGATCATAGAAATAAATATAGATACATTTAAGATGTCAAAAATATATTCTAGTCATTTTTAGCGTAGAACCATTGGTAGAACCTTTGTTTATATATTATTTATATTAATATATAAATAAGCAAAGGTAGAACATACGCCGTAGAACCGCCGTAGATATAGAAACTAGTTTTCTATATCTATGGAACCGCGTAATAAACCACAAAACACATCTCTTTAACTTCTTGGGACATACTGAAAGAAAAAATGTTGTAAAACTTAAAAAATAAAAATAAATAAAAAAATTAACTATTATTATTAGTGTTCAATTTGGAGCATTTCATTATATTTGTAAATATATATTTCAATTTTGACAAAGAAGAAGACATCTTTGGGTTTACCTATAAAGTTTTATCTCGCTTTCTTATTTATGCATACCAGTTTGGACTATTGTTTACATTGATTTATTCATCTGAGGAAGGATTAAAAGTAGCAAGGCGAGTGTTAAATTAATAGATATACTATACTAACTTATAAATTCTATACTGAAATGTAATGTATTAACATAAATTAAAAATTTAGTTAAATAGTCTGTACAAAGTTACAATATATTTGAACGTCATAAGAAATTCAAGTGATAGATAGGTTCACACAGTGGCGGATTTACCAATAGGCCAAGTAGGCCGGTGCCTAGGGCGGCAGATTTAGAGGGGCAGCAAATTTAGCAAATTTTTTTTTTATAATTATACGTGTAGGTACACAATCTATACTATAATAAAATCGTAAACCTAAAATAGTCTGTACATTAAAGATATTCGAAAAAAATTCGCTAGGATGGCTTAAGATGAATAACTGAGTAGAATTAGATTTTTTTTAAATTTCTTGTTTGTCTGTCTGTCTGTCCGTTTGTTTGAATGAACATCACGCAAAAACTACTGTGCACTTTTACATTAATCTTCTTGAATTGTGTAGTCTGAGGTCCGGTTTAACATTTAGCATAAAATATTTATCATAATTGTACCCTTAAGGGGCTCAAAAACGCGTCAACGTTTGTATGGAAGTACGTGATTCCGTCGTCCAATCTCTTTGAAATTTTTCATGGATATTCTTTAAAGTAATTGGTAGAGGACCACATATTTATTTCATCAATTCTGCGGTTGTGGGGCGGCAATAGCGCTAGTGAGGTGCGGAGCGGGGGCAGATACCCGAGTGAGCAACCGGAACGCGGCAGACGCGTGAAGGCAGACGATGTTGATGGTCGTGTCAAATATTGAATTTTCACTTTTCACTATTCTTGGATGGTTCAAATCATTATGATCTTACTAATATTTTATAAATGTGGAAGTGAGTTTGGATGTTTAGTTGTTTGGATTGTTGCTCAATCACACCAAAACTACTAGACCGATTTGGATCAAACTTTGCATTAATAGTAAAGCCTATCTTTGTTTCTGCGAAAACAGAATTTGGAGCATATTTATCCAAACATGGCTCTGTGCACAGCGGTGACAAATTGTTCAGGTGAGATAAGCTTTTCTTGCTTAAAACGGTTTAAAAAGTATCTACGATCTACTTTAAGTCAAGAAAAGCCTAATGCTTTATCTCTTTTGAGTCAGAACTTATGAAAAAGATTTCATACGACGATATAATTGATGATTTTGAAGATTTAAAATCTCGTAAGAAAACAATGTAAAACTGATTTGATCTCATTGTCTGTCACCATTAACTGATTGTTAACATGTTATATTTTAATAGAAATTGTTTGTATTGTTTTCAAACTGTTAAGTGCAATAACAAATATGTAACAAAAACAATGTTTTCTGACCACTCATTATTTTGTCTTTGTTCATATAGTGTAGGTATTTTTAAGTCATGCCTTTCCCCACCTTATGATTAGTACATGCTGCTATTTTTAACCCGCGACGCAAAAAGAAAGGTGTTATAAGTTTGACGTGTCTGTCTGTCTGTGGCATCATAGCACCCGAACGAATGAACCGATTTCAATTTAGTTTTTTTTTATTACAGGTGTTTTACGGGCGAGTGTTCTTAGACATGTTTGATGAAAATCGATTGAGCTGTTTAAAAGTTACAGAGGTTTTACGCTTTAAAGTCGGGGGTTTTTGTTTTGCCTGTCAAATAAACTTGTTAGGTCAACATTAAACTCTTCAGTACATAGCGGGTTGCAAAAATAATCTAGTAACTGACAGAAATATCATTAAGTTCACAATCATACTAATAACGGGATTAAACTAACGTATTGATTTTCAAAAGTCAGTAGGGGCGGCAAAAATTGAATGGCCTACTAGCGGCAAATTTGTAAATCCGCCACTGGGTTCACATTTTTCTTAGGTGAATTATCCAGAGATATAGAGTAGGGAGAATACTGGAAATAACTGCCAGATATGAAAAACCGAGAGCTAATTTGTCAATTATATGCTTGATGTAGGTATTAATCTCAGCAAACTCTGATTTGTGCAAATTCTATTTCATATATGTAATCAAATTACCAATAGTGTTTATGTGACGCGTTTACTTCAACAGTAAAACCATAATCTTTTGTTTAATTAAGCATAAAACGTGAAGGAAATGATTTGGAAGTTTGGCAACGCTGGAGCTCAATTTCGCGCTTGCCCTATATTGTAAAATTATTGAAATAAAAGGTAAAATATACCAATTTTCTTTTCCCATAATTTTGTGTTATAATAGCATTCTTACCAATGTGGATATGCAGAGCATTTCAATGAAAACTATCCACCCCACATAATTCTGAAGGCTTCACTTTTATGAAAAAATACGCCAAGAATTGTATATTATAAAGGGAAACGACTTTTTGCACATATGTAGATGTTATAAGTAGAAACATCCCTTCTGCTCATTTTATTAAGGAACACCTATACACTAGTGGATTTTCTCCTACAAAAGGATTACAAAAAAGTTGAATTGAAAAATGTAAAAACAACCAGTTAGGAGTTATATATGTATAATTCCAATAATATATAAATATGTATTTTTCTTGTGCTATATTATATATGATTTAGAAGTAATCTTCTTGGGGTTAGAGCACAGGATCAAAAATTAGGACTTCATCTATTTTTTGTATATTAATTAACTACATATGTTTCGGTGTACATTGAGCCTTTTTCAAGTTTACGTGCTACAAACATAGTGACAATCACATCTGTCCAACAATTCATCTTAAAACTCAGAAAATTAAAATCATGTTCATCATGTTGTGAACGCTGTGTAGTTAATTAATATACAAAAAATAGATGAAGTCTAATTTTTGATCCCGTGCTCTAACCCCAAGAAGATTACTTCTAAATTATTCCAATAATATATATACTAATATAGTAACAATATAGTTCATTAACTAATCAGCTAAACCATACTAAAATATTTTAAAAGATGCTCAAATTGACCACCATTGGTTTCCATATAATGATGCCATTAATTTATGAGGTGTTTTTTCATAAAAGTGACGCCTTCAGAAGTATGTGGGTTTTAGACTTGTAATTGAAATGCTCTGTATATCACTTAATACAAATATTGAATAGAAAACGAGTAAATATGAGTATTTTCCTATCCAGATACATTTTTTTTTATCATATTTAGGGTGGATAGGTAGAATGAAATTCCCAAAAGAGATTTTCGACTCTCAAAATGAATCAATAAATTTCTCATAATATGTCACATGATAGAAGGCTCACAAATTGTTTTCACACTATTTTTTTCCACATCATCATTTTTGGTTGGAGTAGAAAGAAAGAACCTTTATTTTGTTCTCAACTGATGCACCAAGGATTCTCGCCTGTAACCACGTTATCATTGATTTGCGAGAAAACCTGTATATTTTGAAAACATGACTTATTGATAGTGTCTTTGATACAAGAAAATCACACCCTCCGATACAGAATCATGATAATACTGATAATAGCTCCATGAATCAAAGCACATTTATTCAATTTCTAGGTTTGTAAACTGGGTTACGTATTAATTTTCCAAACAAGCATTGCAGAATGTAGGTCTCAGCTATCAAGGGCCACTTAAATAAATGCATATAAGGACTGGAATGACATAAATCAATTCAGTTGCATTTTGAACTAAATATAATAACAAGGTTTTGGCTATTTTTCATAGTAACTACGAAGTATAAAATAAACTTCTGTCGGTCCAAGAACTATGTTGGGTTCTAGTCTGAGCATCATCACCTTCTTCATTTTATTCCTGTTGATAGCTCAGTTTGAATGTTCGCCTGTTGGAAATCCCGAAACTGTGAGTTTTAATTTTAATGTGATGATCTAAACGGATTGTAAAGAAAGCATGGAATCACTATGCCTCAAAGGTTTTTTTGAGTTTCGTGAATTAGGTATGACATTCGTTGAGCTTTTTCTTCAATTGCAAATATGATTCTCAGCCTAGAGAAATTCTATAGTCTAAGGCCAATAATAATTTAATTACTTGAGAACGTGCTATTTTTGGTAATAGAAAATTATTTTTGAAAAATGATTCTTGAATAAACCAACCTTTTAGTGAAAATTTTTTTACAGTCAAAATGATCATTACTCTCATAGCAGCAAAAAAACCATCTATAATACTATTCAATTAATTTTTTAGTTCATGATTTTATTGAAAATTCCAGTCTAAATCGTTTAGACAAGCATTTGCTGGTCGTGGTCACGATGATTTCGATGATATCAACTTTTTTTTATTCCACAGATTGCATTATATTTCACTATTTACTAGAAGGGAGAACCAAATTGGATATTACCATTGAGTTTAAATGGTTAAATGAGTCGTAGCCATGTATAGTACCATATCCAGTTCATAGATGGCCCAGTGTATTTGGTACAAAATTTAATTTCACTCTATAGTACCTAGCGAAAAGTTCCTAAATTAGAATATAGATAAAAGAGACTTCTTTTTAATCTATGTATTAGACGTAAGCAAGGAGCGGCGTGAGGAAATATGTTGTATTTAAGTAGATTCATTGTGTTTTTCATTTTGATGTTTTCTTTTTTCAAACCAGAATTCAAGGGGCGTTTAAGATAGTTGTTATTGAAAGTGGAATATTTCATATAATGGTATCAGACCTTCTCAGTGATGATTTTATGTTTTAAAGAACTTTTCGTCCGATTCGGACCTGAACATTTCGTTTCTGAATACTTCTCTTTTCATTCAAATTCATAAAACACTTCTTTGAACCAACATAATATTTCAAACTGAAATGGAACGTTTACATTCAAGCAGGTCGACCTGCATTTTCAACTTTAAAATGAAATGCGTACGGGATTATTTACAATGAAAGTAACCGTAAAATACCCTCACGTTTATGGAGTTTTATACAGTTTACGTTAATTATGTGTCTTCATAGACAATAGATTGTCCATTAATCACTTAACTCACTATGTGTTTGGGGATGAAAGAATAGCGTGAAGAATATGTAAACTTGAATATACTTAAGAATAAGATTCAATGCGTTACATTTATTGTGAACAAACGCTAAAATGCAACTCCTCGTATATTATGTAATTCAAAAAAACTATGCTCATTGACTTTATTCTGACATTATAGATACCCAATTTGGTGAATATCAGGCCATGTCAACTATAACCATCATCTAAAGTTGCCTTCAATGCAAATACTACCAAGAATCTATTTAACGAAAGCTTTTGATTGCATTCCTTGCGACAGGTTTTGTATGAACTAGAAAAATACGGTTTTGACGAGGTAACTTTGAGCCTGGTTTGGTGATTCTTCAGTGATAAATTCAGGTTGTTCCTATGGGGGGTGAGATGTCTGAGGTTAGGCCCATCCGATACAGGGTTGTCCAGAGTTCAACACTGGGACCTATTCCTTTTATCTTCGTTGTAAACGACTTCCCTGACTTAGTGTCGACTCTACCCTAGCCACTGGATCGACAGACTTGCAATCCCTTGAGGTTGGTCCAGTTTAGAGCAAAGGATTGGTATGCGTCAAATGGCCTCTTGGTGAATGGTGGAAAGATACAATAAATCATCTTCAATCTGAGTGATATGAGTATCCTGTCCAGAACGAATATAACTGTTAAATATTTTGGTGTGCACCTGGATGCATCTCTTACCTGGGCGGTTCAGGTTGATCATTTAATTTCTTGTCTGAGGAGACATCTTTGTTCAGAGTGTCATTTCTGGCTCTCTGTCCGTCTGGTTGCTTAGGACTGCGTATTTTGCCTTGGCAGAGGTACATCTTAGATACGGGGTCCTAGTATGGGGGATTGTGTCCAATGTAAGCAGGTCTTTAGAGAACTCAAATTGCTCATGTTTCCCTCCCGATTTATACTTGAGAGTCTAGCTTACATTCACAAAAACAGCAGCAAATATTCTATTTTGCCACATATCCATCACCATGACACCAGAATTAGGGTCAATTTTAGGAAGGACTACGTTAGACTCAGCAGATCCCAGCGTTGTCCGGACTTCAGCGCTGCCACTCTGGCCAACAAGCTTCCTATTGGGTTCATGGGACTTCCGATCAAGACATTCAGGAGGAAAATCACAAGCATTTTGTTGTCAAAAACTCTTTACTCCGTGAATGAGTTCATAGGCATCTCAGAGACCGATTTTGAATAAATCACAGATTTATCATATTTATTTTATTACCTTTTTTTTTTAATACTCCATGTTTGTTTAATTGTTCGTTGAAATTTGTATGCATTATATCTACCTACCTCTATGACTATATGTGTGAAGAATTATTGCTGTATGAAAAGTCTAAATATCTTTATTCTGACCTAAGAAGGTATAATGTAGTATGCAATTTATCAATAAATGTCTCTTTCTCTTTCTCGTAGAGAATGTGGTAGCAGTAACATCAAACTAAGTTGTAGAAAATAAAACAATAAAAGAGACAGAAAACCTGACTCTTTTAATTTTGACCTTATTATTGGCACCCATACATCCTTTATCTCAAATTAAGGGTGAAGATTTTGAAGAGTCATTTCATCGTTGTCTTTCGTGTGTTACTTTTATATTGTAATACCGAATCCTGAAAAGTTTTCGTCATTTCACGACATAATTTTTTTTCTTTTCATTTAAGGCAGCTGATTTGATGGCGCAAGTACCCCAGTGGCATTGCATGCGATACAGAAAATTCGAATTGGTTCGAAGATGCAGGAGTTACAAGAATCAAAGGCGACTGTGAATATTTTGTGAGAAACTAATTTTAAATATTTATTGTATATATATTTTTTTATGGATCTGAAAAAAACTTTTCAATAATTATAGAAAATATTAGTGGAATGTGTTTTATTGAATGATTATGACATCAGTGAAATCAAGAAGTTTCAAATTATGGTCTATCGATTACATTTTGATGAGGAATCAATTACCCATTCAGATAGTGTCACGGTTTCAAAATTCCCGCTCCAGTTAGTACCTGCCAATCGAACTGGTGGCGTTGGTCGCAGTAGTTTACCAGCTTATCTCGTACGTTTCAATGAACGGTTGTCGGTGGTCCTGCTCTGTGCATGTGACGTAGGTTGTCAATTACTTCGTTCTTTTCCGCATTTTTGGTTAAAATATCCTGGAGTAATTAATCGCAATTTTGCGGATCTGAACAGGATTTTAACTGAAGTCCTGAAGTTAGAATATCAACGTCTGATCTCTTTGGTTTCATGAGAGACCATCATGTGTCTAACCCTGTATCAAGCTGGGTCTAATTGAAGAGTTTAGGCTGTCTCTTGATAAGCATAGATCCATAGCATACAGATGGGAAACATGCCTCAGCTAAGCAATAAATTTAGAACTGTAGTTTGAATGATATTCAATGGCACAAATAAGACAGCTAATCAAAGACTCCTGACTTCACAAACTGAAGAATTGAGATTGAAATAAAATGCACCTGGAGAACCATTTGTTTGAAGGAACCAGTAATTTCTGGTAAACATACAAATGGAAACTGTTGAATTAGTCAATGAGATGTTGAATAATTTGGGATCACTTGGGTGCACATTGGCAGCATCTGGTCACACAGCCACTTAGACAACCGTTTTCTGATACCTAGGGGCGATATCAGTGAGGATAAGTGAAAGATTTCACGAAGATATCAAATGTATGGAGGATCTTTATCAAGGGAAGAAGGGATACTGCTATGAGTGGCAGATTATCATGTGTATGTAAGTAAAAACTGTCTAAACCTATTTCATTGCTTCATCACCTGCTTTGTAGTAGCATAGGAGCAACTCTTAGTTTTTCTAGTCTGCATGTCCCGGAGCTCATAAATCCTTCAAATTATTTGAGCATCTGTAATCCCATGTGTCAGGAAAAATGACCTTGAAATTGCTAGACAATAGATCTCTGGTTTAGCAATTGCTCATTGTGAAGATATATCTTTGGTCTCTCAATGATAATTTCAACTTTTGTTTAATTCATCTATCCAAAATATATTCAATGGGGTGTAAAATGACAATCTTTGAACCATTTTTTATAGACATTTGTTGGAATATCGTGAAATCATTCATTCATTGATTATATTGAAAAAATACAGCATTAATCAATGAAAATTAGGTTCTGCTCATACTCTTGATTTTAGATTTTTCAACATTTTCCTTTCTATCAATGGTAAGCAACTGCAGTCAAATTCAATAATTATAGAAAATATTAGTGGAATGTGTTTTATTGAATGATTATGACATCAGTGAAATCAAGAAGTTTCAAATTATGGTCTATCGATTACATTTTGATGAGGAATCAATTACCCATTCAGATAGTGTCACGGTTTCAAAATTCCCGCTCCAGTTAGTACCTGCCAATCGAACTGGTGGCGTTGGTCGCAGTAGTTTACCAGCTTATCTCGTACGTTTCAATGAACGGTTGTCGGTGGTCCTGCTCTGTGCATGTGACGTAGGTTGTCAATTACTTCGTTCTTTTCCGCATTTTTGGTTAAAATATCCTGGAGTAATTAATCGCAATTTTGCGGATCTGAACAGGATTTTAACTGAAGTCCTGAGAGAAATCTTATCATGTTGGTTTGGTTTGTTCGTTGGTGAGATTTTTGCGCTTTAGCGGAGTGGCGTATTTGTTTGGAAAAGACGACGTGAGATTGCATCATTCTGATTCGAATTGGGAATTATTATTGCACCGTTGCGAGGTACCGCAGATTCTGAACTGTCTTTGAAGTCTTCGAGCTGTTTGTCTAGGCTGATTTTGAATTACCGTCGAACTACCGTGGGAGCTGTCTTTGGGGACCTCTACCAGATTTTGCCATCTAAGATACCACACCTGTCGTCTACCCAGGAGGCATTATTGTGAGAAATTGTACTACGTTGGCCTAGGAATATATTTGAGTCCAGTTTCCATCTGCGAGACTGTGAGAGTAATGCTTCCTATGCTCCAAAAATGACATCGTAGGATCCAATGCTACAGAAAAAGGAATTTCATGAGAAGGTTTGGATGATCCACCGTATGAAAAGCCTTCGGCAGATCAAACCAGATCAGCATAAACTGCTCCATCTTGGCCTTTAATTATGCTCTTAAGTATACTTTTAACGGCAGTTACTACAGATCCTTCCTTCCTTTAGATAGCCATGTTGCTCCTTTAAAAACAATTGCTGTTTTTTAAAATATTTCACCAGACGCATCTATATGACAGCCTCCAAGATCTTTGAAAATGCTGGAATAAGTGAGATGGGATGATATCTGCTACTACTCTCATTATCACCATTTTATATACAGGTATAACCTTTGAATGCTTTAGCTTCCGAGAAAATACCTTCAACTAGACATTTTTTATTATCATCACCATGGGTTCGAGTATCAGACTGGAAAAATCAACACTCCTGATGAAATTATTGGACAAATCGTATATATCTTCACATTTTGAATTTTCTGTATCTGTAGGTTTAAAGATACATGAGTCCTTGGTTCTACCATGAAGATTGAAATTTTTTATGTACATAGTAGGTTTATTAGTAGTTTTCCTCATTTACCATCTTCCAAGCTGCGTAATGCTTATTGGCATTATTGTTAATGAAATGCCTTCTTTAAAGCCTTTTTCAATTTCTTATATAATTTTCTACACGTTCTGGAGAAAATTTGTTTTGAAATACCAGATGAAGTTGAAAATTTCAAATTTGATATATCTCACTTATTCTTCGTATTCAAGTGCCACATTAATATATAACTAAATTTGTAGGTTGTGCTGAAGGGTATGGTAGCCCGTTTCGCTCAAATTTTCAACCCACACAGGCAATATTGTTTGACAACTGAAATAAGATAAAAATAATTAATAAATAAATTTGTGTTATTATTATGGTTTAATATTGTATCTTATCTCCGTTCACATGTTTACTGAGATCTTTAGATTGCAATTTTCATTCTTATCGTACATAAAAATAATGATTAAATTTCTTTAGTTGAAATAAGAAGAGATGGCTCAACTGAAATCCCAAAATTCGCTACTTGAAGTATCCAAATGAGTATGCTCGCTTTGAGGTCCTCTAATTGTGCCCAACCATACGTCAAAACCTTCATCTGCTAAGATAAAAGCCAAGCCATCGTTATCTCCAGCGTTGTAACAAAACTGATGAGAGGTCCCAAATAAACCATGCATGAGTAAAATGGGGTTTCTCTCACGATTAGAATTATTTTTTCCATGCGGTATTCTGTGAATTGTCAAAATATAACCATCGTTGGTTACAACATCATGGATTTCGACTGGGTACCCCTTCCTTAGAATCGAAATCGACTGAAATAAGATTTGAAAGTCTTTTCTCACCATGCGATGTATGTGTGTTCAGGTGGAATTTTGTTATATTTGAAATTTGGATTTGCATGCTAACAAAATTCATCTGCTGCAATAACTGAAGACTTTATTTCAATGACCATAAATGTAGTATATTCTCTGATTTTGCTTTTAAACGACTTGCAAAGGGAATTTTGAGTGATTTTAGGAAGGTCTGGGTTTTTTGGACTCTTAGTTTATTATAGGACAGCCATGTTAAAAATAAGCCCATAATATTCAATATTGTTGGTAGCATTGCAAATAACTTGAGTTGGCAACTATGATTTTACATTTCAGTTGTCTATGTTCACTTACTGAATAAAAAAGTCAGTTAGCGTTAAGAAGTACGAGTGGATGTTTCATTTCATTTCAACATTACAAAAAGACAATGGGAAAATATGAGTTCTCTTATCATCTCACTGCATATCCGAATGTAATGTACCTTTGGGTCGAGCATTTGAAAAGTCTGATACACCAGCCTGCTTGTGTATAGATTGAACCATGATTTTCTGACGAAGTCAATAAAAAGAAACAAGTCAAGCCAGAATTCTCCTTCACAATTTTCAGCTTCTTTATACAATTTGAATTCAGGTTTTCCATAAAATGAAGTGATAGTTCCTTAAATTGGATTCAATTGTTCATTCACAGCTGACCCCAAAATCCATTCGCCTCGAGGAAAATGAAATATCTACTTTCGAAGATATGATTTAAACTATTCTTCTTGAAATAAGTAGACAAAAGCACTTCTTACTCACCATAGATACTATTATAGGCTGGAATTCAACCTCAAAGAAAAATAGAAGGAATATGCCCAAAGACAACATCGTAAAAGACATATAAAACATTTTATTCATGTATTCTTGTGAACTTCGTCACTAACCTCTAGCATACTCGTATATCGATTCTTATCTCAATATAAAGAAAAGTTATCTCACGAATTAGAATTAAAAGAACAGTAGTCTCTGAGAATATTTTTTTATTATATGTATAATGATACGATGGTAAATTCAAATTAGGAGGAACTTCTGAATTTATCAAATATTTAGATATTTAATTGTTGAAATACACAGGATGGCTCACCTGAAATATCCAAAGCGATTTTGCTTTTTCTGTAATCGCAAAGTTAGACCGAAGAGAAGATGTTTAGTATTGATACAATATTGATGGTCTGTTTTTCTGTCAAAGAATTTCACTTATACCTTTGATTCTTTAAGAAGCATCATTGAAGCATAGTGATGGTAAATAAAAGGCATTACCCAAAAAAATTTCATTAACGTTTCTCACAAAGTAATATACTTTATTTATATACACTCATGATCCTTAGATATCATAAACTTATATTATAAAATAAATTAGACATGACTTATAGAAATTATAAATATGTACAAATAATATTTATCACTCATAAATTATGAGTCATATTTTTCTGAGAATTCAATGAGAGGATCATACAATTTAGTCTTCGCTGTCTTAGAGAATAGGAAGTCAACGTGATTCCATTTTTCATTGGGCATGAGGTACCTCCTTACACAATTTTGCAAGGTGTCACACATCGTCTCGATATCCTGAAACAAAAGTAATTTTCAGAACATTCATAATTTCTGTTGAATATTTTAATGCAACTATGAGATGACTCATATGCAGAGTGTGAATGAATAGCCCCAAAAAATTTCGAGGTGATTGCTTGTCATTTGAGTCGGATCTTATTTCTTTTCAGAAAAAATAAGTAAAGGTAGAATTGGAATAAGATCTATGAGTATACTGAGAAACGGAAAAACTAAAAATGCTATTGATGGTTCAAAGATTAGGGCATACTGGGGTTATAATAAAGAGAGAAAAAATGTACTTATGAATTTCTGGGGAATTTTCGAAGACGTGATGAGGTGTATATGAACAAATAAGAATGGCGATGCACGTTGAGGTAGCAAATATGGGTGAGAGAGACGAAGCAATTGCTATGGTTAGGACCTATTATTGGGATGAAGAATATTCTTACCTTATAGTCTGCCAAATTGTCTCCCAAGCTGTAGTATATGGCTGTTGGCACACTGATGGTAGAAATATTGTAATCAGGTGGAAATTCTCTTCCATATATAACTTTATTTTCTTCTTTGCCATAGTCCCAAGGTCTAAAGTGGCCTGAAACAGTAGATTCATCATTGAGCATTCTAAACTTATTCCCGATAATTAGCTTTTTTCGAAAGTCTTATGTTACTCACCAGAAGCAATGATTTGTGCGAAGTGAAGAAGTTGTTTTACTGATACACTGGAAATTTGTTTGATCACGTGGGGCATCATCTCCTGAAATTGAATAATTATGAGGATTTTGATACAAACTGTTTCACAGGCAATTCTCAATAATTTCAAATTCTGTGATATACTCAAGATTTAAAAAAATGCTATTTTTTGCCGCAGCTTCATTTCATGATATCTATATTGAAATTTTTATTTTATAACATGATATAGTTTTGTATTATACTTGACTGACTTGATATTAGGTTAATTCTCGATAAACCAAGTATTTATAAGGTTTATCGGTTAAAACGAGGTAGGCTCTGTTGGCTAGAAACTCTTGGAATTGAAATTTTTCGATGTTGAAATAATACATGGTTCGGCAAAATAAACAATGCAGTTTTGACCGGCTTAAAAAAATTGGCACACAGGTACTACGAAAAGGCAGTTCATTCAGCTTAAGTCAGTACTACGCCCCATTTTTTAAGTTTTAAAGATCGCATATCAAGATGATGTCTTTCAGAAGTGATGCACTGATGTAGGCAATTTCTGAAGTTTACAACTGCGTTCTGGCACATTGATCGTAATGGCGGAGATTTTCTCTGTAATACGGATATTCAGTTCTTACAAATTGTGCTGGTGGTTCTTAAAAACTAGTTCCTTGATGTAGCCCCATAGGAAAAAATCTCAAATGCTCAAATCCGGTGATCTTGCCGGCCACCCCAGGTTGTCTCTCAGGGAGACGAAGGGCGGAGGGAATATTTGTAGCAGTTTGTAATTGAAATCTGCGCTATTAGGGCTGTCGCCCCGTCCTGTTAGAACCAGATAGGTATCCCGAGATCTTGTTATTGTCCATTCAATAACGGCAATTATGTTTGTTTTCGGTTTCAGATAGATGGAAGTGGGTTTCATCATTACTGAAGAAAGTTGACCTCGCTTGGATATCTAACATTTCTTGGCCACGATTCACACGGTTTTGAGAATCTGGAGGTATCAATTCCTGAACCACCATAATCTCATATGAATGAACGAATAAATCTTTATTGCATATTTCCGGTAAGTGGGTTTTTGATTGTCCAACAGCTTCTCTCACTATTTGCCATATTTTTCGGAATTCTCACTGATTTTGAACATCATATTACCCTAGGTATTTTTCTTGAAGAACATTCTTTTAATGTACGAACCCAACTCGCTATAACATTGTGGTGCAGACTGGGATAACGGAGTGGAATGTTGGAGATCATCTGAGTGATAATGAAAGAATGACTGTTTCAAACGTCGAAGCCACAATGCTCTCCGCTCCAAATCATTATTACGAATAAAAACGGGGTGAGTGCTCGGACACAATTGTCACTTTCCAGTCAGGTGCTTGTGTCCACCGGAGTCTTTTATTAAGACTGCACTCTTCGTTTTGGCGCACCCTATATAGATTCGCTACCAATAGTGAGTAAATACAAATTTATGGGAATTATTGAAGTTAGAAACTTATATTGTGTATGATTGTTCTATAACATTACGAACATGGAAACTTCAAGTAGTTTTGCAAATTCTATTTGTTTTCACTATTTTTTCTAAAAGTTTCAAACAAATTTGAATAATGCTTTAAGTTATTTCTCATTTTCATGATTATTAACCCACCTCATTGAACTCCCCAGAGTTTCCGAAGAGTAAGTTATTCGTTATCACGCACATGTCGCTGAACATCTCATTTTTGCAGATTATTGGCAGGATCCCAAATATTTCCTTTGGGGGAAATTCGAATACTCTGATCTTCTGGGACAACGCCTAAAATACAAGAAAGAATAAAAAAATAGTCAATGAAAATGAACAATAGATTCCTAACAGTAACTGTTTTAATTTTAATTTTAGAGTTGATGTGAATGGTGTCAAAGTGAAGGAAAATAACATGTGAATAAAATGAATTCTGGAAACCATCAACGCTATCATAGTTATCTACAAAGACTCATAATATACTACAATAAAAATGAACCAGGTTCGTAAATCATTTTTCAAGTGCACATTGTAGGCATGAATTGCTACTTACATATAATTCGTCTGGAACTAGAGTGAAAGGAATGAGCCAAGGATTCGTGAAATGATTCTCGAATCCACCAGGGCCCAAAAGAGATGCCAACTTTATCTTTTGTTGATACTGTGGTTTCAAGGACGACATAATGAAAAATGTCATTCCTCCTTGAGAATGTCCTACGTATTCCAGTTGTTCTTGTCCAGTGAAATTGAGTATATAGTCTATTTTGGCCGGAAGGTCATAAAATCCAATTTCATGGAAACTGAAATATAAAAAAATTTTCTATATTATAAGATCAAATAATTGTAGGTATAGATTTCAAACGATGAGTCTGATGTAAATACTACTCTAAATGAGCCGGATAGTGTAGGGTAAAATTTACAATATCTCGTAAACGATAAACCAAAAAATAAATACGAGCATTTAACAGAAGAATAATACGAAATTCCAAATTTCATAGTGGCATCAAATGGGTCTTTTTGTGAAATATAGCATTCAAGTCTTTGGGTACACTTAGGCACGGTTGTACAGTCCGAGGTTGAGCCGAGTTCAAGACTGAACCCAACTCAATTCAGAAGTATCTGTTGAGTTCAAGCCTGAGATTCACTCAAACTGACCCTAAAGCAAGGTTAAACCGAAATGTCACTTTAAATTTATAGGTTATCTTGGATTTATTTGAAGCTTCGAAAATGAAACTATAACTATATCATTATTATGTTCGAAGCTTTGAAGAATTTATTGGTTTTCTGTCAAGTCGCTTGATCCTCTATTCGTTTCCAATATTCATCCTTCAATTTATTAACGTAACTGTCAGTATTTTTATTCTATATAATATTTTTATACTAGTTTTATTGAAATTGTTTCTTCGGAACACGTAAAATTTGCAGATCGCTTTACGTTCGGCATGATAAGGATACTCGGAACAATATATAATTTGTGAATCAGATGCTGCTAACAGGAAGATATCCCCAAAGATTAAAAGAAGCATGTGTGAAACCTATTCATAAAAAAGGTTCAAAGGAAAATTTTGATAACTATAGGCCCATTTCTGTACTATCCAACATAAATAAAATTTTTGAACGCATAATCTTTGACAAATTAGTAAAATTTTTTGAGACAAATAACATCCTTATCAGGCAGCAATATGGCTTCAGAAAGGGAAAATCTACTATAATGGCAATATATCAGGCACTGACCACTATAATCAAATCTCTTAACCAGCAAGATACCACAGCAGCACTTTGTCTAGATCTGTCGAAGGCCTTTGATAGAGTAAATCATGAGATATTGTTAGAAAAAATGGAGAAATACGGGATAAGAGGACTACCACTGAAGCTCATTAGATCTTACTTAACGAATAGAAGGCAAAGAACAATCAGTAGAGGGAAAAATGGAAATTTAATATTATCTAATTCCAAAGAAGTGTCACATGGGGTACCACAGGGTTCAATACTGGGACCGTTACTCTACATAATTTATACCAACGATCTGATACAAAATTCTGATAATGATGTCATATTGTTTGCAGATGATGCTACAATAATATGTAGAGCTGAAAATCAAAACGAATGCTCAAAAAGTCTTGAGAATGACCTAGTGAAAATGAATGATTGGTTCCTTACAAACAACTTAATACTGAATCTGGAAAAGACAAAAAAAACTAAAGTGAGTGCTAATATAGTTATGAATATACAGTTTAAGGAAGGTACTGCAAAATACTGCTCATGATAACGAAAGTGTTTTCACGATGGTTGAATTTAGCGAATTGAAGTTCGAATTCTTTGATTCCTTGTTTGTGTGAGGATAATATTATTTGTGAGCAAAAGAAGCGTTAAATTAATTACTGGCCTCACGTCAGTATCTTTCAACATTTTATTTTTTTTATGATGATTTATACACTAACCTGAAATTCCAGAATTTCCCACTGTTTATACTGAGATGTACGTGCTTAAGACCATATGGGTTGCCCTGCTATTTCCTAGCCATACGTCATAGTCATTGTCAGCCAAATTAAAAGCCAAACTGGCATTGTTCATGGCGTTGGAAATGAAATTTTCGGCTTGTCCAGTAAGTCCATGCATGAGAAGAATGGGTTTACTGTTGACACGACTGCTGTTTTTTCAGATGGTATTCGAAGCATTCTCAGTATGTAACCATCTTCTGTATGAACATCGTGGGTTTCGACTGGGTATCCATAACTTCGTATCAGCCCTTCCTGAAAATTTTTTAAATATTAAATTAATATTAATAAACATCATACTCTGGACAAAGTGAAAACGATGACGAACCGAAGCGAGGCTGAGGAATCTTGAACATCAGTTTTCACAAAGTATCACCACACTTTCTCCTCGACAGGATTAAAATTGAATCTTTTATTAACAAAATTATTGACTTGTTTTGGGAAGGGCATTAGATATGACAATGGATATTGATCTCTGAACGATTTAAGTTTGAAAATCTTACGGTATATTCACATAATGAACATCATGAATGATGGCATCGATTTTAATGAATACATTCACGGAACTTGCTGTTGCAGTATATTTATTGAATAGCTAGTGACAGGATCCTGATATTCTGTAATTAATTTAGGTGTTAAAAACTGACGAGACTGGTGCAAAAATATTCAAGTGATCGTTTGAAACAATTACTCGAAATATCTAATTCAAAATAAATTTATTATTAAAAAAAAGTATGAAGCCAGTTGACCACTTGTTAGCAAAATTACACAACTAGTTTTCGAATCTTTATTTTTCTTTGTTTTTGATATCTCAACAAAAACCGATCCTTGTTTGAATATTAATTATTGATTCAATAAACATAAAATGATAATATAATATGAATATTGAACAACTATTACAACTGATCAAGAATTGTAAATATTTGCGCCCATTTGAAACTACTCTCTTCCGGTAAACATTCAAAACAATTTTAAATCAATATAATTCTCAAAATTCGAGGACTCCATTTTTTTAACACTAAACCGTAGATCAATGAATTCATGTCGATATTTTTGTGTTTTTAGTGCTATGTATGAATTTAAAGAAAACTTCGATATTATTCCAATTATGATTAGCAAAACACTATGGGTTTCTTAGAAAAATGAGATATGTCCGGTGGTAGAGTATTTATATGTCAATGATCACTCCAAATATAGTTCAGTCAAACTGTCGAAAAATAAATCGTTTTGACGGTATAATTACCCGCTCGATGAAATTTGGTACACTTGGTGTAACTAAAACTGAAATGTTGGCGGTTTTTTGAAAAACTCAAAAAAACTCAAAAAAAAAGAAAAAAATGCATTTTTCTCGAATTGTATGCATCGTAAAGAAAATTTTATTGAACAAAAAATGTAGAGGACGTTGCGATCTACATTTTTTGTCATTGGTGCAATGCTGCACGACTAAAAGCGTACAAAGTAGGTGGCGCTAAAGTATCAAAAAAAGTGTTTTTCATGTTTTTCGCCCTGAAAATGTTGTTTTAATGCAAAAGTTTAAATACAAGAGTTGTTCCTTACATTATTATCAACAACTTTTGTTTAAACATTATTTTTGTACAACTTACCATTTTGAAGCTGCAGCTTGCAGAAGAATGAAAAATCCAAATATACTATTGTACGCAGTATGAGTAGACATCGGTAGTGCACGTTTAAATCAAGATTTTACTAATTTAATTTTTCTTAGCAATTAAACTTTAATAAATAAAATTTTAATTTGTTTTTGACAAGTATTATCCATTATTTGGTATTTTGAGTCGCATTCTGTTATGAATTATTTTGTTGAACTCTCAATGTTATTAACAAAAATCTCCTGTATATGCAGCGCTATGTATTACTATAACTTGTAAATGGTAAGTTGTACGAAAAGAATGTTTAAAAAAGTTGTTGATAATAATGTAAGGAACAACTTTAATATTTAAACTTTGCATTAAAACAACATTTTCAGGGCGAAAAACATGAAATGTTTTTGATTATAGCGTCTTCTACTTTGTGCGCTTTTAGTCGTGCAGCATTCCAGGAGGATGATTTCGGGGATTATAATTGGTGATTTTGAGGATTTCTTTATTTTTTGTAGATTTTTGTAGATCTTTTGACTGCATCAACACCTGTATGGTTACGATTTAATAAATTAATATTATTATTATTATCAAATTTGATACATCACCAACTAATCTTGTTTGAAATGAATCAATTGCAATTTTGAATATTTACTTCCCACTATTTTCATGTGTCAAAGAAAGCGACGTTGCCATTTTCTGAAGACTGGTACTCAAGCAAAGTTCAGTTGAATTCGATTCAAATATAACCTGTACAACCTGATGACATATCTGAACCTGCCTTTGTACTTCTGAACCGAGTTCTGTAGAGCTTTGGGTTGAGCTGGCACTGTAAAACCTGACCTTAGTGGGAACTCTCTATTGATTGTCTGATGGATTGACTGAATGAAGCTCATTGCCCGTGAGAGTTTTCCATAGAATAATTAAGAATAGTCAAATGTGAGAATTTCGTCGACCAAAAAAACTAAAGTGAGTGCTAATATAGTTATGAATATACAGTTTAAGGAAGGTACTGCAAAATACTGCTCATGATAACGAAAGTGTTTCCACGATGGTTGAATTTAGCGAATTGAAGTTCGGATTCTTTGATTCCTTGTTTGTGTGAGGATTATATTATTTGTGAGCAAAAGAAGCGTTAAATTAATTACTGGCCTCACGTCAGTATCTTTCAACATTTTATTTTTTATGATGATTTATACACTAACCTGAAATTCCAGAATTTCCCACTGTTTATACTGAGATGTACGTGCTTAAGACCATATGGGTTGCCCCTGCTATTTCCTAGCCATACGTCATAGTCATTGTCAGCCAAATTAAAAGCCAAACTGGCATTGTTCATGGCGTTGGAAATGAAATTTTCGGCTTGTCCAGTAAGTCCATGCATGAGAAGAATGGGTTTACTGTTGACACGACTGCTGTTTTTTCCAGATGGTATTCGAAGCATTCTCAGTATGTAACCATCTTCTGTATGAACATCGTGGGTTTCGACTGGGTATCCATAACTTCGTATCAGCCCTTCCTGAAAATTTTTTAAATATTAAATTAATATTAATAAACATCATACTCTGGACAAAGTGAAAACGATGACGAACCGAAGCGAGGCTGAGGAATCTTGAACATCAGATTTCACAAAGTATCACCACACTTTCTCCTCGACAGGATTAAAATTGAATCTTTTATTAACAAAATTATTGAGTTGTTTTGGGAAGGGCATTAGATATGACAATGGATATTGATCTCTGAACGATTTAAGTTTGAAAATCTTACGGTATATTCACATAATGAACATCATGAATGATGGCATCGATTTTAATGAATACATTCACGGAACTTGCTGTTGCAGTATATTTATTGAATAGCTAGTGACAGGATCCTGATATTCTGTAATTAATTTAGGTGTTAGAAAACTGACGAGACTGGTGCAAAATTATTCAAGTGATCGTTTGAAACATTTACTCGAAATATCTAATCCAAAATAAATTTATTATTAAAAAAAAAGTATGAAGCCAGTTGACCACTTGTTAGCGAAATTACGTAACTAGTTTTCGAATCTTTATTTTTCTTTGTTTTTGATATCTCAACAAAAACCGATCCTTGTTTGAATATTAATTATTGATTCAATAAACATCTAATGATAATATAATATGAATAATAAACAACTATTACAACTGATCAAGAATTACAAATATTTGCGCCAATTTGAGACTACTCTCTTCCGGTAAACATTCAAAACAATTTTAAATTAATATAATTCTCAAAATTCGAGGACTAGGAAATTAACACTAAACCGTAGATCGTTGATGACGAGATATTATATTGTTGATGATGGAGCTCGTGTTGAATGATTGTTTGGGCTATTACCATCATCCAGGTTGGTCCAACATACTGTAGATGAGAATCATCGTATAAAATGGGATGAAGCATCAATAATATCCAAAGAAGAAAAACTTGCAAGAAGAAAAATCAAAGAAGCAGCATTTATGAAAATAACACCTGATTCCATAAGTGCTCCATCTATAGATCTGCCAGAAGTTTGGACGCCGATAGTTCGATCCAACTTAAAAAGATCATCATATCACAGATGAGTATATAACATCGTTCATTTTTCTTTCATGACTTCTGTCAATATTGACTTTTTGAAAATTGATAATTTTCAAAAGGTTTCTTACTTTTCTCCTTGATAAAGATAGAAGATATCTATCGAAACGTCGGAAATCATTACATCCACAATAGATGATGGTAATAGCCCAAACAATCATTCAACACAAACCGTAGATCAATGAATTAATGTCGATATTTTGGTGTTTTTAGTGCTATATATGAATTTAAAGAAAACTTCGATATTATTTCAAGTATGATTAGTAAAACACTATGGGTTTCTTAGAAAAACGAGATATGTCAGGTGGTAGAGTATTTATATGTCGATGATCACTCCAAATATGAATTGAATGCGATCTACGGCCAACAATATGTGGGGTTTCTTGATGTAAACAATCAAAATTCAAGACTCACTTAGATAACATGCATTTGAAATTTGAAACTAAGAATAATATTTTTCGGAACACCTCGGTGTGTGGATGACACCACTCGAGTAAAGGCATCCCAAACCTTAGTTTTTTTTTGTTTCTCAGTATTGTTGACTTATTGGATTCAAATATTTGATTTTTCTAATTCAATTTTCTGGGTTGGTTGCTTTTTGGATACTATAATACTGGTAATCCAATCTTTACATTTAATTCTGATAAATATTCTCGCGATTCTTGTAAAAATTATTTATATACCAAAATCTTCGCCTTTCGAATTATCTCTCGAATTGGAGCTCTTATTATACATGTGAATATACTAGTATCCACTGTAGAATATTTCAATACACAAGAATCGAAAATGAGCAAGCAAGTCATTATGACACATAATGGTTTCTCCATTTCATAATTTGAAATCACTTCTCGGAAAACTACTGCAGATTATACAGAGAACAATAATTCAAAAGGAATCTACCTTTTATCTGGCAGGCTATATCATTTTTGTATTACTAGATTTATACAGAGATTACTAGATTTATAAAAAAGCACTCTCTCGTTATTCATTACCAATGATTTGGAGTAATTTTTTTGTCAGAAGATTTTAATGCAAACTAGGGTCGAAAAGATCTCCAGGAAATTTTGCTCTGAGGCGATTTTTTCGTAATTTGGACTTTAATATAATAAGTATATATGAGTGACTTTGAGCAGAACTGAAAACAAATTTTGAACTAGTAACAGGTTTGTTGATTCTATGTCATTCATTGTGTTGGTTCCGGTTCAATACATTAAAACAAACGCTCAAAAGCTACTGACCCCACATCAGTGCTTTCCTTCATTTCCTTTCATGCTGATTTTGAAATTTAGTTTCACAGTTTTGAGCAAGAGGTCCATCAAGAAGTTTATTGAATTAAAAAAAACTCTAATTCAGATGATTTGTTAAAATTTGCTTTACTGACTTGGATATTATTAACTTTACGGTACAATTTCATAATTTTATTTATAATTATATATATATTTATAATTATATACATAATTTATTTCACAAATGAAGAAGATTAAATTATAATTCGTTTCCCAAAAAACCAATAACATTAACGGCAATGTTGAAATATTTGTTTTGTGTATAAACAAATTAATCATAACAAAACAAAGTCATTGAAATTATGTTTATTGTAAACGACCAAGATAAATAATTTGAAGATAAAATATTTTCTAATCCCCAATCGAAAAAATAACTATGTGATTGTAATCACATTCAGGATAATCAATTTGTTTGATAATTACTGCTTTTTTGCAAGACTCATTAATATGCTCATATAATCTTGACCAAAATTTACAGTTGTATTTTGTTCGCATCCTTTACTTCAGTTATGGAACTGAGGATAAAAAATGTCTTTCTCGTTGTTCTAAGGGTTGGAATTAGTGACTGAATTCAATAAAATTGATAGTCTTGGCCATGAAGTATATTATATTGTTTGATTTCTTCATCCAGTTAAACTTATTCAGAACTTACCGTTGTGAGATTCAGGTCTGGATAGTATGTTTGAATCCCTTGGCAAATGAATGCAGTTGCGCTAACACACAGCAGCACAAGTGTATTTAAGTCAGCTTTCATTTTTATGAAAGCACTCAATATCCCGAACAAAATTTTTATGCACCATTTACCACAAACACTAGATAGTTCCTCCTCCATGTAAGAAGTCATCACAGTGTTTACAACGGAAGGTTGATTTCAAAATAAACGCTTAAGTCTGTATTCACAAATCCGATTTTTTTTTCACATATGTTGAATTACACATGAACGTGAAATGATCGAAAAAATATAGACATTTCGAATATAAACAGAAACCAAGTCGTTTTTATCGTGCAGGTTGAAAAAAGGAGGGATTTCTGCTCATTTTCACTAATGACCCTTACGTGCTGAGAAGATTTGAATGTTTTGAATTTTGATTAGGCCGTATCTTTTGGTCGATTGAGATAAAATAATGGCTGTTAATCTTGATAAACCAAAAGCAATCGGAATTCTGATATGGAAAAAATTCGGTATACTTACCCGTATCTCTTAATGGTAATTCAGTTTCCTCGTGCAGTGAAAGATAGTAAACGCAATCGAAAATTGGATTGGGTATTTCCTCGGTTCTTTAACGGATAATATAGATTCGGATGAGCTGAACTGACGATTCCCTTCAAGATTCAATATTTCGCAATCATCAGATGAGATTTGTCGATTTGTTATTCATTATTGCTTATCTTTCTTCCTGAATTTTTCGATTATCTGTGTATCTAGAGTTAGATTCTAAATGATATACCAAAATCAACGGTTTATTTTTGATATTGAAATTTTGAGTAAGTTTGGTAATCAGGGTCATTTCGACAATGATCAATTAATAAATTGAATCAATGAAGAACCGAGATTGAATTAATATTTGAGGTAATTTTGTTTGGGGATGTTATGAACATCGAGAATTGCATTATTTTTGATGGCGCAAAAAACATTGAAACTCCAGGTCTCTTGAAAGTTCCATTGTCAGAAGTGGTGGTTGTTCTCTTCATCCCAATAATGACTGTTATGCCTATTGAAAGAACCATTCTTTGTGAATTTACATTCATCTGTCCAAATTATACAGTTCAAAAAGTTTTCATTCTCTTGAAATCGAATCATCATAGCTTCGCAAAACTCTGTTCTCCTGACGAAATCAGTTTCCTTCAACTGCTGTACCCTATTGAATTTATATGGGTGCATTTTATGTTTTTTTAATATTCTCCAAACACTCGATTGAGATAATCCCAGAGCAATCTCGGCATCTTTGAGAGAATTTTGAGGATTCACACGAAAATATGCAAGAACTGTAATTTCGTTGTTCTCATCTTCTACTACACTTTTTTCTCTGTGTATAGTTTTCTTAACGAAAGATCCGACATTTCTCAAGTTTGTCATGGTATCTCTCGTTGGTCTGGGTCGGTCAGGAAACCTCTCAATGAACAGTCGAATCGTTCTATCTACAACTTTATTACATTCTCCATGAAGTAGAATGAGATTTAAATAATCTTCATTGGTAAAATTAGGCATAGTGATCGATTTTATAACGTAATACGAATTATCACCAAATTAATAGTAAACACAAAATGCTACTGAATAAAGAGGAATTTGGCAGATGTAATTAATGATATCTATCATTGAAAAAAAGAATGTAAAACATGGTGAGTTTTTGCATATGGTTCATAAGGAATTATTTATTTATCACTGGAGAGAAAACCGATGGCGGATTAGTTGAAATAAAGAGGTTTCCGATACAAATTCGAATCCAAATTCGCCATCTATTTAGGAACAACCTGTAACTTTTTTCTCTTGCATATTAGGGTAGTAAAATCTAAAACGTGGTTTAAGTAACAGTTCCTGAAAATTTCATCTTTTTGGGGTGAAGGGCAAAGAAATAGCTGAAAATTCAAGACGAAAAACAGTTTTTTGTGAATAACTCAGAAAATATCCAATAGGGCAAGGGTGTGATGCATACACTCACATTATTTTTTAACGTAGATTCAATATCTGCCATAAAATGATGGGGTTCTAATTTGAAAAAATTGATTTTTCACGATTTTGTCATCCCTAACTTTGAAAGCGATTTTTTCACCCCCTGCATAATCAATCGCGATTTCGATTTTCAAAGTGGATACATCAATCTTACATCTTGAAAAATCCCAAAAATGAAAATTTTCCATCCAAAAACCTCGAAGTTATTCTTGTTTCAGCGGAGCTCTATTTTCGACTTTTTTTTTCGAATTTTCCCGCACAGAGAGAATTTCCCAACTAAAACTGAAAAATGTTACATCAAAATAACTTGAAATTTTCTAAGGAATCTATTTCTGCAATAAAAAAATGGTGTTCTAATTTGAAAAACGAGAGTTGACGTCATTTCCGGAAAAACCGGAGGTGCTCATGCCTTGAAAATATTTTAGATGTCATCAGCATCGTGAAATACTTATAAGTGATGAATTTCATGAAAATACGTTCAGTAGTTTCCCTTATAAATATGGGTGAGGTTCCTCGTGAAAGACCCTGTATAGACGAGTGTTGGAGAGAGCAAGTGAATCATCTACACCAATTCAACTGCTGTCATCCGGCCATTGAATTCTCTCAAGTTAGAAAGGTTTTAAGAGATTGATAGAGCTTTTTTTCCAATACCAATAATTCAAAACCATATCATATTTTGAGTTATGGAAATTTTTAATCAGTTAATAGCAAAATGTCAGGTCTATTCCGGCTATCACATCACAGATTTTGAGTTTTAACGCTGCAATCGTATAAACTCTGTCCTTAAGATAGCCCCACAAAAAATAATCCAGTGTTGTTATATCACAGGATCTGGCTGGCCATTTAACAGCTGAATTTCGTGAAATTATGCGATCAGCAAATTTGGTTTGCAATAACTATGTGACAAGTGGCACATGAAACTACATGTCAGTGATCTCCATCTCATCAATGAAAGGCCAAAATTGAGTAGTTAACATCTTGCAATAGCATGGTCCATTCACCGTAACCGCATTCCCGGCCTCATCTTCGAAATAAAACGGACCAATCACGCCTCCTGACCACATAGCCCACCATACAGTGACACTAGGATTTTGAGAAGCCCAAATGCCACAATTTTGCTTGTTGACGTATCCTGACAAGTGAAAATGGGCTTCGTCTGAAAAAATGATTTTTTCAGAAATACCAGAGGGTTGTTTCAGAATGAATTCAAAACATATATGTTAGATGAGCAGCAATAATAATAATAATAATAATTTACTCGTACACTAATGAACTCTTGAAAACATCTACCCTTAGGTAATATCTGTTTACAGTTTTTTAACAAAAAATTTAATTCCCAACCCCAGCCTTTGGCAATGTAAGAAAAAAACTCATGGACTTCACATTTACAATTTGAATCCCCAAAAATAAACTTTTATTCTATCTGGCTCAGTCAGTGGAATTCAATGTCCTTTGATCGGTGAAATATCTCTTAGTCGGCGAAAGCTGTAACGGTAAGATTCCCCGGTTCAGTTTAATCGCGTAAATTCGCCTGGAAGTCGGCGTAGGAATTTCGGTTATCTTCACCTTGGAATGCTGCGCGGTGCGCAGGATCGATATCGTAGCGACGTGGCCGATAATTTAGATCTAAATCGATTTCTTTTCCGTACCAGAGTTGCTGGGAGAAACACGTCAGAGGTGTTATATTTCTTCCCGTGAATTTTAAATGCAAATTTTCGATGGCGGAATGAATTATTCCGCTAAACCCGTCGGGCTATGGAATTTTGTCGTCGACCTATCAAGTCAAAATTCATTGAAGTTGAAGCTTGTTGCCAACTTGCAGCAGTGATCATTTCTTCAACTGAAAAACCACCAGAGAAGATAATGAACTGAGAAACCACCAGAGGAGATAATTTTCCTGGAATCTCAGTATACGAGGATAAACAAGATAAGTTTCAGTGAGGGGGATAGTGATTACCTGTGAAACATACATGACCGAACATCTTGTCAATTCCACTCAATTTTGACTGTACATTTGTAAATAACTGATATTTGTAAAAAGTGGAATAAATAACGACTGTTCTATTTCGAACTTTCATTGATTAGGGTAGAGGCATCAAAATTTCTCTTACCTGCTCTGTTGCTAGCCGGAGCAAATTTTTTTTTCAATTACATTTAAATTTAATTGTTACACAATTGGCGTCCAACTTTGGGCCACAAAATATAAATGGTTACAAAGCATAGGTCTCTATGACGGTGAAAAGAACTGACTCTGTCGGTGGGTAATATTTTGTATTTTTCCCTTCCTCTACCAAGGTTTTTATTTAAGTCAATTTCAGTTTTCTGTGTAAAACATTCTATCTTCTCAAGTAGCCAATTCTTTTTTAAACTTATATTTATTTTTTAATTCCTTGATCCTTGGCACGATTGTGTCTCCCCGGGGCAATATATTCATTGTATCTTTATTCCTAGTATTTTCTCTGCTCTCGGTCTCTCGTAGTTATTTCCTCTGTTCTAGTTCACTAATAATATTCAATACTCCGAACAATCATACAAAGAAATAAAGCATATTACACACTAATGTTGAGGTTAGCACAATTTTCATTCTGTTTATGATAATGTAGGTCAGAAAAAATTTGGCTCTTCATATGCACCTAAGAAACATGTAGGTATATTAAGATCATCACCAAGAAGTTGATGAATTTGGTCTACCCTCTAAAACACCCCTTTCTTAATGCATCCATTCACGATTGAGCCAAACAGTCCGAGGCCGTTTGGACTAGAGTGAATTCAAAATGCAACTGGCGTCGGGCCTCATTAACTTCCCCCACTGTGATTGAATTTGGACTGTCACGGAACTGTTTGGAGGGTTAGCTCCATTGTGTATGGCGACCTTTAGGCATTGAAATGCACCTTATGAAAATAAATTCCTTGATTTTGCGTAGTAACAATATTGATCCACCAATCACCATTGAAGACTTGATGATCAGATTTGTGTACCAAGCCGGCTATTTAATATAGAGAGATACCCAGGAGAGGTTCGCCGAATCACGTAACGACACGAGGTCTTTCAAGCAACATTGCGTTGACTTCGACGGTTCTATTTTTGTTTCATTAATGCGAATTATAAACCAATATTTCGAAGCAACAAAATAATACTGGAAATAAATTTTATGCATTGGTCCTTTTGCAATATGGTACTATCAATAGCTTTTGATTATCTTCATTTTATCAGGTGTAACAAAAATAAAAGGTAGTGGAAATTATATCTCTTTAATGTACAATTTTATAGCAATCTACTCATACAAAAATTCTATCAATTCAATAAGTAGTCATATTCTTTCAGGAACGTTAATAGGGGTACATTGAGCAATGCAGCAGCCCTTGTCCCTGAGATGAAGTCTATGTGTGTGAATTTCTCATGTGGTATGAGAAATCTTCTGACACAGTTTGGTAGAAAATCGCAGATTTCATTGATATCCTGCAAAAAAATTTTGAAATATAAAAGACATTTTTTGGAGCAAAAAACTTCAGTCAATCAATAACAGGACAAGGTTTACGGTGTCTGCATTCTCTTGAAAAACCGCAAGTTTTGACTTTTTCTGGTGTAATCACATAGTTTGGCCGACATGCGCGTTCTGCATCATCAAAGTTTGTACGGCCGAGCTTGAAGTCAGCATGTCATTTACAATGAGCGAAAATGTTTTCATAAGATATCGATGGTGAATTATAACACAGGTTTGTTAAAAATAATAAACTAAATCTAGTAAACTAAACTTAACCTCAATAATCGATCATACAATAATCATTCGGGGATTGTTACTTTCTGATATGTGATATAAATATCAATTTCGAATTTTTCTATCGATGTATAATTTGAAATTTGAAGTATTCAGAATGCATTAATATATGAATAAAAAAAACAAATAAGCGATTCCAAAATAATCTCATACTAATTATAAGAATGTGTATCAGGATCAGATCTTAGTGTACAAAATCTTTGTCGGATTATTGTAAAGATTCTTAACCTTTCAATATTCCAAAATAAGATTTAATTGAAAGAACTTATTCACCTCTACACTTGCCAATACATCATTATTGCCAATATACATGGCTACTGGAGTTTTGATTTTTTCAAGGGGGTAATCAGGTGGTACCGCCTGGCCGTAAACATCATAATTTTCCTCCTCTCCATAATCCCAAGGACGGAAGTGACCTAAAAAATTTGTTTTCTGACAGTGAGAGTGGCATGTGGTATTCATATGCTGTAATGGCATGTTATCGAACTGAAAATGATCTTAATCCATTGAATTTAACTTCCTGTTGGAGAATTCTGGATCAAACTTTATCATTCAAAGGAAATGAGTTAGCGTTTTCATTTTTTCAGAATTGGTTAACTGTTAAAATATCTCGGTCGAGTTATCGGGCCAATATTTTAGGAGTTATGAACATCTGAAATTTGGTTTCCTCCATGATTTCTAGAATATCCTTCGGATCAAGTTCATTCTAAAAATGAAATTAGGTTGAAAAAAATAGGCTTGCGAAATTTCGCAGGAATCGATACACTGGAAACATTTTTTCAATAATTTTTAACTCATAAGATATAGTACGTATTTGAACAAAAATGTGTACATTTATGGACATTGTTTATATCTCACATATTCTCACATTTCTTTGTTGAAGCATCCTTCTACCTGAAGATAAAATCATTTTTTCATTTATTTAAGAGAGAGGAGAAATTTCAAAGAGTCATCTTATTTTGAAAATAATGATTTCGGTCTACTCAAACTTATCAAGAAAAAATGACCCCATAATGATTGTATTCGAGGTGCGGCTTTTAGACTAACAGCTACAATGGCAAATGAAGGACTTAAGATTTTTCTTTAGATTATCGTCTACAAACTCACTGTGACAATCAGTAACATAAAAATAAGATTTTTTCATTCACAGATTTTGTTGAGACAATCGAGAAATATCAAAGTGTACAGATAAAATACATTCCAAAATCACTAACCTGAATTTATACTTTGGGAAAAATGTAAGGGTTGTCGCACAGCGACTGAGGGTATGAATCTCAGGAGGAGAGGCAACATTTCCTGAAACATTCTTGACAATTAAATGAGCTATCAATAGGTAAAGCATTTCGAATATTTACAAAATTTTGGAATTATGTAATAATGTATAAACAATTGAGATAGAACCAGAATTGAAAAGTTGACATAAAAAATATTAAGTATTGAAATAATTCTTGAAACTTAGAAATTTCTCTTGATTTATTCTGTTTCATTATGATAATATGCGGCTTTAGGAGATTAAGTAAAGAGATTGTTTTGAAATTTTTAATACAAAAATAATTACAATTCAATATGGTCATCTTCAAAATAACTTCCTTCTGAGGCCACACAGCACTGGAGACGTTTCTTCCGTTCCTTATAGCAGTACTGGAAGTGCGATACTGAAATAACCATCAGCTGGTCGGTTACAGCCGTTTGAATTCTTTCGACTGTCCCAAAATGATTTCCCTTAAGGTAATTTTTCAAATTTGGGAAGAGAAAAAAGTCACAAGGATTCAAGTCAGGCGAATAAGGAGGCTGAGGAGCCACAGAAATGTTTTTACTGGCCAAAAACTCGTTTATTGAATTGGTGTTTTGAAACCATTTTTGCGTAGATTTTTCTCATCCCCAATTCATAGGTCAAAGTTTGATGAACTTTGATGTGAGCCAAATTTGAATCATCCCCTATCATTCTGAAAGCACAAGATCCCGGATACTGTTGACATTTCATCGATTCTTGATGTTGAAAGCCTTCAGCTTTGTGGTTCATCTTCAATCGATTCTCTTCCTTCTGAAAATGCCTTAAACCACAGAAAAACCTGGGCCCGTGACAAAACACTATCTCCGTTGGCCTGCTGAAGTTTAAGGAGAGTTTCCGTTGCACTGTGCCCAAGTCTTAAGCCAAACCTGATAACACAGCGTTGCTAGAAATTGATGTCATTCATTTTAGAACACAATAGAACAAATTGTTTCTCAAAAACAATCGCTACGCACAACCAAATGACTAGAGCGAGGTCAAACTCATACTGAAGGTGGATCAAGTTCCTCTACCGCCCCACTAAGCCCCGCGCCAGTATTGCCAGATACATTGCCTATTTTACAGACCTCGTATGTATGGAGTTTTTTAGAACTGGTTGCCAGTATATGGTTCACTAAGTATACGATCTAGGCAGAACTTAAACTGTTAATTAACGTCTATGAATTTTCCTTAATAACTATACGAAAGTATTTTTACAAAAAATCAAAGGGCGTATTATGATTCTGTCTCTCCGTCACCACCAGAAGCAATTAATGTTAACAAAAAGAACCACGTCAAAGGAGGCTGACTAGCCACATGATGATCCGCCAATAAATAACAATAGTCCGGTCAATTTAGACATTTGAAGGTACATAAGTGACAACCAAGCTGAAAAACAGTAAAATTTTTCGAAACATAATTATAAATATTATTTATAAGTTACCCATCATTCCCGTGTATGGAAAACATTTTATTCAAGGCCAAAGGTCGAACAAATGGTTTTTGCGCGATTTCCAGCAAAATGATACGTTTTGTCATAAAATTTTCTTGCACAAAAATTGTAGGTAATGAATTGAATAATAATAAATTATCTATTACAATAAATCAATACTTTCTTCCAGCGGACCACTATTTCGGAGATGTAATGATTCAATGGGTTATATAAGTAGGAAAAAGTATTCATATATTTTTTATAGATAATTTTATGATCTACAGATTTGTCTAACATACTTTTATGATAAAACTTATCTTTTTGCTGAAAATTACGAAAAGCCGATTTCTTTGAACTCCGGCATTGAATAATTTTTTTCCATATTGATAAGGAACTTTAAAATATTATTTATATTTATGTTTTGAAGAATTTTACTGATTTTCAGCTTGATCAGAATTTATGCACCTTCATTCTTATTGGTTTAGATTATCCAGACTACAAGAAATATTAACAATCGTTAGTTACTCTAGAAAAGTCTGGCAATCATGAGAAAGTATCCAAAAAATGAATATTTATTCTGAATTGGTGTGAGGTATTTGTAAGGGTAGTACTAGACAGGAGATTAGAAAACAAACTGTGGATATGAATTCTATGTGCATAAAATTTTGGTGGTGTAAATGAATGAATTCAATTATTAAAAAATGCTGCAGTATGTTATTCTAGAAATAGAAACAGTGTTTCCACTAAGATAGTATTATAGATATTGTCTTAAAAACTGCCACCTCATATTTCGAAATCAAAGTTTGTCTTTATAGAACAGAAATAGGACCTTGAAAAAAATCGAATTTCCCGCTCCCTGTATCTAAGTCCTCTGCACCGATTATGGACATATGTAATGCGTTAAACTTGGAAAAACAAGATGAAATTCTTCTATAATTTTTTCCGTTTCTGTGAATCATTTTAGTGATATATCTAATTACGAAAGAATTGTGATAAGATTCAAACAAGGTGAAACGAAAATAGGGTATTTCCAAAACAATTGATATCAAGTATATCTCCATTCCCAAAAATAATATTAGGAATGTCATATTCTAGTTCTGATGATAACAAGTGCTGTAATAAATTTCTATGAGACGGTGCTGATTTAATGGATAGAATGTCTGAGGTACACAATTATGGTAATTGTGCGGAAGCAAGTTGATGTCAATGTAAATAATCAAAATAACATATTTCGGGGAATTGGGAAATTGTTTGCCTTAGCGGCTAGTTAGGGACTGCAATTTTTTTTGCCTACCCTGAAAATACTGAAAATATTTTCAACTCGAAATGTTTCACCTTATAATGACGACATCGAGAAGATCGAAATTATACTTGAATTCAATAAATATTTCATTGTATTTGAAAATAAGTGAACGGAATAAAGATTTTATACTTACCTGTCTGAAGAGCCCTGAATCGCCACCTATGCCAAAGTGGTAGACAATTTCACAAAAATGCCTCAATCTCAATGTTGTGTGCTTGCAAGCAATAATTAAATCGCTCACTTTGATGGGAGGGGGTGGTAGTTCACGTATACCTAATAATTCAACCAAATTCTGCAATTTCATTGAATTAGTCATCTTCAGAACACTCATTAGAATAAGAAGATTATTATGATACTGAACAACGTTAGATATTATAATTATTATATAATATTATTATAATATATTAAGATTACATGGATCAATTTCATTCATTAACATAAGTTTAACACTGCTCATTTAGTTTTTTTTTAAATTATTACTATATTATCATGTTGGAGTTGCTATAAAGTTGTCTAAAACCCAGCCCCGTAGAAGAGGTATATCCTACAGTTGGCATTGCTCAACCAAAAATCAAAGACCTGAAACTTTGCTGACATCAGCAACTGCCCTATGTCTATCTACGGCACAATACGCCGCCTCTACGTGGAGAAATTCTGTACATTCGAGGAAAGTAGATGTGACTATAAATGCGACAGTCAGAATAATATCTAGATGCCTAAAACCCAGCCCCCTAGAAAAGGTATATCCTATAGTTAGCATTGCTCCACCAAAAATTTGACGAGAAGTCATTGCTGAAAAAGAAAGGTTCAAATAAATTGAAGATGAAAGACACCCCCTTCATGGACATATACCATACCATTATCGATTAAAATCAAGAAAGAGTTTCTTGAAAACTACTGAACCAATAACTAGGCCACTTGAAAAAAGAATAGTAAAATTCTGGAAAAAATCCACCAGAGACAACATCACCGGAAAAGAAGAGATATCGCCTGGAGCTCATTTACCTTACGCTACTTGAAGAATACTTAATAGACTCAGAGTGGAAGTATCCCACTGTAAGAAGACCTTGGTAAAATATGGGGATACTCAAGTGATGAATTATGTGACTGTGGAGTAGGCCCATCTACTCGTCTGCAACAACGTCGGTACCACCTGCACTAATCATGAAATACAGGGTGAGTCTTTGACCACTGCGTTAATTGTAACCACAGGTTCTTGAGATCAAAAGCAACACTTTTTTCCATACCGTTTTTCCGTATTCAGGTGAGTTAAAAAGTTATAAGTATTTTAAGTTTCCACATTGGGCAAATACCCCTTAGTTTGAATGAAAATTACCTTCCACAGCATCCACTATTAAATCTGAATTGTTTAAAAACATTATTTTTCCTATAAGAAATGATTCACTCACTTATGTTTCATCAGATGATTATATCGATTTAATTCCTTTCAACTTCAAATATCTCAAAAATGGAGCAATTTAGGAAAAAAATTGATGAATAATTTTATCTGCAAAAAGACTAATGATTTTAGGACCTTTAGTTCAAGTGATATTTGTTTTTCATGCAATTTAATCAATCTGTACAGTAGTAGTGAGGAACCCATAAGAAATGGAATAGATCTATTGATGCCAAAATATGCATGATGGTTATCAAAACCTTCTACAAGAGATCATTTCAATTGATATTGTAGTTTGAATATAACAGATGAAAATGCAATTTCTTTATGAAATTTCAACACCCTATATTATTTGAAGGGGGCCAAATTTGAAAAAATGTTATAGGAAGAAAATGCTTCTTTTGACGTCAAGAATCTAAGGTTAAAATTAACCGAATGGTCAAAGACTCACCCTGTATATACATGCACGCACCCCCGAAGCCGTCAGTCACTATTGCTGAGTTCTGGCGATTCACTTGCTACAAAGATACATTTGGACACGGATAAGTAAGTAAGGAGTTGATCAAATTCATTCCGATTGAATTTAAAGATGATGCGTTTTGTCAATACAATATATGAACTATAAATTTGCTAATCAATGAATACTGAAAAGACAACAACCTGATAAATATTTTCAGAGAATGTATATTAATTTCAGACGATAAGAAAACAAAGAATCAAGTAAGCACAAACTCTTTTAATATTAAAATCATTGTTACTAAAAGATAGGGCGGTCGATAAGTTGTATCCTTTTGAGATAAATATTATACTGATTATAAATTTTTGCTCGATTGTTTTAGTAGAACAACGTGCTTTCGTTTTGTACAAATGTCTGTTGTTTTCGAATATCGAGTCGAAAAAGGATTCTATCGATGGGTTTCGACTTCCTGATGAAGAATACAGCTTGAAACTTGGTTATGTCCCCCCGGCGTATCCTCTCTATCTTCCGAAAGAGATTAGCTTGAGTTTCGAATGTTTTAGAATAGGTTAATTGTGCAATCATCTCGGTCAAGTTCGTTATTGGGCCCAATCCGTCGAATAGCTCAGCAGTTTTGAGGATCTGAAATTTGGTGTCGCAATAATTCCTAGAATATCCATCGTATCAATTTGTTACTCGACAGATATTTGATTGAAGATGAAAAACTTAGGCTTGCAACACTTGTTGAAAATCGTGAGGCTAGAAAATTTAAAAATATTTCTTTTAAAACTTCATTGTCATAACTTTCTATTACCAGAAGATATTGAAGTTTTTTCATTTACTTTAGGGCAGGGAGTCACAGAAAGACACTTTATTCGAGGTTGTCAGAATTCAGCACCCAAAATAGTGTTATGTACAAGTTGAATATGTCGCTTTTTAGGGTCTTGAAGAACATTTGATCTTGATGAATCGTCGCTTTTGTGTAATTTAGATTTGAATATCAAAGGTATATGTACAAGTGCTTACTGAGATATATCTACTTTTGGTTGGTTCTTAAGAGAGGGGAATTCGACCTTCGAATAAACTGAAGGAAAACTGTGAGTGGAAATTTACCTAAGACCTAAACAAAATTTGCCGGAGTTGGAAATTTACCGAAGAACAATCTCCGGAGTTGGAATGTTGCCGGATTTCACATACCTTGCCGAAGTTGAATTTAACAACGTTTTTCTGAGGGACTGGAGAACTGAGAGGATAAATAGTTTTTTGTTGGAAAGTTTATTTGCAGGGTGGAAGACTTAAGACCCATTTTCCACACCAGACTAATCCCGAACACCCAGAATGGTTATATGGTCCTCTTACCTCATGCATTAGGACTCAAGATAGAGAAAATAAGTTCCAGTAACAATTGTAGACATCACCTGTTGCTTTTATGGTCAGAAATTAATCAGTTCCACTTGCAATTTTTAATTTGGACAATTTAACATTTGTACATACTGTAAACATCTAGTATTTGTAAGAGTGGAATAAATTTCGATTGTTCGAGTATTGACTATCATTGACTGGGAGCTTCTATTTAATTCTCTTAAGGTAAATGTGAGATGGTTCTGTGCTCTAACTAGCCAGAGTATTTTTCAATTAAATTAAATTAAATAAATATAATTATTTTAACGTTACACAGTTCTAAAGGACCTCAGAATGATTTGAACTAACCTTCAGTTCATTCTCCATAAGAACAAAAGGCCAAATCAAGGTGCTCTTGAAATGTCTCATATAAGCAGCTGGTGCCAGAAGTGATACCAATCCGAGTTTTTCTTGATATTCTGGCTTCATTGAAGTCATAATAAATAGAACAGCACCTCCTTGAGAGTGTCCAATATAATGCAATCTTTCTTTCCCCGTTTCAGTCACAATGAAATCTACCATTGCAGGCATGTCATATATTCCAATCTCATGCCAACTAAACAGAATGTTTCAAAACATTAGGAAAAAAAATAACAAGTATATAAATTAACATTCCAACGAATATTGAATTCCATAGATGACGAACAAAACTCAGTGTGTTTTGAGTTTTGTCGAGATTTGGTGTTCGGAAATATTGATGAATGCGATTTGAATATTCTCTCAGAAACGATAAATCGGAAGTTCTATTATCAATCCGGAAAATTTTCACTTTCCTTTTTAGCAGATGTAAATAATATTCCGTAGAAGAAATTTCCATTTTCTCCTTACCTGAAATCCCAAAATTCTTTCTCGCTTGGATCAAATTCTTTATGTTTCCTTCCATGTTGGGTTCCCCTGGAGTTACCTAACCAGACGTCATAGCCATTGTCTGCCAATAGGTAAGCGAGGCTACCATTATTCATACCATTCACTATATAATTTTCACATTGACCATACAAACCATGCATCAGAAGAATCGGTTTTGTATTGGTAACTTCGTCATTTTTGCCATGCCTTATTCGGAAAATAGTTATCATATATCCATCCTCTGTAGTAATTTCATGAGATTCGATGGGATATCCATATTTCTGGACGAGTTCCTCCTTACAAAGGTTCAATATTAATGATGGAACAGAGTCTACTCATTTCAAATTTTAGAAGATATAATTTAATGAAAGAAAGATGAGAGAATACATCAATTCGAATTAATAATAAGATTTTATCAGCTTGAGTTCGGAACAAGTTTTAATTGGGTCAGCTAGAAAATTACCTTCTACCCATAATCGATAGAAAAATGAGGGCTTCCGGTCCTAAAACGAAAAACGACCTGAATGATATATTTACTGAAAGAGGTTCTCGAAAAAGAAAATCATCGAAATGAATGAAAATAAAACTGGCTTTACTTGTCAAACCTCACAAGACGTCCTCAATGGCCAAATCATGAAATTTGTTAACTACTTACCATTTGAATTATCGAAAAATCACCTAGCAGTAAATCAATTCAGAAACACCATCTTAAGTGTCTACTCATAAGAAAGCCAATATTTCACGATTAGAGAGAAACATTAATTGAAATGATGGTATAATTGAAGATACTGGAATAAAATTTCTTGAATAATATTGCAAACAATACTAGAACCAATGTCAAATCTTGTAGTGAAATCTTCAGCGACTCCAAAGTACCAAAAGATCTCATATTATGTAGGAACATTTTGAATGAAATGTAAATCATACTTACTGTGGTCAAGTAAGTGTCAGGATGATCGTCGCAACATCCTATGTCTAATTGAATGAGTTCATAATATAAGACTACCAGTAGGATGGATTTCATTCCCGAATACCGGCTATCTGGAGATGAAAAAAATAAAATAAAATCAAACTTATTCATTTTCTCAACACATTACATGCTGTTTGCATTTTTCTTTAATAATTGATTAAATTCACTGATTTCAAACTCGGATTACAAGCTACTGAAAACATTTGAACAACCGTGTCACTAGCAACAAGTACAGTGAATCACATCTGATAAATATCAAAATACAGATAGGTCATACGTAATATATCTTGCGCCATTGCCTTTAGTGAAAAATTTACCTAAAGTATTTATTCATAACTTTTATTGTGTTCAAGGCGAATTATTCAAAATGCCGTTAATAAAAGGAAGTAAATCCTCAATATATCTATGTTTCGACCCAGAGGCGATTCCTCTTTTGATTATTATAAATTGTTAATAGTTTGATATTTCAAAATATATGACAATAAGACTTCCAATTCCTGTATATACAGGTGGTAACTTTTCGATGCGTTTTTACCGGAAACCGTTGGTCCTAGCGACTTCAACAAAGTATACTTTGTTGAAGGAAAAAAGATAGACGAAACACTTTCTCTAGTCAAGTGTAGAGCAAAAAAGTTAGCGTTGAATTAAACCTGGAGAAATCCTGTATGAGGCGCCTTCTAATAGTGATCTAAAACTTAATAGGGTATTTTGATTCTGCATCATACAAAGTCCAATCATATCACATTTTGTTCAATTCCTATCTCTTTGTCATAAGTTATAAAAAAAAACCCAATAAAAAAATTTATTAATAAACACCTTATATTTCTTAAAGGAAGCGGTTTGGGACGGAAGCAGTTTCAGACTTTTTTTTTCATATTTTATGCCCCCCTATCCTATGGCACTCTGCCTGGTTTTTTTCCTTTACACCCCATATATTATGAAGATATGATTTTTGAAAGTTTGAATAATAACTCGTAAGTAGCTTAACAAGAGCACCAAAGCCATCCGACCCCACCAGTGCTTTTTAATTTTTGACTATATATTTTCATCAAATAATATACAGAATAAAATTTTGTTCTACCACAATTGAAACACCATCTAGAGTACAAATAGATTTCGATTGATGCATATGAAGGGTATTCAATTGAGAACGCAAGATGTTCTACAAAATATGGTTTTCTATAACACTGTATTGCGAAATCTTTAGATTTAGAACGTCTACATTTGTGACTTATGTATGGAATAAAATATCGAGTGAATAGCAAGGCTTTGCTGTCTTATGGGGCAAAATGCATTATTTTCAAGAAGTCGGCTTGGTTACAGAAAGTAGAAGTGGAGGCAATTGTAGGTTTCGTTGACTATGCAGTTGAGTGTTTGGAGGAGGGAAAACATTGTATGGTATCTTTCATAGCCTTGACGAAGGCGTTCGACTGCATTTCCCGTGATGGATTGTTGTTTGAGCTGAAAAGATATGGTTTCTATCCATTGCATTACAACTCATTCATTCATTTCTGAATAAGAGAAGTCAGGTGGTTTATGCTGATGGAGTATATTCAGGGTTGAAGGAAGTGACCATGGCTGTACCCTAAGGCTCCAATATAGGACTTTTTTAAATTTATTTAAACCATTTATCTGATTATATCCCGGAAGCAGTAACTACTCAATTTGTGGATGACACGACTCTGGAGTTTGGGTCCTCGGAGCTTGATAATTTGCGTGGTCTGTCGATGGGGGCGCTGTCTGGGGCTTTCGACTGGTTTACTGCTAACGGTCTCAGCATGAATACGGATAAGACTCAGTCCTTGACCCTAAGTTTGAGAATATTGGGAGATTTCGAGTCGGTGAAGTTTCTTGGGGTTTATTTTGATGCTTCACTTACCTGGGGGGCTCATGTGGATGATCTGAAATCTGCAGTCAGCAAAAACATTTTTGCATTGAGAGCAATCTCATTTAATTTATCTAAGCACGTACTTGTTATGATTTATTGTGCTATGGTTGAATCAAGGCTCAGGTATGCAGTGTTGTTATGGGGCAACTGTGCTGGACGTGAGGTTGTTTTCAGGTTGCAGAGACGTGCAGCCAGAATTTTAGGTAGAGGTAGAAAATTTACTTTATATTCACGCTCATAAGGATAACTATTGTTTGCAAACGGATGTGCACGATCATAATACAAGGAATAAATTGTTAGTAAGTAAAGATTTCAAAAGATTAAAGTCACATAATAGTCCAGTATTTTGTGCTACATCACTATACAATAAACTACCTAAGGAGTTGAAAAATCTAACTTTTAGCAAGTTCAAAATTAGAATGAAAGAAATATTGGTAGACAATGTTTTCTATACGATAGATGAATTTTGTATGTACTGGTAACCGAGAAAAATGTAACCCACTCTTTGATTTTCGTCTACATGTATGAGATAATTTTAAATGTATTGTACTGATTACTTAAGATCTTAGCTTCTGATTTTATCTTCGGATTTTATTTATACTTGAATTGTGAATATTTTTGGTTGTATGTATATGTATAGGGTTTTTTCTCAAATTTCTTTATTTTTATTAATAAAAGTTATGTTACATATCGATATAAATTGTAGTATGTATCTGATGTTTGCCTTGACCTGTGAAAGCAATTCTTGTGAATACGTTGAACACCAATGAACTCTCTCTCACTCTCTCTGTCATACGCCGAATTCAATGGCACCCCGTCACCAAAACATGCTAACATTTGTTTTGTAAGCCAAAAGTTCAGAAGAATATATATATAAATAGTGATTCATTTAGAGGAAATTTTTTTTAATGAAAAAAATTAATTCTCATTAGCAAATAAAAGAACCATTTTTACAATTAATTATTAAAGTTAATTTCTTTCAAATGCTGACCTCGACTATGGTTAACAAGATCCATTCTATTGCTCCAATTTTCTTTTCTCTTCATGTTCTACTGGCAGAACTTTTTGAGTCAACTGTAAAACTTTTATGAGAATTTGGTGTAAAGAGCATTTTGTGATGTCCAATTATTTTGCTTCAAGTCCAATCAACGTTTTTGCCCTTTCTGTCACACTCACGCGAACTATCCTGATTTCTTCTTCTGAATGACAGTTAGTATTGCTTGTTATTTAACAAAATAACATTAAATTTATAAGATATGTTTTGAAATAGCTTGTGTACAATTTTCTGAAATCTGCGGTTGCATTGGATATTCAATACTCACCAAATTTTGGCCAAAAAATTATCTCAGAAAAATTTTGATGAACTCTGAACTGATATTGAAAGTGACACCACCATTAATTCAATAGAGATATACTCCTCATTCATAAAATTATGATTTTTTCCTGTATTCTATCAATGAATTATGAGAATACGATAATAATTGGTTTTTAATGAACATTTAAACATTCGAACTTTAATTTTGCAAATGTGTATTTTATCGCACTATTAGAATCTTTAAATGATTTAAAATCTGGTACTACATGAAATCGGCAACAAATTTCTACTTCTGAGCGAACTGATTCCATCCAGAAGTGAAAGAGACTTTGTGGATATAGGAGGAAGATTTTATAAATTTCTATTTAGACGATGAAGATGAAACTCTCTATTAGGAATATTTTCAGTGGAAGTTCAAGAATAAAAATGGTATTTGCTATAAAAGTGAGTTCCTCGGTAGACTATGTCCCGTATAGCATTAATGAGCTCTAATTTGCTCCCTTTTTATGCAACCACATAATGGAACACCCAAAGTATGGTCTCGTTCAAGAAGAAGAAGAAGCCATATGATTCCATTAGAAAGAATGCCATATGGTAGAAAAGAGGATGCTGTATTCATAATACAAATAAAAAAAACCGCATTTATGTTTGGGTGAACTTATGTGTAAAAAACGTGAAAATTGTTAGAGATAACATGCTCCAATTATCAACTACTCAATAGTTTTACTTAATCCGAAAAAACTGTACAAGATGTATCTATTCTGCACATAAACCAAGGAAAATTCAGCTAAATAAAAGTGATTGATGATATCTAATAGCCCTTAAATATTTCACTCATCCAAGTTTTAGAACCTCTCAACATGACAAATTTTTCCAATTCGAAATTGTATGAATAGGGTTTGTATACAAATCACATTTTAGCGCGTTATTTCATTATTCTTATAATATATTTGATAGTAACTGATTTTGCTATGTATCAGTTCTTTATTTCTAGATTTCAAAAAATTTCAGATCAGAGTTCAAACCTCATGAATGGACTCGGTTCACCAAAAGGAGAAGATAAAGTGTAATTCTTGGAGCCATAGTTTCATAAAAGCGGCGACTGTAGATGTATCATTGGCGCTCTTGTTCACCTGAACAGAGTGCCTATCATTTTGCCCGAATGTCTGTAATTTTGGAATATCGAGCTGAAAATGGTCTCAATCGATTGGGTTCGACTCCCTGATGAAGAATTCGTGACGAAAATTGAGTCTGTCCGGCCGGCCGTATCCTCTCTAGCATCCAAAAGGAATCAGCTAGAGTTCTCATATTTTCAGAATAGGTTAATTGTCGAAATATCTCGGTCAAATTCGTTATTGGGCCAAATCCGTCGGATGGTTCAGTAGTTATGAGCATCTGAAATTTAGTTTCTTCAATAACTACTAGAATATCCATCCGATCAAGTTGATACTTGGAATGCTATTGAGGGACGCTGAAACGAAACGGCTTGCAAAATTTCGTAGAAATCGTCGCGCTAGAAAATTTTGAATAAATTCCCAAAAAAAAAAAAATTCAGTACTCAATATCTCCTAAGACTTCATTCAGATTCAAATAAAAATCCGTATATTAATTGAAGTTACCGATATCTTACTCATCCTCAAATTTCATTGTCGTAGCTTTCCCCCGCCTGAAGATATGATCATTTTTTTCATTTACTCAAGAGAAAAATAGAAATGTCATGAAGTCCGAGCTTTGTCATTGAAAGATTTGCCATCACAGATCGATATTCGTTTGACAACTTGCGGACCTAGATATCAGTGTCAGTTGGCGTATTATCAATCAAAATTTTCATAGGATTCATAGAGGTAGAATTCGATGTCGATGACGTTGTCAAAATTCAGAAAAGCACAGACGTAATATTAATCAAAAAAATTTTTATCATAGAGAAAGAATTTGATGGCGTTGTCAAAACTCAGAAAAACAATGACGTAAGTTTTTAGGAAAAGCATAGAACAAAATTTGGTGAAAATTATGAGTAGTTATTTTCAAATTGAGATAAAGGTTTGTTTATTCATTAGGCTTTCATATTTACATCACATTGTCCCATAGTACGGAAAAAGACTATTGTTCACTCGATCAGAGAGCTTATAGATTTGTTAAGGTTTGAATATTTATTCGCAAGTAGGTCAACAAGAGCGCCAAAGCAATCTGACCTCACGTCAGTGCTTTCTAAATTTTTTTTATAGCGTATTGAGTACGTTTTCTATTGTAAGTGTGTTAATATATTACGAGCGTTGCTTTTACATTTGGGGATTGGACCACCCTAGTGTTGCAATCTGCCAACTGACAGCTCTATCGTAAAGCTTGACATTTTTGAGGTTATACGTAGTAGAGTAAATTAAAAGATTCGCCTCACCCAAATCATGGAATTAAATCGTGAACGTTTTCGTGCTATTATTTTTTACATATTTCGAAGTACTCAACAATGGTGCATCGATGAAATTTATTCTATTTTTGGCAATGAAACTCCATCAAAGACCAGTGTTTATCGGTGGTATTGTGAATTCAACCGAGGAGGTCGTGGTTCTCTCCAAGACGAATTTCGTGAAGGTTGTCCAAAATAGTGAAGATCGTCCGAAAACCATTAATGCTGTGCGCAAACTGATATTGCAAGATCGTGATGTGACCTATCGTGTGATTGAGACAACCTTGGGCATTAATGAGGCCAGCTAACATTTAATAGTGCATGAACATTTGATCCTCAAAAAAATTTCTTTGTGTTGGATCTCACACAATTTGTCAATTGCTCAAAAAAGGCTCCAAAAATACGATCGCGGTGCTTCCAAGCATGTCTATGATATCGTGACAGGTGATGAATCGTGGATTTAAGCGTATGAGACCGAAAGTAAACAGCATTCGATTGTATGTGTATTTCATGATGAGCCAAATCCAACAAAAGATTTTCGCGCACGAAGCACTTCCAAGCAGATGGTCGCCTGCTTTTCGGAAAAACTGGACATATAGCAATCGTACCACGAGAACAACGCAGAACAGTCAATTCTGAGTGGTACACAACCATTTGTTTGCCAGTTGTGTACCATCTGCTAAAAAAACTGCATTTTTGAGCACTGAAAACATGGATTGCATGAGTCATCCGCTGTATAGTCGTGACTTGGCTCCGAATGACTTCTTCTTTTCCCGTAAGTAAAAAGCATAATGAGAGGTCAACGTTTTTAGATACCCGAAGATGAGGTTGATGCATTAAGTAGGCATGTTTTGGAGATACTGGATCATAAATATTTGTTTTTTCTCTAATCCCGAAATATAAACGATATTCATTTATACAGAATGAAGCTACTCATCTACGAGTTGCTACGATATATTTTGTACATAATGTAATCATTTTTATTATTGTTTTCATAGAATTGTTGACTTTCGATTCCTACTTAATAATTCCCTTAAGAGTGGTAACAATCGCTCCTCAGTAATCATAGGGCATTTTTCTCCTTGGTTCAAATTAAATAAATTTGAAATGTTTGTCACTTTATTTTGTACAATTACATTTCCAAAAATCTTCCGTTGATCATTTGAAAATATAATAGCTCTATCACAGTTTCTTCAGTACATACATACTAATAATATGTATAATTTAGTGTCATCCAAAAAATATATCAATCCATTTGCCAATAAATAGAGCTCAGTTCGAAAACAACTGAAAATTTACCCTTAAAGAGAGTTCTGACCAATGATCAAAGAATTTAGTTCAAACTAACAAATTTTCATTGATTATTAAATCATTATTCAATCTTTTTTGTCGTATTTATCCAGAAAATTGACTAGAGGCTCATGAAGCTGTTTCTGGCCGTTGATAGCAAATATGAAGTCCAGATGTGTCCATTTTGGGTTTGGCATCAAGTATTTCCTTACTACGTTTGGAAGAACCTCACATATGTGGTCTATATCCTATAATGAAAACACATCATGAAATGTAAGAATATAAAATTTTGTGTAGGATGCTGGTTGAATTTGTTTTATTGAAATTGTCTGTTTATTAACGATAATAATCTATAATATAAAAATTAATCATAAAATGTGTTGGTAAGCGCATAACTCAACAACGTCTGGACCAATTTGGCCAAATCTTTTTAAAATGTTCGTTGAAGTTTAAGGATGGTTTTTACGGCGAGAAAAATTAGAATTATTGCTGGAAGAACCCTAAAAATAGCCCTTTTCTTTTTCCCATACAAATGATTTGTAACTAAAACGTAGTCAATTTGAGCTTTAATGCTATGGTATAAAGTTCATATTAAATTACAAGCACTCACTGTTGTCTAAGCAATGTAGGTGTGTTCCTAACGTCAAAGGTTCGAACATAGAAAAATCCGTGGACTTACCAAAAGATCAGCTAGAGATTTTATATTTTCAGAATAGGTTAATTGTCCAAATATCTCGGTCAAGTTCGTTATTGAGCCAAATCCGTTCAGTAGTTATGTGCATCTGAAATTTTGTTTCCTCAATAACTACTAGAATATCCATCCAATCAAGTTGATACTTGAAATATCGTTGAGGGAGGCTGAAACAAAACGGCTCGCAAAATTTCGCAGAAATTGTAACGATAGAAAATTTTAAAAAAATTTTTTTCAGTACTCACTATCTCATAAGATATTTTTCGGATTTCAATGAAAATTCGTGAATATATTGAGGTGATCAATATCTTACTTATCCTCAAATTTCATTGTCGTAGCTTTTTTCCATCTAAAGATATGGTCATTTTTTTCATATACTCAACAGAAAAGACAAATGACATACGTCCGATGATTTTCTTTGAACGATGACCATCACAGATCGATATTCGATTGACAAATGCCGGGCTCATTAATCAGTGTCAGTTGGCGTAATATTAATCAAAATTTTCCATAACGGGAAATCATAGAGATAGAATTCAATCACGATGGCTGAAATAATATACGTTGTCAAAATTCAGAAAAGCACTCATGTGAGTTTTTAGGGGAAGGGAATTATAGCTTCGAACAAAACTTGGGTAAAATTTTTAATTTGAGATATAGGTTCATTCATTCATTAGGCATTCATATTTGCATCACATTGTCCCATAGGACGAGAAAAGATTATTGTTCACCTGATCAGAGTGCTTAAAGGATCACTAGTTAGTAATTGCCAATTAGTTTATTACCTGATCTCTAAGTTTCAATTAGTTATGATCAACAGACTAATAAGTTTCATGAATGAGAATAATTTATTCTCGAAATTTCAACATGGTACTATAGGCAATCTGCTGATTTTCAATTCTTGAATGCAGTTTTGCATTGTTTGGAGAATAAAAGTTTGGCTTTGGGTCTTTTTCTTGATTTGAGCAAGGCTTTCGATTGCACGTTGACCACTTAGGATTCTTCTTTTGAAGTTGGATAAATGTGGGATAAGAAAAGCAAATGACTGAATGCAGTCTTTTTATCGAATAGGAAGCAGCAGGTTGTTCTCCGGTGGTTCGAGTGATGGAGTACTATCGGATATTCGGATGTTGAATTTGGGGTTGGTCAGGGTACTATATCTGGTCAATTTTGTTTATATTTTATATAAAACGATCTACCAGATGCAATAGAGAATACGAAAATGCAAAATTATGTTGATGACACTAATATTTTAGTTGGGGAAATGATTTTTGAGAGATTGTTCTAGAACGGAAGATGCGTTCTTTAAAGTACAAGAAAAATTGGTTTGATATGAACCAATTAACGATAAATAATGAAAAAACCAATCTGGTACTCTTTCGTACAAAAACAGGTTGTGAATACATCTTTGGATTGTATTATTCTAGATAGAGGGCAGAGTTGAGCTTTCATCAGACACCAAACTCTTGGGTGTTCATATTGATGAATTCACTCAATTGGGAAATTCATATAGAATAAGATCTGTCTCAAGTTATCAGTCTTAAGTATAGAATAAAGATTTTATCTTCCATCCACTTAGGAACAAAATATTGTAAAGAAGATTGTATCATTTTTAATTTCAGAATCCCAGTCTTAAGAGAATTATGGAATAATTTTTACTAGGGTCAATAGTTATAAAAGTTAATTTGATATTTATGATTCAAAAAAAACTTTCAGATGTATATACAACTTGAATTTCAGGAATCTCTTGTAGAGAGAGAGGATTTCTTCAGGTAGATTTGTTGACCATTTATGGTTTTTGTGTACATTTATGAGTGTTTACTTTTTGTTTTTTAATAATAAAAATGTTTTGGATTTATCAGAGATCGTATTTATAATACAGAGAATCTAGATCTTCTCTTTCCTCAACACTAGATTAACCATGACTAAGAGGGACCATACTATATGTGTACTAAACTGTTCAATAAACTGCCAGAAAACTTTAAGAGATGTAATAATGTTAGTACTTTTAGAACTTAATTAGAGAAATCTGCTAGTTCGAGTGGGAGGCCTATAATCTTATTTGAATATTTTTGGTTCCAGTAGTTGTGTTTATACTTAGGAATATATATCTTGGCGTCATTTCATTTCTTATATTCTTAACTTTGTGAGATTTGAAATAAAGAAAGATTTATTATTATTATTATTAGATTTGTTGTTATAGTTAGAATATTTACTCATAAAGTAGCTCAACAAGAGGGCCAAAACAATCTGACTACTCAGGTCAGTGCTTTCTGAATTTTTATTATTGTTATCATAGAATTGTTGACTTTCATTCTTAATCATTCTGTGAAGGATGAGTATAATATAATCAACTACTCAGTAATCCTTAGGACGATTTTCTTTTTGGACTCAAACGAAATAAATTTGAAATATTGTCACTTTATTTTTGTACAATTTACATTTCCAAAAATCTTCCGTTGAAGTCATTTGAAAAATATAATAGCTCTATCACCCAGTTTCTTCAGTACATACATACTAATAATATATATAATTTAGTGTCATCCAAAAAATATATCAAATCCATTTGCCAATAAATAGAGCTCAGTTCGAAAACAACTTTAGAAATTTTCCCTTAAAGAGAGTTCTGACCAGTAGTCAAAGAATTTAGTTCAAACTAACAAATTTTCGTTGATTATTAAATCATTATTCAGTAATCTTTTTGTCATATTTATCCAGAAGATTGACTAGAGGCTCATGAAGCTGTTTCTGACCGTTGATAGTAAATATGAAATCCAGATCATCATGTCCATTTTTTGGGTTTATCATCAAGTATTTCAACACTACATTTAGAAGAACCTCACATATGTGGTCTATATCCTATAATGAAAATACATCATGGGGAGAATGTAAAGATATAAAATTTTGTGTGTAGGATGCTGGGTTGAATTTGTTTTATTGAAATTGTTTGTTTTATTAACGATAATAATTAATATTAGATATTGCGACTCAATGATGACCCACTTTTCCAAAATAATCGACTAATAAAATACAATATCGAACACTGAATTGATTCAATGCAAAATTTTATTGATGACTATTCCATCATAAATGTTGAATAAAATGAAAAATTCCTTTAAAATTAGTATTATTAATACTCCTGTTACCTATGTTATAATAGGTTGTCAAATATCTCCCTTCCGCATTTTTGCTCTTTTTCAATGCTTTATAAAAAGTGTTACAGTGATCCAGTTTGGATTCAAATGTGCTCCGTTTTGTACGATAATCTGTTTCCATCTGAACAACAACTTCGCAATACCTCACTGGTGCAAGCCCCCTCCTTATTTGCTAAGAACTCGGACAGCCACTTTTAAGAAGCCTCTTTTGAGTTCAACTGTATACCACCAAGGGCGTTTGCCATGGATAGGAACAGGTGGTAATCACTTTGGCACTATGTCCAGCAGACTGCTACTGTGGATGCAGATAAAACATCTCACATCAAGAAGATGTCGTAGCTTCTAACGGGTCACCAACAAAGTTTCTGCTCGTCAGGCGTTGTCTTGATGGAACGCTACACACTTCCTGTTGCTTCCAATTCCTGGATGCTTCTGGTCGATCGCCTGCAGTCTAACAGATTGTTCTCCAGTACATGTTAGAGTTAAGCGTCTACCTGCCATATGGGGGCAGCTCGCGAGTGGATGATTCCCTTCCAATCCCCACAAACACACAGCAAAACTTCCTGGCCGTCAAAGTCCCAGCCAGCGGTCTGCTATTTGGGACGATTCACACTGCATTCGATCACGACCGTTTCGCTTGATATTGTCGTATGTGATCAAATTCACGTCATGAGTCACCATCCACTTTAAAGAATAGATTCAGGTTCTTTCCGTTTCGCGGCAGCACATATCGCAGGCGTTGAATTCGGTCCAGAAGGTTTCTTGGAGTCAAATCATGCATGGCACACCCAAACATCAAGATGGTTTAAAAAATGGTTTGGTGACTAACTCCAATCTATGAGCGATGTATAAGACGCCACATACCGATCTAACTCAGTGTATTCCATGATTCGATCGGTATTTGTAGTCTGAGTCTTCCACTGGCTGGTTTATCCACGGTGTCGTTTACACCGGCTCTGAATCGTCAAAACCATTCCCCACATAAAGAGGCGGAAGGAGATGTTTGGCAACATATTATTATAAAACAAGATTCTCATGAACTTTTAGCATCGTTTTTTTCTATTTATTGTTTTCTTCAGCTCAGGCCTTTAATGACTAAGCAAGCTGCGTAACTTATAACTGCCTGTTCGATCGTTTGTGAATCTTGTTGCTCTTCAATGATAAACTACAATTTGAGATATGTTCTACTTGCAAAATAAAAATGGCGTTATACTAGTTTTTTGTTGTTTCTTGCTGTCGTATTATAGTAATCAGATGCTCACTTTTATATAAACTGGGTTATCTCCTTATGGCTGTGTATGAGACCGAAAGTAAACAGCATTCGATTGTATGTGTATTTCATGATGAGCCAAATCCAACAAAGATTTTCGCGCACGAAGCACTTCCAAGCAGATGGTCGCCTGCTTTTCGGAAAAACTGGACATATAGCAATCGTACCACGAGAACAACGCAGAACAGTCAATTCTGAGTGGTACACAACCATTTGTTTGCCAGTTGTGTACCATCTGCTAAAAAAACTGCATTTTTGAGCACTGAAAACATGGATTGCATGAGTCATCCGCTGTATAGTCGTGACTTGGCTCTGAATGACTTCTTCTTTTCCCGTAAGTAAAAAGCATAATGAGAGGTCAACGTTTTTAGATACCCGAAGATGAGGTTGATGCATTAAGTAGGCATGTTTTGGAGATACTGGATCATAAATATTTGTTTTTTTCTCTAATCCCGAAATATAAACGATATTCATTTATACAGAATGAAGCTACTCATCTACGAGTTGCTACGATATATTTTGTACATAATGTAATCATTTTTATTATTGTTTTCATAGAATTGTTGACTTTCGATTCCTACTTAATAATTCCTTAAGAGTGGTAACAATCGCTCCTCAGTAATCATAGGGCATTTTTCTTCTTGGTTCAAATTAAATAAATTTGAAATGTTTGTCACTTTATTTTGTACAATTACATTTCCAAAAATCTTCCGTTGATCATTTGAAAATATAATAGCTCTATCACAGTTTCTTCAGTACAGACATACTAATAATAAGTATAATTTAGTGTCATCCAAAAAATATATCAATCCATTTGCCAATAAATAGAGCTCAGTTCGAAAACAACTGAAAATTTACCCTTAAAGAGAGTTCTGACCAATGATCAAAGAATTTAGTTCAAACTAACAAATTTTCATTGATTATCAAATCATTATTCAATCTTTTTGTCGTATTTATCCAGAAAATTGACTAGAGGCTCATGAAGCTGTTTCTGGCCGTTGATAGCAAATATGAAGTCCAGATGTGTCCATTTTGGGTTTGGCATCAAGTATTTCCTTACTACGTTTGGAAGAACCTCACATATGTGGTCTATATCCTATAATAAAAACACATTATGAAATGTAAGAATATAAAATTATGTGTAGGTTGCTGGTTGAATTTGTTTTATTGAAATTGTCTGTTTATTAACGATAATAATCTATAATATAAAAATTAATCGCAAAATGTGTTGGTAAGCGCATAACTCAACAACGTCTGGACCAATTTGGCCAAATCTTTTTTTAAAATGTTCGTTGAAGTTTAAGGATGGTTTTTACGGCGAGAAAAATTAGAATTATTGCTGGAAGAACCCTAAAAATAGCCCTTTTCTTTTTCCCATACAAATGATTTGTAACTAAAACGTAGTCAATTTGAGCTTTAATGCTATGGTATAAAGTTCATATTAAATTACAAGCACTCACTGTTGTCTAAGCAATGTAGGTGTGTTCCTAACGTCAAAGATCATATCTATCAAAACAATGTGCGTGTGTGCGTTGGAGCACAGAATACATGGTTGGAGGAGTTTAATGTCTCGTTCCGAAACTCGCGTTTCTTTTATATTAGTTTCGGCACGCGAGATAAAATGCATCAGGACTGTTTGGGATGAATGCAAGATGGCACATAAGAAATCTTTGGAGGCTTTAGACAGAACCTTAAAAGATCTACGGAGCAATAATAACCGATTTGGTGGTGCAATGATGAAACAGGAGATTTTCGTCAAACATGATTCCACGATCAACGACAGCTGATGAACTCAATGCATGTCTAAAGTCCTCCAATTTGTGGAAACATGTCAAAGTACTTCATTTAAGCAAGAATATGCGTGTCGAGTTGCGAAATGACCAATCTGGAAACATATTCTCTAAACAGCTCATTGACATTGGTAATGGCAAATTTCCTATAGACATGTTGACTGGCTGCATTAACTTTCCTTAAAGTTTTTGTCAGTTAACTCGATCAAAAGATGAACTTATTCAGAAGGTGTTTCCGGATGTTTCTCAAAATTACAGAAACCATGATTGGTTGAGCGAACGAGCTATACTGGCTGCAAAAACATAGATGTAAATGGAATTAAATTTCAAAATTCAAGAACAAATTACAGGCGAATTGAGGATATATAAATCAGTTGATTCGGCTACTAATCAAGATGATGTTGTCAACTATCCACCGGAATTTTTAAACTCGCTGGATTTGCCAGGGTTGCCACCTCACAATCTTCAATTAAAGGTTGGATCAGTGGTTATAATGTTGCGAAATATCAACCAACCGCGTCTTTGCAACGGTACACGGTTAGCGATAAAAAAATTACTAAACAATGTGATAGAAGCAACTATATTCAAAGGAAAGTATAAAGGAGAAGATGTTCTCATACAGCGCATCCCAATGATTTCGACTGATGTGCATATTAAATATTGCGACTCCAATGATGACCCCTTTTCAAAATAATCGACTAATAAAATACAATATCAGACATAACTGAATAAATGAAAATTTTATTAATGACCATCATAAATGTTGAATAAAATGAAAAATTCCTCAAAATTTCATGTCGATAATGCAAACATGAGCAAGTATTATTATTAATACTGCTGTAACCTAAGTTATAATAGGTTGTCACATATCTCTCTTCCGCTTTTTTTGCTCTTTATTCAATGCTTTATAAAAAGTGTTACAGTGATCGGATTTAGTTCAAATATGCGCCGTTTTGTACGATAATCTTTTTCCATCTAGACGGCAACTTCATAATACCTCCCTCGTAGAAGCCCCCCTCTTTATTTGCAAAGAACTCGGACAGCCATTTTTCACAAGCCTCTTTTGAGTTCAACTTTATACCACCAAGGGCGTTCGCCAGGGACAGGAACAGGTGGTAATCACTTGGCGCTATGTCCGGGCTATATAGTGGATGCGATAAAACCTCCCATACGAGCTGCCGTAGCTTATAACGAGTCATCAACGAAGTGTCTCGTCTGGCGTTATCTTGATGGAACACTACTCCCTTCCTGTTGGCCAATTCTGGACGCTTCTGGTCGATCGCTTGCGGTCCAGTTGTTCTCAGTAGATGGTAGAATTAAGTGTCTGGCCATATGGGAGCAGCTCATAGTGGATGATTCCCTTCCAATCCCACCAAACACACAGCAACAGCCGTCAATCCTGGCTTGGCCACTATTTGGGACGATTCAATTGCCTTCGACCACGACCGCTTTCGCTTGATATTGTCGTATGTGATCCAAGGTTTTCTTGAGTCAAATCATGCGGCACCCAAACATCAAGCTTTTTTGATGCAACCTTCTGCAGAGGGTTTAAAATGGTTTGGTGACTAACTCCAATCTCCTGGGCGATGTCACGAGACGCCACATGCCGGTCTAACTCTATGTATTCCATGATTTGATCGGTATTTGTCGTCAAAGGTCTTCCACTGACTTATCCATGGTGTCGTTTACACCGGCTCTGAATCGTCGAAACCATTCCCCCCACATAAAGGCGGAAGGGAGATATTTGGCAACGTATTATTATAAAACAAGATTCTCATGAACTTTTAAGCGTCGTTTTTTTTTCTATTTATTGTTTTTTCTTCAGCTCGTTGGCCTTCAGCCGACTAAAGCAAACTGCATAGCTTATAACTGGCTGTTCGATCGTTTTGTGAATCTTGTTGCTCTTCAGCGGTAGGCTACCAATTTGAGATATCTTCTACTTTTAAAATATAAATAGCGTTATGCTAGTTTTTTGTTTCTTGCTGTCGTATTATATTAATCAGATACTCACTTTTGTATAAACTAGGTTATCGCCATGGCTGTAATAAATTGCTACTGGAACGGTTATGTTTTTCAAATCGTAATCTGGGGGTTCCAAAGTTCTATACCGCGCCATATTATTTTGTTGCCCATAGTCCCATCTTCTGAAACGACCTGGAATGAAATTAAGGAATTAAATGAAATCGATACTATCTACGAGTACAATGTTGCAACTGAAAACAAAAATGGTTATCTGTGACCGATACGTTACAGTTAAGATGTCTGTTACTTTATTTATTATTATTATTTATGTTACTTTATGGTTATCTGATCATAACCTGGTCTTTAATGTGAATAAATTCAATGCATTTATTTTCATAGCGACAGAACTAATTTGACTTATCCCGGAAAAATTGTTGTGTCTGATGATTACATCAAGGTGGAGGACAGTTTAAGGTTCCTTGGAGTAATCCTCGACAAACATCTCAAGTGGGGCCATCACACGGAAAAGCTTAAAGGGAGACTTAATATTGCATGCTTTACCTTGTTCATGCTTAGATCTAGGTTGAATTTTCATTATCTGAAGTTAGTGTCTTACGCTAATTTTCATTCTATACTCTCTTACGGAATAGTATTCTGGGGGAGCTCTTTATTTATCTATAATATAAAAATGAATCACAAAATGTGTTGGTAAGCGTATAACTCAACAACGCCTGGACCAATTTGGCCAAATCTTTTTTAAAATGTTCGTTGAAGTTCAAGGATGGTTTTTAGGGCGAGAAAAATTAGAATTATTGCTGGAAAAACCCTAAAAATAGCCCTTTTCTCACTGTTGTATAAGCAATGTAGGTGTGTTCCTAACGTCAAAGATAATATCTATCAAAACAATGTGCGTGTGTGCGTTGGAGCACAGAATACATAGTTGGAGGAGTTTAATGTCGCGTTCCGAAACTCGCCATTCTTTTGTATTAGTGTCGGCACGCGAGATAAAATGCATCAGTTTCCACGTCATTACATCCGTCAAACAAAAAAAAAAGTTGTCTGTTACCTAATCTACTGAGTTTGCTTTTGTCAACTGATACACGAAACAAATTCGTATATCGTGTTTTGTGCAGAGTGTTTAGTTAGTTAATGTTTGCTTAGTTCGTGACCTATTAATTCAATTAGGCCTGACCGCGCCCAATCGTCCAATGCATGACGCTTTTAACCAAGAGTTGCATCGAGAAAATCTGTATTATCTCAACGCTTTGAAAGAATTAATTAAAACAAATCTTCCACTGTTAAATGAACAACAGAAGTATGTATTTGAAACTCTTATGAAAGTAACAAATGATGAAACTGGAGGGATTTACTTCTTAGATGCACCTGGTGGTACAGGAAAAACTTTTTTGATTTCATTAATATTAGCAACAATTCGCTCACAAAATAAAATTGCACTTGCACTCGCTTCGTCGGGAATCGCAGCAACTTTGCTTGAAGGTGGTCGAACAGCCCATTCAGCACTAAAATTGCCATTAAATATGCAAAGCAATGAATCTCCAACCTGCAACGTTTCGAAGAACTCTGCAATGGCAAAGGTTTTGCAGCAATGTAAATTGATTGTTTGGGATGAATGCACGATGGCACATAAAAAATCTTTGGAGGCTTTAGACAGAATCTTAAAAGATCTACGGAGCAATAATAACCGATTTGGTGGTGCAATGATTTTATTAGCAGGAGATTTTCGTCAAACATTGCCAGTGATTCCACGATCAACGCCAACTGATGAACTCAATGCATGTCTAAAGTCCTCCAATTTGTGGAAACATGTCAAAGTACTTCATTTAAGCAAGAATATGCGTGTCGAGTTGCAAAATGACCAATCTGAAAACATATTGTCTAAACAACTCATTGACATTGGTAATGGCAAATTTCCTATAGACATGTTGACTGGCTGCATTAACTTTCCTCAAAGTTTTTGTCAGTTAACTCGATCAAAAGATGAACTTATTCAGAAGGTGTTTCCAGATGTTTCTCAAAATTACAGAAACCATGATTGGTTGAGCGAACGAGCTATACTGACTGCAAAAAACGTAGATGTAAATGAATTAAATTTCAAAATTTAAGAACAAATTACAGGCGAATTGAGGATATATAAATCAGTTAATTCGGCTACTAATCAAGATGATGAAGTCAACTATCCACCGGAATTTTTAAACTCGCTGGATTTGCCAGGATTGCCACCTCACAATCTTCAATTAAAGGTTGGATCGGTGGTTATAATGTTGCGAAATATCAATCAACCGCGTCTTTGCAACGGTACACGGTTAGCGATAAAAATATTTCTAAACAATGTGATAGAAGCAACTACTACTCAAAGGAAAGTATAAAGGAGAAGATGTTCTCATACCGCGCATCCCAATGATTCCGACTGATGTGCCATTTGAGTTTAAACGACTACAGTTTCCAGTGCGCTTGCTTTTGCTTATAAACAAGTCCCAGGGGCAATCATTAAGTGTTTGTGGTATTAATCTAGAACACCCATGTTTCTCACATGGTCAATTGTATGTTGCCTGTTCCCGTGTTGGAAAACCATCAGATTTGTTTATCTGTGCGCCAGGTAATCAAACAAAAAACATACACAATAATAATTATGATTCTCATGATTAACAATAAAGCGATTACTTACTTTTAAATCCTTATATATGTTTTATTTAATTATTTTTTATTCACAACGCCCTATCACCAGGGTGACGGTTCTGTTCAGGAGAATTTTTTTAAATACGTAGGCACATAAACTGCCACATTACAAATCTTTTTGACAGGACGAAGTCTGTCGGGTCAGCTAGTGAGTGATATTTTCATTGTCGAAGAAAAAGCTTTAAGAATCATGTTAATTCTGGGTTACAGAGAATCTTGTATGGGGGTATTTAGGGCAAATAATATTTTTACAGCCTATGGATTATATATATACAAACTTTTAATGTTCTTCATTAAACATAATCATTATTTTGATGCCCATAGAATTACTAACAATAGGAGAAAAATTAATGCATTTCATGTTCCACCTCACACAACTGTATCTAGGGAAAAATCTCTAGAATATATGGCAATAAATATGTTTAATCTTCTGTACCTCAAATTAAGAAGCATCCATTATCAAAGTAAATTTAAGAAAACATTGAACAATTTCATTCTACATTGTGAACCCTATAATATAAACGAATTTAGAGAATATTGTACAACACAATTCTATGTGTTCTAACAGCCTTTGGGGATGTAAATTGTTTTGACTTGTTCCACCTATACATTTTATAATATCTTACTTTGTAAATTTTTGGGATCAATAAATTACTATTATTATAACAAGAAATTCTTGTCAATTCTTTTGATTTCGATTCTCCTTCGGGATTCTTGTGATACTTAGAAAATTATTGGAATGTAAGATCTTTGTTATGATATATCTAAGTGATATTTATTTTTTATTGATTATGAATTCCGATTGTCAGCTGAGGAATAAGGGATCTTCGGGTTAGAATTAGTTACCCAAATACACAACAATATTGCTCTTTACTTATATTCATCAGAAAATGCGAATTATTAACTTTTAAAAGCGAATATTTGTGCTCATTTAACTTAACACATATATGGAAGTTAACAATTTCTTACATTTTCTCAAATTTCATCATCGTAGATCAGAACCACGAGAAGATATGGTGATTTTGCGCGCTTGATTCATTTATTTAAGGAATCACAGATGAATCGATGTCAATTTCTCAGTCTATTGGCGGTTGTTATGTTCTGTCAAAAGAAATAAAAAAAAATCGTGCTCTGGGAAAGTTTCATGGTCCGCTATGTTTATAGAAGATGATTCATCCTCCTAAGAAATAATTTAAATGACAAAAGCATTGCTTGCTGACTTCGAAATTATTCGAAATCGATGAATGAGAACTTAGCATTCAAGTGTGGAAATACCACGAAACGTCTCTCGTATCCTCAGCTTTGGATCCTACGAATTAATTTAAATTGTTACAAGTGCACATAACATGGTTTCAGATATAGTTGCAGTAGATAAGACAGCACAGGTTAGAGGTCTGTCACTTTTGTGAAATATGTAGCTGAACTGTATTAGTTGAGGTCGAGTTGATCTCGAAATATCGATAAATAGTGGTTCTGAAAGGCCATCTAATATATTTTAGTCACAAATCAATTCATGATGAGTTCTCTTGTTTCCAGCATCATAATTTTTCTATGTTTTAGCTACAGTGTTAGATATGCAATTATTTCGATTAGCTTATTTCCTACCTTCGGTTGGTTAAAATTCACAATTCATTGAAAATTATAGGCTATATTGTTTCGAATTTCATATTTCAGTCAATCAGGCCTCAAGCTAATTTTTATATATTTGAAAAAGGTGCTTTATATTTTCGAATTTGTACAGCCTTGTACTCGAAGTTGGAATTGCTATTGGTCACTCCAATTTAGACATTGGAGTTGCCGGTTACTAGACCAAGGTCTGGGTTTGAATCTGTCTGTGATGTTGATCAAACTCTCTGTATACCTGTGTAAACTTGATGATGTTGAGGATGGCAATTTTCTAGAGGAAAAAGTGCGATAGCGGCCATGAAATGCAGGATCTGAAGATGGCTAGCAGAGCATTATTTCTTATATATAAATGAATTTTTATTCTATTGACCTGATTTAAGTTGAAGTGGGGCTTGTGAGTTAATTCTTCATTAGTATATTTTATTAATCTGTGAAGCCTGAGGCAGGTTTGAATAATGGGATCATTTCTTTCATGCAGATGCATCATTTTCTTTGAATATTATTCAATTTCTTTAACAAGATTTCTGATATGAAGATATATATAAATGATTCCGTAATGCCATCTCATTTCCGTTTGTTTTTTCGAAGAAGAAAGTGCAACTCACCTGACATTATGGATTGTGCATAGTGGAGTGGTTGTCTAGCGGATACAGTAGGAAGAAATCGTATGATCAAAGGCATCATTCTCTAGAAATTTGTCATCATTACAATCATTTTCAGTCAATTATAAAAAAAATTAATGCAAATCTGTTTTACCTTGTTAAACTCTCCTGAATCACCACCAGTTAATACAATGTGGTAAATAGTTAAACAGAGATTAGCTAAATAACGTTCTTGGCAAACCAGATTCAGGAAGGCTGGTAACGGAATTGCCTTGGGTGGTAGTTCATATAAAACAGTATCAGACACTTGCTGAAATAGAGATTGAAATAAATGGTCAGTAATCTGTAATTTATAAGTAAATTAAATGTTAAATTAACAGATGAATCAAAAAACCTTAACCTAATACAGTTTTCTGTGGAGTGCAATTGAAAGATTGAAATTTTAGTAGTTTATCTCTGATTAATGAATGAATACAGAAAAACAATACTGAATATACATATTTTTTCTTTCGACTTATGGAATACAATTTTTTGTTGGCAAGGAATGTAGCAAATATTGTTCGCATTAAAGCCTTGGAAACACCCAGTAAGAAAATCCTGTCACCTGCAGCGTTGTAAAGTTTAAAAATTAAGCTCAAATATGTGGAGGACTTCTTTCTTCGAAGGTTAAAACAAATCCATTTCCAATGAACATAAATAAACGATAGATAAAATTAGTTCAAAGGGAACCCTTATTAGAATTCATTTTTTTCTGTGCCATTCCTTAGCATAAATCATCTTTGAACATTGTATGACGCTAACATAATTCATTGATGTCTGTGGTCTAGTTTCAAGATCTCAACATGGTCATTGTCAATGAAGATCTGTACAAACATGACTTATGAATTTATATTTATTTATATTGTATATTTATTTTGATATCTTTGGTAATTTCTTTATATTTAATTCATTTCAACATTCCAACTATTAAATCGTTTTGTTGAATTTCATTATTTATAATTAGGAAACTTTCCTAGAGAGAATATTCTTGAAAAGTGTTCGAAATAACTGTATGACACCATCAAATTATCAATTTTTGAAGATGAGTTTATCATGGTGTGAATTTTTCGAATTTTCCACAAATTATTCATTGATACGTATACGAACTTTTACTTACCAATAATCCCCTGTACAAAGCTGTCAGAGGCAGAAGAACGGGATTCCGAAAATGTTTCATGAATCCTGCGGGTGCCAACAATGAAGCCATGGCAACTTTTTGCTGATATTCTGGTCTTTCTGAACACATAATGTAGAAACTAGTTCCTCCCTGCGAGTGTCCTATATAATATATCTTTTTTTTCTTGGTTTTTTCCAATATATAATCGATTTTGGCTGGAAGATCATACACTCCGATTTCATGCCAACTGAAACAATAAATTTGTCAATTGAATATCGCGAATAACGTTCTTCTTATTTTCAAATATTTAATTTACAGCAATATTGCCTAAGAGGGAGACTGTCTCACTACAATATTAAACAGACTAGGCCAATTTTCAAAAAATTTGGAAAAATTCCGAAGATGTTGGCAAGTTTCCAAATCAGTCGGAAAAATTCCAGAGCATTTGGAAAAGCTCAAATCTGTGGGAAACAATTCAGCAGCTGAAAGAATGTAGGAAAGCACTGACGAAAGGTCACCTTTTGCGAACTTGTTTAAAAGTTATTTTGGAACTTGGTGATGCAAAAACCAACGACATAGGGAATGCAAAAGATGACTCTTCTTGATACAAAATTATATCTCAAATGAACCATAACAGTTAATTAAAATTACAGTTTTCTTTTAACCACCTACTTCTTTCAATAACACTTTCTTATTTTATTGCATAGGATCTGAATTAAAACGGAATATTTTAATCACAGTTGACATTTGATGTCATTGATATAATTCAATGAATATCTCAAATCCAATAAGAGTATAACTTGTCATGGTCCTCTTAGAAATATAAATGAATGTTATAATTTTTTTCAGCAGATTATTTCTGGTAACAAGCAATTAAGATTCACAAACTTCGCTATGACATCTTTTATTTATACCATTATAACATTTGTTTGAATTCATGAAAAAGGAATATCAATTCTTAAGTTTATTTTACAGCGGTAAATCAAACCAACCATACCCCAAAAATAAAATCGCGTCCTCTAAAATATGCAATGCTAGGTCTCTAAATTGTAACTTTTCAATGGACTATGAAAATACCATGAGAACCTACCTGAATTCCCAAAATTTTTTAGCACCAGGATGTACATATCTATGCCTTCGGCTATGTTGTGTTCCTCTGGTGTTACCCAACCAGACGTCGTAATTATTATCGGCTAAATAATAAGCCAGGCTAGCATTGTCCATTCCAGAGACTACGTAATTTTCTGCTTGCCCATAGAGACCGTGCATTAAGAGGATAGGCTTTCTATTCACACCATACCCCCTTCTGCCATGCGGTATGCGATATAGAGTGAGCTGATAATGATCCTCAGTGGTGACCTCGTGTACTTCAACTGGATATCCATACCTTTGGATCAATTCTGTCTGTAAAAGAATGAAGTATTCATTGGAGGTGTAATTTAGAGTCTGTATATCACAAAAATTATTATAAATTTAAAAAAATATATAGAAATGCTCGGACATGAGGTCAAGTGCTTATGCAACCTAGTTTTGAAGTATTTTTTCCTACAGCACAAACACAACAAAAATAAATAATGTGAAAACAATAAGAAAAATCCATGAAATAATATACTAGTGTCATTTGAACGTTGCGAACTTATATGATATTTGAGATCCCCGAAGATGAAGGTATAACCTCGAAGAACCTTGTCTTGAGAGGTAAGGAATCTGAGGATGAAATTACTGTAGAAATAAAAACATGAAGTGTGTTGAGTTGAAATGGAGAAATTACGTAAGCACATCCCTTTCTAGAGTGGTTCAAATTTGACATAATATATATATATATATATATATCGCTCTATAGCGTTCTACGCCCTGCGGTGCCCAGTCTCCATCTCTGTCTATTCTCCCAATCTCCCGGTCTAAGACCTCTCTCCGACATTGCTTTGTTCACTCCCTGTATCCAAGTTATTTTTGGTCTTCCCCGCTTTCGTCGCTCCAATGGACTCCAGTTCATAATTTTTTTTGGTATCCTGTCTTCACCCATTCTCTGCACATGGCCATATCAGCTGAGTTGTTTGATCTTTATATCCTCGATTATAGTGGTGTTTGCATTCATTATCTCCCTTATTGTGATGTTTGGAATATGTTGGAGTCTAGAAATCCGAGCTGCTCGTCGCCAAAAATCCATTTCCAGAGATGATAGTTTTTCCATTGTCCTTGATGTTAGTTGCCATGTCTCACAGCCATACAGAACTACACTCTTGAAGATATGTTGTATATATGTCGATTCTTTTCTTTAGATATTTTATTTGACCATAATATCGAATTTAGGGTACTTATTTGGTCTGTCTGCATATTCATACTCTGTTGTGGTCGGTATCTAAGTTTGAAATCCTCATTTTGGTCTTCTGCATATTCTTCGATCAAGCGACGTGTCATAAATTCCAAATCATCTCTGTCCTGTGAGATAACGACCTGGTCATCAGCGAAATGTAAAGTGTATAAAGTCGTCCGGTCACCCAGTTGGATCCCCATTCCGCCACATGATCTTCTCCAATGCTTCGTTCAAATAAATTTTGAACAGCGTTGGTGATAGGCTGCAACCTTGTCTCAATCTCTTTGATACGTGAAAGCTGGATGATAACTGATTATTAATTTTAACCCTTGAGGAGTAATTTTCATAAAGCTGTTGAATTACTCTTATTAGTGCCACGTTTACCGAGGACTCTTCCAGCACCTGCCAGAGCTTAGTGATGGGTACACTATCATACGCACTTGTCAGGTCAACAAACAGCAAATGAGTGTTTCTGTCAGTTGCTATCTTCTTTTCAGTGAGTTGGTTGAGCGTGAAAATGTGGTCTATACAGTATCTCCCAATTCTGAATCCAGCCTGCTCTTCTATTTCATTTGGCTCATATTCGTTTTCAATCGGATTTTCAAGATTTTACAGTATAATCTGCTGAATGTGCTTGTTACTGATATACATCGATAATTTTTACAATCACTTTTACTGCCTTTCTTATGAAGGGGAGTTATCCACGCTTCTTTCCATTCACTAGGTGGATTTTCGCCGTTCAGGTATTTGTTGAAGAGGTCTTTAATCATATTTCGTAATTTTTCCGTTCCATTTTTAATCAGTTCGGCTGGAATTCCTCCTGGTCCAGCAGCCTTTTTGTTTTTCATAGGCCTTATGGCTTTTTTATATGTTCCTCAGTGATTGTTTCTGTTGTTCCTTGTTCTGTATATCTTTTGGGAGAGTTATTAATGAATTATGTCCTATGTTCTCGAAGCTCTTTCTCGTAGTGGTCTTTCCATTCATTTAGCGTTATCGGTTGTATGTTTATGTTTGACATAATAAAGATGTTAAATAGAATGAACAATGATAGCGCAAAGTAAAATGGAACCAGGAAATCTCTCCATTTCAGTTTCCCTCATTTTTACTGTATCAAAAAGATATTTCAAGTACTTTAGGTAACATTCGGTCATATAAGATATCACTTTGAAGAAAACAACAAACAAGATTCTATATTCGAAGAATCTAATAAAAAAGCATTATATGCTGAAAATTATTCAGACCATATATTAACATCAGAGGAGAAAAAATATGTGTAATACATAATCACCAGTCGAAGCTATTAAGAGGGCTGCCTTTCATATATCGAGATTGGACAACCCTAGTGTTGCAATCTGCCAACTGACAGCTCTGTCGTAAAGCTTGACTTTTTGAGGTAAAACTTAGTCAGAATGTTTTAACATTCGAAAGCTATTTGTGTTGTTTACAGTAATTTAAATGATTCATCTCGCCTAAAAAATGGAATTAAATCGTGAACATTTTCGTGCGATAATTTTTTACAATTTTCGACGTGGATTAACTCAACAACAGTGCGTCGATTAACTTAATTTAATTTTTGGCGATCAATCTCCATCAAGGACCAGTGTTTTTTTCGATGATTAATATTCATTTTTGATTGATTGTTTGGGCTATTACCATCATCTATTGTGGATGTAATGTTTTCCAACGTTTCGATAGACATCTTCTATCTTTATCAAGGAGAAAAGTAAGAAACCTTTGAAAATTATCAATTTTCAAAAAGTCAATTGACAGAAGTCATGAAAGAAAAATGAACGATGTTATATACTCATCTGTGATATGATGATCTTTTAAGTTGGATCGAACTATCGGCGTCCAAACTTCTGGCAGATCTATAGATGGAGCACTTATGGAATCAGGTGTTATTTTCATAAATGCTGCTTCTTTGATTTTTCTTCTTGCAAGTTTTTCTTCTTTGGATATTATTGATGCTTCATCCCATTTTATACGATGATTCTCATCTACAGCATGTTGGACCAACCTGGATTTGTCGCTGTCTAGTACACGTAGAAGCTTCTGATGTTCTTTTATTCGTACATTCAGAGGGCGTTTAGTTTCTCCGATGTAAGATCTTCCCCACTCGCAAGGTAATTCATATATGCAGTTCTTTGTCCTTTGTGTCTCATTATTAGGCTTAACTTTTGTAAGTTTAGCTCTGATAGTGTCTTGAGTTTTGAATGCAGTCGTTATGTTGTATCTATTACCAATTCTTCTCATTTTCTCCGACAAACCTTTTACATAAGGAATTACGGTTTTAATGGTCTGATTTATATCTGTTGGTTCAGGTTGACTTTCTCTTGTTCGTTTAGCTTTTTCTAATATCTTTTTGGGGTAGCCATTGCTTCTAAGAGTTTTCGAGATGTTATTTATTTCTTCATTTTGGTCTTCTTCAGTGCAACAAATATTTATTGCTCTATCAAATAAACATTTTGCTACTCCCAATTTAGTGTTCAGTTGGTGGTTTGAATCAAAATGTAGATATTGTCCTGTGTTCGTTGGCTTTTTATACACAGTGGTTCTTGAGATTCCATTTTGTTTATGTACGAGTAGGTACATCTAAGAATGGAAGTTGTCTCTCCTTCTCGATTTCAATTGTGAATTTAATTGATTCCTCTTGATTGCTTAGATATTGAAGGAATCCATCTATAGTGTCTCTTCCATGTTACCAAATAATGAAAGTATCATCTACATATCTTTTCCACAATTTGGGTTTGAGTACATATGCCTTCTGTTCGAAAATTTCCATATATAAATCAGCTAAAATTGGTGATAGTGGTGAACCCATGGCCATTCCGAATTCTTGTTGATAAAAGATTTTTTCAAATTGGAAATATGTTGTTTTAATACAAATAGAAAGCATTTCCATAATTGTATTCACGCTTAGTGTAGTTCTTTCATTAAGGGTTTGATCTTCTTCAAGCTTTTTCCTAACTATGATAAGTGTTTTATCTGTCGGAATATTAGTGAACAAACTGGAGATGTCGAAGCTGACCATAACGTCTTCTTCCATGATTTCTTGATGTTTCATTATTTCTATGAAGTGTTTAGTGTTTCTTATCATCGATGTTGAATTACTTTTTTATGGTGATATAATTTTCAGCAGAAATTTAGCCAATTGGTGGCATGCTGAATTTCTTGAACTCACAATTGGTCTTAGAGGAATATTTGCTTTGTGTATTTTTGGTAGGCCATATAAATGTGGTGGTTTACTGAAGTGAGGTGTAAGTCTTGATCTAACGAATTGATCTGGAAATTCATTTCGATATTTATAAAGGATTTTGTAAATCTTGTTTTCAACTGTGGTAGTAGGGTCCTTTTTTAGTCTTTTGTATTTTTCCTGCTTCTAATAATTCATTGATTTTTTGATTATAACAGCCAACATCTAGAATTACAGTGGCGTTTCCTTTGTCTGCTGGAAGTATCTTTATGGAACTATCCGAGTTAAGATCTTTTAATGCCCTCTGTTCAGCTTTATTTATATTAAAACCGTAATTCCTTATGTAAAAGGTTTGTCGGAGAAAATGAGAAGAATTGGTAATAGATACAACATAACGACTGCATTCAAAACTCAAGACACTATCAGAGCTAAACTTACAAAAGTTAAGCCTAATAATGAGACACAAAGGACAAAGAACTGCATATATGAATTACCTTGCGAGTGGGGAAGATCTTACATCGGAGAAACTAAACGCCCTCTGAATGTACGAATAAAAGAACATCAGAAGCTTCTACGTGTACTAGACAGCGACAAATCCAGGTTGGTCCAACATGCTGTAGATGAGAATCATCGTATAAAATGGGATGAAGCATCAATAATATCCAAAGAAGAAAAACTTGCAAGAAGAAAAATCAAAGAAGCAGCATTTATGAAAATAACACCTGATTCCATAAGTGCTCCATCTACAGATCTGCCAGAAGTTTGGACGCCGATAGTTCGATCCAACTTAAAAAGATCATCATATCACAGATGAGTATATAACATCGTTCATTTTTCTTTCATGACTTCTGTCAATTGACTTTTTGAAAATTGATAATTTTCAAAAGGTTTCTTACTTTTCTCCTTGATAAAGATAGAAGATGTCTATCGAAACGTCGGAAAACATTACATCCACAATAGATGATGGTAATAGCCCAAACAATCATTCAACACGAGCTCCATCATCAACAATATCTCGTCATCAAATATTCATTTTTGTTCGCTGATCCCGAAATGTAAAAGTCAATCCTCGTATAGGATGTACTAGAATCTATTCTTATTTCATCGTAATCAATCGTCCAGCACCATTTTGATAAATATACAGGAATTTAAAGACGATATAACTACAAAATATATTGAGACTTTGAAAATGTTTACATAAAGTTAATATATGGATTTGTTGACGAGGATATCCATGGCTGTTTGAAAAACATGGCATTTACTTCGAGATAAACCAATAAAGCGCATAAATTATGTTCGCTTGCACTGAGTGAACAGAAAATGATACAATTATCCCATGATAATTTTTTCTCATTCGTTTACTCGTCTGTTCTTTTACGTTCATTTCATCACCTTTTTGTTCGCAGCAGGTAGTATTTTCACGGATTTGATTTCAAAATTTGCACTAGAGGTAAATATGTGATTATTTTTACAGTTTTTTTTTTGTGGTATTTGAGTATATTCATTTATTATCCATTATGTCTGGGCGATATGTAAATTTAATTACTTAGTAGAAATTGCAGCGGACGTCATTGAAAGTAGGTACTATTATTTTTTGTTGTAGATTCACAACCAGGTCCATTTTCTAAAAAAAATGAGTAGATATATTGATCATAAACCGAAAATAGTGAACCCCTTATTTCGAACATGTTGGCTAAGGTGTAAGAAAAAAAATTTATTGCATTGTTTCTGCAGCGCTCATCTAGGTACTATGCGTTGAATTATTATACTTTAGAATGCAATTCACGTGAAACATATACTGGTCCCGAATATAAATGAACCTCATTAATACTACAAATTTCCAATGAAGTTATATCAGAGAAAATCAATCATAAGTAGCAATCGGAAAATAACAATGGATTAGTAACCTATGACTAAATCATTACTCTCGTATCACTCCCTGAAATAGACGAGTGGCATGTTTGAAGCCCTCTTCAATACAATGTCATTAGCTGTTAGTTATACGGTTTTTCACATAATCATGACAAAAAACTTGAACAGGAAAATTTTTTGGTGGTTTTTATGATTAATATCAGTTATAATTTCATCAAATTTGGAAAAAAAAATAACAAATAACATGTTGAATAACCGTTCACATCTTTAAGTAAGAGTGGTAGGTACATGAATGGATATCTCCTTAGGCTATCCGCCACCAACGGAAAAAATATCAAATACTAAGTCTGGGGATCGAAATGGCCCTGGATGAAGAAAGCTCCACAAAAGATCATTCTTCAGGTTAAAAATTCCTGGAACAAGGCCCTTTAGCTCCCTTTGCCTTGGTACTTACACTTTTCTTCCCTCATTGTCTTTAGTTTGGATAGTGAAATGTTTTGTCGACTTATAATCCTGCATTTTGAAATCCATAAAAAAGTTTCAAATTAGCTTTTCAATACCACTTCATCATGTTGACATTTTACTGGCGCAAGCACATACTTGCGGAGGATCCATTTCTGCACATTCACAGTAAAGGATGATCGAGTTGTATGAATGAATCATTTTGTTTGGTTTTTAACGGGAGTGTTATAGAGGAGAAATACAGTCAATGCATTTCATGATCTGGTTAGTTCACTGCCAAAGACTTCCAGCCGAGAGCGGACACTAAGTGGATATATCGGTGTTTCCCTCTAAATTAATAATTGGTTTCTTCATCTCTTTTCTAAACATACACCTAAAGTCAGCAACAAATTTATCTGTTTTTAGAGTCCCATAGTTGTTTACCAAGATTTTCAACGATGATAATTGGACCTAGTCTGAAAAGACTGTTAGCATGCAGATCTTCTACAACAAGAATTTGTCAAGTAAACCTATTGATAATTTTTTTATTCCGTCATTTGAATGCTTTAGCCTTTTCAATTCAAAAACGGAGTTTCCTCATATGTTTGAGAAACTTTAAAAAAAACATTGTTTGAAAATGCCAGCTAAACATGAAAACGTTAAAATTCGTTCTGTTGTTATTTCACATTTATCCAACTTATAAACGAGGAAAGGGATTTTTTACTAGGTACCTAATAATGAATCTGCAGCAATCCTTAGTCAAAACTATATTTTTTTACTCGAGCTCTCGATATTTTTTCTATCACTTCATCAGTAGAAAATTATATAACTACATAGGTGAAATTGCTTAAAAATTTTATGGACTTCCTAAATTCACAAGGAAATACTGGATCTAAGACCAATAATAGCATCTATAGAATCATCAAACTCCAATCTAGCAGAATTATTCAGTAATCCGTTTCATCTTTCCGATTATTTTCAATTCGCAGAATTCATTTCAAACCAAATTGAACCAGATGATTAGGTTCAAGTCACTTGGGATATTATCATTATCATTATTCACCAATACGAGGGTTGCCTTTTATACATATTTCGAGATATGCGTAAAAAACAAATATTAATAATCGAAAATCGCATCATTGTTTTTCAAAATATTCCCCATTAAGATCTACACACGTTTGCATGCGTTTCAACCAATTGTCGAAGCACTTTTGCCACTCTGATTGAGGTATATCCAAAAAAAGCATTCTGAACGCATCAACTGCTTCTTCAGGTGTCGAAAAACGTTGACCTCTCATTTTATTTTTTACGTAAGGGAGTAAAAATAAGTCTAAGTCTGAGTTTTTCCGAAAAAACAGGCGACCATTGTCTTGGAAGTGCTTCGTGGGCGAGCATCTTTTGTTGGATATGGCTCAACTGGAAACACCCATACAGTCGACTGCTGTTTAGTTTCGTGCTCATACGCGTAAATCCATGATTAATCACCTGTCACGATGTCATAGACGTGCTTCGAAGCACCGCTATCGTACTTTTGGAGCATTTCTTCAGACCAACCGGCACGAGCCTTTTTTGAACGATTGACAAATAGTGTGGGGTCCAACGCGACCAAATTGTTTTGACGGTCAAATGTTCATGAAATATTGAATGTGATAGTGTCACTATTGAATGATCTTGCAATATAAGTTGGCGCACAGCATCAATGGTTTCCGGACAACAACCGATTTTGGACTACCTTCACGAAATTCGACTTGGAGTGAACTACGACCTCGGTTGAGCCCACCATACCATCGATAAACACTGGTCCTTGATGGAGCATCATCGCCAAAAATTGGATTAAGTTTATCGAAGTACTGTTGTTGAGTTAATCTACGTCGAAAGTTGTGAAAAATAATCGCACGGAAATGTTCACGATTCAATTCCATTTTTTGGGCGAGATGAGTCTTTTAAGTTACTGTAAACAACACAACGAACGCTCGCATTCCAAAACGTTTTGACTTTGTATAACCTCAAAAATATTAAGCTTTAGGATAGAGCTGTCAGTTGGCAGATTGCAACACCAATACCAAAATTCAATTAACAATAGAAAACAATACAAATGGATGTTTACCGTTTCTCGATGTTGTAGTTATTGGAGCAAACAATAAACTTATTAGTGATTGATACATAAATCTAATATCATCGGAAAGATACATCCACTAGTAATCATATACCTTTATTGACGAAAAAATCAATATATGTAACTTAAAATAGAGAGTATCTGATATCTCACACTCCAAACTTTAAAATAGTCTGAAAATTTTTTAACCTCTTCTTCTAAACAATGAATATTAAAAATTTTATGCAATATACCGAATAACAACATCAATTCAATGAATCAAGTATTAACTGAGGAAGAAATACCAAATTATATAGAATTAGCCTCTCATGAAAAAGTTCCCCCAAATTAAAAAAGCTGATACCAAAAGAAAGGTTCGGAGTTTCCTTAAGAAAATGTTGAACTTCAAAAAAATTTTCACAAAATTAAAAGACAAAACCAATAATCAAAATAAATCAACCACCATGGTCTCACAAAAGGGCTGATACAAACACTTCAATTACACTATATAGAAAAACGAACATACACCCTCTCATTATTCAAGGAAAATTCAATGAATTAATGGCCAAACATGAAGATGAAGTAATAATATACAGAGATGCCTCCAAGTCAGCTGAAGGAGTTGGATGCGCCTTCCTCACACAGTCACATACAAAAAAATTCAGACTTCCAACAGAATGTTCCATATTCACAGCAGAACTAGTAGCCATCTCGAAAGCACTGGAACATATTGAGGAACAAAACATTGCCCACTCTGTCGTGTGTACAGATTCATTAAGTGCTATTCAAGCAATTCAAGAGCTCTACTCGAGTAACACTATGGTGACTAAGATAACAGATCTATTGACATCCTTGTACTCCAGACAGAATAGCTGCCAAATAGTTTGGGTTCCTTCACATAGTGGCATAGATGGAAATGAGAAAGCTGATCAGGCAGGAAAAGAAGCAATCTCTTCAGTAGAGGAAATTGATATGTTGACCAATTACGATATGAGTAACACCTACAAAACCTTTATAAAGAAAAAATGGAAAAATATTTGGCAACATCAAAGGTCCAAACTTGCACTCATCGACCCAACTATATCCAACCTAAATCCTATCACCCAACATAGAAGAGACTTAGTGACCATAAGACGACTTCGAATCGGGCATAGCCTTGTTACTCATCAACACCTCCTAGCAAAGGATAACGCCCCAATATGTACTACATGCAACACCAATATCACCATCCGGCACATTATAACAGAATGCAGCATGTACCAGACCCAAAGGAATCATTTCAATGTGAACATCAAGATGGAAGAAGCTCTTAAGATCAACACAACGGATATCCTCAATACTTTAGCTTTTATAAAGTCTATCAATGTGAAAATTTAATTGTAAATAGTCCCCTAAGTCATACATGTAACAGTACCAACACCGCTAATGACCTAGCTGTCGAAGCGGCAAACCTATAATAAAAAAAAAATAAATATAAAGTTATTAAAAACTCTTACATCAGAATTTTTTTCAATGGTTAGAATTTCTCGAAATGAAACTGTAAAAATTCAAAAAAAGATATTGGTGGTCTTAGTTTCACTTTTTCTTTCTGCTCCATTTGGATTCTATGAATCAAAATTAAATTTTCAAATCACACTAACACCCCTCAAAATTGAAAGTTCTAAATAATTTGTCATTCGTTCTATATTCTGGAATTTGTTAGATTAAAATGTAAAAAACCATACGTCTACAATCACAATTTTGTGTAAGTTTCTTTTCATCATTTTGTATTCTTCATATGTATTATCACATGATCAAATTTTTTAGTTATTAGATATAAATTATATCGAAAGCTCGAGTAACAAAAATAATTTTTGACCATTGATTACTTAAGACCCATTAATTGTCACTCATATTCATCAATTCAGCAGATATTAATCATTCTATGTACATATCTATATGGTACCTCTGCCCAAATCTTCAACCCACACAGGCAATACTGTTAACAAATTAACAACTGAAATATTGTATGCTCAATATTTATTGAAGAACTAAATCAATAAATAGATTTGAAAACTTTTCAAAATGGAATTACTAACCAGCACATTTATGCAAGTAAATCTTAGCAGCAAACCACAACATGTGTATCCGATGTTTGAGCAAGATATCGAGTTTTTTCTATTTTGTGTTTCCTATGAGTTATCATCTCTGTTACGCTTCTGTTTTAATAATTATTTTGGAAGATATTCAGTTTGTGTAGATCTCAAGTGTATGCTCGGAATATTAAATCTAACAAATGTTGATCTACGCGAAGACCTGCAGTGTTTCCGTGAACGAAATTGCAATATTTCCTCACAAGGCAAGCTTTACATTGCACATATATATATATATATATTCAAGTTCAACAGAACAATTATGTATTTCCGGTTATTTCTAAATTTCAATACTATCATCAAATTTATGGGACGAAAATCTAGTTTTTTCTGTTAATATAGTCGAATATAAAATTAAAATAGAATGGGGAATTAAGTTATCTGAATATACCAATTTTTAATGATTTTAACGAACTTGACCAACATGTTTGGAGCTTCGATAATTCTGGAAATATAGCTCGTCTCCTTCATGAGGAAGTCCAACCAAATCAAGATTTGGAGGCTCGATTTCAAAAAATTGCAGACATTTGGGCCAACACGCTGTTATATTCGTTTTCTGAATTAGAACAGGCGAGCAAAAACTGACAAAACATGAAACAGTTGCTAATTCTGACAAAAATTTGTATGAAAATAAAAGCCTTCGATACCAAAGTTCAAATTGTTTACTGCCATTCTAACATCTTCATAAGATTGAACTGTGAAGCCATCAACGTACTTATATTGTTGACATTATTGTGAGCACTTTGAAAGGTCAAATCAAAAGGAATCATGTATTTATTAAATTAGTTTTGAATATCAATGGTTATTCAAGCATACATAATAATAAGAACACAAATTCCTTCAAATGAGGAAAGGCTTTAAATAAATATGATACGGAAGTATCTTACTCTATGATAGAATCATATTAACATTGGATTAGATTTGGAATTCTACAATATGAAACTTCGGCTACACCTGGAACCTTGAATCTGATCAATTCCGCAAAAAAAAAAGAATTACGTGATTAGCATCATTCAACCTCGACCATCTTATATGGAATCAAAATCTCGTTTTATCTAGAAGATTGAATCAAAATATTCTTTACATCTCATGGAGACTATCCTCAACATTCTCATAATCGAATGCCTCACAGGCATCAATATGTTTTATTTCGTTTTGTACTAGGCAAAAATATTTTCCGACCTTCAATTAATGAAATTCCATATCAAATAACACATAATTAAATGAAAAGGAGTCTAAACCCTAGACAAAACATCAAAATGGAGTTGAAACCGCTTGGTATTATTTTCAGAAGGTATTTCAGGCCTTTTTCCTCTAAACACATAATTCGAAATATTCACATAACTTTCTCCAATGTTCGTACAATATTGAATCACTCAGAGAACAAGCAGGCGGCACCTCCTGATCCATTCCAATATGCCCTTTATGCATTAATATTCCCTTTTATGCAGTATATCAAGTATCAAATACAGAGTGCGGCAAAGTCAGTTTACATTATCTGGTATTCACGCATGCGCGTATTCTCGGCCGGTATCGTACCTAGGGCGAAAGGAGGCAGCTGAAACGTAGCGAGTTGAGTTGTCCGCGTGTTGTTGTGTACGTTTAAAGTGAGTTCGTTGCCATGGCTGCTCGTGTAAAGTACACGAAAGAAGAACGTGTTTGTTTGATTTTTGGATAAACAATTCGACGATTGGATAGAAAGACGAAGCAAAACGGAATGTGGCCAATCGAAAAAAAATGTGTGAAACTTCGTTCCAATACCGAACTTTTCGTGAAATTTGTTTTAACGCGACTAAACGATGCCGCATGTCTGTTGAAGAGAGGGTAAACAATTCGAACATAAAATGTGAGGCCGCAAGTAATTATTCATGTTATTTTTCTCGAAAATAAATGTATTTGCAATTATTATTGCTTTTTTTCTCATATGCAAAACGGTAAACTGACTTTTGCCGCACCCTGTATATCTTAATTATTCATTTTGATGTTTGATGTGATGATGACCTTGCAAAGAAAAAAAAATGGCTAAGAATAGACATCCGATCACATCGATACTACTTAACGAGATGAAAGATATTGAACGAAAACGAAGCCAAATGCGTTATTTCGTCGGAATCTGAATACAGAAAAATGTCAAAGGTTGTTTTCGAAGATGTTGGATCAATTCGAACTTCTTCAAATATGGAAATCTCATTTACTTCTTACAACATGCTGAAATTTGGGGATGTTCGGGAAATCAATAGACTAGATATTTATCTAAAAGCTTGTGGATATCTACAGAAATCTCATGGGAAAACCACGAATTAAATTTTATTTTGAAATTTATATAGTTAGGATGTTCACGAAATTTCGCGAAACTATTCAGTAAGTTTTAAATTTATCGGAGATATAATCAAGGAGGGATCGAAGATACCAAACTCTAGGTGTTCAAACTGCTCATCTATGCCACGAAATTGATTCAATAACGAACTTGATCGAGATATTTGTACATATAACCATTCAAAATATGAAAACTGTCGCTAATCTCGTTCGAAAGATAGGGAGTATTCGGCCTGTCCGACACATTCAAGTTAATAATAATAAGATAAATAATAAGAGACAATCGAAAATTACAGAAATTTGGGTAAACCTTCAGCAGAATCAAGGTTGCTCTTAGTAATTATACGTATATGATATAAGATTACAGTACTTCACTGAGCCCTTTTTCGAATCTGCCACTGAATGAATACATTACACAAGTACATTACTCTTTGGTAGATAAATACAGAACCAATATCTCTGTACATACACTCATAATACAGGATTCAGGAGTCAAACAAATTATGCCGAGATCTCTGAGGGTTATTATTTGGAAAATTAAGTATAGTTTGATGAGTAAATTTATTGCCCAAAGTATCCTCTTACAGAAAAATTTCAGAAGATTTGGGGATATTTGATTTTCGAAGTCAAATGATATCAGCAGATCGAGAATCGAGAAGTTTATTCATTAAACAACACTCAATTTTCAATTTACTTGCTTCATTTGTGACTTGGTAGACGTTTTTACTTACCCTGTATATTTAATACCGAACAATATAAATTAATTTAAATTATGGAACAAATTCATTTTCTCAAAAGAAAATATTTGGCAAAAAAATCCTGAAACACGTCAATTTTCGTTTCACTGTTACCAAATTTTTATGTATTTTGTAAGGTCTTTTGGACAAGATCTTGGTATTTTATTTACAAATCTTCAACAAATCAATTTTCTTTTAAATTAGTCAGTTCTAAGAGGTTTTCAGTATGTGCTGTTTGTCATGGCTCATTTACTTTAAGATGATGGAATTGTAATTATTCAATGTCACTCCATTTATATTAAAGGGTTCGTAGGGGTTGAAAATTGTGCATGAAGAAAGCTGAAATTGTCGACTTTTATTTGGTGACAAACTTTATCAGACACCATCGTCTCAAAGTAAATGAGCCATGACAAAGTGTACATACTGAAAACCTTTGCAGCCGCCTGACTTTCATTCTCCCCTTTATCAAAGCATAATGTAAAATGTACCTAATTTTTTCTTTGTTCACCTCCACCTTTGATGATCTTACACAAATCATTCAATGACGAGATATTGTTGATGATGGAGCTCGTGTTGAATGATTGTTTGGACTATTACCATCATCTATTGTGGATGTAATTCCGACGTTTCGATAGACATCTTCTATCTTTATCAAGGAGAAAAGTAAGAAACCTTTTGAAAATTATCAATTTTCAAAAAGTCAATTGACAGAACACATTCAACACAAATCATTCAGTCGCAATAATGACAAATATGTTTAGCTAAAACATAAATTTTTCTTTTCAAAGAAAAAAAGTTTGACCAGATGCAAAAAATACAGAGATATAGGTCAGTAAAGCCATGTGTCGATAAAATAATGGATTTTTTCCCCAACCTAATATTTAAATTGCTGCAAACTATCCGGGCATTACAATCATTCACTGTTGATTGAAAAAAAGATGAACAAATTTTTCATTAGCTCTTAAATAATGTTCGACAAATTGTCAAAATCAGCATGAATTTTTCGTATTTTTTCACTGAAGAGTTTTACACCAGACTCCTTGTGTAGCTCTCAATTATAATAACGTTGAAAATACTATCTGGCAGGTGATATTTCCGTAATTTGGAAAAGAGCTTATTTGAAGGAGCATATCAATTTCTATATAATTTTCGATGGAAATGATATACCTTCTTGTAATCGGTTTTTTGGAATTTCATCTTTGGAAAAATCTCAAGGAAATCTGCGAGTGTTCATTTTCAATTCAATATATGGGTTTATTGATTCTTTCACATTCATTGTGGCAATTGTTTTAGTATCACACGTTACCAAAGTAAGGAAAAAAGCTTTAGAATAAGCTCGCAAACGCCTCTAACTCTCGTCAGTGCTTTTCGTATTTGTTTTCGATCAAAATTCCAAAATTAATTGCGATAATTTAATTCTAGCCAGTACTGAATAAGAGTAGCGCTCAAATCGTGTTCTATTTGAATATTTTAAGGTATCCTGAAAATGCCTAGATAATTCGATGAATTGAATATTTATTAATATTAAATCTTTTATTTCTTCTCTAAAATGAAAGAGAAGATGTTAAGGAGTAGAGATTTGTTACAAATAAACATTTTCTCGAAGTGATCGGAAAACAAGCGCGTAACTGTGAACATTTTACCCAAAAATTGATTATTACCACATCTCTTTTAATTTGCCAAATTTGTCTATAACCTTCCTGACTTAAATAATTCTGTTAGGTATGATATTATCAATATGAAGTGACACACGTTTAATTCATTACCACGTCACTGAACATGATTAAGGATACTCACAATATTCAAATATGTATCCGGATGCACTGTATATCCATCAGCCTTCATCGTGAAAACAACCAAAAACAGAAGAAAAAAAAATTCAAGCCGCATCTTTGAAAATCACTTCCGTTCGACCGTTCAAGTCGAAAGCTAAGCTGATTCAAGCGTATTCAAAACTGAGCTACTCGACATCACAATGATCTTTTTCTAGGTAAGGTTATTAAAAGCGACCGCACGAGATATATCTCAAATTTTATCAAAATGGTTTAAGCTTATGAATTTCTGTTCAAATATCGGATGGACCAAGATGTTCTCATGATATCCCAATGGGTTATTAATCGGTCTCGAAATTACTCTTGTTGAATTGTTTTCCGATCATTATTACGCTCATTCGTAAGTGATCAGGTGGAGATCCCACGTAGAAATAATTATTTGAATACTTTAGGTATCAATTTGCGATGCGATATGAAAGATGCCCATTGAGATAAATCTAAATTAAAAATTAAAGACATAACATTATTTTCTTTTCGGTAGAATGTTTACAAAAAAACTTAACTTTTAAATATATAAACTAAAGAAATACGAGCACATCTTCGTGATTGCCAAATATTGTTTTTCTATCTATTTTTCATGCATTAAATTCATGCTTTTCGAAATGAAATATTTAACATATTCAATGTATATCATTTATTTTCTTCAGAAAATATTTGTTGCCAAAATATTCAATTACAATCGATACTGAAACAAATTTTTTTTTCAGCCTAAAATCATTCAAATTCCAAAGCTTCTGAAGAAGAGATTGTCATGTAATTATTGCAATCACGTATCTACACAATGTTTCAATTTATGCTGAATTTTCTGAGTAGATAAAAATAACGTTCGATTAAGTAAGACAACAGTAACTACAGCTTTTCCAATTTCTATTGTAGATCCACAAAGAAGAAATAAAAGAAAGAAAAGTAGGCTCGATGAATACAAATAAATCCTAAATTCTGAATAGTTGTTTCTCTAATCCTAAATTATATTAATTTTGAAAACAGCAGCTGCCTTCATGGATTTATCTTTGGCGTAAGATACTGTGTAATAGAATGGGTTAATTTTCAAACAATATAATCTTCTGAAATGTGGTGAAATTATTAGAAAATATGTTGTCAGATAGAAGGTTTTCTGTTTTTGTTGACAATAAGTGTAGCAATTTTAACAACTGTCTTCCCAGGGAATTAGTACTCTTCAATTTATATCTCAGTGATTTACTCGTACCTACGACATCATCACAAAAATTTGCATAGGCTGATTATACAGGGTGTCCCAAAAATCAAGTGGCACTAGAGGTAGATTGGCATTAGGTATATCAGATAGCATCAACATGACCTCAGTAAAAGTCTGCTGGTTTACGAGATATAACCTCTTTTGTGTTTTTTTTAGAAATCTCCAGTTTTCGGTCTTTTATCGCCTAGCATTGCTAGAAATTACTTCAAACTCATGTTTTTTTTTACTTAGACTATCCTGAATAGTTGTTTTAAACAATGAGGTAATAACTTCATCGAGAACTAAACAAAATCCTTCAAAAAATGTCTACCTTGTTGTATTTTATGTCGAAGTTAAAACGTTAACTTAAGTTTTACTGACTGCTGTGAAAAAAAGTTATATCAGACTGAATTGACAAATAATCGTAAAAACTGGTCCATTTCATAATGTTACAACACTACCAATTTTTTCAAGTCAAAACCTTAAAAATTCTAATTTGCTTGCAGCAGATTTTAGATTTTATATAATTTTCCAACCTCAACAAAGGATAGGTCTCTTGTTTTCATTTGAATAGTCATTAGCAATACAGAAAATTGGCTGTAATATCGATGATTCTCCCCTCAAACATAATTTCTATTCTAAATAAATTAGACTAAACACTTAATTTTAAGTCTCATTCAGATGATCTGCGCCTGAAATTGAAAACTAGGAATAATAAATAATCTTCAGAAATTTAGTTGATCATTTTGGGATACTGATGCTTTGAATCCGCGCTCAGCATCTTTAGCCTTAGTCTTTTCTGCAGCTGAGTACTGTTCTTCTCTTTGTTATAATTGTGTACATACATAGAAAATTGATGCCCAACTGGATACATCGATATAAATCATTACTGCAACCATAAAATCTTTTCCTATTTATTGGTTACCAGTTCTATGAAACCATTATCCTAGCCCATATTCGTTGACATAGTGCTGCACTGAATTCTTGGAACAAATATCATTCTTTTCCCCATTTTTTCATTACACAGAATGAAATTTCAAGATTATTGTCACGTAAATCCTCATTTTATAATTTTTTTTGGTTTTTTTGGTAAGAAAGAAAGCTATAAAAAATTAATGTATATTGAATGCAACTCTCAAGAAATTATCAATACAGATCTTATTTCTGAGTATTCGTAATAAATTCCTAGTTTTGGTCTTCAAAACAACACTCGTTAATTTCTTAGTCGTTTGAAAACAGGTCATGGTCGTACCAATAGCAAAATTCAGATATAATTCAGTTGCAAGCGCAAGTTGTGAGTATGAAAAAACAAAAGAAACAATATCTCACCTCATCAATTATAAAATATGTTTGCATTGTTTTATATACTTATATAAAATGATTTCCTCAATACTATAATTCTAGTTGAACACAATTTCGAAGACCTAGTAAATCGAACTATTTATATATAAGGCATATTTTTCTGCCATATTCGGCATTTATTTCTTATTACTAAAATGAATAATTCAACAGTGTCTAAGTTTAATTCATTTCTCTATTACACGTGCTTGTCTCTAATGATACTTTCACTCACAAATTGGATTGAAATTGTTTCTAAAATCGGTTTGTGTCATTTTCTCTCGAAATATTTATGAAAAGTAAAGTATAATTGAATTTGTTACAAGACGATACAGAAGAATATTCGGTTAGCCTTGTCAGTTTCAATGAAAACGAAGATAACTTCGTTCTCAGAGTTCAAAATATAGAAGAAATGAGAAACAGTAAAAAAAAAGAACACCAAATTGAATATCAAAATTCACATAGCTCTAAAAAACTTTATTGAAACTGTGAAGATATGATTCGCTCCATGCACGAATAATACATGTCATCAAAAAAATATAATTAGTTTTTTTTTAATTCACAGCTATCTTATTTGATCGCTTGAAGCATTGAGATGGAATAATCAATGAAATGTATCAACAAAGCAGCACTTAATGTATCTGATATCTCATCTTAGAATTTTAAAGACATCATTTGGTTTTATTTGATTTCTGTGTTAACGAATATACTGTGTCCCTCAAAATTATGGAATAAATTCATAATATCAGAAAAAAAATATTTGGCGGCAACAAAATTCTCAAACGTTCAATTTTTGTTTCACTTTTACCAAATTCTTATGCATTTTAGAATGACTTTTATGCACCCTATGAACCAAATTGTTTTAATTCAGTCGTGGTACTTTTTTGGCGACGTCTTTGTATCTTCTTTATAGACGTGCAGCTCATTTACTTTGGTACCTGATGAAGTTTATTGACCATTACAGGTTTGTTCATGCAGAACTTTCAACCCCTCAAGTAAAAAATCGAACACTGCACTTCAGTCATGATCTTTAGTTGGCATCTGAAAACCTCTTTGAATTCACAAATTTTTGAGAAAAAAATTTTTTTCTTAAAAATTCGTTCACGCGTGTGAAGAAGATACAAAGAACCTGCCAAAAAAGTACGATATGAGTCACTTTCTCTATTCAAAAAATTTAGAGCGTTGATGCAACAAAAATGCATAAAAATTTGGTAAAAATGAAAGAAAAATTGATTTCAGGATTTTATTGCTAATTTTTTTTCTGATGAAATGAATTTGTTCCATAATTTTGACGCCCACTATAAATAATAAGTTAATCAAATTTCTCAGGAAGTCATTTGTATAATATATGAATAATTTTTTCCACATGTAGTTTATTCAGTGAGTGAAATAATCTCATTTCATATAATTAATTTGGGAAATACTTAAAATCCCACTCATTCAATTGAGAGGTTTATTGATTTCAGAGAAAAGATCATAAATTATGAAAAGAATGAACAATGAATCGGGTGTTTGATTGGACTATTTCCATTGAGTTAACTATTCATAAGTCAGTCACTAAAGTTGTCTAGCACACGAAGATCCAATTCTGAAATCTCACTTGGATCGCTGGACTTGGTCTAAGAGGCTCTTCAAGAATACCAGGAGCTTCTTACACAGGGAGATTGGAGAAACATTTGAAGAAAATTTGTTTGGAAATACTAGATTAAGAAAAATATCCACAGAATAAACTTAGAAATGTAAAATAATTTGAATAACAGTGTCAAGTTTCATAAAAATCGTAATAAGGCTAGAAATTTTTTCTTAACTTACTAAACCTTTTTCTACTGATGTTTGTTCAAGCTTTTGTAACATTCGCTGAACGGGGTATGGTACCCGTTGATCAACTTGTGATTGAGCCTTTAACTTATACTGGCGACGCTCAGATCAAACAATGAATAAAGCAATAAAACCAAAAAGTCCGAAATATGATTCGTTGGCCAAAATCAAAGCCGTTTTAGAGTAAACGAAAGATCTGAAGATTTTCCTTTGAAAGTAACAAGTTGTCAAAGATTTTTTATTTATATTTACTTCGTATATGCGAAAAACTTGCCTGAAATAACTGAAATCAACAAAAACATTGTAAAAACGCAATACAGATGAAGGAACTCCTCAAGGCACCTCAAATAATATTTTATTTATCTTAGTAAATCATTGTTTTTCCGCTTAATATGGTCCAAAGTAATTAAGGACATCGAATAAAATTTTATATTACAGTTTTGTATACATTCAAATTCCCGGTTATCATTCTATAATCCTTTAAAATGATGGCAAAACATCCTGTATATTCATAAAACCGAAGACTACTCTGCAGGTAACACGCGTTTAGGAAAGAATTTTACTGATTAATTGAATTAATAAACCTGTAGCGGTAAATTCAATCAGAGCAAAATCCTCCAGTTAAAAGGAAAGAAGAATTTGATTGGGTGCTACATTTGTTTTGAAACTTTATACATTTTATCCCAACCTAAGTCAATGTAACAGGTGACATCTATACTCCAATCTCGACAAGAGATCAAACTTGCTATCAAAGATGTTTAGAAATCACTACTACATCGTCGTTTGTCTTGGCGAATAATTCAGAGATGTCACTACATTTCGTTTCAAATTCGTTCATTTCAGTGAAGATGTAATTAAATATAGTTATTTAATTGCATCGGTATTTACTTGGTGGTAATTCATTTTAAATAAATAATAAGATTCAGATTTCCACAAATTTGTAAATATTGGTTAATATCTGTCAAAATATCGAATACAGCAAATTTCAGATATTTATAACTCTGGAGCCATATGATGGATTTTGCCCAAAAACGAACTTCATCGGGATATTAACTCACTTACGAGAATCTTTTCTGTAAATATGAAAACTCCAGTTCATCTACTGCAAATGATTTTGCGTATAGTACCAGCAGGTCAGTCCTACTCATCTTTTACCATGGGTCTTCATCACACAGTCGAGTCCAATCGTTTGAGACCATTTTAAGATGTTTTTCTTTTTTGACATTCAGCAATTCACGAACTTTATTTATTCTTCGTAGGATGTCATGAATTTCATTTTCTATACGACATTTTATTTCTAGGTCAGATGTCCAGTCTTCAGTGAGCCATACTCCAAGGTATTTAAACTTATTTACACGCTCAATTAATGACCCATCAGATGTTAGTTTTGCATTATTGAGTCTGTCTGGTTGACGAGTAATGACCATATATTTTGTTTTTTTGGCATTTATTTTAAGGCCCATTCTCTCGCTGTGTTGTCCTACTACGTCGATAAGGTATTGAAGATCATTCATATTGTCAGCAATTAAGACCGTGTCGTCCGCGTAGCGAATGTTATTAATACATGTTCCATTGACTTTAATACCCTTTCAACGTCCTCAAGTGCCTCTTGGAAGATGCTCTCAGAATACAAATTGAATAACAGAGGTGAGAGAACACACCCTTGCCGGACTCCTCTGCAGATTTCAACATTATTGCTTTATTCTCCATCGATCTTTATGTGAGCAGATTGTTTCAGATAGAGATTTTGAATGCAGCGAATATCTTTGCCGTCTATATCCATTTGCCTCAGAATTGTTAGTAATTTATGATGTTGAACTCTGTCAAAGGCCTTCTCGAAGTCTATGAAGCATAGGCATACATCTTTCCGCTGATCGTGGCAGTTTTGTATCAGTACTTGTGTTGCTACTAATGCTTCTCGAGTTCCCAGGCCTTGTCTGAATCTGAATTGCGAGTCGCTGATGTTTTGCTCACATTTTCTGAATATTCTCTGATGAATTATCTTGAGGAACAGTTTTAAGGATTGGCACATAAGGCTGATAAGTCTATGATCCTCGCATTTCCTAGCGTTATTCTTTTTTTGGCAAAGGTATGAAGGTAGATGACAACCATTGAGCGGGATATTGACCGGTTTCATATATTCTATTGAAGAGTTTGTGAAGAACTGTTACCCCTTTGTCGTCAAGCAGTTTAATAAGCTCTGCAGTTTTCTCATCGGGACCAGGTGCTGTGTTATTTTTCAGTGTGCGGATGGTGATTTCTATTGTTGTGTTTTGCATTTGACTAAATAATAACTCGCTGTTAAACTAGGAACAAGCCCTCCAAAAAGGAAGTTCTATACAATTCAATGAATTCAATGTAGAAAATAATCATTCGATACTCGATACAAAAACAACAAAAAAAGAAAGTATAAAAGAATAAACTACCATATGAACTGAATTACCAATAACTAATAAGTTTTCCTTCAGTTTTATTTAAAACTAAATCGAAATTCTCTTCCTCTTAAAATGGTTCTATATCATCTTACCAACTATAGGATTTAGACATATTTGATGAAAATAAATTACGGAAATTGGGTTTCATCATAAAGGTTGCTTATTCTTCCTTCATGTCAATTGAATATTTTATAAAGAAAATTTTGAAAGCTTTTGAAGAAAATGTGTTTATGCACCTTTGGCAAAATGTACAGAGCAAAGGAAGTACGTGTGGTTTGTTTATTCTAAATAAGGTGGGTGGACCATGGAAGGCCACTCTAACGAGTAAACGCTTTTTATTCGTTTATTAACTGGATAAATGAAGAAAACAAATTATCAAACAATAGTTTGTTTTATTGTGTACCATATAAATCACTTTTTTTTAACCTAGCTTTAATCAGTATTCATTAAACTTAAGTTTTGTTAAGCTCTTCCAAATGGCCTTGCAAGGAACACGGCTCCAAACAAGGCCAATATTATACATCAGTCGTTCAACTTAAAAATAGAGTTGTAACAATTAATATATTCGCTTTTACTAAAACTACATAATAACCTCTTTCATTTAGGCAAAACATTAAATGCTCAATATATTTTTATCATTTATAAAAAACTCAACGAACATTACTTGAATACCATCGTATAACTAAGAATATATTAATGGAAATTATTTAAGAACAGTAGTAATGAGCATTAAATTTACATCAAATAACTTGCCAACGCGTATTATAATGAAATTAAAAACTTTTTTTTTACCTCAAATGGCCTTCTTATGGGTCCGTTCTTTGTAAGGCCAAAATGTTCCTAAGAAGGCCAAACTAAAAATTATCAATGACTTTATTCGCATAAAATTTAATCATCTATTCAATTACCGGCTTATTGTTATAAAGTTTTTTTTGCTTAAAATATGATTATAGACAGACTATCTTATATATAACTTATCACATACTTACTTTATCACATACTTTACCTTTTTAACATGTAAATTTTTTTTTATATTCGTTGCTCTTCATGTAAATTAGTTTAGTTTATTTTCAGACATAACCTTTCCATAAAAGAAATTTAAATATATACTGATAATAAAATAATTTTAAAAGAAATGTCTATTCAATATGAGTTAAAAAGTTTAATAAGCCTTATAAATAAAAATATTATAAATATAAAACATAGTTTTAACTGTAATGGTACGTATTTATAACTAAAAGGTAACTGTTCATATGTTCATGGTTTGTACATGTTCTTTGTGAGGCCCATGTACCCTAGCAAGGCCAACCGTCAAATTTTTGATTGGCCTTATAAGGAACCATCGGCTTTCCTGGGAACACTGCCAATATTTTAACTTAAATCGAGGCAAAACAATTTTTTTTTTTCTTTAGTACCATAAACATATCCTTATACGACAATTCACAGTAAAAAAATATGAAATAATAATAGGTTATCTAACTAAAAACTTACGTTTTGCTGTGCGTGCGAATAACAATTGTAACGTCGATGAGCAAAATCTACGAAGCGTGAGATCGCACTGCCACAATAGCAGCGCAAGCGACTCGCCGCCGCATCTGTGGACTTGAGTTTGATGGATCTTAGTGTATAGCCGAAGGAATATGTGTTAACATGTCAATAACTACGACTTTTTGATAGTTGGCCTTCAAAGGAGCGTGGCCTTCCATGGTCCACCCACCTTAGATAGAAAATTGAGTAGATTGTTTGCTGGGTTATGTATAAATTATAAAAGTCCAAAAACTGCAGCTTCCAAGCTGAATAAAGTTTGCTCGAATGTAGAGTAGATTAATAGTGTATATAATACTGATTAATCCCCACTGTTTAGAAAATTCAATGAGGATACGTTTGATGATGATAATTGACTAAAGTAACAGTGTACTGTGTACGTTTATCCTATGTAAAGTAAGCGTTCCGAAATTCACCGTGTAACGTTGAATAAACTTCCGATATAATTTACAAACGTTTAGAATACGTTTGTTTGTTGACTGGGAGTGCGCATCCACATTTTTAGAGTAGTAAACTATAAAGAGTTTATATGTATAATAATACATTTTCCTTTATTCTTTCATTAAGCATTACACATTGCCTCAACAGTGACAGTGGAAAATCAATGCCGTACCATATTACCTAATACAATCAATTTCAATTTCATATGAGAAAAATGAAAATTATTCGCGAATTTTTCGAAATTAATTATGATATGTCGAGTTTTTAATGATTTGAGGAAAACTATTAGGTTCACCTCGTATAAAAGCCCACATTTCTGTACTCTTTGTAACTTGGATGGCGCCTCACTGTAGTCCAGATTCCTATACATTAAAAATTGCACTATTTCACCATAATCAACAAGGCTAAAGTATGGAAGCTCAAATTCTTATGAAGAAGTCCTCCACCAAATTCTCTCTTGAATTGTCGAAAAAGAAATTCTTCAACCCTGTATTCTGTCGCCAAACTCTCTTGAAATAAAATGACAAATCTCCAAGTGACCATCTCAAATATCTCTCTTGGAATTGTGAGATTAAGGTTTGGAATTTCAGTAGACTAATTCAGAGCAAAGTATATTAAGTCTGAAGCTCTTGAGTGCTCTCAATCAGTTCATTCAATATCGCATGAACTCAGAACACGTATTTTTAATAAAAACCTCTCGAAATTATTTTCCATTAACATCAGTCTTGCTTCATCTTCTCTTGAGCGTACGAATGATGTTTCCTTAGAGGTTCTTCCCTAATTCATCAGGAGACGACTCTGAAATTAAATTTCTGCACGATCGTGGTTGGGCACTGAGAGAGACCTTATTGGAATTGTTCAAAAGACATTACGGAACAAACTGTGGGTGGATGAACAATGTAATGATTGAAATTCCCTCGGATATTCCCATTTTAATCTTGTTACATAAGCTTTGATGAACTGGGTCAGGACATACTTTCTAAGGCTTCACGAGCGTGACACTTACGTCGATTGAAATGGATAAATTGTGGGGTAAAAAAAACTATATCCAATAGAAATTCATTTTATATTTGCTCTAGCATGAGCTAATAATAGTAAGTATATTCTAAAACAAGATGCAGAATGCGAAATTCGAACAGATGAATTTTGGACGATATTTTCTCTAATTGAGTAATGTAATAAATAATAGAGTGAAAATGTTTGATTATACCGCCTTGGCCAAAAGTATTGAGCACCCTAAAAAATTTCGCAGGTGCGCGGCAAGTGTGGGAAAAACAAAGCTTTTGTTTAAGGATTCTTTTGCCGGCATCTAAAAAGGATTAAAAATAATTACTTATGCCGCAAAAAGCAATAAAACACCTGGGTGCCATAAAGTTTGCTATTTTTGCACATTTTGTCTTTATTTATCAGTTCGCTACTGCCTTTCGTTGTGGACACATCCAGTCGTTTAGTTTGCTTTTGGTGATTGTTTGCGGAAGATTGGAGTGATATCGTTATAATATGCCAAAAAGAAACGAACTTTCGTTAGAAAAACGTGTGCAGATACAGGTTCTGCATGAGCAAGGGGAAATCACAAGTAGAGATTTCCAAAACTGTGAAATGTTCGCGCCGATTTGTGCAATATGCTATTGAGCGATTCTCTGCTACCGGATCTCATCAGAATAGGCCTAGAACTGGGCGCAAACGCATCACTACAGGTCGTCAAGATCGTCAGTTATTGAGAGAGTCGTTAAAAAATAGGAAAAAAATTTCTTCCGAGCTTGCTGCTGAATTGTCAGTAGAAATTACACCATCAATTTCTGCTCGCACAATTCGCAGACGACTTCAGGAAGCTGGATTGAGAGGGTGTAAAGCCAGAAAGAAGCCATGGCTCTCGGATGACAACAAGAAAGCTCCATAGGAATGGGCTTTAAAACACCGATGTCTTGTGGTCAGATGAATCAAACTTTGAGGTAAGTTAGTTAATTTAATGTCCTTATAATATTACATAAACAGTTTGAAAAAAATGCCTCTTTATTTCAATTTAATATTTTTCTCGGGGCTCAATATTTTTCTCGTTGTTGCAGATTTTTGGAACACCTGGTGTGATCTTTGTGCGTCGTCGGGTAGGTGAAGAATTTAAACCAGAGTGTGCAGTACCAACTGTAAAACACGGTGGCGGCAGCATAATGGTTTGGGGCTGCATGACTGATTCTGGGGTTGGCGAATTGTTCGTGTGTGAGGGTCGCATGAACTCTGAAAAGTACATAAATGTACTAGAATCTGCGTTGTTGCATTCATTCAACACACTTTTTGGAGACACAAATATGGATGGCGTTAAATTCCAGCAGGATAACGGACCATGCCACAAGTCTGCTCGCTCGATGACATGGTTTCGAGAAAATTGCATTGAACTTCTGGACTGGCCTGCCCAGTCTCCGGACCTAAGCCCCATAGAGCATTTGTGGGGTGTATTAAAGCGCAGAGTCTAAAGCGCCACACTATTAACAACAAAGAAGAGCTAAAACGCTGCTTGCGTCTGGAGTGGAATGCGATAACGGCTGAAGACTGTAGAAAACTAGTGAACTCGAAGCCAAAAAGAATTTCTGCCGTAATTAATGCAAAAGGTGGACCCACAAAATATTGATTATGTATTGATAAATAATGATATTAACATACAGGAATTGTTTCATTTTATTTCGGTTTGACCCTGTTCAAAAAACTGAAAGGTGACATGGGTGATCAATACTTTTGGCGAAGGCTGTATATTCTACTATAATTGCGCTCAGATGAGTGGAATTTTCGAAGATTGAGCCGAAAATGGTCTCAATCAATTGGTTTGACCTCTTGATGAAAAATCCAGGGTCCAACTTGAAATGTTTTCATAAACTATAGAATATATGACCTTGTTCGCTCTTTATATCTATCATTCGGTGATGTTCATTGTTAATTCAGAGTTGAAAGATCTGGAACGTCAACATCACTATAAGAGAAGAGGGAAAATTATCTACAGGAGTATAAACTAAAATACACATAAAAACGGAAAATGTGTAACTAATAGCTTATTAATTGTCTGTAATAAGTTTCCACAATATTCAAAATCAATTCCTAGTAGATAACTGAAAAAATTTTTTATAGATCTTTAGTGGCTGGATGGTAACCGAAAATGATACCAATCGATTGAGTTCGACTTCCTGTAGGAGAATCTGTGGCCGAATTTGAGTATGTTCAAAAAATATATTCATTTAATTCTCAACTTCGATGAGATATGATTCTTCAAAGTTTGATTAACTAATCGCTAGAAGTTCTCAGAATCTGTATTATTTGGCTGTTTTGAAAATCATTTTTTAATAACAAATCTTCGGAATTTTTTACAATAGATATTATCTCGATGATGCAATAGTAGTTAAAAATGATTTTCAACTTGATGATCTGGGTTGAAAAAAATTCAATTCACTGCAATAGACAATATAACAAAAAAATATTTGCTCAGATTGATCATTGGTTAAACAGGTTATAGTAATTCGAGAGAATTGACAATACTACAATTTTCCGTATACCTAATATAAGTTTGCATCGCAATGGAAATATTCAAGCAATTTTGCACTGAAATTTTATTTCACCAATTTTTCGAACTCAATTCGATTCATTTCTTCAGGAAAGTCCAACGATAAACCATTTAACCATCTGGGAATCACCCCATAGATTGAAGGATACTCGTATCGTATTCTGGTTTTCTCTTCATTAATTGCAATGCCTATTTGGATCAGAAATGCAAATATTACTTGAGAATCATCCTTAAAGCTTTCCAACGAAATACACATACATCAGAGGAAGCTGATACGAGCTTGTTAACATTAATCTCCAAGAAAGATATTTTCCAATCCAACATTTCCGTTTTGACGTAATCCATGCAACTCAATTCTAGAATACTTCACTTCCATAATGGAAAACGTAGTCTGTTGATGCCAAGAGGATGATTTCTAAACGTATGTTTCATTTTGAACAAAAGCGAAACAATAAAAGCTCAACATTACGTGAAATATCCAAGTCAGAGTTTATTATCCTTCCTAATCCTCCACTTCAATCATCCGCTTGCAAGCGCATTTCGATAAAATATAATGGTTTCCACCATAAACGGAACTGGGTTGAATATGTAATAATTTATATAATTTTCAGACTTTTCAAATGAATTCAGTACTAGAATATTCACCTAGAAACGGTCCTCGAATATCAGAAAATGTTAAATTTCTCTACAGTTTTGGAATTCACTATAAGTAAATTCATCGATTCTGATAAGCAAAGGAGAATACATTGAATACAATTTTCCAAATGACACCATTTATTAAGCTTTTGCTTACCATTCAATCGATACACAGTATTATACTCAGAGCGAGTTAAAAACTGATTCTGTCAAAATGAGATTGTTTTTGAATAGTTGTAACAAGTACAAGGTTTTATGAATACACGGCAATTTCAACGGTTTCTTGGGCCTTTCTTGATAATAAAAATCATTATTCACATAAATATCAAACTTCCTAAAAACCCAAAATATTTAAGTTGCATTTAAAACAGACACGAATTTATAATCCTTCAAAAATTCCGTACAGTTGTTAGTGTTCTACATAAATGATAGAAAAGACATTGCTTATAAGGAATTAATTTATATTTTGAAAACATCAAGTCATTGCTGAATACATTTTTAAGATCAATTTGTTATATTTACAGTAATTTGACAGTTAGTACAATTATTGAACATTGGAGGAACACTCTTAGAACTATGAGAAACATTTTGGACAACATGCAGGGGGGAAGGGTCATTTTGTTGAATATATTGTACTGTGAAAATTTTATTTGCCACCTCAACCTTATTGTTAAGCGATTCTTCGATATATCCTTCAGCAACGTTTGATGACTTCCATCCGCCATGCTTTAAACTAGTTATGTCGGCACCAGAGTCAACCAATATTGTTGCAGAAGACCGACGAAAGCAGTGACCAGTATATTCTGTCGGATTTACCAAGTTCAAATAAGTAGCAACTATTTTGGGCATTTTTCTAAATTGATGAATTCCTACCACTTGTCTACAACCCTTTCCGCTTTGATATTTAAAGAAAAATCGGTCACTGTTCATATTTTCTGGTCTTAACGAAACATACTTTCGATAAACATTCAAGTAGATCTGATAATTACAAATGATCTTGGTTTGTTGGTTTTCGAATCAGGTATGCTGATTAAAAGCTTAGATTCTAAGTCTTCTATATCGTGTACAGTCATTCGGACTAACTCATCCATTCTACAGGCCTCAGAAATACCAAATATTACAGCCACCTAAAAAATAAATAAAGCTATAATCTAAATAGAAATTAAAACTTGTAAATTACCTTAATCATTAAATTTCCTTTATCTGGAGCTTCCTAGATAAATTTTTCAATTTCTTCCTTCGTTAAAATCTTAGATTTCTTTGCCCTATAACCTTGAGCTTGCCGTTTCAATAAAGAACGAAGTTTTGAGTATGTAGATATATCTACATTGTGTTTAAGTTGAAGGGTTGACTTCAGCATTGAATAATTGGCCCATAATGTTGAAGATTTCATCTTTAAACAAAGGTCTAGGAAGTATGCCATTACAACATTTTCTGAGAAAGAACTCGTATTTTTACTCATGCGATAATCCATAAAACGTCTGTATGCATTTTCGTACTTTTCTCTTGATTTCTTTGGCAATAATTCTAATGAAGCAGTATTCACTGCCTCAACCAGCTCTGGAGGAGTCCCAGGAATGGAAATTTCATCATCACTTATCATTTTACTTTCGAGAACACCAGCAATTAAATTTATAAGCGTCAAGTTTGACAATTCATCCTCAATACGTTTCCATAGTAACCCAAGTAATTTTATTAGGAATTTCAAAGCACCATTTATTTGGGAATAAAATTATCGTTTTTTTTTAAATCAATCAATATCTGTCGAATTTTAAACGATTTGCGGAAAAATAGTATGTTTACCTCGTAGGAAAAGCCACATTCCTGGACTCTGTGTTGCTAAGTCTCGGCTTGCGCCTCGCCTCGACTTAGCAATCTTCACAGTCGTCCAGGAATGTTAAGCTTTTCCTACCCGGTAAACAATGTACTATTTGTATTATCAAACTTACAAATACCCGAAACCCTTTCTGGACACCTTGCATATGCAACTCATCATTTTATATTTAGGATGATATCGTATTGTCGAAGTAATCTACTGATGCCTAGGAGGTCTGGTAAAAACAAAAGTGCATTATAAGCACTAGATAGCGTGAAAAAAATCTCTAAGGTATTTTTGATAATAAAAACTAATCTACTACTTCTTCTCTTCAAACTCACGCATGTGATGTCTATCTGTTCAAGAAAAAGTTTTAGAAAAATTGAGTTTACCACACATAAGACATTTGTCCCAAAGAAATGGTAATCACTCAGCTTCGAAGAAAGAAAAATTCACATCAGGGTCCAAACTTTACTTATGCCAAACTTCACATCAGGATCTCGGAATACTGGGGAAAACTTGAATGGAAAACTTTCATGAATAAGATGGAAAATATTCTTTTCGAAAGAACAGTTCAAACGGTTAATAGGTTTATTGGTCTGTTTCTTGTCCTAATTGTAGGCATGCTTGTATTGTGTTACATGTAAGTTTGAATATATTTTTGATAGGAGATTTAGATATTAATGGCAATATATTGACATAAGGTATGGAACTAATAGCATCAATTTATATCATCATTTCATTTTACTTGTACTAAGAGAAGTACAGAGGACATTTTCAAGACTTGAATAAAGATCTCGGAAATCTTTTGGAGCAGATTGTGTTTGTTCTACAATTGATTGAATTATTGAATCGAACTTCTCGGTTTTATTTTGTTTCAATTCACCATTGATTTGGGCTATTTGAACAAGCACTCTTGGAAGAAATCACTTTGAGAAAAACTGTGAACTGATTTCCCATCGGAAGCTGAAATTGCTAGTCTTTCTGGACATTTTTATGTAACATAATTTTTTTTTCCAACAACCGATGTATTCACTAGCTCATAGATGGGATGACATTTAATCCTTATAAAGACCCGGTTCTGACCTATATTCCAAGAAGAGAATGCAGACGACTGCATCATCTTGACCATCAGTTCCTGATAATCGACCTATTGTTGACTCAGTATTTTCTTCGGTCACATCACAGCAGAAATGGAACAGTGGAACGTAGCAGGAAACAGGAAAGAAAACAGAACAATCATCTAGCTGTCGGTGAACGATGAAACGAAGGGCAGGTATAATCGGAGCAGTGAAATGGAATGTTTCTGTCGTAGGAGGAGGCTGTAGATGCGCGCGCGCTCTTGATGGCAGACTGAATCGAGCTCGCTTTGCCGCACATTGCGAACGAAATAAAGGGGAACCTGGAGTCTAGGAATGTCAGCAGGAAATATCCGACCCTGCTGGGAATAATAAAACGTTTCCACTATATTTATTCTCCTCAACATTTTGGTATGGAAATTCGGTTGTAGTAGCCTATTTGGTGAGGGGTTAAGTAACCTCGAAGACTCATAGGAGCGATGACGGAAGGGACACACTTTCCTCTTTGGAAAGGCTAATCTCACCACTACCTTCAAGGTAACTATACTCACCTATGTTCTTGTCCTGTTTTCTAAAATCGCTCTGTGAGGATGGAATACCCAATGACAAACTTGGCACTCGCAATAGAGGTCCGTCACTTTCCACTAATATTTCATATTATACCTTCATGCAGTCGTTCTTTTCTAGCAATTAGTCATATGAGTATTTCAAGAAAGTATCACGTACTTCGTAAAACCTCATATTATCTTAAAAATATGAGACCTCTACATTCAGTTGATTGACAGTTGAGTTGTCCTCTTATTGGAAATCAGTGTTGCCGCTTATATTTGGTTTCCTGCAGTTATTTTGAATCCATAGTAGACCTGTTGTGATTCTGAATCAATTAAACAATCAATTCATTTAAAAAACCTGACGGGCATCACAAGAGCTTTCTGATGTTCAAAGCGACAGTACTCTCACAAAAATCGAATATACCATACAATAGTATGTCAACTATTATTATGGTTCAGATAAAATGTTTGATCCCTGATGCAAACATCTTCAACTAAGTCTAATTATTGAATTGAGCAAGACTATTCTTGAAAGTGTTAATAAATCAAAAATAATCTAAAAATGACAATTATAGTCTTACATTTTTCGATTGAAGTTAGTCATGGATAGGAAAATACGCATTCCACTGAATTGATGCGAGTCTCCAGGTATATCACCAAATAAATAAATAATTCAAATCCTCTTGGAGTAAAGATGTAATGTGAGCATGGTTATTAAGCTAAGCACAAATAAAAAAAATTCATTTGTATAAGAGTAACCTCATTGGACAAGGCACCTCGTAAAGCAATACAAGTTAGTGTTCAGGTTTGAGAACTTGTATCTATAACAATAACGACATATTTGCTACAGGTAGAGAAACTCTGAACGATAACAAGATATTGCTATCAATAGAAGAGTTTCCTATCCTCAACTATGATAATGTTTCAGAATATCTAGTAGGGCATTATAATCTATAGATTCAGTCCAGTTAATACGGCATTTGAGTGAAAAGCAAATCATTAGGCAATCATAAATGAAATCCTACTACTCTTGGAGCCATATTCGATGTAGCACCAAATGTTTGGGCCGAAGATATGTTTTCCTCAATTGGTAGGCCCGAAGTGTTGTTTTCCCTCAAAACTGAGACACTAGAAATCCAGTTAGGAGACAGTGCTCTGCAAGGAATAATTTTGAGAATAGACAAAAATGAGTCACATAACGTGAGCAGTTGGAAACCTTATAACCCTTGTGATTCTAAATATGTTCTATATTGAATTAATACTATTATTAGTAACCGAACGTGGCAAACTGAACCCCTCTTCTCAAAATAGTCCATTAACGAAAGACAATGTGCATCACAAAAAACACAAGCAATAAATTTGCCAGAAGTGCTTTTGGCCACTTTGGACTCGGTTCACCATGCTTTCGCATGGAACAATGTTTATGCAATAGGTTCCTTGGAAACGTTTAGATTGTGAGCTATCTCCCGTAGTTTTACTCTAAGATTGCCCAAAACTCACGAGCTTTCTGAGCCTGCTGGGTATTTTACTATCTACTAGCGAAGGAGAATCAGCAGAAGTAGCGGCACACAAATCATAATATTTGTTGAAATAAATGTCAGAACATCCTCAACGTACGTTGGACTTCTCAGTCAATGTAGTACCTAAGCCTAATCACACAATCGGTATAGAAATTGAGTCAAATGTTGACACTTTGAAGATGAAGAGCCTTGTGGGTAGAAATGAGGCATATCTGCGTTCTTCAGCTTCCATTTTCTATGGACTTAATCAGGTTCTTTCGACAATGCAGCTTCTTGGAAATCAGATGATCAGTTTTAGTGCCAACCTTGGGCATTTGGTTTCAAACAGGTTCAATATCATCTGTCGAGAAAGCGCTGTGTGGTTTCCCACATATTCTTCGCCATCTATCACTGTTATATTACCACCATTTTGCTGTAAATTTTTATAATTTCAATGATCCTTTGAAACGTTATCGCACCAATTCTCGTGACGGGGACTAACCTGCTTGATATCCCGGTAATAATAATAGTAATAACAATATATTATTGTGACTACATAAAGTGTCTTCATTCCCTCTGTGGCGACAGCGGTCATGAAAAGCCCGCCATGTCTGGTTGAAATGATGGCTAATTATGAAATAGGTTAGATTATAGAAGTGACAGCCATATTGTTTTCCGGTAAAATATAGCGGATCAACCACAGAGATATGATAAACCGCTAATTGGTGAGGAATATGGGTCACAAAAATGTTCATATTCTGAATATGACACTAGTTCTTTCAACATACTAACAATGAAGTTAAATAACTCCTTGTCATGTCAAACGAGATTTTTCATATATGTTTTTCACTTTTCAATCTCAATTCGATTTTCACTGATCTGCTCTATAAGACATTTGAATTATAACTCGTTATACAACGTACAAACTCATATCAATGGCAACATTATTTCCATGTTGGGAAGTGGTGTCCTAATGGCGGAGAATCTTTGTTGCCGTTGATATCACTTTGCTCGATAAAAGGCGGGAATTTCAGGAACATAGAGGACGTGCATGCGCATACAAATCTCCTTGTGTGCGCCGCCTTTATAGCTCAGATGGTGCCTAACATCGGAGCCGAACGGGAATCGACCCACAAACTGTTGCACCTAAAATACGGCCTTCAATACACAACCAGCTCATGCCCATACCTGAATATTGACATTTGACCGTGCGGCTCGAAGTTGTTTCAGTTTTCTGTGGTGCTGCGGAGAGTTCGTATCGCGTCCGTTAAATGACGTCACCGATTTGAATTCTGCACGATTTCATTTCTGCTCTACTGAAATAACAGAAACGGGATGGCGGAAGAGGAGAATCAGAACGAGGAGGGAGATGCCAACTCTAAATTCGGGTTTAGATTGAGGGGCAGAAAGGGTGCTCTGAAAAAGAAAAATGTGTATAATATAAAGGATCATAGGTTCATCCCTAGATTTTTTAAACAACCGACTTTCTGTTCTCACTGTAAGGATTTTATATGGTGAGTATTCAGTGTTCGTGATGTTTTTTCATTCAGAAATTTCTTGAACAAGCATTACATCACCGAAGAAAAATACATAGATCTTCGCACACATCGAATTGTTCAGGTTACATATTCAAGTTGAATGAAACAGGGCAATTTTTTACTTGATTCACAAAAAATGGATATCAATCGGTAGAAAAAAAATATTATGAATAATGCATTCAAAGCAATCAAAAACATGACGACTATGCGTTAAACCATCGGGTTATTAGTCTTTTTTAATCTGAAATATTGTATCAATTAATTTAATTTCATTAATAATAACTTTTCGTAGCAATTGGAAACAAAAATAAAATTTTTCTTCTTGCTGTCTGAAAAATTTGAATAAAACTTCATATATTCGTAGACTGATTGTTTTAATTACGTCTTGAATCATAAATCCTTCGTAATACAAAACAGTGGAGAAAAAGGTATATTTGATTAATAAAAAACTAAAAAAATATTAATTATGCTCATAACAATAATAAACCCTTTTTTTGATATCGTTATCATTTGAAAAATTACGATATTTTACATAAATATTTAGTATAAACATTTAGAAATATTATTAAATTTCAGTATCATGTTACATAAAATATCCGTCCTTGTCTATGTGGAATATTGGAAACACAATCTGTCATGTCTGTGATGTTCACTAGGCAATGAAGAGAAAAACATAAATAACTCATTTAAAACTGAGAAAAAAATAAACAAAGCCCACAAAATTAGGACTACAGATTTAGCTTTATATCACGAGAAATATCAATTGAAAAAATTACTAGGTTACAATAATACGCATACAACATGAATGGATGAGATGAGATAGGAAGAATTGAATCCTTTCAATTCCTTTCAATATATGCAGAATATGAAACAAAATGGATGTGACCCCACATTAACTGAGTTGATTAACATTAATTATAACCACTCAATTCTGGATTGATTAAAATGTTATTCCTATGTTATCTAACTGAAAGCATTATAATGGTGTATATAAGATATGCATCCAAGATAAATAGTTCTCAATGTTTTGAATTAACATGATTACGATTTGCGCTCAGTTCGCAAATGTGTTCAACCGGCCATTAAAATGGTATTGAAATGGTGCCTACTTCATATAAACATTGCATAAAATTTCATATCGGTCTACAGTTATGCCCTCTATAAAATTTCAATCGGGCATTCCCCAAAGTTAAGATATAAAGATAAGGCGGAAATAGGTATTTCAACGAATGTGGTCAAATTTCGTCGCAATATCACTCTGGTTTGCGGTTTCAAATTACAGCAGGCCTGAAAAGAAGTCACAACTTCATTTCTGAGTACAGTTTAGTACTATAGTTTCAATCACGGAAACGAATGAACTCTGTATGAGGGAATGAAATCATAAAGTTATGGATTATATCTTGGATTCAAGAGGATTGCTTGTTGCGAATATGTAAGCTATGGCAGACTTATAAATCGAATTGAAATCATGTGATTTCAATCGAATGGATACTTTGTAGCGATTGGCGAAGTAAATACAGAAATTGAGGGATTCGTTACATGATGTAGAGAAGTAGGAGAACCTATAACGAACATATTTTTCGAAGGTCCAAACATAAGTTGGTTGAAATTTTCGCCATGCAACTGTGGAGCTGAAATTTGAACGCCATTCTGATATTTCTCTTTTCATAAAACACTGAAAATTCATTCATTCATTGATTATAAGCTATTGAAACTGACGTCTTAGCGTATTCGTATATAAAATGAAAAAACCATGCGCCGCATTTGTTGAGGATATATCAAAAACAATTATCTCAATAAAGTTTGAATCACTTCAAGCATAATGAAATAGATTCCTTGTATCGTTTTAGAGATTATGTTGAGATCTATCACAATGTTCCTTGATTGAATGAAGAATTTTCAGAGTTGACTGAAGCTGCTTGATCACCTCCTAAACAGGTGAAGAGCACACGTACAGCAAAATATTAGGTTGTTCGGAAAGTAATTTCGTTTTTTCCCGTCACAGGACTTAATTACGTTTTTTCGAAACCAACTTCACACTTAAGCCACATAACCTTTATATGTCTTGAGAGCTGATATTGCAAGGCTTGTGTGAAAAAGTTTTATTAATTCTACACAATAGTTTTTGGTTGGTGCCCTGTTGAATATGGAGAGCAATAAGCAGCAAATTCGTCATATTTTACTTTTTTACTTCAGAAAAGGTAAAAATGCTGTCCAAGCGAGAAAAAAATTGACGGATGTGTATGGAGAAGGCGTGTTAATAGTACGCCAGTGCCAGAACTGGTTTGCAAAATTTCGATCCGGCAATTTTAATGTCGAAGATGCACCACGGTCTGGAAGGCCGGTCGAAGCTGACAAAGATGCGATAAAGGCATAAGTTGATGCAAATCGGCGAATAACCACACGAGAGATCGGTGAGAGATTAAATTTGTCGAATTAGACTGTTTATGGCCATTTGAAAGACATGGGCTTAACCTCAAAGCTCGATGTGTTGGTGCCCATGTCCTTACGGAGCAAAATTTGTGTCGTCGCGTTGACGCGTGTGATTTGCTCCTCAAACGTCATGAAAATGATCCATTTTTGAAGCGGATTATTACTGAGGACGAAAAATGGGTTGTATACAACAATGTTAAACGCAAGAGGTCATGGAGCAGAAAATATGAACCGTCTCAAAGCGTGTCAAAAGCCAACATTCACAAAAAAAAAAAAAATTAGAAAGCACTGACGTGAGGTCAGTTGGCTTAGGCGCTCTTGTAAACCACTTACAATTATTTAAATTTTGAAAAATCATATCTCCAGAACTATTAGCTTGTCAAAGTCGAGAGTGATATTTTTGTATACGTCTGATAAAACTGCACCATAAAAAAATTTTTATTTGAACAGTGTCATTTGAAAAAAAATTTTTTTTTTGTTACTCCGAACCTATTCGGCCGATTTCACCGAATAACGAACTTAGCCGAGATATTTATACCTCAAACCTATTCTGAAAGTTTCAACTCTCTAACTTCATCCGTTCGAGAGTTATCGTGTTCACGGAACGGACGGACGGACGGACAGAATCGATTTTTTATTCATCAGTAGGTCCAAACAAAACGATTGATACCACTTTTGCCCAAAAATTCGAAAGTCACAGACATTTGGGCAAATTGATAAGCACTCTGTTCAGGTGAACAAGAGCGCCAAAAAGGTGATGCTCTCCGTTTGGTGGGATGTCAAAGGAATCGTTTTTTTTTTTGAGGTTTTGCCGGACAATACAACGATTAATTCAGAAGTCTATTGTCATCAGCTGGACAAATTGAATGATTCATTTAAAGAGAAGAGGCCCGAATTAATCAACAGGAAGGGTGTTGTTTTCCACGAGGATAATGCGAGACCTCACACAAGTTTGGTCACTAGCTAAAAACTTTTACAGCTTGAATGGGACGTACTGCAACTTCCACCATATTCTCCAGATCTGGCGCCTTCCGACTACTATTTGTTCCGGTCCCTGCAAAATTTTTTGGATGGCAAAACCTTTACCTCAAACCACCTGAACCAGTTTTTTGCCAGCAAGGACCAAAACTTTTATGAGAGGGGAATTATGTTACTGCTAGAAAGATGGCAAAAGGTGTTGGACCAGAATGGCCAATATATAATTTAATAAAATATTCATTCATTATACGAAAACTATCTTTCATGTTCCCCAAAAAAAACGAAATGACTTTCAGAATAACCTAATATAATATAGCATCATTATTTTGGGACGAAAAAGCGATTTTATCGATTGATTATCTGCAAAAACTTGAGACAGTCAACTCGGATTGTCTTTGTAATCACTTGGATCAATTGAATAAAAAAATTCGTTAGCATAGAGGTTAGAGAAAAAATAAATTATTTTGCATCGGGGCTAGGCACATTTTTACAAAGGTGTGGATCCGCCGTATTCAACAGAACTGTCCTAGCAACTTCTACCTATTCAGAAACATTAAGCAATGAGTAGTTAGAGAGCTAATTTCGTCGAATAGAAAAGCTATGGCCACCGTAAAACGTTATTAGGGGTTGAGAGAAGTGAGCTTTCAGAAAGATCTATTCAAGAATATAAATTTTTCAATAACCATTATATATTGTTGGTTTTTCCGTTTCAACCAACCTGTGAATAAAATATTCGTCAAACTCAAGACTATCAACCTATACATAAAAAATTAGATTCATCATTGTCTTCGCAGATGAATTTCTTGTTTAGGATGCTAGGCTACCTTGAGTTAATTGTGATTACTTGAGATCAATTACAAGATCAGTTAATAGACCTCGAATTTAATTTAACGATAATGGACGGAGATGGTTATTCATTATCTACCTACATCGATTTCAATTGAGCACGAAAATAATTCAAATCTTATACACAGCAGTGTCATTTCTTCGAATTATGAATAGTGCATAATTTCAAGTAGATATCAAAAGTTAGATACCTACAGAAAAACATAGCTAATATGATGTCACGAAGAAACCTGTAAACACCAAGAAATTGTCCAATATGATCAATGTTCAAAATAAAAATAAATAATTCAATGAAGGTACATCAGAAATGATTTAAATCAGAAAAAACAATTTTGAGACTATCTTAACAATTTTGCAATAGTGTTGGTGAAAAATGTAATCTTTAATAACAGTGCTTTCTATTACAACCACAAATTCAAATACTATCATTGTTAGCTGAGTGGGATAAATCAAAATATGGTTCAGAAAATTATCGCCAGTTAACTTTGACACTCCTTGATAGACAAAAATACTACCCTTCGCAAGTTGATTCAATACGATGATCTTTTCACTCTAGATTTCAAAATGGTACAACCCTTGTTACTATTTCTTTTTTTCAGCGTAGAGATCCCACTTTTCAATAGAACTAGCTGACACTCTTTTGTTTAAAAAATTTAGAAAACACTGACGTGAGGTGTGATGGCTTTAGCGCTCTTGTTAAGCTACTTAGGGGTGATTATTCAAACTTTCAAAAATTCACATATCCGCGATATATCCAGATGAAAACTGATGAGGATTATGAAACAGCACAGTGAATAATATTTTATTTCAAGACAGAATTTTTTTTTGTTTAATCAAAACTGCTGCTCTGTTTGACCGAATAACCAAATAAACCGAGATATTCAAACCGTTAAAATAACCCCATTTAGTTCATAAGATCATTCCGTTCGAAAGTCATCGTGCTCAAGGAACGAAATTTCTAATGTTACAAGATCTGCATTGTTTGTAATGAACAAAACTCATAAAATGGGGCAAATAGAAATTATGCACTGTCAGAGCGAGACAATTTTTTATTCTACTTTTGGAATGAGTTAGAATATAGTAACGCATCGTTTCTTCGTTTACTGTACATCTCTCGTAATTTTTTATCCTTTTTATCATCGACTTAGGCTTGTGTTATCCTGGATTGGATACACATCTGTATCTACTCGATGAAAATATCTTGATGAATAGATCGGACCCCCATGTTCCCTGAAACTGAATCTAGTAGATTTATTTACTGGGATGCATAAAAGAAGTCTACTAGAAACCAAATATATCAAAACTGCACCAAAAAATTTAAATATCATCTTAAGAAATAAAAGCGAGAAGATGAGCATGACAGTGCAGAGGTCATTTCTGAGGCGATACTTGTAGTCGTGCCGGAGTGAAACAATTTGAGCATCTACTTTATTTTTAGCAGAATATTGAAATGTTACGTTAATTGATTGTTTCATTTTGATCAAGTTCTTCTCGAACCAACTTATTTAATTAAAAAACTTTTTCCCATACAAGAAAATGGCAATGAATCTGTCGAAATTATGTTACTACAAAAACTGAAATATTTCGAACACAAATGAATTTTTGGTGGAAATGATTTCTAGTAATGCCTTGGCGTCGGCACAGCAAAGTCATCTAAAGAAAAACGAAAATTGAGTACCACTTGAGATATGGTTCTTCGGAATTATCGTTACTTTTTGTTTTGAATTGTTTTTTCTTTATTTAGACGTGGGTACATTCTTATGAAATTTTCTCAGCTATATAGAACGCTTTCACCAAAATGCATACCTACAAATTGAAAAAATCTTGTAATACCCTACATAAATAAATTATTTTTACAACATATAAATATTTTTGCATGAAACTTTGTTCTGATGGCATTTACCGTTCACAAGTAATTTTTTTTATATTACCATCGATGAAGGCGTATATCTTCATCAGTATTCATTCTGAGCCATGCTTATTCATGAAACTAAATTTATATTTCAATGATAATATATAAAAAAAATTGCATTTTCATCTGTAATATTCAAACGACAATATTTAAATGATCTCTTGTAGAAGGTTTTTGATATCAGTTATGCATATTTTGGCCTCAATAGATTTATTCTATTTCTTGTGGGTTTCTCGCTACTACTGTAAAGTTGGTTAAATTGAATGGAAAACAAATATAACTTCAACTAAAGGTCCGTATCTTGTACTTCCTAGAATCGTTAGGCTTTTCGCCGATAAAATCATTCTTCATCTTTTTCCTAAATTGCACCATTTTTGATATATTCGAAGTTGAAAGGAATTAAATCGATTTAATTTTGTCCAAATTTTCTTATTTTCGCAAATCCAACTCTGTGCTGAAATGATTCAATAATCAGATTTCTTCAATGTTTCCATATTTTATGTCTTTATGAAATATTTTTACAAAAGGTTGGGGAAATCTCTCCAGTTTATGGTTCCACCACTGAACACTATAGATTAAATTAACCACTGAACAATTTTTGTCTGACATTCACCACAAAATCTGAATTGCCATTTGCTGTATTCATTATTAATGATGTCTAGCACCTTGTTTAATATTTAACCCAGAGTAATATTCCACAATAAACAGAGAAAATATTTTATTTTTATTTTCATGATGACCGTTGAAATAGGTAATGTATTTTCTGTCAGGACCTGTTGAATTGAAGACTTGTCTTTATGAAGAGCTGGTTCTTTATATAAGCTCTTATGAGTTTTAAAAATTTCGAACCCAGTCTCCTAGATTAGTTCTGTAAGTTTATAGAAGTTTTTTCACATCTTTATTTCATACACCGATTCAACCTGGTTCACAAACTTTGGAGATAATAGAATTTGACTTTGTATCAAAATTTCTGAATGTTTGTTATGATGCATGTATAATTAAAATTCCATCAATATTGAAACTGGAAGCTATAGGTTCACAAACAAGAAAGATTAGAATGCATTTTCTGGCCATAATCATTTCATACTGAATTGAATAATTTCGAATTTTCGAAATTATCCTTGCAATATTTTCCACATTTTTTTGAAGAAACAAATAATTGTTGAAAGTTTCAAGCAGAATCAAAACAACAAGGAACCATAGAACACTATATTATTGGGAAATACCCACCACCTCTGTGGTGGGTCTACGTTATAATAACATTTTTATGTGGTAATAATTCACTCTAATTTTTCTGAGGACAATTATAACTGAATATCAATGATGGTTACAGATATTATCTTTCATGTAAAAAAATGTTTCCATTATTAATTTTTTCTCTCGTGGGGTTCGGTAATAAATTAACATTCTATGGTAAGGTATTAAAATTTGACATAATCTATGAATATTCACATAATTAAAACAAATACTCTGATTATAAAAACCAAAAATTTACGCATGTTCAGTATTTAATTATAATCTAAACAGAATAGATTCATATTAAAGATCTAATATATGGTGTTTGGAGAATCATAGATGATTTTTTCTAGCTTTGAGTGAAAAAAAAATTGGACAACCTCATGCCTTGGAAGTTTTTATAGAAATGATGGTTTTCATGATTTGGAAATCTTAAGAAGAAAATTACAAATATATGATGATCATCCAATGAACATCCAATAATTCTGAGGTATTTTTGGAATTTCTTACTAGAAAGGGATACTTTATAATCTTGTAGTAGAAAGAAATTATGGTAGAACAACAAAAATCTATGTTTATAGTGTTGATTTTTTTTTATCAGAAAATTAATTTTTTGTATCTTCCTCCTGAATATGGACCTCATCTGATGAAACATGGGTGAGTGAATCATTTCTCAGAGGCAAAATAATGTTTTTAAACAATTCAGATTCAATAGTGGATGCTGTGGAAGGTAATTTTGAGTCAAACTAAACTGGACTACAGAGGGGTATTTGCCCAATGTGAAAACTTGAAATCCTTATAACCTTTTAACGCAGTTGAATATGGAAAAACGATATGGGGAAAAAGTGTTTGTTTTGATCTCAAGAACCTATTGTTAAAATTAACGCAGTGGTCAAAGACTCACCCTGTACATTCAACTCACCCTGTATATCACCAGGAAAGGTTTCGAACAACCTTTTCAGTAAATACCAAATATTCTAATACACAAAGAACATACTTCGATGGATTTCAACCAGAAAATTAATTCCTCTAATATAAAATTTGTTAGATTTCTTATAGAAATATTTTTAAATATTATAATTTTGTCTATATGATTATTGTGTATATGATAATATATTTTATATACTCCTCAGTTTTCCTACAACGATATCTAGCTGTAAAGAGCACGCAAATCGAATTATTTAATTAACCCAAAAATGTTGTCTTCTTGTTTGAAGGACAATCACTTCATTAAAATTCAGGAGGAGCTTGTACAAAATTCGCTAGCATGTAATCGAACCTAATGTGCTTTCAGATTATTTCTCGATAAATCATAACAAGCTCTGCATCCTTGGCTTTTGATGATATTACACAAATAGCCGAAATGATAGTGGTTACTCGCCAGGACGCGGTTTACGATAACAACAGCTCTCTCTGAATTGAGTGCGAAGTGTGAATTTGAATGATTCACTCATTTCCTTGGTTGCTCGAATTATACGCTACCTTGAAAAGTTTACTGCTTAAAATTCAGTCATGCAATATTTCCTCAACTCGAAGTTCCTCTTTCCTTCGTTTCACGGCGTATAAAAAAAAGTTCTGAAACTACATATTTATTGATTTTACCTTCACCGTAATCCCCTTCCATTCATTATTTTCGTGTAAAATCTTTTGAGAATACTGACATTGAATACCAATAAAGCTGTTGGATCTCACGGAAATTGGAGAGACAGCAAATTATGAAGCGAAATTTCAGTTTACGCTTTTATGACATTATTAACTGTCCGTAATTAAATAAAGTTTTGAATGGCAAATGGTGGGGTTGTCATAACAAAAACTTGAACCTTGAACTCTCTCATATTGATATTTATTAATCTTTTTTGTGCCATTTGATACATCAAACAAGTAATTGAACAATACGCCAAACGGAATTTCATGAGACAGCAATAAAAATCATTGTACAGAGCATCATAGAAACTCGGAATGAGATTTAAGAGCTGATGAGGATAGGTTGCGATTTGTTGAAACTTTTAACACTGTTGATGATGAGACTTGAATTCAATAAATTTTCAATATACGGCGTATGAGGCACTCCTTTAAGCTAGTGTAAAGGATTCACTTAAAGATACTTTTTTCTTAAATAAAAAAAATTAATAAAGACAATTTTATTTTATTATTATAACAAATAAAAGAACCATTCTTTACAATTATTTTTTAAAGATAATTTCTTTCGTCTACGGTTAACAAGGTCCATTCGATAGTTCCATTTTTCGATGACACGACTGAGTATTTCGGGTAATTTTTCTCCAATGACTCCAATACCTCGTATCGTAGCCGGCTTGTACATGTAGACTCTGCACTTCACATAGCCCCAAAGGAAAAAATCAAGAGGAGTGATGTCACATGATCTAGCCGGCCAATTGACTGGTCCGAAGCGTGCAATGATCTGCTCGCCGAAATGCTATCGCAGTAAAGCCATACTTTCACGAACTGTATGGCAAGTGGCACCATCCTCTTGAAATCACATTTCGTCTAGACCACGACCTCCAATTTCGGGCAACAAATAGTCTGTTATCATGGTGCGATAACGGTCACAATTCACAGAAGCAACCGGTCGTCCTCTGTTTTGAAGAAATATGAACCGATTAGTCCACCGGCTCATGAACCACACCCAACAGTTGTTTTTCCTGGAGTTAACGGCCATTCTTGAGACTGTTCGGATTGTTCATCACCCCAGATTCAGGCCTTTTGTTTGTTCACGAACCCATTAAGCCTCATCAGTGAACAAAACTTTTATCGAAAAGAGTGGATCCTCTGCAAGCCTGTCAACAGCCTAACAACTAAAACTTAAACAATTCGGTAGGGCGGTCGGCTTCAGCTCTTGAACTAATTGAATTTTGTAAGGTTTCAAACAAAGAACCTTACGTAAAATCCGCCAATTCGTTGAATAGGAAAGGCCAAGCTATTGAGAAGGGCAACGAATCGTCACTTCAGGGTCATCACGTACACTCTCCTCTACTGCCGCGATATTCTCTTCACTAAGAGCTGGATGTTGTCTATTTGGTCTAGTATTGTCCAATAACGAATATTGAGTGTCAAACTTTGTGATGGTAGAGTGAATTGTACGTTCGGTACAACATGCTGATTATGTGGACCGTGAGTTCTCGATACACATTAATCGAAGAACGCCCATTTCCGTAATGAAGCTGAACAATTTGTAGACGCTGTGCCGGGCTAAGTCATTACATTATGAAATACTACTGAACAATAATACCACTTCAGTTTACACGATGCATGCGCGATCTGCAACTAAATCCCCAACATGCATCAGAAACTCATGTGAAGTGTCACAGGGTCAACTTTGGGTCCCATGATGTTTATTGTATATGTGAGAGATTCACTCTTCAGTGTTCATAATGCAAATACAAATGTCTTTCGTCGGGTGGTGAGGGTAATTTTAAGATCAAGACAAATTATGGTTTCATGGAATAGATGAGAAAACAATGCAAGATGGAAGGAAATGGAAAAGATCAATAGGTTGGCTTTGAGTGAAGATAAAACATAAATCTTGATTTTCAACCAGAGAGAGAATGTTACAGTCTACAGATATTTTTGTTTTGCCTACATTTTGAGTTTCGTACCTGGCACAAACACTGAACTCGTTAGTGTGGCTTCTTTGAGTGTGTGCGCCATGCCACAGACGCTGAGGATTCATTTTTTGTGGTAGTTAAGTTAGGGTTCGCAATCATTCCAGTGAAGAAGCTAGACTGCCCGAGAACGATGTTGATTGTCATTATGTATTGCTTTATGAAGACCGCCACAGCATCAAGGTCTAGGCCATTTACAGTGACAGTGAAGTGAAATGACAAAACATATTAAAGCGCTTCCAAAAGACTCATAGGGATAAAGGCAGTATATTATGCTTTATTGACTCATTATAGTATCAAGATATACTATGGTGTTTTGGGGAAGGACTGCAGACATGGAAAAATTTTTCATACATCAAGAATGCGCCTTATTATGGTGAACTGTGCCAGGATGCTTTCAAGAGCTTGAAGTTGTTGACTATGAATACCTTCTCTTTTCATTAATAGATCTCTATCTTAGATCCATCAACACGTCAGGGAATTTCAAACGAATCGTTATCACTATACTCGGTATAGAGATGAGTTTCGTACTTCTCGACATTGGACTATGCAAATATAAAAACTATACAATACTTCTGGAAACCACTGAGCACTTTATTGAAAAATCATGGAGCATTTTAGGATATAAAACTTTGTATTTTTGTGGTTTTTATATTCTAAAGTGGGTTTGTTGAGTGAGTTCATGAGTGATTATTTTTATTTCGAGGCATATCTGTGATGTTAATGTCATCGCTAGGCAAGTTGACATAATTTATAATATATTTTATTATTTATTATACGGCACCAATTAGGTTTCTATGGATACAAGATGAGGATTAATATTGGTCATTCGTTTGAAATTATTCGAATACAAAATCGAATTGTATTAGTATGCTTAAATCGCGGTTTAAATGTATACATCGTTATTATGAATAATTCAAATTCAATTTGAAGTCTGCTGAATTCGACTTGATCTGATAAACAGAGCCTATAAAAAAAAATTATTATTCTTAACTCATGTGGAATGTTTTTTCCGCAATCGACCGCTTACCTTTACTGCTCTTCGTGTCGTTGGGACAACGGCATTTTCGTGAAGAAAAATTTTCCTTTCGCAGTCGTTAGGAAAACGACAATATATATATATGAATCAGTGTTTCCTATTGAAGAAACCAAATATTAATGGAAATCTGCTTTTCATTTTCAGTATATAGCTTACTTAACACAATAAGTCCTAGGAGAAAATCACATTTTTTGCTAAAGTTTAGTTTTAAATATAATCAACGTTTTTCTAGTTTTTCGAATTTTTTTGAAGAGACAAATAATTGTTGAAAGTTTCAAGCAGAATCAAAACAACAAGGAACCATAGAACACTATATTATTGGGAAATACCCACCACCTCTGTGGTGGGTCTACGTTATAATAACATTTTTATGTGGTAATAATTCACTCTAATTTTTCTGAGGACAATTATAACTGAATATCAATGATGGTTACAGATATTATCTTTCATGTAAAAAAATGTTTCCATTATTAATTTTTTCTCTCGTGGGGTTCGGTAATAAATTAACATTCTATGGTAAGGTATTAAAATTTGACCTAATCTATGAATATTCACATAATTAAAACAAATACTCTGATTATAAAACCAAAAATTTACGCATGTTCAGTAATTAATTATAATCTAAACAGAATAGATTCATATTAAAGATCTAATATATGGTGTTTGGAGAATCATAGATGATTTTTTCTGGCTTTGAGTGAAAAAAAAATTGGACAACCTCATGCCTTGGAAGTTTTTATAGAAATGATGGTTTTCATGATTTGGAAATCTTAAGAAGAAAATCACAAATATATGATGATAACATCCAATAATTCTGAGGTATTTTGGAATTTCTTACTAGAAAGGGATACTTTATAATCTTGTAGTAGAAAGAAATTATGGTAGAACAACAAAAATCTATGTTTATATTGTTGATTTTTTTTATCAGAAAATTAATCTTTTGTATCTTCCTCCTGAATATGGACTTCATCTGATGAAACATGGGTGAGTGAATCATTTCTCAGGGGCAAAATAATGTTTTTAAACAATTCAGATTCAATAGTGGATGCTGTGGAAGGTAATTTTGAGTCAAACTAAACTGGACTACAGAGGGGTATTTGCCCAATGTGAAAACTTGGAATCCTTATAACCTTTTAACGCAGTTGAATATGGAAAAACGATATGGGGAAAAAGTGTTTGTTTTGATCTCAAGAACCTATTGTTAAAATTAACGCAGTGGTGAAAGACTCACCCTGTACATTCAACTCACCCTGTATATCACCAGGAAAGGTTTCGAACAACCTATTCAGTAAATACCAAATATTCTGATACACAAAGAACATACTTCGATGGATTTCAACCAGAAAATTAATTCCTCTAATATAAAATTTGTTAGATTTCTTATAGAAATATTTTTTAATATTATAATTTTGTCTATATGATTATTGTGTATATGATAATATATTTTAAATACTCCTCAGTTTTCCCATAACGATATCTAGCTGTTTTACCAGCAAAGAGCACGCAAATCGAATTATTTAATTAACCGAAATATGTTGTCTTCTTGTTTGAAGGACAATCACTTCATTAAAATTCAGGAGGAGCTTGTACAAAATTCGCTAGCATGTAATCGAACCTAATGTGCTTTCAGATTATTTCTCGATAAATCATAACAAGCTCTGTATCCTTGGCTTTTGATGATATTACACAAATAGCCGAAATGATAGTGGTTACTCGCCAGGACGCGGTTTACGATAACAACAGCTCTCTCTGAATTGAGTGCGAAGTGTGAATTTGAATGATTCACTCATTTCCTTGGTTGCTCGAATTATACGCTACCTTGAAAAGTTTACTGCTTAAAATTCAGTCATGCAATATTTCCTCAACTCGAAGTTCCTCTTTCCTTCGTTTCACGGCGTATAAAAAAAAGTTCTGAAACTACATATTTATTGATTTTACCTTCACCGTAATCCCCTTCCATTCATTATTTTCGTGTAAAATCTTTTGAGAATACTGACATTGAATACCAATAAAGCTGTTGGATCTCACGGAAATTGGAGAGACAGCAAATTATGAAGCGAAATTTCAGTTTACGCTTTTATGACATTATTAACTGTCCGTAATTAAATAAAGTTTTGAATGGCAAATGGTGGGGTTGTCATAACAAAAATTGGAACCTTGAACTCTCTCATATTGATATTTATTAATAATTTTTGTGCCATTTGATACATCAAACAAGTAATTGAACAATACGCCAAAAGGAATTTCATGAGACAGCAATAAAAATCATTGTATAGAGCATTATAGAAACTCGGAATGAGATGTAAGAGCTGATGAGGATAGGTTGCGATTTGTTGAAACTTTCAACACTGTTGAAGATGAGACTTGAATTCAATAAATTTTCAATATACGGCGTATGAGGCACTCCTTTAAGCTAGTGTAAAGGATTCACTTAAAGGTACTTTTTTCTTAAATAAAAAAAATTAATAAAGACAATTTTATTTTATTAACAAATAAAAAGAACCATTCTTTACAATTATTTTTTAAAGATAATTTCTTTCGTCTACGGTTAACAAGGTCCATTCGATAGTTCCATTTTTCGATGACACGGCTGAGTATTTCGGGTAATTTTTCTCCAATGACTCCAATACCTCAATCGTAGCCGGCTTGTCCATGTAGACTCTGCACTTCAGAGGAAAAAATCAAGAGGAGTGATGTCACATGATCTAGCCGGCCAATTCACTGGTCCGAAGCGTGCAATGATCTTCTCGCCGAAATGCTATCGCAGTAAAGCCATACTTTCACGAGCTGTATGGCAAGTGGCATCATCCTCTTGAAATCACATTTCGTCTAGACCACGACCTCCAATTTCGGGCAACAAATAGTCTGTTATCATGGTGCGATAACGGTCACAATTCACAGAAGCAACCGGTCGTCCTCTGTTTTGAAGAAATATGAGCCAATTAGTCCACCGGCACATAAACCACACCCAACAGTTGTTTTTTCTGGAGTTAACGGCAATTCTTGAGACTCTTCGGATTGTTCATCACCCCAGATTCAGGCCTTTTGTTTGTTCACGAACCCGTTAAGCCAAAAATGGTCCTCATCAGTGAACAAAACTTTTATCGAAAAGAGTGGATCCTCTGCAAGCCTGTCAACAGCCTAACAACTAAAACTTGAACAATTCGGTAGGGCGGTCGGCTTCAGCTCTTGAACTAATTGAATTTTGTAAGGTTTCAAACAAAGAACCTTACGTAAAATCCGCCAATTCGTTGAATAGGAAAGGTCAAGCTATTGAGAAGGGCAACGAATCGTCACTTCAGGGTCATCACGTACACTCTCCTCTACTGCCGCGATATTCTCTTCACTAAGAGCTGGATGTTGTCTATTTGGTCTAGTATTGTCCAATAACGAATATTGAGTATCAAACTTTGTGATGGTAGAGTGAATTGTACGTTCGGTACAACATGCTGATTATGTGGACCGTGAGTTCTCGATACACATTAATCGAAAAACGCCCATTTTCGTAATGAAGCTGAACAATTTGTAGACGCTGTGCCGGGCTAAGTCATTACATTATGAAATACTACTGAACAATAATACCACTTCAGTTTACACGATGCATGCGCGATCTGCAACTAAATCCCCAACATGCATCAGAAACTCATGTGAAGTGTCACAGGGGCAACTTTGAATCCCATGATGTTTATTGTATATGTGAGAGATTCACTCTTCAGTGTTCATAATGCAAATACAAATGTCTTTCGTCGGGTGGTGCGGGTAGTTTTAAGATCAAGACAAATTTTGGTTTCATGGAAAGGATGAGAAAACAATGCAAGATGGAAGGAGATGGAAAAGATCAATAGGTTGGCTTTGAGTGAAGATAAAACATAAATCTTGATTTTCAACCAGAGAGAGAATGTTACAGTCTACAGATATTTTTGTTTTGCCTACATTTTGAGTTTCGTACCTGGCACAAACACTGAACTCGTTAGTGTGGCTTCTTTGAGTGTGTGCGCCATGCCACAGACGCTGAGGATTCATTTTTGTGGTAGTTAAGTTAGGACGCCTCTGGTATTTGAACTCGACACCTTGTCGCGCTCGGGTTCTCAATCATTCCACTGAAGAAGCTAGACTGCCCCAGACCGATGTTGATTGTCATTATGTATTGCTTCATGAAGACCGCCACAGCATCAAGGTCTAGGCCAATTACAGTGACAGTGTAGTGAAATGACAATAACATATTGAAGCGCTTCCAAAAGAATCATAGGGAGATAGGCTGTATATTATGCTTTATTGACTCATTATAGTATCAATATATACTATGATAGGGAAGGACTGCAGACATGCAAAAATTTTTCATACATCAAGAATGCGCCTTATTATGGTGAACTGTGCCAGGATGCTTTCAAGAGCTTGAAGTTGTTGACTATGAATACCTTCTCTTTTCATTAATAGATCTCTATCTTAGATCCATCAACACGTCAGGGAATTTCAAACGAATCGTTATCACTATACTCGGTATAGAGATGAGTTTCGTACTTCTCGACATTGGACTATGCAAATATAAAAAACTATACAATACTTCTGGAAACCACCGAGCACTTTATTGAAAAATCATGGAGCATTTTAGGATATAAAACTTTGTATTTTTGTGGTTTTTTATATTCTAAAGTGGGTTTGTTGTGTGAGTTCATGAGTGATTATTTTTATTTCGAGGCATATCTGTGATGTTAATGTCATCGCTAGGCAAGTTGACATAATTTATAATATATTTTATTATTTATTATACGGCACCAATTAGGTTTCTATGGATACAAGATGAGGATTAATATTGGTCATTCGTTTGAAATTATTCGAATACAAAATCGAATTGTATTAGTATGCTTAAATCGCGGTTTAAATGTATACATCGTTATTATGAATAATTCAAATTCAATTTGAAGTCTGCTGAATTCGACTTGATCTGATAAACAGAGCCTATAAAAAAAAAATTATTATTCTTAACTCATGTGGAATGTTTTTTCCGCAATCGACCGCTTACCTTTACTGCTCTTCGTGTCGTTGGGACAACGGCATTTTCGTGAAGAAAAATTTTCCTTTCGCAGTCGTTAGGAAAACGACAATATATATATATGAATCAGTGTTTCCTATTGAAGAAACCAAATATTAATGGAAATCTGCTTTTCATTTTCAGTATATAGCTTACTTAACACAATAAGTCCTAGGAGAAAAATCACATTTTTTTGCTAAAGTTTAGTTTTAAATATAATCAACGTTTTTCTAGTTTCTCGAACCTACCGGTGTAGAACGATTTAACCAAACCTTCGAAATATGCTTAAATTTTGGCACTTCTTTCATGGGATCCAAATCTCTTTTTCGGGATATCTTTTCGAGTTCTTCGAAATGCCAGTAGTCACTGGGGGCCAGATCTTGGGAATACGGTGGGTGCGGTAGCAATTCAAACCTCAGTTCAATCATTTCTGCGGATAATTTATCGAATTTTGACTCGGTGCATAGTCTTGGATAAGGTGCCTTTTTTTCTACTTCAAATGAGGCCATTTCTAGGCAATCTCGGCCTTCAGATGATCCAATGAATCGATATAAGTAGCCAATGAATAAAATTTTATGCGCATCCCAAAATACACAGGTCCTCCATAAAACCACGTTTAAAACGACAGACTATCGTTTCATGGTCGAATTGAACAGTGTTTTTCCTATCAAAAAGCAATGATACAAGAGGAAATTTGAAAATTGGTAATATGGTTTTGTTCGAAATTCTCTACACTTTCGTTCATACAATGAGAGAAATTAAATTGGCGAAAATCTTTCTGTTTCTGGTGCTGAATTCAGTTCTGGTAGAATCATTGTGTTAACTTGACTCGTTTTCAAAAACTCGAAAAAAAATACAAGAAAAAGGATTTCCATAGTCACTAACTATTATTTTCATTTTTCTTAGGCTAAAGTCACATTGGATACGTGTCAGTGCGTTTTTTACTCGTACGTGAACTGACGGAATTTAGTAGTATGACTTGCACTGACTCGAATGAAATGTAACCGCCAAGATAAGATTTTCTCTATTTCAGTGTCGTAATGAGTTCATTACAGTACTAAAAACAGTGCTGTAATGAGTTTGTATTTAGTTATATTTTTCGTTTTGTGGTTGACAACACTGACATCCTTTCCTTTCGAATGTCAACAAGAGTCCTTTGCATGTCAATTTTCGTATCAGTCACGCAACGGCGAAAATAAAATACAAAAGGCACTAGGAGGTATAATCTGAATTTTTTATTGAATTCCAATAAATTTCTCACAATTCTTGACTGAAATAGAGATTTTATGTGTTTGATTTTTTCGGCGTGTCCGTCAGTGCACGTACGAGTGAAAAAACGCACTGATACGCATCCAATGTAACTTTAGCCTTATCCTCAAAATGCTGAGCGAAAACCGTTCCCCTAATGTCAAACAAAGTAGGAGAATATGGATAGGTCATGCAGCTTTTAGATTTCGTAAATAGCTGCACAGGGTGAATCAAATTTTGTGTTAGAAACCGTGTTCAGACATTACTATAACTTCGGTTTTTTCAAATTAGAACCCTATTTTTTTATGATTGCGTTCGATTCTGCAAAGGAAAATAAGAATAGTACTCTACGATGGTCTTGCTCCTAAATATAGTTATTCGAGATTTTCCGGAATTATGTTGTACGTAGAGATAAATTAATCAAACATGTTGCATGAGAATTTTGTGTGACCATAGAGGATTAATTACTTATCCCATGAATATTTCACGAAACACAGGTCTTATTATAATTATTCATCTATACTTTTCGATTTGATCAGATGAACCATCCCCATTTAAATAATGAGACTTGGGGTATAATTTTTCATTGTAATCTTTCAGTTATACACAATAAATTCTCGAACACAGCTTCTAATAGTATACATTTTATTCATTGTGAATGTTGCGTATCCAGTGAGAAGCATCCTTCAAACTTTCGAAGTTTTGAATGTTTCAAAGTCCTCTGGAAAACGTGATCACCGAACACTTCTTGAGGTTCAAAAACATGCGATTGGAAAAACACCATTCCTTCAATCTATAGCAATCCTGCTGCAGTAACTTGACGTCATTGTCATATGAAATAATACGGTTAATCTTCAAATTTTTTTTTTCAAAAAGCTGCTGAACCACTCGTGCATAATACCCCTTATTCCCAATCTGTGCAGTTTCAACATAAGGATATTCAAATTGACCTTGTCAAAAGCCTTACTAAAATTACCGTAAATGGCGTCAGGTTGCCTACCGTTCTCCAGTGCACCGATAATATCCTCCATATTAACCAGTAAGTTGGTCATGGTAGATCTACCCCTAGAGAATCCGTGCTGCTGATTTATTATAAATGAGGAGCTCTCCCACACTAATCTGACACACACTAACTTATCGAGTAACTTCGGTAAAACAAACTGCAGCGCAATACCTCGATAGTTTCTAATATCTTTTTTGTCTCCTGCCTTATATATAAGTACCAAATATCCATTTTTCCAGTATGAGGGAAACTTCCCAGTTCTCAAGGAGATCTCAAAAATATCACGAATTAGTGTTGTGAGTGAAAAAATACACCTCTTTATGAGCACTCTTTCAAACCCTGGATCCCCTCAAAAACTTCCCTCATGGATAGGGACAGCTGAGACAAACCAATACATTCCCGTACTGAGTGCATTCCAGGTGAAACTATTTGCCCGTTTTTGTAAGTCTTGGCGAAATAATCGGCGAACAAATTTGTAATTTCTTCATCGCTATTAGCAATCTTATCATCCAAATGCATACTTACTGGAACATCATTTGACGGACTCAGTGCTTTGAAATATCACCAAAAAAAATTATTGATCGTATGCACTATTAAGTATAGAAAATGATGCCTTAATCTATATATCATTTTTTTATATCCAGCAACTATTAGAGTAATTGCTACATATCTTATCGAAACCCAATATTTTCAACATGATAAATGTTTTTTTTATTATATTCAAGTATAAAAAATGTTTTCTTTTATTTCCAGGGGTTTCGGCAAACAGGGTTATCAATGCCAAGGTGAGTACTAAAGTATTCTGTCAAATTTCGAATGAAAATTGAAAATGCTCAAAAGTAATCGCATCTAAAAACATAATTCGCTATTTGATGATAACGATGTTCTCCTAATTTGAAGGCCAGCTAAATATTTATCCATTCAATCGATGAGCTCCATCCATGAAATCATCCAATAAACAAAATGTGTGTTTTGAACGTGTAATTAGTTAGCAGATACGGAATACTAACTTGTTCAAATATACATAGGTAGATATACTCCTACAATATTCTATTAAATGGTCAAAGAAAATGATCGAATTTCAGACTTGATTTCGGCGTTTCCAGAAAATTTTCCCTAGAATATTTGTCGTACTTATTTATGTTTATTTTTTTGTTTGTTTTCGATATTCTGAAAATCGTATTTTGATTTTTCCTGAATTCTGTAATTTGCGAATTGAACTATGTCTGACATTCTTCCCTATCAGCTTTCATGTTAGTAATTGGAGTTTTATTTATCAGCTAAATTTCCATTCGCAAACACAATTTGGGAAAAGGGATGTAGTCGTACGCTTGATATGTAAATAACACCGGCTTTCGTGGTATACCTTGTTAGTTTCTTATCCGATACTAAGGATATTAACATTATATGCTTGCTGTTAATCTTTTTTTTTTCTTGAATTCATATATTTCATAGTTTGCCATGAGTTTAATTATTCTTCTGCATCAATATAAAGTTTCCCATAATAAGACCGACAATCTTCTAATCTAGATATTATTTTGTTTTGTTTCAACCCGCACCAAAGCATGACATTATATTTTCTGAAATTCATACCCAGAAAGAACGAATGCTATGAACATTTTTTATCCTTAATGTTCACCAGAAGATATGATTATATTTTCATTTACTCAAACGAAAAGATAAATCACAAAAAGTTTGTCAGAAATTTTAATACTCGATGCACAGATACGTATTCTATTGACATCGGTCGGTCTTATTTATTCAGTTTCAGTGGGAAAAACTTAATCTAAATGCTTCATTTATGGTGAAATCGTGTACGTTGTCAAAATTTTGAAAGAACTAAGGTGGATTTTTGAGAGAATGAAATTTGAGCATCGAAGAATCTGAGGAAAACTATGATTAGTTATTTTTATACGTATATAAGGATTTAACCTGTATAATAAGTAATTGTACGACAGCATTTGATGTGCAGGGTTTAATTTTAATCATAATATTATAAAAAATATTATACACTATCTAAAATAATAAAAACAAACAAACAATCTATATATTTATATATTCTTTTGATTTTTGGCTTACAATATTTAGTTAGCAAACAATAAAGTATATAGATCAGGGGTTAGTGATGGGGTGTCATACAATTCGGCGTATTACATAAAAGCCTAAGGGAAAAACCCCGGTAAAAAAAGCCCTGGCTCCCCGCCTAAGTGTGAAAGTACAAAAATAAGCTGAAATATATTTGAGGGACTTCTTTCTTCAAGAATGGTTTTCTATTGATGGAGACAGAGACTTCTTCAAGTTGCCCACATCGAATCTGGAAATAAATGGACGAAAGCAAAAAAAAAAACTGAATAACAAAAATACGTATCATATTCGTTTGAAATCTATAAGCCATTCCAAGAATGAATCTGAAACATTATTAATAGCCCTAAAACCATCATGAAATGTATATATGATTGAAGAGAAGAGGTATTGTTTCTTCTGCTTCTTCACATCCATAACTTGCGCTTGGAACTGAGTTCCATTTGAATAGCATGGTATTGGTACCACCATGACCTGTTCTCAAACGATTAAGAACTGTCCAAACTTTTTTTGGAAGATCAAAACCAGGAATTTTTTCGGAAACGAAATACTTATTGAACATTTCGTAAGAGTTCCACTCAGTCTTCCATAATTCTTTATCGCTTATGTTCATATTGAAGAACGTATTATGCCATAATGGTTTACGTGACTTCAATCTGGGAATTCTATTTTGTGGAAAATATGAAATAATTGGGAATAAATTGGGAAAAGAATGATATATGTTAGACAAAACTGCTTACCAATGAACCGGTGTAGATCTTATGGTGCCAGTAATTATTCTCATGGATGTATTCAATTGTGCATCGATTTTTTGAGTATGTGCACTATTGAACCAAACAGAGCAACAATACTCAGCTGCAGAAAAGACTAGGGCTAGAGCCTGCTGTGCGAAGAGAGGAAGCATCAGCACCCCAAGACGATCCAGCTAATTTCTGAAGAATATTATTCCTAGTTTTTTAGTTTAGGCTCAGATCATTTAAATGAGCCTTGTAATTGAGAGATGAATCTAATTTAACTCCTAAGTATTTTGGATAGAAATTATGTTTGATAGGAGAATCATTGAAAGTTACAGCTAATTTCTTATATTCTTCATGATTATTCAGATGGAAACAAGATACCTCTGTCTTGTTGGGATTTGGACATAATCGCCACTCAATAAAATAATTCTTTAAAATTTCCAAATCAGATGACAGTATATTGTCCAGAGTATAGAAATCCGAATGTTGGTAAGCAATAGCAATGTCGTAGGCAAAAACAAATTTCTGAGATGATGACGTGGGTAAATCACTGAGATATTAATATAAATCTATAAGCATCATAAACTGTAAAACACTCTGTTGAATATTTCATTGAATGTTACTTGTAATTTGAAATATAGGTTTGTTCACTCATCGTGGAATTTGTATTTGTATCATATTATTCCAGATTACAGGAAAGAACTCTAGACCTCGCGTAAGTGCCTTTCACCAGATGCTTATTGAAATAATTACGATAATGGAATTGGGCACACAATTATCTAACCTAAAATAATTACCTCCATTCAATATGAAAGTTTCTAAATTTTCTAGCATCTACCAATGATTGATCTTCTTGGAAATGAACGTCCTTCTACTTCATGTATCAACATGATTTGTCGAACTAGTAATAAACGTTTTCAAGATTAATTAAGCGTGCTTTAGTTAAATGAGCGTTGTCTCTTTCAGCAGCTCCCCTCTGAAGCTGATTCAATTTCATTCTGACGATATATTTATTGAAGGCAACACATGTAACTCCGGTAACCACCATTCGAATATTCAAGTAAGTTCCCCCTACGGCGAAACCATTTTACGATAGGATCGTCCAAGAAGACCGGGCTGTAGTCCATTAAGATCGCAAATAGCTGAGGATATGCGTTTTAGCACTCAGCAAATCCCGCATCTCAAATCCTGACTATCCTGTACCGCTCATGGTCGAGTCCCTCGGGATTACACCGAGATTAAACGGGGCACATGAAGTTCATGGGGAAGTATTGTTTGTTTTATCGATCAGGTTGCATAACTGGAATCAGCGCCATATTCAAGAAATTACCTAGAACAAATCCCAGTTCTCCACCTGATGCTGGTTTTCCTGTCTGAATTTGTATTATCCTTAGGATAGAATGCATAAAAGGATATGAAACCAGGAGCGCAGTTTGCTTTTCTCGTTAGAACGTGGGCTGAATACGAAGTAGTGATTTGCATGAGAGTTTTGCATTTTTCTGGCAAAAAATGAGGGGAAATGAAAAGTGTACAATATTTCATTTTTTTCGAATATAAAAGCTGTTTTAGTAAGAGCGCGAAATCTGAATTACGCACCTAACGGTATTTTTCTCCGATCGTGGAAAATGTGAGACTATGTCGACCTGTTTTCTATGCGCAAAGTTCAACATCCCAGAATAGTGGGTGGTTGCTAAACAATTAGAAAAAAACAATACGGTAATATTTCTACTGCTTTGCTGTAGCTTTTTGTTATGGCAACGAGAATTTATATACGTTGATGCTGCAAGGCTAATTGTTTGGTTTATCTTGTTTCAATAATTTTTATTAGAATTCGAGGTAGGGGTCTTCATTAGCCGCACTTCTACTTTATTATTGAGTGATTTGTCGATATATTTTTTCGCAACATTGGAAGATTTCCATCCTCCGTGGCGCTTTACAGAAAGAATGTCAGGTCCAGAATCAACCCAATATGTTGCCGATGATCTTCGGAAACAATGTCCTGTATATTTTGTCAGATTTGGAGATTTTTCCGAATCAATTCATTCCAATGACTTTCATCAATGTCTTTCATCCTTCTCCTTTTTTGAATTGAAAATGTCTAGGATTTTCAAAATTATTAGGCCATTAGCTGTGTTCGCGGCTTCTACTAGTGCAAGGTAACAAATAATAACTATCAGTGTTCATGTTTACTTTTGAATTCCTTATAAAATACAACAAATCAAACGAAATCGGCTTGAAAATAATTTTTATTTGTCATAACAAAGTAATTTCCATATTTCGATATGAACATAGAGAAACCAATTTTTTTTTATTTAATTGAACAAGTCTATTCTTGAAAGCGTAAATAAACTAAAAATATAAAATTTCAACAATCGATTTGAAGTAAAAAATATTACCTTATGAAAATTTTGATTCAGTAATCAAGAACCGCAAATCTCACAAATGGTTTCACACATTTTCCTCCTATACTTCATTTCCGGATATTACATCATGGTTACTAAACAATCTCACAATGAATTAGAGTAATTATTCATATTTTATAATGAACTCCATCCGTGTTCATGCCTGTGGCTTGGAAGAATTAAAGATGAAGTGTGAAAGTACAAAATAAGCTGAAATATATTGAGGACTTCTTTCTTCAAGAATGGTTTTCTATTGATGGAGACAGAGACTTCTTCAAGATGCCCACATCGAATCTGGAAATAAATGGACGAAAGAAAAAAAAAAAAACTGAATAACAAAAATACGTATCATATTCGTTTGAAATTTATAAGCCATTCCAAGAAAGAATCGGAAACATCATGATTAGCCCTAAAACCATCTTGAAATGTATATATGGGACAACTATTGATGAGAAGAGGTATTGTTTCTTCTGCTTCTCCACATCCATAACTTGCGCTTGGAACTGAGTTCCATTTGAATAGCATGGTATTGGTACCACCATGACCTGTTCTCAAACGATTAAGAACTGTCCAAACTTTTTTTGGAAGATCAAAACCAGGAATTTTTTCAGAAACGAAATACTTATTGAACATTTCGTAAGAGTTCCACTCAGTCTTCCATCATTCTTTATCGCTTATGTTCATATTGAAGAACGTATTATGCCATAATGGTTTACGTGACTTCAATCTGCGAATTCTATTTTGTGCAATATATGAAATAATTGGGAATAAATTGGGAAAAGAATGATATATGTTAGACAAAACTGCTTACCAATGAACCGGTGTAGATCTTATGGTGCCAGTAATTATTCTCATGGATGTATTCAATTGTGCATCGATTTTTTGGGTATGTGCACTATTGAACCAAACAGAGCAACAATACTCAGCTGCAGAAAAGACTAGGGCTAGAGATGCTGTGCGAAGAGAGGAAGCATCAGCACCCCAAGACGATCCAGCTAATTTCTGAAGAATATTATTCCTAGTTTTTTAGTTTAGGCTCAGATCATTTAAATGAGCCTTGTAATTGAGAGATGAATCTAATTTAACTCCTAAGTATTTTGGATAGAAATTATGTTTGATAGGAGAATCATTGAAAGTTACAGCTAATTTCTTATATTCTTCATGATTATTCAGATGGAAACAAGATACCTCTGTCTTGTTGGGATTTGGACATAATCGCCACTCAATAAAATAATTCTTTAAAATTTCCAAATCAGATCAGATTTTTATTCGATATCGATTTTGTGCGAGAAGGTTGTACATCGTTGTCTCCGTGTTCAGATGTTGAATTAACTGGATTCAGTTTTCGAATTAAACGTTGAATTTTGTGCCAGAAGTGAGATAAAATACTGTTGAATTTGAAGTATCTGGAGAAAATCCAAATCGTATAGTAATTGAATCAAAAATGAACGACTTTGATTTGAATTCGGTCGATTTCAAGCGTATATAAATATAAACACCTGTTCGACCAACCAACAAAAAATGGATTGTAACAAATGTGGAAAATCCGGTACGACACGAGTTCCCGTAGTCAGCTGTGATGGTTGTTCGAGGGGATTCTGTAAACAATGTGCTGGTTTAACAACATCGGAGATTTCGGTCATTGAACTGCGGGGAAAACGTGTTATGAAATTTTATTGTCAACATTGTTTGAAGGGGGAATCTCTCGAATTGTTTCACAAGATCATAGAGAGTAAAGATGAGATAATAGAAAGTAAAAGAGAAATAATCAGGCTACTAGAACGTGATTTGGAAAAGCTCAAGAAGGAAATGGAGAAAGAACCTATAGCGGCTATGCCTCAGCCAACATCTTATGCAGAAGCTACAAAGACTAGAAACAAAACTGCTAAACATGAATCCACACCGAATATACCCTTTATAATATGCAAACCAAAACATAGACAGGACTGTGCTCGAACAAAAAATGATATAGAAACCAAAATTGATGTTACTAAATTACGAGTGGGGATCAATACAATATTGAATAGAAAAGATGGATGTGTACTAATAAAATGTAATTCCACTCAGTCGACGGATAAAATGAAAGATGTATTAATCACAAAAAATGGGGCAAAATTACGATATCAAAGAAACACAAATGCGAAGACCTAGTATATTTTTGTCGAATATAGAAAAGGATTTCCAGTCAGCTGACATTGTCGAAGCCATAAAAAATCAGAACCATTTTCTAAATGAGGCAGATGAGATTAAACTAGTCTCACTGAAAATGAATAAACACAAAACGTCACAATCTGGAATAATAGAATGTAACGGATCAGCATATAAAAAGCTGCTTTCTGTGGGTAAAATCTACTTGGGACTCCAGCGGTGCTCTGTTTGGGAGAACTTGAAAGTGACTAGGTGTTTCAAGTGCTACTCGTTCAACCATAAGATGAATGACTGCAAATACAGCGGACCTCCTGTGTGCTCCAAGTGCTCAGGACCACATGATTATAAAACTTGTAAGTCTGAAGACAATTGTTGCATTAATTGTATTCAAAGTAATACCAAATATAAAACCGATTTCGATGTATGTCATTCTGCGCTTGATACGGGATGTCCCTGTATGAAATACAAATGAAAAGAGTTGAAGACAGGACAGACTATAATATTTTGAGCATATTTGATTAGTTATGGATAATTATATAAATGATTTTGATAGGAACGAAATAAGGTTGGAAAATAAATGTTTTTTAAGTGTTCAAGATGTGAATGATTTTATTAAATTAGAAAATGCCTTCAATGTTAGGATATTTCATGTTAATATTCGTAGCCTCAATAAAAACTTAGATTCCTGAAGATTGTTTTGAGCCAAATAGAGCTTTCTTACGATTTTATCGTCCTGACAGAGACCTGGAAAATTCAGGATATATCGTTGTTTGAAATTCCGGGGTATAGTTTGAAATATAATTATGGTAGTGTGAATCAAAATGATGGGGTAGCTATCTATATAAGAGATAATATAAATTTTGTTCATCATGTTGTAACTGTTGATTTGCTGAGTGTGATTCAGATCGAGGCTTATTACGAGGGTTGTTCTATGAGCCTGGTTGCGGTCTATAGACCACATGATATATTGAAGGATGCATTCAACAGATGTCTTCAAGAGTTTCTCACTAGAAATGGACAAAACAAAAATATTAATATAATAATAGGTGATGCAAATTTCGACTTGTTGTCTGATAATGATTTGGATGAAGAATATCATAATATCTTGACTGAGTATGGTTATAAATCACTAATAAACACAGTAACAAGACCAGAGAGCGGAACATGTCTTGATCATTTTCATCAAAACTGAAATGCCGAGGGAAGACTACCAGGCATCAGTTTTTCAATATGATCTAACTGACCACTACCCAGTAATGCTATTCATAAGAAATTCATTGCAGAGATCAAAAGATTACAGAAAATCAAGGAGCTTCATAAATTATCCCAAGCTCAATACCGCATTGGCTAGTCAAGATTGGCGTTTGGTACTGGAGGAACAAGACCCGAATGTCTCCACTGAATCGTTCATGGAAATTTTGAAATTTCATATTTCAGAAAATACATACGAAAAGGTCGAGAAAAAAAAAGACATAAAACGCAAAGAATGGATAACATCGGGTATTGTCAGGGCTATCAATGAAAAAAATAAACTTTACAGGCAGATTAGGGCCAGTCCTCGGAATCAGACACTAATAAATAGATATAGAATCTATAAGAACCTCCTTGAAAAACTAATAACGAATGCAAAAAAAAATTATTATGGAAGCAAATTGAAGAAATATGAGAGAGACCCAAGAAAATTGTGGAGTTTCCTAAGTGATAAACAAAAGATCAATATAGAACCTGGGCCCATAGTTTATAATAACGTTCTGCTTGAGAAAGATCAGGAAATAGCGGAAACTTTTAATACATACTTTTCAGTGTTGGTCCTGCTCTGGCCGGTGAAATTGATCGAAACGGCGTCAGTGTGGTGGATGACAGAAACATCAATGAATTAACTCTGGAACCAGCAGATGAGGCTGAGATGCTGAAAATTGTAAAATCCCTGAAATCAGATAAAGCTCCAGGATTGGATGGTATAACGACGAATACGCTGAAGAACATTGCCTCAAATATCCTGGTTCCTCTCTGTCATGTGGTCAACTCATCAATGGAGTTTGGTATCTTTCCCGACGTTCTCAAAGAAAGCTTGGTCAAGCCGGTATACAAATCGGGAGATAAGAAGGATGTAACCAATTATCGACCAATTTCCCTCACGTCAAATTTGTCAAAAATACTTGAGAAAATCATTCATAAAAGAACATCTGAATTTTTGGAAGGCTGTCAAATTTTGAAAGAAGGCCAATTCGGTTTTCGTAAGGAAAATCAACACAGGATGCTGTAGCGCAACTAACGGCCAATATATATCGCTCTCATGACACTGCTAAACCATGCCTATGCCTATTTATCGATTTAAAAAAAGCTTTCGATACCGTAAATCACGAAAAATTGTTAGAAACACTGGAAGGGTATGGAGTTAGACATCGAGCTTTGAAATGGTTTGGGAGCTACTTGTCCGGCAGAAGCCAACGTGTCCAGGTACGAGATCATCTTAGCGCCTCTTCCCCATCCAATGTGGAGTGCCTCAGGGAACGATCTTGGGACCACTATTGTTTATAGCATATCTCAATTCAATTTTCACAATCAATATTGAGGGCGAATTGACTGCTTTTGCCGATGATGCGGCCATTTTTACCATGCTGATACCTGGGGATGCTGAAAGAACTGGTTGAGAGAGATTTCGTTGAAGTGGTTAACTTTTTCAGTTCCAAACTCTTGACCATAAACTATGAAAAACATGTTTTATGCTTTTCTCTGCGACATCTGTCAGGTTGCCTTCTTTCAGGTCGCTATCGTATCGCTCGAGAACAGGAGAGTCGTATGAAATAAAAATTGTTGATAAGTTCAAATATTTGGGAATATACCTGGACAAACATCTGAGGTGGAACTATCACATAGAACATTTGGCCAAAAATTGCGTATACTGATACCGCGTTTCAGAAAGTTGAGAGATTTTTGCAATTTGGGGCTCCTGAGGAGAATCTACTTAGTTTTGGCACAGACGCACCTGAATTATGGAATATTGGCCTGGGGTGGATTGGCGAAGGGTTGCCTGAGGAAACTTGAGATAGCACAGAAGTGGTTACTGAAGATAATATTCAGAAGACCATTTCGTTTTCCAACCGAGAGATTGTATGCGGAGAGCGGAATTATGAACCCGCGAAAACTATTTCTCCTTGCGCTATCCATACATCAGAAGAAACATTTGGTGTCTGCGGTATTTAATGATCATTTATATGATACAAGAAATAGAGGAGCGTGGATAACTCATTCGAGGACGAACAGGACAATAGGTCAAAGATCTCATGCCTATCTAGCTCCGTTCATATTCAATAAAATACCGCCTGAAATTAAAAATGTTGTAATGAACGTCTTCAAAAGAAAAATTAAAGAGTGGCTTGTCTCGCTGCCGACATGGAAAATTTGCCAAATGATAGACTTGAAGAATTCTTATATCCATACTTAAAGACGAAAAAATTAACCATGGCTCATAACAAATGACATTCTATCATTAGTTTTTTTTTCTTTGTGCACCTTTGTAAATACAGTATGAACTTTTGTTTATTTCATAATGATTCATGAATTTTCCTCACAAGACAATTTCATGAAATTGTCTTCGGAAAAGAATTATCTGGGATGTTTTTTCAACAGTATATTTATGCATAGAATGAATTGGAAATGTGTGGAAATTGTTCTTTTTTTCTTTGTTTTCGTGACAATATAGGATGTAACTACTGGTCGAATAAACGTCATAATTATTATTATTATTATTATTAGATGACAGTATATTGTCCAGAGTATAGAAATCCGAATGTTGGTAAGCAATAGCAATGTCGTAGGCAAAAAAAAATTCTGAGATGATGACGTGGGTAAATCACTGAGATATTAATATAAATCTATAAGCATCATAAACTGTAAAACACTCTGTTGAATATTTCATTGAATGTTATTTGTAATTTGAAATATAGGTTTGTTCACTCATCGTGGCATTTGTATTTGTATCACATTATTCCAGATTACAGGAAAGGACTCTAGACCTCGCGTAAGTGCCTTTCTGAATTTTCATCAGAGGCATATTGAAATAATTACGATAATGGAATGGGGCACACACTTATCTAACCAAAAATAATTACCTCCATTCAATATGAAACTATTCTAAATTTTCTAGCATCTACCAATGATTGGTCTTCTTGGAAATGAATGTCCTTCTACTTCATGTGTCAACAAGATTTGTCGAACTAGTAATAAACGTTTTCAATATTAATTAAGCTTGCTTGAGTTAAATGAGCGTTGTCTCTTTCAGCAGCTCCCCTCTGAAGCTGATTCAATTTCATTCTGACGATATATTTATTGAAGGCAACACATGTAACTCCGGTAACCACCATTCGAATATTCAAGTAAGTTCCCCCTACGGCGAAACCATTTTACGATAGGATCGTCCAAGAAGACCCGGCTGTAGTCCATTAAGATCGCAAATAGCTGAGGATATGCGTTTTAGCACTCAGCAAATCCCGCATCTCAAATCCTGACTATCCTGTACCACTCATGGTCGAGTCCCTCGGGATTACACCGAGATTAAACGGGACACATGAAGTTCATGGGGAAGTATTGTTTGTTTTATCGATCAGGTTGCATAACTGGAATCAGCGCCATATTCAAGAAATTACCTAGAACAAATCCCAGTTCTCCACCTGATGCTGGTTTTCCTGTCTGAATTTGTATTATCCTTAGGATAGAATGCATAAAAGGGGATATGAAACCAGGAGCGCAGTTTGCTTTTCTCGTTAGAACGTGGGCTGAATACGAAGTAGTGATTTGCATGAGAGTTTTGCATTTTTCTGGCAAAAAATGAGGGGAAATGAAAAGTGTACAATATTTCATTTTTTTCGAATATAAAAGCTGTTTTAGTAAGAGCGCGAAATCTGAATTACGCACCTAACGGTATTTTTCTCCGATCGTGGAAAATGTGAGACTATGTCGGTGGTTGCTAAACAATTAGAAAAAAAAACAATACGGTAATATTTCTACTGCTTTGCTGTAGCTTTTTGTTATGGCAACGAGAATTTATATACGTTGATGCTGCAAGGCTAATTGTTTGGTTTATCTTGTTTCAATAATTTTTATTAGAATTCGAGGTAGGGGTCTTCATTAGCCGCACTTCTACTTTATTATTGAGTGATTTGTCGATATATTTTTTCGCAACATTGGAAGATTTCCATCCTCCGTGGCGCTTTACAGAAAGAATGTCAGGTCCAGAATCAACCCAATATGTTGCCGATGATCTTCGGAAACAATGTCCTGTATATTTTGTCAGATTTGGAGATTTTTCCGAATCAATTCATTCCAATGACTTTCATCAATGTCTTTCATCCTTCTCCTTTTTTGAATTGAAAAATATCTAGGATTTTCAAAATTATTAGTCCATTAGCTGTGTTCGCGGCTTCTACTAGTGCAAGGTAACAAATAATAACTATCAGTGTTCATGTTTACTTTTGAATTCCTTATAAAATACAACAAATCAAACGAAATCGGCTTGAAAATAATTTTTATTTGTCATAACAAAGTAATTTCCATATTTCGATAACATAGAGAAACCAATTTTTTTATTTAATTGAATCTATTCTTGGCGTAAATAAACTAAAAATATAAAATTTCAACAATCATTTGAAGTAAAAAATATTACCTTATGTTTTGATTCAGTATTCAAGAACCAAATCTCACAAATGGTTTCTTTTCCTTCTTCTTCATTTCCGGATACTCATGGTTACTAAACAATCTCACAATGAATTAGAGTAATTATTCATATTTTATAATGAACTCCATCCGTGTTCATGCCTGTGGCTTGGAAGAATTAAAGATGACCTTCATTCTAGGACGACATAAGCCTGGAATACGCTTTTGCTTTTGAAGTACACCCTTCATTATTCATAGCTGGCGATATGGAACTCTTTCAAACATAAATTAGCTACCCTTTTTTTTACTGGAGCTTTCCCCTCCTTTGTTATGAAACCCTTTCCTCTTTATTGGATATCCTGAAGAAGTAAGTCGATACAATCATTTGCATTTTGTTTCGTGTATATATCTTTAACTTTCAAAAAGAAACAATTGGTATTCCATATACAGGGTAGTTCACAACGAACCTCTGTCTTGCAATACTTATAAATTGAAACCTTCATAATATTTTCTAATGTTGACAAATACAGTGACACTGTTCGAAACTCATGTACATTTTTAAACCTCTTAGTTTTCGTGACTAGTTACGAAAAGTAAAATATGCTGCAACTTGTGATGAAAATTCAATTTTGCCTGTGATCTTAAAAATACAAAATGGTTTACTTGAACTGTCATTTAAATTGATGCACTGCATGTTCAATAGCTTTAACATGTCAATGGGAAAACTAAATAAAAGTAAATAACAGGTTGGGCAGAAAGATATCCATTACTTTTATTTTAATTTTGGGGCTTTATTTAACATAGTCACAATCATTCGTTAATGCTTAAATATGCACCCATTTTGACAGTTTTTTGTTGCCATTTAGAAGGTGATTCCATTATGCCTTTCCAAAACGTCTCATTCCTATTAGCAAATAATGAGATTTTTCACAATCTTCTATTGAAGACAATTTTACACCACCAAGGGCGTGAGACACGGATAAAAATAATTGATAATCGCTTGGTGCCAGATCTGGACTATGAGGCGGTTGCATAAAAACCTCCCAACCAAGGTCGCGAAACTTTTTGCAAAATGTGTGAATGGAATATGAAGAATTGCTGCTTTCAGTTGGTCTAATTGCTGGCAGTTGAGATCCAAATTAAGCGTCTGGCCATTAGGCAATAGCTCAAAGTACACAGCAAAATTTTTCAGGTCCACAATCCTTGTTTGGCTTCACTGGCATTCGACTATGGACGTTATCGCTTGCTATTGTCGAATGTGGCCAATTTCTCATCACCAGTAACCAGCTTCTTCCAAACTGGATTGATTTTGTTCCGTTTGGCCTAGGGATCGCAGATGGATACACGATCCATCAAATTTTTTCCGACAAATCGTGAGGCACCCAAACATCAAGATTCTTTTTGAAACCGGTCATATGCAAATGGTTTAGAACTGTTTTAAATTCAATGTTCAGCTCCTTAGCGAAGCTGCAACAGCTCTCATCACGGTTTACTTCGATCATTTCCTATATGTTATGCAAGTCTTCCTTCAAAATCGAATGTAAAGACGATTTTGTGATGTTCAACACTTGGCTTCGCTTGGGATTTTGACGAACCGATGCCTCAACTTCTTCAATTGTTTCTCCATCGCGAACTGAACGAGGACGACCAATGTTTTGTATTTTAACTGTCTCACCTGTATTCTCGAACATCCCGATCCATTTCCTAAAGCTATCGTCACTTGGAGCGTGGCGTGTACGATATTCCGCACGATAGAGACGTTAAGCAGTTACTATTGAATCACCATTAGGATAATACACTCGTACAAAAGCGCTATGCGTTCCCGAGTTCTGTTCCATCGTGACTAAAACTCTCCAAAATGGCGGACGTCATGAATCCCTTCCCGCTCCTTTTAGACGGCCCGTTCCGAATATGGCGCGAAAACAAATACCTCTTTCTGGACACCTTGTACATCTTTCACATCGATATTGCCGAAACGGAATTGTAATTGGCTGTTACAGTATTGGAAGCCTAAACAGTATTTACATTTGCGCCTGACTTGCATTCTTCTCTCTATCACAGCAAAATTGTAGAATGTACCGAATTTCTTTTTTTGCACCTCCATCTTTAATGCTCTATCACACAAGTAAATTGTTCAGTCACAACAATGACAAAATATTTTTGCTAAAACATAAATTATTCTTTTCAAAGAAAAAAATTTCGACCACATGCGACAAACAAAAATGGAGATATAGGCCAGTAAAGCCATGATTCGCAATGAATTTCTTTTTCACTAACCTAATATACAGGGTGGCCATTTGAAAACGAAGCGGACGAGATTACAGACGAAATAAGTTTTTCGATAGAAATACTCGGACAGGTCGATTTCTGTTTCGAAGGGGACAACTTAAGATGTAGGTTACGGACGCATAGCGCTTCAACCTACTACTACCCCCATTTTTTTGAATAGGGAAGATGGGGTGAGTGATACCTCAATTCAATGGTTTTTTATACTGATTTCAGCACAGTAATTGTTTTTTCATTTTATCCATTAGTTCTCGAAATATTCATGTGTTAGTTAATTTTATCACTCAAATTAATTTTTGCGAATAATTGACATTTCGTGCTTCCGAAACACCAAAATTTCCGTACTTGTATTTGAAATTGCAAAACATCTACCACTGGGCAAATGAAGTCATACCGTACGTGTTAATGCTACTAATAAGGTCAGATGTTCGACTACCTGTTTTATTCACTGAAATCATTCTCTGACTGGACGGTATCAGAACGATTTGAAGTATTGATCTAAGAAATAAGACTTTTCAAAGTAAAGTAAATAATTTATCAAAAACTCACATCAATTAATTAAATATTCAAGTTGTTCACCATTAGCTTCCATAGAATGAAATAAGTTTTGTTCGAAACGATGGCGCACATTTTGCAGCATTTCTGGAGTGATTTGACGACATTCGTTCACTATACGTCTTTCTTGGAATCTTCTGTGTGTAGAGTAAATTTTACTCTTCAAGTGGCCCCAAAGAAAGAAATCTAGTGGTGACAGATCTGGCTTTGGCTGGCCATTCAGTGGGACCCTTCTTCCAATCCACTGATTTGGAAATCTTTGATCCAGATATTCTCGAACCGGTAAGGCGTAGTGTGGAGGAGCTCCATCCTGCTGAAACACAATCTGATCTTCCACATAATTTCCAGCATGGTTTTCAATAATTTCCGTCAAAATTGGATCAATGTGTCATGGTTGTTTTGAAGCTCAAAATGTCGATTTTTCACAAAAAAACCCTGCAAGCGGCATGAAAACACCACTTAATTTTCAAATACTTAGTTAAGAATATTGCGAGAACTAATGCATAAAATGAAAAAACAATTACTGTGCTGAAATCAGTATAAAAATACCTTTGAATTGAGGTATCACTCACCCCATCTTCCTTATTCAAAATTTGGGGGTGAGGTTTGTAGTAGCAAGGGTTGAAGCGCTATGCGTCCGTAACCTACATCTTAAGTTATCCCCCTCGAAACAGAAATCGACCTGTCCGAGCATTTCTATCGAAAAAATTTATTTCGTCTGTAATCTCGTCTGTTTCGTTTTCAAATGGCCACCCTGTATAATGAAGAGCACTGGTACCAACACAGAACCGTGTTTCACCTCTATTTCTCCTATTATCTAAGCAATATCTCCTCACTATAGTTTTTCAAAGTTTCAAGTGATAAATCATCCACAATGACTGTAATTCTTTATATTTCTGACATTTCAAATTATCTCGCTTTAATCTGTTTCATCAAGGTAATTTAAATTTCAACTCAATGTAGTATAAAGCTAAACTTTTATCTGATAATTGATTCACTTGGATTCTCAGTTCTTTCATTATTTTCAGATAAGCTTTACTATGAGAGGTCATAAAATAACGGAAGATATTGTAAGACGAAGAAGGATATTAAAATGTAACCATGTTTTGGTTTTTTGTTAGTTCAATACATTTCGTGGCTGTATGGAATTATTTCGAGTTCACAAGCAGTAGTTATAATCTTTATATTTGAAATGTTAATATGTTTTCGAAAAATAAACTACTTATCAGAGATTTAGTTGTATCTGATGCCTTAACTTATACAAAAGTGAATACAGCCATAAAATTGTTTTCGGTTCATTTGAGCAATAATGGCTCAATAAATTTCGCTCGATACGAGTTGACTATTATGGAAAACTTCTCCTAATATTATTATGGCCATGACCCAAATATCAATCCAAAATTATATCCACATGCTGCTGTTATAAATTATCGAAACATACTCAATCGTTAGGTACTTATCTTGATCAGAAAATATAGTCGAAGCAAAAATAGAACATTTAGCTATTAAACTGCCAATTGAAAGAAACAACGGTACAGGAATCTGGTTCTTTATGGTCTGGATGTTTTTTTTTTCTTGTAATGGAAATCTCGATTCTCAGGCAATATAAATTTTTTTTGTCAACGTCTTAGAATATCGCCTTGACAACGGCGCGATGTGTGTGCTTGATTTACACTTCTACGCGTCTGTCAGATTTTGTAGGGTGCAGGCATTTTGAATATTAAAAGAAAACAATTATTTTTGTCTATTTTTCACTTTATTAATACTATTACATGACCGGTTTCGGTTGTTAAACCATCTTTTGGTGTTAGGTACAGACTGAAATATTTCGTGGGTTTAAATCTATGGGATGTTCAAAAGTGGTGAATGGTTTATTTCTATTTGTGTGTTAAGTGGGAACACATTGGGAATATTGAACAGATTTGTTATTTCCATCGCTTCCAGCAAATTTAATTTCAGGCCTTTTTCGCATTTGTGAAGGATTTTAAAATTTACAATATCCATATGATGCTCTTCAGTCACGATATGATCATAAACTGCGGACTGTTTACCTGATTTCAGATGTTCTTTCAATCTGGTCTCAAAATTTATGCCGGTTTGACCTACATATGCAGCGTTACAATTTTTACAACTGATTTTATAAACACCTGTTTTCTCGGGTTTAAGTTTGGATTTTGAGTTATATAATATTTTACCTAGGTTTGGACGTCCTGAAAATGTTGTTTTGAAATCAAATTTAGAAAAATAATTTTGGATTTGGATTGATAATTCTCCGAAATAAGTGATATGCATGAATTTATTAGTAGGTTTTTCTGTGGTAGTGCAAAGCATATTAATGGTTTCAGTTTTCTTTTGTTTTCAATTAGTTTGTTTACTAGGATTCTCGGAAAATTATTATTAGTTGCAATTTCTTTGATTTTATCAATTTCAGATTGTAAGTTAGCGTTCGTTAAAGCTATGGTGAATGCTCTGTTGATCATAGATTTCAGAGCTGCCAGTTTATGATTATCAGGACTGAAGGAATCATATGGTATTATGGCTTCTGAGTTTGTGTCTTTTCGGTAGATGTTAAAGTCGAATGTGTTACTATCTCTACTTATGGTCAAATCTAGAAAGTTAATCGCTTTGTTGCATTCAATTTTCAATGTAAATTTTATTTTGGGGTGAATTGAATTGAGGAAGTCAAGAAATATTTTTATCTGTCTATGTGTTCCGTTGTATCCTACTATAATATCATCAACATACCGGAACCAGAAAATGACGTGTTTTTTTGCTAGGTCATTTGTTTTTATGAATTCATTTTCAAGGTGATTCATAAATAGATCTGACAATAATGGGCTCAAATTTTGAGACCAGATAAAAAGAACATCTGAAATCAGGTAAACAGTCCGCAGTTTATGATCATATCGTGACTGAAGAGCATCATATGGATATCGTAAATTTTAAAATCTTTCACAAATTCGAAAAAGGCCTGAAATTAAATTTGCTGGAAGCGATGGAAATAACAAATCTGTTCAATATTCCCAATGTGTCCCCACTTAACACCCAAATAGAAATAAACCATTCACCACCTCTGAACATCCCATTGATTTAAACCCACGAAATATTTCAGTCTGTACCTAACACCAGAAGATGGTTTAACAACGAAACTGGTCGTGTAATAGTATTAATAAAGTGAAAATTAGACAAAAATAATTGTTTTCTTTTAATATTCAAGATGGATTTTCACAAAATAAATGATTCATCAATTCATTCTTTCAGGCATTTTATTTAAGTGTATTTCTTTTGGCCGTCAAATAATCATACCGACAAGTAACTGAATGTAGAATTATTATTTGGGCAATAACTCAAGGTGAATAAGGTAATAAGGTGAAAAATTATCTTTTGAAAAAATTGAAAAGTCCAGAAAATTTTTTAATTTTCACTGATATATGTCAAGTAGACTACGACAACTAGATAAAAATGGCACTTATCTGTGGTTTGAAGAGTTTTTCAAGTTACTTCGAACAATTGGCATCCAAACTTCCGGCAACTCAATTGATGGTGCACTTATGGGATTGAGAGCAGTATACATGAATGTTGCCTCTTTGATGACACGCGGAACCAACGTTTTTTTTTAACGTCAATCTTTCGGCCACCCTGTGTTTGAAATGAAAAACAAATCAAATTTTAGAATATATAAGACACCAATAAAGTCCATACATGCAAATTTTATTTAAGAATACGACGTATAGTTTTTAGGATGTCACAGATATTTGGGTAAAACTATAGCATGCTATTCTAGTACAAGCGAGCAAAAAGAAGTAATTTAATGCGTGAATTTAACGAATGAACCGAACCTCTATCTTCGCAGAATACAGCCGTCATTAAGTTTTTTCTCACTGTAATATATTCAGAGGGACATTACAGTTTTTTTTGCTCCATCCAATTATTCGTACAAAACCCATTGCGAACACATCAGCAAGCGCGTGAACATGGAACATATTCCGTTCGGAACATCTATATTGTCTCGCTATCAGCAAAACAACAAAAGCAGACATACCCGCCATCAATGTCAGCCAATTAAAAGGAACGATACAACTGCAAACATGTCTATTCACTTGTGGCAGAAATGAACAAACTCAGGCAGCATTTAATGCGGTGATGTTCAATTTTCGAAACAAAATGTTAATTTTCATTGTGCAATATTCACGGCACTGGTGGAACGTAAATACAAAACCATGAGAATTTGAAAAATGTAGAAAAGCACTGACGTGAGACCAGGAGCATGTTGCGTGCCACAGTTAGTTTACTGCTCCTATTTGGGTGAAGTAATCTTCGATTAACTTAGATGGCATGTGGTCCACGATGATATGCATCGATACCAGATCGCTGTATAGAATTTTCACTTGACACTGTTGACTTAGCTCAAAGTTAAACACTATTTAACAACGACAATAAAGTGACTTTATTATCTCGTAAACCTTCTGTAACTAAGCGAGATTTAGAGGTGTACAGTTCGAATGTTTGTATAGTTGTCTCTGCAGAATACATATGTTTTAATATTCTGGCGCAAAACGTGGTACAAACATTCTAGAATATTCTACAGGATTCCAAGAACCTTCGTGGAAGATCTGATTCTCAAGTATACAATGGCACCAATTGTGTCCCAATCAAAATGTAACATTCCTTGCAGATAAAATGGATAAAAAAAGTGAAATTTATGCTTTAATGACCTGAGTGGCCAAATTTCTTGTTGATTGACAGATCTATATATTCTATGAATAAAAATGGAATCGATCACAACTCTTTTGATATATTTCAACCCTGAAATTGGAATGTATGCTTTTAATGGCTTGAGTGGCTAAATGTCTTGTCTGGGACGTCTCTTTATGGTTAACTAATATATCTGTTCGACAAATTACACAAGAGATCGAACAAGATTGTTTTAACTTTCAAGCAGCCAGAATGTTTGGAGGTGTTGGAGTGTTTCGAACCAAGTTTAAGTGTTCCATAATTCTCTTTAATTCACAACTGGTGTTCTGAAGTAGAACTGCAGAAATTTAAGAGGTATTTGCATCCAACATTGAGTCTTTTCGAGTAATGCTGCAGGGGGAATTTCTTTAATAACCCTCAGGACGAGGAAACTTCTGGTTTCAAGGGGGCAGTTATCAAATTTTCTCTACGAACGATTTCGTTGTGGTGGACCCGGATAGATCTGAAATAGCGTAGAAATTTTGCGGTCTGTTCTTGCATTAAGTGGGGTGTGAAAGAATGGTAGGTACGAGTATTAGGGTTTGGACGACCTCGAAGGAGTCGTTACGGCGTGGCTGAATCCTCTTCAGCTTCATGGGAGTTTATCCCGGCAAAATCGATGGAATGTTTCCGCCAACGTTCCCACGTCCAAGTTCTTACACTATATATTCACGAGAGAGCTGTAGAAATCAATGGAAAGCGAACAATCATTTTCGCGTACTTGTTCTTTTTCAAACATCACGTTCATCCAATTGTCTTGTTATTTTTGAATATCGAGCGAAATTAATTTTCGATTCCCTGATGAAGAGTACTATATCAACAAGAGTTGTTTATAACTTGATTTTCATTCTGATTAAATTTTGTTGAGAGATTGTTACTTGTAGAAGGATATGCGCAAGAGTTCAAATACACAAGGAATACTTTGATCGTCCAAATATCTCGGTTGAGCTTGTTATCGGGTCAAATTCTTCAAATAGTTTGGAAGTGATGGACACCTGAAATTTGGATTCCCATATATCTCCCGACATATCCTTGCGATCGATTTCTCACTTGATAGATCTAAGTTGGCAAAGCCATTGATTCATGCCAATCTGTGAGTATTATCATATTAAGTTGTGCTGAGGAGCTGAAGGCCTTTTTAGTGATGACCAGGAGTGGATTTTAAGAGACGAGGATTCGGAGATCAGAGCTGTTCCAAAGCATTGTGCTTAGTGCTCGTGAAAGCACTCTAAGCACTTTATTGCTTCCGAGCACTGTGCTCGCGAGCACTTTTCAAAGGCTAGTGCTTAGTGCTTGTTTTTCGAGCACTCTCGAGAAAATCTTAGTGCTTAGTAATCCGCTAAGCACTAAGCCTTTCCAATTCTTGAAGTAGGGTCAATATAAGCAGGTACGTTATTTGATTTTTTTATGTGCGCAAAGATAATATGATCGTTTTGAATTAATATTCAGTATTTCTTCAGTCACCATTGATTTGACTTTATGGTTATGAAGGCCAGAAAATTTTTTGTTTTTGCGCGCTTGTTATTAGTGGAACAGGCGGGCTATCGTTCTGTCCAAATGTCTGTAATTTCCGAATATCGAGCCGAAAATGGTTTCAATCCATTGAGTTCGACTTCTTGATGGAGAAACCTTGGCCAAATTTAAGTAGGTCAGGCTGGCCGGCCCTCCGATCGTATACCCTCTATCTTCCGAAGGAAGGGACCTAGAGTTTTCATTTATTCAGAATAGGTCGAGTGTCCAAATATCTCGGTCAAGTTCGTTATTGGGCCAAATCCATGGAATAGTTAAGCAGTTAATAACATTAATTTCTTGAATATTCATCCTATCAATTCGTAACTTAGAGAATGTCTAGGTAGCGTTAAAAGGAAGGAGTGTGCCAAATTTCGAGAAAATCGTCACGAGAGAAAATTTTTTAAAAATTCCCAAAATGTTTTTTTTCAATACACGATATCTCATAAGTTATTCGTCAGATCACAACAATTTAAGGCATTTATGCAGGGTATAGGTACCTAAAATATTTTAAAATTTCATCATCATAGCGTACAATCTCCAGAAGATATAAGAGTTTTTCTGAAAATGAAGTCACAGATTATATTTCTATCTATGAATTCACATCACATCAACTATAAATCTCTATGTGGGTGGTTTTAATTTTATGACAAGTCATAATGAGTGAATATTGAGCCGAAAATGAAACTAATTCTGTGGGTTCATTTTTATGACAAACATGTCTAAAATACTGGTGTGTGCAGTTGTCATATTTTGAATGGAAATGTCATTATGAATTTTGCGACAAGAGGACTATTTTTTCCCAAATGTCTGTAATTTCTGAATATCGAGATGAAAATGATCGCCATCGGTTGGATTTGACTCGTGATGAAGAAACGGTGGTCCAATTTGAAAATGTTTGGCTGAATATTCTCTATCTTCCGAAAGAGATGAGATAGAGATCCCATATTAATAGAATTAGTTTATTATCCAAATATAAGTCAAGTTAGTTATTGGGCCAGACCTGTCCGATAGCTCAGCAATTATGAATCTGAAATTCGGTTATAATTGATGACACTCAACTACAACAACTTATATATGGTGTAGAAATGTGGAAAGAATGCCAGATCGAAGAATTTGCTGAACTGTAAGTTCACTCAACTTCCATTTAAGATATATGTTTATTGATTCTTTTACACTCATTGTGCTGGCTGATTTTGAATCGCACTCTTTTTAAGTCTGAGAAAAGACTTTAGAACAAGCGCGTAAAAGCTCCTGATCTCACGTCAGTGCTTTCCACATTTTTTCAGTAATGTGTTCTCGCTTATAAAATAATTGGTCCTCGATTATTAATTCAACTTTATGCATTGATTAGGAACAGCCATTCAGATTCAGATCGACCAATAACATTAACTAGTACCAGAATGGAAATTGAATGCATGCGTTTCACGAAACAAATGATTAGATATGTCGATGAAGCAAAAGAGTTCTCATTTCAATCAAACAACATTACATAAAATAGTTCCCACTAAAGTGCTTAGTGCTTAGTGCTCGAAATATTCAATTACTTTTGCAAAAGTGCTCGGTAATCCGGAGCCTTCTGTCGAAAGCGGTGCTTAGAACTCGAGACTCGAAGCCTTTTTTTTCGAGTGCTTAGGGCTTAGTGCTCGAAGCACTTTTTTTCGGTGCTTAGCACAGCTCTGTCGGAGATCAAGTAAAACTGCAGGTTTCATTATTGCTTATTCAAAATATATGCTCTTAGATTTATTCACATTCATCAGGACCGAGATTGGGTGGTATTGGTCATTCTTGTATCAAACTGTCCGTTCCAAAACCCTTGTGAAACTTTAGAATGGAGATGGAACTCGCTGGTATTATTCTCAGAAGCTGGTTTCGTTTATACCTTAGACCTCGTTTCTCTGAAAATATTTGATTAACATATTACTTCTTCAATATACCTGAAAATTTGTACCAGAATTCATCATTCAAAGAACTAAATTATTAATCTTACATTATATTTTAATTTTCAGTGTGCAGTTTTGTGGTTCATAAACGTTGCCACGAGTATGTCACCTTCAAATGTCCGGGTGTCGACAAAGGAGCAGATTCAGATGTGAGTATTTAAGTCTTCATGTTCCTCATCAATTTCAATATCACAAAAACATGGTGTGTACACTTGAAATGAAATTATGTTATCAACATCTGGGGATATTAGAGATGTTTCGTGGTGTCGCTACGATATCAAACCTTTTGAATCCATCTCTCCATTTTCCGATTCAGAGCCTTTCAACACTCATATTTGACCTTTATATTATTTTCTATATGAGAATGAATGTTCTGTGTAACGATTTATTAATTTGAACATTTCGATAACACTAAGTGAAAAACAATATATTATTGTGTATTTTAATGACAATTTGTAAGCTGAAGATGAGATTCCAATTCCTCAGCTGACATTTGAAAAGATTTATAGCGATGAATTTGAAATGAAGGAGTTAATTCTTAGTTTTTATTATATTCAATTGCAATATAAATGCTTGGCATTTATGTACAATGAAAAATATCTAGTATTACAAAAAAATTAATGTTTCCATGTGATCTAATAAACGACGTTAGTTTAAATCAATTCAAACTAAATAAAGGGTACAATTTTCGTATAAAAAATCTGAAAGCAAGGTTCAATATTTAAAATATATATGAATATACTTCAGCTTGAGCTTCAAGTAACAAGTCCATTAGAAATCAACCAATTTATACGAAATACTAATAAATTCAAGCTGGATGTGTATCTACAGACCACAAGGATAGATTAGTATATGAAAGAAATTAAGAAAAAATAGCTTTTCTGATAATCAATCAACACTACATATCGCTTAGGTAACTTACAACAAAGTTTCTACTTTCCAAAGAAGTTCCAAATTATAAAAAACATCTGGAAGGATAGTCAAATGTTGAAAATAACAAGGATACCACAAAACGAAACTTCTTCAATATCCTCGAAATCTGAAACCAAAATCAAATCAGTGCCTACTCATTGATTTTTGACATCTTAGATGATACCTCTTTCGAGTATAAACCAATAATTTTGAGATGAGATTTCAAAAGAAATTGTTTTTGAGATATGTGGCTCATGGAATTTATTATGTTGCCCATCCACGTCTCTTATTGTTCTTGCCAGCAACTTTCTCGAGGCAAATTATTAGTTCTCAACAAAGCTGAAACTAAACTGTTTTAGATTTCAAATGAAGAATTTTCAATGAAAATTGTTGAAAAATTCTCAATCGTTCATTACTTTTTTTCTCACTCATTTTAGATCTTACTTGGCATGAGACCGATAGAGGATGTCTATTAAGCCCCACTTCTCGTATTCTTTAATTAGCTTGCGCATCATGTATTCCATGTCATCTTTATCACCGAATAAAACAATATTGTGAGTAAAATGCACAAATAATTGCATTTAAATGGGATATATTTGATATAAAAGAGATAGAGTTTTGATTTAATTGCAGCCAATATAAAAAATTGCTACAATTAATTCGTTTTATTAAATCAATTACGCAATATTTTTTACGAATGTCACTTCATATTGCAACAATTATATGTTCAATTTTATTCAAATATTTATAGTTTTCTTCAAGTAAATGAGGCGAATAATATAATCTCACGAGATTCTTGTCTCAAGAAACTGTAGTCGTTGCATCAACTGACAGAATTTACGACAACCGTACCTTCGTTCTATTGAACAAATAAAAATGAAACGAACGAATGGTTTCATTAAAACCTATTTAGAATAATGTATTTGTATCAATCAATTATGGATATTGAGACAAGTGCATAAACAATTTCTTGTAATTGTATGTTTATGTTGAATCAGTTGTTTCTTTCATTTCGCTGAAATGTGAAAAGTTTCAAGCGAATGTTTTAGCTGTTCTCTATAATCAACTAGGTTGTTTTAATCAAGAAAAATAGTTCATTTGGAGTAATCAATTTTAGATTAATTCAAATTAAAATGGTTTGATTGAAAAAAAAATTCTCAAACTCCTGAGGAGTTTGAGCGCAGAATTTTATTTTTTACAGTGTATCAAAATGTTGTTGGCAAGAAAAATAAGAGAAGGTGGATATAACCTAAATAATAATTCTACATTGCAATAGCACTTTCATCGAACAGCCATCATTGTGCCAGCTGTATACATATAAACGAACCATTTTTCACAAACTGGCATGAATATGAAAAGACCCTGAAAAAACTGAAAACATTCTGACCCCCACGTTAACGTAAAATTTATAACTCCGGTACCCTTAGTCAAAACATAATTTTTTTCAAGAGGTTCAATCTAAATTCATCTTTAACCCCCAATTATTAAAAAATTAAAAACTTGGACACTGTCTATCGGTGAAGTATGAGATTTGATTCACTTTCCCCCAATACCAATTAAGTGAGTGGTCAAATCAGAGCTACCAAGCTGTATGCCACTGGGTAACACCACCGGCTGTTTCTTAATTTTCTCATTGACGTTTCAACAGATAATCTGAAGGGATAAAACCATTACAAATCTAGGGTGGCTAATTATATAATCGAAGACTCACCCCGTGTAACCTAATTTGCTCAAAAGCAGTATTACCTTTCTTTCAAGGATCTAAAATAATATTGTCCAATCTCATTTCTGTTCTGTGCGATAAATTAAGGTAACTGGCCCGACAGCAGCTCCTCTATGTTTCATGTCAATTTTATCCTACCTTTCCTCCTCGTGTTTTATGGGCGATAAGCTCAAGATGAGATGGTGATTAGTCAAACTGTCCATTTCAGTTCCAAATAAACTCATTACTTTCGTTCCCAAGGTATATTGTTTGAGCAGAGATGAAATTGGATATATCCTTTGTTCTTTATATTGTTGAATGGTTAGATGGTTGAAGCTTTAGTTAGAAAAGATAATGCGCAGTATTTATATTTTATGATGATTTTGGATACCCAAAAGGAAAAAATTGAAATCCTCTAGTATGAGATTCATATACAGGGTGATTCTCAGCGATGATCTAATAGAAGTTAATGAAAAATGTACCAGAATTTGGTGCTGCAAATTTGGGGTTTGAGATTATGTTTTGCCTAAAATATTTTCAGACCTTTACAGCTTCTGAATATAGGGAAAACTGTTTACTACTCCCTTATTACAAATGGCACACCCTGTTTATTATGATATCATTTGATGACAATTCCAACATATTTTTTCCATGTTTCCGAACAGAAAATCCAAAAAACTTTGACAATATTCAATTCCTTCAATTCGTATTTTAAGACTGTTAGCATTATAAGACTATAATGTATGAACATTGTAGTATGGTGTTGCAAAAATGTATGTTAGTTTCGAATATCCAGTTGGAAATGGTCTCAAAATATTGAGTTCGACTTCCTGATGAAAATACTTGAAATAGATAAAACGATAAAAAATTTACAAAAGCACTGCCTTGCGGTCTGGAGGTTTTGCGTTGTTCTAGTATTTCCCCGTATTCTGGACCAGCGTGCTACTAATAAAACAGCCACAACGAATGAACAAACCTGAATCTCAAATCAAAAATAACTTTTTCCTCGTTATTTGAAGCTCAAATTCCATTCTCCTAAAACCCCACAACAACGTACATTATTTCACCGTAAAGGAACCATTAGGATTAGTTATTCCTCAGCTGAAACTTAAGTTATAAGACCGACCGATGTCAGTAGAAAACGTATAATCAAGATAAAAAAAAACATCAGGAATTGAGAATTTCTGACGGATCTCTCGGCATTTCTCTTTTGCGAATTTACGAAAAATTTGTATTTTCAGAATAATTTGGGCTGGATAGTTATTAATCGAAATATTTCAAAATGTTGTTGGCAAGAAAAATAAGAGAAGGTGGATATAAAAATAATAATTCTACATTGCAATAGCACTTTCATCGAACAGCCATCATTGTGCCAGCTGTATACATATAAACGAACCATTTTTCACAAACTGGCATGAATATGAAAAGACCCTGAAAAAACTGAAAACATCCTGACCCCCACGTTAACGTAAAATTTATAACTCCGGTACCCTTAGTCAAAACATAATTTTTTTCATGAGGTTCAATCTAAATTCATCTTTAACCCCCAATTATTAAAAAATTAAAAACTTGGACACTGTCTATCGGTGAAGTATGAGATTTGATTCACGAATACCTGATGTCGATCGCTACAAATTTCCTCCAATACCAATTAAGTGAGTGGTCAAATCAGAGCTACCAAGCTGTATGCCACTGGGCAACACCACCGGCTGTTTCTTAATTTTCTCATTGACGTTTGAACAGATATTCTGAAGGGATAAAACCATTACAAATCTAGGGTGGCTAATTATATAATCGAAGACTCACCCCGTGTAACCTAATTTGCTCAAAAGCAGTATTACCTTTCTTTCAAGGATCTAAAATAATATTGTCCAATCTCATTTCTGTTCTGTGCGATAAATTAAGGTAACTGGCCCGACAGCAGCTCCTCTATGTTTCATGTCAATTTTATCCTACCTTTCCTCCTCGTGTTTTATGGGCGATAAGCTCAAGATGAGATGGTGATTAGTCAAACTGTCCATTTCAGTTCCAAATAAACTCATTACTTTCGTTCCCAAGGTATATTGTTTGAGCAGAGATGAAATTGGATATATCCTTTTGTTCTTTATATTGTTGAATGGTTAGATGGTTGAAGCTTTAGTTAGAAAAGATAATGCGTAGTATTTATATTTTATGATGATTTTTGGATACCCAAAAGGAAAAATTGAAATCCCTCTAGTATGAGATTCATATACAGGGTGATTCTCAGCGATGATCTAATAGAAGTTAATGAAAAATGTACCAGAATTTGGTGCTGCAAATTTGGGGTTTGAGATTATGTTTTGCCTAAAATATTTTCAGACCTTTACAGCTTCTGAATATAGGGAAAACTGTTTACTACTCCCTTATTACAAATGGCACACCCTGTTTATTATGATATCATTTGATGACAATTCCAACATATTTTTTCCATGTTTCCGAACAGAAAATCCAAAAAACTTTGACAATATTCAATTCCTTCAATTCGTATTTTAAGACTGTTAGCATTATAAGACTATAATGTATGAACATTGTGGTATTCAAAAATGTAATTTCGATATCCAGTTGGAAATGGTCTCAAAATATTGAGTTCGACTTCCTGATGAAAATACTTGAAATAGATAAAACGATAAAAAATTTACAAAAGCACTGCCTTGCGGTCTGGAGGTTTTGCGTTGTTCTAGTATTTCCCCGTATTCTGGACCAGTGTGCTACTAATAAAACAGCCACAACGAATGAACAAACCTGAATCTCAAATCAAAAGTAACTTTTTCTCTCGTTATTTGAAGCTCAAATTCCATTCTCCTAAAACCCCACAACAACGTACATTATTTCACCGTAAAGGAACCATTAGGATTAGTTATTCCTCAGCTGAAACTTAAGTTATAAGACCGACCGATGTCAGTAGAAAACGTATAATCAAGATAAAAAAAAAACATCAGGAATTGAAATTTCTGACGGATCTCTCGGCATTTCTCTTTTGCGAATTTACGAAAAATTTGTATTTTCAGAATAATTTGGGCTGGATAGTTATTAATCGAAATATTATGATTTTCTAATTTAAGCAAGTTATATTTTCGTTTTGTTTTTTATAGAAAGAACGAGAAAGCTTTTGATTTTACTTGTGTGAAAACAATCAACATCAAACATGATTCGACAAAGGGGATAAAAAAAACCATTAACAGAAAAAAGTTTCGAAGAAACTTTTCCATCAGTTCGTTCAGTAATTACGATCTCTATCACGCTATCCTTTTTCCCAATGCCTGGGCCGGAAAATTAATATGCAGAATAACTTGAAAGCCGGTTTATTCCACAGTTACTGCTTCCGCCAACGCGAGGTTTTTCATTTCTCGTTAACATCGATCACAATCAAATAAGGAAATTTCAGGAATGTCGATTGGTAAACATCAACCGTTGATATTCTTTCTCAACAACTTTTGAGTCATTCATTTATCGGCTGAGTAATGAGCGTGAAACCCTACATTACGGAATTAATTGGTTTATGTGACCTTCAAATATAGTGCTTTTATGTCGACAAAGAGGTTTTCTGATTTGTAATCGAATAGATAGAAATTTATCCAATTCATGATACTTCATTGTTGCTCAAGAAACGAAACAAAGGAATATCATCCGCATGAGATCACAAATTTTGATTTGATATTCATTTTAATAGAATTTGAAAATTGTCCTACCTCAAAAGTCAAATAACCATATCGCAAAGGTCAAACGTCCTTTTTCAATAACCTGCAAAGATTACAGGTAGATCTATCTCCGATTCGGTCGTTATCTGTGGTTAGCATTTCACAAACATGGTTTAACCTTATCTATCCATGGAAGATGAAAGATAGTGACCTCCTCAGTACTGGCCTCAGACCATTGAAGTGAATAGTTTATTTATATTTATTATTTATTTTTTTATTCAATGATAACTTGAAGTAGATGTCGAATTTGAATTTAATAATTAAAATTGATTTCATTATTCCATATTCATATTGTCATGTATGGTATAGTTATACTATGTTGTTTTGAATCTACTCTTTACGTTTGAAATTGGGAGTTTGAAGCCTTTAAAATAAAATACTATGAAGATTTGAAGTGTGTTATCCCAAAACAGAAACTGAAATCCTTATTGGATTTGAATGAAGGAGTAAATTAAAGAATTGTTGGATAATGTTAGCTTTTCATTCAATCATTTCACAATTTCCTGTGCAAATACCTACATTTCATCTAATGAAATAAACTATGCCTTTGCAGAAGAGCGTATTATTGCAGTTGGTCACATTACTTTAGAGTTAAAATGAAAATAGAATTAAAAAACTTCAAGTTAGAAGTATAGGGGGCGGTAAAAGTCAGTTTACCGTTTTGCATACGAGAGAGAAAAAAAAGGAATAATAATTGAAAATATATTTATTTCCGAGAAAAATATAACATCAATAATTACTTGTGGCCTCACATTTTATGTTCGAATTGTTTCCCCCCTTTTAAACCCATATGCGGCATCGTTTAATCACGGTAAAACAAAAAACGACCTGAACGCGGCGCGTCGACTATGGAGCTAGTACTTAATAATTTACGATACAGTTTATGCACTATTTGTCCGGATGGAACTTGCTTATTTGTAAAGCGTTGGCGAAATTCTTCGAAAATTTCAGCATAATCTCCCTTAAGTTTTAGTTAAGAAGTGAGCAAACAAACACGTTCTTCTTTCATGTACTTTACACGCGCAGCCATGGCAGCGAACGTACTGTAAACTTACACAACTACACTACTACACGCGGACAACTCAACTCGCTACGTTTCAGCTGCCTCCTTCTGCCCTAGGTACGATACTGGCCGAAAATATGCGCGTGCGTGAATACCAGACAGTGTAAACTGACTTTTGCCGCACTCTGTATAAAAATCAAAATCAGAATTCTCTGAAAAATAAGTAAAATTACTAGAAAGGTAATTACGTTTTGATTGCTCCGGTTTACAAACCGAGCAGGTTTGATTAGTAAAGCCTATTTTTGCAAGAACTCAATGATCAATTATCTGGGCATTCGACAAAATGATGGCATGGGTTTTATACTTAAGAACAAGTTATTTGTTTAGTCAATATGTTAGTTATTCAGAGATTTTCAAATATTATCACTGAAAGAAAATGTTAGGATATACTTGCATGAGTTGATTCTTAGAAAATTGTTATTTGAATCATTGAAGTGATATTATTATCAAACAGTCATTAGATTGAATTTGTACCTGGTACGTATTCGTTGACAGATAATTATTCCAAATACATATCTCATATTTATTTTTAAAAATTAAGTGATCACTACGCATATAAAAGAACCCAAAAAGTATATCGGAAGTTTATAGTGTATTATTGTAGAATGAAGTGGAAAATTATTTCAAAAAAATAGTAATATTATCTTCTCCGTTACACTTCTGGCATAACGATGATTTGAAATTATCTCACATTTTAGATTCCACTTTAAATGTTTTTTTAATTGTATTATATTCAATAATCCATTCACTGACGTTTTAAGAGGAGATTATCAGCGTTTCGTGTAGATAATCACTTTTACTAATCTGTACAGATCTCAGTCGTTACTGGTCGAACTTGGCCGATTAACGATTCCACGTACCAAAGATGGTTTTTGACAACTTCGGTTAAATTCAAAACTCTTTGAAAGGTAGGTGGCGCATAACAATGAAACTTTCTATCCATAGTTCGCTATCTGACTTCTTTTTGGAAGAAAGGATAGTAAGAATCATTACTCAGCGACATTGAGTTTAAATGAGATCAGAGGAAATGCTTTGAAATAGATCAGATTATATTATACTTAAGTGAAAGAACTCAAAGAATTAAAATCGTCAAAGATGGAAGAGTTAGCAGATCGGATATCTTATAAAATCATATGGGAGTACCACAGAGTAGCATAGTGAGGCTGCGGCTATTCATTTTGTATTTGAATGATATAATTTTGATCAAGAGGAGCATGTCAGATCACTAGTTATGCCGATGACAGAAATATATTAGTTTCAATAATATCTATCCCGATCTGATAACATAGGCTTTCAGTCTATTTCAACAATTAGAAAGCTGGTTTTTTGTTAATGGATTTATTATGAATACTGACAAACCAAATATTCTTCTGTTTCGAACTAAACAAGCAAGAATTGAGACTCCCAACAATATCACACTATCAAATCAAGACATAGCACCAGAAAATTCTACACAATTTCTAGGGATTATTTTACAAGAGAAGTTAAATTTGACAGAACACACTGAAAAGTTAGGAAATAAATATAACTCGGTTGCATACTCCATGAGAGTTATTCAAAAGAACATAAATCAATGAGAATAATGTATTTGGCCAACTTGAGATATTGTATTAATATATGGAGCAGCCACTCTAACACATTGGAACTGTTCAGAATTCAGAAAAAGGTAATAAGAACAATTTTACCTTAAAAAAGAATGTGATATTAACAATATATGGACTGTACATTTTTGAGATTATAATGTTCATTCACAAAAACAAAAACTTATTCTCAGAAGTGGGTTTTTTCACAATTATGATACCAGGAAAGTTAACAGTAATCCCAAGCAGAGGTTACACACATAACAGAGATCCATCCAAATTATGCAGGCCTCAGTTTTTCAACAAACTTCCAGATACTGTGACACATATGAGCTCATTTAAGAGGATGATGAAGAATTTGCTGGTCGGTTTAGAATTCTACAGTCTCAGCGACTATTTTGCTGGATGGTCCGAATTTGAATTGACTATATTTCATCTTTCATTATTATTATCATCTAACGTCCATACAATACATGTATATATTTTGTTTGAATGAGATATAAAGTATTAAAAAAATTTGTTTTTGGGAATTTCTTAGATATTAACTAGCATATCGATTTCGGCGAGCCAATTGGTTTTTCCTAATTCAATAATCTTCCCAGTTGAAACATTATCTGATGCATATTCTAGGTGTTAAAGAGGAAACAAAATTCCAGATGTTCATAGCTCCTGAACCATTGGACGGATTTGGTTTAATAACGAACCTAACCGAGATATTTGGCAGTTAACCTATTCTGAAAATAACGAATATAGTCGAAATATTCAAACCTACTGTAAAAATTTCAGTTCTCTAGTTCCGTACGGAGGTAGTAGTGCCTACGGATATACACAATTGATTTTGACATCTTCAATAGTGACTTCAAAGAAAACAATTGATACCGCTTTTAACCAAATATTCAAAAAATACGGTATATCTATAAGCACTTTCAGGTGAACAAAAGAGCGAAAAATACATTTCCAATTCTTGTTTTGTGAAGAAGTGAATATCAATAATAATATTCCGGAGACCATGAAAGTTTATTTAAAAAGCAAACACATTGGCAAATTGAATACAACTCAAATTGAATGAAACCATTCAACGGTAACAGTACCAATCTATAGATTTAAACTGGATAATTGGATCCTCTACACTAACTCGATTTTCTACACGCTCTAATCAGTAGACATTGCGTCATCCGAATACAAGCTTAATTTATTTTCAGGAAACGATCGGTTCGATGTCTTCGGATTCGACACTCGAAAACTAAAGCATCCAACACTTAGAATATCAAATCGCGGTACGAGGGGGTCCAGATCCAAATTACATTATGAAAATACTGCGCAAATTAAGTGTTTCTCGGGAACCAAGCTAACAAGAAGCTCCATGGGGCGTCGGTAATTGAATCTAGAAGGAAATGGGGAAATCGTGCGAAGGATCGAACTTTAGACATTCGTTCCAGGAGATCCTATTCATCTCCGAAGTTTGCTGAAGGAAGATTGCTCGGTACCCCGAAGAAAATACCGTGTCAATTCACGGAAGTAACTGATATGATTCCATTCGATCTTCTTGAGTTCTTGGGCGATGAAATCGTATTACTGTGATCAATTGGAAGAGAGGATACTTGTAAGGAGAAGACGACTTTTCACTTAACAGATTTTTTCATTTTATTAATTGGAAAGGTGATATACTTTGAAGTGAAATATTATAAGTATAAATGTTAGACCTTCTTCCGTTGTCTCAATTATAAAATAAAAAAAAAAAAAAAATTAGAAAAACACTGACGTGAAAGAGGAGATTATGTGCTCTTGTTCTAGACTCTTTTCCCATACTCTGGAACAGTGTGATACTAATATAACGGTCACAATGAATGAACAACCTATATTTCTAATGAGAAATAAATACTCACAGTTTTCATTCAGTTTTGTTCGAAGCTCAAATTCTCTTCTCCTACAAACCAACCAGAAGTAGGCCTTTTTTTATTTATATGTATGTATATCATATATTATTTATTATATTATGTTACATATATTCAGGATATCAGCTTTTACTTTAGAACATGTGTCGCATCCGTTTCAAATAAATGAATTGAGGGCTGCAATTAAGTCTACCAAATCTCGGAAAGCAGCAGGTTTTGGCGGAATTTATCCTGAATTTATCAAACATTCAGGAAAAATGGCCTTGTCTTGGTTATTATCTTTCTATAACAATATTCCAGGATTCAGGAAACTTTCCTTCCAAATTCCATAAGGCCAAAGTAATAATAATATTTTGAAACTAGGAAAAAATCCGTGAGATCCTAATAGTAATCGACCAAACAGTTAATTGAGCGTTCTTTTCAAGATATTAGATTAGATAGGCTAATTCTCTTTAGAATTGAATCTTCTATGGAAAATGTTCTACAAAAATTCTGGGAGGCTTTAGGAAAAAGATGAATTGTTCAGATCAGGTTCTTAGCCTTAAAACTTTCATAGAATGAGGCTTCAATGATATGTTGAAAACAGGAGCTGCTTTCATTGATGTATCTCCGGCATATGACACTGTTAGGAAAAATGGATTAATTTTCAATTTATATAACCATCTGAAGTGTGGGAAAATGGTAAGATTATAAGAAAATATGTTATCTGAGAGAAGGTTTTGTGTTTTCGTTGACAATCAGAGTAGCAATTTCAAAACATGGAAAAACGCTATTCGACAAGAATCAATTCTTGCTCCTTTACTTATCAATTTATATCTCAGAGACTTATCCACGACATCATCTCAGAAATTTATTTATGCTAATAACATTGCTATTGCCTCACCACCATTCGGATTTCCATACTCTGGAAAACATACTGTCATCTGATTTGGAGATTTTAAAGAATTATTTTATTGAGTGGCGATTATGTCCCAATCCCAAAATAACAGAGGTATCTTGTTTCCATCTGAATAATCATGAGAAATATAAGAAATTAGCTGTAACTTTCAATGATTTTCCTATCGGGCATAATTTCTATCCTAAATACTTAGGAGTTAAATTAGATTCATCTCTCAATTACAAGACTCATTTAGATGATCTGAGCCTGAAACTTAAAACTAGAAATAATATTCTTCAAAAATTAGCTGGATCATCTTGGGGTGCTGATGCTTCCACTTTTCACACATCTCTAGTTTTAGTCTTTTCTGCAGCTGAGTATTGTTGCTCTCTTTGGTTTAATAGTGCACAAACACAAAAAATCAATGCACAATTGAATACATCTATGAGAATTACTGGCACCATATGATCTACACCGGTACATTGATTACCAGTTTTGTCTAACATTGTCCCTCCCTATATTCGCAGACAGCGATAAATAATTATGGGAGATAATGTGGAACTCTTATGGAATATTCAATAAAATCTCATTTCTGACCATTTTGAAGAAATTCGATGTATTGAACTTCGAAGAAAAATTTGGGCAGTTCTTAATCGTCAGAGACCAAGTCATGGTCGTACCAATAGCTATTCAGATGGAACTCCGTTCCAAGCGCAAGTTTTGAATGTGGATATGCAGAAGAAACAATACCTCATCTCATCAATAATTGTCACATATACATATTTCCAGATGGTTTTAGGATGATGTTTCCGATTCTTCTTAGAATGGGTTATAATTTTCAAACAGGTTTGATACGTTTTATTTTGTGTTCAGTTCTTTTTATTCTTTTTATTTTCAGTTTCGATGTGGGAAACTTGAAGAATCCTCTGTGTTTATTAAGAAGACCACTCTTGAAGGAAGAATTCCCTCAAATATATTAAAGCTTATTTTTGTACACACATTTATGTGGGAAGCCAGGGATATTTTACTATATTTTTTCCATTGGCTATCATGTCATACACCGAATTACTCCATCACCAACTCCTGCTAACATTTGTTTTGTGAGCCAAAAGTTCAAAAGAATATATATAGTTATTTACTAAAGAGGAACCTCAATAGGAAATCCCAATTACAGAGGTTCACGAAATAACTCATAACAAAAATAAACATCCATAAAATATGGGTCACTTAATTCAACTCAACTACATTAAGTGCTTGAAAAATTACAAAAATAAAAAATGGACGAAACAGTAACAATAATTGTACATTTAGTAGAGCTCTAAATGAAAAACAAAAAAATTAACTGGACATACTCGTATATTATACCAATTATAATATCGCGCTGTTGTGATAAAAATGGTGTTATAAAAAATTTCTGTTCGGGCTCTTGGAACGAAGAAAAGCATATATTTGCGAGTGTTATATCGCGGTACCTTGAAACTTAATAACTTTACTTAATTTTAATTGAATATGCCCTTAAATACTCTATATAAAAATAGAGATTCCGAAAGTACGCTTCTACCTCCCAAATTTAAAAGTTAGGGCAACTGTTATAATTTAAGTCCAGCTGTGTACGATCAAACCTATACCATGAGTTTTTTTGACTTTTTCACTCGATCTCTATATTTATGAAAATAAATAAGGGCACCAAATTGAAGTAGCATACTCAGAGTTGCTCTTAACAAGGGAAAAATAAGGCAATTGTCTTAGTGAGTGATTTTTTCACTTTGTAATTCTTTTTTGTAACACGCAACATGAAACCCAACATCTTAAAACTTCTTGTTATAATATTACCAACATGCATATCAAAGCTCAGCTAACTATCCAGTGTGATACCCAGATCTCAATTTCGTTCACACTCTCTAATTTAGACCCATTAAAATTCAGAGGAAACTCAGAGACATTTTATAATTATCACCTTAACCGCATTCAGAGTGAAGTATCTCTCACTGCAAAATGCAAATAGCCTATTGATATCCTCTAAGAAGTCCAAGTAATCCTGGACAGAATAAATACTTTTATATATTTTTAAATCATTCGTCTATAGTGCATAGCGACAATTCAGAAAACAGCCAGATATATCACTCACATATTGAGCAACAGAAGAGGGCCCAGGTGAGACCCCTGAGGGACCCCTGATGTCACTCCCAACATTCTCGAAGAAACACCCCTTATAGCTACATACAACCATCTCTTAGAGAGATAAGACTCCAACCACCTTAGCAGAGCCTCAAGAACTCCAAAATCCTCCAAACTTGATGAACTTTATCAAACGCCTTGGACATGTCGGTATACAGGGTCTTTCACGAGGAACCTCACCCATATTTATACGGGAAACTACTGAACGTATTTTCATGAAATTCAGCACTTACAAGTATTTCACGATGCTGATGAAATCTAAAATATTTTCAAGGCATGAGCACCTCCGGTTTTTCCGGAAATGACGTCAACTTCCGTTTTTCAAATTAGAACACCATTTTTTTTATTGCAGAAATAGATTCCTTAGAAAATTTCAAGTTATTTTGATGTAACATTTTTCAGTTTTGGTTGGAAAATTCTCTCTGAGCGGGAAAATTCGAAAAAATCTAAAGTAGAGCTCCGCTGAAACAAGAATAACTTCGAGGTTTTTGGATGGAAAATTTTCATTTTTGAAATTTTTCAAGATGTAAGATTGATGTATCCACTTTAAAAATCGTAATCGCGATTCATGATACAGGGGGTGAAAAAATCGCTTTCAAAGTTAGGGATGACAAAATCGTGAAAAATCAATTTTTTCAAATTAGAACCTCATTTTTTATGGCAGATATTGAATCTACGTTAAAAATAATATGAGTGTATGAATCACACCCTTGTCCTAAAGTGGATATTTTCTGAGTTATTCATAAAAAACTATTTTTCGTCTTGAATTTTCAGCTATTTCTCTTCTCTTCACGCCAAAAAGATGAAATTTTTAGTTATTCTTGTTTCAGCGGAGCTCTATTTTCGATTTTTTTTTCGAATTTTCCCGCTCAGAGAGAATTTTTCAACCAAAACTGAAAAATGTTACATCAAAATAACTTGAAATTTTCTAAGGAATCTATTTCTGCGATAAAAAAATGGTGTTCTAATTTGAAAAACGGAAGTTGACGTCATTTCCGGAAAAACCGGAGGTGCTCATGCCTTGAAAATATTTTAGATTTCATCAGCATCGTGAAATACTTGTAAGTGCTGAATTTCATGAAAATACGTTCAGTAGTTTCCCGTATAAATATGGGTGAGGTTCCTCGTGAAAGACCCTGTATAGGACTGATCTACATTCAGAATATCTTTCTTCCAGTAAGCTCTTTTCCTTCTAAAAACCTTATAGATTCAAGTGCAAATTACAAATATCTTGAATTGAAAATAACCAAACTAACAGTTTTCCTTCAATAACCTTATATCTTTGCCTACATTATCAAGAGGTTTCCCGTCTCATGGATAGTTAATGGTTTTATGCTGAATATTTTTCTTTTTCTAGGACACGCGAACCCGTCACAATTTCAAAGTACACACATATGGCTCACCAACCTTCTGCGATCATTGCGGATCGTTACTCTACGGGGTGATCCATCAAGGAATGAAGTGTACAGGTGAGTCAATTCAGTTTATTTGATACATATACTGCTCTTACTGTTTGTGTTTACCTGTACCTGACGAATATATTCCCACATGGAATCAGATATGTTGGGTCAATTTTATGGCTCCCTTGTTCCCCAGATCCAAATCCGTTGAATTTTTGGGGACCTTTATTCGTGCCGGAGGAAAACTATTTGACCACCTTCTTTAGTTATTAGGATATTCAAAGTTTAAGGCGGATTTCACCAAGCTTCGATAATTGATCCAGTTTTGCACGAAGTTCCATTGAAAAAAAAATTGAAAATTGCACTTTTCTTGGCAAGAAAAAATACAAGTGTTGCACCATTTCGAAAGCTAGACTAAATGGGCGATCTATTGAAGAAACTTGCCAAGGATTGTGGGGTGGTACATTTTTTTTTCAACATGGAGATTCGACTGATAATAACTTTTACTAGCTTACAATGATATTACTCGGATTTGTGGTTGCGATTGATAGCACTGTTATTGGAGATACCATTATAAAAATGATAATTTTTTTACGATTATTGATGTAACTTGGCTTATCTCTCTGTACCAGGTTATCATTAAGTTTCGCTACAACTTATATACAGGTGTTCCATGGTGACAGAATAGAATCATATCATATGTATCTAAATAATTGAGCAAGGAAAAAGAAATCATCCAATAGCTATTAATTGAAATAGGATTCCTAATTTTTCCCAGGGGTTCTTACTCTTATTTTCATTATGGTGTAAGATGTTTCACTTACGGCCACCATCAAGTTTATATTAATGATATATTTTCAGTCGGTTGTGACATTAGGCGCTTTCTTTTTAGCTGATTTATGTCTTATACTCCGGAGAATCTCGCAGCCACCCACACTCCAAAAGGAAAGCAGCAATAACCAATAATTCATCTCAACCTAAGATAAGTTAAATCTCAGCGTATCGTAAATTTCTCACCATGAGGCCTCACAGGGTCAATATGGCCACATGTCGATATGTTATCATTGGGATTTCGGGAATGCAATTAAATAATATATCAGATTCTTCATTACTTATGGGATCAAATTCTTGTCAGTTGTTTCTTGGCCCACCACATTTTGATTTTCGAAAACATGTTTGTTGTGCTAATTTGTGTTAGCTTCATGTTGTTCGATTTTTTTTCTTTATTCCATGTAATTTTCTAGATTTTTCACAAAATGAGTGAAATTGGTCCGACCAACGCTTTCCGGAAAATTGAGTTTCAATGACTGATATGAATTGTGCTACACGGCTACTGAGTTGTAGTGTTCGAAGTTTGGAGATAATTCTTTCAATATCCCGGAAAATCGAAATTAAAAAAAAGTAAACCCTGAACGTTTGTTTCTTTTAATAGTAAATGAGTGTAAAAATTTGTGCTACAGTTATGATGCGAATATTTTCATGGAAATACCTCACGTTCTCAGGAAAATCCCCAAAATATATGGAAGATTCCAGCTCGCATTGAGGAAACTACGATTGCATCTGTAAATGATATTTTATTTTAAATACATAAACTACATTAATTGATTTATAACAACACATGGAAGACATTAATTAAATTTTAATATATCTTATCTGTAAATGATGAAATCGATAATATGACCCTTACGAACGGGAATTCACAAATGTACATCGTTCTCAGTATTTACCTAGTTTGAGAATCATTCCAGAAGGCACATGAGACTAATTGCGATCAAAGAGCTTCAGTGTAGTCACAGAGTACCCTCTCCCGTGCTACAGTGTCACATTCTACATCCCCACACCTAAAAGCTACCCGGAGTATCATAGAGAACTGGATAATGTTTGGAAATATGAAAAATATTTGATTCTGTTTCATTTATACCCGAATAAATTTTATAAATAGAATTTGAACGGACCAGATCAAATTTCATCTAAATTATTTCTATTCAAACAATTTCCATGTGATACAAAAACCAAGTCACCCACATCAAAAATAGGAGACTAACGATTTTTATCTATCCTCATTTTATTGAAATTATATATATTTTGAGAATGTTCGAATGCTCTTTTTCCATATCTCTCTGAACTTCACAGCAATTTGGTACAACTGTTATATCAACATTATTAAGTAAATAATTAGGGCAGAATTGCATAGAAGTGTGAATGGTTTTTTGGCAAAAACCAAGCTGGTTTCCAATTAAATTGGGAAAATTACAAATTAGTCCAGCACTTTCGTTTTTCTTTTATGACAATTGTTTTATACAATGGTCCTACATTTATGCTGAATTTTCTCGATGATATTTCCACTAAAAACTTCTATTTTCTTTTAAACAAAGAAAAACTGAAGAATCAATAGATTGGTTGATGAATAAATAGTTCTCGGTATTGATATTCCTTTCTGGAAATTGAAAAGTGCTGGGCTAACTTCAACACTGTTGCCATTCAAATTATTCATCAAGCAAACTACCGATTTGTCAGTTTTTCTCAATTTGAAAGAAAAAAAGGATTAACATTATTCAACATTTTCGCAAAAATTGAAAGAATTTTCTCAAAAATTCGAACAGCACAACTGCGTGTACTACAATTCACTTCAATCCTTGAAACTACATTTTTCAAAAAGTACTTAGCTGGTCCAATTAATTCATTAATTAATTTGGTGAAAAATCTAGAAAATTAATGGATTTAATCAGCAAACAAGTTTTTTCGAAAATCGGAAAGTACTGGGCTAACTTCACACAAATAAATTGAATATTACAAGAATAATGAATAGTGAAGGTACCTATGAATGCAAACTAGAAGAATGAGTGGACATATGGTTGTTCATAACCGCGGACACTTGTTTCTGGCTTGAGCCCTTCAACAGTGCGATGCAAAAGTGTAATTTTCAAGAAAACTTGAAGGGAGATAAATAAAAATTCAAAGGATCGGCTTGAAGTCGTTATTCCCAGACTGGATCCTTCATGGCACAGACAAATGGAGGAAAAAGAATCGTACAAAACGGAATGTTGAGGGTTCAATTGACTTTTATCTATAGAATCATCTTCACGAATTCGATTAAATTTGGGTTTCACTAGGAAATTGGATTCATGTCTCGCTGCTCTTTCTCCGGGTCTATTAACCTTGCTATTGATTTTGTTGATGTGAAGTAGGGTCTTTGAAAACAATGATTGTTTTGAGAAAAGCTTATTTCAGATAATGGATGTTTCCGCTCCAATTATAATATTTTCCGATTCGATTTGATGCTCGAAGGCAATGCTTTCTCCTTTATGGTGTTCTCGGCAGTAAAACTTTTCGCCATTCTGTTCTGCCAAATGAATTTAAAAATGTACGCTCCTGGTTAGGAACGATGAATAGCAGGCACTACCTGCTTTCGTCTGATTCTAATGGAAGGATCCTGAAATCTCTTTTAGAGGAAGTAAAAAATTTGTGTGAGCTCAAGCATGATATAAAGCTTGCCACAATAAAAGAACGAACATTTTCTCTCAAATTATAAATAACCACACAGTTTCCCTTCAGTTTTGATGAAGCTCAAATTCCTTCCTTTTAATAATCAATCAAAAGAGGTTGCTATCATCCTAATAGTAAGCTCTTGTTGTTTTTTTAAAATACCTTAATTATTCAAGTCTAAATTACTAAAAATCAGTGATTCTTCGGAATCGAACTTCTGAAGCCTCTACAGGACCCTTGAAAGGGTTGATCATCTGCTATAGACATAGTGGAATATTGAAGTTTCTCAGAGCACGTCTTTTGGTTTGACTTGTCAGATTGATAACTTCAAATAAACTGAACAAGCACGTAAAACTTTCCATCTAATCTTGCAATTACTTGATGCACTTCTTTGACTTCCCAAAGTTAACTCTTTATCTTCATGTGGTAAAACGCTGCCATAATGAGATTCGAGAATATTGAAGATGAATAAATGCACAATAATTTTTAATCCCACGAATATCTTTGAGGTATAGAGTATCAAAAACCATTCTGTTGATATTTTGTGAAAATTTTCTTGCGCGACAATTGCTATGGAATTTTGCACATCGTTGTGTTCCTAACTAGTTCAAACATCTAAGTTACTACTTGATTGGATGGATATTCTAAGAGTTATTGAGGAAAGCATATTTTAGTTATCAGGTCAAATCCGTGTAATGGTTCAGGAGTTATGAGCATATGAAATTTGGCTTCCTCAATCATTCCTATAATACCAATATGATCGAGTTGTAACTTGGAAGCTATTTGAATTATGTAGAATCAAATAGATTTTCAGCATTTCATAAAAATGGACACGCTAGAAATACAATTCACTTCAATCCTTGAAACTACATTTTCAAAAAGTACTTAGCTGGTCCAATTAATTCATTAATTAATTTGGTGAAAAATCTAGAAAATTAATGGATTTAATCAGCAAACAAGTTTTTTCGAAAATAGTAAAGTACTGGGCTAACTTCACACAAATAAATTGAATATTACAAGAATAATGAATAGTGAAGGTACCTATGAATGCAAACTAGAAGAATGAGTGGACATATGGTTGTTCATAACCGCGGACACTTGTTTCTGGCTTGAGCCCTTCAACAGTGCGATGCAAAAGTGTAATTTTCAAGAAAACTTGAAGGGAGATGAATAAAAATTCAAAGGATCGGCTTGAAGTCGTTATTCCCAGACTGGATCCTTCATGGCACAGACAAATGGAGGAAAAAGAATCGTACAAAACGGAATGTTGAGGGTTCAATTGACTTTTATCTATAGAATCATCTTCACGAATTCGATTAAATTTGGGTTTCACTAGGAAATTGGATTCATGTCTCGCTGCTCTTTCTCCGGGTCTATTAACCTTGCTATTGATTTTGTTGATGTGAAGTAGGGTCTTTGAAAACAATGATTGTTTTGAGAAAAGCTTATTTCAGATAATGGATGTTTCCGCTCCAATTATAATATTTTCCGATTCGATTTGATGCTCGAAGGCAATGCTTTCTCCTTTATGGTGTTCTCGGCGGTAAAACTTTTCGCCATTCTGTTCTGCCAAATGAATTTAAAAATGTACGCTCCTGGTTAGGAACGATGAATAGCAGGCACTACCTGCTTTCGTCTGATTCTAATGGAAGGATCCTGAAATCTCTTTTAGAGGAAGTAAAAAATTTGTGTGAGCTCAAGCATGATATAAAGCTTGCCACAATAAAAGAACAAACATTTTCTCTCAAATTATAAATAACCACACAGTTTCCCTTCAGTTTTGATGAAGCTCAAATTCCTTCCTTTTAATAATCAATCAAAAGAGGTTATATCTTTTCCATCGAGAATCATATTGAAGAAATTGCTATCATCCTAATAGTAAGCTCTTGTTGTTTTTTTGAAATACCTTAATTATTCAAGTCTAAATTACTAAAAATCAGTGATTCTTCGGAATCGAACTTCTGAAGCCTCTACAGGACCCTTGAAAGGGTTGATTATCTGCTATAGACATAGTGGAATATTGAAGTTTCTCAGAGCACGTCTTTTGGTTTGACTTGTCAGATTGATAACTTCAAATAAACTGAACAAGCACGTAAAACTTTTCATCTAATCTTGCAATTACTTGATGCACTTCTTTGACTTCCCAAAGTTAACTCTTTATCTTCATGTGGTAAAACACTGCGATAATGAGATTCGAGAATATTGAAGATGAATAAATGCACAATTTTTTTATGAGGTATAGAGTATCAAAAACCATTCTGTTGATATTTTATGAAAATTTTCTTGCGCGACAATTGCTATGGAATTTTGCACGTCGTTGTGTTCCTAACTCGTTCAAACATCTAAGTTACTACTTGATTGGATGGATATTCTAAGAGTTATTGAGGAAAGCATATTTTAGTTATCGGGTCAAATCCGTGTAATGGTTCAGGAGTTATGAGCATATGCAATTTGGTTTCCTCAATCATTCCTATAATACCAATATGATCGAGTTGTAACTTGGAAGCTATTTGAATTATGTAGAATCAAATAGATTTGCAGCATTTCGCAAAAATGGACAAGCTAGATAATTTTTGAATTCCATTTCCTGTGGGTTTCCCACTACTACTGTACAGATTGGTTTAATTGCATGAAAAACAAATACCATTTGAACTAAAGGTCCGTATCTTGTACTTCCTAGAATCATTTGCAGATAAAATCATTCATCACATCTTTTCCTAAATTGCACAATTTTTGGGACATTTGAAGTTGAAAGGAATTAAATCGATGAATCATCTAATGAAACATGAGTGAGTGAATCATTTCTTAGAGGGAAAATAATATTTTTAAACAATTCAGATTCAATAGTGGATGCTGTGGAAGGTAATTTTCATTCAAACTAAACTGAACTACGAAGGGTATTTACCCAATGTGGAATCTTAAAATGCTTATAACTTTTTTAATATGGAAAAACGGTATGGCAAAAAGTGTTTCTTTTGATCTCAAAAACGTATGGTTAAAATTAACGCAGTGGTCAAAGATTCACCCTGTATTGGATTTCGTGAATCTTTCTTTCAATTCCAGAAACCTCCTTTTAAGTTTTTTATTTTCCCGCGTCTATTTTCTGATAAATTTTTTGCTAATAAAAAATCAACATTTTTTGTGACTAGTATTTTTTTGCGTGCTGGAATTATGTGATTTAAGATTTTCTAAAGCATTCTATTCGGCCTGGTTTATTATGGAAATAGGTTTGTTGTTATTTATTTCTAATAAGGTTCTGATTTTCCACCTATATTCTCCAGGTTTTGAAGTATCTGAATTTTTATTAAGACTGTGGGGAATCTGAGACCTTTGTTGAGATTTTTGGTCTTCGCTCGGGTTTTTACTTGATGAATGTTTCTGACTGATCCTTCATATACTTTTTATGTTGTTTATGTGTCTCTTTCGAGACGGAGCAGTGATTTTCTCGATAAAGATTCATAAAAACAATCCAGCTGAAATATCAGTTATCCCATCTTTCCAATTCAATTTTCAGGAAACCTTCTCATGAGAATGCTCACGCCAAAGGATATCCTCCAAACAAAATTATTTTTGGAATCACCATGGAATCCCAGCTCGTCAGTTCTTATTAAGCAGCCGATCTAATTTTCAGCTCGATAATTGAAAATAATAGACATTTGTGCAAACCGATAGCTCGTTCTTCCGCTAGAAGCAAGCACACAAAGATTGGATACAGTTCATAAAATTTGGAATTCAGTTTCATTTCTCAATCAGGCCACGGAAGTGTTCTAATTGGAAAATATTACTGTGTATTCCAATGAAACATATTGAGCCCGGAAAATGGCATCATGTTCGGAAATGGTGAAATCTCTGTTCGATCACGCTCTTCGTTTCACGGATTATGCTGCAAATCGTATCGGAAATAGATTGCTTTTCGGGAATTGAAGCCTGCATCATTAGTGAAGATGCGGGCGCTTCCAATGGAATGGACAGAAAGAACTATTTTGAACAAAGGATTTCAAAAAGCACATTCGGTATTTACGAACCTGATTGTTTCGTTCTTCCAATATTTTCCGGATTTCCTCTGAGAGATTCATCATAATTGTGAACTAGGGCAATAGCTGTTGTGAAATTTATATTTGGCTTGTTCACATTTCCGTCTCTATAAATCTAAAAGGCCCCTTTGATATTTGGTTTCACTTTCACTTTCCGTCAAAAGAGTTCAGGAAATAGATGAGAAAAAATCTGCCTGAAGAAATGTTTCAATTACATCTTGTTGTTATATTGGTACACTTATCCTTCAGTAAGAATGTTATTTGGGCAATAACGATCATCCCTTAATTGTTCTTTTCCCAACGTTTCAATAGACTTCTTCTGAAACTTTGCAAGATTCAAAATAAGTTCCATAAAGTTTTCAATTTCATCTTAGTTTATGTTCATCTTAATTATGTCTCGTGATTTTGCCAACGGTCATCCAAAAATATGTAGAAATGCTCTGACGTGAGGTCATCAATAGCTGGTTTACCTCATTTATTCAAGTTCAAATATGAAAAAAGAAGAGATATTTTCTTAAGGGAAATTTTAGCAGCACATATAAAACACCGAAAACATGTTTCATGAACATTGATCTCTTGATCAACTCTTTGATGGAGTAATTACATGCCCAAAATAAGTTTAATTTGAAATTCTATTTGACGAATTCGACAAAAGATTCTTTGAATGATTCATGCCGAAACTCATGTATATCCTGATGATTCGATTCGATGTTTTTTCTGAATTTTGTGGAGATTTGATAAATACCTCACGAGATATCGAGTACTTGAAGAATTAAGGTTTTTTCCAAAAATTTCTTGCTTGATGATTTGCACGAAATTTCAGAAACTTAGGTATTCGTTTCAAACTCATTCAAATATTTGCAAGTTATAAATTTCTAGGATGAATATTCTAGGATTTATTGAGGAAACCAAATTTCATCTCTTCATAACTCCTGAACCATTCGATGGATTTGACCCCATGATTTGACCAAGATATTTGAACAACTAACCTATTCAGAAAATAGGAGAACTCTACCTTATCTTCTCCGGAGAGTACACGAACGGCTGGACAGACTCAAGTTTGACCGTGGAGTTTTCATCAGGAAGTCAAACTTAATCGATTAAGACCATTTGCGGCTCAATATTCGAAAATTATAGACGTTTGGTCAAAAGATTTTTCTACTAGAATTCAAATTAGAACTAACGCTCAAAAATAGTGAATCAAATTTTACTTTTTGAGTAGAATTACTTTTGCAAATGTTGAAAAAGGCCCTCGATGAATAATCTCTACCAAAACCACAGTCATGTGATTGGTACAGTTCTTTCAAAAGCGGTCGAGATATGTGAAAAAATTTGCCTCGTTTTGGTTTATTATCAACGTTTTCTAGTGAAGTAAACATCGCCATAGGAAACTAAATTATGAGCTCAAATTCTAATTCAAGATTGGGATGAAAATGATCTGAATTTTAGGGACCCATAAATCCATTCGGACCATTTTTTTCATAGTCTTCGGGAATGAAATATGTTACAACTCGACTAGTTCTATAAGATTTGAAGACATCGTAGACATTTTGACTCCACTTTCTTAGAACTCATTGTAACATTGATTGTCTCGACTAAGAAGTTGTTCGAAGAAAAACGTTTTCAATCCATAGAAGACATTGAAGGTAGTTATTCCATCGGTGTAATTCAAAGCTTTCATTACCTTGCTAATTGTTCGTTAGCACCTGGCGCATTCGCCATATTATACGATAGTTTTCAATTCTGTCAGCTATACATGTATGTTGATTTTCATTAATTTCAGTATTTCAACAATATGATAGTTTTATTTTTTTTCAGCATGTGATATGAATGTACATAAACGATGTGAAGAAAGTGTGCCAAATTTATGTGGTTGTGACCACACTGAACGACGTGGTCGCATTCAGTTGAAAATCACCTGTACAGGAAACAAACTTGTTATCGAAGGTAAGTCCAAACTTTATTTGTACTGATACTTCTAATTTCCACAAAAATTACAATCGAAGTGATATTGAATTGCCAATGTGGCACTACATCTCGGTAAAGTCGTCCAATTGAAACCTGTACTATATTTGATATGTGGAAACTTGGTATGAAATTCGTCGAAGTCGAAGTCGAAGAACATTTTTTTGGAATGCATATCTTAGAAGCAGTTCTCTCAAATTTGTAGTTGAAAGACAATTCAAAGACCATAATATTAGTGAACATTGCTTTGTTATGTTTGTCGATAAATTACTGATGATGTTCTGGGCACAAAAAAATCTATCGAACGACTATACGAATTTTTGAGCATGATTTAATTTCTGGAATTATATTTATGCGCAATTTCGCGGATAATGTTTTTCATGTATTTGAAGGTTTTTCATTTTTATCTATTGGAAAACGACTCCTTCTGTGCGTAACGGTTTTTTTCGTGCCAGCCTCTGCTAGTTTGCGTGAGTTCTAAACTGAAACTTTTATCAGAGGCTTTCATGATAAGAGCAGATCTAGCAATCGTGTTTTCACGGAATAGAAAATTCCTTAGGGGTTAATTCGGGAACCACTCCGTATATAAAAATTGTTAATGATGAATTGACGGTGCTTTTCGAACTGTGCCTGTCAACAATGTTCTTTATAATGAATCAGGGTAAGTTCAGATAGGAAACTAATAACGATGCGATATTCAACGGTTCTTTTTAGGTTTAAAACAGTTTTGAGATCAATGACCAAAACAGTTTACAAAATGGTGGAGGCGTCGGTTGTATCGAGATTTCTAATCCTAGTTCTGTCTGCTTGTGTAGGAAATATACAATGTCGAAACTAACTATTGACATATTCTAGGAGGCGCTTCCTTGGCCAAGAATAAGTCACTATATTAACATAATCCGCCTTTTCGAAAAGTATTCGCATCTCTTCAGAAATTCTGTGTAATATTTACCATAAATGCCTCATTGAATTCTATAACTTATAAATATTCTCAATTTCTGAATGATCGAAATTGCGGAAAATTGAGAACATATAACAGTAATTGTTATTTTTGCACAATTTACGTTTATGATAATAAGTATGCAAACAGTTGTGAAATAGTGGCGGAAAGTTTTTACTCGAAATCCATTATGGTGAATAGATCATTTTGAATGTACTCAATTCTATCTTTTCTTCATTCAAAAACTGGTTTGTATGCATACAAGTATCAACGTATAAAATATCCTTGCTTCCTAAGAGAAGGGCTATCCGAAAAATGTAGTAATAATATCGGAAATTCTCCTATATGTCCTTAGACAAGTAACTCTTGAATGTTTTGATGTTATACACTATGTATGAGTTATTCAATATCTTTCCAATCTAATTATTCTAATTTAACTATTCTAAAAACTTCAACATTTCTATTCGTGTTATTTCTGAAGTATGTTTAATTATTCTGAATTATAGACATGAGTTCCGACAGAATATTCCAGCGCAGTACGTGTTAAACCACAGAACATGAGTTGAGTGTATTGGATAGTCAAGTTTCATCGACAAATTTCATATTGGATATGCATCACTCCAAATTCAATAGAAAGCTTTTCAAACAAAATTTATTCGCAGAGATTAAATTACTTCGTTGATTATATGTTAACGTATCCTGTTGTTAACAATCAAAATTATTAGTTACGTAGTTCGCGATTGTATGATTATAATTATTTGCATATTAAACTACTTGAAAATGTTTGTTAGAAATTTTATGAGAAATATAACAATTTTCCCTTTGAAAACGGCAAACAGTGATTGTTGCATCTTTGAAAATCTGTCTGGAAAACGCCCTGCATCTGTGAAACGATGATTTAATCCTAAAACTTATGAAACATACTGTGCAAATAAAAACGCAGCTTAATAAGAACTTCAAAATTAATTATATGCAATAATTATCGAGTTGCTTATAGCGGTTGAAACTGTCGACAAATCTGAAGAATATACAAAGCAACGAATTAATTTTTCTGTGCATGCTAAAATAATCATTTCAATCTTGTTTTTAGATTTGAAATCGTCGGAAGGTGGAGCTGTTTTGTGTGAAAGTAAAACAATAATTATTTATGGGAGGGGAGAACTTTTCACCCAAAGTATTGGCCATTGTTTTATGATAATAATAATATATAAATTGTTATTTTTTCTTCATTAAGCTCTTCTCCATTGAAAAACCTTATTTATTCAAGTTATTGACCGCGATATCTGGATTGTAACTTATTCTTAAAATATGAAAACTGTAGATCGTCTCGTCATCATCCTTCATCAGCAAGTCAAACTTATTCGATAGAGTCTATTTTCGGCTCGATTCCACAAAATAGAAAACCCAAATTGAAGTCGCGTGAACCCTTATTGTATAATTCTTTCTTCAATTATGAACACAAGCGATAAAGAATTATGGCATATTGAATGAAATCTTCATAAAATATTCAATGAAGATTTTTGCTGATGCTTCCACGCTTCGCATTATTTTAAATGCATTTTTGAATATCTGAGAATAATTACTGATATACTTGTACGTTGTGGAAGCTTAATAATAAAAAATCAAATATCATTCTTTTCCCAATACACAAATAGTACATTTGAAGTATGCAGACTACATAATATTCCTTCCATTAAGAACACAAGCGATAATATATATATATAAAATATAATATTAATAGACCAACTTTTAATTACAATTATTTTAAATGTGAAGATATACTTGAGACAGTTTTATAATAGGGATTAAATGAACCCAAACGGCAAAGCTGTGAAAGTTCGTAACCTATACTGCCCAATAAACTAATCTGACACGCTCGAGTCAATCCCTCTGAAACTAAGAGATATCCCACTAATTTCTCAAAACTTTCGGGAGCGAACAATCAAATCATACGTGCCTGGGGTTAGATTCAGCCCATCCTCTAAAAAATTTGCAGTCCATATCTGGAGAATCCATAATGAGTTGGATCAACATACATTGACATATATTCGTGTTTTCTGAATAAATAAAAACGTATAAATTGAAACGAAACAGGTCAACCCACCGATCTATACGTAGTCAACATGACATTTGAGTTTATTCGCAACCTACCAATTATACAGAGCTCTCATATCAACCGATTTTTTCATGAGCTTGTTAAAATGTCAAACCTTTCGCCGGGATTGAAATATTCTTTCTCTCCCGATGAAAACATTTTTATAAATTGCCCGATACTTCGATTTGATTGAGTACATTCACCACTGAAAATTTGGTACGAGATTGGAGTAGAGATTGCCTAATGATTTTTTTGTGATTTGACAATATTCCTGCCCATATTATCGGTGTAGTAATTTATTTTACCAATTAATCATAGCACTCTGAACATCTGAAATCTGATTACCTTTATAACCCCTAGAATATCCATCGGATCATTATTAGCTCTCAAGCTATTTCTTTCCTACAATTATTACTTTACACTCTTGCTTTATGCTTTTATGTGGGGGCCTCCTTATTCTCAATATCAGATAGCAGTAGTTTTGTGATCCTCAACAATATTTATCGAGTTCACTTCATCCATATGATACTCGTATTTTCAAATGCTATGAATTTTTCTTTTGAACCTAAGATGTCGATATGAACTAATCATTTTAACTGTAATCTCGACGTAGATAGCCTTATGTCTTCCCGAAGTTTAATTTTCATTCCATAGGGATATATGAACTCACGATTATCGATATTTTTGATGAAATATTCAAAATTCAACAGATTGACCAGTATTAGTTCTTCAACTTCTATATAATTTGAATGCCTTATTTGTTACTTTCATGTTCCAAAACATCAACCGCTACTTCTTTCAGTAACTAGAATCTCTCGAAGTGGGTTATAATTTTGGTTAGCCTCGGTCCTCGAAGGACTAATTCATGACTTTACTGATTATCATATATCTAAAGCCTATTGAATACAATTGCTAGTCACCAATAATTTCGCTTGGAAATGATTTAGTCGTAGAATGCATGGCAAATAATTCGCTTAAATTCCCCATTCAATTTTAAGATTCGTCCTTCAGAATATAAAAGCAACAAAGCCTTCGAATTACACGACAAAAACAAGAATGGAGAATTCGTTCATCGAAATTCAATTCCGTCGTATCCCCCAAAAATACAGAATAAACACGGCTCGAGTAAAAACCTACCACTCTCGAAATAGACCCGGGATATATTCTCCACAGCGCAGTTCATTTTGCCCCATTTTTCCATCTCAATGGCGTACCCGAGCGGCGCGTTTGCCCCATTTTGGTGGATGAACTCATTTCATCATTCGATCTTTTCTGTCGATATTTCCATTCTGACGCGATAAAATCCTTGTTTATGTGCGCTATTGTTGAGTTTTACGAATTTTACAATTTATACGAATGTCTCATGTGATCGAGATGTCTGCTGAAACGAACCGCTACTGACCTTTCGTATATGTAATGCGTATTCGCGAGTGATGTATTGAATTCGAATCTTTATGACTGGAAGAGATCACAGCTTCTTCCGATTTGTATTCATGACATTGGATCCATCCAATCATTCGCTGGATCTGAATGGCTATTTTTTTCGTTCACACACTATACTCTCGTATACAGTGATGGGCAAGTGTGTGGAACCAAGTATATATCTCTGGGATTATTATAGATATATCAAAATGAAAGTTGGAAGATATGGATACAGCAGTAGATTGCTTATTCGCTTCCATATTCTTTAACAATTTTGAACTTCCGGTTTTACCGGAAGTAATGTCAATTTTAAATTTTTCAAGGCAACATCCTGTATAATATTTTGGATTCTGATGAAACATTTTATGACCAGCATAAAAATATGGGTTCGATATTTTTTATTTCAATACCCACCGAGATATAAATAGAAAACTAACTAAAGAAAGGAAAATTTTAATGGTATCTAGTAGTCCATGAAATTAAGATCATTGTTTTACCTCTCCATCATTTTATGTACGTTAATATATACGTTTAAAAATATTCCATAAATTTTATATTATGTTAATTATAAATTTTGCTTCAATATCATATGTATAAGTTAATGATTTTACATAGATGAAGACGTTATATTTTATATTTGTGATGTAAAGTTTTATTAAGTTTATTAAAAAGGGACCAGTGAAATCATAATTAATCACCGCTTTGCTTGGCTTCTGGGAGGCACGTGCTCCCCCTCTGGATCCTCTACTGTCATAAAGTAAATCTGCACATGTTATACTAGTTCAAAATAACAAATAAAAAGAAACTCATATATCTTTTAGTAAATTCACTCTACGCTCATGAAATTTTAGAATGTGCAATATGTCAATAACACACATAACCCCCAGTTTTTGTCGAGTTCGTCGAATTTCTCATGAGTAATCCAGTATTTCCAAATTTCGGAACTTTTTAAAAATTATTTAGCCAGTAGATTTCCACGGAATATAGCGACTCCCTTCTCCCAAAAATATTTAGCTTATGTTCAAGTTTCAAAGCGATCTAATAGATGTTGTTGGAGTTATTGAGAAACAAATTTAAATGTTTATAACTGCTGAACCGCTCGACGGATTTGACCCAATAACGAACTTGGGCGAGATATTTGGACATCTGGAATATTCTAAAAATATGACTACTTTAGCTAATCTCCTTTCGGATGATAGAGAGTGTGCGGCAGGCAATCCGGGCATACTCAAGTTAAACCCCATTTTTGTCCCGATTTTCGAGAATCACAGATATTTGGCCGAAATGATAGCCCGCTGTTTTACTAGTTTTATAAGCTAGAACAAGCGCGAAAAAATAAAGTTTTTGCGCGCCTGAGTTTATTGAAGGTATGAACACCACTTAACTATATATTATCTCTTATTTTCTTTGTTTTTTCTTTGAAAGTTTCTACATATCATGTCTGTAGTAAATTTACTCAAAATCGTCGAATTCGAGAGTCAGATTATCTAGAAAAAAGATTCTCTAAATAACCTAAATCGAATAATCTCGTCTTTAAAGATATCTTTTTTTCCATACTAGTTATAAAGTTTATATTCAATTGTGTTTACTTGATGGAAATTCATTTTAAATGAATAATAAGATTCAATTTCCACAAATTTTTATTGTTTTTTACCACAATTGTTTCGCCACCACTGTTCAAAATGTAAAACCTTTGAAGCCACAGTATTGGCGAAACAATTGTTGTAAATAAACAATAAAATTTGTGGAAATCTGAATCTTATTATTTATTTATAAAGTTTATCTACAACTAAATTTTTCAAAAAGTTCGGGTATTCACGTCACTTTATATTATGTCATAACTATAGTACTCGAAGGTCTGTTATTCTTATCATATTATCTTTCAATTTTTTCCCAATTTGTGAACTTGACGATGAGAGGATTTCCATCAAAAGAATTTCGAGGCCCAACTTGTTTCTTCACAGTTTCAATTAAAAAGCTAATTTCTTTCAAAGTATCTCAGCTCTCGCCCGAAGCCGATTCAGGCTCGTTTATTACCTCGATAAAATAAACTCCCTGCTTATAACTCATTCCCCTGTTTATGATTCTACCTTGCATAAATATTCCTTATTTTTTGAAACCTTCCGTTCCTATTAATTATTCTACCTAACCTAGAATCTTTCCGCTGAATCTGGCAAATTTCTTTTTGAGTATCCTTTTTCCATCGATGAATAAGGGATGATTTACTCCTCGCAGTGTCTTTTATTTACCACAGACAACAGTTGATAAGCATATTCCTCAATATCAACTCATGATTGTTGTGTGAAACAATTTGAAAAAATGTAGACTCACTGACATTATGTCAGGAATATCTACGAACCTTCAAAAAGTATAAGATTTCATCGCTGACACATATGCATATAAATATGATGAATTTAAATATCAATAGGATAACCTAATGGATCATTGATACACAAATCCGAATTAAGTGCCGGTGTGGGCCTGTCCAATGAATTCTATTGTATCGTCGATTTTAAAAAGCGGAAATACCCCTTTGAAATATTATACCAGTTCATTTTTTCGTCATCGCGAAGTCAATTCAATAAGGTTGTTTTGTGTGACAGTTTCGGTAATTCGTAGGTTGACTTGATGGGAACATTCAGAGGTTCTATACTTCTAATAAGACATTTATGTGAATATTTCTAGAGTTTTCATATTTTCCGAATAGGTTAATTGTCCAAATATCTCGGTCAAGTTCGTTTAATTGTCCAAAATCCGTCAAGATGGTTCAGTAGTTATGAGCATCTGAAATTTTGTTTCCTCAATAACTACTAGAATATTCATCCGATCGAGTTGATACTTGGAATGTTATTGAGGGAGGCTGAAACGAAACGGCTTGCAAAATTTCGCAGAAATCGTCAGGCTAGAAAATTTTTAAAAATTCCCAAAAAAATTTTCAATACTCAATATCTCCTAAGACTTCATTTAGATTTAAATAAAAATCCGTATATATATTGAGGTTACCGATATCTTACTCATCCTCAAATTTCATTGTCGTAGCTTTCCCCCTTCTGAAGATATGATCATTTTTTTCATTTACTCAAGAGAAAAATGTCATTAAGTCCGAGCTTTGTCATTGAAAGATTTGCCATCACAGATCGATATTCGTTTGACAACTTGCGGACCTAGATATCAGTGTCAGTTGGCGTAATATCAATCAAAATTTTCATAGAATTCATAGAGGTAGAATTCGATGTCGATGACGTTGTCAAAATTCAGAAAAGCACAGACGTAATATTAATCAAAAAATTTTTTATCATAGAGAAAGAATTTGATGACTTTGTCAAAACTCAGAAAAGCAATGATGTAAGTTTTTAGGAGAAGCATAGAACTAAATTTGGTGAAAATTATGAGTAGTTATTTTCAAATTGAGATAAAGGTTTGTTTATTCATTAGGCTTTCATATTTGCATCACATTGTCCCATAGTACGGAAAAAAACTATTGTTCACCCGATCAGAGAGCTTATAGATTTGTTAAGGTTTGAATATTTACTCGCAAGTAGCTCAACAAGAACGCCAAAGCAATTTGACCTCACGTCAGTGCTTTCTAAATTTTTCATCATCATCTGGGAACCTTAATTCAAGAAAACCTCATTTTATCTTATAATAATCTCAATGAAAACTTCCCTATTAAAACTATCTACGCTACTGAACATGTAAATAACTGAATACTTCGGTTCTAACAATACACTTACATATGGACCGTTAAATTCGCATTAAAATTCCTGTCTTTACTACAACTTTCACACTTACGAACCATTTTTAGTGCGATGAAAAGTAATAAACAATAAAAAATATAAAAACCTAATACTGACTCTCAAATTTTCTTCAATTTGCGAATTTATTTTCGATACAGAGGTGGAAACGTGTGTCTTCTAGAACATGTGACATTGAAATTGTCAAGCAGAGAATGGAGCAGCGTTGTCTTGACATAAAGAAGCAGAATCAACTAAAGTTTTTCTTTTACTTCTTGCTAATATATCCGATCAGACAGTTTCAATTCAAAATATAAAATTTTATACAATGTCTTGAATGCAAATTGGATAAAAAGTTTTTATTCTTAATTATAGGGGAATAGAGAAACCTACTATTTGCTCAGTTTGGCATCATGAAAATTTTTTATGACCTGAGTGGACCAGCTCAATACGTTACAATCGACCAGCTCTAAGTTTCTTTCACTTTTCAATTTAAATAAAGGAGTCCATTCTTATATAGTCTAAGATTTTATGTCTTTATTCTTAGATAACACAGAGATTACTTTATGGAGTTTCCACTACCATTATAAGTCATGTTATTCGAAGCAAAACTATATTTTCGTATTCTTTTCCCAGCTCTAAGCAAATGCGAAAGGATCCCGTAACTCCTTATTCAAGTAAGATGAATCATCTTCACTGCGTAGATCTATGATAAATCAACATTTTTATTGCAGATTTCAGTGTTGTTTTCCTCGTGGCTTTCATGTTTACCATTAACAGTTCAGAACTTCTTCTTTAAGATGTTTTCAAGCCTGGATTACGAATAATGCGTTCAAGTTTTTGGACAAGTTCCCAGAACGGCAGATCATATATCAAAACTGAGATATTCAACCCGAGGATATCAATCTCGTTCTCAATGTTTACAACATGAAATTCCCGAAGTAAACGATCTTTTATGAATTATTGATCGTTATAATGAATAATGGAAATTCCAATTATCACCTCGCGATAGATTTCAGTCATTGGTTGTAGGCGATCAATGATAGATTATTTCCTGCCATTCGACGACTTGCATATCTTACGTGCAGAATATTTCAAAATCAAAATACTTTGAATGAAACCATACCATTAATCTATTTTTTAGCCGAAAATGATTTCAATCGATTCAGTTCGGCTTCCTGTTGAAGAATCTGTGGTCAAACTTGAGTATGTCCAATCGTATACTCTCCTTCATCCCAAGATTTTTATATTTTCAGAATAAGTTAATTGTCCAAATACGTCGGTCAATTGTGTTATAGTGCCGAACCCATGTTAATTATGAGCATCTTAAAATTGATTTGTTGAATAACTCCTGGCATATCCCTACGGCCGATTTGAAACTAGGTGAATCGTTAAAATAACGCTTAGCAAAAGAACTCGACCAAACTATTTAGAAATCGTGGGGTTGGAAAGTTTTCAAAATATTTCCTCATTTATTTTCAATCACTCTTTTGATTACTCAAAAGATATTCTTCGGATCTCAGAAAAAAGTGCATGTATGGAGTATATTGATATATTGCATATTGTAACGATACCGTATACTGCTTCCTCAACGAATTAAAGCAGCAAAAAATCAAATCACGAATTATGTCACCAGCCGCATCAGGAAAATCACGACGTAATAAAAACCATTACTGTCACATGGAAAGATAAGATAAAAAATGCCGCTTTCTGGGATCTCTCTCGAACACTATATAAGGTGAAGAAAAGCGCTAAGAAAAATGACATCAGGATATAAAAGTAGCTGTCTGGGTAGACGAGGCATAGTTGTTGGAGAAACGTAGCAGACACGTATTCAGTGACAACTTGTGAATATATACAGGGTGTCTCAAGTTCGAGTGCCTATTAGACGTTACTGGAGAACTAGACATATTTGAAATCTGAAAATGGGGATTATGATATTGTTCGAAGTTCTCTACAGAGCTAAAATATTTTCGAAGCCCAGAAACGTCCGGTTATACAGGGAGTGAAAATAAATTCGACGAAAAAATTTTTTCTCAAGTTTTCCATTCCTAGTATGATCGAGTTCTCAATAGTGAATATATTTATGTTAAAATCATTGTATTAAATCGAATAGTTTCTAAAATATCCAAAAAACACTGGAAAAAAAGTCAAATATGTTCAGTCAGTAATATGTTCATTATTGTTATTTTAAATATCCTGAGCGTAAACCGTTTTCACAACATCGAAGAGGAAGAATGTGAAAAGGTCATGCATCTTTTGGATTTCAAAAATATCATCACAGGGTGGTTCAAATTTTGTGTTGAAAATTGTGATCTTAAATTGGCTATAACTGATGTTTTTCAAATTAGAACCCTATATTTTTATAATTGTGTTGGATTCTGCGATCAAAAATAATGATAGTTTTCTAAATAATGCTCCTAAATTCAATAATTTCTGAGTTATTTGAGATTTTCTGGATTTATGGTGTATTTTTGGAAATCCTGAGAAATTGGATGGGGCTCCAGCACATAGTTCGCACGAGGTGTCTGAATAACTGAATGCATTGTTTGGTAATCGGTGGATCGGACGCCGTTCTACACTGTTTTGGCCCCCACGATCTCCCGATCTTACTCGCTTAGATTTTTATTTATGGGGTAGAATAAAAAACATAGTCTATGAATTCAAAGAGAAGATAATGCGGTGAAATTAGATATTGAAAAAGGATAATAATAATAATAATGCGGTTTAACCCATTATCCTTTTTCAATAGTCTATGAATCTCCTATTGAAAGCAAAGAAGATTTGAAACGGTGTGTGGAGAATACTTTCCACTCACTAAAGGGGGAGGAAATTGAGCGAGCGACTAACCGAGGTGTTTCAAGACGTATTCGAAAGTGTGTGGAACAAAATGGGTACCATATTGAAACTCTTGCCTGATCATTTATTTTGTTAATTTGAGTTTTGAATTGTATTTCTATTTTTATTATCATAATTTATTTATAATCATAATTCGGTGTACTGAAGTAGCGAATCTATTTAATGTGTTTCCTATTGAAGAGATGAATTCTCATTCGCTTCGAAATAAGTCGAAATACTAATTTCATCAACTGCCCTTTTTTGTATTCTTTAGAGGCACTTACATTCCAAAATTTGGAAAGTTTGAAATATCTTTTCAGAAATTGTAAAAAAGGGGTTACTTCTCATTGGATACTCAACATTTTGTGTCATCCACCATGAATTTGAAATAAACAATATCATTAAGTGCATTTGAATGTGTACTGCGTATACAATTGAAAAAATACAATAATAAGAAATAAATCCAAAATCTCATTATTAGAATAGCAACCATTCATTTTGTGAGATCAAAATAATTCATAACGACCAACAATAAGACCTGTCTGACACTTGGGAATTATAAATGGGATGATTTATCTTCTAAGCTCACAGAATATCCTTATGAATCAGATTCGAAGAATTTGACTCTACGTACTACATAAATCCAGAAGGTCTCAAATAACTCTCTCTCTCAAATAACCGCAGATTCCAACACAATTATAAAAAAAATAGGGTTCTAATTTGAAAAACCAAAGTTATGGCCAATTTAACATCACAATTTTCAACATAAAATTTGAAACACCCTGTGATGATATTTTTGAAATCCAAAAGAAGATGACCTTTTCACATCCTTCCTCTTCGATGTTGTAAAAACGATTTAAGCTCAGGATATTTAAAATAAGAATAATGAACATATTACTGACTGAACATATTTGACGTTTTTTTCAGTTTTTTTTGGATATTTTGAAAACTATTCGATTTAATACAATGGTTTTAACAGAAATGTATTCACTATTGAAAACTCGATCATACCAGGACTGGAAAACTTGAAAAAAAAATTTTTGGTCGAATTTATTTTCACTCCCTGTATGACCGGAAGTTTTTGGGATTCGAAAATATTTTAGCTCTGTAGAGAACTTCGAACAATATCATTATCCCCATTTTCAGATTTCAAATATGTCTAGTTCTCCAGAAACGCCTAATAGGCACTTGAACTTGAGACACCCTGTATTATATGTGCATATAAATTATTATTCTAAGTGTTGTAGATAAATTAGTTATCACGATAGAACTCGTTATTTTATATTTGTCTCATTGACTCAAAAAAACACAATATTCTTGAATTTCATCTTCGTAGAGTAAGTTCATAAAATTATATAGGAATATCTTCATGTGATGAAGTCACAGAAGTCCATATACTTATATAAAAGTTAGGAAAAAATTTGATCAATTAGATTCTTTGCGCCTTGTGATTGTCTAAACTATTTCCATTTTCATCTTTTTTCTTTTGGAAAGGATAATAATAATTGCCTAGACGACATTTTAGTTGTCAGAACTTCAAGTTGAAGATAATATAATAATCTCCTTTTTTCGTTGAAATTTGGACACGTACAAAACTGATGAAAAATTGCGAATAGGTTTTTTTAACTCAATATGTTTGAGAACGGAAACATATTTCAGTCTGTATCTAGCATCTGACGATGGTTTGATTACCTAAACCGGTCGTGTCGTAAGATCAATAAAGTCAAAATTAGACAAAATACTTGTTTCTTTCAATATTTATGATGGATTTTCACAAAATACATGAGTCATCAATACAATCTATTTGACCAAATTATTCTACTGAAACTAGATTTTTTTTCGGAAAGTAGGAATGGAGAATGTTAAGATGTCAGTAAGAAATTTCCATTTCACAATGCTTTCGCTGATACGTATTCAATTGGCATCAGTCAGTCTTAATTCAGTTTTTAATTAAAGATATTTGTAATTTGGACTTGAGGTATTTCAAAGGACAACAGTGGAAGAAATTTAGATGGTTTTCGATTAAATGGATATGCCTACCTTTAATTGGTTTTTACGATAGAAAATTTGAGCTTCCAATGGAACTGTGAGAAGATATTTTCAGTTTGAGATATTAATATTACATTTTGGCGGTTGTCACCAAACCCACTCGGCTCCAGAGAGTGCACAAAGTACCTCCTCGGCTAGCTCTAGAGCTGAGACTACTTATAAAGGGGCGCCACTCTCTTTTATGATAATACAAAGAAAAAAAAGAGAAAAGTACACTAAAGATCTCAGGGTCGCAAAAAGAGAAAAATAACGAAGCACTCTCAGGATGCCAAACGAGCCCGATCACACAAGCGGGAGGTAGTGGCTGGTAGAAAGAACATAGAGCAATTATTCAATAATATAATGAGCCCAAAGGAAATACACAAGGTCCTTCAAACGAGGATATATCTTACAGAAGGTAGATCACTAACTAGTTCTTAATTCACGACCCGAATATTCGATATAAGGCTTTATCTCTTACTAAACAAACAGTAATATTCCACAAGGTATATACTTAGAGCCTCGATGGTAATCGTTACAAATAGCTCTTTACTTATAACTAATCGACCTTCTCGATACGTCTGATTTTATGTACTAAACAGTATTCACTGAATTGGGCCTCTTTGATACTAATCAATCTTAACTAAATTCTACAGACTAACCTTCTATAACAGTCTAGGTCGTGGCTTGACTGAAGTACAAAAGGATATAGTTTCTTAATCCATAATTACTCTCACAGTCTCGCAGATGGAAACTGGACTCAAATATATTCCTGGGCCAACGTAGTACAATTTCTCACAGTAATGCACCCCGGGTAGACGAAAGGTGTGGTATCCTAGATGGCGAAATCTGGTGGAGGTCCCCAAAGACAGCTCCCACGGCAATTCGACGGTAATTCAAAATCAGCCTAGACAAACAGCTCGAAGACCTCAAAGACAGTTTAGAATCTGCGGCACCTCGCAACGGTACAATAACAATTCCCAATTCGAAGCAGAATGATGCTAAAATACGAACCAAAAATTTAAAATACCTCGTGACAAACATAGGTTAACACACCAATCCCACGTCGTTTTTCCAAACAAATACGCCACTCCGCTAAAGCGCAAAAATCTCACCAACGAACAAACCAAAACAACATGATAAGATTTCTTTCAGGGCTTCAGTTAAAATCCTGTTCAGATCCGCAAAATTGCGATTAATTATTCCAGGATATTTCAACCAAAAATGCGGAAAGAACGACGTAATTGACAACCTACGTCACATGCACAGAATGACAGTGAATAACAGTATGACAGACTAAGACCACCGACAACGGCGTTCACTGAAACGTACGAGATAAGCTGGTAAACTACTCCAACTAACGCCACCAGTTCGGTCTGCAGGTACTAACTAGAGCGGGAATTTTGAAACCGTGACACGGTTATAGTTGTATGACACTGTTTCAGGGTACCGAAAAAGACTTTAGCGTAGAAAAGCTCCTGACCTCACGTTAGTGAATTCTTCAATAATTCTCATCTCATACCGATACTTCATAAGCTCAATGTATTCAATTGAAGTGTATCAATTAATTCCTAAAGATCGTTTATATCGAAGAAAACTCAAGCGACGAATGTCTATTTATATTATTAGTGAACTACCGTGTTAGTCAATATTCTGAATGTCAAAAACTGTGAAATTTCTAACATCAGAGCTCCTTCGACACGCGACAGTGAAATTCGTGAATCAACACTTCCTTTGCGACCTCAGTTGTGACTTCAATTCCACCGAGCCAAATCATTTTTCCACTCCACGGCTTCAACATTGCGTTTCATATTCGTGATGTATATCCGATATCTGACACGAAGGGGTGGGATTTTGTTACGAAAGAATTCCGAGAAGAGCATCCAAAAATAATATTTAAGTCAATTGGGGAGGCACGAAAAGTTTGGAAGTCGGTTCTCGGCTTTGTTGAAATAAAAGAAAAGCCTTGATTAGAGTGATGGTTTCTTACAATGAGATATCCGATCGAACAGCTAGATTTTCAGGGTTCGACAACTGTGATATCCGCTTACAACCATCAACGTCTGCAATTATATTCATATTTGCCGAAAATATTCTTGGAAACCATGCTCATCTTTATGTTTCGTGAGATTATTCGAAGTATGAAGTGAACCTCAAGATACAAATGTCTCGATAGAATAAATGAAGGTATCATTGATACTTTCAAGAAGTGTAGGAGTATAATTGTCAATTTTAAATATTTTTGGTTTATTTACACTTTCAAGAATAGATTTGTTCAATTCAATAAATAGCGAGAAGATTTTGTTTACCGATTTATAATTTTGCCTGATTGTGGTGCCATATGCATTCAAGTGATTATATTTTGAAGTAGAACAGTTATGAGAGGAACAGGAAATGAAACTGAGGGAAAACTATTGGTTGTTTTTTTTATTAATGATATTAGTAATTTTGTCTTGAATATATGAGGTATTTTCCTCATACCCCTTCAGCACAGAAGTAATTCAAACTCACATATCAGACCACCGTCCACAAAAAATAACTATCTCACTTAATAAAACTAACAACTTCACCTACAAAAGAGCATTATCTAATAAAAACCTAAACAATCTAAAACAATCATTATCACAACAGAATTGGTCATCAATTTATGAATGTGATAAAACGAACATTGAGGAACAATATAATTTATTTCACAAAATATATCTCGAACACTTCAATAATAACTGTTCTCTAATTAAAACTCCAATTAAAGCCAAAAAGCACAAACCAAAACTGAACAGTACTGAAATTCTACAAACAAAAAACAAGTTAGACATCCTATTTACTTTGAGCTGTATACACAAACTTCAGAAACGAATACAAAAAAACAAAACAACAATATGATAAACTAATCACCAAAAACAAGGCTGAAGACTTCAGAAAACTTCAATTCAGACAATAAAAGCAAGACAATTTGGTCCATTGTGAATTCCTTACATAAACGAAATGATGATACTCGAATACCTAGGAAACGAAATGTGGAGAATTTACCTAATGAATTCAATGAATACATCATACATGCTGCTACTTACCTCACTCAAAATATAAACCAGAAGAAACCACCTCTTACACTCACCAGACCAGACCAAATATTTTCAACACAAAAAGTTAATGAAGAACAAATAATGGACATTATCAAGGGATTAAAAAACAAAACTTCAACTAGAATAGATGTGATATCGAATAAAACAATCAAACATACAGTAGAGGAAATAGTTCAAATACTAACATATATCATCTATACTGAAAACTGAGGAAATTCGACCGAAATACAAGACTGGTGACCCTGAAGATTACGGAAACTACAGACCCATTAGTATAATCTTATCATTTGCAAAATTACTCGAACAAGCATTCTGCAAACAGCTCATGGAATTCTTCGTATCAAAAAAACTACTGAATGTAAATCAACATGGATGCCTAAAGAGGAAATCTACACAAACAGCAATATTCCAATTCATAAAAAGAATTCTGGAAGCCTTCGAAAATTATGAACTGGCACTGAGAATTTTTTTAGACCTATCCAAGGCCTATGATTGTCTTGACCAAGAAATTCTCTACCAGAAACTTGAAAACTATGGCTTACAGGGAAATGAACTGAAATGGATCAAATCATATTTCTATGGACGCTCACAACTTGTTAAAATACGCATAAATGGAACGGATATCAGATCTGAGGAACGACAGATACAGCTAGGAATACCACAGGGTAGCATAGCAGGAACAATTATGTTCCTAATATATATCAATGATTTTGGTCCGTTTGGACCGTTATCGCATCATAATAACAGACTTTTGTTGCCAGAAATTGAAGCCCGTGGTCTCGACGAAATGTGGTTCCAACAAGATGGAGCCATTTGCCATACATCCCGTGAAACCATGGCTTACTGCGAGAGCATTTCGGCGAGCAGATCATTTCACGCTTCGGACCAGTAAATTAGCCGGCTAGATCATGTGACATCATACTTCTTGATTTTTTCCTTTGTGGCTATGTGAAGTCCAAAGTCTACATGAACAAGCCACCTACGATTGAGATATTGGAGACCAATATTACTCGAGTAATTCGAGTTAACCGTAGTCGAAGTTAGCATTTGAAATAAATTATCTTCAAAAAATAATTGTAAAGAATCGTTCTTTTATTTGTTTATAATGATTATAAAATAAAATTGTTTTCATTAATTTTTTTTATTTAAAGAAAAGTACCTCTAGATGAATCAGCCTTTATAATGAAAATCTCTAGATTAAATGAATAAATGAAAACAAACCCTGGAGAACCTGCTCGTTCATATTAAGCTTTGTTACATGTTCTTATCCAAGTCAAATCAATGCTTGACAACAAAAATTGGTAGAAAATGCCTTCTATTCAATATGAAATGTGAATTGAAATGTTTTCTTCTCCGAATACGATTCGGTCTATTCGCAATTCAATGGAAAATCATTTCCTCCAAGTTGCACGAAAATATATCATGATGATCCGATAGAGGGAATAAGAGCCCTCAGTCAGGCGAGTTGAACAAATTCAATATCGACAGATTCTAAATTGAGATTCAAAATCGGACGGGATGTGAATGTTAGAGCTCATGGTTATTCAGACATGTTAGATGTGAAGCAGACCTACTGTTCTTTTTCAGCATCACCCAAAATTACCACACGACTATGAATATGTGTACTTACTCTACGAGCTGATGGATCTGAAACTGGATAAGTCGAATCAAGGGGGCCCTTGGGCAACAATATCACTAATGTCGTTGTACTGAAAATCTCAAAAGTCGGTCATGAAAATCATTTCTCTAAAAAAAATTGCGTTCAAAAATTTCTTGATCGATCTACAGGAGATTCTATTTTTTTTATTTCTTCTATTCTGTGATTACAATATTTCCGTAGTCAAATAATATTTCCTGGTTGTGCTGAAGGTTTGAGTAGAGATTGATGTAATTCAGTGTATGACACCACAGCTAAGGAAAAAAATTGAGTAAAAAACCTTTTGAAGCATCTAAGTTTAGTGATAACTTAATATAGTTCTTTTTTTCCTGAAAAATCTAAGATTTTTCAAATTTGACATCCTTAAGTTCTCCTGGAATCTCCAAACAAGTATTCTCCAAAACATCTTAAGTCTCCAATCTGTTTTGTCAGTTAAAGTTCAAAAGACTAAATATTTTGAAAAAATTTAAAAAATTTCGTATCTCAGCAACTTGATATTATAATACTTTCAATTCGTAATTCTAATTCTCTTTTCAAGTTAGTTTTATAGTTTTTATATTAACCAAGGAGCTTCTATCTTGAGGATTGGTTATAATTTTCTAAAATACTATATTCTTCACATTTACTGATTTTAATATAAGGGTGATAAATGTGATTTTTATATTACGTTTTATCTTAGATTTCTTTTTATGTGATTTATATATTTTTATTTGCCTCCTTGCTTCTGACTTGAAATCATACCAGTACAAATCTTTCGATTTACTAAGTATTTTAAAAGCAATCGAATGCTCACAAAGTTGAAGTATTTCTCAAGGCTGTTTATCGATGTTTTGCGACCGTCAGCACCAAACTACTGCAATATTGTGAGATAAAAATTTCTGTTGTCGTAAAGCGAAAGAATCGATTCGTACGAAGTATGTGCCATCCGGCCCATAAAAAGGGAAATGAAATTGACGGGGTCTGATGGAAGTAGCTTTCCGGAGATTTGAGCCGGCTTGAGGGAACGATAAATAAATTGGGTTCGTTTGTTAGTGAGACCTAAAACTGGGGAAACGCTTCGATCAGGCTGCTAACGTTCCGCAATTAGCAACAGAATTTGAGACGAAATCCGGCAAGGAAAAATACTATGTTGTAGGGTAGACAAAGAAGAATTGTTGTCATTCTTCTCAGTTCGATGTATCGCCCCTTAAATTAGCAAGAGCCATTGGTACTTAATGCCTGGAAAAACCTTACTTTCTTCTTATAATTCATTTTTTGCTCGACTGCATCATGAACACATAATTTATGAATTATTTATCAATTTTCCGTAATTGACTACTTTATTAAACCGCATTCCATTGGACTGTCACGGTCATTCTGTCGAATAAATATCATACTACATGCAAACAACACTATACAAAGAACGAGAAGTTAGAACAAGATACTAAGAGCAAAATTATGAATTTCAGACATTCTGATTGTTATAATGTAGCAGTGAATATTAAAAAAATTTAGAAAGCACTGACGTGAGGTCAGATTGCTTTGGCGCACTTGTTGAGCTACTTGCGAGTAAATATTCAAACCATAACAAATCTATAAGCACTCTGATCACGTGAACAATAGTCTTTTCCCGTACTATGGGACAATTTGATGCAAATATGAACGCCTAATGAATGTACAAACCTATATTTCAAATTAAAAATAACTACTCTTAATTTTCCCCAAGTTTTGTTCGAAGCTATAATTCCCTTTTCCTAAAAACTTATCTCAGTGCTTGTCTGAATTTTGACATCGTATATTATTTCAGCCACCGAGATTGAATTCTATCTCTATGATTTCCCGTTATGAAAAATTTTGATTAATATTACACCAACTGACACTGATTAATGAGCCCGGCATTTGTCAATCGAATATCGATTTGTGATGGCCATCGTTCAAAGAAAATCATCGGGATGTATATCATTTCTCTTTTCTCTTGAGTAAATTAAAAAAATTAAATTAAAAAAATGACGGATTTGGCCCAATAACGAACTTGACCGAGATATTTGGACAATTAACCTATTCTGAAAATATGAAAACTCTAGCTGATTCCTTTTGGATGCTAGAGAAGATACGGCCAGCCGGACAGACTCAACTTTCGCCACGAATTCTTCATCAGGGAGTCGAACCCAATCGATTGATACCATTTTCGACTCGATATTCCAAAATTACAGACATTCGGGCAAAATGATAGGCACTCTGTTCGGCTGAACAAGAGCGCCAAAAAAGATTCTTCGTTCAAGCATACTTGAATACTGGAAGTGGAAACTATTCGAGAACTATTTCACCTCCTGATGATTTTGTGCCAAAACGATTCATCTTTGTAATATTTCTGAAGCTACTGTTTTATATATCCGACAGTACAGGGCCTTTCAACAAGAGCTTTGTTTTGTAAAACAAAATAAAACAAAACATGTTGATGATGATGGTTCAAATTTTTATTGTATTACAGAAAGAAAAGTTCGGCACTTATAAGTGAAAAATGATATCTGGCAAATGTCCACCACGACCACGCTAACAGAAGTAAAGTCTTTCATCGAAATTCTCAATTAATTTTTGGGCAAAATGTTGGGACTATTAATATTTTGGGTATTAAGGCTGCAATCGATTCGATTGGCTCCGGATAGACTCTATCCTTAAGATAGCCCCACAAAAAATAATCCAGTGGTGTTAAATCACACGATCTGGTTGGCCATTTAACAGCTGAATTTCGTGCAATTATGCGATCAGCAAATTTGGTTTGCAATAAATTGATCGTCTGATTGGCTGTGTGACAAGTTGAAACCACATGTCAGTGATATCCATGTCATCAGTGATAGGCCGAAATTGACTTGTTAACATCTCGAGATAGCGTGATCCATTGACCATTAGCGCATTTCCAGCCTCATTTTGGAAAAAACGGCCCAATCACGCCTCGAGACCCCATAGCGCAACATAGAGGGACATAGGAGTTTCTTTTTGAGCGCTTGTTTTAATTCATTAAACTAGTTGAAGGGAATGGTATCGTTGACCTCAATTTTTGAATATCGAATCGAAATTGATGTTAAAGATGAAGAATCTGTGGCCAAACTGGAATAAGTCCTGCCAGCCGACGGGCAGTATACTCTTTATTTTTGTAAAAGAGATGAGATAGAGTTTTCATATTTTTATAATAATTTAATTGTTCCAGTATTAAGCGGTTGTTTTAGTGTCACAGAGTCCGGTAAAAATTTTCAAAACATGTGCGCAAAACCCTTCGTCAGTGCTTTTTATAGGTTTCGGATTATTACGTCCTTTGTCATCAAACTAACGAAGTTAATAACATTAGTCACTAAGAGTGCTATGGGCCCTGGTTACTAAGTTAAGAACGGCGAAAGCACAAATAGTGTTTTTGCGCGCTTTTTCCTAGTGGAACATCATGCTATTCTTCATCTGTAATTTTCGATTACCGAGCCGAACATCGCCTCGACCTACTGGGTTTGGCTTTCAGATGAATCTGTGGTCAAACTAGAGTATGTTCGGCCAGTTGTCCGTCGGCTATACAGGGTGAGTCTTTGACAACTGCGTTAATTTTAATCAAAGATTCTTGACGTTATACGAAACATTCTCTTTCTATAACATTTTTCCAAATTGGGACCCGTTCTAAAGACATAGGGTGTTGGAATTTCTTAAAAAGTTGCATTTTCACCTGTAATATTCAAACGATAATATCAATTGAAATGATCTCTTGTATGTATTTTATATTTTGGCATCAATAGATTTATTTCATTTCTTGTGGGTTTCTCACCACTACTGCACAGATTGGTTAAATTGCATAAAAAACAAATATCACTCGAACTAAAGGTCCGAATGTTGTACTTTCTAGAATTATTAAATTTTTTTGCAGATATAATCATTCTTTATATTTTTGCCTAAATTGCACCATTTTTGAGATATTTGAAATATAAAGGAATTAAATCGATATAATCATCTGATGAAACATGAATGAGTGAATCATTTCTTAGAGGGAAAATAATGTTTTTAAACAATTCAGATTCAATAGCGGATGCTGTGGAAGGTAATTTTCATTCAAACTAAACTGGACTACAGAGTGATATATGCCAATGTGAAAACTTGAAATGCTTAACTTTTTAACACAGCTAAATATGGAAAAACGGTATGGGAAAAAAGTGTTTCTTATGATCTCAAAAACCTATGGTTAAAATTAATGCAGTGGTGAGAGACTCACCCTGTATACTCACTATCTTAAGAGGAAGATGAGCTTCTTAAGTTATCAGAACAGGTTGATTGTCCAAATATCTCGGTCAATTCGTTATTGGGTCGAACCCCTCATTAGTATCGGAAAATTGGTCTTCTCGATAATTGTTTGAATATACATCCGATTGATTTGAGATTTGAAAATTGCTCGAATATAGTTGAAAGAAGGGAGTCTACCAAATTTTCTGCAAATCGTCAGGCTAGAAGATTCCATCTGAACTCGGAAATATTCTTTGAAAATAATCGATTAGTCATAAGTTATTCGTCAGATCTCAACAACTTTGTGCATAGAAATTGATATTTTGTATTTTCTGACATTTCAGCTTTGTTCTATAAGCCCACGAGAAAATCTAGTAACAAGCGCTCAAAACTTTTGTTCATTGACCTAATATTGCTGGTGCTAGCAATTCAATTTCAATCGAGACCATCAATTAAATAAAAGAAACCTAAAGAGATGTTAAAATCAATGGAAAATCTCAAGTCTCAGTTGCTCACGCTGTATATTTTTGATATTTGTTCTCCTCTCTTCTTTTCAAATGAATAAAAAGGTGCATACTAACCTCGTTTCATGAATTATACTTGATGCATATGGCCTCGATATGACATCGAATGTACGTCTGTAATTGGTTTGATTGATTGCAATCAGAACTTCAATTGCACTCTAATATGCCTAGTGAGCTATGAGGAGAAATCGATTTGCACCGAAGTGATAAACAGGACATTTCTAGCCTTTCAATGTGATTTGATACAATGATATTTTATGGTATTTTAATTTATCTTGAAATCGAGTTAATACCACAGGCATGTTTCTGGGGAATTTGGAATATGAAAATTACATGGTAACCGTGAATGAATTTTTCAACTGATATTTCTCCTTTTACAACGATTGCATGCTATAGATAGTATCAGTGAAAAGTGGGACAAAATGGACATTTGAACTGGGTGGGACAACCTCAATACTTCTGGATGTAAATTCCTGCTTCCTTCTGAAGAGATGAAAACTGATGTCAATATCAACACCCCTCTAATGATGAACTCGATGATGAAAACCTGTCAAGTCGATATCTGTAATTATCTGATGTTTTAGAATATATGAATTGATTTTTTCTTATATTTCACCAACACTGCTTAAATACTGTGTACTCTTGATTGATAACAAGAGTAGTTAGTTTGAGGAATCTCGACTTAGGCTCACTTTTTAATTATTAAAATTAAACTTTCTACAAAAGGACAGGAAATTTATGTGTCAGCACAACGGAATGCATCATTTAAAGATGTGAACTGTTGAATTTAAAGTGACAGGGATGAACTCATTATGAACGGGTTAAACAAAGACCATATATGGTCAGATCTGCGACTTAAGAGAGGGCAACCTTTTTTGGCGACTGAATGTTTGGTGCGCTATTTGAATGTTATATGCCAAAAAAAATATCTACGAACATTAAAACTCCTATAAATGAACTGTACTTATGATTTGTACAAATTGATTATATGATTTTTTTTTATTTCAGTGAAACAAGGTCGGAATCTGATACCTATGGATCCAAACGGATTGAGCGATCCATATGTGAAACTTAAACTCATACCAGATTCGGATGGCATTAAAAAGAAAACAAAAACAATCAAAGCATGCCTTAATCCTGAATGGAATGAGACGATTACATTGTAAGTATTTATTTTCTTATTGATTGATCTGAAAAAATAATAAAATTTCGATGTGAAAGATAGGAAAATGAGATGATTCATATTATTCGTGTCTTAACAACATTAGGTGAATATTTCAAAGTAGTTGAATATAAGTATTTACCCTTGTGACGCCCTTAGTCCGGGATCAGTCAAACTTGCTCGGGCGCCAGACTATTTTACCTCCCAGGGCGTCACCCTTAGATCGAGCTCCTCCATATAATGAAACGGAAATCCCTGAGCTCGCGCCTAGGCAGTCTTCAGTGGAGAACGAGTTGGTGTTTATTGGAGGTGGAGGTAATAAAAACAATAAAACACGGAATTAACTAAAAATACTCTCTAATAATCATTATCTACAAACACTTCCTTATCAATAATACAAATGAGTACTCTACTATGGTCTTTAACTACAATGCTCAATCATTCAGTTTGTTAAACAGTCAAACTCCTCAATTACCAACCCAACACCAGAACTCTACTCTATCTATTCACCACGGCAAGCAAACTCCAACTGAACACACGGATATGAGGGGGATGGCAACAGCAATGACCGGAACAGCAATGCAAAGCAAGCAGTTAATAGACCGACGTAAGCAAATGAAGGACAATCCAGGCACAAAAATAAATGTAACCCGGTGACAGACCGCACACACTAAGGACAATCCCGGCGGTGACAGACTGAATAGCCACAAACGGTGTGAGCTAGGTGTGATTATGAGAGAGGTCCAACTGCACACCAGACCCTACCAGCGCACGAAGGCGACAGAACCCCAAAGTCTGAACTGAGGACGCACAGTCACAAACGGCGCAGACAGCGGCAAGGTGCATCTATGAGAGGCCCAATTGTACACCGAACGGCACCCACGCACGTGAGCGACAGGGCTCCCGTCGAACCAGGTGCACCCGAAGTGCAGCAAGTACGGCCAACGGAATGGTGCGATTATGAGAGACCCAACTACGCACCAAACCGACGATCCGCACACGTAAGCAGCAGAACTCCGCCAACACCTGTGACCAACCCGTCCGGAGATCTACCTCCGGTCGTGTTAAAAGTCAGAGTACAACCAGAGGCGCACACGCCAACACACCACAACCACTTCGAGAGGTCCGACAGGGCAGTAGGAGTGGTACTAAGCACCACCCGTAGCGCTAGTTCAGTCGGTTCAAGCCAGCCACTGCCTGGACCCTGGTCCAACTAATTCTTACTGGCTCTCCTGTCACCCCATCAGACTCTTTCCTACCTTGTACTATTGTTGGCAGCACTGAAAGAGTCACTTGGGGCTTTGGAGCGCTTCAATACGCCGTATTAGTGGTGACGTCACATCTGCATGTAACTATGTTTACCGGTTCCAAACAACTCAGTTTTAATTTTGATTGCCCAGTATTTTCCATCTGACAGGCATTTCTAAGAATGAAAAATTGTTTTGAGGATAAGTTACATACACAATTTCAATTAAATATCAATTGAAATATATTATAAACTCCTCAAGAATAATTTGGTTGGAACCCGTAACTATGGTTACGACCATGATGTGACGTCACACTAATACGGCGTATTGATCTTGAAAAGCCTAGAACTTGTCCCAGCCTGCCAAATTTGATCACGACGTCCGCTTTTATTCACTTCTCAGGCCCCCCACCAGTCGTACCGCCATGCGCCAACCACAGGAGTGGGGCATTGTGCCGCTTCCTGCTTAACCGGAGCGGGATGCCGCCCGTGAATCATAGCAAATTAATAACTTATTACGATGCGTATAAACGCATTGTTACACCCTGTATAATTGTACAACAGTGCAATTTCGAGCACGTTGCCAAATTACATTAAAATATTGTCCTGGCGTAATTGATTTCTTCACTATTTGGTATTGAAAAATCCATATTTTCAATTGTCTGCTATTATCTCATGAATGGTAGTACCTAAACGACTACCTATATATTTTTATCTATATGGAGCTTACGTTGTTGAAATATCAAAATGTTTTAATATGTCAACTTGAATGCTACCGTTCACACATGAAATTTTTTCACGTTCACATCAACATTCGCATACAGATTCTTTTCCGATATCTTTATCTGTTGTTGAAATGGCCAAACACACTCGAGATGAACTGACAAAATGGAGTAGAGTAAACAAACCGAATGGCAAGTGATGCTGAAACTCCACGTGAGTATAGGCATTGAGTATAAATCTCATACTCAATGGTATAGGGGAGAATTGTGCCAACTTGGCGACACAAAGTATTTCTACAATTCCTCTGAGAGAGCCTTTTACATGATCGATTCGTGCTACTACCCTTCTGACGAGGTTAATAATGGGATGAAAAACTCTGCAAATCGTTGATTCATATGTCTGATTGGGGTTACTTAATGAAGAGTTCGACAAGCTTAATCTGATATGAATTGTGCGAGTTAAATTGATTGCAGTTTTATTGCTAATATTGAGTATTGGATGAAAAGAGTTGCTGATAAGATTAGAAATGATTGATCGATTAACCTCAACAGCGTTTGCAGTAATCGAGCTTGTCATATGAAAATGTAGAAATGCTAGAAATTAATGAAAAAATTACACCTATGGTTGTATTTCGACATATTTTTCCATTCATTTTCTGCAACTTTTATTCAATTATTGTTTATTTTAAGTTTTTGTTTTGGTCAGGTTATTGAAACAAGTGAATCGTTGTTTTTTGTAGGAGTTTTATTGATTTATTTGAAATGTTTATAGCGGGTTTGCGATTAAGCGTGAAATCTTTTATTTCTCAAATTATTTTGAGTTACTTTTTGTTGCTTCAACTATCTATCAATGAAAGACCTTAACAATTGCTCTAACCAATTCAGACACTAGCCGGAACAAACAGAGAGACAAATATTTCAAGAAGCCTAGTTTAGGTACATGTATCGTGTATATATCCACATGCATTAAAATGGATTATTTTAATATTATACTTCAATTTTATTCATATTTATAGGCGAAAACCAGATTTATTCCCTTGAGTGATGATCCTAATTCAATTCATTTTTAACATTGATGATGTTATATTTCAAAAAAATTCTATATTTTGTTAGTAAGATATGTTCATACTAACTGGATAACATCGGTACAATCATATGTGACCAAGAATGTCACAAATAGTATTCACCTAGTTCTAATAGTAGAAATCGGTTAGATCTGTTCGCACAGATACTCCTTCAGTGGCACTGCGAACCATGAGTGGTATCGCGTCGCACCTTGGCAATCAAAGGTTCTTATATATATAAATATTTTATACGAAATCACTCTGTACCTATGAAAAATTTATTGTGGACACCCTGTATAAAACGGTGGCCTTTTCATATAGGTAAAAAAATTCTGAAATTGATAAGAGCCTCTCCAAACACATATCGCCTTTCTCGGACAGTTCGTTCATTGATGGTTGTGCTTTGTTCTGTATTGTATACCCGATTGAATGACTTCAACGGAGTGGAATGATATACAGGGTGTAACTTTATAAGTGTAAAATATTTAGGGAGGTGATTCCTCATCGAAAAAAAAATAGGATCTTTCATTAAAAGAAACTTCATTGGAGTACATAAAATTTGTATAACAATTTTTTTCACAAGCACCAAAAAAGTTACAATATTGAAATTAACCTAACTTTTTCTACTAGCAAAAAGACACTTATTCAGTTATTTATTTGGTTTAGCCAATGGTTGTAAGGGTGAGAAACTCAGCCCCTAGAGTTTATATCCAATGTAACTTTTTGTCTTATTATTTGTTTACCATTTAAAAATTTATTTCCGATAGCCTATTTAATTCTGAACAAAAAATGTCTCATGAGTTTTTTGCCCAAAATAAACCAGTCCGCAGCAAAAAATTATTTTACGAACAACTACACAGATAGGTACATCGTCATAAATGCGAACTGGATTTATTATTATTCTGTAGTTAGTACCTGCATTAAACGACTAAATGGTGAAAAACAAAGCTAATTCAGTAATAACAAAACACATAACACGTAGAAATCATATATAGTAACTTTTTTGGTGCTTGTGAAAAAAATTGTTATACAAATTTTATGTACTCCCTTTGAGGGGCTGCATCTTATCAAGGGATGCTCCAATGAAGTTTCTTTATATGAAAGATTTTTTTTTCGATGAGGAATCACCTCCTTAAATATTTCACACTTATTTAGTTAGTATAAGAACTCTGAAAATGGAACTAAAAACAATGCATTAGTACCAAAAATTTACAGAATTAAATTTAAGGGCGAACTTAAACTTTTAATCGTTATTTACTTGAATCTGAAATGAATATGTACGAGGGCCGTTCAGAAACTAACCTCCGGTTAATTGAAAAAAATACACCCAGTTAAGTAAAAATATTTTAATATATACATCTTACAACTACATCTTTGCACTATTTTTCGACATAGTCTCCATTACGATTGAGGCACTTATCGTATCTCTTCACAAGCTTTGAAATTCCTTCTGCATAAAAATCACCCGCTTGTGCCTTGAGCCAGCCTGTGACCGCATCTTTGAGCTCTTCGTCGTCATCAAACCGCTGGGACCCGAGCCATTTCTTCATATGCATGAAGAGGTGATAATCGCTTGGCGCCAGATCTGGGCTGTAAGGTGGATGGTTGAAAACGTCCCACTTGAAGGACTCACTCCTCTCTTCATCATGAACGTTTTCTCGTCCACTTTTAAATAGACGTACCAATTCACGGACAACTCCTTCACTCATAAATTTTGGTCCGTACACGGCACAAAGCTCACGATGAATAGCTGCTGCAGAGTATCCTTTGGCTGTAAAAAACCTTATAACAGCACGCACCTCACATTTGGCGGGATTTTCTATTGCAGAACACATTTCAAACTGCCACAAAAACTAAACTAGCGCAGGTACGATGTTCACTCGACTACGGCTTGATGCCGACTGACCTGCTGAGCGCGTGAATGCACAAATGGGGCTCTACTCCCCCCCACTAACCGCACTGTGACCAATCGGAGGTTAGTTTCTGAATGGCCCTCGTATATTGACAGTCATTTTAAAATTTATGTATCTAGCTATGTGAGGGTAAACATTTTCTCTCTGAAATGAATCGCGAATACTCAGATAGATATTTACAACATCAAAGGAAACTAATTATCCGAAGCAAATATTATTGAAAGCCTGAAGTAGTTTCCTTTGATGTTATAAATTAGTATACCCATATTTCAGTTGTTATTTTCTGAAGTTGGCAGATATAATTTTGAAACAGAGTTCAAGATTCTTCCTAATGTAACCTTATAGATACGATTGCATTTTCATATTGTATTGTCACGACACATTTCCAATTTGAAAAAATCGTGTTTCAACAAGAATCCGGAAATTACATGTGTTCACACCAGTGGCAATTTAATGGATTTATATGTGCAAAATTACGAAGAATGAAACACTCAATAAAGGCGTCTTCCACACAACCATTCAGGACAATGATAACTCGATGTTCCGCGAAAAGTACAAAAAAAGTCAGAAAAATATAACCCCATATCTTGCGATCTTCGCCTGTGGCTGTATCTTAATTTTCATTAAGACTGCAATTACATTTCCTTACTCTATTTCTGAAAAGACTGATGTTCAATATCCTCGAGGCCGAGTTCTATATATGAATTCATTAAACGAATGCAGCATCTCTTTGTTCGTTCTATTCCGGACCGTTGAACTTGCATATTGAAGGCGAAATTGATTTCATTTAAACCAGCGTGCAATCGAAATAGATTTGGAATAGAATGCGATCTTGGAGATACAAGTATGATTAGAATATTGAAGATACACCAAACTTATTTACCATCCTGGAATGAATTTCTATTGCTTTATACCATTTCCTACACATAATTTAGTCACTGCGCGTTTTCTTTATTATTTTATTATTTGCCATCCACATGAGGAATATTTTTTATAGTTATCTTATATCTATTTGTGTTCATTATGAGTTCAATTTTCAAAGTCTATACCCATATAAAGTGTGGGAAAATAGAAAGATTATTACAAAATATGTTTTCTAACAGAAGGTTGCGTGTTTTTGTTGACAATAAGAGTAGTAATTTCAAAACATTTAAAAACGGTCTTCCACAAGGATCAGTTCTAGCTCCTTTACTTTTCGATTTATATCTCAGTGATTCACTCACGACATCATCTCAGAAATTTGTTTGTGCTGATAACATTCTATTGCTTACCAGCATTTGGATTTCCATACTCTGGAAAACATACTCTCATCTGATTTGGAAATTTTGAAGAATTTATTTCTTGAGTGGCGATTATGTCCTAGTACCAACAAAACACGGGTATCTTGTTTCCATTTGAATAATCATAAAAAATATAGGAAAATAGCTGAAACTTTCAATGATTCTCCTATCGCACATAATTTCTATCCTATATACTTGGGCGTTAAATTAGATTCATCTCTCAACCACATTTAGATAATTTGAACATAAAATTGAAAACTAGGAGTAATATTCTTCAGAAATTAGCTTTATCATCTTGGGATGCTGATGCTTCCACTATTCGCACAGAATGTTTATTCTTAGTCTTTTCTGCAGCTGAATATTGTTGCTCTGTTTGGTTTAATTGTACACAGATACAATAAAATCGGTGCACAATTGAATACATCCATGAGAATAATTTCTGACATCATAAGATCTACACCGGTTCATTGGTTACCAGTTTTGTCTAACGTTGTGCCTCCCCATATTCGCAGACAGACTGCAACTCTGAATTCTTGGAGTAGATATCATTCTTTTCCTAATTTATTTCCAATGATTTCATACATTCCACAATATAGAATTCCCAGATTGGAGCCACGAAAACCATTCTGGTATAATACGTTCTTCAATATGTACTAACATTAGCGTTAAAGAATTATGGAAGATTGAGTGGAACTCTTATGAAACGTTCAATAGAGATCTCATTTCTGACCCTTCTGAAAAAATTCCGAGTTTTAATCTTCCTAGAAAAATTTGGACAGATGTCAATCGTTTGAGAGAGGTCATGGTCGTACCAATAGCATGCTATTCAGATGGAACTCAGTTCCAAGAGCGAGTTGTGAATGTGGATATGCAGAAGAATCAATACCTGATATCATCAATAATTGTCCCATATATAAATTTCAATATGGGTTTTAGGACTATTCACGATGTTTCCGATCTTTTCTTGGATTGGGTTATGAATTTCAAACAAATTTGCTACGTATATATTGTATTCTGTTCTTTTTTAATAGAAGACCACTCTTGAAGGAAGAAAGCCCTCAAATATATTTAAGCTTATTTTGTACACAAAACAATACTTATGCGGGAGCCAGGATTTTTTCCTAGGCTTTCATGTCATACATTGAATTGTATGGCACCCCGGCACCCCGTCAGCAACTCCAGCTAACATTTGTTGTGAAAGCCGAAAGTTCAAAAGAAAATGTATAATTATATGGGTTTAAGTTGGTTTTTTCTGATTGGTTTCGTTTTTTTCAAGTAGGTTTTGGTATATCCATTACTGAAATTTTTCGTGATGTTATTCTTTTCTCCATTTCTGTCTTTTTGGGAAGGCATATGTCTGTTGCTCTGTCATACAAGCATTTCGCTGCTTCCACTTTAGTGTTGAACTGGTGGCTGATATTGAAATATATTATCCAGTATTATGTGGGTCTCTTATATATACTAGTGGGAATTCTCGTACATTTGTTTTATGTAGTAAAATGGAAATTGTCTTTCTTTCACGATTCTAAAGGATCTCATCAATAGTTTCTATTCCATTCGTCAAATGATCTACATATATTTTCCATAATAATTTCCGAATTCTGCAATTCTTTCAGCTTACGTAACTAATTACCCAAAATTGCTAAATAATAATACTGGGTAACATATTTCGACAAATCGATCGTCATTTTTAAGTAGTTCAAGACCAAAATCAGAAATCGTACGTTGGACTAAGGGCTTCAGTTCTTGAAGCAAGTTAATTTTGAGGTATAAACCCTAATCGTCTTAGGATGTTGTTTTCAGAGAAAAAATTTATTGTTGAGAATGACATTACCTACTCTATACAAGTGACATAGGATATGTCAAAAAATAATACACGTTGCCAATCAATCCATTTCAAATTGTATCACTCCGGTTATAAACTCTATTTACAAATATCATCAACAGAGTAATCAGAATTACTCTTTTCATTTTCAGTGACCTCAAACCGGAAGACAAAGATCGACGATTGCTCATAGAAATCTGGGATTGGGATCGAACCTCAAGAAACGATTTCATGGGTTGCCTATCTTTCGGAATTTCTGAAATTATCAAATCTCCAGCTGATGGTTGGTTCAAGCTGCTCACACAGGAGGAGGGTGAATTCTATAATGTGCCGGTGCCAGAAGAAGGTGCTGATTTAGCTCAAATGAAAACTCAAATGAGGGTAAGTTGAGATTGGCAGGTTTTATTAAGTTATTTTAGGTTGCTTCAGTTGGCACAGTTCACTCATAAAATAAAGTTCGTATAAAAATTAAGATTCTACTTTCGATAAAATTGTTTTCATCGAATCTAATATAAAAAATCCTGCATTTGTGTATAGTTTTTACATTCTGAACAATATTCTTATCTATTTTAAATTTGCAGCCCGATATCATCTTTATGGTGAGTTGTAGTTCGGAACCCCTGTATATACCAGATATTTAGGTTTCAAAAAGTCCAGTGTAAATATATATATAGATATAGTGGAGTGTAATTCACAGTCGCAATAATCAAGAAAGAAGAAGTTAAGGGTTTATTCGACCTTTTTCTTAATTGGGTTAAGGTTCTGAGATACAGAGATTACCTTTGTTTTAAAGTCTCTTTATTTCGTCTCCGATTAGAGACTTCTTCAGGAGCAAACTAAAAATAAATAAAACAGTTAGATTAATTTTGTCGTACAAAAATCATTTTTCTCGATTTCACGTACAACACTATGGAATTCTATAAAATCGGCCACATGTCCAGAACTATCAATCATGTAAGTGAGCTATCCAAATTTTTCATTATAAGTCGCAATATAAAAAGAATTTCTAACAATGTAATGTCAATCATTAAACAAATTTTAGGTTATATAATTCGGGTCACAGATTAAAAAGATCTTCACCATAAACACAAATAATAAAGCATACAGATTGTCATCTTCTTCTTTTTTCTTTACATCTGCAAACAACGGAAACTGCAGGCTGATCAAAATAAAATGTCAAACACCAAACAAAATCGTTGTTTTTCTACCGGATCTTTATCCTATCCCCTTTTATCTAATGTGAGCAAAAACTTATAGATGTTACTCAATTTGTCAGTGTCGGATTTTTTATTTGACTTTAAAAGATCAAGTGATATATGTTACATCTCCAAAAACAATCTCTATTGATAGTTACTCTTTCTTTCTAAAATATCCACATCCTCAAAGTCCACCTGGTGGTCACAACTCCAAACATCCTCGGCCTAGGCATCCATCAGGCCGTTATCTAGAGTCACTCTGATGTAAAGTTAATTTTCTCCTAAGAGACTGAGAGGTCTATACAATGTAGGAGATCCTTTGCATTTGATCTTGTGAATTAAATCTTTTTGCTTGAATTTGGGTATCTTGTCTTTTTATTTTTGAAGAAGACTTTATAACCAAATTATATTTAGCGATCTTAACTGTACTAAAGTCTTCAATCAACTTAATCAACTCCCCTGTTAAACCCCGTATGTAGGGCAATGTGTCGTATTTTATTTCTTCTCCTTGTTCAGTTGGTTGTGTGCACTCTCTCTCGTCGGTGATCCTCGAAACTGGGACGCTTTCGCAACAAGCAGCAGGGTACCCGCTAAAAACACCTGGTATAACCTCTTCAGGGCCAAGTCACGAAACTCACTATATGTGATTGAAATTATCCTTCTTTTCATACCTTATATCACATTGGTTTTCATCTTGATGTCATGATAGGATCTATAATGAATATATTGTCCAGAGCTACATGGTTGTTGGTACTAGACAAGTTTGAGGATTTTATCCGTGTCACGAACTACAGCTGTATCTAAAAAGGGAACCATACCATTGTTCTTCTACTCGATAGTCAATTTTAGGTGATCATCAAAATCATTGAAAAGGTCCAGGAATTAAATGATGGGGATGAACTCCTCTTAGTCTAAGTACCTTAACCCAATTAAGAAAAAGGTCGAATAAACCCTTAACTTATTCTTTCTATACATCTATCATTCACCTCCACAAAGTTTCATTTCTTGGAAATAGCCACCAATGTATTCACATCGATTATTATATATGTAATATATGTATATGTAATCAAATCAGATACAGACATACAAATAGTGTGAACAGATAATGAGAATCAATACGATAACTCCATGAGATGAGACATTCCTACATCCTTTGAGGAAATCTTCAATTGTTTCACAAAACTGTAATAGTTTTTTCAAACGGACCTAATAACACTAACTAATTGAAGTAGTTTTTTATTATCTTGCTACGAAAAATCAAAATATATGAGTGTACTACTGAATGTAGACATTTTAAATTCGGTTCAAGACATTAATTGATGTTACGAATAAACGTGATCTGAGATATTCCTTCCTATATGTAATCATCGTAGATATTCCTATAATAATTGTGAAATATACAGAGTATATTAATTTAAAAGAAAAAAAAAGTGTTCATTTTCACGGCAACCTATGAAATGTCACTTTTTCTCCGAATGAAATATGATATTTTATTTTCAAACATTTCAAAATTCGTGAAAATCTCACTATCAATATTTGGATGGTTGCAGATTCGACGTTTGAATAGTAAAACTTCCTGCTACCGTCGAAAAAGTAAGAAATCGGTGATGCAGAAATGGAATTTTTCAAAATTCTGTCAATCGAAATATAAGGCTGTCATAACGAGCATTATACGTTCGAAAAAGAATTTAATACATTTCGAATCTGCTCACATGAAAAATTTCTGGGACCATTGAACTCATGCAACCCCTTCTTTCAGAAAACATCTATAACGAAGAAACCATCGATAACAGCAGAGAATAAAGATGTACCACATAATATGGGAAAAAAAGACATTATCAGGGCTAGTGATTTCAATTTCATAATGGTGCTAGGTAAAGGATCTTTCGGAAAGGTGAGTTCATTTTTCAAAAGTTATCATTATTGGTTTATTCTCTTATTTTATAGACTGCCATATTGATTTGTTGAAAATTTCGGGAAGCGTCATCTAATTGTCAAAAGTAGAATTGAAATGTGAAATTCTTAGTTCTATCTGCCAATTCATTTTTTGTTTACAAGCCATGGGAATTTATCGGATCAGAAATTTGACATGCAGTGCAGTGATTAAATTCCTTATAGAAACGGTTGAAAGCAAAAAAAAATCATTATGTAAAACAATATATCTTCAAGTGCCCTAATAAGGTGGTATATGCAACAAAACAGAGCATAAAATAAATTTCTAAACTAAATATATTAGCACAATTTCGATTCTTGCGTTGAATGAATTTTGGTTCTACCACCATGAACTTATATTGAATCAAATGTTAAGGAAAGACGAACTGAAGCTGATTGTTCAGCTTCAAAGCTGGTAAAAAGCACACATATGCTTTAGACATCAACTTATTGGGATGCGAAAGGAATGCTGTTGATTTAGATCTGAATAAAGGTGAAACAGTCTTTTCAGAATATTCTGATGACCTTCTGAATCACTTGGTGGACAAAATTCGTGAAGAAAACCTAATTCTCAGGAGAGAAAATCATTCTTCATCAAGTCACCGGACGGTTTGAAGAAAATGTTTTGGTGATGCCTAAATTTGATAAAGAAGTACGTATTGCTTCACACCCACTGTATTCACCATTTTTGCTTCCGGCAACTTTTATCTGCTCAGCAACCTGAAAAAATCCATTCTTGCAATGCGTGTTTTGAATGAAGAACCTTTTGTAACCCTTAAAAATCATTACAGCGGCAATATAAAGTTGTTGAAAGCGTGTCAGGCCGCGTGTATTAACCTTTCAGGAGACCAAACTCGGAAATGAAGTTATTTTCAGAAGTTTGTGTTATTGTTTTCATTTTCATTCCAGTAAATTTTCTGTCAACCAGTTTCCCGCCTGAAAAACAATACTAAGATTACTTCGGAGATATTATAATTGTTCGATTCTCTTTGAGTAGGTATCTGAGAATTCCTCAAGGGGAGATAGAAGGCCTTTAATGGATGGTTGAAGTCATCCTTCTTCATACTTCTGCGTCTTTGACTGAAAGTCATCGACTCACAACAATTTATATTATCGGGATTTTTTGACGTTCTTATCAACTGATTCATGAGGATTGATGACTTCCCAAGTTAGTTTTAGCCCCCTTCAAGAAAGAAAACATTCGGACCAATTAAGAAAGCCATCAATAAAATTCAGTTCAATATTGTTTGATGCAATATCCTATGAATAAATCCATAACAGAATTTCTGATTAACTCTCCAAAATGAAGTCACTTTTCTTCCGTATAATAGAAAGTTTTATAAACATTCGATCAACCTTACAATGATGATGAATATTATATTCAAAATGATAATAGGAAACGCCCAATATCTGCTTATTTTCTTCAATGAATCTGTATGATTTCTGCATGCGTTTCTCGAATTTCAATCAAACTCAAGATAATCCACATGGCAGGAATGCTATCAATGGAAATAGTGCTTTCAAATTAGCTTCAAGAAGCGAAAATATAGAAAAGCACTGACGTCAGGTCGGCACGCTGTTCTACTAGTTTTTCAAACCAGAGTAAGTGCACAAAAGTGATGTTTTTCGTACAATTCCTAAAGAATGATAAAATGAAAGTATAAAATATCAATACAGTTATGATTAATTTAATAGATATAGACTGAAAAATATTCTCAAACTTGTGTATTCTTTCACATCCGTTAAGAAGAATCAACTCTTTCAACATTTTCGTGAACAACCTAAACAGGATCTGATAGGATCTCATAATTTGGAACATCAAACAACCAAATATACTTCTAGTACCTCAGAGCATAAGATAATAGCAAAAGCTCTAAAAGGTAGAAACGGGAAGAGTCTTACGTATAGATTTATTCAAATTGGATAATGCGTTATGGACATAGACTCATCATAATGATTATTATAAGAAAGCAGTGAAGTGACACTCTTGATAGAGATTCTGAAAGAGAGCTTGCTGAAAATTCCTCGGCAATGAGTCACTGAAGGTTCATCGCATAGAATCGAGAGCGGTTTGCGTTCGCTAGGTTGAAGAAAGCAAAACCTCAATATGCTCCCTACTGACAATTCTGTACTCTTTGTCATGTACCATACCATGACATAGATCGGGCCAGATGGAATCATTGACATTTATATACGTGGGTTGTTTTTATGTTTCTGGCCTAGGCAGACTGAATTTTGCCACACCAAATCTGTTGCCGCCATATTGAACTATGATAATTTTGATACTTCACGTGCTCAGAACATTTTGACAAACAAGCGCTTGTAATAAATTTGTTCACATTCACTTGAAAAATTCATCTCAGCCGACAAATGGATGTGTCGATGGTAATAATTTGGAATTTTCAGTCAAAAATAGTATTAATATGACAGGATGCGGCAAACCAAACAGAGGAGTTTTGATGGGCTGTCAAAAAAAATTGGCACAACCTACGAAAAAGTGTTTTGTTCTACTCGAGTCAGTACTACCCATTTTTTCATTCAAGTTTCAAAAATCACATCATCAAGATGCCCTTCAGAAGAAATGTACTGGTGTAGGCGATTTCTGATGTTTTCTACTGCTTCCTGGCACATATTGATCGGAATGGCAGACGATTTTCTCTCTAATACGGATCTTCAGTTCTTTCAAACGATGCTTAAAAGCCTTTTTCTTGAGGAAGCCCCATAGAAAAAAATCGCAAATGGCAATCAAATATTTCATTGATGTGATTTTTCGAATTTTGAATAACTCGCAATAAGTTCAACAAAAGCGCCAAAGCAATCCTACCTCACGTCAGTGCTTTTTAATTTTTTTCCTTAAATTTTAATAAACCGTTTTTTTAATTTTCATAACGAGGTCTTTAGAAAGAATGTCTGATATGCTCCGTAACAAACAGAACCCTTAGGGTTCGGGGATTGTAACAAACTTTGCCAGATGACTACTTGTTAAACCGAAGCTTCCATCTCGGACAAAAGCTGTACAAACTTTCCATCCCTAGTTAGAACTTGCGTTTAACTTCAGTCCTTCGAATTAAACATTAGACCCTTCCATATTCAAAGAAACCCTCACGGTACGGTATCTAGTTAGGCAAGCTTCCTACTCAAACACGTCCTACAGTTTATGGTTTGTAGATCGGTCATCAAGTTCGAATGATCGCAAATATTCGGATCTGTACTTAAACGAAGGTCCGGATTTAATATACTTTAAGAAAAAATTCCTTAACAGTTAACATTCATTGGAATAACAGTTTTTTGGTATAATCTACATGTATTCGTAAGTTAAATAAAACAAAAACCACTTGTGAATCATTATTGATCACAAACTAATAACTGTCATATTTTGGGAAAACATGATGTTATCTGGCGATTTTAACGTTGATGGCACTGTACCTATGGGACTCCAAGATTTACCGGTGACACGTTGGTACACAGTTCTGGTTATAAAGCCAGCCATTGACAATGGAGCCAAATGGCTCAAGACGGTTCACCCCACACTTATTGAATTTGGACTGGCTCGGGGCTGTTTGGCCCGTTGACTCCGTCGGCCTTTAGTTTAGTTAATGAGTTCAAAATGACGTTAATATACTTTCACTGAAAATATGTGACATGGTTTCGGAATTATGTCTAGATCATTGTTCGAGAAAATTGCATTAGTACATTAAAAATTTCAAACGTTATAAATTAATAAAGATGATAAAAAGTTAATGAGTAAATTAATGACTTTTTGATATCGAAAAATAAAATTATCAAAGAGAAGAAAATATAATAAACAAACTTCTAATCCTAGAAACTCTTCCTCCATTATTATGATAATAATTTTAATTTAATGTTGAAAAGTAACAAATTGGGGTTCAGCGCATGGCTTCGCAACTTAAGGCTAAGGACTCACGAAGCGGTTTTCACCCGCGCTCGTGTGCGGTAGCGGTATGGAGTTTTTTTCCAAACTCACAAGACCGGAGTTTTGTGCGGTAACGCAGCCGCGCGGTTGCGATTATCTCTCGCAGGACGGGTAGTTGCAAAACGGGTGATAAGTTCATATCCAGACCGTCATGGATACACACCAGAAACGAGCTGGTGCGTTATATTCACTTCACAGAACCGATCGCAGGGCGCGCGGGTGCAAAACGCCGTGACTGCGGGACCGCACCCGCCGGTAGAAAATGACCGCAGGTGCAGCGGGGCCCGAAAACAATCGCACACGCCGCGGGCGTAAAACGCGTCGTGAAATGTGATTTAATATATAAATAATAATATATATAAATTAGATCACATTTCACGACACGTCTTACGCCCGCGGCGTGTGCGATTGTTTGCGGGCCCCGCCACTTATGCGAGTGATAACCGCGACGGCTGCGTCACCGTACAAAACTCCGGTCTCGTGAGTTTGGAAAAAATTCCGCTACCCCCCATGCGGTAGCGGGTGAAAACCGCTTCGTGAGTCCTTAGCCTTAGAGTTGCAATAAAATACAATATGAACTATAGAAGATTTTCAATTCTAAAAGTATAAATATATAATCTGAACGCTTCAAAGGATTGATTCTCGTTGAAATTTTTCGTTAAAAGTTAATTTTCCATTAAACTAGCCAATCAAAATCTTTTTCAGACTAATTAATTATTGAGAAAAAAAAATTTAATAATTGCCATATTACTTTTTCGTTCTGTGGAGCCGTAATGTTGTGAAATTTTTTCTTCTTTTATCACATGCGTTTTATGTCAGAGAAGACTCATTTATTAACCAGAAATATTTTATCTCCAATTGTTGATAATTTTCTCATGAACAAACGGACTTTTTCAATATTTAATTGTTTTAACTTCGTTATTTATGATTAAATAAATTTGTTTTCCTAATAACAATATTCATTCGTCATGAACATTCACTTCATATTTTCATTGTCAACATAATTAGTTTTTTTTGACAGTTCACAAGTCAAAAAATGAAAGATAATTTTAATCATAAATTTCATTCATATTATATCAATAATTCGTTATGAACGAATTAATAGCTTTGATTTTTTTTATTCCGATTACAACAAATTACAAAAAATGACCCTAAGCATTAAAACACTGAAAAGAATTAATTTAATTTCTTTATTCATCATTACCGAAATACATTTTTTTAGGTATTTCGATGGCCCAGTTGCCAAAATATATCAATTAAATAATAAATAATATCGAAGAATAAAAAAAAAGTCAAATATCCTGTGTGAATCAACCAGAAATCCTTTTAATGCTAACAAGGATGAATAGTATAACGATTGAAACAAAAGTAACTGTTAACTTCATTTCATTTTTAAAATATTGATTACAAAAATTTAATTTCAGTTCAACACCTATGACTATGGTTCAAAAGAAGAAATAGAATGGCATGGGAGAAAATTGCTAAACCTACCTATAAAAGCAATTATAGACGAAACAGATAAAAAGATTAAAATAATGCAGCAATAGATATATCAAAAAATCACACAGGATATTCGTTTGAATATGGCGATTTTTACCACGTGATCCGGTGTGACCAATAAAAATGATAACTGCATCATGTTGAACAGTGACGACATTTAAAACTTACGCCTTGCCCATTTGCCATGTGATTGATATATTTAAAACAACTCGTGAGGTAATTCCAAAAAAACCATTAAATTAATTCGTTCGAGATTGGATTGTGTTATTCAAAATATATTGCGATCTGTATATCTGTACAGCTGTAAGAAAGAAAATTACTGTTTCTTGCGTTAAAGAACACAAAAAACTTGCACATTCATCACTGAAACGAAGAAACTTACCACTTTACTGGTGTATTACCTCGTTCTAACTCAGACCTCTTTTTATCGAATGGACACAAAAAATTTTAATATACTATACTCTACTCGTTTAATCAACCAGAGGTCTTTTGATGGTATCATATATGAATAATGTTATAATGGAAACAAAGGAACTATTAATTTCAACACGTTTGTTTTGACTAAGGTTAAGAAGAAGAAAGTTTTTTGACAGAAAGGGACAGAAGAAAACATTTTCGAATTTCAAACATACCTAGAAAAGCAACTAAACAGTGCGGCAAAAGTCAGTTTACATTGTCTGGAATTCATGCATGCTCGTATTCTCGCCCAGGGCGGAAGGAGGCAGCTGAAAAGTAGCGAGTTGAGTTGACGGCGTGTAATAGTGTTGTTGTGTACGTTTACAGTACGCATGTGTGTAAAATAGGGGAAAAACAATTAGAAGATAAAATGTGAGGCCACAAGTAATTATTAATGTTATATTTTTCTCGAAAATAAATATATTTCCAATTATAATTGCTTTTATTTCCTCATATGCAACTGTAAACTGACTTTTGCTGCACCCTGTATATCGACGAAACAGATAAAAAGATAACATACTTCTACACCAGATATGTTCTGAAATTACTTTATTAAATATTTGTTCGAAAATTGCGATTTTTATCACGTGATTCGGTGTGACCAATGGAAAATGATAAGCGCAGTATGTGGAACCGTGGGGACAATTAAAATTTACGCCCCGTCCATTTGCCAGCTGGTTGCTTCCTATAATCCAACAATTTGTTATGTAATAAAAAAAAAACCAATAAATGAATATGTTGGAAATTTATTGTATAATTTGAAAGCAGTTTCGAATCTGCACGTTAGTTTCATTTATGATGAATCAAAAAATTAACATCCAGCTATAAGAAATAAAATTACTGTTTGCGAGGACAAAGAACAAAATAAACAGAAAAAATTCAAATATATCATCAAAGTGTTTAAACTTTCTGTGAAGTAAGCAGAGGCCCTTTTAATGATAACAAAGATAACATTGTATTAATGAAAACAAAAGAAATTGTTTATTTCATTTCATTTAAAAGATCCTAATTACAAAAATGTAGTTACAATTAAAAACTTATTGATTAAGGTTGGAAAGAAGAAATAGTTCTCTGACAGAATTCACAGTATGAGAAATTTCGAAATTTCAAATCTACCTGCAAGGGCAACTATATTGACGAAACAGATAAAAAAATGAAAATAATTCAATAACAGAAATACCCAAAATAAGATCACACAGGATATTTGTCTGTAAATTGCGATTTTTACATTGTGACCAATAAAGAATGATAACCGTATTGTTTTAAACAGTGGCAGCAATTAGTACTTACGCCCGGTCCCGTCCATCTGCCATGTGACTCCTGAATTTCAAACAATTTGTGAGATAATTCCTAATATCTTTAAATAAAAAATTCATAGATGGATATGCTGAGAGTCATTTAGAAAACTAAATTTCAGATGCTCTTCCGAACTATTCAACGGCTTTCGCCCAATAACCAACTCTCCTACTAATAAAATAGAGTATACGGCCAGACGTACTCGAGTTCGAGTTTTGAACTAGGACAACTTGCAAAAAAAAATTAAAGAAGTGGAGTCGAATAAAAAACCATTTCTTTATTCAACTCTGAGAGTATTAGAGAACCTGTTACAATATGTTTTGTTGGTTCATCCTGTTATCTACTTTCTTTACAGGTCATGTTGGCAGAGCGAAAGGGAACCGATGAGCTGTATGCTATAAAAATCCTGAAGAAGGATATAATAATTCAAGACGACGACGTTGAATGCACCATGGTGGAGAAGAGAGTCTTGGCTTTGTCTTTGAAACCGCCGTTTTTGGTCCAACTCCATTCTTGCTTTCAGACAATGGTAAATTAATATTTGCATGAGGAACAAGGTTATTATATTAGAAAATTAATGAAGAGTTGGTTACGAGGGGGTCGATGTTCGTTGGGTTGAAATGAGGGTCGTATTCTGAAGTCATCCAATTATGAGAACGTGATATAATAAGACGGATCGATGGTGAGCGTTAATTAAAAATCGTTGCTTCGGTGAGCCTATCCATTTTTTTTTCCACTAATATGGTGTATGAGTGAGGTCAGGAAGTACGAAAATTAAGATTCAGAAGAAAAATTCCGATGCTAACTGCGAAGTTATAAACGTTATTCGCGTTCGTATCATGAACAAGGTGAGTCTTTGACCACTGCGTAAATTTCAACCATAGGTTCTTGAGATCAAAAGAAACAATTTTTTCCCATACCGTTTTTCCATATTCAGCTGCGTCAAAAAGTTGTAAGCATTTTAAGTTTTCACATTGTGCAAATACCCCTCTGTAGTCCAGTTTATTTTGAATGAAAATTACCTTTCACAGCATCCACTATTGAATCTGAATTGTTTAAAAACATTATTTTCCCTCTAAAAAATGATTCACTCACTCATGTTTCATCAGATGAGGTGCATATTCAAAATACTGATTTTCTGTTAAAAAACAAATTCAACACTATAAACATAGATTTTTGTTATTCTACCATAATTTCCTTCTACTACAAGATTATAAACCATCCCTTTTTGTGAGAAAAAGCCTCCTTGGAAATGTAGAGCATTTTCTATAGAAGGTTCAATTCTATATATAATAAACTTTTTTAATATCTTGAAAGGAACACTCAATAAAGATTGGTCGATAACTACTTGGAACACTAGGATTTACTGGTTTATTAAAAAAAAAAAATTCAGTCGGTATCTTTTTTTTAATTTGATTACTGAGAGATCAGTAGAATCATGTAATGTAGTAGCGAATTTTTTTTTCCGGAAATGACGTCAACTTCCGTTTTTCAAATTAGAACACCATTTTTTTATTGCAGAAATAGATTCCTTACAAAATTTCAAGTTATTTCGATGTAACATTTTTCAGTTTTGGTTGGAAAATTCTCTCTGAGCGGGAAAATTTGGAAAAAAAATCGAAAATAGAGCTCCGCTGAAACAAAAATAACTTCAAGGTTTTTGGATAGAAAATTTTTATTTTTGGGATTTTTAAGATGTAAGATTGATGTATCCACTTTAAAAATCGAAATCGCGATTCATGATATAGGGGGTGAAAAAATCGCTTTCAAAGTTAGGGATGACAAAATCGTGAAAAATCAATTTTTTCAAATTAAAACCTCATTTTTTATGGCAGATATTGAATCTACGTTAAAAAATAATATGAGTGTATGCATCACACCCTTGCTCTAAAGTGGATATTTTCTGAGTTACTAATATTATTTTTTAACGTAGATTCAATATCTGCTATAAAAAAATGAGGTTTTAATTTGAAAAAATTGATTTTTCACGATTTTGTCATCCTTAACTTTGAAAGCGATTTTTTCACCCCCTGTATCAGGAATCGCGATTTCGATTTTCAAAGTGGATACATCAATCTTACATCTTGAAAAATCCCAAAAATGAAAATTTTCCATCAAAAAACCTCGAAGTTATTCTTGTTTCAGCGGAGCTCTATTTTCGATTTTTTTTTCGAATTTTCCCGCTCAGAGAGAATTTTCCAACCAAAACTAAAAAATGTTACATCAAAATGACTTGAAATTTTCTAAGGAATCTATTTCTGCAATAAAAAAATGGTATTTGAATGCCTTGAAAATATTTTAGATTTCATCAGCATCGTGAAATACTTATAAGTGCTGAATTTCATGAAAATACGTTCAGTAGTTTCCCGTATAAATATGGGTAAGGTTCCTTGTGAAAGACCCGGTATAGAATAAACTTTTTTAATATCTTGGAAGGAACACTCAATAAACAGATTGGTCGATAACTACTTGGATCACTAGGATTTAATGGTTTAATTTAAAAAAAAAATTCAGTCGGTATCTTTTTTTTTTAATTTGATTACTGAGTGGTCAGTAGAATCATGTAATGTAGTAGCGAATTTTTTTTTTCAAAAAAAAAATAGGTCTAGATGAAATGTTTCTTCAAAAATTTTTTTTTTCGAAAATTCAACCATATTTGGAGTATAAATGTGGAAAAAACTCTTAGTAGGATTTCTATTTACGGCTATTTATAACTCCATTATTGATATTTAATCTCCATCGTTTTGATGGTAAATTATTTAATACAAGATGATGGTAAATTATTTAATATGCAGAATTTTCAAAAAAATTTTAGAAGAGAACTCGTAAAGTTATTAAATATTATCTACTGGTGGTAAGCCAGGATAGCATGAAGGCAGCTCTTAAGACACGATAAATCGTGTGATATATTGAACCGTAAAAGATGTACTTAACACCAAAAAAACACCTATTGCTCTTTTTTTGTTGCAATTATAAATCCATGTGAAGAAAGAAAGAACCGTTTTTCGAAAAAGCAATTGCCAGGCGTTATAGGATGTTTATTCGAGTTACTGAAAACCACCTTTAACTTTTTGTGCGACCATTGCTTGCTGAGATATCCGCTCCTGATTGTGGTTGGGCGAAAAAAATTCTCCGCGCTCGTAGACCAAAAAGAAAACCAAAAGATATTTTGAAACTCTTTTGTCCCTGGTATTTATTGAATAACTCAAAAATTTCAACGTTTTCATCCGATAACTAGACACGACACTTGGAGCTACAATTTTTTTTATACGATCATTACTCTCAAAGTTATGTGTTCAAAACAGCCCAAAAATTTGGGATTTTGTTTTTATCCTTCAATTTATTCCAGAAGTGTATTATAAACACTGTCATCGGATAATTGAGTTCCCAAATAGATAAGCTTCAGAATTATTTTTTAAAATCATGTATATCTGGACATAAAACATAATTCTTAAAACTGATAGGTGTACTTCCCTTCGGTGTTATTCTAAATTTTTTACTCATCAAAATACTCAATATGCATATGAGAATAATATTACGAATTTATTAGATAACCCTAAGCTGCTGCGTTGAGATCTACCTACCATTTTAAATTGTGGAGATTGAGTATTGCCCATTATCAAAAATTTCTGAATAGAAAATTTTCCAGATATCAATCGACTAGATTCCTGCCAGAATTCGTAATATCACCCTGTAGATTTCAAAGAAATCCATAATTATACGTCTTATAGTCAATCTGTACTCAATTAGTTCTGATCTGTTAGTAGTTAAAACATACAGGTAACAGGTATATTATTATTTACTGGCTTCAATGAATATTTGGTATCGATTGATGATTATTTTCAGGATCGGCTGTATTTTGTAATGGAATACGTCAACGGGGGAGACCTAATGTTTCAGATCCAACAATGTGGCAAATTCAAGGAACCTGTGGCAGTGTAAGTATAAATCTCAGTTACTCCGGATTATAGATGCTCTTATAGTATAGTATATGTAATTTGGCGCCGGTTACCGTCTTAAAATACTTGTAAATACTCAGGCAATCGAACTTTTTGTTCATAAATAAATTTCTAGTCAGTATTATTATTCAGTATTATCATTGAATTTTTGAACTGAATAGTATCAGATCCGTAGTTCCTTTGAAACGTTTACAGGAAAAAATTAAACACTTGCCAGAATTTAAACATATGATATAAGGAAGCATGCATTTTTTACAGATTTTACTCGGCTGAAATTGCCATCGGTCTCTTCTATTTACATAGTCGGGGAATCGTTTATAGAGATTTGAAACTAGATAACGTTTTGCTGGATCAAGACGGTCACATAAAGATTGCAGATTTTGGAATGTGCAAAGAAGGCATTTTAGGAGACAAAACTACGAAAACATTTTGTGGTACCCCTGACTACATCGCACCTGAGGTAAGTGAAGGAATATCTATAAACGGCTCCTAGAAGGGATTCCAATGATTGTCAATACTATGAACTATTAGATCTATACTGGAAGTAAATGGTTTTGCGCAGAAGCTGGTGGTGATTTTTTTCCATTTTCAACGGAGCACATTTATTCTACATTTCTCACTAGCTCTTGATGACACTGGGTTATACAAATAATCCTAGCATTAGAAGCTTCTTAGCTTCTATGCGGAATGGATTTTTGAAAACTGGGAGGCATAAAGTCATTTTCGGAAGAGGGAAGGCAGGCTTCAATATTTTCATTGCAATTTCACTTCAAAACATTTTGCATGATTCACCTAGAAAAGTCTAACGCGAAGATTATTGTGACAACCCTGTACATCAAGTCAATAAAATATTGTTCATTTCCAAACATGATTTTCATATTTTTCTATGTTTGCCGTTTCCTTCTTCATTAATTAATTTATTTCAATCTTAGTTTCAAACTACGAATGATATATATCATAGAATACGTCACAAATTAAAATGAACGCTCATTCGGTTGACTCAAAAACGTACCCTCGTATTAATTAATCACAAAAGCGCCTAATCAATTCAAACAACTCATGCTGAGAAAATTAATAGATAGCCTTATGATATATAGGCATAATTCAACAGTGTTTTGTAGATCAAGAACCCTATAATCATTCATCCAATTAGATTCATAACCTTAAAACTGTCTCATCATTCATGCGCCCAATTATTAGGTGTAAACAGGAATTCCTTCCACATCCTCTAAATCGTCCAAAATGAGTTATGCCCCTCCTCAATTCAACCAATTCAAATCAACTCTATTATATCAAGGAGGACTTTGAGGAGAAAGGGGTGAACGCTGAGGATATTGTATGAGTATATTCTATCTAATGCGATATTAGTCGTCCTGTCATGTTAGAGTCTGAGCTTTGAGCAGCTTGGTATTGCCCCATTTATGTCTGCTGTAGCTTCCTTTTATACTCAACTGACATACGTTTGATGTTCTGCATTCTAGATTCTGCCTACACGACCGATTACCTCCAACCATAAATTATTTATTTAATCGATTAGAGAACATCGAACTACATCGTCCTTTACTTTTGACTTTGTTCCGGTATACAGGTGACCTACGGCGGATAATGTACTTTTCTTATTCCAGTTATAACTTAACAATACAGAAATAATACGAGGGTTGCCTTTTATATTTCGGGATTAGAGAACAAAAACAAATATTAATCATCAGAAACCGCTTTATTGTTTTTCAAAATATTGCCCGTTAGGATCTATACACTTCTGCATGTGTTTGAAACAATTGTCGAAGCACTTTTGCGACTCTGATTGAGTTATCTCCAAAACATGCATTCTGACCGCATCAACCGCTTCTTCAGGTGTCGAAAAACGTTGACCTCTTATTTTATTTTTTACGTACGGAAATGAAAAAAAAGTCATTCGGAGCCAAGTCAGGACTATAGGGCGGATGACTCATCAAATCGATGTTTTGAGTGCTCAAAAATGCAATTGTTTGTTCCGATGTGTGATTGAGGATTCTGCAATTGATCCTTATGTGTTACTCCAGTTCAGAGATTTGAACAACTCTTCCAAGGCCATCGTGAATGATTTCGGTAAGATAGTATTCCCCTTCTTACTCCCCATTGGATAGGTATGCACTTCGTCTTCAAATTGCTGTCAAGTTGCACTGTCATCATTGTGTTATTCAACAGATTTTTCTATACTGAATCTATTCAGCCATTAAGGCTTATTCCACCGCCCTTAGTTCTACGCTGTCAAAAGTCTTCTGATAATCCACGAAAGCAAGATACAGGAGTTGATTATACACGTCGGCTTTTTTATCACTATTTTTAGTGTATGCTGATAGTGGTAGGTTCCGTATCCTTTTCTGAATACAGGTTATTCAATCGGTTGGTATGTGTTAAATTTACTTGTCAATCTGTTATTGTTGATCTTCATAAAGGTCTTGTATCACTGCTACAGAATGGATATTAGCCTAAAGTTGTCTAGGATGGCACGCCACCTTTTTCGTGTACCTACTAGTATCGTGTTAACATTATTCCACTGACTGGATATCTTTCCCTCGAAAAGGCTTTTATTATATAAGATCTTTAGATATTCCTTAACTTTTTCCCCTCCTTCTTTCAAGAGTTCCATAAAAACTCCGACCTCTCCAGTTGCTCTGTTTCTTTTCATTTCTTGTATTACTCTATCTATCATTTCCTCAGAATTAACGTCGGTCATTATTCTTTTCAAATTTTCCGTCGTTGCAATGGAGGGAGGATATCTTGATTTATGAAGTTCTCTATAGTATTCTTCGGTTATTTTTACTAGCTCATCTCTGTCACTGATTTCCGTGCCTTAGTTTTTCAGAAAAATTATCTTAATTTTTCCTACTCTAGACTTCATATTTTTCAAATTTCTATAATTTTCCATTATAATCTGAATACGCTCTTCCCAATATTTTTCAATTCGGCTTTTATTTGTTTTCTTATGTTTTTATTTAGTTCAGTGAATTCTTCTTGTTATCATTTAGAAGTTGACACCTTTTTCTCAACATTTCTTTGGAATGATCTTGGGCTTGTTCTTCTGTTGATATGTGGTTATTCTGGAGCTCGTTTCCATTAGTTGCTTTGTAATGACCTCATTCATCTCATGGAGTGATAAATCTTGCAACTTCAAGTCACAGGGTTCCTTGGAGTGACTGGCTTATTGCCTGCTATTGATTTTAAGGAGTTCTGTGTCTATTCTTTGGAAATAACTTTGAATTTCTTATTTTCTTAGATTCGTGAGTATTCTCAATTTTGCTATAACGAGTCGCTTCCAATAGATTCGTTGTTTATGTGGTGACGTCTTGAACATTAAACTTTCCTTTGTGAACACGTAATCTATTTCGTTTTTAGTTATTCCTTTAGGGGAGAGCAATGTCCATTTTCTCTATGGTTTTTTCTCGAAGAAAGTATTCATTGCAAAAAGATTGTTAGTTTCTAAAAAATGCGTGATTAGGCCTAAAACTTGAAGAACTCAGAGAATAAAATAGGTAGTTTTGGATATGGAGACCAAAGCTAGAGAGGGGGAATGCTGATAAATTTTTTATTTGTTTCTCATTTGTAAACGTCTGTATCCAAATGCACAATATTAATCAAGAAAGTTTATCTTTACAAGTTAGTAGTATTATTCACATTAGAAAATTTTGTTTTGTCTCCATATATGTTGAAAATCCTGGTACAATTGTTATTTCCAGTAACACAGATTTTTTTATGATGAAAGAGTTGATACTGATGATGATAAACCATCTGCTGACTCGAAACTGCTGAACTCGAGGACTGCAGAACATTTGTACTCTCCTTACTACCAAATAATTTGCTAGACGTTTCGATTTTTTTGTTGACCGAATGATCGACATAACTTATCGCAATGTCGGTGCTCTTCCACCCTCCTGCACGCTTTAGTGCTGAAATACTCTGTGTCTTTTAAACCTAAATATTTCGCTATTTGCTTTGGGACACCACCATAGTGTGCTGGCCAGCATTAAGGGAAATGCACTTTCCATGTCGGTATGTAAAAAAATTTTAGGCTTTCTGTTCCAGGAGGCCGAAGATTTACATATTTTCTGTATAACATGCAGAGCTTGAAGCTGCAGCCATCATCAGATATGGTGAATCTTCTTCTTGTTAAATTTTTTGTTTGCCGCAATATCACAATAACGAAGTTTCCCATATCTTCTACATCATTCATGTTTAAGGAGAGAATTTCGTCACATCGACAACATCCAAAAATCCCAAATATTATTTCAATTTTTGCCAGCAACCACTGGTCATCAGGACGTATAGAAGAAATTATTCAGCCTGTTCTTTACTTAATAACTTGGCCATTTTTTGCGTATAACGCTCATTTTTTCGTTTCAGAAATGCTATTACCTTTTGAAATCTGCAAATGACAACTAAACGTCATATTTTTCAATAAATTTTTTAAGGAAAACAAACCTGCGAACAGAGGCATTTTCTTTCATTTCCAAGCAGCTTTTCAGCATAGACCATTTTGCCCATAAAGTATTAGGGCTTTTTGAAGTCGTATTCTCGCTCGTACCTTGAAGCTGATTTTGCAGATAATAAAGTTGAAGCTACAGTGCTGGCTGCCTCAATAATTTCTTTTGGTACATTCACTTTCGCTTTCGCCAAAACAAATGTAAAGAAAAATAAACAGACATGTTCATGGGAACGCTTCCATAGCTTACGACATTTGCGAGAAATTATTGAGATTTATTTGGAATTTTTCCAACCTTTTTATAAATGAGAAACAAATAAAATATAAAGCAATACAGGCGAGGTAACGGGTTTTACTGGCTCAAGGAGGTGACTGACTCGCCTGCGGCTTGTCAGTTATATCCTCCATTCGCCAGTAAAAACCCTCTAACCTTGCTAGTAATGTTATATACTATTAGAAACTAACCGAATTAGAACAAGCGCGTAAAAAATGTACACATGTATTGGTTGAATTCATAAGACACCTTGTATGATTTCATTGAGGTGTCTCAATATTCGTGATAGACTTTGAGGATAATTTTCAGATAATACTGTATCAACCATACGGCAAATCTGTTGATTGGTGGGCGTACGGAGTACTGCTTTACGAAATGCTGGTAGGTCAACCCCCTTTCGATGGTGAAGATGAGGAAGAACTTTTTGCAGCCATCACCGACCATAATGTTAGCTATCCAAAAAGTTTATCGAAAGAGGCTAAGGATGTTTGCAAAGGGGTAAGATTTGATTATTCTCTAAAATGATTGTATAGATCGACATTCTCTTATGGATTGGCAGTATCATTCGAATAAAAAATGCATTGAAACAGTACCGCTTATTCCGTCGGTTAATCAGATAGTTATGCAGTCAAACGATCTTCAACGGTTCCTATTCTCTGTTGAAATTTAAATAATTTATCCACCAAATTTATCCTTGAAATGCACTACTATTACAGTTTTTTGAAAAATATACAGTGCATCGTATCGTTATGGGCGTTCTATGATGGTACAGACGGCAGATCACTCGTAATTTAAGTTTGCCTCAGGTCTATGACAATGTCGCAACGGCTTGTGGATATTTTTCTGTACATCCTGAAATATTCGAAGTGAACGATGAACTTAAAATAATTTCATTGTTTTGAGCTTCTTCAATGCTTACAGGGGTTACAACTTTTTCAGTTATGATTTTCACGGATTCTCGTGATCATTGATTGTACCTAAACGCAATAAGAAATCAGTCCTCCCCATTCCATCGTTAGGCCGGCTGCATACGCTTCGTCCAACGGAGAAGAAATCTGCACGGGCATGCCAAAGCAGGTGAACCGGAACGTGTGTGTTGCAGATTTTGAAGTATGTGCAGATCGCCGGAAAAAATCGAAATTCAATTGTGGCATTGTACGTTCGGCAATGCCGGCCATACCCTACTGTCTACCAGAGTAACAACTGTGCAGATTTCTCCTTAAGTAGAGTGTAGCATCTCTGGATTGCATTATCTAAACTCGCACACAATCTTTCGATTATATTCATTCATATAACATTTCCTATACCCTACACCACTAAGTAATCTAACCATGAACTATCATTCTTAAAGTAAGTTCATCTACTTTTATTTTTCTGAACTTAGTTTTAGCTCAGTGAAAATTTCTCTCGAGGGGGTTGCTATCGCAAGTACTTGCATTTACCAAAAAGCTTTTACAGGTCAACTGAAAATGTAATTACTATGAAATTACGTTCAGCTCTCTATTATTAAACTATACTCGTTTATCTGCGCGCGTCTTTCTTGACCTACTCCCCAACGCTTTCTATAGAAGACCCTATTTCTTCCAAGGGCATTTCCGTACTTTGCTCTACAGTCGAGCGAGGTTTACCCTTCAACTTCTCTACAAGGCATTGCCAAATAATCCATATTAAAAACAATACTATCATAATCAGTATAACTGAACCGCTTAAGGTGCTGATAATTTCGGTTACGTTAAGTGCAGCTACTCTTTGTGGCATTCCAAATGAAATTAAGTAAGGGTTTTTTATTATCACATAAAATATTAAAATAATAGCAACTATATTAACTATTCTGAACGTTGTCCATTCGTATGTAAACGATTCCGACGAATAGTGAATCAGCTCCACGTTGTCCTCGTTAATTTTATATTTAGATAGAAATTTATAATCAAAGATTGGAATCGTTGTATTCCATTTAGAGTTTAAACACTCCTGTATATTTGAGAATTTTAATTGTGTGTGTGTGGTTATAGGCTCTATTTTGAAAGATTCTAATTTCGACCAAACAGCAGGTAATACATGTTTTAAATTTACATCTAAGATAGATTCCGCATCGCATGGAAATGCTCGAGATATTATTTCTTTTTCTGCCGACCATATAGAACACTCACACGGTATATCTATTTCCCACGCTCCTGGTAAATTCTCTCGAATTATGGAAGCATTTGGTTTATTCGGACAACGTAACATTAAATTATGCGGAGGGTGCGTAATTATGAATTTTTCAGGTTCAATTTGATTAACTATTGTACGATTATCTTTGAAGCAAAGCATTTTGCATTTTTGTATTAATTCCGAAACGGATGCTCCTTGAGCTAATTCTTCAAAACAATTCAAGTTACTTATTCCATTATGGGATGCTCTAGGTAGTAAACAAAGGTTTTTTGTTACATCGCAAGTAGATAAGAGATTACCTCTAAGAATTTTAATATGAGACTGAAATTTAGCTACAAGAACATTATTTTCCGCAAACTGACATGTATACTCATCCCACGCATATGGTATAAATGTTAACCTAAACAATTTCCATGTTTCTCCTGTTCTTCTCACGGGTAAATTCAACACCACGGATACTTCGTTCTCAGTTATTATACACGACGCCACTTTCAGTTTTAGATATCTGGAGATACTTTTCGCTCCTATTACAAGTTGAAAACCTTGCTTATTAAGTATTTTATCGATGCGAACTAAATCTTGCCTTAACAATGATAATTCAACAACTTCCAGTGGAATTTGATTATCACGACATTGTTTAATTATTTGAGATTTACTGAAAATATAAAGAACTTCTAGATTTTGTAATGCCTGATTAATGAAATTTTGCCAAACATGCTTAATTTCGTCAGGAATGATCTCTAAATTTCTACGAACTTCCACGAGTTTCTTCCACATGACACGTTTAACGTCTTGACTCTCTTCAAGATTTTTTGCAATTGCCGCACTATACTTTTTAACTGCACCTATAATGTTCTCAAGCTCCCCATGCTGTTGGTTAGCCGCGATTTTCAAATCACGCATTGATTTACTCAAAGTTTTCTCATTCGCATATAAGGGGTCCATAGAATGTTTCACTAATACGTTACAACACCAATTCAACGCATCTCCCAAAAAGTCCAATGCCTGTCTCTTTTCTATATTCTGTGTCTTCGTCTAACTCACTTTCAAACTTTTGTCCTAAATTATGATTCATTTTCTTTATCCAAGATGTGAATGTTTGTTGTAACTCATACGTTACATTGGCTAACTGACACTCAGGTGTAACACAATTCTTAACAGTTTCTTGATCTTCGTTCATACGAGTTTGAAAATGCCAGAAGTTTTTGGAAATTTAGCCGAATAAGTTAATGGTATAGTTGACTCGTACAACTCCACATTAGATAAATAAGACCAATATACACCTGATACGATATTTATTTCATACGCGAAATTTTTATCAATGAGTAATAACAAACACGCCACTAAACTGTACATGTTTTTTGAATGCATCTTAATTGATTTATAAATTGAACCTTACTAACTAACTAAACTTCCAGAATTTATTTGCTGAGTAGTATAATACGCCGTACTTTGACTCGCTTTCATTTCCGTTCATGAAATTTCTTCATTCTGCTGACATGTACAATATCGTTTTTAATTTTTCCGCGTGTGTTAAATTTTAATATTATAATTAAGATCATTGACTTTCTCCACAATCTCATATGGCCCAAACCATCTACATAGTAACTTTTCCGATTTCCTGATTTTTCGTACTGGTGTGTACACCAAAACTTTGTCCCCTACATTATAACTGACATGCCTATGCTTTCGATCGTATTGTATTTTCTGTTTGTTCTGCTCATCCTTTATAACTTTCTGAACATCTTTACGCGATTTTTCAAGTCTAGCTAAAAGTTCTTCCGCTGTCTCGTCAATTTCGTTTATTTGAATACCTAAAGCCGCATCTACTGGCAATATTGCTTCTCTGCCATACACTAACGAAAATGGGCTCCTCTTAGTTGTTTCCTGATTGGAAGTGTTATAAGCAAATGTTATGAGAGGCACATAAGTGTCCCAATCTTTTTGATCGGTTGCTACGTACATTGAAAGCATAGTAGCCAGAGTTCCATTAAAATGTTCTACTAAACCATTAGTTTGAGGATGGTACGCCGTCGTCGTAGTCGGATGGCATCCCATGCCATTCAGTAATGATTGTACCAATTTCGACTTAAAACACTTTCCCGGTCGCTAAGGATTGTTTTAGGACAACCATGGCGACAGATTATGTTTTCCAGCAAGAAGTTTGCAACTTGTTCTGCTGTTCCAACAGGAATGGCTTTTGCTTCCGCCCATTTGGTTGCGTAACAAATGGCTGCGACTATATATGTATTCCCGACTGACTTTTTAGGAAATGGCCCCAATAGATCAATACCGATTTTATCAAATGGTTCTCCGACCGTAATTGGTTGTAAAAGTCCAGGAACAGCTTGTGGTACTTTTTTCTTTGTTGGCAATGTAAACAACTCTTGACATACTTTTCAACATCCTTATGCATTGAAGTCCAAAAATACCGAATTTTAATTTTTCCTAACGTTTTTGCCAAACCTAAGTGACCTCCTGATAATGGATCATCATGACAACACAAAAGCACATCTCGAATTGAATTTTTTGGTAAGACTAATAATTTGGAATGGGAATTCGGGCTATAGTTTTTCTTATATAGTACCCCGTTTTCTATTACATAACTTCGTGTTTTCTTAACAATTTTGGGGTCAAAATTTTGCGGAGCTTTAATCGCTTCTATTATTTCTCTAAGATCTATATCTGCCTTCTGTTCTCTTTTCGATATTGTCCAAACTTACTAGAAAAACAGGAATTTCCGTAACTTCTTCACTCTGACTATCTGTATCCAACAAAGGATTTCTGGACAAGGAATCTGGAACTATGTGTAATTTACCCGCTTGATGTGCAATATCGAAATCGAAATCTTGGAGTCTTATAGCCCACCTCGCTAATCTCCCAGAACTGTCCTTATTTTTCTGAAGCCATAAGAGAGCTTGATGATCTGTAATAACTTTAAACTTTTTTTCCCCAAATGTAATGACGAAATTGTGTGACCCCGTATAAAATGGCTAAACATTCTTTCTCAGTAGTTGTGTACTTGAGTTCTGGAGATGATAATCTCCTTGATGCGTATGCTATAGGATGTTTTCCCGACTCAAATTCTTGTACTATTACGGCAGAAATACCAAAATTACTTGCGTCTGTCAAAATTTCAATTGGAAGATTATCTTGGAAGTGTCTTAATACCGGCGCACTTGCTAATAATGATTTTAGTTTTTCGAAACTTGCCTGATGCTCATGTCCAGGCAAATTTAACATCCTTTTTGTCAGTAAAGTTAGTGGTCTACTTATTTCGGCAAAGTTAGGGATGAATTTTCTGTAGTAGTTTGCTAGTCCTATAAATGACTGTACCTCACGTAATTTTGTTGGTTTCGGAAATTCAGACACTGCTAAAATTTTTGAGGGTTTGGGGAAATGCCTTCCTACTAACTACATGACCCAAGATGTCGATTTTAGAATAAGCGAAATGACATTTACTAGGTTTCAGCTTTAGTCTATATTTCCGGAAACGTTCAAAAACTAATCTCAGATTATTTAAATGGTCATCAAAAGAATTACCCTTTATTATAACGTCATCAAGGTACACTAAGCAAACTATCCATTTCAACCCTGCTAAAACTTCGTCCATTGTTTTTTGGAAAGCTGCTGGACTTAACGCTAAGCCAAATGGTAATTTATTAAATTCATATAACCCTTGTATAGTCGTAAAAGCCGTCTTATGTTTGTCATGTTCCGCAAGGTTTATCTGCCAATACCCCGATAACAGATCCAAGGTTGTAAAAAATTTTGATCCTTCTAATGCATCTAAAATATCCGCAATTAACGGGAGTGGGTAAGATGGAACCTCTATTAACTTATTTAACTTTCTATAATCGACACAAAATCGCCACTCTCCTGATTTCTTTTTTACAAGAACTACAGGACTTGCCCACGCACTGAATGATTTCCTAATAATTTTTGCTTTCAACATTTCATCAATTTGATTTGAAATAATTTCCCGTTCTTTGCTGGACACCCTGTATGGGGCCTGATGTATGGGTACCGCATCTTTCGTATTAATGCACTGTGCGGCCACTTTACTATCTCCTAACTCTAAATTACTTTTTGCAAAAATATCAGAATACTCCAGTAACAGCTCATTTAAATTATTTCTATGATGTTCAGTTAATTCATCGCAAACATTAAAATGAATTGAATTGTTTTCATTGTTATATGAAATTTGATCCATTTCGGCGGGCTCACTGCCGACCGCTAGTACGTCGTGTTCTTTAATGAACTCTCCTAAACAGCTGTTCGCGTAAACGACCTTTGAATAGTTAGATAGATTCTCAATATAGGCACTTCCCTGTTTTAAATCAATGAATACTAGGCTAATACTTTTACTACGGAAGAAATTATAATTTTGTTTAAAATGCATATGTTTTTCTTCAATGTACTTAGAAATGTCAACGTTAATTTTTCTGGTACTTTTATGGCGTGCAGGGTTACTTCTTCTATCGTACGAAGTTGTAAATCGAATTCATCTATATTTCTATCTTCATTGACTAATTTATTAGCGAACTCTACAGTGTGAGCCTTGTTATTAATACCTAATGTCACATGTCTAGTCATAAAGTTTATTTCACCTTAAATTTGTTATTGAAGTCGTTGCCTAAAATAAATCTATTTTTGATCTCCTAACTACAATTACAGTATGTTGGACTTTCACCTCATTCAAATAAAATGTCAAACTTGTTTCTCCCAAAATCCACAACAATTTATTATTTACACCTGAAATTCTAGTATAGCGTGTTTTACTTACTTTATGATTACCAACTAAATCTTCACTTACTATACTAATGGCTGCACCTGTATCCACAATAACATCAACAGATTTACCATCTATTTGACCCTTTATGATAACTGGCTCAAAAAAAAATCTTCCACGGAATATACATTATTTACTTTTTCTATTTTTGTATTTAATCTTTTGAACAATTAACTTTTTATGGCCTACCCTATGACAAAAATAGCAACTTAGATTTCTAAAATGTTGTTGTGTATAGAATCTTTTGAACAGAACTTCAGGCTTGGATTTTAGTTTTTTGAACTTCTACAATTTCTAGCATAATGGCCAACTCGACTGCATTTGAAACAGGTAACTCTGCCCATCAGAGTTCTAATATACATATTCGCCAGTTATGGAAAACGACACATTTCATTTTCTTCATGGAAAGAATAAATCTTTTTACTCGCCCTCTTTTTTCGCATCTCCCTGGAGGCTATATTCAAATCCTTCTGGTGTGTTGAACCTAATACATCGTGAAAGATTGAATAGGGTCTCTAACCATACCCTTCGCATCCATCACCTGAATAATTCAGCACTCGTCTATTTTTAATTTTAGTTTCTCACGAAGAATCCCAATAAAAGGTTGGGATGTGCAAACAGAGGAGAGGAAGATGTGAGGAGTCATGCATTCTTCAGGCGAATCGACTGGGAAAAGATAGAAAATAGGGAAGTGCAACCTCCATTCAAGCCAAAAATTGTAAGTTGATAATTGTTGTTTTCAGATGAAATTTTCTCTAGATCTTCAACCAGCTGGAAAGGGATGGCAGAGGCTTAGGCACCAGAACACTATACGGATGTTTCCATCTGATTTCTTTGCATTTATTTGTTTCGGAACCTAAGAGGTGTACTATAAGTAATATTTTGATGAAGACAAATTTTGTTTAGCCCAAGTTGAATTCATCAATATTGTGTACAATTTCATTTTGCAGATATTCAGTCATAAACTGTGTAAACAAACATCCTCAATAGGTGAGCGAAAAAAAAAGAAATTAATCAATGACAAACGAAAATATCAAATAAGTTGGATAGTCACGAATGAGTCTGGTGTCAAATCAGCAAACCGAGATGGCCATGACCATGAAATCCTCGTGTGCGCTTGAAAGATCGAACGGGTGTCGATGTAAAAAAATTCTCAACCATTTGATTAAATTCAATTCATTTAGTTATATTCACGACCAACAGAACCATTCTAATGCATATATAGTTTCTTGCAAAATTTCTTACTGGCGAGCGTTTTTTTCAGGTCTACGAACTGCCAGTAATCGCTGGAAGCCAAATCTGGCGAATACGGTGTATGTGGGAGCAATTCGAAGTTTAATTCTTATAGTTTTGCTATTGTTTTGGCTTTTCAAATTCTTGCTAACGACCTACTAACGAATGCAAAAAATATCCTCATTTTCGACATTGTGGGTGCTTACTTCACGGGCACATAGCAACATGCAAAAATACCGAAATTTATAACGAACTTGTATGTCCGATATAACTTTTAATTCAGCTTGCTGTAAGTATCAGTTGATCCAACGAAATACTAATATCTCAATTTTTCAATTTTGAAATGAAAATGTGAAAAATTGCTCAGACTCGTCATTTCTGATTCGGCAAAGAAAAACTTTTCCACTTCTTTTAACCCGTAACTTCAACCCCCTAATGAAAGTGCCCACAATCCTCTTATTTAGAATAGGGTGTAAGTAGAACTTTTAAAAATTAATTTAAACTCCACATTTCACCAGATGCACGCCACTGTGTATAACTCAACCCATAAATTCTTCCAGAAACACCGTAAAGACGTGAGTAACTTCGACAAGCAATTCACTTCGGAGAAAACGGATCTCACACCCACGGATAAGCTCTTCATGATGAACCTCGATCAGACGGAGTTCATGGGCTTCTCATTCCTCAATCCCGAATTCATTCAGCACGTGTAAGGGGCGTCTTCGATCGAGATCAAGTTACCGTGTTTTGGATCAGGTCCGTTTCTGCAACCATAACACCTGATCAGGCTTGATGGAGGAAATATTTGGAAGCTGATTGGAGGGCGTGGTGGTGCTGAGAAGTTGTGATAGTTGTGGAGGCTGACTAGCTTCACTCAGATGTTCAATCTAGTCCTAGTTTTAAGATGGTTTGAGCTCTTCGATTTTTGAATAATTATATTGATTGATTATCGCGAGATAGAGGTCGAATTGAGTAAATTTTTATTTCATTCTGGGTTTCGTTAGGATTCTCCAGGGAAAGGCAAAGATAAGGCAGAAATCGTTTCTACCTAGGTCCAAAAAAATTTTTGGTCTTGTAGTTCGTCCAATTGGGTGGGAACATGTGATAAGTAAGCTATATAACCAAACATATTTTCAATTCATTGAAAATAGAGGAATGGAAAATTTTAGATTTCAAATCTTATAGTTGATAATTATGGGTGAAGAAAAATGTGTTTTCACATATGATCGGTTTGATTCAGTTATGTACCTACCCCAATTTATGTGTGAGGTGAATTTTATCTTTTTCTGCGTGCAATACGAAAGAAATTATGAGAATACTGTATCTTATACATCTTAGTCTAGCGTGAGCAGATTCTAACATCTGTGAATTGGTACCAAGTGAGAAGTGATGGCCACATGATCGTAAAGTTCGTCGAGTATGAGGAGAGTAAGGTGTGGACATCATTAGCCGAGCTCTAGCAACAGTTGTGGTTTCCAATTTAGACAGTGCCAAATCCTCCCAGCGGTATGTTCTTCATTGTTTCACACTAATTTCTCACTACAGAAATTTCAAAGCTACTTGTGCAAACATCATTGATACCAGCAGACTCAAAGGATCCACTATCTACCGTTACTATTCTAAGAAAAAACTTTGGCTTGGTTCTGATATGCCGTTTTTCAATTTGCTCTCTGAGCATATCTGCCAAGAGTTACTTAAGGTAACCAAATACTTTTGATACCCTACAACCCTCATTTAGGCCTTACTGTACATCAAACCTGAGATTTTATTCCGAAAATAATTTTACATTCCTCGTCTAGTTAAAATTTAGAGCACTCCAATCGGTGATTTTTCGAGAGGCGAGAAGTTTACTTGTTCTCATCCTATATCATGAACCATAGTCAATTCGACCTCTATCTCCACTGTTTCTGCTTTATTTCATCCTCAGACATATCAACATGTACTCGACCAAATAAATACTATTATGTCATCATTCGATTATTTCAAACTATGATATTAACTATGTATCAAATCCACTTGTAAATGTATTCTCTCTTTACCTGAGTAGTTGAAGTATTTTTCTATTTAATCGCTCTCTAAGCATAAATGTTCTTTATCTATTTATTATAATGGAACTTTCCATATTTAGATATAAGTAAAGTAATTTAAGAAATTATAAAATCATTCCAATAATTATTATTATATTCGAAATATTGCTTTAGCAATAAGCATTCCTCACCCCATCAGTGAGCTGACTTCTTCATTTGTTAGAATGAAGTCAGAGCTGGGGTGAACTTTAGTAATATGTAAATCTCGTTACCACTATTACATTGTTAATGTGTGAATTTAAACATTGTAGATCTTTAATTTTCTTCAGAATCTAAGAAAATCTAACTTCTAAGAAGAAATGCCAAAATCTGAATCTAAGTGTTTTGATAAGGAACATATTTTTAGCGAATCGGAAAAATGAGATGCGAAAATAAAATTTCTTCAGGGTGTAATGGACCTATTGAAATTCCCAATCATTAGGTCCATTGGTGAATCAAATTCAAGTTTCATCCTTATGGAAACTTGTAGCTTGTTAGCACTATTTGCAAACTTCATGATAAATACTAGGAGCTTGGAATTAACTTTAAGAATATTGGACTAATAAACTTTTACACAGTTCTTCCATAGATATAAAGATAATCAAAATTTAAGTTTGATGTAAAAGAAGTCAATTCGATATTCCATGGAGCTTTCAGTCTTTCATATTCGAAATTTAGATATTTCTGTTATTGATTTTATCTTCATCAAATCTCATTATCTTATTTTTAATTGTAGGCAGATTTTTCGGAGTCAGCGAATTAATATTGTAATAATCACACTTAGCATGAAGACAATCTTGAAGTTTTCGAAGAGTTTGCAAGTTTTCCTCGCGTGTAGAATAAAAATTTCAAAGAAAATGTTTCAAATAATTAACGATAATATATTTCGATATCCAATAAGGTGTCGATAGATAATACTTTAAAAACCTTTACCTATTTGTGATAAACTTTTGGATTTTTTTTAAATTGATTTGGAGAAGGCATTTTTTTGTTAGGACATATTTTTTATGAAATGGAAATGATGCATTGAAGAAATTCACGAAATTAATATGCGGTTTGTTATTCCTTGGTTTTTTTCATCATGTCCCATTTAAATCAAAGAGTTCATCAAAAGAGAAAATCATTAACAGACAGTTTAATATAATTATCACTTATCTTTGTTTCATTTCCATGAATTCTTCGATTCAATTTAATTTTTTCAATCTAGTGATTCAACTATCTTCTTTTGTGTCATTAACGGATTGCATTATAAATTTTTGAAAAAAGCATACACGATAAATGTTATCTAGTCCTTTCTCAATTGTGTTTGATAAATAACTAATATTCTCCGAATGATAAATGTATTAGCTTTTTTATAAATCCATTTCATTGTTTCTATTTTTCGGATTATTGTTGTATCCTTTCTTAGCAGATCAATAAAAGAGTTAAATTACGAAATGTTGCTTTTTATCGAATATTTTCTTTTGGAAGCTTGCAGATTGATCAAAGTATTTTTTAAGAATCGACATCTCTCCTAAGTTAAAGTAGTTTGTCTTATCACGTTTATGAAATATTTGGTTCATTGAGAATCAGAGTTGTCACCAATTTTTGAGTAATTGAACAGGGTAAGTAAAAAATCGTTTTAAAAAATCATTATATTCAGTATATAAATGTTCTTAATTAGGTAACAGCATTCCTCATGTGTTCTACATTCTATACACACATCATTTAAAATACGGAAAATCTACCTAATGTAAATACTACAGTTAAAAAAATATTATTCATATGAGGAAAATGAAAAAGGGATAACAGATCGACCGACCTACCAATACAAAGTGTTTAATACTCAACTGCAACTTCCAAAAATTCAAATATTAAACGCAATAATATACATATGATGCAACTAAGCAATTCTATAATAATTGTCGACTCTCCCATTTTCAACTTCCGAGCTGCTTATTTCTAATGTATTCACAAATATTTATTGTAAAAATCACAAATAAGAGTGTCTAAGTTAGGCACATGTTGTCTCAGTTTTGTTCTCATTTGGTCCGCGCTTTTGCTTTCCATTTGTTTCTTGTTGCTGATTCGATTCTTGGTCCCAAGATTGTCTTTGTCCCGAGGCAAACATAATATAGAATGAACAGCAAGCCATGTACACTGCAGCGGCTGTCAAGAAAACTATCCTCCATTTGGCCTGGCTTGGCTGCAGAAAAAAATTAAAGTTTAAGATGACTATAGATGTCCATCACAATTTATCGGTGCGTACGCGAACTTTGTCATAGTGACAGAAAAACAAAAATGGAAAATCACCAAACTGGCAGCCGTCTTTAGAGAGTTGTAAAGAAAGTTACGACTAAGCTTATCAACTCCAGAGAGCAATTCTGGAACATGTATAAAACTTGTTGGTGAATATACATTCTTGGCCTACTGACATGCTCCATTTTTATTCAATGTTTGCGTTTATAAAAACTTAAATAAAACTAAAGGATTATTGAAATGAAATAATAATAATTATCACCTCGTATTGCATTATAAAGTCAACTCTTATAACTCACCGTTCCTTTGACAACAAGTCCACCATAAATAGGAGCCAGCAAACCAGCAAGATTAGCAAGGCAATTGGTGATAGCCATGAGAATTCCGGCGAATTGAGGTGAAATATCCAAATGATTGACCTTGAACCCAGAATATATTCCACCATTCAAACCCACACCAACTGTCAAAATGGCTACTGTTAGCCATTTGTTACAGCCAGTGAATGAGGCACCAATAAGAGCCATTGCAGGACCGAATTGTCCTAGAAAATATTTTCATTAGTAAACTTTCTAAGTAGGAAACTCTTTGAAGACTTACCAATAGCATTTATCATCTTTCTGACAATAGTGTGTGTAAAATAGGGCTTTGACAGCATCCAGTCTGCTACATGACTTATGAATATGGAGAAGAGCCACATGGCAAGATAAGGCATCGACGATAAAAATCCATTCTACAAATTAATTCAATTTATTCAATAGGTTTTGAAAATTAGTTATTAATACCTACATCTTTAATACTGAAATGAAGGATTTGCTTCATGTAAGTTGGCAATAATGTCATGAGCGTTTCATAACCGAAATTATGACCCACGTGAGCCAAAAGTATGGCCCAGAAAGGCATCGACATCGCTACGGCCTTCCATGGTAGTCTTGGCGCCTAGAAATATAAAAGGAAATGTACTTCAGTATAGTCTTTGTGAAATAAGCATTCGAAAATGAAATTTGCTGGAATTTCCTGCATTTTTTGCGTAAACTTTCGAAAAAAAATCCTTTGTAAAATCTTTCATTATAATCAAATTATCTTTCATTGAATGTGATTGATAATTTGAATGTTAATGAAACGTATTCTGAATAGAACAACTCAGAACAATGAAATTGAACATTCAGTTAATTCAAGGTAAGTTTATACTATATGTAGGTAATTTTATGATCAGCAGGTCATAAGTTCTACTCCAACTATTATATTTTGTGTTGAATATTTTTGAAGTTCTACGCATTTGAAAAAAATAACCACTGCAAATAAATAGAAAAAATAGCTCAAACAGTTGAATGAGCCAAGCTCGAAATGAATCAACATGAATTCCAATTATAAAAATTTTGAATAGTCTTCTGAAATACGTTTATACAAAATACATTTGAAAAAATTTCAACCTCATCACATAGGTATAGGAATCTGTTGTTGGTTAAATTTGGAGAAGCCTATAAAAAATTGGAAAAACATTATTCTTTGAAGTCAAACATCTATTAACATCTCGACAGTTGTATCAAAAATATATATGATCTAAAAAAAATTTAGAAATTTACGGGTCTCGAAAAGAATTGTACCTATTCATACAGGTACTAGAAATTTATGAGCATAAAATGAATCATTTGTTAAAAAAATCCTGCTTTGCAGTGAAAAATCCTTACAGCAGCGCCATTCACAACACCCAGTGTTTTTTGTATGTATTTTCTTTCATCGTCGTCTATTCTTGGGCTAGAAAACGGATCTTCATAGATAAAAATCAAAAAGAAGATGCACCACACAGTTCCAATAGCTCCAAAAACATAAAAAACTGAAGGCCAACCCCATTGTGAAACGGACAGCAATCCACTCAAGGGCATCGAAATGACAGTTCCAAATTGAGCACCTAAAAATAAAATTTTATGATAGCACACATTGAAGAACTTCATTTCTATAACGCAAAAATTGAATATTTATATTCGTGAATATGAGAAGTTATTCTTCTACACTGTAATGATACCATAGGGATTATTTTCTTAATCCTGCACAGCTACATTCAAATAAGGTGAAGAAAATATCCAAAACGAGACGGTTTATAACCGTGATTGTAATAATGCAGAATAAATTCAATTTTTTTTTTCATAGGGTTGAGAATTATACTTCCAATCTTTAGAATAGAACAAAAGAGTTTGATGAATTCTGAGAGATTAAAATCATTCATTGTACGAACAGAGGTTGCAACCAAATTTTATAATGTATATGATTCAAATTGAATTATTAAATATTAAATGAATCAACTATTGTTTTTGTCAGTGTGTTTTGATGCATTATGTGAAAAAATTTGGAGAGTTCTGACAAAAAAACATTAAAATAAAATTTCAAATTATCCACAATATGCCAATAGTTCAATAATTTAATAATTAACAGTTTGAAGTTTTTTTTACACAAACTATCCAAATTTGAGGAAAGCAATTTTCGATATTCAAGTGTATGATATTTTTGAAATAAATTAATAAGAGAAACATCCTACACATTTGGCCCAAATAAGATTTGAATAAATTCAAAGTGAAGGACAATGCATTGAAAACAATTTCATTTGACTTCAGGAATCTATGTTGAAAATTAAAGTAATAAACGAAAACTTATCCTGGATCAAATACGTTTACAAAAAATGCAACTGAATAAAAACTATAAATAGAATGATATTAATGAAGGAGTACATAAATTTCGTTCAACGTCAAATGAGAAAATGTTCTCAAACACTCCCTTCATTAATGCCATTGACGTAAATAAGAAAGTGTCATCAATTTGCATTCATTGTGCCAGATTCAAGATTAGAGTCTAGCCTTCTCAGAAATGAATCCAAAACTTCAAACTGAGATATTACTCTTGATCTTAATTTGAAACCTGCGTTCCAAAACAAATCCCAATTAGTTTGGAACAACCTTCATCACCAAATCATTGAAGTTCAATGATACAACAAGTTCGTCTATATTTAGACATGTTATATTGCCAATATTTTTCAATTAACTTCTCAATAAGATCGATTATTGCACACCGCAATGAAACGGTGAATCTTGAGGCGTTATTTATCGTTTCAGATATATTATCTACCTACCCGAAATTGTTGTTGCATTTACCATCTCACTAAAACCTGAGCTCAGACCAGATTTTAACAAGCTTTTCAGTTTAGTTTATACAGGTTGACCTAACGAAGTGCTTCCATTCGGCGAGGTGAAAATAACCACCTGCAAAAATATCCGTAGATTTCTAATTCGAGAGAGAACAACTTTGAGTTCAACAATAGAACTTTATTCATAAAAAAATTGTATTCGTTTTCATGGCTTTCAGCGGAATATTACACTATTCAGCAGGAAAAGCTGCTTTATTCAGCCGAACAGAATTCAAAGAAAGCATGTGTGTTCATCACTACAGGCTCATCCGTCTATTACTTTTTAACTTATATCAGTATGAATACCCATAATTTGGTAATATGAAACATCAGATTTATTGTTTTTGGCGCCGATGTAAGAATCCGCACTTTCTATATATTCTCAAGGAGACGGCCATCTAGAATTCTTTGAATTCGGCCTCTCAGTTTCTGGATCATTGGAAATATTGCTGTTCTTTCATGGCAACTACCCTATTTTTTTGCATTATCCCCAGTATCATTGATATGTGGTGGTGCATTACAGGAAGATTTTATCCACACGTAACGATTTTACGGCAAAATATTTGTTGAATGTTTTTATTACTACTATCCTATTTAATAGAACAACCGCGCAAACATACAAGATAAGAACTACGCCCTTTTAAGGTTTCTGAACCTGTTACAAATAAAAAATTACAATAGCTCTAAATTCTAAATCAAGTTTTGTTCTCTGATGAATCGAAAATCGATGGATCTGATATTTTCTTTAAGCTTTTTTAGTTAAATTCCAGGGAATGGAAGCAAACTTCGGGCAGGTCGGTCTTGAATGTGCAACATTAATCTTCATATTAGTCAAAAGAGACATTTCACAACTAGAAAATCTTGTAGTAGTTCATTCACATCATGTTTCAAAACCAAAACCACTCTTCGTAATTAATCACACACATTTAATTATATTCAGTGATATTAGTCTTCAATCAATGGAGTATTACCATTTTGAGATAGAGAAATTTATATTTTCCAAGGGCAGATTGTAAACTAGTAGATAATTACGAATTTGAGTTTTACTTCAGCATAAAAATACACTATAAAAGATATTTATGTTGACAGATACTATCTAATAATGTCAGGTGTGGACAACTTCTCCTTTTGACGATTTCCCAGGCAGCCTTTACTGCCATAGTGTGAAACTAGTTTGCTGGTTATATGCTAGGGAGAATATACATGCTAATCAAATTTGCTGAATTCACTTTTCGGTACAACATGGTTGATGCCTTAGCAGTTACACTATTGCAAAAACTGAGCTCATTGCAGCTTCAAGAACTTCTTGTTGTAGTTCGAGAAGAGTTTCAAGAATATATTCCTTGTGATGAGTTATCTAATGTTTGTTCCACATAAAACTGCCTTGTCGAACCTCTACCTCAATGCATCATCTTCTTCAATTCTAGAGAGCATCATAAAGAGATCAACGTACTTAGTTACCAGCTGCCCTGTCAAATAGAAGCCAGTACTCTAAAGCAGCTTTTCCCTTGAGCAAGATCACAAGATCTTGTCAGAGAGAATAAAATCTTTTAGTTGCATCAAGTAATTAAATCTGATGAATATAAAACTATCGTTCCATTTGTGAACTCCACTGCGAAAATATTCTTCAGACAAGTATTTTCTACTTTTTAATTTGAATTTTCCAATTCAGATGACACAAATACTTTAGTCTCAACTTCGAGGAGGTTTCCTGAATAAGTTTGCACTGATTAATAAAAGCAACTTAATACAAATGTTGCGTTTTTGTGCCTTGAAATGGTTACAATCTTATGTTAGTAATATCCTTTCGAAAACTCAAAAGAGTGTTGCCTTTTTAGCGCTCTTGTTCATCTGAACAGAGTGCTTATAGATCTGCCCAAATGTCTGTACTTTTCGAATATTTTGGTAAAAGTGGTTTCAATCGTTTTGTTTGGACTCACTGATGAATAATCCCAGGTGAAAATCAATTCTGTCCGTTCGTAGACACGATTACGTCCGAACGGAATGGGCTAGAGAGCTGAAAGTTTTGGGGTAGGTTTGAGGGATGAATATCTCTGACCAGTTTGTTATTCGGTCAATTCTGCTCAGTAATTCCGGAGTAATAAAATGAAAATTTTGCTGCTTGAAATTTTTTTATACAGTATTATCATAAAAATACATTGATACCATTTTATTCTCGGCAAACTTATACTTTCGGAGATGCGATCTATATGTGTCATGATTTGTATCATCAATTCCCAGAGTTATACAATTTGAATATTTAGTAAAGAACAGTCAAAACTTTTTCCAAAGTCAAAATTAAACAAATGGAATTCTGTGAAATATGATGGCAAGAAAAAATTAAACTTCAATCCTAGTAGATATAGGTATAGAATTACATTTTAATTCGAATTATATTACGAATACATTTTTTCGAAGAGGAATTTATGAGAATTGTTTCCACAAAAAAAATTTACCTCATACGATCTTTTCGACCTCGAAAAATTGGCATTAATAATATAAAAGAATGTTTAAAGAAAATTGTCAATTTCAACCTATAACTCGAGAAATTAAACTCACAGCATCTCTGTAGTATCATGGTTTTTTCAAGTAGCAAGAAATATTAATTTATTTTTAAATCTCAAGAGTTGTGGTGCTAAACAATCAAAATAATAAGAAAATACAATCATTATTCGAATTCTAGTTCAAGGGTTACAGATTGCAATTCAAACGTTCCAATTCATTCAATAACTGTCAGACCATAATTCAGAAAGGCTACGATTGAGGTTTCTTTACTTTGTTGTAATGTCAAAAAATATTCATTGAGTCACGTTTCCAGTTTAACTCAATGTTATAAGTTTGTATAAGATTCCGAAAAAGAGGTGTGATTCATTAGGGAGTGGTTTGGTTTGGATACTATGTTATGTTTCAGAAGCTACAATCAGACCTCTCAAATCGACTAGCAGGAATTTTGAGTTAGTGATCCAATTCAAAATTAAATTTATCTACACTAACCTTCAATTCTACACATGATTACACCCTAACGTAAAACTGAGACTGAAGATAAACAAAAAAGGCAGAAAAATTATACCTGCGTACACGAAAGCGCCCATTCTGCTTCTCTCGTTTGGGGGGATCCATTTTGCCAGCAGAGCATGAGTGCATGGTACTATTGGTCCCTGGCCAGAAAGTACAATTGAAAACCTTTACACGGTACTAAAGTGAACGATAAAAACATTTCTGTTAATACAGCCAAAATATATTCGAAATTATCAAATTTGAGAAATATTTTTGAGGAGCTCGAACAGAAATGCGTTCATTCACTTTGTACGCCGCTAAGAATGGCTCTACTTACCTCGCCCAGTCCTTGAATAAATCTCACTGCGATCAACCACCAAATACCAAAATTGGCAGCTACCGGTACCAGTAGACCAAACAGCGAGTTGATAAGCATTCCAACGCCGAGGAAATAGATGCTCCCATATTTTTTGGCTAAGAATCCGAAGGGTATCTGTGTCAAAACGTAGCCATAGAAGAAGGAACTGAGTACATAGCCTTGGACATCCGTTTCCCATACAAACTCGCCATCAGCCTCCTTGTGCTTCGATGACTGAAAAACAAATTTGGCGATATAATATTCGAATTTCTAGCCGATCAAATGCAAGTCTTTTCAGTTATTGACAACTGTTCATATCGAATATCTTCTTAAGTATAAGCCTTAAATATCATGTTCAAGAAAAAACTTTTGAAATTTCCTGAAAAAAGTCGACAGTGTTTTCCACAAACATTTCAATAATATACGACTGATTATTCGACATTCAATTTAATTCAAGAGGAGAATGTTTTTAGAGTTATACCGATCGAATGGAAAAATTTCAAACTGACCTTGTAAAAGTGCTCAGGTTGATCTACAAAATTGAATTTTTTTTCAAACAGCTTCCAAAATGATTTAATAGCCATTGGTATTGAATTCTGATAAAAAATTTGGGTTTTTCAATTATTCTTCTAATTTATGCAATTTTAGAAATGAAATAAAAAACATTCAATGAGAATCATTATAATAACTCACCTCATTCACAGGAAAATGTCCACATTCGGTGTCAACACTCTCTGTTTTATTATGTGTCGATAAATTCGCAATTGCAGTATGGTTAACCATAGCCACAATGGCTACGGACATATTGGTCCTCATTATGTAAGCATTGGCCATGCCCAAAAAAAGCATGAAGGTCACGAAATGTCTCGTTCCAAACCATACTGCAAAAAAAAGTAGATATGAATAACAATTTTGAATTCTATTCAAATCAAATCAAAATGAAAGAGTTGAATGTATTTACTTCCTCAATAATTTATTATGTCATTTCATACTTTAACAAATAATATAGACACAATCTGATTGTATCGTTGTACTGATGATCATTCTAATCAAAACATAATTCTTAAATTTCAAAAAAACTTTTCCTGGAATTAGTATTCCGCGGCCGAGTTAGATCCTTTCGAATATATTTTCTCCCCCTGCTTGCGCTCTTGGAGTTGAAAATATATTAACCAAATATTGCTCCTTTATTTTGTGTCCTACTTCGGAATTAATAATTCTTGGATACGCTGCAGTGGACGAAATAATAATAAATAAGGCCATGGGTGGTTTCATAACGTCACGTCAGTGCTTCTAATCAAATTGTTTACTTATATTACTCAACAATACGTTGGTAAAAAATCCAACGCCGCATTTCAGACAAACAATATGAACTCTCGGTGACAATTTGGTTAAGTAAACAATTCAGAATAGCTGATACGAGTAAATTCTCTGAATGAAATCGTTCTAATTTTTGATGAATCACTAAATACCTTCGTGCAAGGCCAATGCCGTAATTGAAATATAGTTGAAAGCTGTAATTAAATACCATAAAGTGTGGACTTTAAACCGCAAGTAGATTGAATTGAAAAATATTATGAAAATTGCATCTGCGTACTTGTTTCTAGCGAGTTATCGTTTTGCCTAAATGTTTATAATTTTCTCAAGCTCGCTGAGAGAGAATTCCTGGACAAAGTTGAGTATGTCCAACCGTATACTCTATATCTTTTGAATGAGATGACCTAGAGGCCTACAAGTTCCCAAACATTCATAATTTGTTGAAAGCCCAAATAAATCAGCTCAGTTCGGCAGTTATAAGAATCTGTTAATCAGCTTCCTCAATAACGAGAAAAATATCCAGATGATCAGTTTGTTCCTTGAATACTATGCGTGATGCATAGTTTAGTGGTCATGAGCCTTGTTCAACTACTTGGGATCGTAGGTTCAAACCTGGGGATAGGAAAGAAATTTTCTAGCTTACAATATGCGTCCATTATTTATTCACTGTCAGGTCTAAAATTAACAGTGCTGTGCCAAAGGTGACCTAAGGAGACAACAAAGTCTACACTGAACATACTCTAGTTAACCTATCTGGCAAAAACTAGCAGCATAAACATAACAAAATTTAGAAAACCACTGACGTGAGGTATTACGGCATAAAGACCAACAAAACATGAAGAAGATTGAATATTCTATGGTTCAGTTGACGGTGTCTTTATCATTCAATTTTCATGCCAACCTTAAGTTAAATCTGTGGTACTAATCTATAAAATTCCAAGACTCTGAATTAGAATAAACCAAAAAAGGCTAAATTGTTATAAAATTTGGGACTGGATAAGACAATTTCATTTTTTCTTTCTGGAATCTTTAATTTTCGATAGACGATTCTTGACGAATCTAAACGCAATTTACAGATCTAATTAAAGAAGAATTTATTTGAAACTTGGTTTATTGTTTTGAAATAATTTAATTTTATTCATAACTAGTCTTTGAGAGGATACAAGCTATTTTCACATAAAACTTCGTTTTAATTCCATAAAGTGAAGATTACTATACCAAGCCACATTCCTACATTGGTAAGTCGACGGAAAATAAAGGGAAACTATTCTGTCTTGATTTTTAGGCTTTTTATTTCTTCCAGTTCACCTTCCCTGCAATTCAGTTATTATCATTGAAATCGATAAGCTGTTCAACTGGAGTAAGTAGATCTACTCATCAATACCACCTATCTATCAGCATAGTCTGCCACCAACCAACCCGAATAACAAGGTTTTGCTTCAACCCCCATACTTGGCTCTGCGGATTCACCATCAGTACCCACTACGAGGGCCAGAAGAAGATTCTTCAAGCTCAACGTTGATAATTCGACTTACTATTATTTCTTTCATATTGATTTGCTCATATAGGACAAAAGTGTAAGTACTTATAGGCGTCTATAATATAATTGGCCAAATGAGATGTTCTATATTATCTTAACATTACTTTGATTAAGCTTTTATAAACTTGTGTTCAGTCAAATCACGACCAATAGTCCAACCTCGACTTTTCAACGGTCAGTTTATATGGCCCAGTGTATTTTACTTAATCTGCCCTACCTCTTCAGGAGGATATCTATCTGCCTGCAACACTGGATTATAATTGGACAGAATAGCTAGATAGTTTTATTTTACCTACCTCCTGAGATTCATTTACATATATTTTCCATCAAAAGGAGAAAAAGAAGGGAACTATTTTAAATTGACAAACCGGTCTTTCTTTTCTCCAAGTATGTGACAGAGGTTAGGACCTGTTTTGTACGAAGCTCAAATTCCATTCAAAAATAGACATACTAATTCCATCGAAAACCATTTAGAATAACTTTCTTTCACTAAGCTCTCGAGTTTTGAAAATCCTCATATATTGAAATCTTCAGAAAATTCTTAGGAAGGTAACCGATAAAGAGAAGAAACAAGATAGGTCCAAGGACAGAACCATGGGGGCCTCCAAAGTTCACTTCATGATCTGAAGAGAACGAATTTCCAAATCTCACACCCAAGCACCTACCCTCAAGTTTTTCATTCTATGAACACACCACGGAACCGTATGTTGAAGCATTTGTCCAAAATAAATTGGAATAAAACACAATCAAAAGCACATGATAGGTCGAAAAAAAGTCTTGCTATATGAAAACTGCTGTCAAGACTCATATACATAATTGACGAACTGGACTGACGCAGATTGTGTTGAATGACCAGGTCGAAATCCATGTTGAGCTGACGCCAACATATTAAACTTATCCATGCACTTGATCATTCAATCCAAAACAACTCTTTCAAATACTTTAGAAAACGTACTCAAAATAGAAATTGGTCTGTAATTTGCAAAATTGGATGTGCCCTTGTTTTTATAACAATCGGAATAACAATAGACTTTTAGAGGATAGCTGGAAACAATTCAGTACTAACAGATGCAATAAGCGAAATGGGGACAAACTACAGGTATGATCAATTTCAACAGTTAACCTATTCTGAAATTATGAAAACTCTAGCTCATATCTTTAGGAGGATAGAGAGTATACTGACGGCCGAACGGACACTCTCAAGATTGATTCTTCATAAGAAAGTCAAACCCAAATCGATTGAGACCATTTTCGGCTCGATATTCGAAAATTACAGACATTTGGGAAAAACTGTAACACACTGTTCTACTAGAACAAGAGCGAAAAAATTACATTGAAACAAAAGTTTTTACATATATGAATATCACTTATTTGTGTAGTATTCAAATTACCAAATTTTATCATTGTATAAACTAATCCTGAGATGTTGTAGCAGTTTTTAATATTAGGTGAAACTACAAAAGGTTAACTAGGAATTGCCGCCAATAATGATTGGTGCATATAGAAAGTGAAGCAGTGTTTTTCAACACTTCTTGAGTTGGAGATCTTCCTTCTTTATTATTGCATTATTACTATCCTTCAAAATTTGATTATAACAACTTCAAGCATTGAATAACTATGCAAACAAAATAATCAAGAAAATATAAATATTTTTTGTTTATGAACAATTAGCAACTAAGCGTGTTTTGACAATAGCAGGTAACCTCTCCAAAGTAGTGTCAAATTATTCGAAGTACATACTATTTTTTTAATATTTTGGTTATTTTCTTCAAAAAGATTTGTATTTTCGAATCCCAGAGAATATCAATAACATATTCAAAAGCAAACGAACTACGTTGTAAAAAAGAAATTTATCAATTCGTATTTGTTTATATATCCTGCCAAACTGTTTGGCTAGTACAAACAGAGCAATTACCATGAAAATTGAAGAATGAAAAGATATTTGGGTCCAATTTAAACGAGACACCTTACATCGTTCCTATTTATAGGATAGCATTCTGAAAATTCTGTGAGAGTGATTTAGCAACAGATGAAATTGTCTAGGGACTTTCTCATAGGATCTACGACTACATAAGAACGAATGTCATATAGGACTCTCCAAATATTCATCTGAAGCGTGTAGTTAAATTAATAAAGGAATTGAAATGAACCATTGAAACAAATTTGGCGATATAAAGGGTGCACTCAACAATGCGTATTCAGAACTTGGTTTATCAAGAAGAAATTAGAAATCCTTTTTGCGCGCTTGTTTTAATTTAAAAAACTAGTAGAACAGTGCGCTAATGTTTAGCCCAAATGTCTTCTGTAATTTATTTGAAACAGTAGGAGTAATGAAAAATAATTTTTGCAGAAACAATTTCTCGACTTTGCAGCCAAGATTCCGGCCTGGATTCTTCTTCACGGAATGAAAAATGATGCTTGAATAAATAAGCAGATTGGTATGAAAATTCACCGGAAAATATTGTTTACAATTTAGTGAGATGAAAAAATTTCCACAGTTCCTTCAATATTACTTAAAAAGGGTTTTGAAGCACCTACCTATCCAAGAACTACACAAATGCATATACACTTGGCTTCTTCAAAACTAACTAAACAAGGGTGTTCAAATTCTTCATATTGGCTTTTTCTAGATCGTTCGAACTAGATAGGCAAAAAGATGAACCTAACTAAATTTGTCAAAACGAAAATAACCATTTTTTGAAAACCTTCGTATTAAATGATTAACAATTATTATCGCACATGTAATTTTCGTCAGTACTACAAAAGTTCGTTAGGTAATTAATAGCTAATCTATTGAAATTTCTTTTTTCAATAGTTTAAGAAAATAACTTTTTTCTGGTCATCTACATGTGACCAAATTCAAACGCCAAAGATAGTAAGTTGATGTCAAAAGATATGAATGATGATGTCTCATTAAAATTTATGCGGTACATGACCTCGTCCGTCCATGAATTTTAGTATTTATTTATGCAAAAATTTAAGTGGGTACCTTAAGGAGTTTTTAAGTTATCGCATCAAATTTATCGCATGAGAGCAGATTAATTGGCGAAATAGATGAAAAAAATTACAGTTAACATTCCTGTTTGTCACAAGTAGAAAAGGAAATATTTCCTGAAGATTAAAATGCAGTTGTTAACGAGAGCAGCCAAAAAAATTAATTTGCCATATTTATAATTATGAATTCCTCCACAGGTTGCTTGATATTTATTGATAGTCTCAAGTTGGGCTCCGTAACAAGAACTTCTAATAAATAGTCCACGTCCATTTATTCATTATTGTTTAAATATTTAATAGCCAGCAACATTCATCGAATTATATCTGACGAAACAGTTTTTTAACGCACAAAGGTACAGGGCCGACGAAATTGGATTCTTTCGAATAGTGTGTCCTATTTCATTTTAGAAATTCGTAAACCAATGTCGGAGAGTGAGGGTTTTTTCTTAATAAAAAACTCTGTGGTAAATTGCGCAAGTATAACAGTTTCATCGTTAATTGATGCTTCTAAAAAACCTGCATTATCGTAATAATAATAATAATAATAAATGATCTTTATTTCAAGTCAATCTCTCACAGAAAAACAAGTGATATGGTGTCAAAAATATTATGTGTTTACTTTGAAACCCTAGGACATTCTTCAATTATTTAAAAAAATTTTGCGGAACCTTTAGATAAAATTTATTATATTTGCTGAAAAATCGACTATTCATCAAATTCCTTTAGTTAGCTCCGGAGTATACTTCAATTTCTGAAATAAAACAAATGACGTGGATTTCAGTCTTGTAAAAAAATTATGTTCGATGGTTGTACTTGAATTGGGGTTTGAAAATCATGAGAAATGCTATGATTAATGGTTCCATAAAAACCAAAGAAAATGCCAAAGATATATCTAGAAAAAAACTCGACCATTTCAAAATAATTTTATACGTTTACAAGACAAACTTTGAAGTAAATTGGCTAAGAAACGAAGAAATATATTTCGAAATACTAGATTTAGGATCAACAATCGATGCAGAAATGAGTTTTAGGTAATACTTGGTGTTAAAAAGTTAAGTTAATTTTAGTAATAATTTCTTTGCTAGTCAAGTCCTAACAGGTGGTATGCCGTGTCATCTGATTTAACGCAAATAATTTCAAAGATTGGGAAAAATGAATAACATAATTAAGAAAAACCCGATTAATATATCGCTGTTTGTGCAAGGTTTAACTGTTCCAAGTTCGAAAGAGCTAAGAGCCTCTAAAAATCTTCGAGGTCTCAATTTTGTCTGAAAGACTCAGGTTGGGCAAAGGAAATTTCTTGTTTGTAGCTCTTGTGTCCTTCTGCTTATAAATTTGCCAAACCGTGATTTTCCAATTTCTGTCCAAATATGGACTTTGATGAAGAATAATCATCCAAATGTGATTTTGCGGTCCCTGAGCTAACCATTCGTAACCGTTAGAAGTAGTTCGTCTAGCGCACCAGAGCAACCTGATTTCACGTTATTGCTTCGAAGATCTTTCTACTACTGATTATTGATTTCTTTGTTTTTAAGTTCCAGTTGAATTTGATTGTTGTAAATAGGTTTTCGTTGCCGTTGATATGTTTTTTGTCCATATAGGTACTCAATATTTTAATTCGACTTTTTAATCATAAATAAAGTTTCGGACTTGAAGCATTCCTTTCTTCCGAGTTCAGTTTGAAAACTGAATATCTCATAAATGTCTTCAGAACAAATGTGAAGTAATCAGGTCAAATTCTTGAACACGTTACTTCAAACCGTATCGGAATAGTCAGAAATTAAAAGTTCCAAGATTCCATTGAAAAATCCGATGAAATTCCGGTTTGCGAAAAACATAATTAACTTCATTAAAGCCTATCAATATAGGTACATTACAAATGACACAAAATACACTTCTAAACAATCCATAATTATCGATAATTCATTCGCTCTTCATTATTGAATCGGAAATGTTGTTATGAAATATCCTTATATTCTCTCATCCCGTTTATTTTTCTTTGGTAAATTCCATTACCTTATCAAAAACATTGATAACACCAACCAAATGGGGCGCATGGAAGCTAAGAATTCGGTAATTTTTACCGACATGAAAATGAATATAAAAAAATAATAACAAAATTGAATTGTCGATAAGAAATAAATGCGACTTACCTGGCTTCTTTTTAGCGATATCAATAGTATCATCTAATGTAACGACGGTGTACTTAGTTTTGTGAAAGTCCTTGCCGTTTTTCATGTTGCTTGTCATTTTTATTCAGTTCGCAATTTTAACTAACTGTTCGTATTTATTTTAGGTCGATATCCGTAAAATGATCCCAATCAAGAATAATTTTCCATTTTCATTCTTCTTCAACTAACAAACAATATCATATAAACCTAATCAACAATAAATAGTGTATCACGTGTGTAATAATAAATAATTAAGGAACTTCGGAAAACTTGCTGAATATTGTTCGAATCCGTTCACTTTAACCTCTTCCTTTTTCTCGACAAAACCAGAGTGAATAAATTATATAATAAAAATTTTAAATAAATTTTCATAATCGACAATTATCTCATCATACGTTGATTTGTGACTGTTTCCGAAATTTGTACGTAGCTCGCAGATGGTAAGTATTGCCGTTTAACGCCGGCTCTTTCACACTTATTATCGATTTTCACACTACTGATACCGGTATTAAATTCAACAGTATTCGTCACTGGGTTTCAGAAAACCACGCGGCCAACTTTATGAATAGAACGAAAATCGCGTTCAGCTCTCGCGCCGGTCAGTGACGTACCGTCACATGGTGCGACGTTGTCAGTTCTACGCGAATTCCACCTTCGGAAATGTGCCGGAATTGTGTTTATCTCCGGACTTCTGTTGACTGGCGATGTTTAGGAAAGGATAACCTATTTGGGAGTTTCAACTAATCAATGTTAAATTGTTAAATAGCAGAATTGAATAATCGCACTTCATTTTGTGATGCGTTACAATCCTTATATATGTGAAATAGAATAGCAAAGCAGAATTTTTTCTTAATGAACCTGTGACAGTTGGTGATTGAGTATAATGCGACAAAAAGTTTATAGACATTTATGATTGATTCAAACAAATTTGTCGGCCAACTATCGGCCGACTGCTCATTAGTATAGGTCAACTACCATTTCCACATACATGACGATTGTTCAGTCGCTGGATGAGTGCGTTGATGTTACTACCGGTGGACAGTAGGAATAGATAGCGATTATTGACGTCGATTAATTTTAACATGCAACTAATCGGTATAGCGATTGATTGTACCATGTATTAAATACGAGAATCACTGATTCCGTGTAGACTTATTGCAGCAAGATATTGATTACCATAAAATAGTAACTTTTCTTCAACTTTTTCATCATAAGTCATAATAAGAAGGCGCATTTCAATAAACATTTAAAAAATCATACATTATAAATTATAGAAGTACCTCCACTATTATTCACAGTATCAATAGTTCAAATGGACAATATAACTGAGGAAGATATGTCATCAATCTAATGTTTTCGAAATGTAACAAAAATATAATCCAAACAACACAGTCGAATGTTTTTATTAAATTTTTGATATTTTTACTAAAGCATTGTTGATAAAAATTGCTAAAGCAAAACATTTGTGAATAAATTATAGTTGAGATTAGTTTTATATGAATAACAAAAATTTAAGGATGTTGAATAATAGATGGGTAAAAATATTCAACTCTTGGAATTATCAAACAGTTATAATTGTTCATCCAGTGGGTTAAAATGCATGTAGTGAAAAGGCAATTTGGCTTGAAAAAGTTATTGACACTTACCCAACAAAAATGATCATCAAATACGTGAATCAAGACTTTTCCGCGGTTTTTATAAAAATTAGGAATTTATTGTGAAAAAAGTTCAGACATCCACTACTAATCAATGATCGAATAATGATTTTTTCTTCAATACACAGCATGAGTTTTTTCCATGAATATTCGGCTTAGCTGTCGATGTTGATGGTTCGCCGGGCTTAACCCATGACTTTCTCTTCTTTGGATTATCGTAGTGAATCCATTTTTCGTCACCAGTGACTAACGATTTTAAACGATGTGAAATTGCTTGTTGAGTCACTTGTAGAGTAAGTGCAAGTTCTTTTGCGTTTGGGACGAATCTTCCTCCAATAGTGCTTCTAATTCCATGACTTCGTACACTTTCGGCCTTCCACTGCGTTCTTTGTCTTTAACGTCAAACTCACCGTTCTTAAACTTTTGAAACCATTCCTGACAACTTCTCTCACTTAAAGCAGCTTCACCATATGCTTCTAGAAGCAATCGATGCGCCTCAGCTGCAGATTTTTTCACATTAAAGAAGTAAATCAAAAGTTCCCGCAAATGATGTTTATTCGGAATAAAACTTGACATTTTTGCACGAAAAAAATATAATATTTTGTAAGTATCTATAATGACATTTTTTTCGTACTTTAACATGAGCACTGCAAACGAAATTATGCGTGAATCATTCTGAAGGATATTCTCAAATGTTACGTGACACCATATTGGAATTTAAAAAAATGTACAATTATATATTTGAAAAAATCTATTTTATTCATTTGTATGTAAGTATATCCTTTCAAATACATATTCAATTATGAATTCGATGCCATTCATCTCAAGATTTTCCATTAAATTAGCAGTAATATAATATTAAGCTGATTTATAAAGTATGTTCATGCAATTCCGTAGCTAGAGACCTCTCTGCCTAAAATCAGCGATTATCAATCTCGCATTCATCGTATGACAAAAAAACAGATTTCAATAATGCTCCTTTAGATGTAAAAACTAAAAAATTACTTTATTAAAAGGAGGCAGTTTTTGGAAATTGAATCTATCTCTTGTTAATCAAGTAATTGAAATGAATTTCCAACAAGTAAAGACCGCGCCAGAGGCCCTACAACAGCCAATTCAATTGCGGCACTTTTCAAAAGTGTGCCTATAGAAGTCCAATAGTCGGAGTCTATTGTATTTGCAGGCTCCCATATTGGGATGGCGCCATTCGACGGCGCCACTGAGAAAGCAGGCCTACTCCAGTTTTATCGTGGACCATATTTGTCGTAAAAAAAGGAATCGATAAAGAAAGAGTCCCATTAACGTACCTCTGCTATCTCCGTGTCTGTCTTGTTCTAGTAGAGCAGCGCACTATCGTTCTGCCCAAATGTCTGTAATTTTTTTTAAATTGAGATGAAAAAGCTCTCGATCGATTGGGTTTGAGTATGTCCTTCCTGCCGGCCGTATATTGCCTACCGTCCGATGGGATGAGCTAGAGATTCCATATTTCAGAATATGCTACTGCTTTCCTCAAAGTTGCGTGAACATCAATCACAACATATCTCTACAAGGAAATGATCTATCAGACCATTTCAGAATAGGTTAAGTGTCAAAATACCTCGGTCATGTTCGTTATTGGGCCGAAGTCGTCCAATGGTTCATGAGTGATGAGCATCTGAAATTTGGTTTCCTCTTGAATATCTATCAGATCAAGTTGTGAGTTGAAAGATATTTGAATTAGGTTGTAACAAATAGACTTGCAAAATTGCCCAGAAATCGACATGCTATAAATTTTTTAAAAAGTTCCAAAAAGAATTTTTGATAGAATGATAAAATATTACCTTCCAAAGACTTGTGAAGCGTCATTTTTATTCGTTGAAAATTTATTATTTGACCATGGGAGATCATTTCTATAAAATTTCCGCGAGATCACCATTTCAGTAGGAAGAGGTCACACAGTAATTCTATTATTATCCTGGCTATATTCGATATGGAACCGTCTTATTTATGCCATATGTTAATAAAACCGAAAGCAAGCAGTTATGGAGTTAAGTTTTCAATGATATCACGATATCACATTCCATTGACAGCGTTAAGCCGTTTACATTATCAAAAATGTATATTGGTACCTCCCGAACCGAAGAGTGTCACTTTCAATGGATGCAAAACTGCTGATAAATAATTAGAGGGTTTTCCATTGCCGACTTTTCTATTTATTCAAATTCAGATGTGCCCGGTCAATATCATTTTTCCATGAAAATCGGGATTGTTACGGGCCAACTGTCACCTCCTATTGGCATATGTACGGCGGCGTAAATAGTCTTCTGGAAGAAGCTGAATCTTTTATGGAAACAAATGCAAATCTTTGTGCAAATTTGCTGAAGTTATTCATTGAGGACCAAGCCTCTGAGTACGGCGAATTGAAGTTGATGAATTGTTTTGAACATTTTCTTGAACATCAGTAATGTTTCAGCCGATGCTTAAGTCATGCTTGGGCCAATCAGCTACAATCCCCGTTTCTTCTTAATCATTCACTACACTATAAATAGTTGCCTTGTTAGCACTAAAAGTATCACGTAACTTTATCATCGTAATAGTAGTCGAAGATTGATTTTGACGATTTCAAAGATTAAAAAGAGTTGCATCATCGAATATTTTTCGACAATGAATTTTCCACATCCCTACTAGCAAATATGAATTATCAAGACTAATGTTTATCAAAAATGGTGCAAAATAGACGAGGACACCTTTCCGGTTGGTATTGCAATATTTTCTCTGAGCAGCTGAGTTTTTGAGCAGTTGAATGCAGAATGCATATATAGTTATTGATCTTCTATATGTTATTTTCGTTTTTTACTAGTTTCCCTAATTGAACCAGATCCTACAATCTTCCTTCACAAGCTACAGAATAGATAACAGTATTCAGTTAAAATACAAAATAAATTTAAGATGTAGAACAAGTCGATAAACTCCAAGTTCCTCGGCTTCGTATTCACATTGTCCTCAACATAGGATTATTCTATAAAAGTTTTCTGTGCCCTCTGGACCATATCTCAGGAATCAATAGCAACCCTCACAGATATTCGGTGTATGGTCTCAAGTCTGAGCCTATAGTCAAGTTCTTCCTAAGTAATGGAGTTTGTTTCTGAAAAATGAAGCATACCTAATCTTCAATATCGAACCCATCGTAACCATTAGTATGGAAACTTTTATCCACTAATCAGTTAAATTTTCAACAACAGACATTGAATATTGAAATAAGATCTTCTTTAAATTCAAGAAGATTCCGAAGAAGTGACAACAGCGCTAGGACGTCTAATGTTATCAAACTGAATGAGATACCGTTTTTGCCGCCACAAATTTACCTCCTACTTTATCATCGCCTATATCTTTCAACTTCCTCTACCTGGACTTTCCTAGAAATTACACAATTTCACTTGTTGCCTCAATTTCTAGAACCTGAAAATTCCATAAATCTCTTCACGATATATGTCTTAGTTCCCTACTCCACTGGGGCGCATATCGTGCAAAAATTCAGGTGCCGAATTGACCATTGTTCAATTTGTTCAAGGTGTAATATGAAATAGCGTTATAGAACCTTTTCATTCACCCTTTTGATATTTTTCATTTCAATGGTTCCTTCATTTCCATTGTGGTTGCGTAGAGAATAGATCTTTATTTCAACGAACTCGTATTCAGAAGGGTCGGACTGAATATAAAAAGGGTTTGTTATTTAATCTAATAAAATTGTAATTTTGGTTGAAGTTAATTTAAATTGGGCACTCTGTTTAGGTGAATAACCAGTGTGTTTATTTTTTGAGATTTATCATCTCATCAAATATAAAAATTTCAGAAGCACTGACGTTAGATCAAGAAGTTTTGTGCGCTTCTTCAAGTCTTTTCTCGGGTCCTGTACCACTAAAACAACCGACACAACGAATGCACAGATCTTTATCACTCATATTTCTCCCTCAGTTTTGTTCGAAACTCAAATACCCGTAGCTTAAAAACCAAGCACAATTATGAAACAAATTCATTTCCTCAGAAGAAAAATATTTGGCAACAACATCCCGAAACAGGTCAATGTTTGTTTCATTTTACCAGAGTTTTCTGCTATTTTGGCAAGATTTTTGTATTTTCTTTATAGGAGTGAAAACATTTTCAAGGCGTAATTATTTTTTTTTGAAAATCAGTTAGGTCAAAAAAGTTTTCAGTATGAGCACTTTTTCATGGCTTATTTACTTTGAAACGCTGGTACCTGATGAAATGGATTGAAAGTTGTGCATGAACAAAACTGTAATGCTCGACTTTCATTCGATGGCAAATTGTATCAGGTACCAAAGTAAATGAGCTATCACGAAGTGCACATATTGAAAACCTCTTTGAGCTAATTAAAAAAAATGTTTTGTTGCAAACTTCTGCACACCAGTGAAAAAAATAAAAAGACCTTGGCAAAAAAGTACCACAGGAAACACTTTACCCATTCAAAAAATTTTGAGGGGTTGATGGGGAAAACACAGGGTGCAACAAAATTCCTTCTAAATTGCATAAAAATTTGGTAAAAGTGAAACAAAGACCTGTTTCAAGATTTTGATGCCAAATGTTTTTCCTTTGAAAAATCAATTTGTTCCATAATTTTGAAACCCACTCTATATTTGATTATAAAATCAACTGAGGCTGAGGCTTGCAAGATGGATTTGAACATAATTTTCATGAGATTTCATCCAATCATCTATCAGTGAAGTTCCATTTGCTCTTTCACTGACCATCTGGGAATTTCAACCGATGGTATAGCCAACTTTAAATACTAATTATTATCGTAGAATCTTTTTTCGCTCTGGCACATGACAATGGCACATGATACGATTTTATCTATTTTTAATCCGTTTTGAATACCGACATGACAATGTACTTCCTAATTAATTACTTTCCTACCCACTTCCTGTAATCAAACCAATAACCTTGGTCGATGCGGTCGGAAAGGCAAATTTCGTATTTTGCTACATCAGGAAAGTTGGCAATTTGTACAACACTGCAAATAATTCAGGATTTGTAGTCTATCCATCTTTATTGCCACCGTTTGAACCTATTAAGACATATCAGTCGATGACAGCAGGAATTCTGCTGAATAAGTTTGCCAAAACCAAATTCGCAAACGTTTATTTTTAGAGTTAGTTCTGGCCCAATTTTTTAAACGTATTAACATGACATACATTCGTTGAATGATTTATTTCTCGGAAGAGCTTTCCTCCAATTTAAACCAACAATTTATTTGATGCGACTATTAATTATCCTTCAAGTCGGCATCAAAGGAAATTATATACATATTATTATATATGTAATGAAATATTGAAGAATTTGGCTTTTGTTCTCTGAATTCTTCATTCTCATAATGGTGATATGGAAGAATTTTATATTTGCATATGATGAAATAACGAAGTTCATTATTTTAATAATGAATAAGGTAAACTCATTATTTCTTACGATACGGTTATACTATACTTAAACTCAAGGATGCCTTGGATATCAATAATCAGGATGTACATTCCAAATTTTGTGGATTTCTGATGAATATGTTATAAGATATCGGGTATTAAAAACAACATTTCTGAATTTTTTCTTTGAGAATTTCATAGCGTAACGATTTCCACAAAATTCTGGAAACCTTTTTGTTTCAATTCCGTTCTAACATCTTCGATGTAACAAATTGATCAGAAAGCCATCAAGGAAACCAAACTTCAGATGCTATTAACATATGAACTATTCCACGAACTTTACTTGGAAAATTAATCTATTCTGAAAATATGAGATCTCTAACTCATCTCCTTCCGTTGACAGAGTGTTAATCTCAGCTTATGGCCTCAAGATTTCATTTTCGGGATGCTCAGTTATCTCACGATATAATATTAGATTTTCCATCTGGCCAATAAGGACTGCTATGCCGGCTCATAATGTAGTTAAAATAAAACACTTTTCCGAAAACATATATCGAATAACAAGTTAGGTATTTGATTACCATTAATCAATTCACTGACCAAAAGTGATCAAAAGAAGAGAGAGGATTTTAGTTTCCTCTCTCTTCAATTAAAAATGTGGTCAAATATATCGTAGCATTATAACCTACACATACGCGGTTGGATTGAAAAGTACCCTTGTTGGGCAATAGAATAAACTGTAGGTAAAAAATCTGTATACCATTCGAACGACGTCTGTCAAAATTTCTCACCAATTCATCGAGTGGTTTGATTTGCCAACATTTCATAGTGAACAACTTCACGTTTTTTAAAAAAAAAAAAAAGAGCAATACCGTTCACTGATTCGATTCCTGTATTTGGGAGGGAAGGCGTGTAAGGAAATCGAAGATCGGTCGGTACCTGTTCATGAGAACAATGCAACCGTCGATGACGATTATCATTGTTTAATGGTTTAATGATATTGGTTTAATAAATAATAATCGTTTTATGAATTCTACCGGGGCTGAACATCGGTGTTCGCCGAGGACGTCTCAGGACGTCCAAATGAGATGACTACGGAAAATATGGTCGATAAAATCCATGATATCGTGTTGGCCGATCGCCGAGTGAAGATTATAGAGACTAATAAGATGCTAAACATTTCATACGAACACGTGCACAATATTTCACATCAACATTTGGAGATGAAGAAGCTATCGGCAAGATGGGTTCCCTGTTTCTGACAGTGTACCAAAAATGAAATAGTGTAACAACTTCGAAGGACTGTTTGCAACTATTTAGAGCAAATCCAAAACAGTTTCTTCGGCGATTCAGTGGACTTCTCTAGGCGAACATGCCCTGAAGAAGGTGAAGGCGGTGCCATCGACCAGAAGGGTTAAGATCACCTTTTGTGGAATCCCTAGGAAAAATCCTCTAGTCTACTTGGAGAAGGGAAGACAATACATAACAGAGCAATACTACAGTTAATGATTCGATCGATTTGACACCTCATTCAAGGAAAAGTGCACCATTCTGCACCGACCAAATGGCTCTTCCACCACACAACGTAGCGCTACCTCACCCACCATCTTCGCCATATCTGGCACCGTGTGACTTTTTTTTTTGTTACCAAACATGAAAGAATGGCACGCCTGAAAACGGTGCTCGCCAAACGAGGAGGTCACCGCTGAAATGGAGACCTATTTTACAGAATTCGAGTAATTATATTTTTTGGAAAGCATGGAAAAGTTGGAATATCACTGGGCTAAGTGTATCGCGCTTAAAAGAGACTTCCAATAATTGACTTTTCATTCCAAACGGGTACTTATCCACCGCTCGTAGTTGGTATATTGTCTTTGCTAGATACTCCACGGGATACATAACTATTATTAAGAGTTTAATCGAGAGGTTACATATATTCTCTCCAACAAGATAAAATAAATTTCGCTTTGGCAACTCATTCTCATCCGTGCATTGTTTTCTTCAATCCATCGATCAAATTCCACAACTCCGTAATTCCTCAAATATACACCTATGATGAGTAAAACAAAATATTAGGAAATATGATGAAACCTAGCGAACCGTATCTTATCAAAAAATCCTTATTTAATTATTAACCGGTATACGCTTTCAAAAATAAACTTCGTGGACTACCAGCGAATTCGCTAGGAGTTGTATCAAATAATATTCAGCCTTGTTCGCTAATCGAGGCAATATTTGCAATTCTTTCACTGTATCGTGTAAGTGTGGTTGCATACACCGTTTAATATATTATGATTATATAATGATCAGAAGATTAGGCGCATCCACCATATATATATTTATACAATACCACGAGTTAGGCAGAGAACGCTGCCGAACGGATAGGAAGACAAAAAATAGAAAGCACTGACGTAATGTATGATAACTATTGCGCTCTTGTTAATCTACTTACTAGTAATTATTCAAACTTTGAATAATTGTCTATTTCGGCTATCACATTACAGATTTTAAGTTTTAAGGCTACAATCGATTCGATTGGCTCCGTATAGACTCTGTCCTTAGGATAGCCCCACAAAAAATAATCCAGTGGTGTTAGATTACACGATCTGGCTGACCATTTAACAGCTGAATTTCGTCAAATTATGCCATCAACAAATTTGGTTTGCAATAAATTGATCGTTCTGTTGAAACCATGATCCATTGACCGTTATCGCATTTCCAATCATTTCCGATGATTTTTTCAGAAATACCAGCGGGTTGTTCCAGAATGAATTGAGCGAATCTACGGCGATGTGGTGAATGGTCGGTCGGCTTTGATTCCTGCACAATTTAAATCTTGTAAGGCTTCAAAGCCTAATCCTTATGCAAAATTCGTCATGTGGTGGTTTGGGATAACCCCAGAACGTCGAGAAATTGACAAATTTGGATCTTCTTGAACACTGTGACTCACGGCTGCGATATTTTCAGTTCGAACACGCGTTGGTATTGGCACATTTTGTATCGAGGCCGTCGACTCAAACTTAGCGACCAAATTCTTAATAGTGGTCTCAGAAGGTCGATTATGTTGTCCGAAAACACTACGAATGTTACGGAATCAAATTTTAACAGAACCACCATTTTCATAGTGGGTTTTAATTATTTTAATGCGACTTTCGAGTGAAATTCATTGTAACGATTGCCAAAGCATCCACTACGAATATGTAAAAAACTAACTGTCAATGCTGTCATGTGGTAGTTGTGCCACAATTAAAAAACAACCTTGTTGAAAGACCCTTTATTTTTAGGATTGTTATTAAGTAGAAAATGTTTTTTCCTCCAAAAAAATGGGCTGATTTAGCCGCAAGACAAAGTCATCCGATATACCCGTTCCTCAACCTTCTGCTCTCGAGCGGACGGACAAAATCGGTTTTTACCTCGAATTTTTCATCGGTGAGTTCTAATGACGATGGATACCAGTTTTACCCAAAGATTTTAAATATACAGACATTTGGGCCATTCTATAAGCAATCTGTTCTGATAAACAAGAGCGCTTTATCAAAGATCCCCATTGCGGTTACATTCCGATTCCTAATAACCATCACTTGAATCGTTGGACATGGTCTGAAAAGGGAACAAACACACCTATATCCCAAATTAAAAATAACTACCTATAGTTTACCTTATTATCGATCAAGTTGATATGCCAACTTTTATTAGATTAACAGAAGACAATGTAGGCTTTCGAGTAAAACTTAAGAAAAAGTGTGAGTATTTATTTTTAATTTGAGATAAAAGTTTGTTCATCGTCGTGGCGGTTATATTAGTTTCACGCTGTTCCAGAGTACGGGACTTTAGACTCTAGAACAGTTCCTGAACTAATGTCAGTGCTTTTTTCATTTTTTCGAATCCACTCTTTTGGTTGCTTCTGTAGCTGAGCAGATGGGAGTTTCTCTAGATTTCTTGGGACTCCGTTGAAGAAAATTGTTTGGAAATAGATAAACTAGAAAATGTCGAATTTGAAACACCTCAGTTTTTTTCTTAACAAGTCCACATATCCTTTAATGCTGGACCGGAGAGGAAAAACTGTACGCCTCGCAGGTCGACCGGAGAGGAAAAACTGTTTACACATATACCTGCGCAGGTCGACCGGAGCTGTATATCCTGCGTCGCAAAAGGTTTTTTACTGAGCCTGCAGATCATTCTCTGGTATGGTACTCGATTCCCTCTACTCCAACCTTCAATCACACAGGCAATTTGATTGACAACTAATATATGGTAACGTCCAAGATGTGTTCTCAACTATGAAAGAAAATCCTAGAGGCTGACCCGACAGAATTAGTCCTGTCAAAAAGATTTGTAATGTGGCAGTTTTGTGCCTACGTATTTTAAAAAATTCTCTGAACAGAACCGTCACCCTGGTGATAGGGCGTTGTGAATAAAAAATAATTAAATAAAACATATATAAGGATTCAAAAGTAAGTAATCGCTTTATTGTTAATCATGTGAATCATAATTATTATTATTATCATTGTAGTGCTTTGTGGTATACGATGTTTTTGTTTGATTACCTGGTGCATAGATAAACAAATCTGATGGTTTTCCCAACACGGGAACAGGCAACATACAATTGACCATGTGAGAAACATGGGTTTTCTAGATTTATACCACAAACACTTAATGATTGCCCCTGAGGTATATTGTCATAGCAAAAGCAAGCCGCACTGGAAACTGTAGTCGTTTAAACTCAAATGTCACATCAGTCGGAATCATTGGGATGCGCGGTATGAGAACATCTTCTCCTTTATACTTTCCTTTCAGTATAGTTGCCTCTATCACATTGTTTAGTAATTTTTTATCGCTAACCGTGTACCGTTGCAAAGACGCGGTTGGTTGATATTTCGCAACATTACAACCATCGATCCAACCTTTAATTGAAGATTGTGAGGTGCCAATCCTGGCAAATCCAGCGAGTTTAAGAATTCCGGTGGATAGTTGACCACATCATCTCGCAGTTTTTCAAGCCTGCACAGGTCCGTCCGGTTTACCGTAACGTCCCCACACACCAGGGGGTGGGAACTCGCCTACTACAAAGCTGGTCACGTTTTTCTTCGACGAGCGGTAGAGACATCTGTTGTTATCTTAGAAGCTCGGATCGGTAAATTAGTACTTCTCAGTAGTGATCGGTAAAAACGGATTTTATCAGACCTCACTCTTGGTGGACTTTATGAAGAGTAAGAAACTATTTTATGATGAACATGAACTGGTTGACTGAAATGGTTTATTCATTTTCAACTTATTCAATTTAATTTAATTTAAATGGTTTATTCTTACGTGTTCCCAATTGCTACAGTGATAGTAATGTCAAAAGGTATGTGTTGCATTCATATAAGTAGTAGTTTTGGATTAATTCATAACTCACTAAAAATGTACTGTGAATTAATATTTTCTGTAGCAGTTTCATATTCCTGCAGTAATTTCTGATTAGTAAAAATTTGGGACAGTTTCTAACACTGTTTTCTTTCTAGGTTTTTCATTACACAAGTTGAGGGTGTTAGAAATGTTTGGTTGGAAAGAATCAGAAATCCATGTTTTCATTCATCCAAAAGTGTTATTTGCATAAAGCATTTTCATATGGATTGTATAGACCCTCATGGAAAGCTGAAAAGATTTGCTCTACCAACACTTAATTTGCCAAGTAATTCATTCTACTCCCTATGATTATCATTTTTGTAATTTCAATAATCTTTCAGGTTATGTAAGCATATTTTGTCTACCCTCCAGAACTCCTGAAGAAACTTTGAGGCAACAAGGTATTTATATATAAGTGAACTGCTCATGGTCATTGATTATAGTTTTGGGTATTCCACTTATAGTAGGTTTCATAAAATCGTCTATCAGAAGATTCCTAGAATACTTCAACGGATATGTGAGATTTACCACTGTTGAAACGCCAAATTCAAGGAATTTCAGTTAATAAGTTTATTGATTTTGCCATGATATTATTTCTGTACTTTTATGACAGAACTATTTATAAAATTTTATCAGGAAAAAAAAACAATAAGATCTTATGATCCAATAATGAAGATGTCATCCGAAAAAGTATCTAAAAGAAAATAGACTTTTAGAAATTGTTTCTGTCATAAAAGTATAAATCTAATGCATTTCATGCTTAAATTGATGTATCTGTCACTAATATTCTAATTTATTCTTTCAATGTATTTTCATAACGTGATGAGTAATTGTTGCATAATTATTTTTGGTTCATTTATTCTTTCCTCGATATTGAAATTTTTGTAAATTGATAATTTACTGCATTATATATATATTTCTAAAGTTTCTTTTTGTTTATTTCTTTAATCCTCTAAAGATTAGTATGTTCTTTGATTTGAAAGACGGATATATTTGAAATGACCATAATTCTTTAATCTGCTGCAAATTGTCACAATTTTTCTGATCAAATGATATTTTTTATTGAAATTGTGACAATATACAGCAGATTAAAAGAATTATGGTCATTTCAAATGTATTTGTTTTCAAATCCAATAAAAATATGGGATTCAACCTGCGCTTGCGTGGAATGCTATGATAACTCTTATAAAATGCACTAGAGGGCGCCACGAGACGGAACGTTGTGCGAATGGAATCTGTAATCAACTCTAAGATAACGTAAGATGGCGCTATAAGTTGAGCTCTCTAAGCCGGGACCGAAATTCATGCCAGAGTTGCCTATCTATAGGTAGTCCATGCCACACACTAGGCAAACCGGCGTAGGTATACGTGTACAGATTTCCTCTCCGGTCGACCGTAGCGTGTATATCCTGCATCAACGTATACGACGAAAAGGTGCTTTTACTGAGTTCTTTCCTAAGCCGTTAGATCATTCTCTGAATTGTATGGTACTCCGATTCATTAACCTCTACTCCAACCTTCAATCACACAGGCAATATTGATTGACTACTAATATATGGTAAAGCTCGAGATGAAAACAAGATGTGTTCTCAACTATGAAAGAAAATCCTAGAGTCAAGTTGGTGAAATTTTGTTTTATAGAGTTCTGAATTTCCAAAGCACAGAACAGAACAATCGAAAACAAACTTGAATGAATGTAATTAGTAAATCTGGTTCAGTATTGGGAAATAAGATACTGAGTTATTCTCGTATAGAATAATGGATAATAAATCCGAATATAATTGAACAGAGAAATGTATTCAGTTCGAAAAACTTACAGAATGGATTCATCAGAATACTAGAAGTCAAAGTTGCTTTACCGGTTTCAGATTTCAAGTATGAATGAGTGGATTTCCAATATACATTTCAGATAACCAGGGGTATTTGAATCCTCTGCTTCATTTTCACCATAAAAATATACATATACTAGCTGACCCGACAGAATTCGTCCTGTCAAAAAGATTTGTAATGTGGCAGTTTTTGTGCCTACGTATTTTAAAAATTTCTCCTGAACAGAACCGTCACCCTGGTGATAGGGCGTTGTGAATAAAAAATAATTAAATAAAACATATATAAGGATTCAAAAGTAAGTAATCGCTTTATTGTTAATCATGTGAATCATAATTATTATTATTATCATTGTAGTGCTTTGTGGTATACGATGTTTTTTGTTTGATTACCTGGTGCATAGATAAACAAATCTGATGGTTTTCCAACACGGGAACAGGCAACATACAATTGACCATGTGAGAAACATGGGTTTTCTAGATTAATACCACAAACACTTAATGATTGCCCCTGGGACTTGTATATTGTCATAGCAAAAGCAAGCCGCACTGGAAACTGTAGTCGTTTAAACTCAAATGGCACATCAGTCGGAATCATTGGGATGCGCGGTATGAGAACATCTTCTCCTTTATACTTTCCTTTGGGTATAGTTGCCTCTATCACATTGTTTAGTAATTTTTTTATCGCTAACCGTGTACCGTTGCAAAGACGCGGTTGGTTGATATTTCGCAACATTATAACCATCGATCCAACCTTTAATTGAAGATTGTGAGGTGGCAATCCTGGCAAATCCAGCGAGTTTAAGAATTCCGGTGGATAGTTGACCTCATCATCTTTATTAGTAGCCGAATCAACTGTTTATATATCCTCAATTCGTCTGTAATTTGTTCTTGAATTTTGAAATTTAATTCATTTACATCTATGTTTTTTGCAGCCAGTATAGCTCGTTCGCTCAACCAATCATGGTTTCTGTAATTTTGAGAAACATCTGGAAACACCTTCTGAATAAGTTCATCTTTTGATCGAGTTAACTGACAAAAACTTTGAAGAAAGTTAATGCAGCCAGTCAACATGTCTATAGGAAATTTGCCATTACCAATGTCAATGAGTTGTTTAGAGAATATGTTTCCAGATTGGTCGTTTTGCAAACTCGACACGCATATTCTTGCTTAAATGAAGTACTTTGTCATGTTTCCACAAATTGGAGGACTTTAGACATGCATTGAGTTCATCAGCTGGTGTTGATCGTGGAATCACTGGCAATGTTTGACGAAAATCTCCGGCTAATAAAATCATTGCACCACCAAATCGGTTATTATTGCTCCGTAGATCTTTTAAGGTTCTGTCTAAAGCCTCCAAAGATTTTTTATGTGCCATCGTGCATTCATCCCAAACAATCAATTTACATTGCTGCAAAACTTTTGCCATTGCAGAGTTCTTCGAAACGTTGCAGGTTGGAGTTTCATTGCTTTGCATATTGAACACACCTACATTGCTTAGACAACAGTGAGTGCTTGTATATGATATAATTTAACTTTATACCATAGCAATAAAGCTCAAATTGACTACGTTTTAGTTACAAACCATTTGTATGGGAAAAAGAAAAGGGCTATTTTTAGGGGTTTTCCAGCAATAATTCTAATTTTTCTCGCCGTAAAAACCATCCTTGAACTTCAACGAACATTTTAAAAAAAGATTTGGCCAAATTGGTCCAGGCGTTGTTGAGTTATGCGCTTACCAACACATTTTGCGATTCATTTTTATATTATAGATTAACATCAAACTAAACTAAACACAAAGGACTTTAAAAAAAAATCAGCACGATTCAGTAGGTAAGAGAGAACTATACAAACCACCAAACCATTGTTAAGAAAAGATCAGCATACATGAATGACCTACAAATATCATACGCTTATGACCAATTCTACGAAATGAAAACATTCTAATTGATTATAACTAGAAGTCGTTTCTATTTGCTTCCATCTGAAGTTCTCTGTTCAGTGACACAAATATCATCGAAAAGAAAAAAATCTAAATATAGAAAATGATGTTTCAGGTAAATGGGTTGAACAAATAAAAGAAATCTTGTTGATACAACAAACAAGTGATAGTCAAGCATTACTTACATTCAAGAAGGGAGAGTTCATCAATTCAACCTTCCAATAGAATAAAACTTGATCGTACCTGATCTCTTCTGGATGAACAGTTGCAACCTTCTGTTGAGATTTTTCAATGACCTTTGTGAATTGAAACCACTTTCAATTTTTGATTGTCTTATTCAAACGTACATCCTACTGATAACCCCTTGACCATGAATAACTGATGCATTTGACAAAAAATGATTGGTTCTATGAATGGAAGAACTCTTCCTCGATAATTATTGGATGTGCGAGGTCATGCTTTTCTTGGAAGTTCAAGTTTCAGGTAAAAAGTTCCTAGTGAAACAGCGTGCTACCGTTTTGACAATTATCTATTTTTTTCTAAGATTGAGTCGAAAATGATATCAAACTATTAGCTCGACTCCTGTATGAAAAATCCATGGTGAAAAGAATTTCAGGATGAATTTGAATAAACACAAAATAGAAAAGAGAAATTGCATGAAAATCGCCATTCCAGAATTGTATATTCTAATACAAGTTGCAGAATGGGCACCTATCAGGGGTGGAAAGTCAGTTCAAAACGACTGTACCTCGTTTTGGGCGTATTTTGGTTGGATTCACTACAAGTTTGTCAATCTGGATCGACCAATCAGAAAATAGAATGAAAATTGTGGAAAGGATCGAAGGAATTTCTGGGAATTTCCTACCGTAATGGCGGACAAGAAAAAAGCATGGACAATAAAAGTCATTATTAATAATTCGTCGCATGGCTATAAATAAGGACTCTCTCAAATTTCCGTTCTTTCTGGCTTTGGCGATATTGTAGAGTGAATCTTTTGGACTTTCAGTATTGAATCGTGAATTTTAAAATGGGTTTCAATTGTTGTGTTAAAAGATGTTCAACCTAATATGGTAAAATGCGTGGATACCATTTCCTTAGATTTCCACAAAGTAGAGAGGTGAGTGTAACAAATGATTACAAATTATTTATCCTGGTATACTTATATTTAAAACTTTTTAGGTATTGGAGAAGTGATTAACAAAAATTGGGAGAGAAGACTTGAAGGCAAAATCTTCAAGAGAACTTTATGACAATTACAGGGTTTGTGATAAGCATTTTACGCCTGACGATTATATTCCTGCTAATAACAAAGCAGGAAGTATCCTTAAACTAGATGCTGAACCCTCATTATTTCTAAATCTTGCTGATGGAAACTCAGGTTTGTTTCTTGTTTTATTAATTGCAATTTTCATACATAAAAGTCTTACTTGGCTATATTATAAACAAGATATTATTTGAGAATCTTTTATAGATGAATTAACATGGAATCGTGAAACGTACACAATATTTCATAAGTCTACTCTTTTCAGAAGCCACTGAAAAAATATTGAAACCTAGGGTATCTTATATGGAAGAAGTAAGTAAGTAAGTTTTACATAATACTTGTTACATTTAAGATCTATTTTAGCATGTCCAAGAAATGCACTAATTTAACTTTTTTATGTAGACTATGAGATGGTAGTCGAATCAGGGGGACTGGAATCAATTGACTTAATGGAAGAAGAATTACCACCATGTAAGTTTAGAGTTATGTCTTATTTAAGAAGTGAAGCTATTTTAGCCTGTTGAAGAAATTTTGAAATTTCTCAATGGGTAGAACAGCGTAATACTCTTTAGCCCAAATGTCTGCAATTTTCGAATATCGAAACAAAATGTGCTCGACTTCCTGATGAAGAATACTTGGTCAACATAAGTATGTCTTGAAATCGGGAATATATACTCTATTTTTCAAAGGAGATGCGCTAGAGTTTTCATGTATTAAATTTTCGATATTAGTTTGTTGATTCTTTCAGATTCATTGTAGCGGTTGTTTTAGTATTACACTGTTCTTGAGTCCGGGAAAAGATTTCGGAACTAGTAGGCGAAGGCTTTTCTTTACTACGAACAAAATGGTGATTTTCTAGTGGAAACTAGCACTAGCATAAACTACAGTAATAATTAAAAGATCAGAATTCCATTGTCGTAAAGACCACCAAAATATTGAGCGGCTGTCATAAGCTCCCTTATGAGGTATTATACATCATATACAAAATTTGATGGTGGTGGGGGCAACCCCGTTAAAGGGGTAGCTATTTCACTAATGAAGTCGCCTGTAAACAGCTCAATTGCGTTTTCAAATGACCACCCGTATATTTATACATACTATATATGTTCTGAGCAAGAAACCATCTTTATCACAAAATTCGCATATATTCTACGCATAAATTAACGTGACAAAAAATAGACCTACAAATCACAATTTAAATGTAGTTTTAAGGTCTGAATTGGTGTTTTTTCATATGACCTTCTGATAACGATTTGAATATTCATGACTTATAAACATAACAACGAATTCTTCACTATAATAAACTTGGTTGATACGTTCTTTGTGTCATATTGCCACTTTATGTACTCATCGGTATCGTGAGGAACCTCCTAAAAATTTTCAGAATTGTTGAAATGAAAAATCGGTTCCTACAGTAAATTAGGTTTTTTTTTCAATTTTCATTGATAAATTTCATGTTTCCAATTGAAGGAAAGTAAGATCAGCTTCAGAATCATACCGGAATATCCTACATTTAAGGTGTAGAAAAAAATCAATAATTCTATCGAAAGAAGGTTTTAAAAAAAGCTCTATGAAACGTTGTAAAGCCTTATCGGGTTCGAAATGGGTGATTTGGTACTAAATCCTGATCTAAAAATGTTGTGATTAGATTACGGTATTTTTAAGCGCATGTCAATGATGAAAAATAGTAAATAGAAAATACACTGTACTGGGAACTTCTTAAAAATGCCAGCGCCACCATGGTCGAATTTCAAAGTTCTACAAGGGGTTTTTTATACAAACAACCTCAGACTCATATGTTTTTATATATTGAATTTTAAGTACGGTAACGGAAATATACCCTCTTGCAAGTGTTGATATAAGGCGTAAGGTGTATATCTTGTCAGGAGTACCCAATTATACATTTTTTTCTAGGATATAGGTGAAAAAACTTACGAAAGTGGTTGAAAATGGGAATAATGTTTATAGTCGTGATACTGTAACTGTGAAGAACTGTAGAATATAGGTTCCCCTAAGATAGATCATTATTACCTACTTTTACAGATTTGCCGATAAAGAACTTATTGAGGCCTTATCATAATACTATCCGAAAACAATTGGTCCTTCCAGAGCAATCAATTTCAAAATTATGATCCTGAATTTCTGGCGCATGCGGACTAAGTGTTTAGGAATACTTTCCTGATAAGGACTCAATAAACTGTATACAACTATATACAAATCTATAGAATTTCATAACTATGATATTTCTTTGGGGAACCTTATACCTACGACAACTGTACTATCAGCAAAGGACCGGTTGTTCAATCAGAGATAATCTCTAGATGGCGGCTAATCCAGGATTATCTCCTTAATATTTCTAGAATTAGTCGCCATCGAGAAACCACCCCCAATTGAACAGTGGACCTTAAAAAAAGCAATTCAGCTTCGCGAATAAGATAGGAATTGTGTTTCATCAAGACACACACATCCATAGCGGTTGCCGTCAGCTCTAGAAGCTTTATTGAGAGGATCTTTTGCATCTACCTTATAGTCCAGGCCTGGTCTCTAGTGATTACTTTTTTTTTCCTATTCAGTACCTAGACCTTTAATAAGAGTGTAAAAATAATTACTTCAGAATGGCATCAAGTTATCGGATAAAATTGCGCATATGTTTAACTAAATCAGATTCCACTAAGGTACAGAAATCCTTCACCTCCGTGCAATAAGAATGATTTTCTTTTATTGTACCTTATATTTTCTTGATAAAGCTCTTTATTACATTATCGTCATTCGATCACTTAGTGTGAAAAAAGTGAAAGACCTTCATGTAGCGAATAAAGAAGATATCGCAAAATAATAAAAATCTCAGAGATACAGTCGCATGAACTTGACCCAAACCACCTGAGCGGAATAACAAGTTCTTCAATTCAGTCAAGTGCACCAAAGATTAGTACTCATGAACTTCTTCGCATCTCAGGTACCAAATGTGGTTCTTTCCTAAATGAAGAGTTTAAATGAAATCGCTTATACGTACCAGACGCTTGACTATACTGGGTGGGCCTCATTTTTGATCAGAGATCGCTGTTGAAGTGAAAAACACACCTTTTTGAGTGCTTGTTCTAGTTTGAAAAGTAGTAGAACAGTGTGCGATCATTTTGCTGAAAATGGCCTAGATCGATTGGGTTCAATTTCCTGATAGAGAATCCGAGGTCCAATTCGAGTGTATCAGGCCGGCTGGCCGGCTGTTTTACCTACATCCATCATCGGAAGGAGATGAGCTAGAGTTTTCATATTTTCAGAATAGATTGATTGCCCAAATATCTCGGTCAAGTTCGTTATTAGGCCAAATCCGTCGAATTCATCGCCAGTTATGGGCAACTGAAATTTGGTTTACTCAATAACTCTTAAAATATCAATCCTATCGACTTGAAACTTGAAATTCATTTAAATAACGTCAAATGAAAAATTTTGTCTTCATGCTGAAAATTTGCTTTAAAATTTCAATGGTTTTTCCTTTCATCATGTATCATCAGCATAACGGTTTAATTAAATATTTGCTAATGATTTCAATAGTACCTATAAGTTTATTTTCTCTTTAGATCATTGTGACATGTGTTCTGTGCTGACTTTTACCAGAAAACCTATAGTATTGATTGTCTGAAAATAATATTGCAAGGAACTCGGTGTTTACTTTGATTATGGTCTTTCATTTGTTGTTCATTATAAACATATTGTAAAAAGAGCTTATTGGGTACTTGGCTTTGTTATAAGAATTACAAAGTTCATTAGGAATATTGATAGCATTATAAAATTATATAATGCTCTTCTTGCAAGACCTAATATTGAGTATGCTTCAGTTGTCACCCCAAGCAAAAACTAACGTAAATCTAATTGAAAAGTAAGGTTTCAAAAATGATTTCTTAGATACGTCTACATCAAAGAGAATAATATTTCATACAGAAGCATGCTTAAAATTTTCAATTTTCAGAGTACTTTTTATAAGCTGTCATTGACTTAAAATACATGGGTCTAAATTTAACTAATAATATCACATAATCGGTTCGGGAGATAAATTTAGGAATGTTGGACAACATGATAGTCACCATTGATGTCAGAGACTTCTATCCATTGAGAAAAATGATGGAAGAGTGCAACTTATTTCTGCAGGTATGCAACATCGACGTACCAGGTATACCGGTATGAAGTGAGCGTCAAGATACAAATGTCTCGATAGGAAACATTTGTTGTGAACGAGCCTTTATTTTTTTTTTGTTTATTTGCTATGACATCTGTGAAACATATTTAGTATACATCAAGTCATTGAACAGACAACATCATATTTTTTCATCGTGTTAAAAATGTCGAATTTTGTATCTGAAAGTGATGATTTGCGGAAAGAATTAATTTTTTTTTGTTTCATCTTTGAAGAAAAGTGCTGCAAAGTCGCATCGAGTGCTTGTCGAGGCATATGTTGATCATGCTCTATCAGAAGCAACATGCAAAAGATGGTTTCAACGGTTCAGAAATAATGATTTTGATGTGAGAAATGAAGAACGGGGAAGACCACCAAAAAAGTTTGAAGACGCCGAATTGCGAACGATATCGGATGGAGATGACACTTTGAATCAAAAGCAAATGACAGAAATGTTAAATATTGAGCAACAAACAATTTCTGACCATTTAAAAGCTATGGGAAATATTCAAAAGTGTGGAAAATGGGTCCCACATGAATTCAATGAAAGACAGATGGAAAACCGAAAAAATACTTGTGAAATTTTGCTTCAAAGACACAAAAGAAAATCGGTTTTGCATCGAATTGTTACTGGTGATGAAAATGGATTTATTTTGAGAATTCTAGAGGGAAAAATCACGGGTTAATCCGGGACAACACTTGGCTACCCCACCAGCGGTAATCACCAGACTTGGCTTCTTTCAACTACCATTTGTTTTCATCGATGGGAACCGCATTGGCTGAGCAGCACTTTGATTCCTACGAGGTCGAAAATTGGATGTCTGGTTGGTTTGCTTCAAAAGATTAACATTTTTATTGGCGTGGTATGCACAAATTGCAAGAAAGGTGGTCAAAATGTATAGAAAACATTGGCCTATACTTTGAATAAAATGGTTTTTACTTTCCCATTAATAATTAGTGTTTTATTTTCACAAAAAAAGCTCATATGATACCGGTATACCTGATATTTGTTGACAATAATACAGAAGAGGTTAAACAGTCTCTTACACCAGTGATTTTCTGAGGGTTGTAATAGGATTGGAGTATTCATTGTTGATACCAGGTTCATAGTTATACATATTACTTTGTATTTTTCTTAACGAATTTTTAATTTAAGAGTCGAAAAATCGGGGTGTTGAATTTTCGTAATAATCTAATGACAGAATTCATTCCGATTAATTTTTCGATAAAAACAAATGAAAAACTGAAGAGCATTAATGTTAAGAAAGACACTGTAGGTGTATGAATAAGATCTCCCAATTATCACTGATTGGAATCAATAACACTGGTTTTTCTACTTCAGTTATCGATTGCAATTGTTGGTTTTGAACAGAATATGAAAAGAGGCTAGTGTTTTTGATTTCACGCTTTTGGATGTAATGCTCTACGAAGGCAATAGAAATTCAATATATCTAGCCAGTCCGTTTTATGTATCCTCTGAAAGATTGTTATCATGATCCTTCAATTTCTGGTTTATTCCAAACTGAATTTTTAATCACATGCATTCAAGTTATAATAAAATTCCCAGATGGTGTTTACTAATATTGTTGAATTTGAGTAAGTGCCTTTATAAACCATTGACAGAGAGTACTGCATCATTAGCCTTGAATATATTATAGCCAAGTTCTGCGGTTATACCACTAATTGAAATCCACATGAATATTTAACACTTTCTGGATTTTCCTCTAGCTTCTTCGTTGACTCCTATTTTTATACTATATGCACGGGGCCGTCAATAGGGGGACAAAGGGAGTAAATGCATTGAGGACCATCGGTAGACTAGCTAAAAAATTTTATTGTTTTATTACCTGATATTATTCTAACTGAAACACCTTTTTACAACTGAAATTTTCATTTCTAAGTAATATATTTTCCAAGAAATTGAATGAATAGGAAAAATTGAATTGAAGATACGTTTACGATGTCCTTGTTTCGTGAACATTTTCATTGGAAAAAATGTTAAACAACAACGAGATAACAGATGAACTTTAACGCATTTGTTCCCTGAATCAAATGATCCTAACATGTATGTATTTCTTTGAACACTCAAGATGTTATATTATAACGAAGTTCAAGATTTAATCCATAGTGTCCTCATACTTATAGAATGACATCCAGAGAATCATGAACCCCTAAAAATTCACATATTCTGCTCATATATACGTGTTTTTATGAAAAAATTTAATCTGGGCCTTAAAGATACTGTGATCTCTTCAAATATGATCTACAACTTTATCTTCTCATATGCATGAATCTGTATGATATTTGACGAACAGATATTGAGTTTTCAGACGTTTTTCAAGTTACAGATTCATGAGGTGGATTTTTTAGAGTTACTGAGGAAATGAAATTTCAGGTACTCATAATTGCCGAACTATTGGATTGGATCTATTTTGAGAATGTAAAGATTTCAACTCTTTCGAAGGTTACAACAATTGTTTGAGGTCATTTTTGGCTCGCTATTCCACTATGAAAAGGTGTTATCCTCATGCCATCTCTGTAACTCATCATAAAATTGAACTATATTATAATCTAAAAGCTAATTGCCATGTTCCGCTCATACTAAAACCATTCATATTATAATAAAGTAGCTAATTACATTCTACATAAAAATAATAATAATTCTACGGTATTAACAGTAAATACTGATAAGGAAGGCATCGATTAATTCCACTATAATGAATATAAAAAGTGGATTCCTTCTTATAGAGCTGTACTTTTTTGGGGGCGGTATACAGTGTTATCTAGAAATATAATTGCTAGAAGATGTATTAAGAGGAAGAAATCCGTTCAGATAACTGAATACTTCAAATACGAGGGTTGCCATTCATATTCGGGATTAGAAAACAAAAACAAATATTAAATCTAAAATCACTTCATTGTTTTTCAAAATATTCTCCATTAAGATCTGTACACTTTTGCATGCGTTTGAACCAATTGTCAGAACACTTTGGCCACTCTGATTGAGGTATCTTCAAAACATGCATTCTGAACGCCCAACCGCTTCTTCAGGTGTCGAAACACGTTGACCTCTCGTTTTATTCTCTACGTACGGGAATAAATAGAAGTCATTTGGTGCCTCCTCAGGACTATACAGCGGATGACTCATCAAATCGATCATTTGAGTGCTTAAAACTGCAGTTGTTTGAGCAGATATGTGGGAGCTCGCATTGACGTGGGGAAGGGTGATCCGTCTTCGGCGGTTGGTTTTCCTAATTTCTTGGAAGACTACTGGCAAAAAAATGGTTGTGTACCACTCAGAATTGAATGTTCTGCGTTGTTCTGGTGGTACGATTACACCCATACAGTCGGCTGCTGTTTACTTTCGGGTTCATATGCGTAAATCCACGATTCATCACTGTCACGTTGTCATAGACTTGCTTCGAAGCACTGCGATCGTATTTTTGGAGCATTTCTTTCAACCAATCGACACGATCCTTTGTTTTCATGCAATATTGAATGTGTACTGGTCCCTCTAATGTCTAAGGTTGTCTCAATCTCACGATAAGTCACATGACGATCTTGCAATAGTATCAGTTGGCGCACAGCATCAATAGTTTTCGGAACGACAACTGATTTTGGAAGACCTTCACGAAATTCGTCTTGGAGTGAACTACGACCTCCGTTGAATTCACCATACAATCGATAAACACTGGTCTTTGATGGAGCTCCATCGCCAAAAATTGAATTAAATTCATCGATACACTGTTGTCGAGTTAATCCACGTCGAAATAATCGCACAAAAATGTTCACGATTTAATTCCATTTTTTGGCGAGATGAATCTTTTAAGTTACTGTAAACAACACAAATAACGCTCGTATGTCAAAAAGGTTCTGACTACGTATAATCCCAAAAATGTCCAGCTTTATGATAGAGCTGTCACTTGGCAGATTGCAACACTACACTGTAAAAAATAGTTCCTCATCTCAAACCATATTTATTTGTCTCAAGTACTCCGTACGTTTGAATACAGCCAAATGCATAAAGTACTTGACCCTACCGCCCTCTACGGTTGAGAATGGCGTTTACCCTAAATAAAAGTTTCTTGAGTTAAGAAACTGATTAGTTTCAACCAAGCTCAGAGTTTTTGACTCAGGTGGTAAAAAAATTTGATCCAACGGTAATATTAATTAGCATGTAACTATTGATACTTTTCGAAGAATAAAAATTTTGGTTTCATGTAAATAAATATTAAATTTCACTGAAACTCGATTTGTAATTGATTTAAAGGATCTTAGTTGAATGGGTCGAGAATTCAGTCGATAAAAATGATAATATCTCTTACCTCACGAGATTCTTGTCTCAAGAAACTGTAGTCGTTGCATCAACTGACAGAATTTACGACAACCGTACCTTCGTTCTATTGAACAAATAAAAATGAAACAAACGAATGGTTTCGTTAAAACCTATTTAGAATAATGTATTTGTATCAATCAATTATGGATATTGAGACAAGTGCATAAACAATTTCTTGTAATTGTATGTTTATGTTGAATCAGTTGTTTCTTTCATTTCGCTGAAATGTAAAAAGTTTCAGGCGAATGTTTTAGCTGTTCTCTATAATCAACTGGGTTGTTTTAATCAAAAAAATAGTTCATTTGGCGTAATCAATTTTAGATTAATTCAAATTAAAATGGTTTGATTGAAAATTCAAACTCCTGAAATATTGAGCGCAAATTTTACTCTCCTATCAGTGATACAGGTTCCAAATCCTGAACTGAAAGTTCAACAATTCTACAAGCTCCATCAGAACTGAGCTAATGAAATATACAATATTTCTCCATAGAAGATTTACAGTTATGACGAAAGCGTCACGTGTTATCACCATTGCCCACATACTCATCACCGGTTCATTGGTTACCAGTTTGTCTAACATTTTCCCTTCCCATACAGACAGACTGCAGCTCTGAATTCTTGGATAAATATCATTTTCTTCCTAATTTATTTCCAATTATTTCATACATTCCACAAAATAGAATTCCAATATTGAAGTCAGGCAAACTATTCTGGTATAATACATTTTTCAATATAAACATTAGAGATAAAGAATGATGGAAGATTGAATGGAACTCATATAAAATGTTTAATAAAAACCTCATTTCTGATCCTTCTGAAACAATTGCGGGTTTTGATCTCGTACCAATAGCATGCTATTCAGATGGAACTCAGTTCCAAGCGCAAGTTGTGAATGTGGATATGCAGACGAAACAATACCTCATCTCATCAATAATTGTCCATATATAAATTTTAAGATGGTTTTAGGGCTATTCACGATGTTTCCGATTCTTTCTTGGAATGGATTATAAATTTCAAACAAATTTGATACGTATTTTTTGTATTCTATTCTTTTTTCTGCTTTTGTCTTTTTATTTCCAGATTCGATATGTGCAACTTGAAGAAGCCTCTATGTTTAGTCCCTCAAATATATTTAAGCTTATTTTGTACACACATCACAAATCATAGTTTTTTTTACTGGGAATTGTATGGCACCCCGTCACCAACCCCAGCTAACATTTGTTTTGTAAGCCAAAAGTTCAAAAGTATATATACAGGGTGAGTCTTTGACCACTGCGTTAATTTTAACCATAGGTTCTTGAGATCAAAAGAAACATGTTTTTCCATATTCAGCTGCGATAAAAGGTATAAACATTTTAAGTTTTCACATTGGGCAAATACCCTTCTGTGTCCAGTTTAGTTTGAATGAAAATAACCTTCCACAGCATTCACTACTGAATCTGAATTGTTTCAAAACATTATTTTCCCTCTAACAAATGATTCACTCGCTCATGTTTCATCAGATGATTATATCGATTTAATTCCTTTCAACTTCAAATATCTCAAAAATACGGCAATTTAGAAAAAAGATGACGAATAATTTTATCTGCAAAAGACTAATGATTCCAGGAAGTACAAGATACGGATTTTTTAATGAAATTTCAACACCCTACATCTTTTGAACGTGGCCAAATTTGGAAACATGTTATAGGGAAAAAATGTTTATTCTGACGTCAAGAATCTATGGTTAAAATTAACGCAGTGGTCAAAAACTCATCCTGTATATACTCATCACTATTACTAATCGATGTTGACAATGGTGATCAAACTTATTTTTTTGTTGATTGCACAAAATCAATAATATTATGTGATGGAAGTTGATCTCAGTTAATAATTAACGAAGTGAAGTTCATTGAATGAAACAATGCATAATTGATTGATGTACATGTTTTTTTGTTTTTGCTCAAGTGATCTCCACTATAGGTACAATAAAATCTGCTCCATTCTGTATATGTATATAAATTATAACTCAGCCCTTTATTACAATACACAAATAATTTTGCTGGGAGCGGAAATATCTCAATTAACTTAATTCAGATAATGAATCATACTGAGTTTTCAGAAGTGTGGGATTTCAAAATAATAAAGGTAAATTGGACAATAAAATAATAATTGTGCACTCTCAAAATAGCCAACATATCTGAACACAAATTATGGCCCCAGTACAATAATATAATTACTTACTATGGCGAATTATCCTCAATGAGTATCTATCGTAATTTCTCAGGTTTTCTTGCATTGCAACAAGTATTTCAATTTTATGATTACTACGATTCAATTGAACATGCTCTTTGATCATAATTTTCCCATTCGCACAAATGAGTAAGCTGGGAAGTTTGTTCAAAGCAGGTTTATTCAATAGATCATTAAAAAATACTACGCTGAAAGATTGAATATATCTGTTGAAGACTAATTTTATAACACATACCTAATATCTAATATCCAATTCCACTTATCACTTATTATGTCATGTATTACTGTTTTGGCTTCTTTACGAAGTATATCCTCTACACGAACGCGTATTCTTAAAAAATATTCAATATTGAAAAAGACTATTCGAACACTGACATTGAATGAATCGTCTACTATGGGTCTTAATACAAACCAAGCTAATTTTTAATGAAATTAGAGATACATATATCATTCGACTGAATAATGACCTTCGATGAACTAGCTTTGCATTATCCTTATCCATACCTTAACATTGTTACAAAAATTCAGAAAAGCACCGACGTCAATAGAAACGCATCTATAAAAGCAGTATTGAAAAATTTATTTTTTAGAAGTTTTTCTAATATTACGATTTCTGCGAAATTTCGCAAGCCTATTTGTTTTAACCGATCTTCAAATATCTGTCAAGTTACAACTTAATCCGATGGAACCTTTGGAGGATTTGGCCCAATAACGAACCTGACCCAGATATTCTCACAGTCAACCTATTCTGAAACCATTAGCTCATCTCTTTCGAAAGATAGAGAGTCACAAATTTTCGTTAAGATCGGACGAAATGTGGATATGCAGAAGAAACAATACCTCGTCTCATCAATAATTGTCCATATATAAATTTTAAGATGGTTTTAGGGCTATTCACGATGTTTCCGATTCTTTCTTGGAATGGATTATAAATTTCAAACAAATTTGATACGTATTTTTTGTATTCTATTCTTTTTTCTGCTTTTGTCTTTTTATTTCCAGATTCGATATGTGCAACTTGAAGAAGCCTCTATGTTTAGTCCCTCAAATATATTTAAGCTTATTTTGTACACACAACACAAGTCAAAGTTTTTTTTTCTGGGAATTGTATGGCACCCCGTCACCAACCCCAGAAAACATTTGTTTTGTAAGCCAAAAGTTCAAAAGTATATATACAGGGTGAGTCTTTGACCACTGCGTTAATTTTAACCATATATTCTTGAGATCAAAAGAAACACTTTTTCCCATACTGTTTTTCCATATTCAGCTGCGATAAAAGGTATAAACATTTTAAGTTTTCACATTGGGCAAATACCCTTCTGTGTCCAGTTTAGTTTGAATGAAAATAACCTTCCACAGCATTCACTACTGAATCTGAATTGTTTCAAAACATTATTTTCCCTCTAACAAATGATTCACTCGCTCATGTTTCATCAGATGATTATATAGATTTAATTCCTTTCAACTTCAAATATCTCAAAAATACGGCAATTTAGAAAAAGATGACGAATGATTTTATCTGCAAAAGACTAATGATTCCAGGAAGTACAAGATACCTTTAGGATTTTTTTTTCAATGAAATTTCAACACAACCTACATCTTTTGACTGAAAAACCTGTGGCCAAATTTGGAAACATGTTATAGGGAAAAAATGTTTATTCTGACGTCAAGAATCTATGGTTAAAATTAACGCAGTGGTCAAAAACTCATCCTGTATATACTCATCACTATTACCAATCGATGTTGACAATGGTGATCAAACTTATTTTTTTTTTTTGTTGATTGCACCAAAATCAGTAATATTATGTGATGGAAGTTGATCTCAGTTAATAATTAACGAAGTGAAGTTCATGATTTGAATGAAACAATGCATAATTGATTGATGTACATGTTTTTTTGTTTTTGCTCAAGTGATCTCCACTATAGGTACAATAAAATCTGCTCCATTCTGTATATTTATATAAATTATAACTCAGCACTTTATTACAATACACAAATAATTTTGCTGGGAGCGGAAATATCTCAATTAACTTAATTCAGGTAATGAATCATACTGAGTTTTTCAGAAGTGTGGGATTTCAGAATAATAAAGGTAAATTGGACAATAAAATAATAATTGTGCACTCTCAAAATAGCCAACATATCTAAACACAAATTATGGACCCAGTACAATAATATAATTACTATGGCGAATTATCCTCAATGAGTATCTATCGTAATTTCTCAGGTTTTCTTGCATTGCAACAAGTATTTCAATTTTATGATTACTACGATTCAATTGAACATGCTCTTTGATCATAATTTTCCCATTCGCACAAATGAGTAAGCTGGGAAGTTTGTTCAAAGCAGGTTTATTCAATAGATCATTAAAAAATACTACGCTGAAAGATTGAATATATCCGTTGAAGACTAATTTTATAACACCTAATATCTAATATCTAATTCCACTTATCACTTATTATGTCATTTATTACTGTTTTGGCTTCTATACGAAGTATGTCCTCTACACGAACGCGTATTCTTAAAAAATATTCAATATTGAAAAGACTATTCGAATACTGACATTGAATGAATCGTCTACTATGGGTCTGAATACAAACCAAGCTAATTTTTAATGAAATTAGGAGATACATATATCATTCGACTGAATAATGACCTTCGATGAACTAGCTTTGCATTATCCTTATCCATACCTTAACATTGTTACAAAAATTCAGAAAAGCACTGCCGTGAGTATTTTCCGACCGACGTCAATAGAAACGCATCTATGAAAGCAGTATTGAAAAATTTATTTTTTGGAAGTTTTTCAAAATTTTCTAATATTACGATTTCTGCGAAATTTCGCAAGCCTATTTGTTTTAACCGAATTCAAATATCTTTCAAGTTACAACTTAATCCGATGGATATACTAAGAGCTATAGACAAAACTCAATATCAGATGCTCATAACTCTGGAACCTTTGGAGGATTTGGCCCAATAACGAACCTGACCCAGATATTCTCACAGTTAACCTATTCTGAAACCATTAGCTCATCTCTTTCGAAAGATAGAGAGTCACAAATTTTCGTTAAGATCGGACGAATGACTTTTTCAAGTTTTCAAGGTTTATTTTGGCAATTTTCAAAATGTTTCTAGCTTGACGATTTTCACGAAATTTGGCTGACTTTCAACGTTATTCAATCGATTTCCATGTTACGAATAGATCCCGTGGATATTTATCAAGTTAATCAAGAAACTTAATTCCAGATAATAAACTTGTCCGTGATAGTTGGACACTTATTCTATTCTGTAATATAGTAATTCCAGCAATTCGAATGTACATTTGATATACATCGGACTGGAGTTGCAGGCATTTCGGGGCAAAACGATAGCTCCCTGTTTCACTAAGATAAAGCGCTCAAAAACGTCGAAATTTAAGACCTGAGATTTTTCTCGTATTTTTACAGCAGCTGTAGGTACAACTTAAACGCCAGGTATAAGTTATCCAAGTATTATCTACCCAATTATACACTCGTATTTCTTTAAAACCTTGAACTCAAAAAATAACGGTAACATGCATCCTCAATTTCGTTCATGCACTCAATTTTCTTAAATTAAGGTTCTTCCGCTTCAATCTGGGACTGCTTAATTTTACAAGACTTCCAACACGTTCTCGTGCTGTGTTCATTTCTCCCAGAATCTGATTCTGGAAAGACCACTTTTCCAAATGCTTAAAATAATTTTGAAGATTAATGGATGTTTGAAACTTTAAAGCAAAAATAGTTCTAATTATTATTCACTTCACTGTTTTTAATTTAATATTGGTTTCCAAGACATTATGACATTGGGATACTCAGAACAAGTTGCACAATCTGAAAGTTACAATATATTTTATTTTCATGTCAAGATAAATTTTCTGAGAATCTAAGAAAATATCTGGATTTTATTTACGATTACATCATTGACTTCCATACTCCGGTTTGTTATTTCCAGTGAACTGAACATGTTTTATGAAGAGAATAGTATATATTAAGACATAATTGATCATAAATATTGAGGAAATATCCTTCCACCAATAAAAAGTGCAATTGTTATTCCAAGCATGACCAAGGCGATGCAATGAACCTCCAATAAAAATGAAAAATTGTACATAAATTAAGTCATTTTTCCTTGGACTAGATAGTAGGATGAGGAGTGATAACAAACAATGAATAGAGATTCTGTGCCCTCATGACAATAATTGAAAAATTTATTCTAGCGTTTATTTATATGAAGTTGAAATTTTTTAATCCATTGATTACATTTTTCTTTCATTCAAACAATTGATACATAATTCGATCTAATATCAAGGCCTCAAAAATTGTTGAACATTTATCATTTTCGAGCTTTTACCGTTGATTTCATAGTTGAAAGAACCAAAAATTCAATCGATTTTTCAATTACTCCAATTGATGAAGAATATTACTTGATAAAGAATATAATCGAGGACTTTGCATAGGTGAGGTTTTTCATATGAACATGTTATCTGATATAATAAAATTGTTGACTTGCGAGGTAAAAAATACATATGAAACGAGTAAACCAAAGCTAACAATTTTCAGGAGAACAAAGGAACAATAAACATTATTCATGCTTGATTGTCTTCTTCGATGAACAACTTTTCGACCTGATGAACTTGCTTATGCAGGCCATACACTCTCCAATCGACCGGAGAGGAAAAACTGTACAGGTTTACCTGCGCAGGTCGACCGGAGCCTGTGTGTCGCAGTTTTTCAAGCCTGCACAGGTCGCCGGAGAAAATTTGAAATTCGACTCGGTCTAGTGGCACCGCACTATCGCCGGATGACCTGCGCAGGTAAACCTGTACAGTTTTTCCTCTCTGGTCGACCGGAGCGTGTATATCCTGCATTACTCGTACTTTACGCACACTTGTTAGAAATATATATAGAAATAGTGCTGTAATGAAGTCATTATGATATCAAAGTAGAGAAAACATTTAATGTGTGTTGACTCCAAGATCAATTGAAAATTTGGACGTACAAGCCTGAAATAATCAATCCTGGAATTATCAAGAAGCGGTCAAGCACTGGTTTTCCCCAAGGCGTTCCGAATTCTTTAGCGACCATGAAGAAGAATATTACGTACCATCGGAGAATCCTCGCCTAAAACATGTTTCACGTATGGATGCACCTGAGATAATTTAAAATTCTACATGTGTTCATCATAGAATTTCTATTTTGGATGAAAGGTGACTGGTTTCGGTTCAGGAATATGCCTAGAAGGATTGAAACTATGTTCACGAACTGCGAAGTATACTGAAATATAAACAAAATTCCTTTAGACGGGTGGGAGTGGAAATAAGATTTTAAAAAAAACCACTGTTGTGAAGTCCGGAGATTTTACACGCTTGTTCTTGAGTAAAATAAATTGTGAAGAATAACAACAATATTACCTGTATAGGTTAAAAATATGAACAGAGGTTAATGTACCGGGGTTGTATGGTACAAATCAGCGAATAATACAACGACTTCGGAAAAACCTTCAGTAAAAACCCTTTCCTCCCGAAATATTTAAGGGTATAGGATTCATATACTTTATATCCCTACGTGTTTTGTCTCTGATGCACACACATTGGTCTCTTCAGTGTGCCTTTTCAATGTGTTCACTATGCCACACACGCTGGAGATTAATTCTTTGTGATAAAATAAAACTGATATATAACAGACATAAGTTCTTCTGGTTTTTTCAAACGAATTTTCTTTGAAGTTTGCTACAATACATCTGAAATCAAAATGCTGAAGCAACCGACGGGTTGGATAGAAATATTCAATCTTTGACAAACTGTTGAAGAAGCTCTTTATGCTAGGGGTGGTCTAAGTGATGATTCTTTGGAATAGTGTCTTATAAAATAAATCTATCAATCAGTTACATCAGCTACATAATCAAATATCCTTCTGAAAATTCTCATCATAATGTATCGGTAATGAAATATCGTTATTCAGAACTCAGAACATTCATTTTCAGTAAATTTTGATTCGAAGGGCCGATTTTTATCAGTGAAATACAAAATTCAACGACCGTTATGATGAAAAGGAACACTGTATTTTAATTTAAAAGTGCTGCTAGTTTGTAGAATCCTTGAGACATTGTTAGTAATGTTTCACTATTTTCCTCTGGATTCATACACTCAGGAATATCGTATTATGAAACACAATTAACAATCACAAATAGCGTGTTAGACTTGAACTTCTAATTTTTTAGAGTATCCAAGCCGCTTGCCGCTTCGATTGGCTCTGAAAGATCAATATAAGATCATCATAATTGAGTAAATGTTACTTCAATATTCTCTTTATTTCGAATTTGGTAATTTTCAATTGAAGAGTTGGCTGTAATAGTACCAAATACTTTCAGGTTAACCTACGTTCTGTAGGAAAAATATTGAAAGGTTTAAAGTCTCATCGATATGATTGGTTCAAGAATTGTCAGAGGATGATTTTGACCGACAACTGAAGTTTGGCGAACGGATATCAGTATCTAATTGAAGAGATTTTTCTATCTAATGTAATTTTTACTGGATAAGGCAACTTTTCATTTCAATTGATCAGTTAACTGCCTAAACTCTACATATTGACCCATTTTTTTAACGGAGAAATTTTTGGAATTACTAATTATCGAAATGATTCTTGAACTTCGAAAAAATTGACAGTTACGACAAAATTTTTCATTCAACAATATGTTGCCCTTTATGCTAGATGGGTTAGGGATATTCTGGATGGTAATTTTCCAAATTGATAGATTGGCAGTAGAGGATCCATTGGGAGGCGTGTTAGTTCTCGGGATTTTTCAAATAGACATACGCAAGATAAGTTGAGCACTAAAAATTTCGCGGGAAATAACGTTTTCTTGCATCGAGAAGTAAGTTGGATAATAATAAACTTTGTCTTTCAACCTATTGAGGAAATATAAATTGGCCGCTAAATATATTAAAGTTAACTTATAACGTGTATATGTATATATACAGGGTTGGGATAAAGTTTGGCACCAAATTAATATATTTAAAACGGAACGGACGATAATTTTGAAATTTGGCAGCTGAGTGTAATGGACCACAATGCATTTGATGAGAATATTTTCATAATGAGATACTTCCGGTTTAACCTGAAATGACCATTTTTTTATTTAAATGGGACACCTTGTATATTTCTGCAGATTCTGATAGAGCACCTTGTTTCGGATCTGTCCATACCAGGTTCCATATAAAAAGAAGAAATACAGTTTTTTTTGTCCAATTGAGGAAAAAGTCGTTCAGATAAATAAATTAACGATGTTCGCATCAATAGTAATAGATAAAACGAAATATTTTGTAGTAGATAACTGTCTCCACGTTTTTTGAAACTTACTTTGTGGAAATAAATCGTGAATACGTTTGAAAATGGTCAATTTGAGTGAAAAAGATCGTATTAAAATGTTAATGATGATCGCGTTAGAACTCACGAAGTAGTGTGTCAAATTTTTTAATGGTTTGCATCCTGAAAAAAATCCATCTGGAATGGTCAAGGATTTGCCAAGATCTAGAAGACACAGGTACGTAACGAACGAAGCGATGATGCAAAATATTGCCATTGATTTAGAGGAATCACCTCAAACTTCTACCGCAGTTCTGGCGTGGAACGACGGCATAAGTCGACGTTCCGTAGGAAAAATATTAAAAAGGGAAAATTTTTATCCGTATAAGATACGATTAGTCCAAAAATTTCCAGAGGATGATTTTGATCGACGGCTCGAATTTTGCGAACGGCATAGAACATATGTATTGACGACGAACGTTTTGCTTTCAATGTAGTGTTTTCTGATGAGGCAACCGCCATAACTCAAGACATTGGTCAACTGAGAATCCTCATTGGATTGATGAAGCACAAACCCAGCGACCAGAAAAGTTGAATGTTAGGATGGGAATTGTACAAAATGGGCTAATAGGCCCATTTTTCATAAACGGGAACTTAAATGGAGAAAAGTATCTAGATTTACGAAATAATCAAATCATTCCTGAACTCCAACAGAACGGGCAGTTACCACCGAACGTTTGGTTCCAACACGATGGACCACCTCCTCACTATGATAGACGGGTTCAGAATTTTCTAGATGCTACTTTTCCAAATCGATGGATTGGACGTAGAGGGCGCATAGAGTGGCCTGCTCGTTCTCTAGATCTTAGCGCATTAGACTTTTTTCTTTAGGGTTATCTAAAATCACGTGTTGATGTTAAGCAACCAGCATGCTTGCAGGAATTGAGACAACGGATTCTTGATGAATGTGCATTAATACATGGAGAAGACTTGAGAAAAGTTACTCAAGAATTTGTTAATAGACTGGCATATTGTCAGGAGATGAATGGCAAGCACTCGAACATTCCAAATGATATTTTTTAAATTATTTTTAATAAATTTTTTCTACTAGTAAAAGCCCTGTATTTTTCTTTTTATAGATTTTCATAAAAAATACGTCATGAAAGCAGAAAGAGTTATCTACTACAAAGTATTTCGTTTTATTTCTCACTACTGATACAAATAACAATGATTTATTTATTTTAATGGATTTGTTCTCAAATGTACAAAAAGACTGAATTTCTTCTTTTCACAGAGAATTTTTACATGGAACCCGATATGGACAGATTCGTAACAAGTTGTACTTTTAGAATCTGCAGAAATATATAGGGTGTCCCATTTAAATAAAAATTTTTTTGTCATTTCTGGTTAAACCGCAAGTATCGCATTAATGCTCATCAGATGCATTGTGGTCCATTATACTCAGCTGCCAAATGTCAAAAATATCGCCCGTTTCGTTTTAAAGATATTAATTTGGTACCAAACTTTATCCCAATTATATAAATCATTAGTGTCAACTCAGCATGTAGTATGTGCGCATTCGAAAGTTGTCTTAACATCTGCATTCGAATTATTTGTTCAAAATATATTCACTCTGGCTTGTACCTTATCCCAACTCTGTATTTTATATCCAGGATATTTCCCAACGTAAATTTGAGATGCATTGTCGCCATCGCAGTAAACTGCTAAACATTCTACCACATTATCTGATCTGATTTGAATGGGAAATCAAAAGCGCGAAACGCTGTAACAATAATGCTTCTAAATTGAAATTGTCTAGTAACAATGACAGTGGAACCTCAAATTCAATGGCCGCTGCAGTTTCCAAAGGTATGGATAAAGCCCTGCAAATTCGAGGTATTGTATATTTCAGAAGCTGTGTAGGAAAGGTCTATTGAAAATTTACTAAGCCTACTAGGGTATCTATTTGAAATTTTTTTTTAAGTCGATTCAATTTTGAAGCGTTAAAAATAAGTAGAAATCGACTTCTGTTTTAGTGTTGCGATAAGTTACTTTGCTCTATTTTTATAATGTTAGAGAAGAAATTCAATCCTCCCTGATTATTGTCCTTATTGCATCATGAAAGCAAAAATAATTAACCAACTGCTAGGTTGTAAAAGTTTTTTTGTGCCTTAGTTGTGGAAGTCAATTTCCAAAGTATAAAGTACCTAGGTATACTAATTCGGAGCGAATTTCGACTCCAGTAGTTAATTTTAGGATAATAACTGAATCATGATAGGTCTAATTTTTCCATGAAGGAAAAAAATGAAGTACCTATTGCTTAATGAGAGTTCTACGAACCCATATTAAAATTTGTAAAGGCACTACTTGCGATGGGTGAATAAGTTCCAAATTCAGTTATTTGAATGTGATTATTTTCACTCGAAGTAAATTAAAAATTTTTAAAGTGGAGGAAATTACGCTCATTACTATGACATTAACTATTTCGTTTTGAAACGATTACATGAGATAAAGAAATCAATTAGAGTATCCTTTCTCATATATCAAACTCACAAACAGAATTGGATATACTAGGAAAACCTAACGTCTATACTTCGAAAATTGTAATCTAATTTTGAACTTGATAGTTATCCAAAAATCCCAGTCATTAAAAGAATAGATAACAGGTAGCGCAAAATGTCTCTGTGTATAACACTTCAAATTTGAAAATAGCCAAACTCTTTTTGAAATTTACACACATAAAAGAATTTTTTGGCAAGTATGTTATATATTCGATTTATAGATATTTTGCTAACTTTTTCTATTTTGAAAACTAGCGGAACAGTATGTTATCTAGACGAAACTAGTCTCAATCAATTGGGTTTGACTTCATGATAAAGAATCCGAAGGATGATTCATATTTTGCAAGATCCGTCGAATGATTCAGCAGTTATGAGCATTTGAAATTTTGTGTCCTCAATGAATCCTATAATATACATCCGATCAATTTGTAACTAGGAAAATCTTTGAATGAGATTGACACGAATCTCGTGAAAACTATCGAGCATGAAAAAAAAAAGTCTAATAACTTTTTAATAAATACTTGATACCTCTTAAGATGATATAAATCAAAGATTCACAAAATTTGGAAAGTATACCAATGTTATTGATATCCCGGACATACTTGAATTTCAGCTCTGTACCATTCAAGTTTAGGAAGCTAGTTTTCTTCAATATATGGAGACATTTAATGACTGAAATTTTTGATTTCATTGAGAAACCTAGATTACTAGTTTCATTGACTTTATCGATCGGTACTCAGTAGAGACTTTGTGTAGAGATCAATGTTTGAAACATTTACAGAATCCTATCATTTTAACAAATTCTTCATATAGAATATCACGCAATCAACATTTATTTATTTTTTTTTTCTATTTTAGGTTTACGATTTTATTATAGTATAGATTGTGTACACGTATAATTATAAAAAAAATCTGTAAAAAAAATTTGCTAAATTTGCCGCCCCTCTAAATCTGCCGCCCTAGGCACTGGCCTACTTGGCTTATTGGTAAATCCGCCACTGCAAACCACACTAACAACAAAACTTAAAATGTTCGAAGGTTAAATTGACAATAAAAAAAAATCTATTTGACATATTCGTTGGAGCAACTTCGATCTCTAATAAGTCATTTAGGCTTTTATGAAATAATAATTTTCAATCATCACCATTGAGACCTATATTGGAGGAGCCTAGTTTCTATAAATGCAATGGTACAACGCTGTGATTGAAGGAAGTCCTAGATATCAATGAACATGATGCACTCTTCAGATTTTGTGAATCGTATCATTGATAAAATATACGACATATCAAGTATAAAAAAAATTTTTTTTTGATTTTTTTTTAAAAATGTTTAAGCTTTACAATATCCATGAAATTCAGCGAACCTATTCGTTTCAACCTCATTCAAACTTCTTCTAAATTACAAATCGATCAGGTGTTTATTCTAGAATTTATAGAGGAAATTCATTATATACTTTATATCTCGGAAGACATTCATGGGAGACCCAACAAATTTTGAATGTACATAAAGGATACTTACATCCAAAATATCCTCAAATTTTATCTTATTGTTAGAATGTATGAGTTGCCATATTTTTGAATATCTCGAATCATAAAAATGTTTTGATTTGAAACCAAACATACATGAAGGGCATTGGAAAAAAAAGAATTTAGTCCATAGTTACGACAAGAAGAGTTTGAGACGCCATTTGCTAGCATTATACATACTTTAATATGAAAAAAAGTTAGAGTGCTTGAGTTCAAAGAAATAAACATAAGACCATCTGATCTGCTAGTGAAAATTTCAGTTTCATACCTTAGTTTTCCTTGCGAATATCCTAATCTCTTTTTATGTATTTTGAAATTGAATAAATAAGGTATTTCAGAAAACAAGATCTTACTGGAGGGAAGATATATATTTTTATAGAAAAGATAAACATTCTTTTGGTTGATTTTAAGAAAAGAAAATTTCAGTAACGAATAAAACAGAATAAAAACATTGAGAGCTTATTTTTTATTCAAAATATAGGTTTGTTGATTCTTTTACATTTTCCCAGCAGTTCCTGGAGTCCGGGAACGCAAAAGCTCCTCAACTCATGTCAGGGCTTTTCTACATTTTTATGTCAATATAGTGTCTACTAAGGCAAAAGAAGTTTTCTTATTCATCAAGAAACAAATGAATTAAGTTCTTTGCAATAGTTTTGTTTACAATAAAATCACATTGTTTTTTGTACAACGATAGCTTTTTTGTTCAAATATAAGGGTGTGAATTGTAGCAGATTTTTTCATGTGACGAAAATCAAAATTCCTCTTACCATCAGGTGCTTCTTCGTCGATTTTGCGTGGAATTTTCTTAGCTAGCTCAATAGCAACTTTCCCATTTATATGCCTCATTTTAACTCAACTTCAACACACAACACGTTAAAAAAATAAATACAATCAAAATTCAAAAATAATAAAAACTTCGATAACTCAAATTTTCCCGCTATGCCATTTTCGGAGTCAAAAACCGTGCCACAGTATTACCAACTGTTAGATGGTGACTGAGGTGAGTCGCTTCTTAATTATATTCGGAAATTTCAGTTGGAACAAATGGAGTGAGATCAGGTTGCCCACTCCGTCGGAGATTATATCCGCACATATTATCTTGTTGATTGTTGCCAATGGGAATGGCGGTTCACAGACCAGACTGTCGGAGAAAACTTTCACACCTGATACAGGTCGACATAAAGCGATTTTTTGATCCAGACGGTAGTTTCCTTGATTGAGTTCCTTGAATAATCGAAGCAATAGCATATCTTTTTGACAAAAAAATTGAAAAATCACTGATATGAGGTCAGGACCTTGTTCTAGAGACTTTTTCCGTACTCTAGAACAGAATGATACTAATACAATCCCCACGATGAATGACCAAACATATATCTCAAATTTAAAATAACTACTGACAGTCATCGTCAGAGTAAAAGTTACTTCCATCACTACCACGGTTTCTCAAAATTCTTATAACTTAATTTCACCTTTTTAGATCTTTATGCCACATGATTAGCCATTCCAAACTGAGAAAACGACACGTAAATCGATTTGTTTTGTATCACTAGTAACTTACGTAAATACAGACTTAGTAGTGAATATTTCTGTGAGGAATTTCGTGCATTATTGAAAATACGAGATACAATTTTTTTTTATTAGTTTATTCATATCGATGGAACTTGGCAAAAATATTTGAAAGAAGATTTACGTACACCAATATCTCAACCTTTGAGAGTTGATCGGAATGAATGCAGTCTTGAGCATTGTTAATTGATTGGGGCGGTTGTGTTAGTATCACTTAGTTCTAGAGTACAGGAAAATACTCCAGAAAAAGCAAGCAAAAGCTCCTTCATACATTTTTATTAATACAGTTCAAGATTAACGCCGAGTCAATCGCAGAAACGGACTTGAAGGGAGTTGATATCCCCTTCAATGGTCAATAGAGTGCAAATATTTTTGATACAGTTCGAAAAATTCTGGAGCAATTTGAAAAATATGGAAATAGGTACTCAGAAAATAGAAGTATGGCCGGAAATATAAAGTATCCATTTATCACGTTGCATCGTCAATTAACCAGACCGAATAATTAATGCAATGAATTGAACACGAAAATTTGAAAAATCGTATAAGAAAACGTGTCGATGTTCTTTTTTTCTGGCGATGTAACGTGATAAACACGTTTTCCGATTTCCCGGCGCATTGTTTTAATACTTCGTTACGAATTTCTAACATAGATTCAAGATAAGATTTAAATTTATACTGAAATGTGTGTTTTCGCGATTGTTCCACTACAAAAAAAATTAGAAAAACACTGACTTTATGTATGTCTATATTGACAACATAAACATCTGACTTTAACTACTAGTTATTATCCAATTCTCTAGGAACTGTATCTCCGACATTATTACTTCATAAGTTAGCACTGATGTTCACAGATTTCAAATGTGAAACAATAATTCATAGAAAAACTCTGCAAAAATACACCAAATATTTGAAAATTACGAATTTTTGGGCAGTTTTATGATCATGCTCCCAATAAACATCTAGTAGGCACTTGATGACGAGATATTGTTGATGATGGAGCTCGTTTTGAATGATTGTTGGGGCTATTACCAATTTTTGAAAATTGATAATTTTCAAAAGGTTTCTTACTTTTCTCCTTGATAAAGATAGAAGATGTCTATCGAAACGTCGGAAATCATTACATCCACAATAGATGATGGTAATAGCCCAAACAATCATTCAAAAATAGTAGGCACTTCAACGTGATACACCTTGTATAATGGATACTGAAATTACCACGACACCATTCACTTACCTCTCTTTTAGCCATCATAGTCAAAATTTTAAATTATCACAACAATATAGTATATCCATAAGACTCATATTACCCACAAAATGGAAAATCTGAGAATTATGTTTCACTTGGATTCGAACCGGGGTCTTTTATCAGAGATTCATCAGTCCAAGACTTCAGACCACTACACTACGAAAATTTGATGTTACCTCACAAGAATAACTAAAAGAAATAACAGCGAGTAATTATTAAAATTTTGAATAATCATATCTGCAGAAATATAACTTGGTCAAGTAAATTATTTGGTCAAATCCTTAGAATGGTTTAGCAGTTATGACCATTTTCCTCAATAAATCCTGGAATATCGATCAATTTGCAACTAGAAAGATATTGAAATTGAATTGAAAAAAAAGCTTGAAAAATTTCGTGAAAATCGTCACGTTAGAAAAGTTCTAAAAACTTTTTTTCTGTCAATACTTGCGATATCTCATAAGATATCCGTCGGATTCCAACAGATACTTGTCCATGTATGAATGTTATTAATATCTTACATATTATCCACTTTCATCATCTTCAGAGTAAAGCTACAAGAAAGGTTACTTAGGGATTAGGGAGTCACAGAAGTTCATAAAATAAACTAAAGAATGGATGGACTTATTTTTGACTGCTTTTCCATTCATCTGAATTTGTCACATCCTGAACCCAATATACATTTTTACCCTTCTCGAAAATACACAAAAATATCGATGCACAATATAATATATCCATGAGAATGATTATTGGCACCATAAAATCTACACCGGTTCATTGGTTACCAGTTTTGTCTAACATTGCCCCTCCCCATATTAGCAGACACACACTGCACCTCTAAATTGTTGGAGCAAATATCATTCTTATCCTAATTTATTTCCAATTACTTCATACATTCCACAAAATAGAATTTCAATATTGAGTTCACGTCAACCGTTCTGGAATAATACGTTTATACGTTGAAAGTTTCATTAACGTTACAGTATATCTTGATATCATATGTCTGATATGTCACTAAGATGATACGAAGCGATGTTACATTTGAACGTTTGCGGTATGTTTCATGTTTACTGGGAAAAGTCTGGCCACAAATCATGCTCTTATAAAATTTTAATGTACCTACCCCTATGTCTATAGGATGTGATTCATCCTCCTCGCTATCCCGTTGAAGTTTCAGAAGATTCGATTTCCAAGTATCATGGCTTTTTTGTAATTCCGACTTGAATAGTTAATGTATTTCAAACGACAAGAGCTGAAAGAACAATCACCTTCTAAATGCTTTTTGGCGAAGTTCATAAACCTTCTTTTAATTGGTTTTTGAGTGAAGGGAACTCGAGTTTCTAACAGATCTGTAGGAAAACTGTGGAGAGATTATTTCAAATTTGAGTTATAGGTTTGTTCATTCATTGTGGTGGTTGTATTAATATCACCCTGAGCAGGGAAAAGGGATTTAGAACAAGCGCGCGATTGCTCCTGACCTCACGCTAGTGCTTTTGTATATTTTTGTTTATTTCTTGCCTATTCGTCCTCTACTTTTTGACAGTGTGATGATGAGATTTGAAACGGAATATCCATTCTTCATTTTAAGAAATGTGTAAAGAGAAAATAGATAAATATTCTATTTCCGATTGAATATGAAGATTTAATATTTACTCTGTCGCTACATTGTATTGTCATAATTTAGCCTAGTAAAGTAGTTCCACAAATATTTACCAAGTCAGTTAGTATTGAAATTATGTATGAATTGTATCTCCGCGACTGCAATCACGACTAAGCTTAGGCTATTTGCTTTTTTCGCCCAGGAGCATGAATTGGTTCGATGGTCATTCATTAGTGTTTGGTAATGAGCAAAACTATTCTTGAGAATTTGTTCATCCTGAAATAGCGAGTTATCGCACTGCTCAATTTCTGTTATTCTGAAATACACTCAATGATCAAGAATTCATGATTGAGTATATTCGGCCAGCCTTATATGGAAAGAAGTTTTGTAATTAACATATTAGATTAGAATATTAAAGGACCGGTTGTTCAATCAGGGATAATCCCTCGATGGTTGCCAATTTGAGATAATCCAGGATTATCTACCATCTAGAGATCATCCCTTAATGAACAACTTGCCCTAAGTATCTGTGTTGATTTCGTTATTGAGCTAACCCATATATTGGAACGGCAGTTATATGCATCTGAAACTTCTTCAAAAATTCCCGAAAAATCCGTCGGAGCAATTTTTTACTTCGAACAATGTAAAAGGGTCAGGGCTTCTGCGCGATTGTTTTGAATCGGCTGTCGGTAAATACTCAAGTTTGACCACGGATGCTTAATCGATCGAGACCATTTTCGGCTGGAAATTCGAAATTAACTGAAATTTTCGGGCAAAAGGATAGCACGCTGTTCATGGGCGCCCGCAGAATATTTTCCCAGGAGGGGCAAGGCCACCGGGGGGTCTGGGGGGTATGACACTTCACAGTAAAATAGTAGAAGTCAAAAATGTTTTAAAGTAATATGTATTTGCTTCAAAATGAACTTAGGTGTGACATGATCTGAATGGATGTAAAATATTATGACTTGAACAAGAATTGTACTCTTCTCTTATCCATTCCAAAAACATTGATGTCTGTGTGTACGTGACAGTCTAAGAGGGTGCAGTCAGTCAACAGAATGTACAGTCAGTCAACGCAGCAACCCCTACCATAGACTAAGTAAGTACTGTAGTCTATGCCGCTACCCGGCACTATCACTTGCTCTTCAGTGTCTTGCTTATTGTTATCAATTACGTTGTTTCTTTCGCTATAATAATACTAGGGTTCGGTTATTTATGTAGTCATGTTTTTCGTTAACGTAACCTTATCCCGACGTTTATGCGGAATTGCCGATATTTATTCATTTTGGACATTCTAAATTTTTCAAAACACTAAAACCAGACAAAAATTTATGCGTACTATCCTGATTCTCAGGGGGAGCAATGGCCCCCCCTGGCCAATGCCTGCGGGAGCCCATGACGCTGTTACAGTATCTTAATGGACTTAGAACAAGCGCGCAAAAAGTGTGAATAGGGTCCGAGCAAATAGATTGCAGCTTCATGAAAATCGTCAGGCCAGAAATTTTCCAATATATTCTCAAACCTTTTCTCAAAATACACGCAATTTCAAGAAATATTTGTGGGAGGTCGACAAAATTCTGTATTTACAGACCTTCGAAATTTTTTATGTATGGACTTCGACAAGTCCAAACCCTTGCTGTTAATCACGACGAAAATAACATAACATTAAGTCTTTACAATACAGACATATTACTTATAAATGTTTCATATATTCGCTCGAATCATAAGTTTTTTATTTGAACCGTATCTAATTTTTGGATGTCTTTATACCATTGTACCTGTACATGCTGCATTCAAATGATTTTATCCAATTTGTAGTAAAATACTCTAATCTCTATTCCTACAGTATGCTACTGTGAAGTTCATTGCATAGATAATAAAATGTAAATGTAAGGTAAATCAGAAACTATAACTTAGGAAGCAGTTTTTTGCGCATCTAAATACTGGAACAGCGTTCTACCGTTTAGCCAAATGTCTGTAATCTTCAAATACCGAAACGAAAACGGTCTCAATGGATTGGATTCGACTTCCTGAGGTTGAATCTGGGTTCAAACTGACAGCTCCATCGTAAAGCTTGACATTTTTGAGGGTATAGGTAGTCAGATCGTTTTGACATACGGGCGCTATTTGTGTTGTTCACAGTAACTTATAAGATTCATCTCGCCCAAAAAGTGGAATTAAATCGTTAACATTTTCGTGCGAATATTTTCTTCAACTTTCGACGTGGATAAAACTCAACAACAGTGCATCGATGAACTTAATTCAATTTTTGGCGATGAAGCTCCATCAAGGACCAGTGTTTATCGATGGTATGGTAAATTTAACTGAGGTCGTATTTCACACCGAGACGAATTTCGTGAATGTCGTCCAAAATCAGTTCTTGATCCGAAAAACATTGATGCTGTGCGCCAACTGATATTGTAAGATCGACCTATCGAGAGAATGAGATAACCTTAGGCATTAGTGGGACCAGCATACATTCAATATTGCATGAACATTTGACCGTCAAAAATATATGTTTGCGTTGGATCCCACACAAATTGTCATTCGCTCAAAAAATACTCGTGCCGATTGGTCGAAAGAAATGCTCCAAAAACACGATCGCGGTGCTTCGCAGCACGTCTATGACATCGTGGATTTACCCGTATGAGCCCGAAAGTAAATAGCAGTCAACTGTATACCACCGAATAGTTCAGCATCTGAAATTCTGTTTCCTCAACAACTCCCAGAACATCCATCAATTTGTATCTAGAATGTTTGATCGAGTACACAAAAGCTCCTAACCTCTAATCAGTGCTCTTCTATTACGTGTAAGAACTCGGTGCGAAAAAAATTAAGGAATATCCTAAGCTACAGGTCGCCAATTTACATGGGGTTTATACTATAGTTCAATTTGAAAATTGTGTGCCGCGCAAAGCCTGATAAAACTTCTGCCGACAAAAAAATTATGTAAAATTCATCATTTCAACGCAATATCTATTTATGAAATCTAGAAAATTATGGAGAAAAGTTATTCAATAAAAAAGTACACAAAAACGACAAGATATCGGATAAAATTAAAAATTCCTCAAATCGCAAATAGTCATGTGCAAAATGCTATCATATGCTCACGCCTACGGATTTTTTTTCTTTTACTTTAGACAATTAGAGTGCATATTGTCTTGAACTGCTTTTCTCGTTACTCCGCTAAAATTTACAGCGTAAGAAAAGGGCAAAATTTAATGGTCGGTGAGATCTCACGTGCTATGATTCTTTCCTAAACTATGTATCATTAAAGAGAAATATTTTACATTTTACCGTCTACATTATCAATCTTTCAGCATTTTGGGAACTCCTTCCATTAACACTTTCAAGGGAAAACTGGGTCTAGCTCGATCTCAGATAAAATTGGCCCCTTGTAGTTTGACAGAATTACATTAAAATAATTAGACTATTGAAAAATTTTTCGTAACTTGAGTTTTTCTATGATACAAAATCATGAAAATCCGTTGATATCATTTTAGGTTTGATAATTCGATATTCCAAGAGTTGAATATTCAATCAATTTGAATAATAATAATATAAATATGATTTACTCAACATTTAAACATGTTTATCAGCAGCCATCCAATTTTTCATTTCACCTCTTTTCAATAACCGTTTTGTACTCAACTAATAAAATTCAATAAAAAGGGTTTTTATCTAAAATTCAAAACCTTCACGACCATAAGAATAAGAAAACCTTGATAACAAATATTATTGAGAGAGCCGAGACAGATTATTAAATTATACAACATTTTATACTAAATTAATAATATATTTACACCAACTCAGTTACTGATATTACACATAATGAAAATTTATTATATAAAATGCCTGAGCCACATTGTTAGTATGATTAAATTTGATCAATAAAAAGAATAGTTCAAAAAATCAACAACAAACAATTTATACATAAAACATAACCATTGTAAATTAAATGCCGACTATGTAAGATCGAGTTCAAGACAAAACTTAATAATTACCTTGCTCGGCATACATATAAAAAATAAATTAACAATTCGAAAATACATTATCTGTATTGAAAATTGTTTGACGACTCTATTTTGTGATCCATTTCCTCACAACAATTTTTTTTTATTTAATCTCGATATCATCTATACTTTGATAAGGTTTGACAGTAATTTCTTCAACTGTATAAACTATCAGTATCAGCAAAGAGTATCCCTCAAGTGAAAAAGGAAGATACCTAGTTACACAATCAAAGAATTTGTGTGAGTATAGATACGTTATTAATGAAAGAACACAAAGTAATATGAAAGAATCAAAATATTCTCTTATGAATTGGAAGACAGTAATTAAAATATTCCTAAATTTTCAAAATTATAACCTAAGTAAACCCAAAATCCCCCTCAGAAATGTAGGGAGTTCTTGGAACATACATAATGACTAGATTTGTAACAATGACTATACGGAGATTAAAAATTCTATATTCAAATAAATACCATGTGGAATTAGCACCTTAATCCTGAAACTATCCTGCTCCAGTTCCATTCATAATACTTTTTTTTTGATAAAATTACCTATGATGTATTTGCCATTGCAAAACACATTTTGAATCAACCCAAATTACCAAAAAGAAATTAATTTTAATATGTACAATGGAATAAAGTTTTCATAAATGTGTACTTTACTCAGATTGAAAATGATTTTAAAAACTACATATTTGAATATATACAAGCGTAAAAACTTCAAGATATGGAAAAGAGTTAACAAATAGTTTGTATTGATTTATTATCTATGAAATCAAACTCATTCAGATCGAAAATAGCTTCAGGAGAAATTGAATCACCTTTATGTATTTTTTATCAGCCTAATTTTCTCTACTGCAGTGTGTGTCAATTGATGAAGGATAAGATAATGAAATAGACCATTAAATGGTGTTTTAAAAAATACGTCATTTATCTCGTAATGAAAATTGGCGAGGGATACTTCTTGCTCATAGATAAACATTTATTCACAGTCGCCTGAAATGTCTAAGTCAGTTCTGAGCAAAAATTGGCCAACTGAGAAAGTTGAAAATAATCTTCAATAGAATGGTATATTCCTTTCATCACATCTTCCATACATACACAATATTCCAGCTACCCTCTTACAATATATATTGAAATCAATAAGTACAAGATCTCTGTCGAATATTAACCTGTGCTATCAATGTTTCATTATAATTAATACTGAATATTCAGTTTATTTAAAGACATAATAAATAAAATAAAAACACATTTTTACAAAAAGACATATAAGTTTCTGAATATTCAAGTTGATTTGACTAAATTCATAAAGAAATTAAATTGAAAGTTCAGCAGTCTTAAACAAATAATGATATTATCGATTCTGACAGTTCCTGAGTGGGAAATTCTTCATTATTATTTCAATAAAGTCAAATATGAAGATCCGTAAACCGATGATTTTTAGTTGCTTTTGGAAATGATCAAATGCTTTCTCCCATTCTTAACTCTTTTACACAGCCATTATGACTAATGTCATGAAAGAACTGAAAAAACAGATGTCAGCTTAATGAATTCAAAGAATGGTTAACCCTTAGATTAATTTTAAAAGACCAAATAGATCAATAAATAGAATCTATTACTATCTGTTCTTTTAAATCAATTGCCTCAAAAATCTACCATTATTATTAAAATTAATCAATTTTGTATATATACAACGTAAATGATAGAAAAAAATTAAAATACAGAAACAAAAACAAACAAAAATTTCATTTATGTCCAACTTACCGAGCTATTGAAAAAAAAAATTGAAAGAACAATCACTTCTTAAAATCCATATGAAAAGTTTAAACCCCTTCCAGAATAAAATCTTCATTCGTTTAAATAAATTTCTTCTCAAGAATGCCTTTTAATTTGGAAAAACCATTAAGTCGATGGCAACATTCTGTAAAATTATTAAAAAAATAACTTCAATACCGGTATAAGAATGGAAGTAGTAAATGCAATGCAAAATTTTGTATTTTTGTAATTGGTTGAGCTAAGAATGGGAAAATTCAAACATTTGCCATACAAACTGCATATACCATTTCATTGAAAATTAACAAATTTCGAAATTTCTCTCAAACTCAGATACCAACCAATGTATCACCTACACATATAAGGACATGTGAAAGACTTTTAATGAGATAGGGGGTGGGGGTCAATGTTTTATTTATTTTTACAATTGGGGAAGAGGAGTTCAAATATGATTCAGCTTCGGGGCACACTGGTTCTGTCCTCTGATGCAGAGGAACTTTTTAATCGCACTCAATCACATCGATGTGAGTGCCGGCACCTGTCCTATACAGAAATTTCATAGTTCATATCATAGACGCTGGTGCGTTCGGGGGTAGATGGGCGTTGCGAGGGTAAGTGGGCGGAGCATTGACCTCCTGATTGGGAAAGTTCTACGCCATCTGTCATCTCAAGGGCGCGGACGAACGATATTGGTCTACGACGGTTGTCTTGCTGCTGGAACAATATTGAAGATGCACAACATATTACCGTTGGTAATATTAATACGAGTTAAGATTTTTAGACTCATTCAACTAAAGTAAGGAATTTCCAATATTGATCTGGTTAGAATCCATCTATACTCTGACAAAAAATTATTATGAAATTCGGCCCCTCCTGGTACCCATCAATAATGACACAAATTGATCGATCTGCGAAGTCAGGGTTTCTCAAAGTGGGGTTGTTAGCGATCCCCTTGGGGGTTTGTGCATTGATTACTTAAGCCTTGACTATAAGGGGTTCATGATGATCATCGATAGGGCCTCGCCTTCATCGAGAAACTTCCACTCGGATTCGCGAAGCCAAAAGTTTGAAAAACCCTGTGAAACATTGATCAACAGCCTTACTGATATTGAATGAAACAAGAACGCAGGTAAGCTTTTAAGGGCATAAAGATAACTTCTGGGTTTTAATCCCTCTGTGGGCTTGGAAAAAATTAACATATATAGGGAACAGCTCTGAAGTTGCACAATTAATGCACTCATCAACCTCAGTTTCAAACAGGGCACTGTGTGCATAAAAGGAAAGTCAGCAGATGAGATTTACAGCTTGTGTATATTGAAAAAATTTACCATATCTAAAAGTGGCAGTCCATCGTTCAACCTAGTGAGGTAAAAGCAAAGGCTCCAATTGACGTCATCGAATTTCTTTATATCATTAGAGGATCCCAATAGATGGCTGGAGTGGGGCAATAATGGTTGCAGTTATGAAAGTCCAAGACAGGTCATAACAGTCTTGTCTTCAATTATTAACAAATAAATGGAGGACGTAGAAAGTCCGAGATTATTAAGTTCTGGTCGAATCAAATCTTCACATATTCGATCTGTTGATGAAGTTACTGGAATTCAATACCCAATTGGATTTCTTCAAGCCCTACTAAATCTCACCTGCTGTTGAACAGAAACTCCACTGCCCATTTGTTGCATCTTCCGATGAATCTGTGGACTAGCAGGAGGATATACAGGAACTCCACCCCGCGACGCTGGATGATAAGTCCTTGTTGGGGCTGTTGTGTACACTTGTTGTGTTGGACTAGTAGGATTTGATCTGAAAATGTTACGAATTTCCAAATTGATCATAGAAATGCATTGGCATCTTTGAACAAATCAATTTCATACATTTTATGAGACATGAAGTGTTAATGAAAAGCTTGTGCAGGCTTGCGTGAGTAGCAAAAACTATTCACAATAGTTAAGCAGTTACTTCTTACCTTTATCCGGTTGAAATTAGTTGAAAAATTTTATTAGAAATGGTAACTTATGAAATTCGGTCAGTTACATCATAATAAACTTATATACATATGTTATTCAATATATACTATTTGAAATATATTCTTATTCTTCACAGAACAAAGGGCGTAAAATGTATCAACAAAGTCTATTAAAATAAAAATATTAAATTTTCTATAATTGCCTCTAGCCTGGGATGCAAAATAAATTTTAACGTATCTTTTATAGAAATCGTTCATAAATTATCTGTTTATATGCAACGTAAATTTTCTTTTTGATGATGAATTAACTTTATGAAACGAAGTTCATTCAACTTGAAGTTCATACATGACACTAAAATTCATTATTAATAAAACATATATAATAATCTTACTTTCATTCCTTCAAAAATGTGTTTTTCCAAGATTCTTGATTGTCGAAATATCATTAATCTAAATTTTTAATCAGTAATATTTAAGGATCGAAATTTGACTGAAATTCAAGAATCAATCATATATTACCAAAGCTTGATCCCGATTTGTTAGTATCAAATACCATTATTTACTTATATAAACTGGTCAAACGCATCGATTCCTTCAGCATTTAACATCTCCTACAAAAACTACCATTACATTATCAATCAATTATAATCACTGATACAATTTGATACGAAATACGGTAGGTGTTCTTTTATTAAAGTTCAAACAAGAGGAATTTCTCACAGAGCTAGCCAAACTACATCTAAGGAATTACTTATTTTCTCTTAAAACTGGCTATTATTACACTCTGGAAAAGAAGTATCCAGAAATCTTCATTTAAATTGCCCGCGTTAGTTATTTTTAAGTTTCTGTATGTTGGTAGGAGCGAGGTCTGTCAACTAGTTCATTCACGACATCTGTTGAAACCATTCAGCCTCAGTGGTACTCTGCGAATGTTACAATAGAAAAAAATATTGAACGAAGAGTTTGTCACAAATTTGGTGTGCCGACTCGTTTTTAATGCTGGAAAAGGCATATGGGGACTCTGTTTTATCGAAAACCTGATTGTGTACGAATGGTACAAACCTTTCAAAAACAGGACGACCTTCGACCTCTTCAACAAACGATAATGTCGAAAAAATCAAGGAAATTGTTCTCCAAAATCGTCATGCCAGTGTTAGAGAAATAGGTCGTGATCCCAACATCTTTCGTGAAACCGATCGTTTGATTTTGGTGACGCAATCGGACATGCAACGCGTTGTTCAAAACAGTACCGGATGCGGATCGTGCGTATTCTGAACCAATATTCATGGGACGGATTATAACTGGTGACAAGACATGGGTCATGAATACGACACACGTGCCAAAAATCATCGGAATGGGTGAGGAAAATGATCCGAAATCGAAAACTCGATGCTTATAGTTTCCTTCGATATTCGTGGTGTGATTCATCATGAATTCATTCCACAAGGTCGAATGGTTAATAAGGACTTCTAGTAAACTGTTTTGAGACACTTGCCTGGAAATGTTCGGCGTAAACGGCCGATTTGTGACAAAACAATTTGTGGATTTTGCATGACGATAACGCACTCATCGAGCCAATATCATAAACGATTTTAAGACCAAACACTCGATAAATACCATCGATCAGCAACCTTATTCACCTAATCTAGCTCCGTGTGACTTTTCTTTTTTCCAGACTGAAATTACCGTTCCGGAGATCCGGATTTAACTCCATAGAAGGAAATTCGCAGAAGGAGCTGAAGGTCGTCCCTGAAAGCGCATACAAAAAATGTTTCCATAATTGGCAAAAACGTTGGCACATGTGTATCGCTTCAAACTGCATATTTTGTAGGAGAATCAATGAAAATTGAAGATGTTCAGGTAATAGTTCAGGCTTTTATTCAAAATTTCCGGTTACTTTTTTGTCAGAGTACAATTCTCTTAATAGATAAATTATGGGAGAAAGATATCACAACGACATTTGACAAGAAGTGCCTGGTAATGTTGTATTATTAGAGTATTCTTAGGAATTATTGGTTTAACCGGTAAAACTTCTCAATTTGGATAGCTTTGGCCTTGACTGCCATTATTTTGATTTGAATTCTATTTTATTACTATATAATAAGCTACCAACACCCCCTTTGTACTGATTCGATGGCGATGTCAAATGACATCGTGTGCATGCGGAATCTATTTATATTCATGAGATTTTGCATGTTTCTTAAACCGAAAGGTTTTTCTTCTTATAAAAAAGAACTGTCTATCTATTTTCTTTTTATTGCGCGTCCAGACAAAACTGCAACTTCTAGTAGAACCTGAGCGAACTCATACAGCGCGACATACTGATGAATATTTAATATTTTATTATTATATCCACTAATACTGGAAAAATTATCGATTGCTTCTTACAACACCTCATAATCAAGAGTTTGGAATTACAACTTCATAGACAACTTCTCACCAAAATTACCGATTTCTGTCCTATTATCACTTGTAGTCTCCTTAGAGCAGTAACATACCAATAGCTCGAAATTACACACCAAAACTACAATTTTTGAACACTAAATAGGCATACCTATAAAATTCAGTGTGCTGGGGAGGGGGATATCCAGGTGACGTATCCTTCCACATGTACACCCCTCTTTGGGGCGAATTGGCTAATTCTCTAATGTTGTCCACTGTGTTATTCGATCTGGGGTAAGATAGCTGCGCCTCCTGCCTTACCAATTCGCCCTCAGACATGAATCTACGCTGAGGACTTCCGTAATTTTGGCTATTGGCCAACATTGGCCTATGTGCGTGATGTGTGTTTTGGGCCTGTTGGTAGTCATAGTATTGCGGCGGCTGATGATGATTGGCCGCAATGCCAATGAAATCCGGCCTCCTAGGCTGCGTAGGAGTGCTTGGATTCGACCTGTGGAAGCGAAGCGTTTTGACTGGCAGAACTAGCGATAAATACGGTGCGACACAAAATCAATATTCGCCCAATAAACAGCAAGGTAAAATAAAAGTTTGAAATATCCAGATGTCTCAGGCCGCGTAATACAGTTGGATTGATAAGTAACCGTGTTTGGCAACAGAGGAGGAACTGAAGGTAAAAAATCTGTATATTTTAGTGCCATCATTCAATTGACGTCTGACAAAATTTTGCACCAATTCATCAAGTGGTTTTGATTTTCATTTCATAGTAAAGAATTATTATTTGGACAATAACTTTCAACTATTGTTCATCTTCCCAACGTTTCAACAGACAACATACAGGTAAATTTTTTACGGTACCATCCACCGGAAAAGTTACGGCCACTGTTTTTTAGGATTCCCAAGGAATAATCCTCACTTGGAAAGGGGAAAGATAATAACAGGGCAATACTACAGTGAATTTTTGATTTACGCACCCGTCCGTAGCGTACAAACTTATCTTCGCCCACGATATACATCAGCAGTCACCACTGCAAAATTGGTCGAATTGGGCTAAGAATTGCTACCTCACCCGCCATTCCCCAGATCTGGCCCGGTGTGACAAACGAGGAGGTCGTCGCTGTAACGGAGGTCTATTTTGCAGAGAAATCATATTTTTTGGAAGGCATGAAAAAGTTGAATAAATATGAAAATTAAAAACAAACAGTTCATTCCAAACACGGTTACTTATCAATCCATCGTAATATGGTCCATTTAGCAATTCAGATTAGAGAATTAATTTTTCTAATTATTTAGCTAGGAAAAAAAGGTTTTTCTGAAATATCCTAAGCAAATTCGGTGAATTTTTAGAATTTAGTGATTATGATCAGTAAATGCAAGTTGTTCCTTACAATATTTTTCATAGAACTGTAACAAATAACATTCTAGACAGTGCAGGAGTATACCAAATTTAAAAAAAATCATTTTTTCTGCAGAAAGAGAAACTGTTTTCGCATTTTATATTGAAGAACCTCATCTGGTTGAAAAACTAAAAACAAAGTTTAAATAGCACAAAAAAATTTTCCTGTTCTACTCCTGTGTTTTTCAATTATAAAACAGCTCTACTACTAAGTTCGTTAACAATGACGCCAAAAGAAATTTTGAAATCAGTTCGTCAGTTAGTGCATAGTTGACGAAAATTTGACATTTCATGAACAGCCTGTTATCAAGCTACATATCCTAAATGAGAAAAATCTCTTGATACAAGTCGACCTCGATGAGTTTAAGGTTTCAGTTTGCCTCATCTTCTTGGGACACCCTATATATACACACAGAACGCTCTATAGTAGCAACAATATCGATTCATTTAGATTGACAGTTCAATTTCAATAAGTCTATTTTCAAACATTTCTTATAATATAACCAAAGGGAGAACATCCCCCTTTCACCAATGACCTAAAGTAGTCATGGTGATGTGATATGTATGCCAATCACAACTATCAAGTATTTTGAAAGCTGTCATGTTTACTCTAATGACAGTATGGCATGCACTTCAATTACTTCAAATACTAAAGAGACGTGCTATGACAGATTGTAATTACTAAAAGTAAACAGATCAGATCAGATAAAAATTTTCATCCCTTGATCTGATTGATTGAAATTTATCAAACCCTACACTACATAGTTCTAAGAAACCGTCTCAACAAACAATCTATTCATTCTGGGAATAGAAATTATTGATTTTGTGACGCGAATAGAAAGCAGAAGCTCCTCCTCAGGTCCACCTAAAAGGTAGATTCAATGTATGTCAAAAAAGTAGTGAATCACAAAACCTGTGAATAGATGAGAAGCATCATGCTGTGCTATTTTAGGAGTGAGATAATGAAATGCTCAAGTGAACCTTCAACTTTGCAAAAAGTTAGATTGTAATCAGCACATAAAATTATGATCGGTACAAAAGCTCAAACATTACCTTCCGGAACTTTAATACCAATAGAGGGTTATATAAAGAAACGGGGTAGATTTCAAATGGATTTACTTCTAATTGTCATTATAGTAGAGTAAATCTGTCGATATATAGGTAAAAAAAATTCCAGACCGTGTGAAAGTTGAAGGAGGTTCTTGTGTTGAAGATTGATGAAATTAAGCTACCCTAATGGTGGTCACCTAAATCTAAATCCTTCGAGACAATTTCTATGAATTATTTATGTGAAAAGTTGTATGTATAGTGTGTATAGCTTCGAGACAATTTCTATGAATTGTGTGTATAGTTTTTTAGGTCGCTCAATTCGAATCTGGAATCAGATTTTCGAAATTCAAAATGGCGGCCTATAACTTTGGAACGGTAAGTTAGACGAAAAAATGTTTGAATAACAAACATAGGAACAACTTATATGTCTACGATTTGGCATTGAAATTACATTTTCAGGGCAAAAAAGGTCAAAAAACAATTATTTTGTGACTTTAGCGCCACCCACTGCGTGCATTTTTCGCTGTACAGCATTGCGCTAATGACATTAATTGTAGATTGCTAAGTCCTCTACATTTTAGGTTCATTAAATTTTCCAGTAAAATGCTTACATTTCGGAAACAATGCAATTCAATTTTTTTTTCACTTTTTTTGAGTTTTCCAAAAAACGCACCATAGTGCTGCTACCTTCAGGGTAGCTTAATTACATTAATCTTCAACACATAAAAACACTTTCACCCGGCCTGCAGTTTTTTTAGTCAAACTATTAAGTATATACAGGGTGAGTCCTTGGTCAATATATCAATTCGAACCATAGATTTCTGAGTTTGAAACAAACAATTTTCCTATACTATTGTTTACCATTCAGCAGGAACAAAAAATTTCGAATTTGGTTAATATGATCCTGGATTCAAATCAAGATCAAAAAGAAAGGTAATGAATTCTGATCTAGGTCAAACATAGTTGTCAGCTTTTTTGGTCGGTTAATTGAACTAAAAACTCCCTTCCAAAAATATCACTCACCCTGCAGAACTAGCGCATGAAGAAGCTTTCGATGATATCGGTTTCCAATAAAAAATAATCAATAAGTTCCCAATAGACGCATTAACTTCCTAAAGCTCTTACCTCCTAACTGGGCTAGACATTGCCAAAGGAGTAGGCACACCTTGGGCCTTTATCCTTTGCTGCAAAGTGGGAGAAGGTCTCTGAGGACCGTCCGGCGTTGCCCCACGAATCGACGGATCAAGTCCACGAGGCCTAGGGTGGGGACTACTTCTTGGGTAGTGTATATTTGGTCTAGGATGACGAGGCGAATCACCACCTCCATCTTGAGCACCTTGGGGTAGGAAGAAATTGTTCTTGGAACCGTGCCGTTGAAGCGGTGGAGTCGGTTCGCAATCTTGAGACTGAGAAGCGGACGGTTCCATTTCAAGGTCGCAGCCATCTCTCCCTGGGGAAAGCTGTAAGAAACGCTTTATGATGGAAGTTTAGAAGAAGAATCGATCTAAGGAAGAGAAGCTCAAGGATATCTACTGCGCCATCTAGCATGCTATACGCTACCATTGTCTATTTCTCTTACATTTGCAATGACAACAAACAATGAATAAATTCTTTTTCCTCTTATTTTCTTTTCCTGAAAATGTCCATTTCTATTTAGGAATGAACGACTGCCTTTACAATAGCGAATTTGACGTTTTTTATTGCTTAACCCGCGGAATAAAACATAACAGTCGTCTATTACTAACATCAATATAAGGTAAGGCATTTTTGAAGCGTGTTCATTACGAGAGTACTGTTCTAAAAAAGCGCAAAGTTCGTCAAGGTAAAAAAATAGAGGACTGAGAACCAATGAACTCCTGACAACCACTTTTGCGCAAAGTAGTTCAGGGACTGGAATGCTACAATTTTTTTTAATGTTCATAGTATTTGACTATTTGAATCCAACTGTTCTATGGAAACTCCTAAATTATTTCAGTTACTTCTTTTTCTTTCAATATTCTATTGTCATCAAATCAAAGAGATTACAGTATTTCAAATGAATTTTTTTAATATCACAATCAGATTGACATCTGAAAAATTTTTCATAAAATAGCACTATTGAAAATGTTTCCTTTTGTATATTTCTTCGATTAGCATTTCAATCTTTTCTTTTCTTCTAAATAGGTATGTTATACATGTTATTACACTCCTCCATAGTCATCACACTAGCTAATAGAATAATGTTCTGACTGTAATTAATAAAATAATATTTGCACTCGTGGAACAGATACATTAAAACATAAACTAAACGAAAAATTTAAATAAATCAAGGTCACATGTTTCTCTACAGTTTTTTTCATCGTGTTTAAATAACAATAGTTGTTATTATTATTTTATACTTCTCATGCAATCTTTCAAACTGTTACAAAGACATAGTAAATGTTTCAAATAATATTTGTTCCAAATGCTGTCATTGCAAATTTCAGAGTGAATGGGCTATATCTTTCAATTTTGCAAAGCCTCATTCAACCAAAGCAATACATATGACGCATCCATAATTCTATACCAGAACAAATAAACCAATAAATGCATTTCCTACTGGTATGTTTCAGTATTTAGAGATGAATAGAAGATCATGAAATGAAATTGAAAATAGAGAAGTATTTTCTATTCTATTATTCAAGAGGCATATAATAATTTATCTACTACGCAGTTCCATAAGAAATCGGCATTCACCAATATCGCACTACAGGTTTTCTTCATTAAACCTATAATTTTAAATAGCTACAAACCATACACCTCATCCACTGCCACCAGAAGTAGATTACCAAGTAACAATTATTTACAGTGAATCCAATGAATCAAGAGCATATTCAAAAAAATCCTAATAGGCAAATAATTGAATAAGGAAGAATTGCAATGGATAAATGTGGGATGAAATTTCTGCATAATCTAGCTTAGGACTTCAATAATGCTGAACAATAAATGAGATTTTTAATGTTCACATTGAATTTTCTTTTCTGTTTTCAAAGAGCTGTTGGTGATTGAAACTCATAAGGCAAAAAAAACATCACTCTTCATTTAAGCCCACCTTGATTTCAAATGATGTTTAATATTAATATGGTATAAAAATTCAATTAAATTTTTTTTTTATCTCAAATTCGAAGCAAATAAACTTTGATTCTTCACTATCAACATTCAGTTACTAAATTCATAGAATTTGAAAGTTATTTAGCTAACTTGTTTGACATCTATTGAAACTAATTGAGATGAAACAAGAAATACTGTGTAAGATTTCATAGTTTCCTACTAAGAGATAATTCATTATTACCAATGGTGAAATAAAACCATAAATTTATGATTGTTAACGACACCTGAACAAAACAACAAGCCAAAAAGCCACTCTTACAGCTAGCTCAGTTAGAATACTTACTTTATTATAAGCATGTGAATTAATGTTACGTACACCATTGCTATTATCCATGTATGTCTTCACTTGACTGTCGTTCGTTATCGTTGAAATAGGACCATGTGAGCAATGTTTTGATTTTACGGTATATTTCTTCGGATTCTTCAAGCTGAAAACGGGATTAAAAATTATGAAAATGTTCAAATAAAAAGCATCATATCAAGGAGTATGAGTATTGCAGTTTGTTTTCACAGTTCTCGAATTTCTTTTGAAAGTTAAATTTAAGTGCTCTATAAATTTAGCGAATAGAACGATGATTTTGAAAATTAATTACAACGTCAGTATTTCCACGATAATGCTTATTGACAGAAATCTTAAAACAACATGGCTTCTATCTTCTGTTAAATCCCAGTTATCTTTTACCAATGTTTTATTACTTTAAAAAAACACCTAATACCTACTATTTATATGAAACTATATTCCTTTCATGTACAGGTGGTGTATCTACCTCTATAGGAAATACTTTGCACCTTGTATATATGTATTTTTCATAATACTGGCTACAATTGTACACTGTACGCTTTTGTACCCTGGTTGAATAAACGAATTTTAATGGATTGTGTGAACATTTTTTTTTCATTATATAACAATGCCAGAAAAGGCATTCTCAAAGAGCTGGAGAATATTTCTATGGTCCTCTAATGTTTATTTCTATGAACAATCATATTTGAAACATATCCTACTCACCTTGGAAATTGTGGTCCACATTGAGTGTAGCAGCAGTTATCCCAACAACCTCTCGAGAATGGATTATAACCCACTTTGAATTTACCAGTTACCTGTTCATTTGTTGTTCTACCTCTTGATACAAGCATCATGTGGAAACCAGTGAGACCAAAAATCGGAATGGCTAGTATAGATATCAGCGCCATCAATCCAATACTGTATTAAAGTTAAGGATTGTAACACTTCCATTCGTGAATCAACGAAATCTAAACTAACATAAATTGAAGCTTACTATTGAACTGAATGTTGCTGAAAAGGTTGGTCAACCTATGAAACTACAAATTCCTGGTAGTTGAAGTGAAAGCTTCAACCATAAATTTAAAATAAACTAAAAATGACAATTATAGTCTTACATTTTCGATTGAAGTATCCTTGATACCTGCTTTATTCTAGAAAACACTGTTTATCTTCATGAATAAAACAGAATTTTTCATTCTTACCATAATATCAAACAATTAAAAAAACTACAACAAAATTAATTAAAGAATGGAACAGAATAAGACACCATTTTTCATTTATTTTTCTGTAGTATTTTTTAATTTTTTTATAAAATGATATGAATGAAGAATTACCTTTTATTCGTCAAAAAAACAATGTTTCCTAGAGTAATAAAAGGTATCAAAGATACTTCAATCAAAAGTGTAAGACTATTATTCTCAATTTTAGATTATTTTCAATTACTTGATTAAAAGGAGACAGTTTCAATTTCCAAAAACTTTATTTTAACAACGACAGCTGTTCAGGTTGTTACTGATTGTCAGTTGAAATGTAACACCTGAACAGCTGTCGTTGTTAAAAAAAGTTTTTGGAAATTGAAACTGTCTCCTATTAATCAAGTTATTAAAATGAATCTCCAACCAGACCGAATCCATCAAATATTTTCAATTTATTTACACTTTTGAAGAATGACTTGTTCAATTTAATTATGGGTGATTCCACAAAAATAGGACTACTTTGAAGATTTTTTTGACCATAACACAATATTGTTATGAATATGAGTTTTAATAACTTCTTTAGCCATTACTTCAATTTTGCTTTTAGGTGTAAGAGCATCATTTGTTTTCTCAATTTTTTGCTTTAGTCTCTGGTATTTTCTTTGTTAAGTATTGAGTTTTTTCTTCAACATTTTAATTGTACCCTTTTGTTTCAGCAGCATTTTATTCTCCACTCTTCGTCTTTCAGCTCTTAGTGCGTCAGTATTTCTGATACGGTTTGGTAGCTCTGGTATACTCTGCTCTTCAAAAACATCAACTTCAGAAGAAGGTAGCGTATTGTGCTCAATGAAATTTACAGTTATCACTTGAATTCTTTTTTTCTTCTTTCTGGTTCAGTCGAATAATTTTTCCACTTCTTTCTGGTCTTTCTTTGTTCTTGTGGGGTCATATCCTTAACAGACCTGCGCTGTCCTTTCTCTCTTTTTTTTATATTTCAGCCTTTCTTTCTCTTCATGTTGAGCCAATAAAAGCGTGCTTTTGTGGCATTTGACTTTTTAATCACTATATCTTCTTTTGTAAGTTTAGGTTTTTTCTTGGGTGCCATGTTTCTTTAAAGTAAAATAGTTTTAATGTCAAAAATATTTATTTAAATTTTATTTATTATGTTTGTTTTTACTTGCTTACCTAGGTATACATATATCAATGTACAACCCTCAGAATCTCATTAAAGCTTGTGCGAGTTAGGTTAACCAGTGTGTATTCTGTGGAGGCTTTGTTACTGTGTTCTTATGCCACCTTAGGCACTGTTAATTTTAGACCCAACAGTGAATGGTGGCCACATACCGAAAGCTAGAAAATTTCTTTTCTAGCCCCGGACTTGAACCTACGACTTTTCGGATTTTATGTAAGCACAAACCCAGCTATCAATGTAATATAGATAAATAAAACAGTTAGGTTATTGATTTTCGAGATTGAGACGTATGTATTAAATATTCGGGAATTTCGACTCTGCTAGGGAGTGATATTTTTTAGTTAAGATTGACTATTTTGGCACTTAAATTATTGTTCATCCAAAAAAATATAAATCATTTGCGTAAGACATATCAGGCCAGTGAATTGTTAATTTTTTTTTATGAAAGGTGTTGAAAACACAAAGTAGCCCTGTTTTTGTGAAAACGCCCTTATTAAACAATAAATCAAAAAATTCCAATACTTGAATAACTTGAACGAAGGCATTCGCTCAAACAAAACGGTGAAAAAGTGTTGTGAAATATAAAAGGATACGCCACAATAGGTTCCACATTGGAATAACTTTTTGTATAATGCAGGATGTATATCAAACTCAAACTGAATATGCTGATCATATGCAAACTCAGAGACATCAAGAAGAAAAAGAAGAAGCGGTAATTTCTCCTTCCTATGCAATTGTTCACCCAAGGGCAATGATGGTCGAAAGTCTGAAAAATAAATAAAATCAAATAAACTTTTTTATAAGTTCAAAAATCAGAAACAAACTGTCAATAATTGTTCAATACCATACGCATGGTAATTCAAGAGATCCTGTTTACCTTCTGAGATCAACTAAATCAATTAAACAGCGTTTGCTGTCTTATACAGGGTGAGTCTTTGACCACTGCGTTAATTTTAACCATAGGTCCTTGAGATCAAAAGAAACACTTTTTTTCCATACCGTTTTGCCATATTCAGCTGCGTTAAAAAGTTATAAGCATTTTAAATTTTCACAATGCGCAAATACCCCTCTGTAGTCCAGTTTAGTTTGAATGAAATTTACCTTTCACAGCATCCACTATTGAATCTGAATTGTTTAAAAACATTATTTTCCCTCTAAGAAATGATTCACTCACTCATGTTTCATTAGATGATTATATCGATTTAATTCGTTACCTTTAAATATCTCAAAAATAATGCAATTTAGGAAAAAATATGATGAATGATTTTATCTGCAAAAAAGACTAATGATTCTAGGAAGTATAAGATACGGACCTTTAGTTCAAGTGATATTTGTTTTTCATGCAATTTAATCAATCTGTATAGCAGTAGTGAGAAACCCACAAGAAATGTAATAAATCTATTGATGCCAAAATATGCATGCCTGTTATCAAAAACCTTCTACAAGAGATCATTTCAATTGAAATTGTCATTTGAATATTACAGGTGAAAATGCAATTTTTTTATGAAATTCCAACACCCGATATCTTTAGAACGGGGCCAAATTTGGAAAAATGTTATAGGAGGAAAATGTTTCTTTTGACGTCAAGAATCTATGGTTAAAATTAACGTAGTGGTCAAAGACTCACCCTGTATAGCTAGAGGATTTATAATATTCCGGATTTGAAACATGCGATAACCAATTTTCGAGTATTTGAGAAAGTGGCTATTGCAATTCGATAGATCTAAGAAATTTTTACGATCCTTGTTGCGAAAAACATTCTATTGAAACAAATTAAAATATTTATAATGTTTGGTTTTTGATAAAGTCCTGAAATATCTTAAATCGGATAATTCCATTAAGATACTTCCAGCAGATAAATGAAATGCTACTGTCATACATGAGATTGATATTTATAAACAGAAAATTTATTAAATATTAGATGCAGGAAAATATGAGAAACCTCCACAGTTGAAACGACGATTTATAAAATCTTATATAAATAAAGAAATGAATTTCCTGATCCATACATTAAATCGAGACTGACACCACACTTCAACAAACCTCTACATCTAAATGGTCTACATAAAATGAGTATTTCTTTGCGACCCATTGTGAGGTCCGGGAATTCACCATGTCAATAATTGGCTAAATTTATTCTAGAAATTATATCTCCTTTAAGAAATCATTTATGAATAAAAAAACAGAAGATTTCATAGAAATATGAGAAACCAAGAAATCTTTGAAGAAGGCATCATGGTCAGCTTCTATGTTCTGCTTTCAATGATGATTTTGTATTATATTATATTACACCACAAACCTATAAAGTTTGAACTGCCAACATATGTAGTTTTAAAAATTTGGAAACAATGAACCCAATATCCTTAATCTATCCTGCAAAGTAACTGTTTTCAGCTTATCTACTAAATGATCTCATAATTGGAATTACGCAGTTTTAATCCAGTCATCTAGCTTATTCTACCACGATATGAATAGACATTCATTATGATAAATTGATCCAAAGTATTCAATTGAACCCTTTGTTCAACTTCCAATCAAAGTCGCATAGTACTATCAGACATACTTCCTAGAATCTGATATCATTTACAGGCACATATAGTTATCATAATTCAATGAAATATTTGAATAAATTTCATATCGAAAGATATCACAATCATATTGTTATTCCACACCCAGACATAACTTCTTCAGGTCAGAACTAGTCACTATTTCAAAAGCGATTTCTGCCAATCGCTAGTTCAATATTGTTTTTTACTTATACAAAATTTTCAATTTTTGTATAGATATAACATCTTAAAAATATAATTTTTGACATTCTCCGAAGAAATAAAAGAGGAAAAACACTGACCTGAGGTCAGATGCTTGTTCTAGAGTCTTTCCCGTACCCTGGAACAGTATGATATATTACAAAGGCCTACAAAAAAAAATAATTGGTGCCTAGAATTTTTGAGATGTGTTTAACTATATTTTTATTGCTGAATCTAAATATGATAGCAGTTTTTCTGTATCAGCTCTAGATTTTTAGATTAATTCACTTATCTATCAATGCTTTTTCCTATTTAATACTTTCAAGTACGAGTATTGTAAAATTTATACAAGAGATAGATTCTTGTATATTTTCCCTATTGTCAGTCTTCATTTGTAACAAATTGAATTCAAAATAATAATGTTTATTATAATTATTATTTTAATTCATTTATTACAAATAGAAGACTAACAATATGAGATATATAACTGATTGTTTGACAAACTGTTGACAAATGGGATTTAATCCTATTTAGTGTCATCCAGTTAGTTCCATAGAAATCCGATATATGGAGCTGTCCAGTCTGAAGTGAACTTCAACTGCAGTTGAGAGTTGAGGTTAGTTTGTGAATTCCTGCGGTGCAGATAGATAGAACTTAGCGTCATATGAAATTTCTCTTTAGTAACGAGTTGTTGAAAAATAAATCTAAAAAGTAGATTGTTAATGTGAATTGTTGTATTTCTGTTGTTGAATAGAAATGAGTTCAAGTAGAAGTGTACATCATCCTGATATTTTTTGCTACATATGCGGAGAATACACGTTATTGGAAAACAGAAAAACTATTAGTGACTTTGTAAAGAGGGCTTATCTTGGATATTTTGGTGTCAAGCTTGGTGATCAGGATAAAACCTGGGTAACACATATTGTCTGTAAAACTTGTACAGAGCATTTACGACAGTGGACTACCGGGAAAAGGAAAAGTCTGAAATTCGGAGTACCAATGGTTTGGAGAGAACCAAAAAATCACTTTGATGACTGTTATTTGCCTAGTAAATATTACTGGAATCATTCGAAATAACCGTAACAAGTGGACTTATGCAGATTTAGTCTCTGCAAGACGCCCTATCCCTCACTCAGAAGAAGTGCAAATTCCAACTTTTCAGCAGCTACCAGAACTCTGTGAGGACACATGTTTCTCTGATCAGAATTCTGACACTGCTGAAGGTGACAGTGATTTTGAAACGATGTAATCAATTCCCCAATGTTTCAACCAAAATGAGTTAAATGACCTCACTAGAGATCTCAACCTGTAGAAAGAAGCTTCTGAATTACTAGCTTCCAAGTTGAAGGAAAAAATTTATTGAACCAGGAACGAAAATTACATTTTATCGCACAAGGGAGAAAGATCTGCTACCTTTTTTCTCTGAAGAACAAAATCTTGTATTTTGCCACTCTATTAGAGAACTCCTGGTAAAAATGGGTCTTCCTGAATATTTTCCGGATGATTGGCGCCTATTTACTGACAGCTCAAAGCGTAGTTTGAAATGTGTTCTTTTACATAATGGGAACAAATATGGCTCAATACCAATTGCTCACTCAGCGAAAATGAAAGAGCAATATGACAACATAGCTTTGGTTTTGGAAAAAATAAAGTATCATGAACACCATTTGTGTAGACTCAAAAATGATAAATTTTCTCCTTGGACAGCAAAGCGGCCACACCAAGTATCCTTGTTTCTTGTGCCTCTGGGATAGCAGAGACAAAACGCAACACTGGGTTACAAAAGAGTGGCCTAGAAGAGAAAACATGGATGTTGGGGGAAAGAATATCATCAATGATCCTTTAGTTCCGCGAGACAAAACCATGTTTCCACCCCTGCATATCAAGTTGGGTCTAATGAAGCAGTTTGTAAAGCCTCTTGATAAGAATGGATCATGCTTTGCATATATGGGAAAAAATGCCTCAGCTGAGTAAGGAAAAATTTAAAGCAGAAATATTTGATGGCCCACAAATAAGACAGCTGATTAAAGACCCTGACTTCATATATCCAATGATTGAGATCGAACAAAATGCCTGGAAATCATTTGTTTCAGTTGTCCGAAATTTTCTGGGTGAACACAAAGCTGAAAACTATGTTGAATTAGTCAATGAGATGCTGAATAATTTCAGATCACTTGAGTGTAACATGAGCATTAAGGTGCACTATTAACATAGCCACTTAGACCGTTTTCCTGATAATTTAGGCGACATTAGTGAGGAGCAAGGTGAAATATTTCACCAAGATATCAAATGTACGGAGGATCGCTATCAAGGAAGATGGGATACTCACATGATGGCAGACTACTGCTGGTCTTTAAAACGGGATTGTTCTAAAATACATTCAAGAATGTCACGCAAAAGAAGTTTCCGAAATGTTTAGTGAGTAATTGGTTTAAATGATGACTTTTTCTGTTTTCTATGGTATATAATGAATAATATCTGTGTAATATAATGAAAATTCCTTTATTAATTTGTTTTTTTAAACCATGGTTTTTCTTTTAAAATAGTGTAATGTATAATTCACAAAAATGTTGATATCTTAAAAATTCGAGCTGACAAGCAAAAACTATGCATATTTGAATTCAGGGCATCAAATTCATATGAAATCACCTCCAAAATCTTAGGCACCAAAACCACTGTTGACCAGTGTTATTTATAAAACCGCCATAATGAATGAACAAGCCTATATCTCAAATTCAAAATAACCATAAACAGTTCTCTTTTGTTCGTAGCTCAAATTCTCTTCTCTCAAAAATCAACCAAAAGACGGGGAAATCAACTCCATCGAAAACTATTCAGGGTGAATCTTTGACCACTGCATTCATTTTAACCATAGGTTCTTGAGATCAAAAGAAACACTTTTTTCCCATACCGTTTTTCCATATTCAGCTGCGTTAAAAAGTTACAAGCATTTTAAGTTTTCACATTGGGCAAATATCCTCTCTAGTCCAGTTTAGTTTAAATGAAACTTATCTTCCACAGCATCCACTATTGAATCTGAATTGTTTAAAAACATTATTTTTCCTCAAAGAAATGATTCACTCATATTTCATCAAATGATTATATCTATTTAATTCCTTTCAACTTCAAATATCTCAAAACTGGTCCTATTTAGAAAAATAGATGATGAATGATTTTATCTGCAATAAAGACTAATGATTCTAGGAAGTATAAGATACGGACGTTCAGTTCAAGTGATATTTGTTTTTCATGCAATTTAAGCAATCTATACAGTAGTAGTGAGAAACCCACAAGAAATGGAATAAATCTATTGATGCCAAAATATGCATGACGGTTATCAAAAACCATGTATATATTCCAGTAAAAAACACTTCTGAAATTTTGAAATATCTCTTGATATTTCTCATGCTGCGTATGATTATTACATCTCAATTCCAGCTGTGGTTATTTTGCAAATGGCATACAAGGTATGCGACGATGAACATTTCACCAAGGTGGTGAATGTAATATTTTTAGGACCGAACAAATTTTCGTGACGGTAGCTTTGACAATTGTCAAAATAATGTCCCTGGATCATAAATCATTAAAAAAGTTTGCATCCTGTTCAACTAGTTAACAGCAGTAGAATGAGCGCGCAAAAAGAAAAAATATCTTTTCGTGGGTTTACACCGCGAAAATTAAATTTTAGAATATCCAATAAATCAAGAACTTCCATAAATGCACATGTTTTTTAGTTCTGTCGAATATCTCACAAGTAATTGAATTTTCCAAAAAAAAAACTCTGGGAACTTCTAAAAAGTTATCTAGCATGTGGATTTTCCCAAATTTTGGCAGACTTTTTTCTTTCAACGGTACTCAAACGATTTCAAAGGTTCCATTCAATCGGATGGACATCAGGTATCGTCTGCAGAAGCATATGCTTCTATATTATTGGATAATTCTGGAAGTTTCGGTTCAATCACATGATTATTTTTCGACTTATTTTAGACACAATATCATTTGCCGATAGAGAAATCCGACATTTTCTCACTCACGATGTTGAAGAATTCGAGGAATTTATTATATGAATCATTTCCATCAATACATTCAATATTACATCGAATTTATAATATTAGTGATATTTTATAATTTCCATTCATATGTGTAAATTTATCGTGACTCATAAAAGTAATATGATGAAATAAGTTTTTTTTACTTTTCATTGTAGAGTCGGTTACAATTGATTCCTTGAATAATACTACTAGTTGGGGAATTCAGAATGATATTGTTTATTTGAGATGACTTGATCGTTCAAGGCTGGGTTTATACAGAAATTCCGAATTGAACTTGAAAAGATGAACATGTGCAGGAAGTATTTTTAATCATTTCAATTTCATTTCTGTCTTGGATTTTTTCGTCACGAATGGAATGAAACAATAGCCACATACAAGCGGAATCTTATAATCCACACCTTTCATCTGACTATTCACCAGTCCTGCTAACCCTCCATACAACACCAAAATCGTGTGAAATTAAATCTTCATTAACGAGAGGAAAATGACAAAGATCACGAAATCCGCTTGACAAGACAATACTGAATCAACTCAGCAGAAAACAACGTGAAACTCTGCAACTATATGAAAATTCTCAATTCCAACACTATACAGGGCGAGTCTTTGACCACTGCGTTAATTTTAACCATAGGTTCTTGAGATCAAAAGAAAAACACTTTTTCCCATACCGTTTTTCCATATTCAGCTGCGTTAAAAAGTTATAAGCATTTTAAGTTTTCACATTGGGAAAATACCTCTCTGTAGTCCAGTTTAGTTTCAATGAAAATTATCTTCCACAGCATCCACGATTGAATCTGAATTGTTTAAAAACATTATTTTCCCTCTAAGAAATGATTCACTCACTCATGTTTCATCAGATGATTATATCGTTTTAAATTCCTTTCAACTTCAAATATCTCGAAACTGGTGCAATTTAGGAAAAAATATGATGAATGATTTTGTCTGCAATAAAGACTAATGATTCTAGGAAGTACAAGATACGGACCTTTAGTTCAAGTGATATTTGTTTTTCATGCAATTTAAACAATCTTTACAGTAGTAGTGAGAAACCCACAAGAAATGGAATAAATCTATTGATGCCAAAATATGCATGACTGTTATCAAAAACCCTTACAAGAGATCATTTCAATTGATTTGTCGTTTGATATTACAAGTGGAAATGAATTTTTTTATGAAATTAACACCATATCTTTTTGAACGAAAATGTTTCTTTTATAGACGTCAATAATCTATGGTTAAAATTAACGCAGTGGTCAAAAACTCGCCCTGTATAGAGAATATAAACGATTAAAATGTATTTGGAAAACTACGTAGAAATTCAAATCTCCGATTAAAATGATCAATGGAGAGTAGGCTGCCTCAGATGAAGGAAAACGCAATACATTAGCCAAACATGTCTTCACACTAAATGACTCCTATCCTGGTATCAGCGAAGCAAAAGTTGAAATTTTTCTGGATGTCATACGTCAGATGTCCTTTCCAATTAAAACTTCCACACCAACAGAAGAATCCAATGAGGTAAGAATGAAAAACATGAAGGCTCCTGGAAACGACCTCATAACGGCCGAAACTCATACCATATCATAAGGAAGTATGGTGAGGTTATGATACCCAAACCACAACACAATGTGGAATCATATAGGCCAAACCTGGGTAATACGTTTGAAGAGTTGTTTCTCAAAAGGGTGAAAGATGACATGGATATGCACCAACTGGTACCAGACCACCAACTAGGTTTCCGAGAGAACCACTCGACGACGCATCAGGTTCATCGCATCGTGAACACCATCTCAACAAGCATCGAAGAAGGAAAATTTTGATCAGCAATGTTTCTGGACTCATCGCAAGCATTCAACAAGGTTTGGCACAAGGCGCTATTATCATCAAAAAACGCACCTACATTTTTCTTTAAAATAAAACAAACTATTTGCAATTTTTTCAAGCTGTTTTTTTTTATTAAAAGTATGATCCATTACAATTATAAGTGGAATAGAATATCATTCAAATGTCCACCACGACTGCGTCTGCAGGCATCAATCCGAATATCGAAATTTTCAATGACTTTCCGACATGTTGCTGGTGTTATTTCACGAATTGCAACTTGAATGTTGTGTAGAGATTTTTCATGAATAACACGAGGATTTTCATCACTCCAGATACGACAATTTTGCTTATTGACAAATCCATCCATTGTGAAATGAGCTTCGTCACTAAACAAAATTTTGCTTGAAAACAATGGATCTGTCGTTCGTTGTTCAATAATCCAACTAGCGAAATTACGACGTTGTAAATGGTCTCTTTTTTTCAATCTCTGGGTTAATTGAATTTTATAAGCGTGTAAATGCATAATCCTCCATAAGGAGCCATAAGATATGCCCAATTCTTGCGAACGACGCGAAATTGATGTTGTCGGTTCATTTTCAACACTTTCACTAACAGCAGCAATATTTTCATTTGTGCGTACAGTTTTTGGTCTTCCACTTTTTGGTTTATCAGTAACATAACCAGTTTCTTCGAAATTTTTTACTAATCTTTGTATTTAAGATTGATTTGACCGATTATTTACACCAATAAAAATAACGAATTTTGCGATGGGTATTTTTCAAAGAACGCCCATATTCATAATAACTTTGAATGATGTAAATGCGTTATTGCAATATGTACCTGTCCATGGTTAAAACTCTACTACCTTCTAATAAAACAAAATGGCTTATGTCATTTTAAAAGATGTCACGTGTAAAAATTATATAGTACTGACATCTAGGCCGTCACATTTGGATAACTCTTTACATACTCAACCAACTCCTTCCACAGCCATATTACATGATTCTGAAGTCGTAGCAGACTGTTATATTGCCGTGAAGTATGGGGAAACAATAACCCCTCCTGCCAAAGTCAGATCCGGAGTCCCGTAGGGAGGTATTTAGGGACCATTTTTATAAATCATCTACACTTCAGGCATACCAGAAAATGAAACCAACACCAAAGCAACTTTTGCAGACGATATATCTATAGTTGCATCTGATGATAACGCCGAAACCGCTTCCGAATAATTACAAGAACACCTGGATGACCTTGGACAGTGGCATCGAATATGGCGACTCAACATCAACGAGGCTAAGTCAATTCTAGTTACATTCACTACAAGAAGAAATATGTCCCCCTCTCAAAATATACATTTTGACCAGCGTCTCAACTGAAGGCAACACATCAAGAAAACTAGAAGAATGAAATAAATCTGAAATTCCGAAAAAAGTATTGGCTTATAGGCAGGAAGTCCAAATTGAATTTTCAAAATAAAGCGATCATCAGACCAATATGGACGTACGGCATCCAATTTTCACCAGTCCTGCTAACCCTCCATACAACACCAAAATCGTGTGAAATTAAATCTTCATTAACGAGAGAAAATGACAAAGATCACGAAATCCGCTTGACACGACAATACTGAATCAACTCAGCAGAAAACAACGTGAAACTCTGCAACTATATGAAAATTCTCAATTCCAACACTATACAGGGCGAGTCTTTGACCACTGCGTTAATTTCAACCATAGGTTCTTGAGATCAAAAAGAAAAACACTTTTTCCCATACCGTTTTCCATATTCAGCTGCGTTAAAAAGTTATAAGCATTTTAAGTTTTCACATTGGGAAAATACCTCTCTGTAGTCCAGTTTAGTTTCAATGAAAATTATCTTCCACAGCATCCACGATTGAATCTGAATTGTTTAAAAACATTATTTTCCTTCTAAGAAATGATTCACTCACTCATGTTTCATCAGATGATTATATCGTTTTAAATTCCTTTCAACTTCAAATATCTCGAAACTGGTGCAATTTAGGAAAAAATATGATGAATGATTTTGTCTGCAATAAAGACTAATGATTCTAGGAAGTACAAGATACGGACCTTTAGTTCAATTGATATTTGTTTTTCATGCAATTTAAACAATCTTTACAGTAGTAGTGAGAAACCCACAAGAAATGGAATAAATCTATTGATGCCAAAATATGCATGACTGTTATCAAAAACCCTTACAAGAGATCATTTCAATTGTCGTTTGAATATTAAGGTGGTAATGAAATTTTTTTTATGAAATTACAACAATTTCAAGAAAATGTTTCTTTTGACGTCAATAATCTATGGTTAAAATTAACGCAGTGGTCAAAAACTTGCCCTGTATAGAGAATATAAACGATTAAAATGTATTTGGAAAACTACGTAGAAATTCAAATCTCCGATTAAAATGATCAATGGAGAGTGGGCTGCCTCAGATGAAGGAAAACGCAATACATTAACCAAACATGTCTTCACACTAAATGACTCCTATCCTGGTATCAGCGAAGCAAAAGTTGAAATTTTTCTGGATGCCATACGTCAGATGTCCTTTCCAATTAAAACTTCCACATCAACAGAAGAATCCAATGAGGTAAGACTGAAGGCTCCTGGAAACGACCTCATAACGGCCGAAACTAGTATCATATCATAAGGAAGTATGATGAGGTTATGATACCCAAACCAGGTAAACCACAACACAATGTGGAATCATATAGGCCAAATCTGGGTAATACGTTTGAAAAGTTGTTTCTCAAAAGGGTGAAAGATGACATGGATATGCACCAACTGGTACCAGACCACCAACTAGGTTTCTGAGAGAACCACTCGACGACGTATCAGGTCCATCGCATCGTGAACACCATCTCCACCAGCCTCGAAGAAGGTAAATTTTGATCAGCAGTGTTTGTGGACTCATCGCAAGCATTCAACAAGGTTTGGCACAACGCGCTATTATCATCCAAAAAACGCACCTACATATTTCTTTAAAATAAAACAAACTATCTGCAAATTTTTCAAGCTGTTTTTTTTTATTGAAAGTATGATCCATTGCAAGTATAAGTGGAATAGAATATCATTCAAATGTCCACCACGACTGCGTCTGCAGGCATCAATCCGAATATCGGAATTTTCAATGACTTTCCGACATGCTGCTGGTATTATTTCACGAATTGCAACTTGAACGTTGTGTAGAGATTTTTCATGAATAACACGAGGATTATCATCACTCCAGATACGACAATTTTGCTTATTGACAAATCCATCCATTGTGAAATGAGCTTCGTCACTAAACAAAATTTTGCTTGAAAACAATTGATATGTCGTTCGTTGTTCAATAATCCAACTAGCGAAATTACGACGTTGTAAATGGTCTCTTTCTTTCAATATCTGGGTTAATTGAATTTTATAAGCGTGTAAATGCAAAATACTCCATAAAGAACCATAAGATATGCCCAATTCTTGCGAACGACGCGAAATTGATGTTGTCGGTTCATTTTCAACACTTTCACTAACAGCCGCAATATTTTCATTTGTGCGTACAGTTTTTGGTCTTCCACTTTTCCGTTTATCGGTACCATTTTTATAAATTTTTTACTATCTTTGTATTTAAGATTGATTTGGATTATTTACCCAGAAAATGGGTATTTTTCAACCAACACCTTTGAATGATGTAACGCGTTGTTGCAGTACCTGATATATACTACCTTCTAGTAAAACAAAATGGCATCATTTGAAAAAATGTCACGTGTAAAAATTATATAGTACTGACATCTAGGCCGTCACATTTGGATAACTCTTTAATACTCAACCAACTTACAATTACAATTCTGACCTGGATGACCTTGTGAAGTACAGTGGTCAGATCCGAGTCCCATATTTAGGCCATTTTTATATATCATCTACACTTCAGGCACTCAGAAAATGAAAACAACACAACGAGGATATATCTAAGTCATCTGATGATAATGCCGAAACCGCTTAATAATTACATTCACAGTACAATATGAAGAAATATTCTAGTCCCCTACAAGAAGAAATCTCTCAAAATATACATTTTGACCAGCGTCTCAACTGAAGGCAACACATCAAGAAAACTAGAAGAATGAAATAAATCTGAAATTCCGAAAAAAGTATTGGCTTATAGGCAGGAAGTCCAAATTGAATTTTCAAAATAAAGCGATCATCAGACCAATATGGACGTACGGCATCCAATTCTGGGATTGCGCTAAGCCATCAAATATTCAAATTATCCAAAGAGTACAATCAAAAATACAACATTAGTTGGTTAATGCCCCTTGGTGTTTCAATTCCATTCGCTAAGATTGAATAAGACCTTGCCTAACGACCTAAATGATTAATCATAACCAAATCAATGTGAAGTATTCTGCTTCTTCAGCCCGTGTCCATCCATTGTCGGATATAGGCCTCTTCCAGGTTTTTCCATGCCGCACGATCTGCTACCAATCTCATCCACTGTCCTCCCGCTACTGTACTGACGTCATCAATCCATCTCTTTTTAGGTCAGTTCCTCTTGGTCTCCATAGCATCACCCTCTGGATCCACCTGTCCGGCTCCCGTCTCGCCACATGGCCGATTTATTGCCATTTTAGGCTTGCTACTCTTTTAATAACATCCGTTACCTTGGTTCTATCACGTATCTGGCTATTTCGAATTGTGTCCCTCAAGATAACTCTCAACATTATTCTCTCCATGACTCTTTGTGCAACTCTCAGTTATTCTGCTTCTTTTTGAGTTATTGCCATGGTTTCCAAGCCATAGGTAAAAACAAGTAGGATGCAGCTATCGTAAGCTTCTTTCTTTAGACTGATAGGTACCTCTTGGTCCTCAAAGATATACTCCATATAAATCCATTCCAATTGGATTCTGCGTTTTATTTCCACACTTTGATTTTCTTTGCCTAACTTGATTTTATGACCCAAATATATATAATGATCCACGTTTTCTATGGTAATGTTATATTCATTGTAACTCAATATCTTGGTTTTACTTCATTTTTAGGCCTATTCGCTTAGATTGTTCATTAAGCTGATTTAGCATGGTGTTAAGTTCTTGAATGTCCGTGCTCAACAAGACGATATCGTCTGCGAATCTCACGATGATTGAGGCAGGCGCCGTCGATGTTTATGCCCTTTTTTCCCATTTAAGCTTCTTAAAGTCGTTTTCCTGTGCTAAGGTAAATAGCTTAGTAGAAATGGTATCCCCTTGTACGCCTTTGCCAAATTGTATTTTATCTATTTTAAGATTGTCATCTATTTTAACGTGGAATGTGAAATACTTTCTATTAATCTGTACATACAACACATTAACTGGATACTTTTTGAAAGTAGATTGTAAATTTCAATAAATTCTATAAAAAAAATCTGCCTGAACCCGTGCCTCATATTTTGATTCTTATCTTATTTGCTATCCAAACCAACTCTAAAACTGATCTATTTGTGTTGACATACTTTACCATAGGTATATTAAAGATTATTTGAATATTTCTGATCGTAAAATTTCGCAAATTTGTGTTTATTTTCATTGGCGTGGATGGTATAATTTGAATCCACTTTATTCAATCACCTACTTCTCAAATTAATGTTCTTATAACGCTTCGGTTAGTCTGACATATGAAAACAGAACAGAGCCATTTGCGGCAATTTAGACACATTCGTTGAAAACTCCGAGGGTGGTCGATTGTTGTTTGGAATAGGATACTTTTTGACACATAATTCATTAGCGAAATAGCCACCCGCCACCCTCTTAACCTACAATGGGTATCTAGTTCTGACAAACAGTATAAACCATTTAAGTCATCATGACTTTTGTTCATTACGAATAAATTAAGAAACAGAACTAAAATGTATAAAGTATTTTTATTGAATGGTGTGATCTTTCCGCTAATAATACGGAATAGTTTTTTTATTGGCAAATGTAAAATGTAGTACCAATTTTAAATCTCGACTAAATGGGCCCTCTTTAAAAAAACTAAGGTAGTGTGGTATAATTTTTTCCGACGTGAAGTAAAGTGGTTTTTGAACAAAAACTAGTAGAAATTTAATTTATTTAACTTAGATAACATTAATACTCCGGCAAAAAAGCATCCGGAAATTTAAAATCTATTGAATTTCCTTCAAAATATACTCAATTTGGAGCGATACACAGGTGCCAACATTTTTTCGAATCATAGACGCTTTCAGGTATGGCCTTCAGCTCCCTTCTTTTATGACGTCTATAAAGTCAAATCTGATTCTCGGAGCGATAATTTCAGTCCGAAGAAAATAAAAAAATCACACGGACCTAGATCAGGCGGATAAGATGGGTGGTCGATGGCATTAATCGAGTGTTCGGTCTTGAAATCATTTAAAATTGTGGCTCGATGAGATTGTGCGTTGTAAACATCATGCAAAATCCACGAATGTTTTGCCACAAATCCGGCCGTTACGGCGTATATTTTTTCGTAAAAGCCTCAAAACATTTGAACAGTCTCCATAAGCCTTTTCGCACAGAGACAACTTGTGTCAAACCTTGTTCAAAATTCTTTCCATTGTAACATTCGCAGACTACCACTGAGGTCCACTGGTTTCAACAGCTGCCGTGAACAAACTAATTGACAGTCCGCGCTCATGTTTTGCATTGTAATTACGAACAGTTCTTCAAACAAACAGAAACTTCAAGTTCTTAAAAACACTCAAAGCGGGCAATTTAAATGACAATTTCCGGATACTTTTTTGTCAAAGTGCATTACTTTGAATTGTAGATGCGATTGATAGCATTGTTAATTCAGATAAGATTAATAAACAATACTCTAGCTGACTGACGGACTTCGTTAAATTTCAAAAAGTTTCTATTATCACTTTACTGACATGAATTTTTATCTTAGTTCATCTTAGTTTCATGATTGAAGTAGCTTAGCCTCTCGCTCGGTATCAAGTTATCACTGAGTTTCGGGACACCGTGTATACGGCATCGCAATTTGGCAACCACGTTTGCCAACTCCAGAGCCTCCGTATATCTATGTTTTATCTATGAAGAACATTAAATTAATAACTGCCGAGAATGCTCAATTTTCATTCTCCATTTTTGGAGACGATATTTGAAAGTAAGATATTTGAACAAAACACTACGAACTCAGAAATGCGACCAGATTTACGTAAATAATAACTATTTGACTATCACTCGGATAAACGACGATTTATCGTATTTGGTTCCAGGAAATAGATTACTTGTATGCGGTCATTATAAACATATAAATTTTTAAATCAAATACCTATTGATGATCCATATGTAGCAAATAAAATTGAATATCCTCACCAAGATATTTCCTATGATTCATTAGTAGTTAGCTCAATGATAATATTTGAAAGTAGTGACAATTGTTGAATATGGAACACATTACTAATAATATATTACTTAATAAAAACCGCATTTCCCATAATTTCAAATTCTTCTTTGGAGAGAATTTATGAAAGCAAACCGAAATATTTGAAAAAAAAAATGTTGAAAACCACTGATGAGAAGTCATAATCTTTTCTGAGCTAGTGCCTCTTTTTCTTCCGCTTTAGTACGGCATTCTGTATGTTTGTCTAAGCTGTCAGATTCATTGCTCTCCTGTGGTCGATAGTTTCTGACCCATCGGCGTCAACAAGCTACTTCACATATCCCCACAGAAAATAGTCTTACGCCGTTAAATCACACGATCTTTAAGGCCAATACACGGGTCAGGAACGTGAAATTACACAGATTTTTTTCTTCCAAATTATCTTCAAGGTATTGCTGACTTAATGGCACATTCCCTCTTTAGTATTAGACTGCTAATGGAAACTAACTTGAAATTCTAAATTTCTAAATTTAGATCTAGGCTCTTACATTGATCTTTGCGAAAATAGAGATTCGGTTAAGAATATTGGTCTGGAGTTACTAGGTACATCCAAGAGTTTATTAGCGTAAAATATTAACTGTTAACAGCTAATAAATTCACATAAATACAACAAGACACTTGAAGTTCTTCATTTGAAAAAAAATTCTCATTGAAAACATTGGAAATATTTAGAAACAAAAAAAAATTGGAAATGTTTTCAAATGACCTAATATAAGTCCTAACCATTGTTATAAACATGAAACTCTGTATGTCACACTTTCACACCAAAACTATTGAAATTTGGTGCACATAAAGTGCATCAGTTTACTGCCTGATTAAAGATACTGGTGTTCAATATTATGAATGGTTGAAAGGTTGTATGAAAGTAAGCAACATATTGGTTTCAATTTAAAAATGTTGAATATAAGATATAAATAAAAATTCATTCAAAGCTTGTTCAAATTTTCAGTTTGACAAAAATTTCTCACTCATTCAAGATTACAGACAATACATTGTATTGGTTATGAGTTGGAGAATATAATAATTAATTGTAAAAGTATTTGTAAGTTGTATAAGTACTTTTTGAAACAAAAACACATTATTATTATCCCCTTTTTCAACCCCCAGTGGCCTGGATGAAACAAGTTGAGGTTGCTTTTAGAATAGTATTAAACAAGTTATTGAGAACCCAAAATTTTGCTCTCCAAGATTTGCAATAAAAGAATGCAAGTAATATAAAAACTACTTCAATATTTCAAATGTGGAATTATGAAAAGAAATCAGCATTGCCATCTGGAATGCAAACCAATTACTACAATTAGAGCTTTCTTGAATAAGCTATCATTTGCTAACTCAAGAACAGAACCCATGCATTAGAAAGATAGCAATTGTTGAAAGCCTCTCACTGCTTTAAATGTTTGAGAACCAGACGCAATTTTTGTCAGTCACTATACAAGCAAGCAGTAACCCGTGAATGGCTTTATGCAGACTCTTCTCAAGACATTATTTGATCTTTAATCTGTCAAAATGAATCAACTGTATAAGTTTTCATCATGGTCTTGAATCAGTTGACATATAATGGTATAATACAGCACCTTATCATCAGCTGATTATTTTTTCCTGAATATAATAATGAATTTATAATTTACAACTGGAAGAAAATACTGAAATATACTTTTTAATTTTACGAGTGATTACCACTATCTAACCCACACACAGAACCTTTGAAGACAAGACTGAAGCATTCTATGTATTATCAACTGAGAGAAAATTGGTCATTCATAACAATTGCTTGCTCTATAATTATCTCAATTCGTTGAGTCTTGTAGATATTACACATATTGAATTCTTTGTCAAAACAAAAAACTTTCCATTCTGGAAATAGAGTATAAAAGCCATTTTTCTGAAGAAGCATGAAATTGTAAATTCAATCTGGTTTGTTTAACGTTGGCAGCAACATTTAAAAGGAATAACAACTTTTGAGTTTTTTTTTTTTTATTCTATAATCTCTTCACATACTAAATTCGAAAATTACACTCTGAAGCATCTTTCATACTCTTCATGTTCATTTAATCTAATTCTTTAATCCACTAGTGTGACCTTTAATGTCAGAGTAAAAATACCTTCTCTTCTTACTCTAGAATGAAAGGAGAAACTTTTAGTTTACTGGTTTTCATTGGCGGGTTATTGAAGGTTAAGATTTGCTTATTTCTGCTTGCTCGCTTCACCTCAAATTGGGAAATTGGGTGCTCCTTGTTTGCATACCAAAGATTTGACAAAGTGATGTGGTGAAAAGTTCTCATTCATTTTCTAAAATTCCTTACTCAAAGTGACTTTCCTTTAGTTTATAATTCTCTACTTACTCTATGCCTGTTCATTTTTATTTGTACATTCTAAATCACATGATCTGGTGTTTTGCTCCACTCTGATTTACATTTTTGAACTTAGTAAGATATGAAAAACTTCTCAGCCTATCATTTTCCAATTCAAGCACTCTTGAAATTATCTAATTGAAATGAAACAGCTTACCTCTATACAATGATCACAAACACTACAATGAGAACATCGTGGTGGTCTATAAAATTTACATGTCACACACCATTTCATTCGAACAGTGATTCCATGTATGTCTACACTTTTAAATAATGGAGCTCTAAAATCATCTTCTCTATCTTCATCTGGCGGTGCTGCAAATGAAGAAAAAGGATGTCATCTCATTCAATACAATTATTATATATCTCAATTATCAAAATTAAACATAATGAAATGTTATCTGAAATTTATTCATCGAAGCATTAGTTGAAATTGTTTTCACACACAGGGAGCCTCCATAAACATTCGAATTGTATTGTTTATATGAGTTACTTTGAAATAGAAGCAGAGAACAAAATATGAAGATTTTCACCTTTCGGTATAACTCCAGGATCCATAAAAGTGGCTAGAGAAAGATTGGCAATCACGAAGAATGTAATAACACCTTGGTATACAGGAACCCATGGATAATCTGGTAAATAATACCTTGCCCTGAAAACCAAGATCCAATGAACACCTGAACAAAAATCTAGCTAAATGAAGAGATATATTATTGAATTTGACTTACGGATAGTAAAAAAATAAACCAGTTGCTGACAAAAGTAAAGCCCAAGCAAAAGTAGCCGGTATATATCGGGTTTTCACATCGCACTTTGGCATAATGCCCTTTTCCCTGTTGTATTAGGATAGCTCCAAATTCATTCCCAAATAGATAATAATGTTTTGGAGGTAGACATGGTTGCTTGAATCAAGTGGTGACCGGCACAAATGTTCAAGGTGGACTTGAAATCAGCGAGAAAGTGTTGTGAAAACTGGAAATTGAAATATTGGGAATTGTCATAAGAATCAAATCTCCGATTTCTCTCGATCACGGAGTCGTAACCACAGATTTCGAATGTCAAACGTCAAATTTGAAAAAGTACCAGTTGAGGAGAACTACTAATCTTTAGAGCTACCATCGTAACAAATTTTCATGTTAATTCAAATTGCGAACTTCGATCAAATTCAAATTACATAGTGATTTACAAATTCCTTTATTTTTTCATCAGAATCAAACTAAATGAAGACTGAATGAAAGGATTATGTCTGAGCTGAACTCACAAAACACAATCATTAATATGATTTTCTATGTATACACAACAAATATGAATTCGAATCTAACATTTTGAGATAATTTATTTTAAATTTTCATATGATAAACTTCATTTTTTCAGAATAAAAGGAAACCCGTAAATATTATCCAATGTGTAATAATAAATTCTTTTCACATTTGAAAAACACTGAAGCATTCACTAGTTATATTGAAGTTTTAAATTTTAGTTAAAGGATTTTTGAGAGTATAGTGAATATAATTTGAACAATTAGGTGATTTTATCGAACCTAAAAAATGGAGAAAAGAAGTCGTTGTGTGAATTATTCCCCAGAGGAAAAAGTTCTGATTGCGAATGTTTGCCTTAAGTACAAAAATATATTGGAAAACAAAAAAACAGATCAAGTGACAACACAAGAAAAAAACAAAGTGTGGGGTCTTATAGCTGAGGAAGTGAATTGCATGTCTAATAATGTATATAGAAGTGCAGACGTGTTAAAAGATTTTACGAAAATAGAAAACGAGAGGTTCGTAAGATTGCTGCCGAGGAAAAAAGACAACTTATTGCAACAGGAGGAGGCCAAGCAAAATTAATCAAAAGGATGCCTGTCATGATGTTATCCTTTCTATAATGAATAAAAAAACGGTGTATGGACTCTACAATGAATTAGATGCTGATGCACAAACGAATTTGAAGTTTCGACTCCAAGTCAAACAACCAGCTCAAGTGCAGGTCCTAGAGTGAGTATATTTAGTTATCATAATATGATTTTGACTTTCATTGATTATTGTACTGTTTTCAGAATATCGAAGTAATTGATATTCAAGCAGTAAAGGATGCAAAGGATTTACATGACATTGAGAGAGAAAATGATGCGAATTATTCAGAAAATGATATTGAAATCCAAGACTTGGAATATGATGGAAACGACGTCAGTGAGGTGAGTGTTGATAGATTTTAGGAATATTTAAATTAAAAAAAAAAAAAATGTATTTTCAGGTCAATAAATGGAAGAGCTACAAACCTGCGGACCTGAAGAGGCCAATAACCGGCGTTATTAAATGATTAACAGCAACCGGAACCATCTCAAGCAAAGGTAGATATTAAATAAAGAAACAATCATCTCAATTACTTTTGAAATATTTTCTAGAATGCAGCACCCCAGAGCAGAAAAAAAAGGTCGCTCTGCCAACTTCAAGACGGCGCCCAACTGTTGTGAAGGCATTGACAAGCTCAGATTTGGGAGATAAATATGAAAAATTAGTTGATAAGAAACTTGAGCTGGCAAAAAAAAGATTAATCAAGGTAGAAGAAGAAATTGCAGCTATTAAAAGTGAGAGTGCACTAAATAAAGAGTTGCTCAGGTTACAGATTATAGCGGAAAAGGTAAAGTTGAAAAAATTAGGAATTTCAATACCGCCTGAACCTAAATGAATTTTGTAATTACAATATTACTTACCTGTTGCATATTTTATGAAGATATTAATTTTATTATATAATTTTTTGTTATTCAAGGTTGTATAATTTTATATTTTGTAAAAATAATAAAAATACTATACTTCAAACCTATTTTTATTTCTTTGATCTCATAGATTAGCAAAATGATTGTTTATTATATTATCTCTAGTTGCAGTGGGATGTATATTTTCACCAATATCCTGGTGTATTTCAAAATTGGCACTCTCAATCAATTGTTCGAGTTCATCACTATCCATTTCTTCCGACAAGTAAAAACTATTTTTCTGTTTTTGGTTGAGAAATATCGATAAATATCACATCTCCTGAACAGAATATTTTGCTGAAATATACGAATTCATCTGTCTCGTCTCGTCGCCATCCTACTATTTTAATATCAGTCACGTTTTTTTTTGCAAAAATAAAAATTAGAAGAGTATTTCATATCCTTAGTAGCTGACAATTACTAAGAGGTCATTATTTAATGAAAAAATCTTAGTCAGAATTACATTTTCACCAAGTTATTCATTGAGTATGTACCTATATAGCTATCAAACTAATTTTTTTCAGACCTATGTAGATATCTATACATATCTACACCATTAATTATTCAAATAGGAAGGTTCGCGGATTTAAAATGCATATCAAATCAATGATAATATTGTTTTTCTTATGGTTTGGGAATATAAGTTTTAAAGGTTTCACACTAGCATGATGATGGTAAACACCATTATCACATGCCCCATGTTCATCTTTGTTGTTTGTCAGCTGATAAGGTATATGAATTTGCCGCTTATGTGAAACAGTGACCGGACATAGCCTAACCAAGATTGGAAAGTAGTGGGAGAAGTGAGAAGGGGGTCCTGTCTTTTTACAAGAAATTAGGTGGGAGCACGTGCTATTTTGAATTATTATCCCCTAGGAAGTAAAAAGTTGGGATAAAATTCAAAAACTTGTACCATTTTTGTGAAACATACGTAAAATTTCATTGGAATTTAGTTGTTCCAGTCTACTTTAGTGGAGTGATTATTACGATGGCTCAAGGTTCTTCCGAAAATAATGCGGCTAAAAAAACTGGAAACATCAAAGAAAATGGGATTAAATCATCAGGTTGGATTTTTTACATATCAATCATACACTCAATTATATATTTGATGGTGTCTTCTCAAGTCTACCATTAAAATTATCGTTACTGTGTTAGCATAACCTTATAACCTAATATTACGTAAGATGCAACTAGAATTTTTATTGAATTTTATGAATAGAGAATACACATATTTCATTTTATTTATCTTAATATGATCTTTCCGGTAAGTTTCATTTATATTTTGATTCTGACATTACGTACATTCATTTTTATCAACTACTGGGGAATTAAATTTTTGATCACAATTTCTATGAAGCGGGCGAAATTTGAAATCCATATATTTATATTTTACCTTATTTATATTCAATTATTTATATTTATTCATCTGAAATAATTTCCATGCAATATCTGCCAATTATCGAATTCTATTCATACCTGTTTTAATAATTCCTGAATTTTGTTCATTTTATATTAAATGTTGAACTACAAATAATAATTTGTACAATCAAAATACATTGATGGAATTTGATGATTCAACTAAAATTAACACAAGGATTAGGATATATTCAAAGCCAGCTGAAAGACTGAAGAATTTTTTTTCATGTCTGATTGATTAAACTGATGTGGTACATTTATTTAATTTTTTTTAAATGTGTAAAGTTGAAATAATGTGTAATCAAATGAAGAAAATTGTTAATTCTTGCTATAGTTAAATGATACTGTTACCACCTGCTTTCCTATTCCTTGGTTTTGTTGATTAACTTTATTTCAAATTGACAAATTCAAAATTGACAAGAACTGAAGTTGGTTATATGATTTTCAATGATTTGGTCCTAATTTCATTATTTCCTCACACAAAAATATGTCCAGAAAAGAAGTACATTTTTGTTTCATTACAGAGAAAGATGGGGAAAAGAGTAATGAAGAAAAATTAAACAATGACAAAGTAGTTGAAAAGGAACAAGGTGAAAAAATATTGATTGCATTACTAAAATGGTAGTTTAATTATTCCCATTTACAGAGAATAAACTTACCAAAGATGTTGAAGAGAAAGAAAAAGATGAAAGTGAAGAAAATAAAAACAAGGAAGATGTATTCATACAAGATGTTGGCTTCACTGTAAAAATTGTTGCTCCTGGAGCTGAACCTTTTGATATACAGGTAATTATATCTATAGAGAACATAAAAATTAATTGTTAAATGTCCCTGATTTCCAATAGGTGTCTAGTATGGAGTTGGTGCAGGAAATTCATCAACTTCTGATGGATCGTGAAGATACATGTCATCGCACATGTTTCTCACTTCAAGTAGATGGGAATACACTTGACAATTTTGCAGAATTGAAGAATATTGAAGGTCTGAAAGAGAACTCAATTATTAAGGTGGTTGAAGAACCTTACACTATGCGCGAAGCTCGTATTCATGTAAGGCACATAAGAGATTTGTTGAAGAGCCTGGGCCCAGCAGATTCCTACAACGGAGTAGAATGTTGCTCCTTAAGCTTTTTGAATTCAGTTACTCAAGGTGATATTTTAGGTAAAAATATTCATCTCAGATCTCAGTATAATGGGGAACCTCGAAAGTAATTAAAACATTATATAGATACTGATAAAAAATAACATAACATACAGATATCTTGAATTCTTGTCATTTAAATAATTTTAGCAGCATGAATTGTTTATATCTTTTCTGTAGTAGACATCTTTAATCCTATTTTTTGTATCTTTTTATGTATGTGTCATAGATCTCGAAAAACCTGTATTTTTAGGAATTTTTGCTTCTTTCATGAGTTGTTCATAGTATACAAATGCTGTAACGCTGTCAGCAGGCTCCAGCTCTTGAAACTGTATGTAATCTTAAAAAAAAATCTAGTCTACAAGATCTTTATGGTTATAATAACTCAAGGAGATATAATTTGAAGATATTTTTATTACTTTCTCATCCCTTAACACTTGAAGCTTTATTATATAGTGTTTTATAAATATATAGACATGTTTTCATATAAATACGACAAAATTAAAATATTCTTCAGAAAAAAAACGGACCCGCCCAGAAAGTGTTGACTGCACTCCTCCGGACTACATAATGCCAGATAGCAAAGAGAGACCATTGACTTGTCTTCAACCTCAACTGAAAGATCAGAAATCTCCACAATGTGTGAAGGTATTTGAATAATTAAATTGATCCTATTTAAGAAACTGTTATTCATTTATTGATATATTTCATTATCAAATTTATTCCAGATCCTAACTACATCAGCCTGGAACCCACCTCCTGGTAATAGAAAAATACATGGAGATTTGATGTATCTCTATGTGGTTACCTTGGAGGAAAAGCATTACCACATATCTGCGTGTTCAAGAGGTTTTTATATTAACCAGTGAGTATGAAATATTTACACAACATGAATAAAACCCTAGTCATATCCTGATCACATTGATTTAGATGACATAAAAAAATGACTAGGGAATATATAATAGCCGCTTTCCAGTCGCCAATTAAGGCGCCCCTGGAGCGCTCCGATCTGCTCTATCCCTTTGTAGTCAAGCACCCCTTGCATGTTATATTGTTTATCTGAATTAAATTAATTTATTGTGCTTCAATGAAACATATCTAGATAGGTAGCAGAAGACCAAGTTTATTCTCACTTCTTAATTAACATGGGTGGTACAGATAACCTGACTGGAAAGCGACTAATACTTCAATATTGTCCTGAAACTTCCTGTGTGATAAAACTGTTGAATTAATTTTTCAGGTCTACAGCTGAGGAGTTCAATCCTAAGCCTGCTTCTCCTAGTCATTTGTGCCATTCTTTGATAGAACTACTCAATCAAATATCACCCCAGTTCAAACGTAACTTTTCAATGCTCCAAAAGAAACGCAGTCAAAGGCATCCCTTTGAAAGAGTTGCAACGCCATATCAATTATATGCATGGACGGCTCCACTCATGGAACACACTGTTGATGCAATCAGAGCTGAAGACAGTAAGTGTAATGAATACTTCAAAAGAATTCTGTTGTTATGCTCATATACAGATTAATTTTCATTATTCTATTCAAAATGTGACCTGTAATGTATTTTATTGTACTAGTCTCTATTTTACTTTTTAATTTGCACACTTATAACAATGAGATGGGGAGTTTATTAATATACGAAGTTCGTGGTTTAGCTCTTTATTACAGGTAAACTCTTTCCTAATGTACAATATGTGAAATAGGAGCATCTCCCCACTTAATATGCGCGGTAGTTAAATAGGAGGTTAATTCAATTTGAATATATCACATGACCAAATATGTTGAAACTGTATAAATTCATGATGTGTCCTATTCATTCAATTATTCTTTGTATCTTTTACATCATACACCAAAAAAAATATATAAAAAAAACAAAACCTTTGAATCACATGTATTACAGGGAGTTTCCAAAAATTAAAGCATTAAACCATTTCATCACTGATAATCTAAAACAATATTTGTTGAAACTGCCATTTCTGTACAAGCGGCTGTCTTCTTTATTTTGTATAAAACCTTGTAGCATTTTTAGAAACTGAACCTGCAAATATACATACTTCAAGTATACCGCTTAGAAGTCTCAAATATCAATGTCATTTCTGAAAGTAACGTTGCTACCTGGTGAAGTCAGTTTAATTTCTATTCAATTTAGCTCTTTCTGTCAAAAGTTTAATTGGGAACTTGATCAGTCAACACTTATCAGTGGATATTCATTCAATAATCTCCTAATTCTTAACTCTCTTCCCATGTAGCCTTTTCATCTAAACTTGGATATGAAGAACACATTCCCGGTCAGACTCGCGATTGGAATGAAGAACTTCAGACTACTAGAGAACTTCCCCGTAAAACACTTCCAGAGCGTTTACTCAGAGAGAGGGCCATATTTAAAGTGCACAGTGATTTTGTGGCTGCAGCTACAAGAGGCGCTATGGCTGTGATAGATGGTAATGTCATGGCTATCAACCCTGGCGAGGAAGCCAAGATGCAAATGTTCATTTGGAACAATATTTTCTTTTCTCTCGGGTTTGATGTCAGGGATCACTATAAGGAATTGGGAGGTGATGCAGCTGCTTTTGTTGCACCAGTAAGTCATTCAAACATCTAATTAACAGATGAATTTATTTGAAGAACTGCTATAACAATCTGAATCAATTCATTCTTCCATTTTAATTCAGTAAATAATCTATCCTAAAATACAAGAGAGGCTCCAATGTAATCCACCGCTATTGAATAAAGGTCCAATTTCCTAGCTGCCCAACATAGCTGCGATTTTTTTTTAATTAAACTAAAATGAAAGTAATCTATTAACTGCAATACACTATAACTATCGCTAAAAACCATTAAACATATTCTTGTTTGGTGTTTTTCATAATCATCTCATAAAAGCTTTACAAATTCAGCAATAACTTGACGGGTGTGTGTTGCTTAAGATCTGTGTATATCTGAATACTGTCTTATTAGACCCTCGAAACATACATGCGTGCCATCTAAAGCGCTTTTGTACTAGATTTTTGAAGTAATGGAACATTTTTTCAGAGGAATGATCTTCAAGGTGTTAGAGTTTACAGTGTTGTCGATTTACCTGGATTATATACACTTGGAACGGTTGTGATAGATTATAGGGGTATAGAGTGACTGCTCAATCCATTATTCCTGGTATCTTGGAGAGGGAACAAGAGCAATCCGTGGTTTACGGTTCTATTGATTTTGGTAAAACTGTTTTATCTCATCCAAAATATTTAGATTTGGTAAGTTGTCTGACATATTATTCTTTCTGCTAATCAAAAATTAACCATTGTGCAGCTCAATAAAGCCGGTCAGCAGCTGAAGATTCTTCCTCACCATGTTGTGAATGACAAGGGCGAAAATGTAGAATTATGTTCGAGCGTTGAGTGCAAAGGTATTATTGGTAATGATGGGCGTCATTACATTCTAGATTTACTGAGAACTTTTCCTCCTGATGTCAACTTCCTGAAATGTAAGTATTTCAGTTGATTCTCACAATCACATGCTGACAATTTCTTTTACTCTTGTGTAGATAGTTGGCTGTGTTTTCTATATTCTCATACAAAAAATTTCAACAAAAGATACCAGAAATATCAAACAGTACATTAAAAAAGGAGATATTGAAAGTCTGTATTGACTTAAATAAGAATATGCATCAGATTTAACATTTTTTATTTGGGAAATCATTTGGTAACATATTTATAAGTAATACCACAGTAGACTATCCAAACATAAATCAACCTTAACCTAGCTGATAAAGATTGAAATATATTTTTTAATTAATTCAGTATATTGAAAAAACTTTTGGACATACTATCATAAAAAAAATCTTATTTCAATTGAATGCAACATCAAAATAAAAAAATTTCTTGTTTATTACTACTTGATGCGGTATGTAGAAAAAGAGCAATATTATTTATAGGTTTTTTTCTAGTGGAAAATGATGAACTCTCCAAGGAAGTCAAACTTCTTGGTTTTCCAATTGAGCACAAGCATAAGCTATGTTGTCTTCGTCAGGAATTACTCGAAAGTTTCACTGAATCTCGCTACATGATGTTCATCAAATTCGCCGCATATCATTTGCAACAATTGAACCTCAGAAAGGCAGAAGAAAAACAGGAAAGAGACAGAGCTATCGAATTGGCTGTGGAAGAAGATAAGGATGAAAGTGATGAGAATAAAAAAGATGATACCAAAGAAAAAGATAACAAAGTTTTGAAAAAAGGTCAAATAGAAGAGGAAGAAGCCAAGAAGATAGTTGAGAGTGTTACAGGAACAAGTAAAGTAGAATGTAGGTATTACTCCCTGTTTTTTTGTTCTTTTTTTTTTTGTTTTTCTGTATGCAACTCCACATAATGCTATAATAATGGAGGATCTTAATTTCTTTACAGTGGAAGAAAGTACAAAAGATATTGTCAAGACAGCAGCTGTAGCAGTGGGTTCTTTGAAGGAAACAGAATTCGACATTAGGTTCAATCCAGACATTTATTCTGCAGGAATAAAGCATTCTGATAGTTTAGATCCTCCTATTTCAAAACAACGACAATTGGTTAAAGATGCTGCTGAATATTTACTCACTGTACAAATTCCCACATTTGTGAGTAGTTTTAAAGAAAATATTACTTATTTATTGTACAAAAGATACTATGTGCTTGATATTTTCTCTATAAAGCATTAGTATTATTACTACAACTACTGTTGAGCACAAGTTTGCTTACTTGTTGCCAATTTAAAATAAATTTTTCAGATCAGAGATTGTTTGGATCATTCCTCAGCTCCTATGGACGGTGGGACTCTATCTGAATCTATGCACACTAGAGGAATTAATATAAGATATCTTGGTAAAGTTACCAACCTGCTTGGAAAAGTTAAACAGTTAGAATATTTGTACAGTATAGCTGTTGGAGAATTGATTCTCAGGTCTACCAAACACATCTTCACAGTTTATTTGCAGGTAATTTCTATTTATAATTTATTGTAAGATTGCATTAAGAAATAAAATTTTTTGTAGGGATGCGAAATGATGAATTTATCAGTTGCAATAGCTCATTTCCTGAACTGTTTCTTATACTCAGGACTTGTATCAAACCCATTGCAGGGAGTTGATGAGGTAAAATATCCATTGAATAACAAATCATAAATAAAAATGAAATCTGTGTGACACAATACTTCTGTTTCAGTTCCATGGTCGCAATAACAAGAAAAGAAACAAACGTAGAGGTAAATCCAACCCTCTTTCGTGTAACGACAGCACAGAATGGGCAAATTTCACATCGAAAAGTTTGTGGAATCAAATCAAACAGGAAGTGAAATCTTATTATGACTTTGAACTAGCTTGTGCAGATATTGAAAGTGTTTTAGAACAATATTCCTTGCAGAAAATATCTTTACTTAGAGGTTTCTGCATTAAAACTGGTTTGCAGATTCTGCTCAGAGACTATAACTTTGAATCCAAGAACAAACCCATCTTCTTTGAAGAAGATATACAGAATATCTTCCCAATAGTTAAGCACATCAATCCGAAAGCAACAGATGCCTATAACTTTTATTCAACAGGTAAATATAATTGTACAGATTTGGAAAAAATTATCTGGGGCCTTGTTTTGGCAAGAAAGTTGAATATATTTTGGTGAATATCCACACACTTTTGATTGTAAGAAGTTAAAAGATTGTTGCAGTGTAACAATATTCCATTATTGCCACTCAGCCAACTGGCATGGTCAGATCATGAGTTAGGAAAAAGAGCTTTGCATCTCTTTATTGTGGTATTTTCATATAATTGTGGTCCTTGTTGCTCCCATCTGTTTATATATACACTGGATAAATTTCTTCTGAGCATGTATATCTCAATCTCATTTGTATTGAGCACCTTCTGTAAATGTTGTGAATTGGCTCTAATCAATTTTTTCATCACAGGACAAACTAAAATCCAACAAGGTTACTTGAAGGATGGTTATGAACTCATTACGGAAGCACTCAATTTACTCAATAATGTATATGGGGCCATGCATCCAGAAATCGCTCAATGTTTGAGAATGATTGCAAGACTGAATTATATTATGGGTGAGCATACCGAAGCGATGGCATACCAACAGAAAGCAGTGTTGATGTCAGAAAGAGTAAATGGTATTGACCACCCATATACAATCACCGAATATGTGAGTTCATATAGTATATTTTCTTCATATTTGAATGTATAATATATATTAAACAAATAGCATTCCATTCGATATTATATTGAGCAGTGAAGCAATAATTATTCGTTGTTGCAGGCTCATCTTGCCTTATATTGCTTTGCAAACAGTCAAATTTCCACTGCCCTCAAACTCTTATACAGAGCCAGATATTTGGCTGTATTAGTGTGTGGTGAAAACCATCCAGAAGTGGCCTTGTTAGATGTGAGTATTACAAAAAGAAATTTCAGTTTATGGTGCTAAAAATCATTTGAAATTTTGTTTCAGAGCAATATAAGCTTAATTCTTCACGCAGTTGGAGAATATGAACTATCGTTACGTTTCCTAGAAAAGGCCTTAGCATTAAACATCAAATATTATGGTGCGAAATCCATGAAAGTTGCTGTAAACTATCATTTGGTGGCCAGAACCCAAAGTTGCATGGGTAACTTCAGATCTGCTCTTAACAATGAGAAAGAAGCCTATACGATCTATAAGCAACAAGTAAGTTATTTTAAATATATTTATATTTCTTTTTTATTTTATTAATTCTCTATCATATTAAGTTTTGACATGAACTGCTTGTATATTTTAGCATTTTGATCTGTATTTACTCTGTGAATGTTCTGATATTGACAATTTGTTTTGACTTAGTAATTTCTTTCTTTTTTATTTGAAGTAGTAACAGTAACAGTGATTTATTGAAATTTATAGCAAATGACCATTGACCTAAGGCTCCTCCATGAGCCAATTTTTGTACAAAAAAATATATATTACTATTTGCTCCATCTACATTTGTATAAATTTGAAATTTTGTGTATACCATCTCGGAAGATATTTATTTTGAATTATACTGAGTTCCTGGAAATTTGTGATTATTAGGGCTAGATAAAACACGTAGAAATAATGCTGTAAAACGTGAGTACTAATGTTACGCAAAGATTTCACATTATGTCAGTAAATTCATCATTGGTTGCGAAATACTTGGTGTTCCATTTGAAAAATGAATGAGGATGCAAGTTTGGTTGAAGCGGCAACTCTATATCGCTCAAAATATTTTTTTAATCATTAGATGAGAACCATTAGCAAATTTACTTTATAATAATCTATTAATCTTTTTTCCGTAAACTAGTTCTGTACAATCGACCCTTATTAATTTAATAATTTTTAAACTGTATTGAATTATTTTTTATAGTTGGGAGAAATCATGAAAAAACCAAAGAATCTTCAGAGTGCTTGAAGCATTTAACACAACAAGCTGTGGTGCTTCAGAAGAAGATGAATGAAATCTGTACGGGTAAAAATGGATCTTCTCTACCACCTATTCAAATTCAGCCACCTTCAATGGGTTCTGTACTGGATATGCTGAATGTGATCAATGGGATTTTGTTTGTTCAAATAAGGTTAGTTTCTGCCTGAAATATGTTGATAGATCATTGGAAATCACCTTACCGTTTGGATGATTACCAAAAGTTATTGTGACCACATCAAATGACATTCTGATTTTTACATTTCTTTTTTGGGATTGTATATATCTAAAAATCATTATTCTCATCTGATATTTACATTTTCATCACAAACATAATTTCTGTCTAGAAAATATCGGAAATTGTTGATTTGAAAAGCCATCCTAAAGAGATTTTCAAATGTCTTATTATTATGTTGGCACACTTGACCTTCATATTGAGGCAGCAGGTAACTGACGAGTAACAGATAGGTCCTTATCATATTGCGTTAGAGCATATGTCATTTATATTTGTTTACAGTGATGGTATTTCCATCCTCCATGTCTCTTCAGCACGTAGTTCATAAAAAGACGCATGATCTAAAAAATGTCCTGTATAAGACGTCGCATGTGCTTTTGCCGTGGAAATGTATCATGATCCTGAATATGTCTGTCTTTCGCAATGCCATAAATGAAACACAAAATTTCAGTCAATTTTATTTTGGTGTTTCTAATCGCAATTAGGAAGGAATCGCCCAAATCTCTTACATCGTCGATTTCTAAATCAACCAACTCTTTTCCACGACAAGCTCCCGCAACGCCTAAAATAAGTGCAACCTACAAAAAAATTGATTTCTTAAAATTTCTGAATATAAACACATTTCCAAATTTACCTTAAGCATTAAATATTTTTCATCCGGAGCCTCCCGTAAGAACTGATCTACCTGCTCAGACGTGGGAATTCCTGACTTCTTTGGCTTAAATCCCTCATTTCTTCTCTTCAAAAAAGCTAATAATTTTGGAAATTTACTTATATCAATATCTTCTCTAATGTTAATAACCGATTTCAGCATTGAGTAATATTCCCAGACAGTTGAGACACAAACCGCTTTTGATTTATCATTGAAGTAGACTAACTGAAACACCGATCAAGATCAAAAGCATAAATAAAATACATAAATCAGACAAGTGGTTTTTATCAAATTTTGTATTTAAAATGTGGGGAAAGTCTAACTGAGAATCATCCTCATAAAAGCGTTCACATGAATGATTCTGTACATTTTAAAATTTTTGGGAATGTGTAAGATTTGCGTCCAACCTTATTCCAAATTGAAAAACCACTCAAAAGTCAATCAAAGTCTTAGAATTTGTGCCTAAAGTCAGAGTTTGAATAAACAATATTGTTCTAGTGTAATGCACCTATTGAGAGATCAAATTCATTTAAAAGGACTAGATTTCTGTGAATAAAACTCTTACTTTCTGCATCACGATTATGTACCAGCAAAGTGATTTCTGAGCAACATTTACCATCCCTCAGCTCCTGCTGACTTTTATCTTTCCAAAACTTAATTTGCCATTTCAGTTGATAGAACACATAAAAGATAATTCGCTGCAAAGATTGAAGTCATTTTGAAAGGTGCATTTGAATAATGTACTTTGAAGATGACAAAGTAAATCTGGATGAATAATACACAGTGTTTAATATATCATTTCTTGGTACTTTTTTGACAAGGTAGACTGAAACAGCTGAAATTTGTTCATCATCCAAACGGCTACACTGTCAGTTTACTGGAATGATCTACTGAGCTCTCTGAGATGCTGTTAAATGAACGACTATGGCGGTCAGTAGAACTCAAAAAATGTTTGTGGTTAAATATTGATTCAATTTTTTTGTTACAACTGACAAAAATGAAATCTATCGCTATGAATAAGTCTACAGGCCGCCATCTTTTTTCTTTGTTTTGGAATGCCTAATTGAATAAAACTATTATTTTAATTTCAGCCATGAAGACATAGAACATTTCAAAGCTGAAATTGAAAAGAGACAACTTATTGAGGATTCTGAAAGTCAAGCCCAGTCCAAATTAGGGCTAGTGGAAACCAGTTATTAGTTGTGATAATTTTTGATTATTAATCAAGGTAGAACAGTTGAATAGTTTCAAATAGTTGAATTGCTCTTGAAATTTTTGGCACCGTGCATCTGTTGTGTTAGATATCCAAATTCGAAAAAACGTTTTTTTTAACAGGTAGCATTTTTATTACATTGTTCAATATCATATACTTTATGATAAACATAAAATCTTTACTGTTCTTGTTTTCATTTCAAATTTCGTTTTGAAATGTAAAATTTTTTTCATAATTATATTAGTTTTGTAATTCGATTTTTTTTTTAAATCGCTCGTCTAGGTCTATATATTTTTTTTCATATTCCATTTTGGTTCCCAATACGATATGTGATATATCAGTTTGAAATTTTTTTTTTTTATTTTACCTGATAATTCTGGTTGAAAAATGAGTTTTCAATGGTGCAATACGATATCAAATACCTAATTGTTGAAATTCTACTATTTAAATTTAACCAAAGAATTTGGATCACGGAAAATTTTTCTCATTCCGTAGGAAAGTGGAGAACTTTTAGAAGCACAATTAGGTGCATCGTGATAAGAAAACAAATTCATTGATGTGTTGCAAAATAAGTACACATTATTGAATGTGACTATGTTTTCTATTATTTTGTAATCCTGATTTTGTTATTAAATAAAACTGATTACATTACAGTCTGTCACTTCCATTTTTTTGAAATTTGACCTTCCAACTTTTTCACATTTCATTAAATTATTAATATCAAGAGGAAAGAGATGGTTACTATTCTTATCTTCTAAGATGCTGCAAATTTTAAATATGTTTTGTTCAGTATACTGGGATTTTCATAAAAAAAAAATATTGCACATTATTTTCCTCTATTGAAATCCTTATAACAGCAAATTTTCAACATTTGATCTCTCAGACTGACATTATGATCACATTGGTATCCAGAAGCCAAATAACCTTTTAAATGATTGAAACTAATACCAACTGCTATTGTTGAAACCAGCATCTATTTTTACAGAACTTTACTACTAATAGTGTATTGCAAACACCTTTTACAATATAATGATATAAGCCATCGGATTTGAATGAAAACATTCCTTTTCTCATTATTTATTTGTCATCAAATATAGGAACTGGTAATAACAATAATTTTTATCCAGATATGTGGTACTTTCAGTTGACGCTGTAGTCATTCTCTACCTCTCTCTTAAATGCCTTGGGCCGGTCCTACATTGGAAGCGGAATTTCTCCAGACCAGACAGTCTGGAGGGTCTGGCTGGGTCTGGAGGAAACAAAAACAAAGAAAACTCATTTCCTCCTACATTGGAGGCAGTGTTCGATCTGGTCTGGACTGCTCTGAAGAGAATCAAATCGAGTCGGGTTGGCTGGCCAGACCAAATCCGCTTCCAATGTAGGACTGGCCTTAAGAGGCAACCTTGAGTTAATTCAGCTTGAAAATCAAAAAAACAACTTATTTGTTTTGCTGCCACACGAGACGCCAGACCCTTTGTTTTGTTGTAGGATATTAAATAATTGCTTAAAGCAATCAAATGAGTGTATATCCCCCGTTACCTTGACAAAACCAACTAACTAGATACACCTCATTAGACGTTTTTGAAAACTTGATCGGATCCCATAGTTCAGTTTAATGATCAGGTCTTTCATAAAGTGTTATAGTTATTATGGGATATTGGATATTTACAAGGGCTAACGAGCCGCCAAGGATTGAAGTTGATATTATTGTTGACATTTATTGTGTTTATGTGTTTCTCAAATATTGGTCGGTGATTTACCAGTCTTATGTAAGCGTGAATAACCGCTGACGAATTCGTCGTTGAAGTTTATATCATTATTGACATTTGTTGTATTTATGCCTGTTTTTCAAATATTGGTCGGTGATCTTATGGAATCGTGAATAACCGCTGACGATTTCGTCGATATGTGTGGAAAGGGAACAAGTTTTCATTAGGTTCCGAAGCTCTGTAGCGAGAACCTCGCAGTATTAAGAGAATAAAAGTTTTGCTCACTAAAGTAGTTTTATTACAACCAAGTTGTAAGAAAAGTGTGTTTTTTCATATATATTAGGCATATATTGTGAATGTCAGTTCAAACGCTTGGAAAATTGATGCCCGAATAAATATGTAGAACCATCACTACTGCACATAACCAAAATGTCAAGATTTCCGCTATCTTTTGGGGGTAATCTTATGAGGGTTGTGCATATGTAGTTGTGTAATATTGTTATCAATAGGTGTAGCATAATTTATACCTGCGCATTTCAATATAAGTGACATTCATTTCGAAATGAATTCGAATTTCCGAACGCCGCATTCCGGTAGACTCGTTCGCGCATGTGCAGTTTGCACTATCCTACATACTCGATGGCGTCGGAGCCTTCTTACTATATTCACTTCAAAATTTTATTACATTCACAGTATTTTTCTTATAAGTGTACGGTGTTATTATATCACAAACCTAAAATCACACGATCTAAACTATCTCATCAATCCAATCAAGTTTCCAAAGATTCCCAATGGAACTAAATCAGAATTTTCAAGTTTATCGCTTAGTTGCACCTGCAAAATCACCTGAGCATTTATACAAATTCTCATGAATTAACTTGTTTCAAAGCAAATCAATTCGGAGTAATCGACATTTTGTCAATGATATGGGGGGGATAATGTAACATACAAATCCTTATAGCATCTTTCATGAATTTTTTTGCTTTTAAAGCCAATTTCCTGAAAATGAAACATCTTACAAAAAAAATCTAATTAATACAAATGCGACTTACCTGTTTTCCCTAAGATTAGTGTCTAGTTTTGTAAGAAGATTCAAACTGAATTCATAAAGAAGAAAACCAAACAGTTGTATATCTTGTCCTACTTTAATTTTCTCAACACTGAGCCACTCTTCAAAGTAATCCAACATCAATTTATAATTTTCTGAAAAAAATCTGGTAAACTGCATGGTAATTGCAATCAGAGATTTTACCTTTTTCATCATAAAAACGATATAATTTGAAATAACTATTTTGTAGGTCTGTGTGATATCTATTCAGTAATTTTTTCCTAAGATTCAAAGAGCGTTGTAATGATTTTGCATCATTTTCATCTGAAAAATATATTATTGAAAATACTGTATTTGATTAATTGAATTACTCATACCTTCATTGAGATCAACACTCCTGTACATATTAATCAGGATTTTATAATCTAGGGTGATGCCACAATTTTTACATGATGAATTTGATTTCCTTTCAATCAAATTGGGTATGTTGAAACCACATTTAGGACAGATCCATGTATCAAAATAATCCTGGAATAAATTAATTGAGTTGGTGAATATTATGAAAAAATATAAAATATATCAATTGAAAAATTAAGCATTATACCATTTCTTTGGTAGGGTCAGAGCAAATCTCACATCTGCATTCAAAACCATATAACTGGTTACAATGTTTTTTTCTTTCCTCTTTAGACATATTCCTGTAGTATATTCCATAACAATTGCTTATTTCGTCATTTTCTTTGATATCTTCCAATGCCTTCACCACAATTGTATCACAGACAAAGCTAGAAAATGATTTTATTGAGTGAATAAATAGGCAAATAATTAATAATAATTGGCAAAAAACTTACTAATTGGCGATATTAGGTTTGCAAGAATGGTTCATTATACTGACAGATGGAAAAATACCGCATGCTACTGGTTCCTTATCTAATGGTAAAGGTTCCTCCTCTATCCAGTGTTCTATTATAGAGCTATTATTTTGAAACTGGAGTATGTGTTTGACAAGTTGAGATTCAAAAAAATTCACTATGTTCTCAATATTCCAATTCTCATTTTTTAATTGTGTTAGTAACCAGTCGAAAAAGTTAGTGTATACATTGAGATAAGTAGTCACCATTACAGCCATCTGAAAAAAAAAATCAAGAATAAAGCTTAAATTATTAACTTGTCCTACAAAAGAAATCTTACAATTGTAACATCCAAATGCATATTAGTTTCATGATACAATAAACTATTAAAAATGGATAGTTGTCGTTTTTGTTCCCAAACGAAAGCCAATCCTTTTGCCTGATCTCTTGAAAGTTAGAACTGATGCCTTTCAAGAAAGCTTTGAATGCAGGAAATGCAATACCTAAATGATACCACACATTTCCTAACATTCCTTTACATTCCCATCTGTGTGACTGCTGCCAGGATTTGCTCCTACATTCTGGATTACAGAAAAGACATTTGGCACATATCTCACATCTGCAACATTAAAATTAATTTTTTTTAAGTTTAAAGTTTTTGGCATATTTATAATATGAAAAATACTGAACAGAATCTTTCTATATTGAATACTCACGGAACTCCGCTATAACTATCTTTGAGACAATGGTAGCATTTCAACATATTCATTGTTTTTGATTGTTCATTGAAAATTCCTCCAAATGCAAATGCTGTTTCAATAAAGAGAGTCGATCCTTTTGTAATATTCTGCTTAGCAACAACATGTCTCCCTTTAGAAGTGTCATACCTGGAAGCATTAATGAGACTTTCACTCAGTAATAAAGAAATTACTCATACACAGCAAAATTTAAGCTCGAGAAAAATCTACCACAATCAAGAGCTCTCATATTGGAGTTAACATTACCAAGGGTGAGTTTTTTTGGCATGTTTTTTAAGCTTTTATTTATTATTATTTTTGCATTCATTGTTGTATAGATACATTTAGTTTTTACTCTTAAAATTCACAAGTTATGACAACAAACTCATTATGCAATATTCTGAATTTCTCAATATATTGTAATTCTAGCACTCCAGGAAAAAAATTGTATAGTGGTAATAGAACATAATGTATTGGATTTGCCAGGTAAGAAACAATATACTTGCCTAATTCCAATTTTGGATGATGCATATGCAAAGTCTGGGTTTTCCTGATCCTCAAATGAAGGTAATTCATGCTCATTTCTAATCTTAAGTCTATCAACATTATCTAATGTTGAAGATGGTTTATTCAAATGTTCTGCTTCACTAAATAGAACTAATTTTTCAAAAGATCTTGTAATTTCTAAACCTTTGCCAAGTTTATTAATACATGAGGTTTTCCTAGAATCTAACTTCGATCTTAGCTTCTCAGGATATGTAGATGAGTTCAAACATAATTCAATATCCTTCAGACTATCCTTAAATGAGAAAAAATTCATCAATATCCATTAATAATCTACTTAAAAGAGTTAGGTATGATGGAGCAAGCACATACCTAGAGATAAACATAAACAACATTGAAAAATGAGAGCAGGATGCCCGAAATCAAATCGTAGGTAATGTGAACTAAGCACTGCATATGAAATTTTTGAAGAGGAAACTTAGCATGAATTCAATCATGCCAGTGTATCGATGATTTTAAAGACTTGTTTGGGTGTTAAGGAGGTGATCCAAAAATGAAAGAAATTTAGCAAAGGAATTAGAGAGATATATATATATTCTCTCGAACTTTTAGCTTATAATATTTAGTTAGCAAACAATAAAGCATATAGATTAACAGGACAGGATGGAAAATTTTTTTTGAATAGTAGAAGGTTTTTGTTTCAAATCCAAACATCAAAAGGTATAGTGGATATGGATTATAAATATATTCCTTATTCATAGAATATTAAAAGAGAATCAAACATACTTCATACTTTCCTAATTCATAGGTTACAGCTGATCTATTAGCTAAAGCCAGAAAATACTCCTCTGATGAATCTTCAGCATAACATACACTTGAATTGTAACATTCAAGGCACTTCCTCAAATGTTTTTCCTTAAAAAATATATTTCCTTGCTTACGGAATGCTACAGATTTCAGATTATCTTTGCCAGTTTTAAGACTCAATTCTTTTTCGAGCCATTCTTCGATGGGACCTCTAGTGAAAGATATACTTTTAGAAAATGAAGACCTCGTTTTGGCTTTAGGTACTTACAGATACGTCGGAGCAACACTAAGTAAATTTGATTCTTCTGCTTTCTGGTGATAATAATCTATTACGCTTTCGAATGTTTGATACATTTCAACTCTGAATACTTACTTAAATACGTGATCATTTAATTAGTGTTCAAATTTTATTTATTTATTCCTTTGATCAAGGGATTTACGGGTAACAATATTTTGGAAAGTATTTGGAGGTTAGGTTTTTTCGACCACAACATAAAATCTCTTCTTTGAACTTATGAAGTTATCCGCAATATTGTGACACATATTATGACGTGTAAAATGTCGACAGTGAAATAGGGAGGAAGGTTTCGCAGCGCTGCCAGAAGTTATTATATTCGGAATTATAGGATTCGCTAATTGCTCGCTTGCTCTGGTAGAACAGTTTTGTCCAAATGTATGTAATTTTGTAATATCGAGAACATCGATTGCGTTTGACTTCCTGGTCAAGAATACGTGGTCAAATTTGAGTATGTCCGACCGGCTGGCCGTATACTCTCTACCATCTAAAGCAGATGAGCAAGAGTTTCAATATTTTTAGAATAGGTTTGTTTTTCAATTATCTCGTCCAAGTTCTTTATTGGGCCAAATCCGTCCAATATTTCAGCAATTATGAGCAAATAAAATTAAAAAATAACTCCTACAGTTTATCAATCCGATCGTTTTGAAACTCAAGAATCGTCTAAATATGGTTGGGAAAAGAGAGCCTGCCAAATTTTGTGAAAATCCATATGGAAAATATTTTTCAAAATTTTCCGAAATTTTCTTTTGGAAATATTCGGGATTACTCATAAGATATTTATCGGACCTCTACAACAACTAACAAACAACAACATATTCTAAAATTTCATCTTCATTCTAGTAAAACAATAAAACATTTCCTCTATTTCAGTGTCGTAATGAGTTCATTACAGTACTAAAAACAGTGCTGTAATGAACAGTACTAAAAACAGTGATGTAATGAACTCATTACAGCATTGTTTTTAGTTATATTTTTTATCATGTATCCGCTTTAGTAAGTAATCGTAATTCCAAAAAATTGTGATTTTATATTGGATCATAAATATGACCGTTCAACCTGTCATAATTTATAATATTAATACATTGATATGGAAGAATCATGGCAATTACTTCGGAAATTAATGTTAATTTCCTGCAAAAATTCGAAACCGCAGTTTTTATGCCAATATAGTATGGTACAATTTTAGATAAAGGGAATCCAATCTAGACATAATTTAAAGATTATAACTTTGCTACAGGAGTAGATATGATATGATAGTTCTAGTGATTCTCCTTATAGATAGATAAGTTCAACTGCGCATTAATTTTTAGTGTTAACTTTTCAGTACTAACAAAACATTCAATCGCAGACAAAACTGAACCTAAGGATGCCAGTATTAGTAGATTGAGGCATCATCCTGCCAATTTGTTACGGATATTATTCCTACCTAAGTGAGCTTTGAAATTCGGGAGATTTTTAGCTAGATTAGATGATTCAAGCAGCTATAAATTGAATCACAAATGATGTCGCAATCCGCATCACGACAATCGAACCGTAATAAATATCATAACTGCCACATAGAAAGGTGCCACTTTAGAACATTCAGAAATTCTCTGGAATGAACTCGAAGGTCGAAGAATTGCCTCGAAATGAGTCAGGTTTTAAAAGCATCTGTCTGCGTAGACGAGAATAGAGAGCGCTGCAAACACGCATTTAGTGATCATTTGTGAATATAAATTGTCATGTACATATATTATTATTTTAAGTGATATAAATATATTACTTAGTTATTGTAATAGAACTTGTTATTTTTTTTTGTGTTGTTGACTGAAAAACTTTACTTTGTGACAAGATTAAATACATATAATGGTCCCGTTTTTTCAAATAATCTTGAAATATTCGCGAAAAACCTTACTCTTTTTTGATTCAACTTAATTCCTTATAAGTCCTTATGAGTAAAAAAAGTAAAAAGCATTTTTGACGTAACATATGAGTATCTCAGTCAATTAATTCTTCATGGATAACTAAAACCATTCGATCCGTCCAAAATAAATTTTCTTCCAAGTAGGTTAAATATATACGAAGTAGCTGAGGGGAATTTTCAAACAAGGATTAATATGTATCAAAAGTGATTTTTTATTCAAAACTCGCTGTTATTCGACAAAAGTAAATGATAAGATCGTTGAAGTTTTGAATTTATTATTCATGCAGAAAACCTTTAATCGGGTAACTACATACTACATAAATAAAAAAAACTACACCTTTGAATTCACTACAAAAATGAAGTTCAAAGTAGTAATTACAATTCTCTTAGAGATTAATTATATAAATTGTTTTCAAACTGTTGGAAATTTGAGAGAGGTGGACAATGATTTGATTGGAGGCGAACGATCACTTCTGATTTTTCCAGGTATATCTACATACATTAAAATATTTTTTTGTTATCTTTTTCATTAATATTCACGATGGTGAAATGAATGACTGGCATCATTTTTCTAAAACTTATATGAAATGCCTATACAAGGTATGGTCAGATTTGGATGATCTAGTAAGTACTACATTTCTTGATATAACAGGACATAATATATATGATACATGATATAAATGACATAATTATATCATGTTCACTTATTCTGAGAAACAAAAATTGCCGAAAACGTTGAAATCTAATAAAATAGCATGGAATTTTTTTCTTCAGCTGCAAACTATAGTGGGGTATGATAATTTTCAATAGAACTTTTTTAGAAAATTTCAAAAGTATGTAATTCATGTTCTACATCTTAGTTTTTTCTCATTAGTGCACGCTCTCATTTACTCCCTCCAAAATTGTGATGGCCATAGAATAAATAAGATGCCTTCTATTGATGCAATATTATCTTTCTATTCTGAATATTTTTCCTATCAAATTATTCATTATATACAGGGGTCAATTTGAAAACTTTCAATGTGAATATCTTTGAAACCAAAAAAAATTGAGAATCATAATTCGGTATGAATGCTATACTGGTAGGACGGATCACATCCACTTAAGTTTGTTTGTGGTATGAACTTGTGAACAAGCCTTAGGTTGCTAGCATCTCAACCACAAAATTTTAAATGGCACCACCCCTTTTGTGATACCTTCTATCAAAGGTCGTTTTGAGTAGTATTCACCAGCACAAGATTTTTCCTAAATTTTATGCAGGTTCAATAAAAGTTATAACTTAAATCAAATAAACTTTGTTTTTATGAGGAAATATCTCATTTCATTGGATGCTCTAAATGCCTTCCATTTTGGGCTAAACAAAACTGTAATCTATTTTCAAACTGATTTTTAATATTCCGAAATACTTCTCTTGAAATAGATGCTTATTCTATTATAATCCGTTACCGAACGTTATCCAATGAAGCTTTTTTGTATTTATATTTTTGTATTTTGAATAAAACAGTTTTTAAGTGAGCCCAGAGAAAAGAAGTTGAGGGGCGTTAGATCTGGTGATCTCACCTGTCATTCCATTGGACTTCTTTTCTTGATCATATAATTAATTAAAATAGCACTTCATAAAAATAAAGTTTATTTTATTTGAGTCATATCTTGTTTGACCCTGCATAAAATTTAGGATAAATTCTGGTGCAGGTGAATAACTAATCAAAAAGACTTTTAATTCAAGGTGGTGTCATTTAAAATTTTTGTAATTTCTATAAACGATTACTAGATTAATGTATATTCTAATTTCCAAAGTTTTCATATAATTCAAATTGACCTAAGAAACACTTAGTTAAAGTAGGGAGACTGAATATCAACTTTTTCTAAGTAAAATTCCATACTGACGATTTATTTATTATAATCGGTGCAACAGTTGGTTTCCGTTCTTACTTTTCTTCTGCTCCTGAGAAACTGAATCTATTGGCCCTTCCTATAATCTGATGTTCTAAGGTTTTTGAATAGCACTATTCTGCTATCTATGGCACAATATACCTTCCTTTTGTAGGTACTAAATGGTGCGGCCAAGGAGACAATGCCGACAATGAAGAAGATTTAGGATATTTTGAAGATACTGACAAATGCTGTAGAAAGCATGACATGTGCCCTGAAGTCATAGCTGGTTATGAAACAAAACATAATTTAACGAACCCAAATTTTTTCACCAGGTTATAACCTTTTATTCAATATCCTATTTAATTTCAAAAAAATTGGCACTGAGTTATTTATCCATTTATGTGTTTCGTCCTTGTCACACATACTGAACACTTTAGTGTAAGCGAAATGCCACATATGCTTGGGGTTGTTATTTGATTGTTAAGGGCTCTACTCACTAGAAAGTTGAGTATGAGCATGTTTGCTGTAAAGTAAACATGTACTTTCAAATTCCCCATACACAGACACTTTTGCTTGTTGAGTGAGGATGTGAGACAATCGTGACATGACGCCGAGAAAACATCTTATATTAATGGCAGTGGCGTGAGTAGTTACTTAGTAGAATTGTATTATTATAATAATAATATAAAAATACTGAACCCAACACTCTACAAGTAAAAAGTCGGTTAAAATACGAAACGCGCAGACACTTGTTGTCCATACACTGTCTGTCTTCGTCGTTCTTCCCCGTACGATTTTAACTCCACACGCTAAAAAGGAAGACTATGCTGATTCAGACCAAGCAAATTGTGCATTCCAAATTTCGAACGGCGAAACGCAATCACACACCATTTTAACTGTACCTCATTAAAGCCTTCCCGCTTCCTTTCTAGTGAGTGGGCCTCTTTAAAGTGGAGTTCTGAGCTACCTGATGATGCTGTATTCGTTATCGGTGTGTGGAACCTTATTAAGGACCGCCACATCAATCCCCTGTGACAGAAGAACGATACCTGAGCATGTTCCGGGGTCACTGGATGCTGCCGGCCACCATTCAGAGGAATATGCGCCTCATGGTATCGTGTCAAAGGTTTATGGAGACTTAAACATATCCTCAATATAGCAGCAGATCACAGATAAGAAGCACCTACCGTATGCCTGACATTTTGAAATTTACAGATTGGGATGGGACTGAGTATTGCACCTGCTTCTAGCACCGTCTGGTTGGGGTTAGACCAAACTGAAAACCAATGGGCAGAAGTAGAGGTGATGGTTCAGCAGTGATTAGCCTTGTGGGTCCTTCAATTGTGTTCGCAATTTATCTCTGGGGAAGGATGTGAAAAATTAAATGGGTGAAAGTGACAAAACACAATTTACTGCACACAAGAATATGCGGAATATGTTATTATATGCCGTCTTAGGAAAAACGATTTATTTGTTCACCCAATTGATCGTAATACTCATGTAAACAAGATACCTGCTATAGTTCACCTTCATTCCAGGCTTGAATGTTCGTGTTAACATTTTGTAACTTGTTGTAACTTAAACAAAAAATCTCTTTAATTCCTATGAATACGGCATCAAGAAGTTATTTCATTCGGATAGACTCAAATGACTTACGATTTCTAGGTTGCCTTGCGAATGTGATTTGGAATTTCACGATTGTTTGAAAAAAGCAAACAGTGGCGTATCAAACAAAATTGGAATATTATATTTTGACGTTATTGGCACACAGTGTTATAAGAAGGATTACCCCATTATTAGATGTTCTAAATATACCAATTTTCTGTAAGTTAATACCAACCTTATTACTGAAATATGAACTGTTTTCTTTTTTCCTATATGATGCGATAATTATTTTGCAGGCATTTGAAATGTTCTACCTATGAGCTGGATGAGAGCAAGGACAAATTGTATCAATTTTTCGATGTACCTAACTTCTGAATAGCTTCAAAAATATACTGCTGTTTTTTGAGTTACTATTTTATTTTTTCCTTAAAATTTTTATATTTGCAGAAATTTAATGGAATTTATGATTTGCGAACTTGATGCGTTCCAGCACATCCCTACTAATCTCACATTATTTCCATAAATTATAAGTCATAATGAATGTCAGTTGTTAATTTTTCCTCTGTTATTTTTTCAATCAAATAAGTGTTATATCACAACCTTCCTCAACTATGGATGATGATTTCCCTTTGAATGGGTTCCATAGCAGACTTCAAACATAAGAAGATCTGAAAAATCATCACTAGGACCGCAAGACCCGATTCGAAGAATCCTCCTTGCAAATTGGCGACAAATTTTGTGTATTAGATTTGAATATAGAAGGTATTTCTAAGGACAAGAGTGACTATATTTCTAAACTAACAAAGGACTATGGTGCTGAGATTATTCTCCATCAAGAGACACATACGGATATTAAAAAAAATCTTCGTTGAAGAGGAACCATAAAAGGTTATGTATTCATTGATTATCTCCTTAGTTAAATTTACGGTTTAGCTTGTTATGTTAAAAAATCCTTGATTCACAATATCGAGTTAATCCAAAAAGGCTAATTTGAGGGAGTTTTCTTTATCTCTTTCAAATTTTGTATTTTTGATATTCAGTTCTTTTTTCCGCTTTTGTCTTTTTATTTCCAGATTCGATGTGGGCACCTTGAAGAAGTCTCTGTTTCCATCAATAGAAGACCACTCTTGAAGAAAGAAATCCCAAATATATTTCAGCTTATTTTTGTACTTTCACACTTAGGCGGGGAGCCAGGGTTTTTTTTTACGGGGGTTTTTTCCCTAGGCTTTTATGTGATACGCCGAATTGTATGACACCCCGTCACTAACCCCTGATCTGTATGCTTTATTGTTTGCTAACTAAATATTGTAAGCCAAAAGTTCAAAAGAATATATATATATATTATTTCCATGCTCACTTCCTAACATCCAAGAGAAGTATAATCTAATGCGAGTGGTTATTTAACAGCATCAGTCTTCAATAATAGGCTTGATAACAGTTAGATCAATAGATTAAGACTTTTATTTTAGCAGTATTCGAATTTCATCAGAATTTTCACTAACAAAATTAGTCACTTGATGAATATCGAAGTCATAACCCTAAGCAAATCCGGGACCATAGACATTGGCTGCAGGGAGAAAACCAAAGAGAAACTCCGCAAGACGTTCTCAGCTTCCAAAAGGTTTATGCGGCCAAGTTAGACGTTTGCTTTACTGTCCGGGACGATTAATAGTTTTGGCAACGCTGCTCTTGAATCATCCTCTATCCCACCATTATCGCTCTCCACGTCATGAGATAGAATTAGCTAGATAGTGAATAGGTTCTCATTAATTGTCTTCTATGTTTTCCATTTGATTGTTAAGTAATTTATTGAGGTTTAGTTTTGTGTAATTTGTGGTGTAATTCTGTCAAGTTAAGGTGTCAATTTGTGTTGAAGTTAAAAAGAATTTAGCAGTTCGCATCTGTTGCATGCTATTCATCTTCATAGTTTCTTAAGCTTCGAAAATTTCAACTTGATATGAATTAAATTAGTTACGAAGACCCTCTTTTATAAGTTGTCATTTATGTTATTCTAGGCAGAAAGTGTAATCAGAAGGGAACACAAAAAATTATAACAATCATGTCTCGTCACAGGGATATAAGAAATATGGACTATTCAGAAGGTAGTTTTTTCATCATAAATGAAAAAACGTTGCATTCTTCCTGTTTATAGATTACGACGGCTACGATGATGTATATGGACATTCTGTAGATGATGATATCTGCATTTCACCAAGCCACAGGCAGTTCATGTACAACAGAGATAGTTCTGGACAATCCAAAAATGATATTTCTATGGAAGAGGATATTCAAGAAGAAGATGAGGCAGAAGAGGTACAAATTCTAATTGATATCATAACTTTCTAAAAGTACCCGTTATCTGTTTAAGCCAAACCACAACTTTATATTTCCAGTAATTTCACATTGAAACTTTTGAATAAATATGTTCATTATTGCACACATTGCATGTTGAAATGTTTCAGGAGATCAAATTGTCGGATGAAGACAAAATTAAATTGGAATCATGTATGAATCACGTTAAATCTGTTTTTGCACCATTGACAACGCCTAGATCAGAGATTGTGAAGGTGATTATTGCCAACAAATTTGACACTGACCAGGTTATCAATGCTCTTCTCAAACTTCCACCAAAAGCGGAAAAAAGAGATAAAGGTGAATGATTTTTTTTTATTATTTCCATAATAACAATTATATTCATTTGTTATTGAAAATCAAAGAGGAATGTTTATCAATTGCAAGTTGAAAATGGATATTCTTTGCTTTTTCCTAGTGAAGAATTCAGTCTACCGAAGTGAAGGAATGACTTAGGAATTCATGTTAGAAACAGAGAGTTTAATATACCTTTTATGTCAAAATCATTTGGTATTAACAAAGGCACTACATCTACTTCTCATTAAGATGTCTAATCCCTCTCATTCATAATCAATATATTGCCATTGTCAACCACAAAACTGAATTGCATAATCATGGGATTTATGAATTTTTGTTATTCAATACAACCTCAAGCAAAAAATATCTTATCTATTTTTCCTGAAAAACTAATGAAGATTGAATTTTTTAATAATATTTTTTTCTTTTTCATGTCACTGTTTGTTTCTTCCTTGGATTTTATGCAAGGTAAAGCTGAGACAATTCAATTCAATATTTCTTCTCAACGCCCATCTTCACAGAAAGTTGAATTACAATTTGACAATGTGTTATTCAATTTTGACAAGTGTAATAATAGTCTGCTTAATACACAATCAGAAAAATTTTCTTTTCTCAAGGGTCAAATCTCTGGTACTTCAAATATGCTGAAACCATCGAACACATCAGCAGAAAGTTCTAATGTTGCCAATATCTTCCTATCTAAAATGAAGAATATAAATGGTCATGAAAAATCTAATGACCAACATTTTGTTTCTTCACTTTTTTCTAAAGTGGAATCAAAAGAAAACAATACTCCTCAAATATCTTTTCTGTCACAAATATCAAATCTTGATAACCCTATACAGAAAAGTGAATCCAACAACTTTCTCAGCAAACTGAAGAAGACTGACCTTGAAGGTGGACTGAATGGTTCGATGAAGCATATTCCAGCAGTTAAAAAACTACAATTCATTCCAAATGATAATGTCCAGCATCAAACAAATTCCACTGTCTGCAAAAATATTACAAAGAATTATATGCCAAAATTATCATTCAACTTGAGTAAAATGAACAGAGAATCAATAGATCTTCAGGAAAAAACTAAAAGTGATATATCTTTATCACATACTTTATCGAAAAATTTCACAAAGCTGAATCTAGTGGATGTGAGGAGTGAACCAATTTTAAGAAAAAATGAAAATGACGTTTTCAATATTAATCTAAGCACAGCAGTTCAAAAAAACAATTTTGAAAATTTGAAATGTGAATCGACGGAAGAAAACAAATTCGATATTCCATTTATGTGTGACGAAGAGTTGGATGTTGAAGAAACTGCCTTGGAATGCACAATAGATGTCAAATATCTAGCAAAAATGACAGTATTATTTTCTAAAAAACCTTCCCCCTTAGGAAGAATATTTTGTCGGAGGTTTAAATATTGTAAGGTTAAGCAATGGAGACAGAAAAAAATCAATTTAGATCCAAGATTGATAAAATTCAATTTCTTGGAACCATCGCCTGATGATCAAATCAAAAAACATATTAGACCAAACAAGTGACTCATAAACCTAATTAGTGAAATGGAAAATTTCAAGTTTGTTCTGATTTACTCTTTTAAATTAATGATTTTTGCAGTAATTGAATATATTCTTAAACCTAATGGGTTGTCTATTTTTTTTACCTCCAAACTATCTGTAGTGGTGGGCGTGGAAGATGCATTATTTTAGAATAAATTGATTTATATCAATACAATCCACAGTTTCATTTAGTTGCTTGATTTTTTTTGTGAAAAGTTGCATGATTCACTTTTTTCATTAGCTTACAGGATTGTGCTTCAACATATGTGAACCTGTTTTACTATTTATTATTAATGGTTTTTTGAGGTTTTTTCCAGCTATAGCTATGAAACCCGCAAAAGGTGTAGTTCCCTCAACTGCCAACATTATCAAAGCTTTTGAAATAGAGCCTCTATCAACTTCAAGGTTTGTATTTCAATATTATATTTCTCTACAAGTAAGGTTCACTCAGTCAAAAAGCCATTCTGTAGAAAAGTCATTCAGTCAAAAAGTTTATCCAGAGAAAGTTCATATTGACAAAAACTCCACCCTCTTACACCTGATTGGCCATCTAGCCAGAGCTCCATTGTCTCTCATCTTCCGCAAATCATTTATGAAATTGGAAGAGGTTAGGCTTCTTTTGCTGCAAGCATTGTTGGATATTTTGATAGGCCAAGAAAAATGTGGGGTTTCGATTCAATCCAATGAATATTATTAGACCATAACAATAGGCAATAGACACAGTTAAACTTTGGCTGAAATAAAAAATAATGAGCTCCTAATCTTCAGAGATTTTTTCGATATATTTCTTAAATTTCAATAAGAATATTCATGAATTTTGGTAGAAGCGATGATAACATGGGAATAATTCAATGAAGAATTTGCATTTTTAGGATATACAAAACATATTTCCCCAATAACAACAAAATAGTGGGTATCAAATAAATTGAAACCCCACGTTTTTCTTGGCCTATGCAAAATTTTCAACAATGTTTGAATTAAAAGTGGCCTAATCTCTTCCAAATTTCATAAAGGATTAGATGGCTGGATGGCCAATCAGGTATAAGTGGGTGGAGTTATCGCCAATATGATCAATCTCTGGTGTAACTTTTCGACATAATGACTTTCTGCGGCAAACATAACATTCTATTGCAAGATATATTTTTGTTTATAATATATCATTGTGATAAAATAATATTTCATTCAATATACACTCGGACAAAAAAATATCCGGAAATTTTCTTTTAAATTGCCAGAGTTGAGTATTTTCATTTATTTAAAGTTTCTGTATGCTGGTAGTACTGTCCGTAATTACTATTTTCATAATGAGCGCTGTCTGTCAACTAGTTTGTTTTCGACAGTTGTTGAAGCTAGTTGATCTTAGTATAAGTATGTAAATGTTACCATGGAAAAAAATATTGAACAAAGAGTTTGTCTCAAATTTTGTGTCTTGGTCGAAATTTCGCGTGCTGACTCATTGCGAATGCTTGAAAAGGCTTGTGAAGACTCTGATCGATAACCCAAGTGCACGAATGATTCAAAGCCTTTAAATACAGTCGAGAGATCGTCGAAGATGTGCCTCGTTCAGGACGATCATCGATCTTTTCAACCAACGATAACTGCGGCGAAAAATCTGACAACAGACGTTCGAGAATAAGACGATGCTCATCGTTTTCTTCGATATTCGTGGAGTGGTTCATCATGAACTCGTTAAACTCGTCAATAAGAACTTCTATTTTACTGTTTTGAGATGTTTGCGCTAAAATATTCACCGTAAACGGCCGGTTTTGTGGCAAAACAATTCGTCGATTTTGCATGACGATAACGCACCATCTCATCGAAGCACGATTATTAACGAATTTAAGACCAAACACTCGATAGATATCGTCGATCATCCACCGTATTCGCCTCATCTAGCTCCGCTTGACTTTTTTCTTATCTCCAGGCTGAAATTACCGCTCCGGGGACCCAGATTTGAGTCCATAGACGTCATGAAAAAAAAATTTGCAGAAGAAACTGAAGGCCATCGCTAAAAGCGCCCATTAACATTTCTTTGATGATTTAAAAAACGTTGGCACATGTGTATCGCTTCGAATGGAGCATATTTTGAAGGAGATTCAAATTTCCGGATTTTTTTTTGTCTGAGAGTTTATGAAGTATTTTCATTAAAACAATAGAATCTGTTTTTTAATTGAACAAGTCTATTCTTGAAAGTGTAAATAAATCAAAAATATCTTAAATTGACAATTATAGACTTACACTGTGTAAGACTAAAATTGACAATTTTAGATATCTAAAATTGACTATTATAATCTTACGCTGTGTAAGACTATAATTGTCAATTTTAGATATTTTTCAATAGAATCTTGTTGAAATCTGTAACATTTTCGTTTTAATTTAGATCTCAGTCTCCATCTTCGGGTAGAGGTACTCCAGTGATCACTCAAAATCAAGATACAGATGAGCTAAAAAGCACCAAAAAAGATGAAAAAACTACTGAAGATCTGTATAAAAAAGAACGTGCAGGTATTAAAGAACAATTACATATGATTGTAATTGGGCATGTGGATGCTGGAAAATCTACTTTGATGGGACGGTTACTTTATGATCTGGGACATGTAAGTGATAAAAATATTTGCCATTTATTTGGGGCTGTGAACAAACAAAATTTGATTGTTTTGGGCTTAACTAATATCCTATGGGTCGAACGTTCTTATCCACAATCCTCAATAGTCCGACAGAATTGTAGTCAGAATGGAATGTCGATGGTACTGCTAAGTAATGCAGTACGCATTCAAACCCATGTGAGAGTTTTGTTTACTCAAAAACTCTTTCTTGGACTAAGATTTGTAACAGTTATTACCTTGTTATCTTTGAAGTAACTTGATTTTTTTCTATGTTATATTCTTCTAAACTCTTTATCTAACGCTCGATGTTCTGACAAGCTAATTTCGCAAAAAAAAATTTATGCTAATAAGTTCATTGAGTGTTCTTCTCTGTCTAAGGTAAAAAATCTATACTTAGGAATAATATTATTTTATTTCATCTGTATAAGCTTAGAGTTCTGACCAATTTTATTTCATTTTATTAATTTTATATTTCAGTTGATATTTTTAATCCTCTGATTGATGTTCCTTCAGAGAAATATACAACTGATGATTTTTTTGCTAACTTAATATTCGTAAATATGTATTTTATGCAGCAGTGTTGTGTTGACATTTAGCAGATCTTTATACATTTGCACCTAGCTTGTAGTTATCTGCAACAAGTATCAAGTTTATTAAATTATTTGGATGTTTCTCCCCCTTCAGAATGCCTAGACATACTTGAAATGGGATGTTTGAGCGATGAGCATGGTTGATGAGGGGGAATTTGATATAGAGTATTGTTATGTTCTGCGAAAGGTTTTGTTATCTGTATGGTTGAATCTGTACAATTGTATAAAGTGTACATGGAAAGTAACTTTCAGAAGGCCTTCCAACTTGGGCAAACTTGATCACCAACTTCATAGTTGCATTTGAACAGACTATAATGCATAGTGCAGTCAATACCTTGAAATAAACCTAAGGATGCCTTGCATTATAAATATTTAAATATAATGATAATCAAATTAGTATCAGATGAGTGAATAAAATCAAAATGAACAAAATCATAATGAGCAACTTCAAGTCATTTACAGGCAAATCGTCTACATTCGTGGAACATGCCCAGTCAAGTAGATATTTTTTTGTAGGTGGGCACTCTGATGCAAATTTATCAATGAAATAACTACTCTCTGGTTGATAACTTCATATTTTGTATAAGGAAGTTTGATTTGTACAAAAATCAAAAACTGATTTCATATGAGGGGTCATGCAATCTAACTTAAATATAATTAAAGTTCCCCCTTTTTTTTTGTTTGAAGCAGATAAGGCTGCTTTCTTGCGCCCAGCAGAATTCAAGGTGTGCAGTATGTCAACCTCATTCGCTTATTATTACTACAGATAAATCCGAATACTCATAACCTGAATGTGGTTGGTGTTCTGCAAAATCAGATTTTATGATCTTTCTATTCAAAATTTGAGGGTGGAATCCGCTCCGGAAATGAAGAGTATGACTCTTGAAATGTAGGAATTGATTGGCTATGACGTTAAAGCCATCAATGTAGAATGAGTAACATCAAATTTAAAATTTTCAGGTTAATCAGAAGACAATGCACAAATATGAACAAGAGAGTAAGAAACTTGGCAAGCAGAGCTTTATGTATGCTTGGGTATTAGATGAAACAGGAGATGAGAGAGAAAGAGGAGTAACAATGGATTGTGGAAGACGCCAGTTTGAAACAAAAAACAAAAAGGTATTTATCTGGGGAAATGAGTTGAAGAGATGGTAATGATACTTTTTACTTATTAAATTGTATAATTTATCCATTTGCAGGTAGCTCTTTTGGATGCACCAGGTCACAAGGATTTCATCCCCAACATGATATCAGGTGCATCCCTGGCAGACGTAGCTTTATTGGTAGTAGACGCGACTAGAGGCGAGTTTGAAACTGGATTTGATTATGGCGGTCAAACCAGAGAACACGCACTTCTAGTAAGGTCTCTGGGTGTTACCCAATTAGCTGTAGTTGTTAATAAGTTGGATACTGTATCGTGGTCTCAGGATAGATTCGAAGAAATTACAGAAAAAATTAAATCGTTTCTGAAACAGGCTGGATTTAAAGAATCCGATGTGAGTTACGTGCCATGCAGTGGCCTCACAGGCGAGAATTTAATAGGTAGACCAACTGAAGATAATCTCTTGGCATGGTATAAGGGTCCATGCCTTCTGGAAGTTATTGGTATGTTATATTGGTATTTATGGTTCCTTCGAAAATAAATTTATCTCTAGCATGTTCATGAGACAAGTTCAGAAAACTGTTTAGATATAGCTTATGAAGTAGTGAAAGAAAAGATGGATGTTCTTTCTCACACATATATAAACCTCAAGATTCTTGGATCTTGTTAAGAAAAAATTCAATCTACACAAGAAAGACATCACCCAAATAAAAGTTACTTACAGAGTTATGCTTACTTGGATATACTTCATGATCATTGAACAATAATGAAATTACGATCTGAGTTCCTGTGTTTCTTAGATCTTTCAACTTTTCACTTCAAGTAATCTTACATTTTGAAGAATTCTTCATATTATTGTATAAACTCTAAATCGGTGAAATGTAAAAAAATCTTTTTAATCTTTTGCTAGAGCACCTCTTCGCTGAATTTGAAATGAATGGTCTTTCTTGTTTCTTACAGATGGTTTTCGTCCCCCTGCCAGACCAGTATGCAAACCATTTAGATTATCAGTTTATGATATCTTTAAGGTAAGTTTGTGGTTGTTGTTTACAGGGTTATCTTCAGTCTGATAATTATCGATTTATTTTCTTAAAGTCAGGATACAATATTAGTAGTTAGGCAGATGAGTGTCTAAAAAATGTTCCATGAAGAGTTGTTGTGCCAACTACAAAGGTAGCAACTGTTCAAACTACCTTAGCAGTGCATAACACTCTCATTATCATTCACTTATTTGTCAACTAAATGTTTGGAAGTTCATTATCAATATTTTTTTGAGCAACCCTGCAATGGAATCATCCCATTTTTAATTTTTATGTTTCAGGGCACTGGATCAGCGTTATGCATTTCAGGAAGAGTAGAAACTGGCTCTCTGAGTGTTGGGGATAAAGTTTTAATCTGTCCAAATAAGGAGTCGGGTGTTGTGAAATCTCTTGCCATAGAAGAAGCCTCGCAAAGTATTGTCTTTGCTGGGGACCACGCTACTGTCACTTTGTCTGGAGTCGACATGCAAATCGTTCGTGTGGGGAATATCCTTTGTGATCCTACATATCCAGTACAAATAGCTAAGAAGTTTGAAGTTAGAATAGTCGTTTTCAATATAGAAAAACCAATTGTGTTAGGTTGTAATGTGAGTATCAATTTTCTAAATTGTTCTATAGAACCAAAAGTTCCTATGTCAAAATTTATTCAAGTTTATGCGAGGAAACTGCCTGGCCGCTTTGATGTTAAATCATTTTAGCTTTTTCTGGTTCAAGTGTTTGAGAATCGTCAGGACTGTTGCAACAATGGAATGAGCAAATTCCAGACAGTTCTATAACAGTATTAGGTGTACAAATAAGTTTCCGCGGTTTGTCAAAAGATGGCCCCACCAGAAGGTTATGGAGAAATTGTCAGATGTAAAACGTAATATCCCAAGTTTAGTCATCTGGCAACACCATAACCTTAAAGTACTAGTGATTCCGTATCAGCATCACGTAATTTTTTTCGTGCAAAAATGTCAAGTTTTATTCCGAATAAGCATCATTTGCGGGAACTTTTGATTTACTTCTTTAATGTGAAAAAATCTGCAGCTGGTGAAGCTGCTTTAAGTGAGAGAAGTTGTCAGGAATGGTTTCAAAAGTTTAAGAACGGTGAGTTTGACGTTAAAGACAAAGAACGCAGTGGAAGGCCGAAAGTGTATGAGACATGGAATTAGAAGCACTATTGGAGGAAGATTCGTCCCAAACGCAAAAAGAACTTGCACTTACTCTACAAGTGACTCAACAAGCAATTTCACAGCGTTTAAAATCGTTAGGAATGATTCAAAAACAAGGAATTGGGTTCCATATGAACTAAAGCCGAGAGACGTTGAACGCCGATTATGCATGAGTGAAATGCTGCTTGCCAGGAATAAAAAAAGAGTTTTTGCATCGTATAGTCACTGGTGACGAAAAATGGATTCACTACGATAATCCAAAGAAGAAAAGTCATGGGTTAAGCTCGGCGAACCATCAACATAGACAGCTAAGCCGAATATTCATGGAAAAAACTCATGCTGTGTATTTGGTGGGATCAGCTTGGTGTCGTGTATTATGAATTGCTGGAACCAAGCGAAACCATTACTGGAGCTCTCTACCGAACACAATTGATGAGATTAAGTCGGGCACTTATTACTACTCCAGACACGACAAAATTATTCTTTTACACGATAATGCTCGTCCACATGTTGCGGCGCCGGTAAAAACATACTTGGAAACACTCAACTGGGAAGTTTTACCCCACCCGCCGTATTCACCAGACTTAGCCCCTTCTGATTATCATTTGTTCCGGTCGATGGCACATGGTCTGTCTGAGCAGCGCTTCACATCATATGAAGACACCAAAAATTGGGTAGATTTGTGGATAGCGTCAAAAGATGAAGAGTTTTTTCGACGGGGTATCCGAATGTTGCCAGAAAGATGGGGAAAAGTAGTGGCAAATGATGGAAAATACTTTGAATAAAACGTAATGTACTTTTCCTTTACAATAAATTCCTAATTTTTTATAAAAAACCGCGGAAACTTATTTGTACACCTAATAAAAATGAGAAATCCCAATGAACGTTATTTACCCAATCTTTTGAAGAATTTTTGTTAAATTTTTTTGTCAGCAATCGAGGAAAGACAAAATATGTTATTTTTGACATTACAGTTTTATTGGAATGAAAAAAAAATTTGAGCTCATAGAAAACGTGAGGCAGTTTCTTTGTATAAACCAGAATAAACAATATGTGTTAGATTTTCAGTTGACTCTTTAGATGTAAAGGTTTTAATAATAATGAGACCTAATCAGCCTAAGTTCAAAAATGGAACTTGTCAAACCCAAGAAGGTCATCAGTATTTATTGATTTTGATGAAACATTTTTTACTTCTAGTTAATGTTACATCATCAATGTCTACAAGAACCTGGTTATATTGTAAAGTTTATAGCTCAATTGGACAAAAGTACAGGAGAATTAATCAAGAAACGTCCAAGATTACTTCCTAAAAATTCAAGTGCCATGATAGAATTTCAGGTCTATAGACCTATCGCTCTGGAGCTTTACAAAGACTGTAAGGAATTAGGGAGGGTCATGTTGAGACGTAATGGGGTTACTGTTGCAGCTGGATTAATAACCAATATTCTAGAGTAAGGTTAATTTTTTGATATGTGATATTAGGAAAGGAATGAACTTAAATAATTATGTATGGCTGAATTTTTTTAATTATATTGAATAAATCATATAAATTTATAACAAATTGTACTGAATTTTGAGTACCAAAGGAATTCACAGATCAACAGTCACATCACAACATTAAGGAATATCAATTACATTTGGAGATACCTACTAATCAACACTTTATGGGGGGAACAATGTCATGTTGGTTAAGATTTTTCCTATATTCAATGTGATACATGCTTCAAATTTAAGGATTAAATGTAAGAATGTGATAAACCATTATGAAAATTCAAACATTGTTTTATATTAACAGACTGTGTGGCTTTGCTCAAAATATTTTATTAACTCTGATTATTTGATTATGAAATGACTGAAGCTTTGATTTCTAGAAATTTTATTTTTTTCACATTCAAAGAATTATTACCACAACTGATTCTCTGAGATTTATGTTGAATTTGGGACATGAATGCCTGATAATATACTTATACTTTCAAGAAAAAGCAAGCTGGACAAATTATATGAATTTGACTCATAAATAAATACATTTACTTTTCATATTACAGATATATATTCGATACAAATTGAATATTTCAATCACATAGTATATCTTACATAATAAATTTCATATTCTATATGGAGTATGACATTTCTTTTTAAAATATTTGGAATGTTTTAATGACACTATTCATCACATTATAAATAATAATTATGGACATAATCTAGCAGTAATACTTGGAATCAGTTAGCTTTAGGAGTTTTTAGAACTAACGGAACGACAACTAATGGTTCATTGCACCTGGGATTATCGGAATAAAGACTCCATGTTTTGTTACTGCAATCGAAAATACCTGAAAACGACATTCAATAATTACAATGAGGTGGCAATGTTACCATTTATAATTCATTTGGATTTTTATTCATTAAAGTTAAAACTCACCAACTGCAATAGTTTTGACGTAATCATTTGGTTCATCTCTGAACACTTTTTGTTCAGGATGAGATGTATCTCCCAACATTTTTACAACATCTTCAAATGAGGAAGGAGGATGGTAATTTTTGAGGGTTTCGGACCTGCACTTACTGCTGAGCAACATCATTTCATTTCCTTGTTCAGCATTCAGTCTTTGGTACCTGAAATCATTTTTAGAGTGTTTATCTGAATAATCTGATAATTTTATGAATAATCTTAATTTTATAATTGTTTTCAGTAACTTAAAAGATTCATTCATCTCGCCCTAAAAATGGAATTAATTCGAGAACATTTTCTTGCGATTATTTTTTACAACTTTCGACGTGGATTAACTCAACAACAGTGCATCGATGAACTTAATTCAATTTTTGGCGATGAAGCTCCATCAATGACCAGTGTTTCTCGATGGTATGGTGAATGTAACAGAGGTTGTAGTTCACTATAAGACGAAGGTCGTCCAAAATGTTGTTTTTCCGAAAACCATTCATGCTGTGCGCCAACTGATATTGCAAGATCGTCATGTGACCTATCGTGAGATTCAGACAACCTTAGGTATTAGTGGGACCAGCATACATTCAATATTGCACGAACCTTTGACCGTCAAAAAAACAACACAATTTGTAAATCGCTCAAAAAAAGGCTCGAGTTGGTTGGTCGAAAGAAATGCTTCAAAAATACTTTCGCGGTGCTTTGAAGCAGGTCTATGAAATCGTGACAGGTGATGAATCGTGGATTTACGCCTGTGAGTCCGAAAGTAAAAAGCAGTCTACTGTATGAGCCAAATCCAATAAAGGGTGCTCGCGTACGAAACACTTCCAAGCAAATTAACGCCTGTATTTTCGGAAAAACTGGACATGTCTTAATCCTACCACTAGAACAACGCAGAACAGTCAATTTTGAGTAGTACACAATATTTGTTTGTTAGTTGTCTTCCAAGAAATCAGGAAAACCAACCGCCGAAGGCGGATCACCCTTCTCCACAACAAGGCGAGCTCTCACATATCGGCTCAAAAAATTGCATTTTTGAGGACTCAAACCATCGATTTGATAAGTCATCCGCCGTATAGTCCTGACTTGGCACCGAATGACTTCTTTTTATTCCCGTATGTGAAAAATAAAATGAGAGTTCAACGGTTTTCAACACCTGAAAAAACGATTGATGCGTTCAGAATGAATGTTTTGGAGATACCTCAATCAGAATGGCAATAGTGCTTTTACGATTGGTCCAAACGTACAAAAAGTGTATAGATCTTAATGGGGAATATTTTGAAAAATGATAAAGCGATTTTCGTTGACTAATATTTGTTTTTATTCTCTAATCGCGAAATATAAAAGGTAACCCTTGTAAGTTACTTTCAGGGATGATATTTGACAAATCCTTGTTATGAATTTTCAGTGAATTCTGTTAGGGTTTTTTTCTTTACCATTTGAGGAAATTTAAATGTTTGTTGGTTCTTTTCAATTTCAATTCTTCGCATATTGTAAACTTATGGCCATTATTTGTTGAGTGATAGGTCAGAGAAAAATATCAGCTGATAATCTGATTACTTACTCGTTTGTATGAATGAAATCTTCTCCAGAACTAATAGTTAATGCGCTGAGTTGCGATTCATTTGAGTTGATTGCTGGAGCAACTTCGATATTGTGGAAAACTCTGTCGCCTTCTTGTAACAAGAAGGTCAAATTGACAGAACAGCCATCTGCAGCACCCACACCTGAGTCCCTGAGAATCTGCTGGACTTGTAGAAAATTTTCTGCTCCTAGCATTGCTCTGGTTAGGAAATGACGCGCTTTAAAAGAATAAACAGACTGTAGTATAATGTAATATATATTATAATTTTAAAAAAATTCAAAATGAGAAAATGGTATTATGATTTTATCAAGGAAAAAAGGGATTAATGACAATTTTGGCTGTTGAGGTCTTAAATAAAAGTCTCTATCCAGTCATTTCATAATTTGAAATGCCTTTTCAAGGAACTCCAAAAATGACTATGAACAAATCGTATAAGTTTGAATACGTATGTCAGTTGTGGAAAGGTATCGCGAGTGCTTGACGCATCTTTTACTTGAAAGGGCTAGAGCAGATCGAATCGCATCAGGGATGTCTAAGTTGGCGACTGGTAATGTGTTTTCATGTATTTTTGGGAATGGTACTTCAAACATTATTTATTTTGTATATTCAACCTCTTATATATTTCAAATATTCAACTTTGTATACTTCCCTGGCCAACAAGCGTTGATATTGTGTTAGTTTAATTGCAGTTGAGTTGCATTTGTGATTGTTATTGGGTTGCTGGGCGTATTTAGTATAATTTATTTTCGAATTTTAATTCGCAAATATGAATATTACGGAAAAGAATACTTACGCGTCTTTCCAGGCTGGAGATTCTTCGCACTTATTGTATTTATTGAAAATACTAATCCGTGGTGATTGTAGTTCATTGTGTAACCAGGAAGATGACCTGCATAACACAAAGAGGTAAATTTTTCTTCTTTTACATTCCATCTTCCTTGGGGTTCATCTGAAATTATATGAGCAGAAACGAAGTAGAAATGGTTTAGAGTATCACTCAATGCATCTTCTGTGTGGCCCAGTATTGCCTACGAAAAAATTGTTATGTGTTAGACTCTGATCTCCTTCAAAGGGTAGGTCGTGATTTGCAATGCACTGGCTCTAATGATCTAACTTCGTTATTATTGAAAATCTGCATCATAAAGAAAGAACCCCAAATAAACTTGTCCTCTCATTTATTTCCAAGATGTTAGCTTTACGTTCATTGTGAAAGTTTGAGGTCTTTGTGAAACTACAATTTTTTAAATTTTTGTTCATCACATTTCTATACTGTATTACATCAGAGTAAAGAATAAATAAATAAGAAAATTAACTTACTCGATCCTTAAGATTCAGTGCTATTGAGGAACATCCTGTTGGTTGGTTCAATCCATCTTTTTCCACTGCTTTGAGGATAACGTCGTCTATATGCAGTAGTAGAAGCTAAAGGTAATTAAAATAAGAAGTAAGTATATTTATCAGACATTCTTGTGAATTTTTTGATTTTAAATTGAAAATAGTTGGTTATGATTGTGTATTTTTGATCAAAGGCTGTACAACACATTTCAAATTATAGAGGTTTCCGACTTGAGATGTTAAGAGTTGGATCATAACGACAACTTCATTCCATTCTCGACGAATTTATTTTCAACAAATTAATTTATCAGGAATGTTATTTAGGCAATGTTCATTATCTGGTAGGATTATTCTTGACTAAAACTTCTTGCAAAATCTGTTAAACAGTTTTGCCGTTCAAGAATTTTCATTAAAACGTTGGATTATTCTAAAAATAAATTCAGCTGTAAAAAGTGTGTTTAGGTTCTATTTTGTCATATGTTCCTTGAAAATGAAATAAATTCTGAAATATGAACAAATTTGCCATGTTTCCAAGTTTGTGAATATCACAAGGTTATTGTGAATAGATTTAAGCTAAGCTGGGATGTCGCATTCAAGACGCGTAGGTACTAATAGAGCAACCTGTATATATCAATATAAAATACTGACCTTGTGAAATGGAACTTTCGCACCATCTGATATTCCTTCCAGTTCTTTCACATATTGTGGAAAATTCTGCACCAAATTTGCTAACGTTTTTTCGTATGCGTCTTTTCCCTCTGGTGTATTATATGCAGGTAGGTATTCTTGATTGAGAGCGTCACATGAGTTCACAAAACTATTTATGAGCGAACCGAAAGTTCTTCCCTGAAAAAAATATTTAAATACAGGTGCAAATAAAATAGAATAGAGCATTTGAATGGAAGATTCATTATGAGTTATGTTAGCTGTTTGATTGTAGTAAAGGTAATTAATTATTCGTAGATCTCGATCGTCCAGACCCACATTTTTAAGTATTGACATCAATTTATCATGCTCAACCCTGTCGAAGACTCTGCTTTAGCATCTCTACAACGCTGAATCAGAACCTGCACCGTAGTGTAATTGAGTTTCGGATATACGAGTTTCACACTTCCGGTAGGTTCTTTTATGTATTATCTTTAGAAATGCTTCTAAAACGTGACTCATAAGGCTTATAATCCTTCACTCCTTTTTTACCTTGTTTTTTGGAATTGCCACAAACGTTGACTTCCATCAACTTCTTGGAATATTTCCGCTATTATAAACTTAATTAAAATTTGAGGTGATACATTTTATGCCAACGTCATTCATCTCACTTCATTTTCTGTTATAGATGGTCCGTTATGACAGTTAGAATGCGCTCTTGTTGGGTTTCTGTCATCTTTAAAGGTGACCTCGATGTATTTTCTTCAAGTTTCTGCCAGATGCTGCTTGTTAACAATAACGGTTCCGGTGTCATCACTTGAACATACAGGTTTTCTGGGTTTGTAAAGTCCTGCTGACTGCTTGCACTTATTTCAGTCCAATCCGAACCAGTTTCTGAGGCGAAACCTGGAACACCATTATACACCAGATCTCAAGGAACAGTCAAAGCAGTGAATTTCTCCAGGCGGTGACACTGTTTTCCGAATTCTCAAGGAATAATCCTCATTGATTACTTGGATAAAGGAAAGTAAATAACAGGTCAATATTACAGTGAATTATATGATCGATTTGATGGCACATTCAAGTAAAAACGCACGCTTCCGTACCGAAAAAGTTCCTCTTTCACCACGACAATGCACCGTCAAATTCATCAGCAGTGGCCACTGAAAAATCGGCGGAAGGTAGTTGACGTCAAATACGGAGGTTATTGCTGAAACGGAGGCCTATTTTGCACAGTTCGAGCATTATAAATACATTGGAAAAGTTGGAATATCGCTGGGCTAAGTGTATCAAAATAAGAGGAGAGTATGTTGAGAAATAAATACGAAAAATTCCAATGAATGGACTTTTTTCCAAACACGGGTACATATCAATCCATGATCGTATAACGAAGATATCTGCAATGAACTCGAAAACATTTCTTTATTGGTCTCAATAAAATGTTACTGAAAATTCCACTTCATTAACTATCTTCATTGTACAATAATAATAGCTTTTGTCTTATGCAGCCGATTATGAATTACGGTTTGCGGCAATTTCTGTATCATCATAAACTTGTGCATTTAATAGCATCTTAATTGCTCTATCTACACGTGTTATTATGTATATCTTTCCGCAATTACTCTTATTACTATGTAATTGAATTGTAAATTTATTCCGATTTTCATTATATTACAAAGGATTGATTTTAGTCATGCTGAAATTAAACAGTCGAATCTGAGTAAATTGAAATCAAATCGATAGATTTAATAATGGTTTCTTTCTTCTGAAACAGCGAGCTATCGTTATCCCAAATTTCTGTATTTTTCGGATATTGAACCGAAATCTGTATCAATCGATTGGGTTCGACTTCTTGAGAAAGAATACTTGCTCAAACTCGAGTATTTGCTACCGTATATGTTATAAGTTGCGAAGGAGATCAGCAAGCGTTTTTATATCTCTATATATAAATATTACGTGTCACGTTTATCCGCGATGGACTCCTAAACTACTAAACCGATTTTAAATTTGATTTGCATACCGTGAGCAATTCGACTCAACCTGAAGGATAGGATAGCTTTCATTTCAATTTATAGTCGCAATATTATTACAAATTAATTGTCTATTTCTTGACAGACATAATTATCTGTTAGCTCCAAAGGATTCTAATAGATGGAGATTTATGTTGACTGGATCGAGTAAATATTCAATAGATAGCACTATGTTAAAAATACAAACGTGAGTCCAAATAAAACGATTCGTATCACGTTTACCCGGATATTCTGATAATACTGTCATTTCAGTTTCGGTTGTTCAGGTGAACAAGAGCGCAAAAAAGAGAAAGAAACTCCCTGAAGAGAAGTTTCAACTGTTAGCACTGTAGGACCAACCAAGATTTACAATTTTCCCAGATGATTGAAAATAAGCCCGATATCGGGTAGTCTGGCTCTCACAAGCCAAAAAAAATAACATTTTCAACCTCTTGTTATGAAAATTACGGAAACATTTTTTTTCAAAAATTTATTTATCTTTGTCTTTGATATCCAAACAAAAAAATTATTTTTCCTTGATAATAATAAGTGGAAGACTTCGGCTTTATGCCAATAAAGTAAATTTCTTTTCTATACATAATTTATCCAATAAACAATTTGTTATAAACAAATGCATAATGCCTTTGTAGATACTTTTCAAGGCGTACAGGTAAAGTAACATGGAATAGCTTAGAGTACTTTTTCTTTCAGGTAGAAGAATTGTATCTCAAAAAAAAAAAAATTAGAATTCATAGAACAATCTTCAGGGTGTCCCAAACTCAACGTTAAGTGGGTACTGGGCGATATGCTAGGTTATACCAGTACTAGCAAAAATAAAAAATAATGAAAAAAAAAAAAATGAAACAATTGTACCTAACAATGAATTTGTTACTGTAACCAATAGCATAGTTATTTAAAAAAATTAAAACAAAACAATTGCACCTAACAATGGATTTGTGACTGTAATCAATAGCGTGGTTATTTAGGTTTGCGATTAAAATAAAATCACTTCAAAATTGGAAACCAAGTGAAATAGATTTTTTTTTATATTTTTGCTAGAACTATAAGGTATAACCTAGTGGCCCAGTATCCGCTTGACTTTGAGTTACGGGACATCCTGTATAATGTTCAATTCAAAATATTGAAATTGTCACTTTACAATACCCTTCATTAACACAAATTTTTGCGTCGATACGTGACTATGGATGAAACATGAATCCATCGCTTCACTTCGGAATCAAAACTGTCGTCATCTGAGTGGACAGCAATTGGTGAACCTCGTCCAAAGCTCCCAAAAACACAACAATCAGCTGGAAAGGTTATGGCTTAGTTGAGAAAAATTACTAAGATTCTCAGTTTCAGATTTATGGATTATCGCATCCTGGTCTGAATGAACATCATAGATTTTTGAACGAGAAACGCTGCATAAAAGGCTTAAATATAATCGAATAACGTAATATTCGGGACAATTGAAAATATTCCTTATTATAATAATCATGATAATAATGAAAAGGACCTGAAAGACCTTCCTAATCTTTCATTTGAGTGAAAAATTCTCTGAATTATAATCGTTTGTGGGCGCTAAGTAAGGAAAATGGATATGGAATATAATTGTATTGATTGATATCGGTTGATGTAAACAGGCGCGACAGAAAGATTACAGCAGGGCAACATATTATCCGCTGATGCATTAGCCGCACATTGAATCAGGTGATTTATCATATCTATTAATCTGCATAATTTACTTATTCATCGTCACAAATACATGTTATTAAATTGTAAGTAACATTGACAAGCTACCTTGTACTTCGGTACATTTTTGCGTAAAATAACTCAATTCAATCTTCTTACAAAAACAAATTCCGTATCATTGCATCAATTAGTATTCGTTCATTAGCATCAATGTAGAGATGAAAAACTCTGATCATCTACCTTGAGAATTAATGCTTGGTAGTGAATTAATGGAGAAATCAATTTCCCAACCCCATATGCATTCTCTACTTATTGAATGTGTTATGTATATTGTTATCAATTATTCAAAAAGTATATTTAAAATACAAATGCTAAATGATTATATTTAACACCAATTAATTAATTAAGGAACTGATAGTTTTTTTAAGCGATTACAGGGTCAATCTTTTCAAAATTATGCGGAGAACTGGTCAAGATAGTTTCATTTAATTAATTTTCAACACGTGCATGAAAATTTAAATATTTTCCTGGCTTCTTGCACTCATTCATGCAGAGTGCACCATCAATTCTGTTTTTTATGGGTTTCAAAACGAAAGGGAATTTGTAATGGTGAAGAATGTGAAGTCAAATTCAATCCTGTTTTTCCGCCTGTTCTCATCCACGTTAATTATTTTGAGTCCAGCTTCGTTTTTACGTTATAATCATTTTGAATTTTCGAATTAGGCTGGATACATTCCTGAAATACTGAAATCGAGTTTGGTTTAGGTCGAAATGGTTTTCTTGTGAGATTTAAATTGTTTCAACAACATTGTAAAATTGAAAATAAATGGGCTAAGGATGACTTCCACACAGAGATTAGGCCCGTTAGCACCAACCACACTTACGTTAAGCGTCCCTTAAAATGAATCCTCAACTTAAATGGCGTTGCACCAACTGTTAAGCGGCACTTAAATCCCTAAAGCGAGCCTTAAATTTAAGTGCTCATTCATGGCCACTTAACTATTTAAGGGTGGATTCTACCCATAGATCAAAGGTAAATGTATATTTATTTTGGTATTTATCTATGATTCTAACCTAAAATAATTTGATTTGCTTAGTTTTCCATTCAGACTAAAGTCTAGGGTTTTCCAAATATTTGTCTAGTATTTCTTTGTGATTTTCGAACAAATGTGATGTGACTAAAATAATATTAATTGTAATTGTAATATATACTTCGAACAACGCTATTAACTTGTATGATGGACTTCTTTAATGAATTTGATGCATTTCATGACGACTTGAGAATAGTAGAAATTGTGGAAAGAGAATTTCCTAGGTGTCTATACGTATAAAGTCTTTAATTAAAACCATATCGGGCTTGTTTATTTATATATTAATTTATAAACAAATATTTCTGCCATAGAATAGACGAAATATTTAAAACTTCTTAACCACAGAACATCAAATATTGCGTGTATTTTCCTGAATGAAATTATGTTAAAAATGGTATGGGAATTTTTTTCTTTTTTGAATCTCACGAACCTATGCGTTTTTGTAGGTCATTCATTATCACGTTCTAACTTGGTTTTTTGGGCGCCCATTTCCACAATGTACAAGGTAGTCAAATAACGATATTTCATTACTAACTACACGTACTGAATTAGAAATAAGTAGTTAATTAGTAATATAATAAATTTCCGAAAATCGTTAGTCGCCACTGATTCACAATACTTGATCGAAGTTCAAATGAACTATGTAAACCGTTGCTAAGTCAGCTGGAGCCCAAGCATCTTGTCAGTTTACTGATTTTTAATTTTAATTTTAGTTAAAAAATTATCTTAGTTTTTAATCATTTTTATTCTGCTTTTTTGAGATATTAGAAACCAAAAATTTAATAAGAAATGGGTTTTAAATCTAGAATAATTTCCGAAATTTCATATGTCGAATTTTGTCTGAATACCATTAACCCGAATTCGAAAAATCTAATTTCAAAAACGAACCCTGAAATTCAACTAAACAGTTTTCAAAATTTATTCAATCTATTGAGAAGATATCAGTAAATTGAGTCAATGTTCCACATTCATTCTCATAGAATGCAAATCTTTAACTTCTTTAAATAAAATAAAACAAAACATCGTTAAGAAATTTCTTTCCAAATACATCAGGTGAACAGATGCTGCATCTAGTTTTACATGAAATTTGATCGATCACGTCTCAATTGATGTGTTCCGATTCCTTGACACATGTAGGTAATTATATGAAACTGACTAACACTACTAATTAATACATGTTTCAAGGGTTTTGGGTCAACTAGAGATTCATAGAAAATCGTATCATTATTCACAATTTAAATGTATCAGAACTGCGGAAGAATACCTACCTCGGATTGGAACAAAGATGTTCTGTTTTTGTGTTTTTGATGTGAATGTAAATTTGAATTTCGAAACATTCAATTATGTAAATAGTATAGATTTTGATGTAGGTGATATTGCTGCTCCTTACTGTTAACATGTTTATAAAGGGTTTTCCAATAGGGACTTGACAACTTTGAATCTAAATAAAACACAAACTATTTGAGATATTTCAAAAACTTTATTAGGGAGTTGAAGAACAAGCATCACGTTTATGAATGGAACTCGACTTCGTTCATATGGCCACGTTTGTAGCGGTCAATTCTCTGGACCCAATTTTCGATGACTCGACCACACATTTAAGCCGAAACGGCCGCTATTTCGCGTTCAATGTTGTCTCTGAGCTCTTGCAATGTCATCGGCTTGTTGGCATAGACCAGGGACTTGACGTAGCCCCAAAGAAAATAGTCCAGAGGCGTCAAATCGCACGAACGAGGCGGCCAATCGACGGAGTCGTTTCTCGAAATTACACTCTCACCAAATGTCTGCTTCAATAAACCGATTATTACGTGTGCTGTGTGACTAGTGTCAACGTCCTGTTGGAACCACATGTTGGCATCAACGAAAAAATACGGTTCAATGATGCCGCTGTCGTGAAGACCGCACCAAACCGTGATTTTTTCGAGATGCAATTGAGTCTCTCACTGGCACGACAACATCCAACAGCGAATATGTAGACTCAAATTTTTGCACCAAACTTGTGATTGCCTGTCTACTAAGGCGCGAATTACTACCAAAAATTGGAGTTAAGGCTCTTGAAGTTGCGGTCACCGACTCCGAATTTGGGTAGTAAATTTTTATAACTTGCAAACGTTATTTTTCACCATGATGAAAATGTTCACTTTACTGAATGAATTGACGTTGACGGTTCGATGATTGGTCTAAGGGTGCGTTCACAAATTAAATTCAAAGTTATCAAGTCCCCATTGGAAAACCCGATAGTTGTAGAGCCCCATATGCTAAATCGGTAGTTAGTCGAGTGTCGTGGAGACCTACGGATATTATGAGATTAGATGAAACATTACTCATACGGCGTTATCTCGCTCTGAGGCGTTCCATTTAAGGCTGGAAGTACGAGCGAGAGCACGTCCCAATCGGCCTCCACGTTCGGCAGTGTTTGACATCGGTCTCTCTACTACTTGAGTGATCGATGCGTCCGCGTGGACAGCTGCTGTACAAATGTAATTATTACATGTTTCGTCAAGTATGAAGTGCAGTGAAAAGTGAATGTGGCGTTTATAAAACGGTAATGGCGGCGATAAAGATAATGATTCCTTCCATGAATGTTCAATGATATATTGTCAAATCTTTGTGCCTTCATCATTAAAATAAATAGCATCGGTCCGCTAGTGCAGCGATTGTAAGTTATGTTACAATTGACAAAACTATTACAATAAGTTAACAGAACTATTTCACGATGTGTATAAAATCAATTGCTTTACTATTCCATCGAAATGATTATGATTTTTAAAAATTAAAACATAAATGTTAAATCTTCCACACATTATAAAAATTTATCTGAAATGACTAGTTGGACCAGCCAGCAGTCAACAGGAACGATTTTCTCCTATATCAAAGACATTGATACATTAATAAAAGCTAGAGTTACAGAGATATTAATATAAATTTAAGATTTATGAACAATAATTTAATCAGAGTATATTCTTATAATGAATTATTCAAAATTATTACTTTTTTACAACAAATTACAATTAAATTTGCAAAAATAAATAAGTAGCCAATTGAACAACAACTTTTACTGTGTTTACTTGCTGAAAGAAATAATGTCAATTCAAAATTTAATACTATAAAATAATAAAACCAATATTAAATTTCAACAAATACAAACAATAAAGAATTTGAAAATGAAACCATTCCGGTTGATGACGAGATATTGTTGATGATAGAGCTCGTGTTGAATGATTGTTTGGGCTATTACCATCATCTATTGTGGATGTAATGATTTCCGACGTTTCGATAGACATCTTCTGTCAAAAGTTATAGAGCAGATAGGATTTCAAAACGGACAAGTCAAGCCCTTATGAGAGAAAGACTGAATCAGCATCGATTCAACAAAGCCAAATTACTTACAACATGCGAGAACCTTAGATGTAGCATTCAATCAAAAATTGATGCTGAAGATTATGAAAATATTCTAGGAGCTATTAAACATAGCTATGAAAGAATATATGAACAACAAAAACAAGTCTAAAAAAGGAAAATGGAGAAACTTATGAAGGAGTCAAGAAAATATGAACCCTTAGATCATTCAAAAACCGTGATCAATTTATCTAATAAGAACTTAAGTGAAGATCAGATATCTCTCCTCAACAAGGGTCTCAAGTTCTCTATACTAAGAAGATACCAAAAATTGAAATCATGTTGGCGGCAGAAGAAACTGCACAAAAAATTCGAGAACCTGAAAAATACAGATGGAAAATCAGAATCTTGTTAGACAGGAATAACAAAACACCTCTACCCAATATAAATAAAGCTGAACAGAGAGCATTAAAAGATCTCAACTCGGATAGTTCCATAAAGATACTTCCAGCAGACAAAAGAAACGCCACTGTTATTCTAGATGTTGGCTCTTATAATCAAAAAATCAATGAATTATTAGAAGCAGGAAAATACAAAAAACTAAAAAAGGACCCTACCACCACAGTTGAAAACAAGATTTACAAAATCCTTTATAAATATCGAAATGAATTTCCAGATCAATTCATTAGATCAAGACTTACACCTCACTTCAGTAAACCACCACATTTATATGGTCTACCAAAAATACACAAAGCAAATATTCCTCTAAGACCAATTGTGAGTTCAAGAAATTCAGCATGCCACCAATTGGCTAAATTTCTATTGAAAATTATATCACCATTAAAAAGTAATTCAACATCGATGATAAGAAATACGAAACACTTCATAGAAATAATGAAACATCAAGAAATCATGGAAGAAGACGTTATAGTCAGCTTCGACATTACCAGTTTGTTCACTAATATTCCGACAGATAAAACACTTATCATAGTTAGGAAAAAGCTTGAAGAAGATCAAACCCTTAGTGAAAGAACTACACTAAGCGTGAATGCAATTATGGAAATGCTTTCTATTTGTATTGAAACAACATATTTCCAATTTGAAGACATCTTTTATCAACAAGAATTTGGAATGGCCATGGGTTCACCACTATCACCAATTTTAGCTGATTTATATATGGAAATTTTCGAACAGAAGGCATTAGAAAAATATGCACTTAAACCCAAACTGTGGAAAAGATATGTAGATGATACTTTCATTATTTGGCAACATGGAAGAGACACTATAGATGGATTCCTTCAATATCTAAACAATCAAGAGGAATCAATTAAATTCACAATTGAAATCGAGAAAGACAGACAACTTCCATTCTTAGATGTACTCGTACATAAACAAAATGGAATCCCAAGAACCACTGTGTATAAAAAGCCATCGAACACAGGACAATATCTACATTTTGATTCAAACCACCAACTAAACACTAAATTGGGAGTAGCAAAATGTTTATTTGATAGAGCAAAAATATTTGTTGAGACCAAAATGAAGAAATAAATAACATCTCGAAAACGCTTAGAAGCAATGGCTACCCCAAAAAGATATTAGAAAAAGCTAAACGAACAAGAGAAAGTCAACCTGAACCAACAGATATAAATCAGACCATTAAAACCGTAATTCCTTATGTAAAAGGTTTGTCGGAGAAAATGAGAAGAATTGGAAATAGATACAACATAATGACTGCATTCAAAACTCAAGACACTATCAGAGCTAAACTTACAAAAGTTAAGCCTAATAATGAGACACAAAGGACAAAGAACTGCATATATGAATTACCTTGCGAGTGCGGAAGATCTTACATCGGAGAAACTAAACGCCCTCTGAATGTACGAATAAAAGAACATCAGAAGCTTCTACGAGTACTAGACAGCGACAAATCGAGGTTGGTCCAACATGCTGTAGATGAGAATCATCGTATAAAGTGGGATGAAGCATCAATAATATCCAAAGAAGAAAAACTTGCAAGAAGATAAATCAAAGAAGCAGCATTTAAAAAAATAACACCTGATTCCATAAGTACTCCATCTATAGATCTGCCAGAAGTTTGGACGCCGATAGTTCGATCCAACTTAAAAAGATCATCATATCACAGATGAGTATATAACATCGTTCATTTTCTTTCATGACTTCTGTTAATTGACTTTTTGAAAATTGATAATTTTCAAAAGGTTTCTTACTTTTCTCCTTGATAAAGATAGAAGATGTCTATCGAAACGTCGGAAATCATTACATCCACAATAGATGATGGTAATAGCCCAAACAATCATTGAAACCATTCCATTAGTATTTTTTTATGACGTTGTCACGTTCAAATATTGCCAGTAAACCGATTTTATAGGGTTTTTTCCCTAGACATTTATGTCATACGCCGAATTGTATGACACCCCGTCACTCACCCTTGATCTATATGCTACATTGTTTGCTAACTAAATATTGTAAGCTAAAAGTTCAAAAGAATATATATATATAGACATCCGATATTCATTCTCCAACTATGAAAATATGCATATGAATTAGGAATTACTGTCTTAAAAAAATTGAGGTTTGAGGAATTTTAATGTTGGATTTCCTAGCCAACAAGAAATCCATGAAATATGACAGACATTCCGGATTTTGTTTGACGAACTGTGGTCATAGTTTTGTCAATTCGAATATTACTTTCGAGATGTATAAACCGGTTATATTCTCGACCTCAAGCTATTTTTATTTTGGTTCTATTCATTCAATGTTTCAACGTTAGACGAAACAATTTCTTTGAGTATGGATATCTATTTAGCACGCATTAATGGAATAGTATAGGAGATGAGTTAAAAATTTTCAATGTAAGGATAAATACCAATCACGATTCTTCTTTCCTAAACTAGCAGAGCAGCGTGCCCTTTTTTGCCCAAAGATCTACATTTCCGAATATCGGGCCAAAAATGTTCTTACTCAATTGGGTTCGACTTTCTGATGATCAATTGTAAGCAGATCATTTCTTGAATATAGAAGGTATTTGAAAAAAAAAAGAACTTACTGAAAAAAAATATAAATTTTTAAATGATCCTTGATGAAGAAAATACATCTTTTATTGATGGGGTTCTTGAAAAAAAGAAATTTGGGCTTTGAACAAAACTGAAGGAAAACTGTGAGTTCTTTAGTGTGCTCTTGTACATTTTTTCATTAAATATGTTTGTGTTGTGATTTTTCATTGTATCCCTCCAATATATTCAGTGAATGAGGAGGGTGAAATTTTATGGAATATAAACTTTCGAAATCAATTGAGGAAAATGAATTTGAAAATATTATTGCCCTACTGCGCTTTCAAACAGCATATAATTCTATACAGCAATCTTTTAAATTTTCAATTCTCAATGGAATTTCTATGAAACTCAGTTGGATTCTCGATTCATTCGATAGTTATCAAGCTGTTCGAAATATGTTTCAAACTTATAATCCAGTTATGATTCTGTTCTAAGTAGTTCATGATTTTCGCTGATAACACAATCATGTATATTATTTATAGACCTGAATTAAAAGATGAAATTAATCTCGTTTTCATTTACACTTGTCTGGTTTCTCTATACATTTTTATATCTTGTCTCGTTTTGAAATAAAAAACCAGGTTATACAGTCATGAAGTAGGGCAGAAAATCAACCCTTTTGTTTGTTAGAACAACCTGTATAAATTTCTGAATATACGTATGAGTAATAGCTAGTAGATGTTTATGAATAAACTGTAACAATTTAGACAATGATTGAAGGAAAATGAACTTGCTGCTTAATAAAATGTTCCAGAAGATCTTGTCTAGGTCCAAGTGGTCTATATCAGAGAGTCGTGTGGTGCCAAACGTCTATGAGCCTTTAGGATCGAAGTGAAAATATATATGACAAACATAATATTTTCAAAACAAAATCCTACAATTTCTAAACACAAATACAAAATTTTGAAGTTACCATACTGTAGAATATATTTTTTTTTAAGTTCATGTTCTGTATGTATCTCAATGAGTAAACAACTGAGAAGCTTATACTTGTTAAACATAAAATGAAAATATATTAATTTACCTGATTCTGTACTCACATAATTTCATTACTCGTATATTTTGAAGGAGATAAAAATTAATTTTTTTCATTTATTTATTTTTATATCACCTAAGTGCTAGGTTTGAGCCAGTATTATTGACTCATTATTGGCGGAGTCTTTTACAGTGAAATCTATCACATAACATTGTTTGTCAATGTCAAGTTTATAACAAATATTTTTGTTCGAAAAAACAGAAAACATACCACATCAAATCCAACTTCATAATGTGTTCCTCGAGTGTAAAGAATAGGAATGCTTTGGCGTCTGCCGATATCTTTGCCGGTCACTGGCATTTTGCAAAACTCTGTTTATAAATAAATAAACGGGAGGACAACCAACTATATTACGGAGTTAAAAACCGACTGACTATAATCGCTAGCCAGGTTGAGAACTTGAATCCAATTTGAAACCTTTCAAACGTCAAATCCTGTTCAAGCAAATAATCCCCACCTTCCTTTTTTATCGGTTACTGATAAACAACATCAGGAAGGTTTTATTTAATTAGTTCATAATTATTTGATACCATATAAACGTTCTGGCGAAAATAATAGGTCGACACATTAAGGTGTTATTGCGCAACTTTGGCAATATATTTTCATTTTTGCGAGAAGGCTCAGGAGTATGCACCTGAGCAGTACTTTGATTGTTTCATATAATACGGAAAAAGTCCTATACGGGGATTGCCTTTTATATTTCGGGATTACAAAGCAAAATTAAATATTATTCATCGAATATCGCTTTATTGGTATTCAAAATATTCCCCATTAAGATCTATACTCTTTTGTATTTTTGGAACATTTTTTTCGATCAATCGACATGAGCCTTTTTTGAGCGATGGACAAATTGTGTGGGATCCAAAGCAAGAAAATTTTTTTGACGGTCAAATGTTAATGCAATATTAAATAAAAAATAATATGCTGGTCCAACTAATGTCTAAGATTGTCTCAATCTCACGATAGGTCACAGGACGATCTTGCAATATAAGGTGGAGCCCAGCATCAATGGTTTTTGGATCAAAAACTGATTTTGGAGGACCTTCACGAATTGATGGGGCTTCTACGTCAAAAATTGTAAAGTTGTAAAAAATAATCGCACGAAAATGTTCACGATTTAATTCTATTTTTTGAGCGAGATGAATCTTTTAACTTTTTAACCTCAAAAATGTCAAACTTTACGATAGAGCGCTCAGTTGGCAGATTGCAACATCAGGGTTGTTCAATCCCAAACTGTAAAAGGCAACCCTCGTAGATACTTGTCTTGATGAATTAAATACCCTTTGTTTGTTTGTATTGTAGGTCAACATAGATGTAATAGTGTGCTTACAAGGAAATTTGATAGTCTAAAAACAATTGAAGGGTTTTAATTTGTTAGGAGTCGATCTATTTATATTCACTTATTCACTCATGAGTTTTAAAGAAGTTGCAATTGCTCAACTATAATACAATACGCAATTACAGGATTTCCACAATATGAATAATGGAGTTACATCGTTGCATCTTTTCGAAGTTAAAAGTTTTCGAAAATAATGTTTAATTTTTATAAAAAGGCCATTTTGTATTGAAATTCAACAAAAAAATACTGATTTTCACACTCTCTTAGAATTTACATTGTGGTAAAAAAAATTTTTTCTGAAAAACTACAAAGAATAATGAGGAATGGCAATTCTAAAATTTTAGATAATCTTTCCTTTTCGATCTTACAATATGAAAATGTTGCAATTCTTGAAAGAAAAATTATTAATTTCAGTTGATTTTTTCGGACTCCCTGATCTTATCAAATATGAATAATTTATTTCAATATTGGGCAAATTATAAGATATTGAATATGTAGATATGTCAACATCAGAACCAGGAAATCGAATAGTATTATTTCTTTAATTTTTTACGGTTCTGTGATCTCATCAAATATGGAAAACTTTGTATCTCGATTAGATGATAGAATAATGATATTCCAGAAAATTCACAATGAAAACCGCCAGCTTGATTTTTTCTTTTGTTGGTTTCTCTTTCTTGGATATTAAAGATGTTTCGTTCCATTTATTAGGTGATTTTCATCCACAGAATGTTGGACCAATTTGGTGTTTAACACTTGGGAAAGTTTCTGATGTCCTTTATTCTCACCTTCAAGAGGCTTTTGTTTATCCGATATACGGTGAGAATAATGGATCATCAGAAACTTTCCCAAGTGTTGGACATCGATTGATCCAAATTGGTCCAACATGCTATGCATGAAAATCACCTGATGAAATGGAACGAAACATCTATAAAATCCAAGGTAGAGAAACCTACAAAAAAAAATCAAGGAGGCAGCATTCTTGAACATCGCTCTCCATCCCATAAGCGCACCATCAATTGAATTTCCGGAAGTTTGGAGGCCGACTGTTTGATGTAACGATGAAAATTTTTTATCTAGTGTTTCTAGTCAGACTATTTGATTTTTATGAAAGTTGAAAACTTTTTTGAAATCAAGAGCTTTTGTAAAAGTTTATTTTACCTTGAAAACGACAGAAGATGTCTGTCGAAATGTTGGTTACAAGAACAATAGTAGAGAATGGTTTTTATTGCCCAAATAATAATTCTATACCGGTTCCATCATCAACAATTTTTCGTCAGCAATATAGGTGTACATAGTTACTTTTGTAGGTAAGATTGAGATTAGAGAATTTCTTCTACTGTAAATTTCTATCAAAGAACTGCTTTTTTTCTTTTCGACCTTAGTTATAGGTGTTGAATTGTACCTACATTGTTATTATTCATATTTTTAATACGTAATAAAATTAGATATTATTATTAGATATCTGGTTGATTCGCCTAATGTTTTATCATCTTTAATATATTCAATTTTTTCTTTCCTTCGATATTATTCATTATTCTTACCAGGTATACCGATATGAAGTGAGCGTCAAGATACAAATGACTCGATAGAAAACATGTCTTGTGAACTTGCCTTTTTTTTCTTTTTGTCTGTTTTCTATACACATGTGAAACATACAGGGGGGCCATTTGAAAACGAAACAGACGAAATAAGTTTTTTCGACAGAAATGCTCGGACAGGTTGATTTCTATTTAGAGGGGGACAACTTAAGATGTAGGTTACGGAAGCATAGCGCTTCAACCCTTGCTGCTACAACCCCCACCCCCAATTTTTGAATAGGGAAGATGGGGTGAGTGATACCTCAATTCTCGAAATATTCATGCGTTAAATAATTTTATCACTCAAATAAATTTTTTACGAATAATTGACATTTCGTGCTTCCAAAACAGCCAAAATTTCCGTACTTGTATTTGAAATTGCAAAACATCTACCAATGGGCAAATGAAGTCATACCGTACGTGTTAATGCTACTAGGGTCAGATGTTCGACTAGCTGTTTTATTCACTGAAATCATTCTCCAACTGTACGGTATCAGAACGATTTGAAGTATTGATCTAAGAAATAAGACTTTCCAAAGTAAAGTGAATAATTTATCAAAAACTCACATCAATTACCATTAGCTTCCATACAATGAAATAAGTTTTGTTCAAAACGATGGCGCACATTTTGCAGCATTTCTGGAGTGATTTGACGACATTCGTTCACTATACGTCTTCTTAAATCTTCTATGGAATCGGGCTATGTAGAGGAAATTTTACTCTTCAAATGGCCCCAAAGAAAGAAATCTATTGGTAACAGATCTGGCGATCTGGCTGGCCATTCAGTGAGACCCCTTCTTCCAATCCACCGATTTGGAAATCTTTGATCCTGATATTATCAAACTGGTAAGGCGTTGTATGGAGGAGCTCCATCCTGCTGAAACGCAATCTGATCTTCCACATAATTTCCAACATTGTTTTCAATAATTTCCGTCAAAATTGGATCAATGTGATTTTCCAATAAGTCCAATTACATATCTCCAGTAAGATAGATTAGACTTTTTGGAGATTTCTATCCATCAAGTATTACCGCATGTTATTGGAAATACTGCAAATTATATCGAAGATAATTTAGATTGAGTTTCAGCAAGATTGAGCTCCTTCGCAATACGCTTTGTTTGTTCGACATCTTGATTAAAGATTTCTATGTCAGTGGATTGGAGAAAGGAAACCATAGTCATGGTTGTTTTGAAGAACAAAATGTCGATTTTTCACAAAAAAAAACAGTACAAGTGCCATGAAAACACCACTTCATTTTCAAATATTTAGTTACGAATATTTCGTGAACCAATGCATTAAATGAAAAAACAGTTACTGTGCTGAAATCAGTATAAAAATACCTTTCAAATGAGGTATCATTCACCCCATCTTCCCTATTCAAAATTTGGGGGTGAGGGTTGTAGTAGCAAGGGTTGAAGCGCTATGCGACCGTAACCTACATCCTAAGTTGTCCCTCTCGAAACAGAAATCGACTGCTCTCAAAGCAAAACGGGTTCAGGATACAATCAAAGCACTTGGCTGGGAACTGCTACCCCACGTATTCACCAGACTTGGCTCCTTTCGACTACTATTTGTATTCATCGATGGGACACGCATTGGCTGAGCAGCACTTTGATTCCTACGAGGAGGTCGAAAATTGTCTGGTTGGTTTGCTTTAAAAGGTGAACAATTTTATTGGCGTGGTATCCACAAACCGCCAGAAAGATGGTCAAAATGTGTAGAAATCAATAGCCAATACTTTCAATGAAATGTTTTCTTCTTTTCCATTAATAATAAGTGTATTATTTTCACAAAAAACTCTCATTTCATATCGGTATACCTGATATATTAATAATTTTTTAATAACACAGTAAGTCCAGAACAAGCTCTTGACCTTACCTCAGTACTTTTCTACATTTATCATATTTTTGAATAGATGAGGCAATATAAGTTCTAATGAGAATACCTGAAGGTCTTATTATAACTGTGACGCCCTTTCCTGAATCTTTTGAGTGGGATATATTCCGGCAGAAATTTTTAGGCTGAACTGATATGCCACTAATGAGCTATTAACATCGATTGATTATTCTCTGTTGATTTAATTTTGGATTTAACTACATGGCGGAAATGTGTAATACATAAATTGAATGTTAATTATGAAAATTTCGTTTTAAATTTGATTCGACTGCGATGATTAAGCCTCAAATTGGTTTTTGAATAACTTTAAGCCTCATTAAACCACTCATTATTAGATGAGGCATACCTTAAATGCGAAAAAATACTACCGTAAAAGTGTTATCAGAATTTCCTAGAACCTACAGCGAAATTTCCACTTAAATTCCTGCATTGGGATGGTGATCTGTCAAAAATACATGTTTTGATTGGTTGAAAATTACAGGTGTGGAAAGTTCATCTTCATACCAAATTTGTGATGAATATTTTCGTCATATAAATGATTAAATTAATTCACTTCTGTGAATAACTACGAAGTTTTTTTGAATTGAAGAAATAGACTCGTTTTTCATAGTTGCATATTATTGTGAAAACTAATCCTTGACCAGAATTCCTTTTGGGTTACAATTTCAATATCTTCTTGGCTGTATGCTCAGCGAATAATTTGGGAGGACCTTAAGTAATTGATCGTCAATGTCATGAAAAAAACTGTATTTTTTTTTAATAGGTTCACATATCTGTTATTCATCTGATGCTGGTGAAAGTTCTTCAGATTTATCACATCGAGGACGGAAGACCGAGGAATGTTGAATATTTGATCTTGAAAGTTTTGGTACTGAACCAAATTTTGCACTAACATGTTATTATTGAGAATATGTATTATTTAGCGAATAATTGATCTTGAATATGTAACATTGCGCAAGAAACATTACTTTTTTTTTAAAGACCGCAAGCGCACTATATTCAAAGTACCTTAAGTGACCACGTTTTCAATATTTAAACCCAAGAAATTAGTCCAAGAAATGAAATTTAATTATGTTTTGGGACGGTGATTTTATTTGATTTGCTTATCAAAGTTTTTTAAGGGCGGAACCATATTAGGCAAAGTTGAGAATTTGATATGAATCATAGTGTTTCACAAGGTTCTGTTTTGAGAATATTGATATTTATTTCGTCGTGTTTGCTCCATATGAGTGCCAAAATATTGTGATGTTCTCCACACAATAACAATTCCTATCAACAGTAACTCTAAGTAAGTAATTCTACACACAATTTAATAACAGCTATCTTACAATGAAGTATATCTACTTAACTATTTGGAACTATCCATAAACACTTTCTTGCATTTGTCGAGAAGAATCCAAATTACAACCAGCACCTTTAAGGCCTTTCCATGGGAAAACATCTCGTTGCTTTTGTCTTTTTTTTAATCCTTTGTTTGGCGTATTACAATGTTAATTTTGATCTCTGAGGCTTTATTTTGACTGATAATACCTTTGAGGTCTTACAGAAATAGCTCAATCACCTCATGGTATATTATATTTTGCAGATGGGGGTGACAAAAATGGTCCATTTCGTGCAGCTTTTGCACGACTGGGAGGAATCGTTAGCACCAAGGCGTATCCAATTGTCTACATTAGCTTTAATGCTAAAAATTTTATTTTTCTGCAATAACCCAAAACACAAAAGGATCTGGAGGAACATGGTTCAGTATAAAGAAGAAGGCTATTTTATAACAAAATCTAGGTATATCCACGCGATAAGGGGATATTAGAAAAATCTAATTTAGTGCTGAAACGCAGTTTGGCTTATGAAAAAGATTTCATTGAATATTAATCGAGCTTTGTGTGATGAGTTGGAGATCTACTAATCAGCTTCTCAAAATTTCAGTTCCAGCACCTTTGAACTTTGGTCGCGGACAGTGCTTCTCAATTCTAAACGACTTATTGTATTTCATATCCCCAATATACTCCAAATTGCAGATACAATTTTTGATAATCATCTGATATAACGAATGAAATGATCCTACGAAATTAAAAAGTACTGTTTGCAGATCCTTTCGTTATTGAATATTGATTTTACTGACAGATATCTGAAAGTCATCCATTCTAATTATCAATCGGCACCTATAAAAATGTTTGTGATTGAAAGGTATTGAATAAATCATTGGCGAACAGAAAAAGTTGGAAAGTTTATGTATGATAAGTTCAAATATGAATAATTCTATCATTATAACCCTGTTTGGGACACCTTATATAACAATGCATTTCATTTGATTGATTGATATCATTTGAAAAAAAAAACATTTTTGACATTATATAGATTTTACAACAGTAATGAAAGGATAAAAATTGCAAATATTATTAATATACTAGTCCAAGAATAATAAATAGATATTAATAATCTGGTTGCGACCTTGGTTAGGAGTTTATTCGAAGTGACATCTCAACACTAGCATAAGGAGATGGTTTGTAAAGAAATAATTTTCTGTTGTTCGTTATTGCTCAATTTCTAGAATATTCAACCCTTTGGTTTCATGAGCATTCCTATTGTTGATTACTTAAACGAGACATTTAATAGAAGCAAAATTCAAATATTAGTTTAGGGATATCATATTCAATGATTACAAGTATGCGCAATTTTTTCATAAATAGTCCGAGGAGCAAACGCAGATTATAAGTCATAAGAGCCTACTGTGAAATAGTTAATGTTGAGCTCATCTACTCACATGGAGAATCATGGCCATCAGAACTCCACCGGGCCTGTGTGGTGTGAATCGACCCTAACTGAAGCTAGAAAGTTGAAATTTTCGATTAAGTTTTACGTGATGAAAAGCTTAGTTGAGTTAGTTATTGAAGTTAGCTGGTGGTTTTGGAGTAAAATTTTTCAATAAGTTTCGAATAAGTTTTTAGTCCAATGCAAATTCATCCTGAGAATTTATTGATTTTAATATCAACTTCAACGAATAATTTCATAGATCTGATTCCCATGAGTTTGAAAAAACTACTAGCCAATAGCTTGATATCAAGGAATCCGACCTCATATCCCGTTTTTTATATTTCCGAAAAAAACTTATTGGGCACGAAATCCTGTTGCGTTCGACATATCCTGAGGAAAAAAAACAAAACAACCGTGGATCGTAACATATTTAAATAATTATAAGTACGTACAATTTAATGGCCACTTATCGCAAATTCATAAAACGACTCATTTCAAGTTCAAATGTATCCTAAAAAATAAACTTCCTTATTTCAGGAAGGTTAAGTTCAAGAATAATGCAGACAATGATCATTATGTAACAGTGTTCATGGTCATTTATTTTCATCGAGATTCAGTGCGAAAACAGATTTTATCATAAATATTTTCAGAATTATGGGCTTGATGACAAGAAAAAACACGCAATTACTTGGAAATATTATAATTAAAAGATTGCATTTGTGTAACTACCGGAAACATTGTGTTTCTTTCAATTCAGTGTGAATTAATTTTAATTAACCAGTTCGAATCTCTGAAAATCAGTGAATATGCACTTTATTTATGTACGATCATCCAGAAATTGAATTCACGCTGATAGATTCAGAATTTAAATTAACTGTACTGCATGTTCGGATACTTAATGAAAATCTGGTTAGAAATAAAATAAAAAAAATTCACGTCACTTATTAAGATAATTTTGGGAAAAATTTTATAATTTGATATCTTTAGTCGCATTTTCAATTACCTACTGAGATCACATTTCTTTTTACAATTTCGCAGTAATTTTTTTAATAATTTAATCACTCCCAATCACAAATCAAATCAAACTAATAATATCATTGTTAAGTAGGTCAAATCAATGAAGTTTTTTCGAGTGTTAGATCGAAAAATTATTTTCAGTTAACTTTGATACTCCATGTTGAGAAAAATTGTACCACTCTAGTCTTTGCAGGTTTTTTCGAAAGATTATTCATTCGGTCTTGATTTCGTAACAGCACAACAGTTGCCACTTTTCCTGTCAGGAAATGTGTAATTCCATATTCTTAACCGAAGAGATCCTAAACTTTAAGAGAAATCCTTGATACTCTTTTATTTAAAAAGGTCGGGCTAGCCACTTCTACATACATACTCGATAATGTCACATTTTTATACTGTTACTGATGGTTCATCTCGTGTTGCACTGGTATTGACCCAATAATCAGACCCTTATAATGATAGGTTTTGTTTATCAGACACTTCTAAGGTTCGAAGAAAGTATTAAACTTGATTGAGTTTGAAATTTGATGCAGAGTATGTTTTTGGTACCATACAGCTCAGCGTATGATATAACAGCTTAGGGAACACCCTCAGGAAGAAAATCTAGCTTTGCATTTATTAGGGCCCGTCATATCCAAAAAAATTCTTCATCGGTTTATCTTAACCATTTAAAGAAACTCCAATTTTAATTGACGAAAGGCAACCCAAACCGATGGAGCAGGATCGAAAAAGTTGAATTATATGTATCTTTAACAAATTCCTGATGAAGAAAGCCTTCGAGACCGGGTCTAGCTATCCAAGTGATGATTTTTTGGTATCCTGCTTTGTTGCTAATCAATGAATTTATCAGGAAATGGTGGCGAAAAAATTTTGAATTTATAAGTTATAAGAGCATGATTGATTTATCTCATTTGTACCACCTACACGCTTTAAAAAAGACCATGGATAATAATTGACATTCTAACGCGGATAACGAATAGATATTATAATTTTTATAAATTCTAATATACGAGTATTATACAAGTTACCTAAGCGCGGGTGTGGAAAACAATAGAATAATATATCAATGCAACAATGTATGATTATTTACACTATTTTCACTTTGTCTTATAATGAAGGTGTAAATACACTACATAATACAACTGAGAATTATATACAGGGTGATTCACGATAGTTCGTGAAAATATTTTAAAGATTGACTCGATTTGAAAAATTGAAATTTAATATTTAAGTTTTGTTAGGAAATTTTTGAATTTTTTGAAAATTTCAGATCAAATACAGCTCACATTGAGCGAGTTGTTGAAAGTATTTAGTAGTAAGATGAATTCAATCAAAGAATTCGAATGCGATTTTCTCTGGATTCTGCTGAAAATGGAGTTCCTCACTGTCATATTTTAGGATCAGTAATATTTATTATTTACCTGGACACATTTCAATCTTCTTTCAAATTTGTCAAATTCACCATTAAAATTTAAAAAAACCATCATTTCTTTTTGATGTGTGTGGCTTTATTTTTGACGTATATCAATCATTATTCGCAGAAACATAGAAGAGGAATACACATTCTTAAGTTATTTTTATAGATTTTTGTGATTTCATCTCATGAAAAACTAAATCATCTCTGATTATACGAATTTGAAATTTCAGAATAAGCAAAACAACAGGCACTCTCATATATGTACATTGCATGTGAGCTTATTCGAAGTGACATCTCAACTCTAACATAAGGAGATGGTTGTAAAGAAATACTTTTCTGTATTTCCTTATTGCTCAATCTCTACAATATTCAACCCTTCGGTTTCATGAGCGTTTCATTTAAATATTAGTTTAGGGATATCATATTCAATGATTACAAGTATGCGTAATTTTTTCATAAATACTCCGAGGAGGAAACGCCGATGATAAGTCATAAGAGCCTACTGTGAAATACACTGCTCAACAATTGATAGGGATCACTTACTTTTTCTAAATTTATTTCTGAAATATTCGATTATAAATTTAGTCAGATATCAGAAACTTTTAAGTTGATAATATGGTTCACTTGAGAAAAGAATGAAAAAATGGAAAGTTGGAGAGAAAAAAAGACTTTATTAGGAACACTCAAAATTCTGTGTTTGAATAACATAAAAATTTTCTCTGATTATACGAATTTGAAATTTCAGAATAAGCAAAACAACAGGCACTCTCATATATGTACAAATTTCTGTTTAGTTCTGGGGAAATCCTATGACATAACAAGTGTTTTCAATAAAATTTTTGGGAATTTCTTAAAAATCTTCTAGGTTGACGATTTTCGCGAAATTTGGCTGACATCATTTCCCAAGTAATAAATTAATCGGATGAATATTCTGTGACTCGTATTGAGGAAATTAAATTACAGCTGTAATAACTGCTGAACTATTCGACCAAGATATTCGGACAATTAAACTATTCAGAAAATACGAGGTCTGTAAATTAAGTAATGAGACTGGCAACGTTGCGTTTAATCCGGCAACACTGGAAGCGCGGGGCTTGGTGGGGCGGTAGAGGAACATTTGATTCACCTTCAGTACTAGTTTGACCTCGCTCGAGATATTTAGTCGTGCGTAGCGATTGTTTTTGTGAAACTGTTTTCTATCGTGTTCTAAAAACGAATGACATCATTTTCGAGCCATGGTGTGCTATCAGGTTTTGCCTCAGACTTGGGCACAGTGAAACGAAAACTTTTATTAAACTTCAGCAGGCCTACGGAGATAGTGTTTTGTAACAGGCCTAGGTTTTTCGGTGGTTTAAGGCATTTTCAGAAGGAAGAGAGTCGATTGAAGATAAGTCACGAAGCGGAAGGCCTTCATCCTCAAGAATCGATGAAATTGTCGACAGAATCCGGGATTTTGTGCTTTCAGATTGTCGGTCGACAGTCAGATAGGGGAAGGGTTAAATTTGAGTCACACCACCGTTCATCAAATTTTGACCAATGAGTTGTGGATGAGAAGAATCTACGCAAAAATGGTTCCAAAAACCCATTTCAATGAACGAGTTTCTGGCCAGTTAAAACATTCCTGTGGCTCCTCAGCCTCCTCATTCTCCCGACTCGAGTCCTTGTGACTTTTTTCTCTAACTAAAGTTGAAAAATAACCCAAGGCAAATAATTTTGGGATAGTCGAAAAAATTCGCTGTAACTGACCAGCTGAATGTTATTTCAGTATGGGAGTTCCAGTACTACTGAAAGGAATGGAAGAAACGTCTCAGCGCTGTGTGGCCTCAGAAGGAAGTTATTTTGAAGGTGACAATATTGAATTGTAATTATTTTTTTATTAAAAATTTAAAAAAAATCCCATTACTTAATTTACAGACCTCGTATGTAGACAGTTTTGACCCAATTTCAGAAAATTATAGTTATTTTGGTAAAACGATGGCTAGCTGTTTGACTAGAACAGCTCAAAAAGAAATTATCTTTTGCACTCATTAGAAAGCCGGAAGTAGCAATTTGTAACACCGAAATTTTTATTCATAACCTTACCAATAAGGTTCATATGATATTATACATACACAACCAATAAATGCAGAACAACGGAAATTTATGGTTACAAATTCGAACTTCTTATTCCAATTAAATAACTTGCGATATATTTATTCATCTGCTATAATTATTATGATATCCAGAAGGTTTATTTACTATCAAAGTGAAGCCCAAATTGCAAATGAAAATTTGTTTTTAACAACTAGTTACATACGAGACAATAATAAATGCAAAAATTTAGAAAACCACTGACGTGAAGTAGCAGCTTTTGCGCACTTGTTCTAGACTCTTTTCCTGTACTCTGGAACAGTGTGATACTAATACAACCGCCACGATGAATGTGAATGTTAAAAAATTTTTTGTTGGGAATTTTTTGAACATTTTCTAGCTTGTTGATTTCTGAGAAATTTTGAAAGCTTATTTTTTTCAACCTAAATCATATATCTTCCAAGTTACAACTTGATATTTGAACAGTTAACCTATTTTGAAAATAGCTCTTCTTTCTCGGAAGATAGGGAGTATATGACCGGCCGAACGGACCTACTGCAGTTAGACCTTGTATTCTTCATCGGGAAGTCGAACCCAATCGATTGAGACTTAAGTGCTAACATACCTTATCTCATTTACTCATTAAATTTTTATGATAAAATAGTTACCTACTAACGACTCAATAACTAATTAAAAAAATTTTTATTTTTTAAACTTAAGAAGCTTATTTTGTACTTTAAAGATAGCTCTTTTCACATAAACTTACAATTGAAAATTAAGGACTTACTAATAGTTCCTAACGACTTACTAACAAATGCAAGAAATATTTCCCTTTTTTTTGAAAATTTTGGTGCCAATTTCGCATTTTGGGGATGTCATATTCTCACTTATGCTGCGTTCCCACGAGGCGTTAATCACGACAGTTAACCACGCTAGTCAACTTTCGTTCGTGACACTCACGAAAGTGTGAATTTATAAAACGTTCACACGGTTGGGGGGTTCGTGGCGTTTACGCCTCGCGTTTCGACTTTAGTCACCATCGAAACATCGATCATGAATGATCTAGTTGTTGAAAGTTGTGCTGTTTTAAATTCATTTTTTGCTACTATCTTAGCAAAAAAGCTGGAGTGCTTACAGGACACAATTCAAGAAAACGAAAAAAAGGACGTTTTTGGGTTAGAGAATGGATACAGCGAAGAAATATGTTAGGAGCGTCATCAAACTTGGTTAGTATGGAACTAAAAAGCAATTTTCCAGAAGATTTTAGAAACCTACTGCGAATGACTGAATTTCAGTTTGAATACCTCTTATCGCGTGTTACAAATAAAATTTCAAAATCTAACACTAACATGAGACAAGCAATTAGTGCAAAAACAAAATTAGAGGTGACGTTACGGTATTTAGCTACAGGTGATTCCTTCAAAAGTTTGGAATTTTTGTTCCGTGTTCCAAAAAACACAATAAGTAAATTTATTCCAGAAACCTGTGAAGCAATATACAATGAACTAGCAGAATTCATACAAGTAAGTACCTTCAAATTTCAAAATTGATTACTTAATTATTAAAAAAACGAAAATAATATTGGTGTATAGATTAGGTCGCTGTTGAACAAACGGACGAATAAAACTGTTCATCTGATCAAACCAAAATACTTTTGGCTTGTATATGTCATCTGTACCTTTTCCAGACCTTGCACTGTCTGATATTTTTTTTAACTCCTGACAGAAAGAGCTTCTTAAATTTTTTAATTTTGCTACAACTTCTTTTGGTCCAAATCCAGGAATATCTAATTCATGACTTATTCTCTTAGCTGCGGCGGCTCGTAAATCTCTATCACGGTATTCCTCCAAACTTGGATCATATAACACCTTTTCCATCGAATATAACTCCAAAAACGCGTAGTTTCACTGTCGTTGAACTTAATAATTCCACGTTGCTGTGACGACATCTTGGCTTCACGAACGGTATATCACGACTGAAAATCAAACAGGTTTGATCTATCCACGCTTGAGTCGTGCGCTGTTCCTCACGAAAGCAAGTTTAACGACTATGCGTTCACACAGAAGTGTATTTCACGAAAGCGTGGTTCACTGTCGTGATTAACGCCTCGTGGGAACGCAGCATTAAGGTTAAGTTACAAACGAAAATTTTTTACTTACAGGTGGTTATTATGACTCACTAACCAATGCAAAAAAATTTTCTTCTCTTTCGAAATTGTGGGTGCTAAGATCGCACTATTAGGATGCCATTTTCTGATTGTTGGTAACGTGGAAAACGAAACATTTTCCGTTTCTAATAGTTACTAAGGATAGACTTTTAAACTGTATTTTATTTTTCGAAAAAAAAACTTAATGGAATTGTCCGTGAAGAAAGCACCCAACAGAATACGGAGTATGCGTACCAGCATCTTTCAGTAAAAAACGAAAATTTTTGTCTTACAAATAATTACTAACGACTTACTCACAAATGAAAGAAAAACTTTTCAGCTTTTTCGAGAATGTTGGTACCAGATTCGAACTTTTGGGTTACTATTCTTTCACCTCTGGATAACTTACACACGAAAATTTTTGTCTAACAAGTAGTTACTAACGGTAGACTTTTTTTTTTGTTGAAAAATCACCAAGTTGATACCCATGAAGTAAGTTAGCATCCAGAAGAATGCGGTATATACGATTTACAAAGAAAAATTTTGGGTCTACAAATAGTTACTAACGACTTACTGATGAATGCAGAAAAAATTTTCGTTTTCGAAAGAGTGGGTGCTAACTTCACGGACACTATTCCACTAGGAAGAAGTGCGCAATTATTGAAACATATAAATATCATTTAATGGAAGTTGATTTAATTCTGGATAAATCATCGGATTTCAATTTGAGTAAAGCGTTGAATTACTATGATATATTATTCAATTCATCATTATTCAGCATACATTCAATATTCTATTTATTATTCTTCAAAGAAACGCATCTTTCCTCTAATTAAAACGCGCGCTCTGTATAACCACGTTTTGTCAACCGAAAAGATGCAAATTGCCCAGCTTTAAAAGAGCAATTCGGACACTTCTTACCCTGATTGAATCCTTTGAAGTCATGGTCTTTGATTGTTTCCTCTGTGCCCGGATCCCGAACAGTCGGACGCATCTTCGGCTTCTGCCAGTGCCTACCGCAGTCAGTCGCGCTGCTGTCGGATCGATGCCCCACAACGAAGGCCTCCCTTAGCGCATTCTGCTGGCATTTTGAACCGTAGAATGCGAGCAGTCCCGCGATTTTCTCTTGCATGGCGAGCTCCTCGCTCAGCAAGCTCTTCCTCCTTCCATAACCCCACTTTCTAGCTGATCCTTAACGGTTGTGCATGTGATCCGTGTCGGGTAGCTGTTTTTCAAAAATATTCCGAACCGATTCTATGTGAATGAGTGTGACTTTTTTGTGTTGATTTCATCCTATAGTTGTTGTTCCTCGGTAATCTTCTACTTACCCCTTTCTTTATTTTTGTTTTCTTTCTCTTAGAGAAAACATCTGATTCTGTTTGAATTTTTAGATACCATCCAGCATGCCTTGTCACCTTTCACTAGTCTGAATTTAACACTCACTGTGCATGACAGGAAGTAATTATCACTTGAGATCAGACGACTTTTTATGTTAGCTGGATGTTGGTGTTACTCATTATTTTTGAATGAGTGGAACTGATTTTATCTTTTAAGAAGGGATAAATATCTTTCATAGACTTCAGTACTATATTTTTTTATGCAAAACAGAAACAATACAAACAAAGACAACTTCTTGCAGCACAAAATAGGCCTTTGAAGTATAAAGCGAGTTGCAAAACCATATAGCAATATATGAACCAAGAGTTACAAAACCATGTTTCAATATTATGGGAACCAATTCAAGACTTGAATATAAGTGAAGAATACATCTCATCATGTTTACGCAAATTATCCGTTCTGAAAATATGATCCTGTTTTGGTTTTCGAAATATTGAATTACATAAATACCATTTCGATCCAAATGATGCATTTGTGATTTTTCAATGAACCGATTGAAATTTCTTCTAATTGTAAATTAAGTGAACAAGACCACTGATAAATCTAAAGTTATATTTGGTTGCTCTAGTAATTAATTTGAAAAGCGAAAATCACTTATGTTTCCAAATCAGCTCATATTTGTCTTAATCAGTTGGAGAGTGAATTTTTCAAAGAGAATGTACTCTCACTGGATCGAAAGGATTTGTTTCAAAAAAGCTATGCGTTCTGCTAGAAAACTTCTTCAGGACTGGCGCTATATGCAATCTGTTTAATAAAACAACTTATTAGTTCGACTACAAACCAACTAACAAATACAGACACTAACTTACCAATCAGGGGCTTTATCTCTGATCATTTGTAGCCAATAAACAAAAATTACATCATTCACAGAATACATTTATTGTTTATTCAAGTTTTTCTTTATGTTTCATTACTGTTGATGAATTGAGTGTTTTCTGAAATCCATATCTTCACATGATGTATGTACAAATGATTTCTCTCATATGGTACATAATTTGTTTTTGTTGGCAAGAATACTCCCAAAAATGTTGTTTGAGTATTTGCAGGAATAAAAGTTCTTCTTGAGCATCTGAAGTACGGATCTCATTGATTTTGCAAATATCATGAATACAATCTGTCTATGTTATTATTGTTATCAGAGCCTTCTTCTGAAGAAACATGAAACATATATATTTCTATTTCGACTCTGTACACAAGTTTCACATTCGGAATCAATGTTAGAGAAAGAATTTCAGATCACGCTCGAAACCTAGGCACCTGCCTGTCCTTCTCATACGTGCCCTAAGTATTCCTGTTACAATTGTACATCCAATACATTTTGAAACAGATACAACAAAAAAAAGAAAGACATAGACTGCAGGTGGGGACAGCGGGGGCTGTGTACTGTCCGGGACTCAATGGTCATAAACGTTTTTTTATGTTCCTCGAGTTGAAGTTCAATATCAAAAAATATCTGCGGAAAATCTAAAACATATTTTTTTCGACTGGGCTTTGAATATTTTAATTTTACTGATATTTTTAATATGTGCTGGAAGGACACAACTTCGGACCATAATAAGGAAAAGATCTCTGTGTTAATGCTTTCCTGAAGAAATTTTAGTCTATTTGATTTCAGCAGGTAGTCTAGTTATGCGAGTCTTCTCTTTCTGAAATTCTGTGAGGTGATGACGTATCTTTTTCAAACACTGGTAGGTGAAAAGGAGTTCAATGTTCAAAATCAAAAGAACAAACAACAGTTAGAGATTTCCTGGTTGAAAATATTCTTTTCAAATAGGACATTTTTTTAGGAGAATTCTACAATTTTTGAAGTATCTTAATAATAATATAGATTGCAGTAGACCAGTACCCTCGTGTATCAGGTTCAAGAAAAGCCTATATCTTGGCTTCAGTTAGCTGTCAAATTTCTCACATCAGCCGTTTCTAGTAACATAAGGTATATATTTGGTGTCAAGGAAAATTATCGAAAGAATATTCAAGAAGGTAATTTATATTAAGAAAGAATGAAGGAGTAGGAATACTCTCTGGAAAACTCCCATCGTTGGTATCTGGAAACTTTCAGATTACTCAGAATCCGTTTTAGGAGTCACCCTTAGATCCATTATTGTAAACAGCTTTTTGATAACAAACACTGTTAAAGTAGGAAAATGCCTTACCGACGTCTATGAGAAAGTTATCAAGAGTTATCAGAACAGTGAAAAGACAGTAGTTACACATTTTATTAACCTAGCAGTACGTGTCCTATTTGAGATATCAAGAAAATAACAGGGGGCACTAAATATAGAACTTACTTGAAATAACTTTTAGAGAGATCTTAATGAACTTTCCTCAATTAATTCATCCGAAAAGTTTTAATAAGAAAGAACTATGAAGTATAATCTGACTCAGAGGGTTAGGTTGAAAAGTTGGCAGAATGGGGTGAGTTAAGGTGCTTTTTTTAGTTTCGCCACTTGCGACACTCATCATTGTGAGTGAAATGAAGCTTGAAAAAATTGGGATACATAACATCATGAAATAAAAAAAGTTGTGATCTGTCTTTAGGATCTCTCTCCTCAGTCAGACTTTTCTTTATAAGCAACATAATGTGTAGAATAAAAGCAGACATAATCCAAAACCATAGTGATCCGTTAGCTTAACCAAAGCAGAAAACGGTAGAAGATTGGAAGATTGTCACCTACAACAATTTTGAACATCCTATATAATCATCGTGGGATGTCATTAACTTTGTAGAATGTGGTTGTTCAGAATGAAGATGCCACACTAGTAGCGGCGAAGTGAGCGTTGTCCTGAGATCCATGCCCTATACACCATATGAGAAGGGCACATGAGTCCTGATGAAATCTAAAATGTCTGCAAGTGTAAGTGAACTCTTGCTCGGTGTAAAGACGAAGGAAACGTCACTGTTCTCGTAAAGTACATCGCTGTGTTACTATCATGGTTGTGGCGAGTTGCGAGTGAGAGAGAACATCTACCTATATCTCCAAGCAACTACTGGATGATCCCAAAAATGAAATGAGAGCATCGAAAAACCGAAATTGCTAACAATGATGATTCGAAAACTGCCTATTCCGATGAAGAAATGTTTTTGACGTTATGAATAATCAAATTGATAAATCTGATGAATCTATGAGAGTTATGGAAAAATATTTGAGCAGGAAAAATTTTTACCATTTCATTTAACAACTTCTTGAGTTGTCTATAATCAATTCACCTTAACTATTGAGTTTACAGAAACTAATTCAGTAGGCAGTGAGTCGTTAACTTCCTGCTTCAGGTATTGAATGAGATATCAATGAGACAAATCTTAAATGAAGACTTTCGATAGGTTATCTTGATCCAATTACCACACTACACCCAATGTGTTCGTAGGGATGCTTTTTTATCATTAAGTTTTTTTTATTTTAATGGTCTTTGATGAAGTTATTGGCAAATTGATGTCGCTTTTCATCGTATCGTGCTATTGCGAGTTCAAGCTGCAACAATGTTCGACAAATAGATTTTCTTAGGAAACTGTAAATATTTCATGTGAAAATCGACTTGCTATCAGACTCGGCAAATACACAGTAAATATTTGATGGAATCGGTCTTACTTGTTGAAAACTCATTTTAATTACTTGATTGAAAGAAGTCAGTTTCAATTTCCAAAAACTTAATTTTCACAACGCCGTTTCACCATAATAAATCAGGTTGTTACAATTTAACTGACTGATTTTTGTGTGAGAGAAACAGGTTTATATATTCAGAAAAAAAATGGGTAAATGAGTGAGGTAAATCAAAAGTATCTAAAATTAATAATTAGTTTTGCACTTCTTGAAAGTATCAATGATCTTCTCTTCATTAATTCTAGATAGCACCGTTTTCTTTGATGAATAAGAGAGAATTTTTCATTCTTATCATAACATTTGTTTTATCTTTATTGTTTTTGATAAAAGTACTCAGGTTATTTAACGTTTTAAATGATGTAATTTTATTGAATTTATTTTTGAAGTATTCAGCAATATATTTTGAAAATCCATCAACATAAGACAATGACATATAATCTCGTTTATATACTACCTCTTTAAGAAATGGATAAACTAGATTTAATGCCATTTCTTGTGTTTGTTGGATGCCATTTTTTCTATCATTGATGGATCAAAATTGTTATTTCTTGCAATTTGTTTAATTATATTCAATTCAATAATGGATCTTTCTGGACGCATCGGTACTTTTAATAATCCATGTCCGCATATGCGAATCCATGTTAAGGAATTCGCACATAATTTCAATTATAACTACATACCAAATAATACATATGGAAAACAAAAGTTCAAGACTGATCCGCTTAGAACCTGAAACAACATATATCCGCAATATTCTTTTGAACTGACAGATGTAGATTCGTCACCTTCATTGAATATCTTTCGAAAACAGGAAATTGTTAGTTAAGCTGTTATAGAATTTCACAACACTCAATTACCCATTTTTTTTCCGAATATGTAAATCTATTTCTCTTTCTCAGAAATCATTCAGTTAAAATGTAACAACCTGAAATTGCCATATTATGTTGAAACAGCTGTCGTTGTGAAAATCATTTTATTGGAAATTGCAACTCCTCTTAATCAAAGAATTAACATAGTAAATACCTTAAAAAATCCAATTCTACGCAATTCCTTCTGCCAAATCATTCCCTGAAGACAGCATTCCCGTAATTACCGTCAGTATAACTCTTCGGTGCAATTCGTTACAACATAATCGCTATGTCAGAAGAGTAATTGTGGGCAGAGTGTGCTATCTCAATTTCAATTACAGCCCTAATTTTAGATGTCCAACTTGATTTGGATCAGGTCTTCCCCTCTTTTTTATGGGTTACACGAAAAAGAGGCGTCCTATTTCATCTCGTAGTGATGTTTGGACGTGATGCAATTCTCAACTCCATAAGAAAAAGTGCCGGTAGATTTAACAGCTTAACGGCGAATGGCACTTTCGTTGATATAACTGTCAAAGACTCTCAAAGCTTCCGATATTAATCTACCACGTTTTAAAAGTGGAAAGAAAATTTTCAATAGAAAGCCAGCAAAAGCAGACGAATAATCAATCGTTTTTAACAACCTACCCTTGAATTGAATTAATAAAATTGAATACAAAACACTGGTTCACCAGTTCCAATATATCAACCAACAAAAATAAATTGAATCATTGCCCAGGAAACATTCTCAGTAACTTAAAATCATATCGTAAGATGAAATTAACTGTTCTTATTTAGAAAAGGGTTCGAATCGGTTGCGTAGCAGTCTTTCGAAACTAGAACACTAGCATTTTTGACCAAGCAGAACTAACGCTATTGAGTTGCAATCCAAATATTTAAATAAAACTTGAGTAAATTCATGACTGGATGAGAATATAGGTACTGCACGTGCACCGTGACCTTTTGTTCATCACTCGAAAACATTAGACCTAAAATAAAATATTAACATTTTGAGTAGGTAATGGGGTGAAGTACCTCCTAGAGCAAATTTTTCAATATTCTTTACCAATTTCTCACCACAAAGTGGTCGAAATTCATCTGCTGGCATGCCCGCAAGATAGGGAGTATCTTTACTGACGGCACCATCATATTGGTCTGATAGAGCTTTGTTCAGTGGTGTCAATCGGAAACTACAGACAAATTTTCGTATTGTTGATGGATATATGCAAATGTATTTTTAGATGATTATGTTGTTGAATGTGACACAGAATTCTTAGTGTTTTCAATACCACTTCAAAAATTTCAATGAGCTGATATTTGTCGATAAATCATAGTGTATGACCACGTCACAAGAACTTTTAAGGTGCAAGCTGAAAGAGGTTTTCAAACAAGTATCATTATTGAGATACTTGAGGGTGATTTTGACAAACTATGGGAACGTATAATAAGATGTTGAACACCGAGTCAATAGGGTTAAAAAGGTGGCAAGTACTTGAAACAGAGGAAAGTTTAATTGAACCAAAGAAATAGCCACAGATGTGTTACCAACTGGGTGACAATGGGTCGGTCATCCTAGAAAGTGATCGAGCGATGGCATGAACATTGAAAGAGGTTGATTTATGATATTGGACGAAGATGAATATGATATGAATAAACAAGGTGGCTTGTCATTTTGTAGAATGGCACATAATTGGTCAACTGATATCTACTTTGTCATTTTCAAAATTAGCATTATAAAAAAGTCATTATTAATTTCGCATCCAAGAAGTATCTCCGTTATATTCTGTCCATAAATACAAATTTATTGTTATCCCCAGTTCGGGAAACTCTTGGGTGGATCAATAGATTTTTTATTTTCATTCAATTATTTGCATTGCTCCAAATCGTACTGTCCAAACGGTATCTTTTGAATTCCCAATTCAATTTTTCGACTCCCCCATTAGTTATTATACATTTAGCATTTTAGTTCAGAATATTCTATCAATTTCTTCAACTGTATAACTTTCTGAAAAAAATTAAAGGATCAAAAAATGAATTGTTCAACCAAAATTAAAAAAAAAGTTTTTCAACCTAAATCTCCAAAAAAATGTTGGTTTTTGAAAATGTAAGCACTGTTTCTAGTTCAAATGTGAAAAAAAGGTCAGAATTATTTAACCCCATTTTGTTAAAAATTGTGAGCTTTTCAGAGAAAAAAGCGTTATCTTTTGAGGTTTTGAAAAATTTAATCGGGTGAAAGAAAAATATGACTAGCTAAATTAATTTGGATCTTCCTTGGGTTCTTGTGGATATATTGAAGTGTAAAACGCCCACTCAACATTATTGGTTTCCTCAATATTTTCAATTCAATGCTTGATCTCCTAAAAAACCACCAATAACCCTTTTTCATTGCATATTCGAATCAATTTTACTAGAGGAAAAAAATATTATTTTGAAAAAGCAATGAACAGGCCTGGAAGGATATTTATTCAAGTTTCTAAAACCCACCTTCATTTTTCTTTGCTATCATAGGTTGCTGAAATATCAAGAATCGAAGACAAGAGGATCCTTTTCAATTTGAAGACCAATATTCCGGAGAAAAAAAGGACTAATCAAGATCAATGAAAAAAGCAAATAGATCTGAACGAACAAGGTATCTGTTCCTCATAGTGGTTGAGCAACAAAAAATTTTTCCCGCTCGTAGACAAAAAAAAACCTAAAAAAAATTCGAAAATTGTTTTGTCACTGCTATTTCTAAGAATACACAAAAACCACTAAGGATACCAAATTTTAAAGTTCTGATCCAAAAACTTGACACTAGGAGCTACGATATAATCTACTCTTTATTTTATGAACGACCATTTTTTTGAACTTGATGAAAATTGCCTAGAAATTTGGAAAATGTTTCGATCCTTTAATTTTTTTCAGTCATGTAATGTATTCCTCTAAGAATTTCCAGAAAATTGTTGCTGTTTCTTTAAAAAAATTATGTTATCAAGATTAGGTACTTCGAATGTTTTCTGTTTTCTCGTATTCTGGTGATAAATTTCAATTGACAAAATTGAAAATATTAAAAAAATTCGCACGAATACAGAGACAAATTTACTCGAGATAAAGCAAACGCTATACCACCACATCACAATAAAGAGAAAACACTCAACATAGTGCCAAATGTGTAGTTTTCCAGAGAAACGAGACGATCGCGGATCGAGAGCTGAGTCATGCCTCAAATTTATCTCAGAAGCCGTCTTCAGAACTATAGTAGCTATCATATTTCCGTCGCGTTGATGTAGATAACACGCTAGCCATGAAACGCAAAATCAAACGAAAAAATTTCAGATTGAGTAAACTTATTTTGATTTCGATATTTCTAATATATTTTTTTTCAATTCAGAAAGTATAACCCCAAAAATGAAATATCAGTTGAATTTGTCATTTACTTCAGTTTATTATATTTTCCTAAAATTTTCCATTAATATAACCTTGAAAATGATAATGAGCTTGGATTTAGACGTTTTCCGCTTCCCGATTGGACCAAATCATGGAGTCTGTCGGAAAATGAGTCGAGCGCGGATCAAATAAGAGGAGGCATGCCTCGAATTAATCTTGGAAGATGTTTTGAAATCCGTAGATGAAACGCTAAACAATGGAGAGCGTTAGTTGGGTCTAAAACTGTTTATTTTTTAAGGAAAAAGTGAGATTAATATCTAAGAATTCAGTTCAACTTTTACTGCTCCCGCAGCCTTGCCGGATGATGGCAATTATGGATTGTGAAAAACAAGGGATGATGAAATTTCCACTGACTCATAGTACAGTCACCCCCAAAAGAATCTAATGAAAAAATACTGTTTATAATAACATTTTTGATCACATCTCGAAAACCCATAGCTTCGGAGCATTGAACCTAGTTTGCTCATTAACAAACAACAACATAAATTTTTGAAATATGTGTTTCACTTAAAAATTTGGAGCTTTAACCCATGTCTTACGGGTACAGTCCTTCTAAATTACTTCGGGTTCGTGATCATGAAGTAAAACTCATTAAGTTGATATCATTTTCGGCTCGATATTCTAAAATTAAGGAGATTTGAGCGGAGCGATTGCAAGCTGTTGAATGATAATTAAGCACGCAAAAAAAACAGTCCTTCACTTTTATCAAAACATGGGATTGCATACCTGTTTATCTGAGCTCAATCAACTGCGACAAAATTTCTGCGGAATGTGTTGAAATAACATATTGTTTCAAGTTAATTGGAGTGAAAAGCTGATTTAATTTATTGTCTCACCGTTATTGAACAATGATTAGCTTAACTAGCCATTTATCAGATTGCAGCTTTGAATATGGAGATTATGGAAAATAGGGAAACCAAAAGAAGGCGTTATTCAAATAACAAGGGCGTTAAAACTTCATGAAGCATCAATTAGGATTGTTAAGGAATTTCCCTTAATGTTTCAGTCAGAAACGCGAAACTGAGATTATCTTTAATAATGTGGGGTAGAAATAACGATGTAGCTGCGTCTGGTGGAAAGTGAAAAAGTTTGTTCATTTAATATTCACCATGCTATATATAGCACTTGTTGAACCACTTCATCGAACGACCAAATAAATACAGTGGAACGTATGGAACAAAACCTTTATATCATTATTTCAGAAAAATTGACCAGACACGTCAACTTTCGAATTCAGATGTTCGTTATTCAAGCATAAATTCAATGTACTGGGTGATTCGTGCAAGTCTGTCCATTGTTTTTAATGGGACGTTCTATATATTTGTACATTTTTGAAATTCTCTTGATGAAAGATTTCAACAACCTCTATAGTTAATATAAACAATATATTCCCATTACTGAATAATTTTGTAAACAAATAATTTATGTTCATAATGATTATTGTTATCTCAGTACGAAATATCTCTGCATAACCACTATTTGGAACTATCTTCTATCACCTCCTTGCACAAATTTATATTGAAAACAATTTCTGGCTTCGGGGCTTTCCATGACTTGTCTCTAAATCAAGCAGAATCGTCATATGTCCTTTGTTTTGTTTTGTAACAATAGAATAGACCATTGCAGTTTTTATATAGAGAATTCTTAGTTACGATCAGTCAGTTAGGTTGTTTGGTCAGGTCCTTTTAGTCTTCGGTAGTTTAATGGATCTTCTGTCAGTTGGTTGGCTTGTCCTTGAAACTTGATGATATTTTCTCGACCTGACTATTTCTGTGCTGACATATGGGACCTTTAAATCTTCATGAATGGTTTGATTGGATACCAAGGGGCATTACCATTGAAAATGGTATTTTTTATTATAGTCTTCGGATAATTTGAATATTTCAATTGGATGCCGTAGGTCCATATTGGTTAGATGGTCGCTTTGTGAATTAACAATTCATTTTGAGGTTCAATTTGGACTTCCTGCCTATAAGCCAATAAATTTTTCGGAATTTTAGATTTATTGTATTCTTCTTAGCATTGATGTGTTGTCTCCAGTGGATGCAATAGTGGTAATTTTATTTTCCATTATGTTTGATAGGCATGCACCATATGTTGAATCGGGAGTTTCTAAATCGTTTGCCCCTTGGATAACCCCCACTGTGAACTCACAAAGGACTTAGCCGATTATAGGTACTATACTAGCCTATGTAATGCTGTCACATATGCTGTGTGAAGAGGAAAGTTGAGTTTTATGTCCCAGGCTCGATCTCAGGGTTCAAGGTTTTGCTGAAAGTCCTTCAGATCATTACAGGCTGATCCAAGGGTAGAGGTGCTCGAATGCTTTGTTGATCCTTGGGTCTTCAGTGATTATTTCAGCGCAGTTTTCAGCCCTTCGAATGGTTGGTTACAACTAGCTATTATATTTCTTGTAAGTTTAATGCGGATATGGAATTTTCTTTCAGACTTGCAACTATGGAGGAGGTTAGATCTATGGTGCTTGGCCTGGGCTCGAACGCGTTGGGCATTGATGGTATATCTGCTAAAATGCTCCAAATATCCATTAGTGTTACTTTGCAATTTATAACGCATGTCATTAATGTTTGTATTGAATCGAGGGGTTTTCCGAATGCTTGGAACTGCTCTATTGTGAATCCATTGCCCAAATATTCTGATCCTAAGGATCCTTCCGATTTTCGAACTATAAGTGTTTTGCCTGCTCTGTCAAAAGTTCTGAAGAAAGTTTTATTCACACAAATTTATGACTACGCAACCAACAACGGAATCCTTACCGACCAGCAGTCTGGTTTCAGGAAGGGTTACAGCACTACCACTCTTTTCTTAAATGTAACAGATGACATTCTCAAATCTCTGGATGAGGGATATGCTTCGATTCTTGCCTTATTGGATTTCGCAAAAACATTCGATACTTTGGACCATGAGTTACTTTGGTTTTGATAAACCTTCTGTGAGATTTTTCAGGTCGTACCTTATTGGTAGATATCAATGCTTCAAATTGAGAGATGTGTTTTCTGAATACTACCCAATAACTTCAGGTGTCCCTCAGGGTTCCATTCTTGGCCCTCTGCTTTTCTTGATATATATTGCTGATATGTATAGAGTGGTTAGATTTGTTGTCACCTATTTTTATTGTGATGACACTCAGATTCGCCCCTCTTTCCTTTCAAACTCTGTCCTGCAGCTATCGACCAATTCAATGAAGACTTCTATCCTCCACCTGCTGCAGAAATCTTTTTTTTTCGATTGTGAGCTAAGATTCGGGGAGCATATTTCGTTTCTGTTCTTTCCAAGCGCTTTGGTATTTATATCGTCAAAGACATTCCCTAGACTTTGCATCACGGAAAATCTCTGCGAGACCCTTGTATTGTCAAGTTTGAATTACGGTTTGACAGATTTTTACCCATGTCTTGATTCCGTAGAGAAATATAGATTGCAAAAATTACAAAATTCGTGCTGTCGTTATATTTTGGGTTTGAGAAAATACGATAGAGGTATTATACGTGGTATAAATAGGTTGGGGTGTCTTAGGGTTAAAAATGTTTTTCGGATCCATATGATTGTTCTGGTTCATCTAATTTTAGGTAAGGGTATTCTTCCATATTTGAGGGCAAAGTGAAGTTTTAGACGTGATGTTCACGGTGTCGCTATAAGGCATGGGAGAGGTTTATGCTGCCTCGATTTGGTTCGACTATGTTTCAGAGTTCTTTCACTTCAGTGCAAGTGAAATTGCATTACGAATTTTTAGTTTTGTATGGGGGACTTTCTGTCGCGGCATTGAGGAGGGAAATGAAAATGAAGTTGCTTGTGAGTCAGTGTTAGTTTTGAGTTTTGGTAATTTTTCCTTTATGCTCAATTTCATTTTCAGTTTCGAATTGTATTTTGTTGAAAATTTTTGTTTGTATTAATATTCTTTCAAGTCGAAATATTGTAAATTTTGTTTTTATTTGTCAAGGGTTGAGTGGAGTAGCTTATGCTAGACTTCGCCCTTAAAGTATTTTTCTACTGGCTTTATAAATAAAGACACTATTATTATTATTAAGTATTGATGAAATATAAGAGTGGTCCCAAAATAATCCCTTAAGTGAATGAAAAGAAAATTACATCTTCTGCTGAATAAAATTTGAAAATATGTAAGATATCAATAACGTCCAGACATGCACAAATTTTGGATTAAAAACGACGGATATGTTATGGAGTATAGATTATTTAGAAGCATTTTTGGCAATTTTTAAAATTTTTTAGAGAAGCCTATTTGCTTCGACCTAGTTCAAATATCGTCCAAGTTCCAGCTTGATCTGATGAATATTCTAGGAGTTAAATTTGCTCTAACTCTTGGAGCATTGAACGAATTTGGCGCAATAACGAACTTGACCGAGATATTTGGACTATTGAAATATTCTGAAAATATGAAAACTATATTTCATCTCTCTCATAAAATAGAGAGTATACAGCCGACCGGACGGACATTCACAAGTTTTAGCTTGTTTCTTTATCAGAAAGTCAAACCCAATTGATTTAGACCACTTTTGGCTCGATACTCGAAAATTATAAACATTGTGCAAAACGATAGCACGTTGTTGTACCAAAAAAAGGGCGCAAAAATAATGCGTGATAGATTTTCGAATTTTGAATTGGATAAAATGAACTCCAATAAATAACATCCAATGAAATATCATGAATGAAGATCAATGCGAATGAAGAAACTCATAAAAAATAAATGTAGTTCAAAATTAATTATAAGGGATCAAGTAAAAATAATCTCCGCTCTGCACTTCTCTTCGATGGATATAACCATTAAATACTCACGAAGAGAAGTAATGATCACGAAATCGCTATCATTGGATAGCATTGCTGTAATCTAGACTCCCGGAAAATAATTATCATCATTAGTCCACTCATTTGGCCTCCACTTCAATTACTAATATCAATTGTTATATTCGAATAAATTTTTTGATATACTACCGCTACTGCTTTTTAAGCGTTTATTAATTGAGAAATCAGAAGAGATGTGACGTAAAGTGTTTGTTTTTGAGATATGATAAATGACTGCAGTACATCTGCATTAGTTACTGACTTAATACATTCATAACAATTCTTCATTCAACATTGATTATAAAAGTCAATGAGGTCAAGCCATCATTTTTGAAGTTATTATTTGGTTTTCTTTCGATCAAGGAAATATTCGAATACTCGTAATTATTGAGTACCCGGAATATTCCAATCGCAGAGGTCTGAAATCAGACACGAAGACAAACAGAATCATCATCCAAAAATAATGTTTTGATTGGTTGCCCACACCCTTAATAATGCAAACTAGAAATAAATGTATTGTACAATAGTGTTGCTTCCTAACTGGTGTGAAAACAGCAAACCGAGATAGCAAACTTTGACCATGAAATCCCCGAGTGCGCTCGGAAGATTGCGCGGAGGACGATGCAAAATATTTCATTTTTGCCGAAACATTTGATCTTCTGTCTGTATTGAGGACAAAAAGGACACTCTCAGAGTATATAGGGCATTATCCTACACTTACGAGATGTCGCAGGGGGGCACAAAAAGTGACAATTTGGCGATTTCTCAAAAACTGTACATAGGATCGCGATCAAATTGTGTAGTAATATTGAGGACCCATAGCAACCAGGATCTGCACATACGGCATGTACTTAAACCTAAAGGGGGTCGAAAGGGGGCACAAAAAGTGACAATTTTGTGACTGACAGTTTTGAGAAATCGCAAAATTGTCACTTTTGTGCCCCCTTTCGACCCCCTTTAGGTTTAAGTACAGCAATGCAGCAATATCAATAGCTATGTGACTACGTGTTATCGCCAATCTTCGTTTCCGTTTACAAGTGTGCCAGTAAAGGCCTGGTTTCACTAGTGCGTCGAACGCATGCAGTGACTGCATGCAGCGAATGCTTGCGTCCGCTGGGTCGTTGGAGTGGTTTCAGTAGGTGCAGCGAGACAACTGCGGCCGGCATTATTATTTGTGTCCTGAGAGTCGTCAGTGATAATTTGTTGGAAATGGAGTATTTACTTGCACTTCATATTCTGGAAGAAGAGCAGGATGAATTAATTTTGAAATATGTAAAGCAAACAAATGAAAAAAGACGACAAGAGGGATGAGGAAGGTACCTTCAATAACCTCATAACGAGACATCTTCTAGATAATGTCGAAAAATTACAGAGTTTTTTTCGGTTAAACAGAAACCAGTTCAATTTTGTGCTAGAAGCTATCAAAGAAAGATTAACGAAGAAGTCAACTTCCTTTGTGACAAGGCCTGTATCACCTGGAGAAAAATTGGGTGTTACTCTCAACAGATGCATCATACAAGCATCTATTTTGAGAAACTAATTCAATGAGTTTCATCTCTTCGTCCCTCGTGTATTTATCCATAGTAATTTTTTTTTCTTGACGCTGCAGCAACTCGCACAGACTGGTACCATAAGCAGGCAGGCTGTTGCAGTGCTGCTGCGTTGGACTCAGAACCGAAACCACTTCTTCGTAGTTCCGAAGTAGCAGTCTATTCGAAAGACGGTGCAGCAAATTTTTGAAGTCGCTGCATGCGTCGGACACACTAGCGAAACCAGGCAAATCTTTTCCAAATATCTCTACAATTCATATGTTAATAATAAACAATACACTTTTTTATGGCTCACAAATATTTTTTGTTTATTGAACTTACAAACACCCGATACCTTTCTGGACGACTTGTATCAACGTAAATGAAGCATTTCGATTAATTTTCCACCAATTGAAACTGTATTAATGAGTCCAACCGATATCAATCGAATATGTATCTGTGACAGCATTGAGCACTGAAAATATTTTTTCTATTTCTTCCTTCCGAATTTATGAAAAATTCGAATTTTCAGACGAATAATTTGGGGCTTTTTCTGTAAGTTTGAGGAGAAGGGGGTACTGAGAAATTATAAATTTCCTGTCATTTCGTTTTCGAAGTTCGCCTCAAAGTTTTATTGATCCTGGAGTCGATACAGGATGTAGAGGATAACGAATAAATTTAGATTAAGTTTATAATTCTTGATTGTTTGCCCTTAAGTAAATGAAAAAATAATTATATCTTCTTGTGGAAGGAAGCTACGGCAAGAAATTGCAAAATACGTTGGATATCAGTAACGTCCAAACATGTACAATTGTTGTTTGATTACGCTGGATATCTTTTGAGGTATAAAGTTGAAACGAAATTTTTAAAAATTTTCTACAATATCGGTTTCTGCGACATTCGATTGACATCGGTTCGACTTAATAACCATTTTGAGTTGGTAGAAAATTAATCAAAATGGTTCATTTACCGTGAAATAATGTATGTTATAAAAATTCACAAGCCAAATTCGTGTTTAATGTTACGCTCGTGAAAGTATGTTGGAGGTAGCTTTGTGGAAGGAAGATATTCTAAATGGTTTTCGATGAAGTCGAATTGCCTACTCTGGATTGGTTTTCAGGAGAAGGATATTCGAGCCTCGAACACATTTCAGGAAAACTGTATGTAGTTATTTTAATTTGAGATATAGAGGTTTGTTGATGACGAGATATTGTTGATGATGGAGCTCGTGTTGAATGATTGTTTGAGCTATTACCATCATCTATTGTGGATGTAATGTTTTCCGACGTTTCGATAGACATCTTCTATCTTTATCAAGGAGAAAAGTAAGAAACCTTTTGAAAATTATCAATTTTCAAAAAGTCAATTGACAGAAGTCATGAAAGAAAAATGAACGATGTTATATACTCATCTGTGATATGAGGATCTTTTTTAAGTTGGATCGAACTATCGGCGTCCATCTATAGTGTCTCTTCCATGTTTAGCCAAATAATGAAATTAAGTATCATCTACATATCTTTTTCCAAAAATGATCAGTTTGGGTTTAAAATGTACAATAATTGATATTTTTTCTAATGCCTTCTGTTCGAAAATTAGCTGATTTATATATGGAAATTTTCGATAGAAGATATCGCATTTAGATGATCTGGTGAACATCTAAAATTATGTAAGTGTGTTACTTGGGTATGTAGTATCATCTTTTTCCACAGTTTGGGTTTAATATTTTTTCTAATGCCTCTGTTCAAACTTTATATATGGAAAAAGATACAAAACTGTAGATGATACTTTTCAATATTAAACAATCAAGAGGAATCAATTAAATTCACAATTGAAATCGAGAAGGACAGACAACTTCCATTTTTAGATGTACTCGTACATAAACAAAATGGAATCCCTAGAACCACTGTGTATAAAAAGCCAACGAACACAGGACAATATCTACATTTTGATTCAAACCACCAACTAAACACTAAATTGGGAGTAGCAAAATGTTTATTTGATAGAGCAATATATTTGTTGCACTGAAGAAGACCAAAATGAAGAAATAAATAACATCTCGAAAACTCTTAGAAGCAATGGCTACCCCAAAAAGATGTTAGAAAAAGCTAAACGAACAAGAGAAAGTCAACCTGAACCAACAGATATAAATCAGACCATTAAAACCGTAATTCCTTATGTAAAAGGTTTGTCGGAGAAAATGAGAAGAATTGGAAATAGATACAACATAACGACTGCATTCAAAACTCAAGACACTATCAGAGCTAAACTTACAAAGATAAGCCCAATAATGAGACACAAAGGAATTACCTTGCGAGTGCGGAAGATCTTACATCGGAGAAACTAAACGCCCTCTGAATGTACGAATAAAAGAACATCAGAAGCTTCTACGAGTACTAGACAGCGACAAATCCAATTGGTCCAACATGCTGTAGATGAGAATCATCGTATAAAATTGGATGAAGCATCAATAATATCCAAAGAAAAAACTTGCAAAAGAAAAATCAAAGAAGCAGCATTTATGAAAATAACACCTGATTCCATAAGTGCTCCATCTATAGATCTGCCAGAAGTTTGGACGCCGATAGTTCGATCCAACTTAAAAAGATCATCATATCACAGATGAGTAGGTATATAACATCCTTCATTTTTCTTTCATGACTTCTGTCAATTGACTTTTTGATAATTGATAATTTTCAAAAGGTTTCTTACTTTTCTTCTTGATAAAGATAGAAGATGTCTATCGAAACGTCGGAAAACATTACATCCACAATAGATGATGGTAATAGCCCAAACAATCATTCAACAAAATATAGGTTTGTATTAGTGTCAGACTGTTGCAATCTGTTAAATTTTCGCTTATAATTTTGATATTATGAGAATCTTGAAAAAACTCCACGTGAAGTTCTATGCGAAAATTTTGTCTCACTTGTGTTATCTAGGAGGACTGAATATATCGAAAAAGAAGCTTTGATAAACTTACCAGCAAAATAGAGAGGGATACTCATCTGTAAAAAAATCATGCGACTATTTTTTCTTCAAAATTGATCGAACTTTTCAAGGGATGATATACCTCTTCTTAACTAATCTGTTTTCGAAGTTATTAGTACGGAGTGCTATTGTCTGGTGAAACTGAAGAGAAGTTGAAAATACAGAAAAATATTTTTCGTCGATAGACAAATTAGTTAGATATAAAAGAGTTTTCCTTTGAGCCTCACGCGACGAATATTCAAGAGATCGATAAAATCATAGCGTGCCACTCGTCGATAAAGCGACAATGAAAAATGATGTAGTTGTTCTATTGCATTTCATGTAGAAATTCTTTAATTGTATCTCCAATAATTATCGACTTCAATTAAAAAAAAAAAATTAGTGAATTTTCTACAATTTTTGTTTAGTTCCCTCATTTCGAGATTTTTGTAATATACTCATTAAGTTTGTCGGTGGTCATGTCGAGGAAGCTGTTAATCGGCAGTAGGGCTCAAAAAAGAAAAAAATTATGGGAAAAATGATTCCTATTTTTGAACCACTGAACCATTTTTTGACCATAATCCATATACATCTTAAACCGGTATGAAGTGAGCTTCAAGATATAAATGTCTCGATAGGAACATTTGTTGTACACAAGCTTTAATATTGAACAGACAATATCATATTTTTTCATCGTGTTAAAAATGTGGAATTTTGTAGCAGAAAGTTATGATTTGCGGAAAGCATTAATTTTTGTTTTCATTTGAAGAAAAGTGCTGCAGAGTCGCATCGAATGCTTGTTGAGACATATGGCGATCATGCTCTATCAAAAGCAACCTGCAAAAGATGGTTTCAACGGTTGAGAAATAATGATTTTGATGTGAGAAATGAAGAACGTGGAAGACCACCAAAAAAGTTTGAAGACGCCGAATTGCAAACGATATTGGATGGAAATGACACTTTGAATGAAAAACAAATAGCAGAAACGTTAAATGTTGCACAACAAACAATTTCTGACCGTTTGAAAGCTATGGGAATGATCCAAAAGTGTGGAAAATGGGTGCCACAAGCATTGAATGAAAGACAGATGGAAAACAGAAAAAACACTTGTGAAATTTTGCTTTAAAGACACGTAAAAAAATCGGTTTTGCATCGGATTGTTACTGGCGATGAAAATGGATTTATTTTAAAATCCTAAACGGAAAAAATCCGAGAAAACCATCAATATCGACTGCAAAACCAGATCGATTCGGCAAGAAAACAATGCTGTATGTTTGGTGGGGCCAGAAAGGTGTGGTGTGCTAGGAGGTCCTAAAACCTGGTGAAACCGTTGATACTGATCGCTACCGACAACAAATGATCAATTTGAACAATGTATTGATCGAGAAACGACCAGTATGGGCCAGAAGACACGGCAAGGTAATTTTGCTCTATGACAATACACCTGCACACAAAGCAAAACCGGTTCAGGATACAATCAAAACACTTGGCTGGGAGCTGCTACACCACCCGCCGTATTCACCAGACATTGTTCCTTCCGACTACCATTTGTTTTCATCGATGGGACACGCATTGGCTGAGCAACACTTTGATTCCTACGAGGAGGTCGAAAATTGTGTGTCAGGTTGGTTTGCTTTAAAAGACGAACATTTTTTTGGCGTGGTATCCACAAATTGCCAGAAAGGTGGTCAAAATGTAGAAACCAATCGTCAATACTTTGAATGAAATGTTCTTTAATTTCCCATTAATAATTAGTGTTTTTTTTCAAAAAAAAATTTCATACCGGTATACCTGATATAATGAACAATTTTTAGAAGAGTTAGCTCAAGATAAAATTTTCGCCTTTTATACTTCCAGTGATATCCAGAAAAACAAGAATTCTTTCTTATTTGAAAAGAAAATACAGAAACCTAACCTAAGCTGATTTTCGTCTGAAATTTATTCATAGTTTATGCAGCGGTACCATAACGCAGAAACGAAGGAACGTGAATCTTCGAAGACATGATCTTCTTGACACTATCAAGTATACAATTCATCCTGCATGCATAAAATGTCTTCTGCCCGACCAGAAAAAACTTGAATTTCCACATGAGATCCCCCTTTCATTCATACTCTATATTATGGACTCATGCATAAATTGAGGATATGGGTGGAATGTGCTTTGGGTGAATGTTCTTTCGAAATTAGATCTGGATCAGAAAGATACGATATCAGCTTGGAAACAGCAGAGATCTACAGGGTGTTTGAACATTAGTAGTGGTTTCTTTAAAGAATATACAGGGTGTCCCGTAACTCAACGTCAAGCGGTTACTGAGCGATATGCTAGGTTATACCAGTTCTAGCAAAAATAAAAAAAAATTAGAAAGCACTGACGTGAGGTCAGATTGCTTTGGTGCTCTTGTTGAGCTACTTGCGAGTAAATATTCAAACCATAACAAATCTATAAGCACTCTGATCAGGTGAACAATAGTCTTTTCCCGTACTATGGGATAATGTGATGCAAATATGAACGCCTAATGAATGAACAAACCTATATCTCAAATTAAAAATTACTATTCATAATTTTCCCCAAGTTTTGTTCGAAGCTATAATTCCCTTTTCCTAAAAACTTACGTCAGTGCTTTTCTGAATTTTGACAACGTATATTATTTCAGCCACCGAGATTGAATTCTATCTCTATGATTTCCCGTTATGAAAAATTTTGATTAATGAGCCCGGAATTCGTCAATCGAATATCGATCTGTGATGGCCATCGTTCAAAGAAAATCATCGGGACGTATGTCACTTCTCTTTTCTCTTGAGTAAATGGAAAAAATGATCATATCTTTAGATGGAAAAGAGCTACGGCAATGAAATATGAGGATAAGTAAGATATCGATCACCTCAATATATTCACGAATTTTTATTGAAATCCGAAAAAATATCTTATGAAATAGTGCGGATTAAAAATTTTCCAGCGTGACGATTTCTGCGAAATTTTGCGAGCCGTTTTGTTGCAGCTTCCCTCAACAATATTTCAAGTATCAACTTGATCGGATGGATATTCTAGTAGTTATTGAGGAAAAAAAATTTCAGATGCTCATAACTACTGAACCATCCGACGGATTTGGCCGAATAACGAACTTGATATTTGGACAATTAACCTATTCTGAAAATATGAAAACTCTAGCTCATCTCTTTTGGATGCTAGAGAGGATACGGCCGGCGGGCCAATATTCCAAAATTACAGACATTCGGGCAAAATGATAGGCACTCTGTACGGGTGAACAAAAAATAGCCAAAAAATGAAAAAATGAATAAAAAAAAATATAAATAAAACAATTGTACCTAACAATGGATTTATGACTGTAGTCAATAGCATTGTTATTTCAAAAAATGAAAAATAATTTAAAAAAATATAAAATAAAAATAAAATAATTCTAGCAAACAATGGATTTGTGACTGTAATCAATAGCAAGGTTATTTAGAATTACGTTGAAAAAAATCACTGCAAAATTGGAAAATTTGTGACTACATATATATACCTATTACCACTTAACCAAGTGACATAGAATTTCTTAAAATTTTTCCTAGAACTGCTGTTACCTAGCATATCGTCCAATAACCGCTTGACGTTGAGTTACGGGACACCTGTATGCTAGATGTTATTTTTTTATTTTATCCATCCATTCTTTAGTTTATTTGATGAACAATGTATACATATAAAGACTCATTAGAAATGAGTAAATCGTCAAATTTGTACGTTCCATTACTAGAACAAGTTAAAACTCATTATAATGCCTACTTCCAAAAAAACAAAATATTCACTAGTAAGGTAATCAAAATTTTAAACCAGAGGGTCTATGGATAAACACCCTTTCAAAACGTTTTTTTTTTTGGCGAAAACCTACACTTACGGATCACACGGACTCACAGCTTTTCCCACCCTTCATCATTCAACGAGAGCTGACTTTCAATGGCAGGATAACATTATGAGAACAAAGTATCTCCCATTTCGGCTCGCAATTCCCCGGAGAGGCCAGAAGCTGTTGCATCCAACCAATGGGACCCTACATCAAGCCTAATCCCTGGAATAAAGCATTTACGTTTAGCTTCCGCTAAAAACTAATATTCTCGGATTTGAATATGAGTATTCCGCTCACGCAGTCTTTGAATAATGCATATATCTTAGGTGACAACCCGGTTGACAATTTTGTGGATGGACGCCTGTCTGAAAGTTTTAGTAAGTTCAAATACTCGTATAATATTGTGCACGGATTTCGTCCTAGTTTCATTTATGGAGTTGTAGAGAAAAATTGAATTCCTTATCATTGAATATAACTTTCGAATGAAACAATTTGGAGCAGTTTAGGCATCCAAATATCCCTCCGGAAAGAAACTCAATATTTCTAGGGAACGATTAAGCTCTTTGACAGAGCTTTGAACCTTTATAAAACCAGTCCCTTTGAATTATAATCGACCAGTTCTTCAACTTCATTAAAGATAAGGAATAAATTAGAAAATTAATTATTCGATGGACTTGACAAATATTAAACCAATTGATATTCAGAAAACATGTACTGCAGAAATTCCACTAACAATTCAATTCCAGCAAATACTCATCGTAATATTTATCACATTGCATTGGAGATAAAATCGTTCATCCGATTTTTACGTATGAAGAGGATATGCAAGTGATGGTAACAACGGTAGTCTCGTATACGAGGTCTGTGAATTAAGTAATGAGACTGGAACGTTGCATTTGATCTGACAACACTGGAAGCGTGGGGCTTGTTGGGGCGGTAGAGGAACATGTGATTCACCTTCAGTACGAGTTTGATCTCGCTCGAGTCATTTGGTTGTACGTAGCGATTGTTTTTGTGGAACATTTTTTTCTATCGTGTTCTGAAAATGAATGACAATTTCGAGCAACGGTGTGCAATCAGGTTTTGCTTCAGACTTGGGTGCAGTGCAACGGAAACTCTTCTTAAACTTCAGCAGGCCTACGGAGATAGTATTTTGTCACGGGGCCAGGTTTTTTAGTGGATTGAGACATTTTCAGAAGAGAGAGAGTTGATTGAAGATAAACCACGAAACGGAAGGCCTTCATCTTCAAAAACCGATGAAAATGTCGACAGAATCCGGGATCGTGAGAGTTCACATCGTCGGTTGACAGTCAGAATGATAGGGGAAGAGTTGAATTTGACTCACACTACCGTTCATCAAATTATGACCAATGAATTGGGGATGAGAAAAACCTGCGCAAAAATGGTTCAAAAAAACCATTTAAATAAACAAGTTTTTGGCCAGTAAAAACATTCCTGTGGCTCCTTAGCCTCCTTATTCGCCTGACTTTAGTCCTTGTGACTTTTTTCTCCCAAAGTTGAAAAATTACCTCAAGGCAAATCATTGCTAACAGCTAAAAAAATTCATACGGCTGTATCTGACCAACCTAAGATTATTTCAGTATCGGAGTTCCGACACTGCAATAAGAAGTGGAAGAACCGTCTCCTGCGCTGTGTGGCCTCAGAATGAAGTTATTTTGAAGGTGACAATATTGAATTGTAATTATTTTTGTATTGAAAATTTTGAAAAAATCAGTCTCATTACTTAATTTACAGACCTCGTAGTCACCGAATGTATTGATATTTCATAAAATTCGAAGTACTGAAATACTTTACCATTGCTCTTAGGATCCGTTTGAATTGAAAAAATATGTTGTGGTGTCGTGGGACACCAGGTAAAAACGAAGTTCCTTCGGCTGATGTAAAATCGACACAATTTGCAAAAGAAAAATCGTGCCCAATTTTATGTAGGTTAGTTTGAATTTTCTCTTAAATTTTACTGATTAGGTCTTATTTAAGTACATGAAAGTATTTAGGAAATAAAGTATTTCAGGACATAATAAATTACGTAAAATAAAAAAAAAATTGTAATTCAAATTATGAACTAAAATAACAAACAAAATCTTTACTTTTTTCGACATCAAAAATTACATAGAAATAGAAATATTAAAAAACGGTTTGTTATTATTATTATAAGTAATTCTAAAATCATTAAATATATTGTTTGTGTGGTAACTAAAATTCAATACATATGTTTGTGATCCTATTTTATGCAAATAGCATCAGTAGCAGTACCATATCTCGTTTCAATTCGTTTGGATTGTTATTTATATATATTTTAAATTTTTCTAAAAGAAATGTTCTTAGTGTTCCTGATTTTTCATCTGCGAAATTGATAATGAAGTCTCCAGATAAAACCATCGGAAGCTGATGGAAGTTTCCACCAAGTATTTCAGAAACCCCATCAGTATACAGGGAGTAATTAAATAAATGTAAAATGTTTAAGGGGGTGATTCCTCATCGAAAAAAAGATAGGATCTTTTATATAAAGAAACTTCATTGGAGCATCCCTTGTTAAGATACAGCCCCTCAAAGGGAGTACATAAAATTTGTATAACAATTTTCTTCACAAGCACCAAAAAAGTTACAATATTGATATAAACCTAACGTTTCCTACTAGCAAAAGACACTTATCCAGTTATTTATTTGGTTTACCCCATGGTTGTACGATGTACCTATCTCTTGCAATTGCAATTATGTACCTCACTTTCATGACTCCAATATTTCAAAACAGTCATGAGGAAGAAAATATCTTATCCTTTATCGGAATTGCCCTAACAAGAAATTCGAAACTTCAAAATGCCAATTCTAAGATGTAATATACCGAAAACACGTGGACTCAATACTATAACAAAGAAATCTAGGTATTTAATGATTCTGACCAATGGAAAACGTATCCAATCAAGATAAAATATACCGAAATCACGAGGACCAATCAAAGACGAGAATCTCTAATTTCGTTACTCTCTTGTTATTCACCGTACGTGACAGTGGCTCAAACAAATCCATGACAATTGAACCTTAAGCCCCGCCCATCTGATATCTTGGTAAATTCGTAAAAATTTAGGGGATTTTTACGAAAATCAACAATAGCTGAATAAATTCTTGATTTATTGTAATATTCTTAATGAATTGCAATTATGTACCTCACTTTCATGACTCCAATATTTCAAAACGGTCATGGGAAAGAAATATACCGAAATCACTAGGACCAATCAAAGACGAGAATCTCTAATTTCGTTACTCTCTTGTTATTCACCGTACGGAATTGGCCTAACATAAAATTCGAAACTTCAAAATGCCAATTCTAAGATGAAATATACCGAAAACACGTGGACTCAATACTATAACAAAGAAATTCTGGTATTTAATGATTCTGACCAATGAAAAACTTATCCAATCAAGATAAAATATACCGAAAACACGAGGACCAATCAAAGACGAGAATCTCTAATTTCGATAATCTTGTTATTCACCGTACGTGACAGTGGCTCAAACAAATCCATGACAATTGAACCTTAAGCCCGCCCATCTGACATCTTGGTAAATTCGTATGAATTTAGGGGATTGTTACGAAAATCAACAATAGCTGAATAAATTTGTTGATTTATTGTAATATTCTTAATGAATTACAATTATGTACCTCAATTTCAAGACTCCAATATTTCAAAACGGTCATGGGGAAGAAAATGTCTTATCCTTTATCGGAATTGTACTAACAAGAAATTCTAAACTTCAAAATGCCAATTCTAAGATGAAATATACCGAAAACACGTGGACTCAATACTATAACAAAGAAATTCAGGTATTTAATGATTCTGACCAATGAAAAACTTATCCAATCAAGATAAAATATACCGAAAACACGAGGACCAATCAAAGACGAGAATCTCTAATTTCGATAATCTTGTTATTCACCGTACGTGACAGTGGCTCAAACAAATCCATGACAATTGAACCTTAAGCCCGCCCATCTGACATCTTGGTAAATTCGTATGAATTTAGGGGATTGTTACGAAAATCAACAATAGCTGAATAAATTTGTTGATTTATTGTAATATTCTTAATGAATTACAATTATGTACCTCAATTTCAAGACTCCAATATTTCAAAACGGTCATGGGGAAGAAAATGTCTTATCCTTTATCGGAATTGTACTAACAAGAAATTCTAAACTTCAAAATGCCAATTCTAAGATGAAATATACCGAAAACACGTGGACTCAATACTATAACAAAGAAATTCAGGTATTTAATGATTCTGACCAATGAAAAACTTATCCAATCAAGATAAAATATACCGAAAACACGAGGACCAATCAAAGACGAGAATCTCTAATTTCGATAATCTTGTTATTCACCGTACGTGACAGTGGCTCAAACAAATCCATGACAATTGAACCTTAAGCCCGCCCATCTGACATCTTGGTAAATTCGTATGAATTTAGGGGATTGTTACGAAAATCAACAATAGCTGAATAAATTTGTTGATTTATCGTAATATTCTTAATGAATAGCAATTATGTACCTCACTTTCATGACTCCAATATTTCAAAACGGTCATGAGGAAGAAAATGTCTTATCCTTTATCGGAATTGCCCTAACAAGAAATTCGAAACTTCAAAATGCCAATTCTAAGATTAATTATACCGAAAACACGTGGACTCGATACTATAACAAAGATATCCAGGTATTTAATGATTCTGACCAATGAAAAACGTATCCAATCAAGATAAAATATACCGAAATCAGGAGGACCAATCAAAGACGAGAATCTCTAATTTCGTTAATCTCTTGTTATTCACCGTACGTGACAGTGGCTCAAACAAATCCATGACAATTGAACCTTAAGCCCAGCCCATCTGACATCTTGGTAAATTCGTATAAATTTAGGGGATTTTTACGAAAATCAACAATAGATGAATAAATTTGTTGATTTATTGTAAATAATGAATAGCAATTATGTACTTCACTTTCATGACTTCAATATTTCAAAACGGTCATGGGGAAGAAAATGTCTTATCCTTTATCGGAATTGCCCTAACAAAACACGTGGACTTAATACTATAACAAAGAAATCCAGGTATTTAATGATTCTGACCAATGAAAAACGTATCCAATCAAGATAAAATATACCGAAATCAGGAGGACCAATCAAAGACGAGAATCTCTAATTTCGTTACTCTCTTGTTATTCACCGTACGTGACAGTGGCTCAAACAAATCCATGACAATTGAACCTTAAGCCCAGCCCATCTGACATCTTGGTAAATTCGTATAAATTTAGGGGATTGTTACGAAAATCAACAATAGCTGATAAAATTTGTTGATTGATTGTAATATTCTTAATGAATTGTTATTATATACCTCACTTTCATGACTCCAATATTTCGAAACGGTCATGAGGAAGAAAATGTCTTATCTTTATCGGAATTGTCCTAACAAGAAATTCGAAACTTGAAAATGCTTTTCGTGATTGAACCTAATGTATATATTTTTCCGCTTCTGTCTCATTAGAGTTCTATATCGTCGTTTTCATGGTTGGCCCTGGTTTCTAATACCGTTTCAGTAGGTAATTACATTCCAATTCATCGATATTTTTGACTTAGTATTTAGGAAACAAGCGCATGAAAGCTCCTGATCTTACTTCAGTTCTTTTATTTACTACATTTTTATTGACGAAAAGCTTCCTCTGCCTCGTTCGCACGTATTCGCAGATTTACCCATCCCTTCAGGTCTCAACGAGTGCCCACTTCCAATCGAATGAAAACATTATGAGAACAAAGTATCTCCCATTTCGGCTTCCAATTCCCAGGAGAGGCTCGAATCTGTTGCATCCAAGCAGGATATATCAAGTCTAATCCGTCGAATCAAGAACTGACTTTGAGTTTCGACCGCTTTACAACCGTTCCAACTCAGGTCTTCTCAGTAAAACACTAATACTCTGGGATTTGAAAGTGACTATTCTGCTTGCACAGTCTCTGAATAATGCAGATATCTTTGGGGATAATCTGACAGAATGTTTCGTGGACGGGTGTCTGTTTGAAAGTGATCGTGATCCCATGACAAACGCAAATCTTGATGTTTTTTATTTTCTTGAGGCTTTGAAATTCAAAGCGGTAAAGCCATTTTAATATCACAACTGAGAAATGATAAAAAACTGCCCGAAAGTTATTTTCATGGGAAGAGTTTAGTTCAAATATTACAGAAGCTATAGCAACTGCTTATAACGGATTACATAATTTCAATTAGTCTATGCGCATGAACCTTTCCGATTCTCGCTTTTAGACCTTACGGTCCCTCTTGTTATTCTATATTCTGGTTTGAAATATTCTATTAGTTAGTCAAAGATGTTCTATTGTTTTCATGTTTATCGATACGTGAGGTATTCAGAAATTGTGAGTGGATTAAAAATTGTTGAGTTCAATTTCAATCCAGATTGTAATTTTCCGTTCAGTGTTATTTCCAAATCAGTGTGAAATTATTTCGATTCATGTGAGTGCTATTATAAACAATTATATACGAAGCTCTGCAGCTAATGTATATTTTCGTACTTCCGGGCATAAAGTGACAACTTCACTCCCTTGTGACAGGTACTAAAGTATAATCATTTAATCCCTCCGGGATTAAATATTGACGAAACTCCCGGAACGATTAAATCACAAACAAACGAATTTAAGGGATATTTTATTGAAAAATACAATTAATTAGAATGGTAATTAACGTTAATATTCAAATTAATATGGTGACAGTTCGTCATATTGACCAGTCTTTCCTGGGTTAATGCAGCAGGTAACTGACGAGTAACAGATAGGTCCTTATCATATTGAACTGGTGTTTGTTTCGAAGATCCTGCAGAAACAGGAAGCGAGAATGAGGAGTGTGGCATAACTATAGTGGACGAATCGGCGACTTGACCAAATATTTTATCTGAAATTTTTTGTTTATTTTTAATAGACGATTCAATATATCCCTCGGTCACGTTGGAGGATTTCCATCCTCCATGTCTCTTCAGCACGTCTATTGTTGCTCCCGAATCAGCTAACAAAGACGCAGATGTGCGTCTAAAACAATGTCCCGTATAAGACGTCGCATTTTCTAATTTCAAGAAAGCTGCTATTTGCCGTGGAAATGTACCAAACATGTTTTTTCCTACTACTCGCGTAGTACATTCTTTCTTGATGTATTGAACAAAAAATTTTGAATGAGGTGTCCCTGTCTTTCGCAATGCCACATATTTTTGAAATATCGCCACAAAACTGATGGCACTGTTTTCTGAATTTTTGATCAAAAAATTACGGTCAATTTTATTTTTGTTGTTTCTTATCGCAATTAGGAAGGAATCGCCCAAATCTCTCACATCGTGGATTTCTAAATCAACCAACTCTTTTCCATGACAAGCTCCCGCAACGCCCAAAATAAGTGCAACCTACAAAAAAATAGATTTCTTAAAATTTCTGAATATAAACACATTTCCAAATTTACCTTAAGCATTAAATGTTTATCATCCGGAGCCTCCCGTAAGAACTGATCTACCTGCTCAGACGTGAGAATTCTTGACTTCTTTGGCTTAAATCCCTCATTTCTTCTCTTCAAAAAAGCTAATAATTTTGGAAATTTACTCATATCAATATCTTCTCTAATGTTAATAACCGATTTCAGCATTGAGTAATGTGCCCAGAGAGTTGAGGCACTAACCGCTTTTGATTTATCATTGAAGTGGACTAACAGCGCATTTTCAGTAGGTTGTCTCACATTTTTTAAGCGGCACCACTTTTTAAAAGCATCGTACTGCTGCTCGTATAGTTTTCTAGATTTCGGTGGTAACAATTCCTCACCTACTTCGGCTGCTCTTTCATCAATATCAGATACACCTTCTTCACTCATGATACCAATAATTATCAATAACAATGTTTGTTAACAATGACACTAGTAATGACAATGTTTCTAAATTATAATTGTCACAACGCAATGTTACTATGGTAACTTATTTTAAAGACAGTTTATTAAATGAGTTGAAGAGAGAAGAAACTGATTGAAATTATTGAACATAATTAATAAAATCATACCGGAAGTACGAAAAGTATCGTATATACCTTGCGACTGAAGTACATTTAATCCTTCAGGTAAATTATGGATCTCCCTGCAGTCGGGCCATAAATTTTACCTTCAGGATTAAATGTACTACTTCAGTCCCGCGGTATATAATGTACTATTATATGTTTTTAATATGATATGATTACGTGAAGCTTTAATGTTTAGATACAGTATGGCAGTCCAACATGAGAATGACAAGTATGAATTCCTGAAAAATATCAAATGAATGAGTTCTATATGGATAGCCGAATAAAAGGCAGTAGATTTACGATTTTTTCTAATCCTATTTGCATAAGGTCCGAAATCAGTTATAATTTTCATTTATAAAATTTAATTCCATTTTATTTTGGGATTCGCAACAGTGTAAAAACAATGACTCAAACTTTTTCATCGAGTTAACTTTTTGTGGGAATTGAAACCGGATATTCCCATTGAAATTCACTTTTGATGATTAAATCCCAAAATTCTCTACACCAGCCAGCCTGATCCCATTAACTGAATTCCAAAACAGATTAAAGCGATGAAATTTTCAATTCATCCCAGAGGCCGGATGAGAATGAAACTTCGGGATCAATTCTAACGAATTGGTTAATCTACAGTGAAAAAGAGATTTCGCACGAATCCAGATAAAATGGATCGTTAATTCGGACGGACGTTCAGTTGATTAGACAGGCGAAAATTTCACAATATCCGAGCTAGACACATGAGAGTGAGTTTGATATTAGATTATGAAAAGTGGACCAATTTCAGGAATTTGTTTCAGCAATACAGATAAATAATTTTTGTGTAGTGTTGACGTGAATTCCGGTATGATACGAGCTCAACAGGAAATTGCACAAACGCTGAAGACGTTGCATTATCACCAAGATTTCATCCTAGAATGACGTCACAGTGATCAATTGAATCACTGGAAAAAATACGTATGGCTTCCACATAATCAACCAAATGTTGGAATTCAACCTTTTTGCTTAAAATTTTAATCATAAAAAATATATTGGTACAAAATGAAATCTTTGTCATCATAGAAGGTTAGGAAAGAAAGAGGTTTATCGGGTGAATTCACAAGTAGCAGGAAAATGTGTACCCCTGTTATCTATTTTGTTTAATAACCATCTCCTTGTTCCTAAGCAGACCTTGCCCTGACGAAGCCAATCAGCAGAAACACATGTCGGCAAGTACCATCTTCGTTCATTTCCTTCTGCTACTTATGGATTCACCCGGTTTACTTTTTCTACATATGGTAATGCAAAAATAGTGGCTCAAGATGAAGAAGACTATAAACGATTTACAAAGTAATGTCTCTAGCACATGGATTCGCTATCAACAGACCAATTTTGTACATGATCAGAATCGCTATTAAAATACACGTTATTAGAACGAATTTGTCCCTAAAAATACAACAGTACCTAATAAATCTTTATGCAAATAACCAATATTTTTGTTGTATAAGCTGATGATATAATATGATCATATAGAACATTAAAAAATAAGAAGACAATTTTCCAAAAATTTTTTTCCTTGCGGCCATCCCTACGGAGGTACGACCTACTAAAGGACGCCACTGGTATCCAACTTTTCTTGAATAACTTTTAATCTACTTAATATAATTCAACGAAAATTTAATACGATAAACAGTAGTACTAGGTTGTGAATTTTATTGCTTACATTTTATGTTAAGGAGTTGAAAAAAATTAATTTGAATACTTTGAACATTGAGCTGAAGAAAAGGTACTTCTATTCATTGTCGATAAAATAAACCGTTTTCCTGAAAAAAACTCAAATAAATAAAGTTTTTAAAGAGTTTTAAAGAGAAAACATGATTTCTGAGTTTTTTGTCTGCAGCAAAGTGTGATACGAAAGACATTCAAGGAACAAAAACTTCTTAGTTAAATAGGTTATTTAATCCGACAAAAATACTAGATTCGAAAAATGCAGTTTTGTCTCCGGAAGTCACCTTGAAACAATTATTTTCATAGCTAGACACATGAGAGTGACTGTTTGATATTAGATTATGAAAAGTGGACCAATTTCAGGAATTTGTTTCAGCAATACAGATAAATAATTTTTGTGTAGTGTTGACGTGAATTCCGGTATGATACGAGCTCAACAGGAAATTGGACAAACGCTGAAGACGTTTCATTATCACAAAGATTTCATCCTAGAATGACGTCGCAGTGATCAATTGAATCACTGAAAAAAATACTTATGAATTCCACATAATCAACCAAATGTTGGAATTCAACCTTTTTGCTTAAAATTTTAATCTTAAAAAATATATTGGTACAAAATGAAATCTTTGTCATCATAGAAGGTTAGGTTTCTGAGAAAAGGTTTATCGGGTGAATTCACAAGTAGCAGGAAATGTGTACCCCTGTTATCTATTTTGTTTAATAACCATCTCCTTGTTCCTAAGCTAACCTTGCCCTGACGAAGCCAACCAGCAGAAACACGTGTCGGCAAGTACCATCTTCGTTCATTTCCTTCTGCTACTTATGGATTCACCCGATATACCTTTTCTGCATATGGTAATGCAAAAATAGTGGCTCAAGATGAAGAAGGCCATAAACGATTTACAAAGTAATGTCTCTAGCACATGGATTCGCTATCAATAGACCAATTTTGTACATGATCAGAATCGCTATCAAAATACACGTTACTAGAACGAATTTGTCCTTAAAATTACAACAGTACCTAATAAATCTTGATGCAAATAACCAATATTTTTGTTGTATAAACTGATGATATAATATGATGTTGTCTGTTCAATGACTTAATTGTATACTAATTATATTTCACAGATGTGATAGCAAAACAAACAAAAAAAAATTAAGGCTCGTTCACAACAGATGTTCCCTATCAAAACATCTATAAAAATATTTCTCTATTTCAGTGTCGTAATGAGTTTTTAGTTATATTTTTCGTTTTGTGGTTGACAACACTGACATTCTATACTTTCGAATGTCAAAACGCGTCCATTGCATGTCAATTGTCAATATTAAACAATGTAGAGATTTGAACGCACTTTTCAAATTCTATAATCTGTCAATTTTCGTATCAGTCTCACCAACTGCGAAAATAAAATACAAAAGGCACTAGGAGGTATAATCTGAAATTTTCATTGAATTCCAATAAATTTCTCACAATTCTTGTCTGAAATAGAGAAAATATCGTTGCAGAAGGCAATTCCAACACTCATGCGTTCAAAAACTCGCTCCTTCGTCGCTCGTTTTGGAATAGGTATTCATTCTGCAACTTGTTTTAGAATATACCTATATACCTATATAATTTCATAGGTACCATAGCAACGTTTGTAAAAACAGTCCATTTTTCAATACTGATAACAATGTCTCTTCGATACAAATAATACATTAATTCTTTATTTTTTCCCGAAAATTCATCGAATCATCAAATAATATGAAGTACTTTGAAAGTTATTCATGAAAAATTGATTACCAGCGGCGTCTCTCACGAGGCCGCATCTCCGTAGGGAAGGGCTGCTCGGAAAAAGAAATTATGAAAACTTGTCAATTTTTTATGTTTTTCTGAATCCTAGAGATCTCCCACATTTTCCCGGACACCCTGTATAAATATCAAGGGACTCTTTAACACACGAAATACTACAACAGCTACTGAGTTCAAACTATTTTTCTTGTCTCTTTTTTCATAAAACGAAAAGAATAGTTAAAAATTCGCCCTGTACTGAAATATCAGCCAACGAAGCTTTCAGATTTCCCCCCAAAAAATGTGAATCAACCGGAAATGAGGTTGAAGATTCATTATCTCCTACCAATTGCGACATCTCTTTTGTCAGTTTAGTTTGTATCACATTTATTTCGCACTCATTGCTTATCACCAGAGATTTCACGTCTGCGGACAGGAGGAAATTATACAAAGGTTTTGGTGTCATGTTGTCAACCATCTGCCTTTTCAATGGAAAAATGGTTAAAAGGTTTTAAGGTTGGCTCATTTCGAATGCAAGTTGGTACATTGCCGCTAGAATATCTACGAGTATAATGCGTACTTTCAATTCCTTCAGATAAGTTTGAATTCCATTGAACGGTTGGTAATGGAGAGGATATTAAGTATTTGTGTAATGGAATATAGAGCCCAATGATTAATATCATTTTCAGTACATTTGTTTAATCTATTTCTTATTGAAGACGAAAAACATCTTATAAAGGCTAAATCATTTGGAGATACTTTTTTTTTAATAAAAAAACATTAATAAAAACAATTTTATTTTATAATCTTGATTAACAAATAAAAGAACCATTTTTTACAATTATATTTTAAAGAAAATTTCTTCCAATGCTGACCTCGCCTGCAGTTAACAAGATCCATTCGATAGTTTTAATTTTCGATGATGCGTGTGAGTATTTCGGGTGATATTTCTCCAATGACTCGAGTAATATTGGCCTCCAATACCTCAGTCGTAGCCGTCTTCTCCTTGTAGACTTTGGACTTCGCCCCAAAGCAAAAAATCAAGAGGTGTGATGTCACATGATCTAGCCGGTCAATTCATTTGTCCGAAGCGTGATATGATCTGCTCATCAAAATGCTTTCGCAGTAAAGCCATGGTTTCACGGGCTGTGTGGCAAATGTCACCATTTTGTTGGAGCCACATTACGTCTAGATCACGGGCTTCAATTTCAGGCAACAAATAGTCTGTTATCATGGTGCGATCACGGTCACTATCGTCACAGTAGCATTCCGGCCGAAAAAATATGAACCGATTATTCCACCGACCCATAAACCACACCAAACAGTTTTTTTTCTGGATTAAACGGCAATTCTTGAGACTCTTCGGGTTGTTCATCACCCCAGATTCGGGCATTTTGTTTGTTCACGAACCCATTAAGGAAAAATGGGCCTCATCAGTAAACAAAACTTTTGTCGAAAAGAGTGGATTATCTGCAAGCTTGTCAAGAGCCCAACGACTAAAACTTAAACGATTCGGTAGGTCGGCCGACTTCAGTTCTTGAACTAATTGACTTTTGTAAGCTTTCAATGAAGCTGTAAGAACGGCAACGAATCGACACTTCAGGGTCATCACTCTCTCTCCCCACCACCGCTATATTCTCTTCACTACGAGCCGGATGTTGTCTATTTATTTTGTAGAGTATTATCCAATAACTAACATTGAGTCTCAAACTTATTGATGGTAGAGTGAATTGTGCGTTCGGTAGGCCGATTATGTGGACCGTAAGTCGCATTAATCGAAGAACTCCCATTTTCGCAATGAAGCTGAACAATTTGTAGACGCTGTGCTGGGATAAGTCGTTCCATTACGAAATGTAAGACACAACTGAACAAGAATACCACTTCAGTTTACACGACGCATGCGGGATCTGCAACTAAATCCCCACCACAAAGAGTATCTATAAATGAATCACTCTTTTTAAATATATTACCTTGCATAGCTCTTGAGCAGATTAATTTGAATATTTTTTCCTTATGCCTAGTTTAATTCATAAGGAATTCCAATGGTGAATCAGTAAATTCTAAATGAAGTGAAGAGATGGAAAGAATATGAGCAATTTTTTATGGCTATTGAAAAAATTAATTCTACTTGGATTTTTCTAGCTCGTCGAATATTTTCCATTAAACGGTTTTGATGCTCGTAAAACGCCAGTTTTCATGAAAAGGTAGATTATTCAATAAAACACTGTCGAAACGTTAAGATATTGAAGGATATAATAAATGCATTTACGACAAGAGCGTGTTGAAATAGAGTGGTTCAGTTCGTTTATATTATTTTCATGAACGATAAGGGTAATAAATTCTCCTGCATCGTTTCATCTAGCCAGAGGGTGTATATTTTCTTTCCTTCGAGTCTGCTTAAAAAATTAAATTCGTCTTGGTGAATACAAGAAATACGTATCGAATTTGTTTGAAATTTATAACCCATTCCATGAAAGAATCCGAAACATCGTGAATAGCCCAGAAACCATCTTGAAATTTATATATGGGACAATTATTGATGAGATAAGTTATTGTTTCTTCTGAATATCCACATTCACAACTTCCGCTTGGAACTGAGTTCCATCTGAATAGCATGCCATTGGACGACCATGACATGTTCTCAAACGATTAAGAACTGTCCAAAATATTCTTGGAAGATCGAAACCCGGAATTTTTTCAGGAGGATCAGAAATGAGATTTTTATTAAATATTTCATAAGAGTTCCACTCAATCTTCCATAATTCTTTATCGCTAATGTTCATATTGAAGAATGTATTATACCAGAATGGTTTACGTGACATCCATCTTGGAATTCTATTTTATGGAATGTATGAAACAATTGAAATCCAAGAATTCAGAGCTGCAGTGTTTCTGCGATTATGTGGAGGCACAATGTTAGACAAAACTGGTAACCAATGAAGCGGTGTAGATCTTATGGTGCCAGTAATTGTTCTCATGGATGAATTCAATTGTGCATCGATTTTTTGTTTATTTGCACTATTGAACTAAACAGAGCAACAATATTCAGCTGCAGAAAAGACTAGGCTAGAGATGCTGTGTGAAGAGTGGAAGCATCAGCACCCCAAGATGATCCAGCTAATTTCTGAATAATATTATTCCTAGTTTCCAGTGTTAGGCTCAGATCATATAAATGATCTTGTAATTGAGAGATTAATCTAATTTTACTTCTGAGTATTTAGGATAGGAATTATGATCAATAGGAGAATCATTGAAAGTTACACCTAATTTCCCATATTTTTCATGATTAATCAAATGGAAACAAGATACTTATGAAGAGGTGTCATAAGAATGATTAATGAAACAATTTTCCTGGCAAAGTTGATCTTGCGCACTATGTAGATATTTCTCTTGAAGGAACTGTTCATACATAAGTCAGCTTAACGCACGAAGCAAAAAGTTTTCTCTTCTTCAAGATTGGGTTAATCTATGAAAAAAATCATAATGAAAATCTCCTTTATTTCTATTGTCTTCCTGCAACTGAAAGATTGGGAATTTCAATTGGGCAATTCCTCAAATTATTTGTACGCTGTGAATTTCTAACTTCCAGATTTGCTTTCAATTAGTAACTTGGACTATTCAGTTAATGTACATATAATTATTTGACTTGATTGAAACTTCTTTAATCTATTTTCATCCTCAGTTTATATCCCTTTGTTTGAAGGATATAAAAAGAGTTTCAAAATTATTTTCGATTGGTTTCCCACCATTTGGAAGTTGAATATTTTCCCCATATCGTTTCCAATTGGTTTTTCCTTTGGGGCCAACTGACAGTATTTTTCTGCATTACTTTAATTGGTCAATTATCTTTTTTAAATCAAGATTTATTAATCAATCCACCTTTTCCTCATCGTCGATCTGGAACCCCAGTCTTTAAATTAACCATATTGATAACGTAAACCTCAAATATGTTTTGATAATTCTCGTTTGTTTATTTAGCTTTTAAATGAAAACAGATCGACTACCTTGGTTAATATTTACTCTTCCATATCTTTATACGTCAATTTCTTTCCAAGGAAAGCGTCATAATAAGGGAATCTTGTCGAAATCTCCTTTAATTATATTTTCATTATCTACTGATGGAGCTAATATTAAGGTTGTAGATGTAAGAACTACATGGCCACATTCTCAAACGGGTTGCAGATTTTGTACTGAATTCGTGTTACAATAAACTTGGTGCATATATCTTTATTTATTTATGCGCAATTCTGAAAAAAGGGGAAGACATTGTATTTTAATCAGTCTACTTCAGAACATTTCTTTATTCTAGTATTTCCAGAAATACCAAATTCTTTCAATAATTGATGCGCTCTATCGTATTTTCTTCATACTTTTTCGGTTTCTTCAATTTTTATTTGAGTTATTTTCATTCTAAAGCTCAACTTTAGACCCAGAAAATCATTATTGTGACCATTCACTTCAAATAGAATTTTTTATACAAACGGTTTCAATGATGATATATATAGGACGTTACTGTTAATCTGTAAACTTCCTTCTTCGTTTGGCTGAGTTATTTCATTCCTGTTTTATCCTCCCGGGTGCAACTGTTATACTACTATATTACTGCACTGAATTGCAACAAATCTCTTTCTGAGCAAGATGTCTTGGTCAGTCATTTGTTGCCTAGGGGTTTCTCAAATCTCAATTAATATTTGACATAAGGTATATAGAAGAACGTATACAGTACCAATAACTAAAATTAACTTTGTTTAAGATTTATAGATATAAAATCTTCCTTTCTGAAATCTGTGGGATTCACTACAAGTATACGGTTTAAACGATTTATGCTATATTTCAAAGACTAAATGAGAAAGAAGATTATATGATCGTACGTCTGGAGCGAAAACCCCGAAAACAAGGAATGCCGGAAAATATCTCACAACCTTTGACCTTAACCTTCTCCAGACAATCGATCCAAATACAAATTTCCGAATAAATGGGTCATCCAAGACAGATGTTCCGAAATGAAATGGAAACTCCGACCATCGCAGATCAACAAAAACTGAAAAATCTCATCCCCGAAAACTTAATTTTATAGAAAGAATTCCATCTGTGATGTATATATCATTTTCTTCTCTTTTGAAATTTGGTTTCCCGAATGACTTCTTGCGTATCCATCAGATGAATTCCTCAATTTGAAATATTCGTAATTTTCAAGGGTAATACCACTAGAATTGAGAATTTTTTGAGAACACTCCTGTTTTTTGGGAATTATGCTTTTAAATTTCACGAAACAAAGTTATCCTTAAAATATTTCGGGATCACTTTCTTGAGTGAAATTTGTATAATTTTCAAAAAACGACAGAGTGTTCTCAAAAAAAATTCGAATCTCGTGTGGTATTTGGAAAGATCATTCAACAATATAAATCAAACGAAATGAAAAAATAGTTTTTTATTCAAAAATAACCAGATAGAAGCATAACAACAAATTATTCATCTTTATTCTCAAAATAATAATTATTGATAGTACAATTATTATACACATTGCGAGCATTATTTTCGAATGATGAATTAGATACTGATGTTGTTTCTTGAAGGACAGTTTTTTCATTCCTTATAGCTGTGATTATTTTTTTGTGATGTTATTGGTCCAGTTGGTTTACATAAGTTGACCATCTTTTTGTGTTGCTCCAAAGACTTGCCATCAACTTTTCTTTTCTCAGGGCTCACTTGCAAAATACGCCTTTTGGCATTTCGTGCATTCCGCGCCGTTTTAAAAGCCACGTCTGTGAATGGATCGAACCTAACGCCCCATTCGGAATAGAATTTTTGCTGCAGCTGTTTGGCAGTATTATTCCACAAGGTTTTTACGACACTTTCCTTGATCCATCTCTTTTCTTCATATTGAAAGCCCAGTCTAGCATAATATTATTGAGCTCTGACAAACTTGTTTTTTCATTTACAAGGTATTCCCGGGAAGCACAGAATTCTTCAGATTGTTTCCGAATGTAGGATCTGGACTTCACTGAATTAAGCGGCACACTTTTCTTCACACTTTCCTCAATTGATGTAATATTACAATTCTCAAAACGTTTAAGTTTTATCTACTTTATGGTAAAATACGAAAACAAACTGACAGAACTGCCAAATGTGCTGTTGAAATTATAGCTAACAACTGCTTGTTTATCGTAACCATGACGACCGCTACTTCCACCAACGGCCAAAGCTATCCGGACGTATTGATATTCCTATGCAAATAAGGCATTTGATAAAAACAAATTCCTAAAAGTGAAAACACTGTGAGGTTGAGTATTTTCAGATACAGTTTGTTTCTATTGGTCCGTTTTCAAAAATTGAGCGATTTCACTGGACGATGTAGTATAGTGTTGAATGATCTCTCAAATTGCTTGGAATTGAGCAATTACATGGCATCATATGACGTAAGTTTCAATTGTTGTCACAACGGATCACGTGGTAAAAATCGCAATTCTCAGACATATATCCAGTGTGATCTTATCTGGAATCTGGAATGCGGATTCTAGGACTGATTTGCTGAGAATCAAACAGCATGGAATGAATATGGAAGTCCAATATGGTTGCTGAAGGTTGCGTGGAGAATCCCATAAATAATAAACAAAAGATTGCGACAAACATGCTTGGAAAAAATTAGATGGACAATTCCCAAATTAGTTAACGAATAGAGAGTCATTTCAAAACGTCGATAAGTTTTGAGAAGTGTCTAAACGATGTTCCAATTTCAGGGATCAAATTCAAGCGTTGCTAAAATTAATATTTCTTGAGAAAATCGAACAGTATTAATATTTCATCGGCAGTTTTGGATGGATCCAATAGACATGTGCATATAATTCAAATTATAGAGGAGCCCGAATTACAAATTATGTATTGTTAGTCAAAATATAACTCGAACATTTGAAGGAAGAAATTCACAATAGCACTTGTTTATTTTGTCGAAGTTATCGAGAAAATAAATCAAGTTATACAGAAATTCTAATAACAGTGTCAAATCATGAATAGAAGATTGAATTCAAGGTACAAAACCGGTTCTTTGTGTTTGAAATTCACAGAAAATTTCAACTATACCTACGTTCGGATTTCCTCTAAATATCGATTAGTTAATTTGATTGCAAGACTCATTGTGGGTTCCATAAAAATCGCTATCCGAATGATTCTCAGAATACTTCAATGAATTTGTCAGATTGGCCAATGGTATTTCGAATTTATGGAACTTTTAGCATAGAATCACTTAATCAACCGGTTGAATCAAGCGAACAACCTTAATGAAACCGAGCGCATAAATTGACTTCCAGAAAGATACTGCAAACGGCCATTTAACATTTTTTGTGTTAAATTAATAAATATTTCAAAGATAAGGGATATTTATAAAAAACGAAAATAAGAAGAAGAAACTCGCTAAAAGAGAGAAATAAGGAGAACTTAGGGTGGTAGCATCTACAACAGAAAAAGGATGAACGCCATAATAATTTTTTCATCTCTAATGAATACGAAGACAATTTATATGTCGAATATGGCAAAAATATTTGCCAGTAGAATCACATACAACATTATCTCAACCATTGAGAGTTGATCAAAATGAATTCATTTTAGAGGATTGTGGGGGAGTATCAGCATGAAGTTGTCCCAGAGTTCAGAAAAATACTTCAGAACAAGCTTAGAACAGCTCCTGACCTCATAACAGTGGTGTTCTAAACTTTTATAAAATGCAAATCGATGCACTATCAAATAGAAACCATCTCTTCCGCCAATCTGTAAATATTTATGTTTCATTCATAGGTTCATAGATTCAACGACAGTATAATTGAATTCAACCTTGAAATATTTCTCAAAATCATGATTATCTAGGAACAGCGAAATCTATGTAAAAAATTGAGTATACCTACGTGTTTTTCATTCTATTCATTTTTTTATTTTATTCTATATTGCAGAATAATAATCGAAATTCAATTCAATATTATCCTGATGCAGTTGTTCTATTCAAGTTAAAGTTATCACACATAATTTTTCATTTGGGAATTTCTTGGTCGATATGCAGCATTAGATATTAATTTTCAGTTCATTTGGATGGTGTTCTATAAATAGAAATCGTTTTGATGAGGCTTAATAGCAGAAATTGGAAGAATAATCCTTAATTCAATCAATACATCTATTTCTATGCCATTTGTGAAGTCTATATCTCGAAATCTAAGTGTATAATGGAAATACTTATATGTAGAGTCAATTATAATTTTTTGACTAATAATTCAAAATTAGGAAGCAGTAACTGTAGATTTCATGTGATTATAAGAATGAATAATATAACAATATATTTGCTCAAAGATTAAATTACTTTCGAATTCTACCGAGGTAAAAAATAGCAGTAACAGTAAGTGAAAATGTTTTGGGATTATTCTGCGAATAAATCGTAAGATTTCATAAATCACTTTTGTCGATTACACCTCATCATATATTTATATATATATCCGCTCTACAGCGTTCCACGCCCTATTCTTAATAAATTTATATCATCAGAAAAAGTGAAGTATCAGCCTAATTACTTGAAAAATTTCTCATACGGTATAATCCCACATTTTACTCATAAGCATTTTTGAAAGACCGTGTTGTGAAATTCAAAACACGACGCTTCATATCACGATAATGCATTCTGTTATATTGATTAAACAAGGAATTAAACTCGCATCATTAATGAAAGTTTTGTTCTATTGAATAGAACAACTTTCATATTCAACTGCATTGTTAATTTTCTTGAAACATAACGGAAACGACTCGATTCAGTCAATTCACTGTGTTCGATAGCATCGAGGAAGTACATAAAGATGAAAAATGGGTAAATCAATACAGCTATATCGAACAGGCTATTGTAGGAACATTGTATTATATCAATTATTCAGAAGTATGGATTTTTCTCTCTTAACCGATGTTCAGTTTTTTGCACATTTTTCGTAATGCCATTAATTCATATTATTCTATATTTTATTAAGAATTCATGAAAGTTTTTTGGAAAAATGAAAGATATCCAAAAAAATTACCATGAATGTTCATTGCGTGCTAGTTCTAGTTTCGATATGAATTTGATATTGAGGACTTAGCGACTCGCCATTATCAACAGCTCTCAGGAGATCATAGCCATTTTATTGGTAACTATTGGGCACGGGTGTGCATTTTATCAAGTGGGGACTAGAATACGAATCACAATGGTTATTACATTCACAATAATACAAGTTTCATCATTTATGATACATTATATACTGGGTGACTGTTCATATTTTATCTGAAACATATCTCAGTTAATATTGGTTGTACGAAAAATGGGCGAATTTGTAGTATTTTGTATGAGCATTAGGATTCAGTACCAAAAATGTATAAAAACATCGTGAAACTAAAAATTTTCTTCTTTTTGAAGGGTACACCCTGTATTTTATTTTCTTTATCGCTCTTTCTTCTGATTTTAAATATATGTATACATTTTGTTGAGGTTATTTTCGGCAGTTTTTTAAAAATACATAAAGGTTTTTTCATATAAATCTGAGGAAACTGTAGAACGCCACACGAGAATGCTGTAATTTATTTATGTACCTACTAGGTGCCATGGAAAATAACAGGCTTAAATTTTCCTGTTTGGCATTTCATTTGAATCGATAATTTGAGAGTTGAAAATGATTTGTTCTGTGCAAGAAAAACTTGATATTGTCCCAGTTTTTATAAATAAGATGCTTGGCGCGTCGGGTGTATAGGTGACTTTACCCACGCAGAAAATTTCCCTAGTGAGAAAACTTTTGTAAACTTTTATAAACATTTACGAAATAGTGGGTTAATATTACGAAAATCTAGGACTGTTCAAGGAAATGAAAATAAAGAATTAAATATTCTTTTGGGGACATTTCGAACACTTAATCCAATTATTAGTTAATAAATAAATAAAATAAATATTAAGTTGTTTTATTATCCATGGTTCGCTTGATAAAAAGAAATCGCATCGTTGTCGTGAGTTCCACAGCTGGATTAGATGTACACGAAAATATCTCTATTTTGAGAAAACTCCAAGAGATATCCCCAATGATTGATATACAGTGTCGTCAAAAGTCAGTTTACCGTTTTGAATATGAGAGAAAAAAAATAAATTTAATTTCGAGAAAAATATAACATCAACAATTACTTGTGCCTCACATTTTATATCCGAATTTTTCTCTCCCTCTTCAACACACATCGTTTAGTCACGGTAAAATAAAAAACGACCTGAACGCGGCGCGTCGACTACGTAGCCAGTAGTTACGAATTTACTATACAGTTTATGCACCATTTGTCTAGTGGGAACTTGCTTATTTGAAAGCGCTGGCGAAATTCTCCGAAAATGTCAGCATAATCTCCGTCAAGTGTTAGGTAAGAAGTGAGTAAACAAACACGTTCTTATTTCATGTACTTTACATGCGCAGCCATGGCAACGAACACACTGTAATCGTACACAACAACACTACTACACGCGGACAACTCAGCTCGCTACGTTTCAGCTGCCTCGTTTTGCCCTAGGTACGGTACTGGCCGAAAATACGCGCATGCGAAAATACCAGACATTGTTAACTGACTTTTGCCGCACTCTGTATATTTGAAATGGAAAGGAAGAGCTTTACCGATAAGGAAAATAAAATACAGAGTATTCCATTTGAAAACTAAGAGTTTACATAAAATATTTACGTTTACGATGCTTTAAGGTGTATTCATCTCCTAGTACTGATTTTTAAATGACCATAAATAATACTACAAATCCGCTTATTTCAACTATTTCGTAGGACCAATATTAACTGAAATAGATTTATTTTCACAATAAAGTGAAAATTAGACAAACACGTGTTTCTTTCGATATTCGATCTTTCTTCATATTAGGGGTAATTGTTTATATTTTACCCAATAAGAAAAAATGCGTGATTCTTTTGATATTCAGGATAAATTTCCACAAAATAAATGAGTCATAAATAAAATCTATGAATATATATAATATTCATTACTGGGCGATCTTGTTCTAGATTAGAAAACCAGTAACATTGATCCAAATGTCTGTAATTTTCGAATATCGAGCCGAAAATGGACTCAATTTGAACCAGCTCTCTATTTTCCAAAGGAGATGAGTTTTTATGTGTTTAGAAAAAGTTTATTGTCCAAATACCCTACGACGAAGTTCGTTATTGGACCAAATCCGTCGAATAGTTCAGCAGTTATAAGTATTTCATATCTGGTTTCCTCGATGACTCTTAAAATATCCCATCCTTTTGAAACCGGAGAATCGTTGGAATAACGTTAAGAAGGAAAGGAAATTTGTATGCGTATTCTTAGTCTAGAATAGCTTCAAACTTTGAAGCCGTCTAAATATTGTTTAGAGAAAGGAGTTTGCCAAATTTTGGAAAATCCACAGGCAAAATAATTTTTAAAAAATTCCGACCGAACATTCAATTACATATATATTCGTTGCAACTCAACAAAAAATTGTGTAATGCTTTGAATTTTTCAAGAATTCGATCTAGTGAAACATACAAATGACTGTATGGATCAATTTAAGCTATTCGTATGGTTTCTGTGGACGTATTGAACTGTAAAAGGCACATTCAACATAATTGGTTTGCTTAATATTTTCAATCCAGTGCTTGCTCTTCCAAAAAATCACCAAAAGCCTTATAGGATATTTATTAAAATTTCTGAAACCTAACTCCAACTTTCTGTGGCTGCAGACAATAGCATCATTTTCCACTTGAAGACCGACGTCTCGGAAAAAAATTTACGTATGAATAAACAAGGTATCCGATTCTCATAGTGGTTGGGCAAAAAAGTTTTTCAACACTCGTAGAACGAAAAAAATATTTTATTGCTTTGTCGCTGGTATTCTTAAGATTACTCAGAAATTACAGACGCTAAAGAATTTTAAGGTTCCAATCCGAAAACCAGACACTTGGAGCCCAAAATTGCCCATGATCCAATTTTTTCCAGTAGTGTAGTTTGCGAGAAACTTGGACCATGATGACATACAATGATTCTATTTCAATCTGAACCAAATGATTGATCGTATAGCTGTTGCTATTAGGTGTCAGGAGGATATTTGATTTTCTATTCGGAAACTTTCCTATTACGTAAACTGTTCCCAAGCCATTATTATATATTTATATAATAATTTATATCTTTTTGAAAAATTGATAATTTTTCAAAAGGTTTTTTACTTTTCCTCCTTGATAAAGATAGAAGATGTCTATCGAAACGTCGAAAAACATTACATCCACAATAGATGATGGTAATAGCCCAAAATAATCATTCAACACCATTATTAATTATTCCAACTTGATTTCAGTGCTGAACGAGGTTATTTCTCGTACTTATTTGAATATCGACCCCGATCATAAATATTGTAACAACTATAGGGGCTTTATGGGTAACATAGTTGTTAATGTTAAACACCGAAATGTATATAGTTATTTATTTGTAGGAGCTACATGATGAATCGGTGTGTCTTATACAAAATCTAGTTAAGAATTGTCCTCATTCCATAATGTCGCTGCTTTGTTTCCATAATGCCAAGTCAGCAGGTCGAAGTCCCTTCGCCGTGGTCATCACCGCATTGCTACGGGCCAATCTGATGTACAGGCTGTGTCTCGTAACACTCCCCTCTCTTGAAAAAAAAAATCGTCCTCGATTTTTGCTATTCACCCGTTTACATGCTGCTGCGATGAACGGCTCCAGGACTCCACCTGTAAACAAACAAACTACAGCAGAAACACGCTCCTACAAAAATTTTTCTGTTAATTCAATAATTCTCTATAATTACTGATGACAAAATAAATGATAATTATACAACTTTTAATCACTCAACTTAACCTATTTACTAAATCTTATATAAGGGCCCTTTTAACTAATTTTATCCTTATTTTACTCTTATCTATTTTCCTACCAATTTAACAACCTTAATCCCTAATTACTTATAAAACTAAAACTTAACATTTCCTATACCCTACACCACTAAGTAATCTAACCATGAACTATCATTCTTAAAGTAAGTTCATCTACTTTTATTTTTCTGAACTTAGTTTTAGCTCAGTGAAAATTTCTCTCGAGGGGGTTGCTATCGCAAGTACTTGCATTTACCAAAAAGCTTTTACAGGTCAACTGAAAATGTAATTACTATGAAATTACGTTCAGCTCTCTATTATTAAACTATACTCTCGTTTATCTGCGCGCGCGTCTTTTCTTGACCTACTCCCCTAACGCTTTCTATAGAAGACCCTATTTCTTCCAAGGGCATTTCCGTACTTTGCTCTACAGTCGAGCGAGGTTTACCCTTCAACTTCTCTACAAGGCATTGCCAAATAATCCATATTAAAAACAATACTATCATAATCAGTATAACTGAACCGCTTAAGGTGCTGATAATTTCGGTTACGTTAAGTGCAGCTACTCTTTGTGGCATTCCAAATGAAATTAAGTAAGGGTTTTTATTATCACATAAAATATTAAAATAATAGCAACTATATTAACTATTCTGAACGTTGTCCATTCGTATGTAAACGATTCCGACGAATAGTGAATCAGCTCCACGTTGTCCTCGTTAATTTTATATTTAGATTGAAATTTATAATCAAAGATTGGAATCGTTGTATTCCATTTAGAGTTTAAACACTCCTGTATATTTGAGAATTTTAATTGTGTGTGTGTGGTTATAGGCTCTATTTTGAAAGATTCTAATTTCGACCAAACAGCAGGTAATACATGTTTTAAATTTACATCTAAGATAGATTCCGCATCGCATGGAAATGCTCGAGATATTATTTCTTTTCTGCCGACCATACAGAACACTCACACGGTATATCTATTTCCCACGCTCCTGGTAAATTCTCTCGAATTATGGAAGCATTTGGTTTATTCGGACAACGTAACATTAAATTATGCGGAGGGTGCGTAATTATGAATTTTTCAGGTTCAATTTGATTAACTATTGTACGATTATCTTTGAAGCAAAGCATTTTGCATTTTTGTATTAATTCCGAAACGGATGCTCCTTGAGCTAATTCTTCAAAAACAATTCAAGTTACTTATTCCATTATGGGATGCTCTAGGTAGTAAACAAAGGTTTTTGTTACATCGCAAGTAGATAAGAGATTACCTCTAAGAATTTTAATATGAGACTGAAATTTAGCTACAAGAACATTATTTTCCGCAAACTGACATGTATACTCATCCCACGCATATGGTATAAATGTTAACCTAAACAATTTCCATGTTTCTCCTGTTCTTCTCACGGGTAAATTCAACACCACGGATACTTCGTTCTCAGTTATTATACACGACGCCACTTTCAGTTTTAGATATCTGGAGATACTTTTCGCTCCTATTACAAGTTGAAAACCTTGCTTATTAAGTATTTTATCGATGCGAACTAAATCTTGCCTTAACAATGATAATTCAACAACTTCCAGTGGAATTTGATTATCACGACATTGTTTAATTATTTGAGATTTACTGAAAATATAAAGAACTTCTAGATTTTGTAATGCCTGATTAATGAAATTTTGCCAAACATGCTTAATTTCGTCAGGAATGATCTCTAAATTTCTACGAACTTCCACGAGTTTCTTCCACATGACACGTTTAACGTCTTGACTCTCTTCAAGATTTTTGCAATTGCCGCACTATACTTTTTAACTGCACCTATAATGTTCTCAAGCTCCCCATGCTGTTGGTTAGCCGCGATTTTCAAATCACGCATTGATTTACTCAAAGTTTTCTCATTCGCATATAAGGGGTCCATAGAATGTTTCACTAATACGTTACAACACCAATTCAACGCATCTCCCAAAAAGTCCAATGCCCGTCTCTTTCTATATTCTGTGTCTTCGTCTAACTCACTTTCAAACTTTTGTCCTAAATTATGATTCATTTTCTTTATCCAAGATGTGAATGTTTGTTGTAACTCATACGTTACATTGGCTAACTGACACTCAGGTGTAACACAATTCTTAACAGTTTCTTGATCTTCGTTCATACGAGTTTGAAAAATGCCAGAAGTTTTTGGAAATTTAGCCGAATAAGTTAATGGTATAGTTGACTCGTACAACTCCACATTAGATAAATAAGACCAATATACACCCGATACGATATTTATTTCATACGCGAAATTTTTATCAATGAGTAATAACAAACACGCCACTAAACTGTACATGTTTTTTGAATGGATCTTAATTGATTTATAAATTGAACCTTACTAACTAACTAAACTTCCAGAATTTATTTGCTGAGTAGTATAATACGCCGTACTTTGACTCGCTTTCATTTCCGTTCATGAAATTTCTTCATTCTGCTGACATGTACAATATCGTTTTTAATTTTTCCGCGTGTGTTAAATTTATCATCAACAGATTTACCATCTATTTGACCCTTTATGATAACTGGCTCAAAAAAATCTTCCACGGAATATACATTATTTACTTTTTCTATTTTTGTATTTAATCTTTTTGAACAATTAACTTTTTTATGGCCTACCCTATGACAAAAATAGCAACTTAGATTTCTAAAATGTTGTTGTGTATAGAATCTTTTGAACAGAACTTCAGGCTTGGATTTTAGTTTTTTGAACTTCTACAATTTCTAGCATAATGGCCAACTCGACCGCATTTGAAACAGGTAACTCGCCCATCAGGAGTTCTAGGTTCCTGTTTCACCTCAAATTTCGGCTTTTGATAGGAAGCATTCCCTTTTACATCATTGTATCTAAATCTAAAATTTTTAAAAATTTGACCCACCTGAACTCCTCTCCATGTCCTGTAACTTTTTAGTGAGATGTTCCACTTTCAGCTGCAGGTCTGCATAGGACTCGTCCTTTTGTGAAGAAGTACTCGGCTGCGGGCCTCCCAATAGCATTTCCGTCACTTCAATCCTCTCCAAATTCTTCCTTAACTTATCCATTGTTTCATTTTCAAATAGGTTCACTTTTTCCAGTATTCTAGGCTGCAGTCCCTGTATAACAAAACCAATTTTTTCATGATCTTCCATAATAGGGTTGACTTCGGCACATAGATTCAAAATTTCGTGATAATATTCCCATACATCTTCTCGTGGTCGTTGCTTCCTATTCAGTAGTTTCACATATTTTTGTTGTTTTCGAACTTCATTTTTGAAAGCATCATTCAGTAGGTCTGCGATTTCTTCATACGTGTCGACATCGTTTTCAATGGTTTCAAAGAATTTTAATGCATTACCTTCTAAATAACAGGGTAGTTGAAGGAGTTTTGTCGCCTCTGACCACCGGTTAGCTCTTGATGCACGATCAAACGTTTTTATAAAATCTTTGACGTCTTCATCGGCCGTTCCAGAAAAACTTTTCGGTACTATGTAAGGAAGCGATTCCCTATTGTTTGCTGCCGCTTCTTGAGCCATTTTGTTTCTTCGTGCTTGTAATCTGGTTTGCATTTACATCGTTTAAACACTTTTTATTTTTGTAACTTTTAGACACTGTGTAACACTGTTTTTGAAGAAACTAGTCGAACTTCGGCGCCTCCACCATTGTAACAACTATAGGGGCTTTATGGGTAACATAGTTGTTAATGTTAAACACCGAAATGTATATAGTTATTTATTTGTAGGAGCTACATGATGAATCGGTGTGTCTTATACAAAATCTAGTTAAGAATTGTCCTCATTCCATAATGTCGCTGCTTTGTTTCCATAATGCCAAGTCAGCAGGTCGAAGTCCCTTCGCCGTGGTCATCACCGCATTGCTACGGGCCAATCTGATGTACAGGCTGTGTCTCGTAACAATATCATAGGACAATCGCTTGCAACTTTTGGGGCCCTCATATTGTGTCACCAATTGAAATCCTCCAACCATGAAACGTAAAAGAGAATTTCGGGACTTCAGACTCAATTTATGCAGAAAATTTGAATGAACCAGTTTTATATATTCAAATTATAACAGATATGAAAATACTGGTTAGGAAATATAGCGGTTCGTTTTTATGTGCAAAAAAATTCCATTAATTTAATCATGGATTTCATAGATAATTGAGACATATTTGATATCCACGATGAGTTGGAATCTCGATAATATTTATCGACAATTATCTGAGATGAAGGTATCATTATTTCGAAAGAAACCGAACACCAATGAGGCCCAAATTCTAAACTCCTTATGTATCTTGCTTTCGTTCTGTCGAAATGACTTGAATTTTCGAATATCGAGCCTAAAATAGCAGAAAATTACGGGGTTGATTACATGATGAGGAATATGAAAAAAAATTTCGGAGGAAATACACCAGGGATATTACATTTCCACAATAGATAAATTTAATCACGGTTAAGTTCGTTATTGGTACAAATCCGTAGAAAACTTTGGCAAATACGAGTATTTGAAGTGTTTTTGATAAATCCCTAAATATCGGCTTGATTAATTTGTGATTTTGAAATATAGTTTGAACTAATAGAGTAGCAGGAAGACCAGAACATTTTCAAACCGTTTATGGTAAATGCTATAGATACCTCACAAAATAATCGTCATATATCTTGAAAATTTTGTTCATCCTCGGAATAGTAAGATAATATTTTAAGCGATTCTTGTATCTATGGTCTTCACTTCAGATCACAAACCTGACTTTTCTCGAACATTCTATCGAATCGAAAATCTCCAAACTTTATTTGAAATTGATTTCATCGACTCAATAAGAAGAGAATCATTAAATATATTTCCATAAATAACGCTGATATGATGTGGCCGACACATAAAGAACGTTTTCAACATTCTATAATTATCATTATTTGCTGAGGAGAAATTGTTGATGGAACTCGAATAGAATTATAATTTAGGCAATAACCATAATCTATTATTGTTCTTCTTCCTAACGTTTCAACAGACATCTTCTATTGTTTTCAAGGTAAAATGAGCCTTTAGAAAAGCTGGTGATTTCAGAAAATCCTTCAACTGTCATAAATGTCAAATAGACGGTCTACGAAATCACCAGCTTTTGTAAAATCTAACTTTACCTTGAAAACGATAGAATATGTCTGTTGAAACGTTTCGAAGAACAATGATAGATACTGGTTATCGACCAAATAATATTTGAATATTCTATTAAGTATATGAGAATTGATCATTTCAATACAAGGCACCAAAACATACCGGACACAACTTTCATTGGATATTAATTGAAGGAATTAACAAAAAAAAAACCTTTTAGAGTCTACATACAATTCTTTTATTTCAGGGAAGAACTACGTGGCAGCTCCATGATCACAGACATGTGAACTTCAATAGATGACCTTTTCCTCAAACCCCAAACCCCCAATACCTTCAACTTCAGCCACAAAACCAGCATTCAAAATAACTCCCAAAGTGCATTCCCCAGAATCTTCCGGCGACAGTTTGGGGGGCGAAGTGAATCGGTACGACGAGCCCCCAGACTCGACGCCTTGGAGCTACGAAATGATACCGAGCGATGAGAGTTCGCTCGGTTTGCAAACCTCCCGGCTGAGGGTAAACTTTCCTCCGGGAACTATCGATAGGGCATCTAGCAGGGGTCCACTTCTTCCGAGGCGAAACAGAAGTATGAGTGCTTGGAGTGATATAAGCAGGTCGAGTTGGAGACTCGAGGAAAGGTGAGTTTCTTGTTCTTCCTAGTTTTCAACAGTTGAACCGAAATTTTACTCGAATAGAATAGCATGTGATAGGGAAGAGTTAGTTTTGTCCACCATTCTGTAGAGTTTTATGGATCGGTACGCAAGGATGCACCGAGCTTTTTCTGTAAAATCGTATTACTCTAATGGTGATTCAACAGTGAATGTTGTATGTATGTCTCGTGCAGAATCGCGAAACCAAATAATAGAGGAGAACCAATTATAAAACTAGGGACCACTTTGTGGTTCCAACCCTAGACTCTCTGGGTTTGAAGGAATACTAAGCACCGTCACAGGGTAGGTATAAGTAACCCATGTAATACAGACAACTAAATTTAATATAAATCACTAAGTCGATCAATAAGGATATTTGAATATAATCAAGAAATTATTCGTGGGCAATTCACCAGAAAGCTATTTTAATTTAGAGAAATAAGTTTGTTCCTTCATTGTAGCGGTTGTTTCAGTATCCTAGTCTTCCCGAATCCGGAAAAGTCTTCTAAGCTCCTGACCTTACGTCAGTGTTTTTCGGAATTTTTTCTTTTGTTGTACTAATTTTGCAATCAATTGGTAATATGATAAATATGGTGACTTATTTTGCACTGGTATTTCAGTAACAATATAATTTACTTGATCCAAGTTTTGGATATACATAGCGTAGATCATCTTCAGTGCTGGTACTACCACTTACACTACATGTGTTCCATTCAAGAATGAAATTTGAATTCTTCACGAAGAAGTCAACTTCCCAGTTGCTAGTAAACAAAGAATCAACTGGCAAATCAAAATAAAATTTTCAGTTTTTTTACATGAAAAATAAAAATGACGTTCAAATTTTAGTAAAAGTTTTAACAGGGCTTTACAAGTGACCTATTAAATCAGAAAAAAAAACGTAGGGTTGGTTTATTAATATAATATTTTATTAAGCAACTCTCAATACATTGGTATATTACACAACAATGACGAATGACAGTAAAAATACAGAAGAGAACATAGAAGAACAATCCATTTCAATATCAAGTTCATACAAACACAAAAAATAATGGATATATTCATACATCCTTTGTTGTATAACCCAAAACTCAAGGCATTACAAAGAATAATAAATGACAGTAAAAATCATATAAAAACATACAAGTATTAAAATATCAAGATTACACAAACATAAAACATGAATTCATTGATACATTCTTAGTTGTATAATCCTGAACTCAAGGTCATTCAATCAAATATAAACATAAAGGTAAAATCATTTTGTGAAATTGATAAGAATATCTAAATTTTATTTGCACACAAAATGTAATTTTGAACCAAATTCACACTTGTGTACATGAATTCCATACTTCAATTGAATCGATTCGAAATAATTTTGATTAAGCAATGATTCAGAACACTCGAATAAAATACTGTCAAATCAATCAGAATTAAAGATTAATTAAAGAAAAAGTGATATCAATTTATAGAATTGAAAAATGTATCAATGGAATTCAAAAAGAAATCGAAACTTTCATAATAAAAAAAGAGCGATTAAAAGATACAAAACGCGCAGGGCATATTAATTTTAGACAATAAAAATCTCATCAGTAAAAATATAGAAGAATAAAGATGTATAGAAAATGAAATCATTCATATTATGTGGTATGAACTACTTAAAAATATTTATAGTGTGATGTGAATCCACCAGGTATCATGTGGTTTTGCATAGCTCGAGTGTTCTGAAAAATAAATTATAAGATAAATTCGACCGTTTCTTTATTGTGAAGGTTCATTATATAAGTTCACATCTTAAACTAGTTTTAAATGTCAACGATATTGAATATGATCGTGAATAAACATAAGTAAGCAATAGTAATCGGTAACCGCGATCTTGAGAACATTTATTGTTAACAAATCCTCAAACCAAACTTAAGTTGAAAAACGAACAGAGGAACCAAACTCTTACTAATACAAGAACGTTGAACAGGGAATAGTTATTAATTCAATTGAGATAGCTACGTTTTTATAGAAAATTCACGGTGAGTGTGGCGACAGATAAGTAACCGAATGAAGTTCCTTAAATATCCTCTCATTCAACTTAAAATATTCTGTTTTTCCATCTATGATCGAAATAAAGTTTCGAAAAGAGAAAGGATTACGTCGAGCCACTATGAAATAAGAAATTATATTTTCTTTCTTACCCCTCCAGAAGTGAGAATCGGAGTGACAGGACGTTGCTGATATAGCGGCTGAAAATAAAAGACATTAACTGTAGACTTGCTCCATGACACGAATAAAAACCTCATAAAAGAAAAACAAGAACGGATGATATAAAAAAATTAAAACATACCTCATTTGGAGATACCAGAGTATTATTCCGGTAACAAGGCTGATAAAAAGCATTAATAAATTGTGTATTCGGAAACATAATATCGTTGTATTTGGGCCTTTCCGACATCATCATCGGCGGAGGTGTGTTCCTCTGTCGATTGAAAAAGTTGATTTATGCGTTCAAAGTTATTCTGCGAATACTTACTCTTGGTTGTATGAGTGCAATTGGAAGACCAATGAGAGGATTGCGTCTAGGTGGCTGCAATAAAAATAATTCGCATCAGCTCATTATTTAGTTTTTCATCTTGCTATTGAAATGTGGGATAATTGAAAAAAAAAATCGACCCATAGGTGGGGAAACTCAAGTAGCATTAAAAATAAAAAGCAAACCTTATGTACCTCAAGCAGTACTTAATTTGAACAGTCAATGTAGTGATCTAGTTAACAACTCCTTTTTGGTCAACTTTTTTGCATCTGCATGCCATTCCGAATCGAATTACACCTTGATCATAATTTTCGGAGAATGCTGAAAAAAGTGGATCAAAAAGGCTCTTGTGGAGTAGACTGATGGATGTAGTGAAATGTTTTACTCACAAAGTTGAAAATTCGAAAACTAGTTCATGCTGACTGTGTCTTATTGCATCAGGGCAACCATTCATTATATTATTTTGATTTATATATTATGTGAATTTTAAGGTTAATCCAGAAACGAATACTTAAATTTAAAACTTCCTTGCTAACAGCCGAAACCGTGTTTCGGCGTTTTCGATTACCACAATAAAACTAATATGGCGTATTTCAACATCGCTCGATCTAAAATCCTCAGAGCACATTGAAATAAGATTGACGTATTAATGCGCACTTGGTAAGTTGAAGCTTTTTAAAAACGAAAAATTCTTGAAATAATTTTAATGATCAGCCCTTTATGTTTACTGAATCCGCAATTAAGAACTACGAAAGGCCAGAATTGGCACCATTATCGTTTTATATAATAGGGTAAAGATATACTCATCCGAGCACTGGCCCCGCTGAAAACCAACCGATGAAACGAACGTATTATATTTCACATGCGAAAAATGCCATTGAATCGTGAAATTAGATTTTTTTGCACCGAAGAAAAAGGCATTGACTCAGCATAGGTTTCATATTTCGCTCACTGATCTGTTAATACGTGTAAGGACTCTTACCGTCAATTGAAAATCAGGGCAACAACTATATGAGCCACAAATGTGTCAACAAAATTGGCGACTGTAACAAGAATATTTCTAACATCCCCAAGTAGTCCTGAAGAGCAACGCCTTAATAAGATGACGATTTTCAATCAGATGGTCACGATAATTGAGTAATCTGCACCTTTTCTAGACAAAAATGATATCGTAAATCCGTAATTAATTGAGAACAGAGGGGTACAAGATGAAAGCCCAGTGGTACACCTGATGTGTAAATGAGTGAACTCGTATACGTATATTGGAAAAAAGCACTTACCTCTTCTGGACGAATATTTGGCTGAGAATTAGATGACATAATTGGGGTTTGTGGCCTGGAACAACCGTTAAATCGCATGAAAGTGTTGGACGGTTGAATGTTCATGTTTTCGAACTCACGAACCAGTTCCTGCAACATTGATAACGGTTTTATTATTCATGCTATATGCAACAAGAAAAGAGATAGATATTCACTAAAGAATTTTTCTCATCATCATCATATATTACGAGGGTTGCCTATTATTATATTTCGGAATTGGACAACCCTAGTATTGCAATCTGCCAACTGGCAGCTCTATCGTAAAGCTCCACATTTTTGAGCGTTATTTGTGTTGTTTGCAGTAAGTTAGAAGATTCATCTCGGCCAAAAAATGGAATTAAATTGTGAACATTCTTATGCGACTATTTTTTACAAGTGGATAAACTCAACAACATAGCATCGATGAACTTGATTCAAAATTTGTTGATAAAGCTCCATCAAGGATCAGTGTCTATCGATGGTAACGTGAATTCTACCGAGGTCGCAGTTCACCCCAAGACGAATTTCCTGAAGGTCGTCTTAAATCAGTTCTTGTTCCGAAAACCATTGGTGTTGTGAGCCAACTGATATTGCAAGATCGTTATGTGACCTATCGTGAGATTGAGACACCCTTAGGCATTAGTGGGACCAGCATACATTCAATATAGCATGAACATTTGACCGTTGAAAAAATTTGTCCGCATTGGATCCCACACAATTTGTCAATCGCTCAAAAAAAGGTTCGTATTGATTGGTCGATAGAATTGCTACAAAAATAAGATCGCGTTGCTTCGAAGTACGTAATGAATCGTGGATTTACGCATATGAGCCCGAAAGTAAGCAGTCGACTGTATGGGTGTTTCAAGATGAGGCAAAACCAAGAAAAGTTGCTCGAGCACGAAGCACATCCAAGCAAATGGCCGCCTGTTTTTTCGGAAAACTGGACACGTCGCAATCGTACTGTTGGAAAAACGCAGAACAGATAATTCTGAGTAGTACACAACCATTTGTTTGCCAGTTGTCTTTCAAGAAATCAGAAAAACCTACCGCCGAAGATGGATCCCCCTTCAACGCAATGCGAGCTCACACAAATCGGCTCGAACAACTGCATTTTTGAGCACTCAAAACATCGATTTGATGAGTCATCCCGTATGTAAAAATAAAATGAAAGGTCAATGTTTTTCGACACCTGAAGAAGCAGTTGATTCGTTCAGAATGCATGTTTTGGAGATACCTCAATCAGAGAGGCAAAAGTGCCCCGATTATTGGTTCAAACGCATGCAAAATAGATTTTAATGGGAATATTTAGAAAAACAATAAAGCTATTTTCGATTATTGATATTTATTTTTGTTCTCTAATCCCGAAATATAAAAGGCAACCCCCTGGATCCGTAAAAATCAACATTCATTCAAGTTTGAAATTCTTTTTCAAAACTAACATACCCATTTCATATACTTAAAATTACCCCATTTGATACTCACCTGTTCTAGAAGTGATTGTACATTTTCAGACATTTCAGTGGGATCCAAGGACCGCGGCCTTCTATTGAGTCGTTTGTATCACTGCTTCCTCTAATTTTTTTCAGAATCTAAAAACCATGAACAAGCATTTAAAATCAGAACTGATGAATTGGATGATGGATAAAGAAAATCAATTTGATTGGTTATGTGAAAGATGCAGGAGCATTCTAAGTGTAGAACTAAAGCTGCTTACATTAAATTGAATAGTGTAGCAAAGTAATTATTTCGATTGAGATAATCCACTTCGAATGTTATAAAATAATCGCACGAAAATATTCAGGATTTAATTTCATTTTTTGGGCGAAAGGAATCTCTTGAGTTACTGTAAACAACACAAGTATCGCTCATATGTCAAAACGTTCTGACTACGTATAACCTCAAAAATGTCAAGCTTGACGATAGAGCTGTCAGTTGTCAGATTGCAACACTAGGGTTGTCCAATCCAGAAATATAAAAGGCAACCCTCGTATCTCTGTTTTCGAGCTTGATCAATCACAAAAAGATGTCAGTAGTTGAATCGGCTGACCGTGTATGTACGTACGGCTTCAATTCAAGGGCTTTCGTCATTAGCGATTTTTTGTAGTGATGCTGTCGCGCGTTTAGGGAAAGTGGATTATGGCATATGTAGCGACCGCCTCGGGACTGCATCGCTACAAAAAGTCGTCGTGGACAAGGGCACTGGGTAACAACATAAATATCCACGATGAATCCTCTATTCAGCATAGCACACCTATTTGATCAACATGACATGAAATCATAAGGAAATGAATTGTAGAATAAAAACATTTAGAGGAAAATCTAAGAGAGTGGAAAAATAGGCAACAAATACATAAATAATTTTACCTCGTTTGGTGAGGAATCAAGTCCATTGTAACAGGGTGTTGTAGATGTGTTCGATGACTGAAATTAAATGAAATTAACACCAACAATCACTTAGGGTGAGTCTTCGGGAACAACATAAATTTCAACCATAGATTTCAGCAGTCAAACAAAATATTTTCTACGTTGAACATCTTTATGCTGATTCCATCAACGTTTACACTCGAATGTCGCTTTATAACAATATTATTCTCAATCCTCCACTCCTACCTCTTTTAATATTCCTATGAGTATGAGCTGAGTATGTTTTACTCAATTAAAGGCCTTTCGTTAATTCACTAGAATGCCTATTATTACATATTAAAATATATAGAAATAATAAGATCCCACCACATCACGATACTCTCTGTCTCCGAAATGTGCTCTTCCCAAAATTTAGAGAACCTTCTCTGAATGATCTTTCAAATTGCATTCAGTAAGAAGCTTATGAGGCTACTCATTACATTCTGATCTGATGTTCCCTTTTTCATATATGTGGGTTTAAATGCGACTCATGGGCTAAAAATACTTTGAATTTTAAAGAATGAAAATCTGAAAATGACCAAAATTTTTGAAACGAAGAAATACAAATTTTTTCTGGGGACATAATATTCTTCAAATTGCTTTCAATCAATAATTAATGTAGATGAATTTATAGTTAACAAACTGAAGCAAGTGGAAAAATTGAGTAAGTATATGTTGAATTTATCTACAACCACTCAGAAATTTGAGCAACTTGGTATCAACCTCTTAGACCAGCAACGATATGGATTGACACACTTCGCAGAGTGGATATGATTCTGCATAAAATTTTATGTTTCTGTTGCTCTTGGAACTGCTTGCTATTCAACTCTTTTTCTCTAATTTCTATTTAATTATTTGGTTCACTGGGTAAGATTTTTAAGTTTTTACTTGTTTTTACAGAGTATCAGATCAGCTTGGACCATCTATAACAATATAAATAATAATTTTCATTATACCTCAGTGATGTAATTTTTTCATTCATCGAAAAATACTGTATAATTATTTTCATTCGTCATTACGAAAATTCAAGTGGAAATGCTAATTTTTATCATTTTGAACACGTATCTTTTAGAGAAATTTCGGAAAATGGTGTAGTAAGAAGTGTTTCGTATGATCTCCAGAATCTATAGGAGAAATTATTGTACTAGTCGAAGACTGACCCTGTTGAATCATGTTTATCGAAAAATTTCAAATACTCACCGATTTGTGACTATCATTTGAAGAAGTTTCCGAGAGTAGAGTGTTGATGTATTGCTGGTAGTGACGTCGCATTTTAGGCGGTAAAGAGCTGAAAAAATCAATTAAATTGGTTTTTAGCGGTTTGAATGGGTTCATTTTTCTTAGAATATCTCCATATTTTATTTTTATAACGTGAAATTTTGAGGATTCTGTTCTCACATAATTATATGATTAATATGAACGTCAAATAATCATTACTCACAGACAGAAATGTGTGGGAGGAGATTCTAAACGTTGTTGTTTGCTGTATTGTCTAGGACGAGCCCATTCAATCACAACATCTGGGTAAGGAAGATCTGAAAAAAATCCATAGTTAGAGAGAAAATCCTATCGAAATGAACACTTAACAGTTTCGACAGTGAACTTTTTGAGTGATAGAAAGCTATTATATGTAAATATAAAGTCGACATGGAGAAAAGACATCAATTGTCAAAAAATGGCCAGAATATGATGCTTGCTGAGAAAAAATTTAAGAATCAATCAAAAATATAAATTCGAAAGGGACCTTTCCAAGACTGCTTTCAATAATAATAATCTTTATTGATCCCTTAAGACTACAAAAGTATGGGACAGGTCGGCAAACAAAGGTACAAGAGATACAGATAAATAATCTCATATCACAAATCCAACATGGCATCATTCATGAATTCCGCCACCGAATAATAACATCCACTATACAATAGGTGCTTTATTGCCTTCTTGAAATGAAGTTCACCCAACATCTTAATTTTTGTTGGAAGATGATTGAAAAGACGTATGCTCTGATATAAAGGAGAGCGTTCATATTTAGATGTTGCATGAACTGGCACTTCCAAAACACTGTTATTTCTTGTAGAATAATGATGATGACTCGACAATTTGTGCATGATGCTTTCATTATTCTTAACATAAAGGAGACACTTATATATATAAATACATGACACAGTCAGAATATTATTCGCTATAAAATATGGTCGACAAGAAGATAAATGTGACAAATTGAAAATTAATCGGATTATCCTCTTTTGACAAATCAACACCCTTTCCAGTTCGGTAGAACCTCCCCAGATAAGAACATAATATGCCATGTGTGGATAAGCTGTATAATAATACACATCCAAGTGTGAATGCAGGGAAAACAAATTTTTGATCTTATTTATGGCAAAATATGAGTTATTCAGTTTTTTACAAACCGATTCAATATGTTGGTTCCATCGTAAGTATTCGTCAATTTGAACTCCAAGAAATCTAGCGGAGCCACTTGTAGTTGTTGACGAGTTTTCACAAGTGAAGACAGGTCGTTTTCCACCGAAATTTTTTAGTTTAAAGTGAATGCATACTGTTTTTTCTATGTTGACTATCAAGTTATTCCTACGACACCAAGTGGTAAACGTTTGAAATAGTAGGGCCATCAGGTCCTCACGCTCCCCAAAGCTCCCCGCAGTTACCAGAAATGATGAATCATCCGCGAAAAGTATTATCAAATGAGCAAGAACATGATCCGGCAAATCATTTATAAACAAAATAAAGAATAAAGGCCCCAGCACAGAGCCTTAAGGAACTCCTAGACCCAGGCCATACTCCCCAGAACTTACACCACCGACCTTGACAGACATTCTGCGACCAGTTAAATAACCCATCAATCAATTCAAAAATATACGCCGAAAACCCAAGTTATAGAGTTTATCAGACATAAATGAGTAATTCAATGAATCAAAAGCCCGGGACAAGTCGAAAAATATTCCCGCAACATGTAATCCTTCATCCAATTTTTTATAGGCTGTTTGAACGAACGAAAAGGCTGCCATTTCGGTAGAATACTTGGACCTGAAACCATGTTGTGAAGTGGTGATGATATTGAATTTCACCAGAAAATTCAACATTCTATTAAGGATTATTCGTTCGAATACTTTGGAGCAACAAGTAAGAAGAGATATTGGTCGGTAATTGACTATGTTGTGAGGATCACCCTTCTTTGGAACAGGAACAGCAGTTGTCTTTTTTAAAATTTCTGGAAATCTTCCAGAAGATATGGAGATGTTAATCAAGTGAGCAAAGTGCTCAGAAATAGATTCACCAATAGCTTTCAAAATTCGGGAAGAAATACAATCTGTTCTCGTACTTTTCTTGTTCTTCATCAATTTAATGAGTGTAGCCACTTCATCTTTCGATATAGGATAGCAGAAAAAAGTGGAGGTCTGCATTTTAGAGGTTGTACATATGTTAGAGATAGATGTCCCAAAATGGGCAAAAAGCAACTTAGATGTTATTGTTGAAAAATATGCACTGAAAGACCCAGCTATTAAAGTTGGATCAGTATACAAGATTCCGTTTTGAAGTAGGTAAATTTGAGAGTGACATTTATTGATTTTACCAATTTCCGAATTAACAAGATACTGTCTTAATTTTATTACTTGAATTACTCATAATTCGGTTAGCCATTAATAAAAATTAATAACATCGACACTGCGATCAGGCTATAAAATCAAGAGTTTACTGAAATCGCGGGCTCCAAATTAACATAAATATACACAATTGTTATTCAGACCACATAATAGATCGATAGAACAACATTATAGCCTCGAATATGCACATGATCACCACATCAACAATATTTGTTTTTATGTGATTTACGCATGTAAAATATTGATAAATCAAATCAGAATTTTCCACTGATTCGTTGTGGATTTCGTATTCATTCAGCAAATAAAGCCGTTTAACAAGAATCGATGTGCTTTTCCATATCAAGTTATGGTAAATTCTTCAACGTCATGTATAAATTGATTTGTAGAAATTCATTTCCCAGAGTTGGGAAAACCTTTGAAAAGACCGGTATTCTGAATTGCCGGAAGAAACAATTTATACCATACAATGAAAAAGTGTCCCACAAATCATGCTTATCGCCTCAACAGGACAGAAAAGATGTGGAGGGGAAAATCCGGAACTGACTTCAAATCAGAAAAATGGGGTTTATAATAATTATTATCAATTTTGGCAGGGTAAATAGAATGTGATCATGATCAAAATCAACCTTTTAATGTAATAGAACGCAGTTTTGCCCATGTCTGTAATTTTCCAATATTCAAATAATCTTAATCGATTGGGTGCGACTTCCTGAAGACGAATCGAGGTTAAATTCGAGTATGTCCGGCCAGACGGATAATCTCTATCTTCTGGAGAAGATCTAGAGTTATCATATTTTCACGATAGATTAATTGTCCAAATATCTCGGATACGTTCGTGGTTGAGTCGGATCCGCTGAATAGTTTAGCAGTTATAAGATTTTTGGTTACTTCGATATCTCCTAGAATATCAATTCCGTCGATTTGAAATTCGAAAATTGTTTGAATGAGGTTGAAAAATCAGTCTGTCAAATATTTGTGCATTTATGGAGGGTATACTGCATATTCTGTCCAAATGTCTGTTTTTTACGAATATCGAGTGGAAGATGGATTTAATCGATCGGATTTGACTGATGTATCCGTGGTCCCACTTATGTACTTCCGCCCGTATATAACTTCAATCTTACGAAGGAAATGACCTGGTTTTTCATATTTTCAGAATAAAATAGTTGTCTAAATATCTTGGCCATGTCTGTTATTGGCCTAAATCCGTCGAATATTTCAGCAGTTACGATCATCTGAAATTTGGTTTCTTTGCTTACTATAGGAATATACAACCGAACGATTTGAAAATCGTTCGCATGACGTTGCAAAAAGGAGTAGAATCTTTGTAGAAATTGTCAAGCTCCATAATATTCTTGGAATTTTGAATTTTTTTGTTGGCAATATTCGACTACACATACATTGTTGATACATCGCATATATGAAATCTCACCTCCGTAGAGTAAGTTGACTCGCGAGAAAATATAAGAGTTTCTTTATCTCAAAACCGTATTCCTATAAAACATTTTCCGTAAGGATTTCTCAAAAAAACGCGTTGACGATTAGATCTAGTCGCCAAAAGACAATTCTCTTAGACAAATCTTAAGTTGTACGTGAATAAACAAGCCATTCCAAAGAATAAGAGCTGGAAGGAAAATTTCGTTTTCCAAATGATTTTCAATTGGGTTGATATAATTTGTCTTGATGGAAAACTGCAAGTTTTTATTTTTTATTTAGGTTTCTTGATTCATTCTGGATGTTGTTTAACTTTCAAGGGCCCACTCACTAAGAAGGAAACAAGAAGGCTCCAATGCGCGTGTTACTGCATACAGTGAAAACGGTATGTGTATGGCGTTCCGCCGTTAGAAATTTGGAATACGCAATCCGCTTGTTCGGAATGGGGATTGTTTTGATTTTTAGAGCGTGCAGAGACTCAACTACGCATTCTTCCTTCCTAATGTTTTGGGCCTTTAAAACAATCGCACAAAAGCTCCTGTCATCACATCAGAGCTTTACTATTTTCATTTTTGTGTATCGAATATGTGGAAACTTCATTTTCATGACTATTATATCTTGATCGTTCACACTTTGTTAATTTCACCAGGAATTTTTACTTGACATCTATAAGTTGTTTATATATGAAGATGTCCCGATAATAGTTTAGTATTTTTTGGGAATTCTTGTTCAATCTAGTATTTTTTCGTTCTTATAGAAATCTAATGGTTCCCAGCAAAATTTCCATTAGGATATTTATTATATCTAGCGATGACTGAAAGTCCAATCGACTTAAATATGTTAACATTTCTTAGACCTTACTCCATCGGAAATCAAGAGGAAATAAATTTGAAAGATGTTTAAAAATACTGATATTGGGTCAGCAGCTCTTGCGCGCATGTTGAAAGTCTTAAATCAGTTGTTTTCAGGCAACACCACCCATCCTACGGATTCGTGATTTTTTCAAGCAACTCATTTTGGTTTGAAAAAACCACGGAAATTCCATCCATCATCACATCAATAGTAATTATTTGTTTTAATGAATTATTCGAGATAAAGGAGTTTATCAGTTAATTTTGCTCAATATACCCATTTTGTATTCCAAATCAGTAATTCATTACGAACCTCAACTGTTATACATTTAAAACAACCAGATTTACGACAAATATGAATTGAAATCACAGAGCTCTATCGTATCCAGCAGAAGATATAAGACGATCATCACTAGTCTAATCATCAGATTTCCTCGTTATGGTAAACGGAGTGAAACTGCTGCTTCCTCATGAATTCTCTCCCTCCATAATCTCCACATGGTTTCGCCTAATCAGTTCTTACTGCAACCGTAATTCGATTAATTTTCCACGTTCATAATAATGGTAGTCGTAACCATTTCAGGTTATGAGCTTTTCACAGTATGACGAACATGAAATCGCGCTTAACGAGTTTCTAGCACCCTTTCTTTCGAGGACTGTTTGAAGTATACTCGAACTCATAAAAAATGTCATACGCAGAAGGCAAACACCGTTTACTCATTGACAAGGTCTCACATTAGGAATGTGAATCGTGATATCCGTGAAATAAAAACTGTCTGTCATGTCACCTTCATTTTTCATCATGTATTTTGAATGCTACAAGGGTTGCCTTTTATATTTCGGGACAACCCTAGTGTTGCAATATGCCAACTGAAAACTCTATCGTAAAGTTTGACATTTTTGAGATTACACGTAGTCAAAACATATGACATATGAGCGCCATTTGTCTTGTTTACAGTAACTTAAAAGATTCTTTTCGCCAAAAAATGCAATTGAATCGTGAACATTTTCGTGCGATTATCCTTTACAAGTCTCGACGTGGATTAACTCAACAACAGTGCATCGATGATTTTTATTAAATTTTGGCGATGGAGCTCCATCAAGGACCAGTGTTAATCGAAGGTATCCTGAATTCAACCGATGTCGTAGTTCACTCCAAGACGAATTTCGCGAAGGTCGTTCAAATTCAATTGTTGTTCCGAAAACCATTGATGCTGTACCCCAACTGATATTATTGAAAGATAGTCATGTGACCTATCGTGAGATTGAGACAACTTTAGGCATTAGTGGGACCAGCATACATTCAATATCGCATGAATATTCGATCATCAAAAAAATTTGTTTGCGTAGAATCCCGCACAATTTGTCAATCGCTCAAAAAAATGCTGGAGCATTGGTCGAAAGAAATGCTCCAAAAAGTACGATCGCGGTGCTTCGAAGCACGTCCATTAAATCGTGACAGGTGATGTGGATTTACGCGTATAAGCCGTCGACTGTATGGGTTGTTCAAGATGAGCCATATCCAACTAAAGTTACTGGCGCACGAAGCTGTTACAAGCAAATGATCGCCTGTATTTTCGGAAGAACTGGACATGTCGCAATCGTGCCGCTGGAACAACGCAGAATAGTTAATTCTGAGTAGTACACAACCATTTGTTTGCCAGTTGTCTTCCAAGAAATCAGGAAAACCAACCGCCGAAGACGGATCACCCTTAATCACTACAATGCGAGTTCTCACACATCGACTCAAACAACGGTATTTTTGAGCACTCAAAAATCGGATTGATGAATTCATCTACCAAATAGTCCCGACTTGGCACTGAATGAAATAAGATGAATAGCGGCGGTGGAAGAGAGTGTACGTGTTGACCCAGAAGTGTCGATTCGTCGCCATTCTCAACAACTTGGCGTTTCGTATTCAACGACTTGGCGGATTTAACGTAATCATCTTTCTTTGAAAGATTACAAAATTCAATTAGTTCAAGAACTGAAGCCGACTGACCTACCGAATCGTTCAAGTTTTAGTCGTTGGACTCTTGACAAGCTTGCAGAGGATGGATCCACTATTTGCGACAAAAGTTTTATTCACTGATGAGGGGGACGGCCGGAATGCCACATGAGAATGGTCACCCATATCGCACCATGATAACAAGCTATTTGTTGTCCGAAATTGAAACCCGTGGTCCCGACAAAATGTGGTTCCAACAAGATGGTGCCACTTGCCATACAGCCTGTGGCTTTACTTCGAGAACATTTCGGCCAGCAGATTATTTCACGCTTCGGACCAGTGAATTGGCCGGCTAGATCATGTGACATCACACCTCTTGATTTTTTCCTTTGAGGCTATGTGAAGTCCAAAGTCTACATGGACAAGCCGCCTACGATTGAGGTATTGGAGGCCAATTATACTCGAGTCGAATATTGGAACTATCGAATGGATCTTGTCAACCAAAGTCGAGGTCAGCATTTGAAAGAAATAATCTTTAAAAAATAATTGTAAAGAATGGTTCTCTTATTTGTTAATGAAGATTATAAAATAAAATCGTTTTTATTAATTTTTTTTATTTAAAGAAAGAACCTATAAATGAATAACCTTATATATATTCTTTTGAACGGGTAATAATAAGTAGCTATCACAGTGAAATCAAACGGTCTTCATCTGTCATTCGAGGAACTCTATCAAACTTGTATTATCAAGTAATATAACTTGAAATGAAATTTTCGTGTTTTGTAGATTAAAGAGGGATTGTATCTCTTCAACCCGGAGGCTGAGGAGCGAGATCAATACGCTTTATTGGGTCACATTCAACGTTTATTGACAGTTTCACGAGTAGAGATTGAAAAGCAACTGAGTGGAATTATCAATTGCAGGAGTTGATTGATGACACATATTCATTAGTTCATCTCATGAGTATGATGATTTGACTGAGTTTTTCGCAGGAGAGATTTTACATCGCTAGAATTCTATGAATATTTGCCGTTGTACCAGAAAATTTCTCAATTTGTCATGGTATGCCCTATGTATTATAGTAGCGACAGATAGCTCACTTGATGAGAATATCAGCAATTTGTCAGACCTTACTGAAGGTCTGACAAATTCGTATTTTACTGAAAACACGAAGGCTTCTTGAATTTGAAATCCTAATGAAAAAATGGTAAAGATTGGAGATATGTCATCCTCCTAAATTACCTTGTACACAAAAATTTTCGTAAATCAATTGCAGCGTCGATTCACACATGTTTACTATTACTATTAAAAATTACTCAGTCGTTCTGGCACATGTGTTTGAGGATTTCTCAGGCCCTGTTGGAATATCCATTTCTGCATCAGGAGCTCCGGATTTTGTGACCCCACCAAGTATTAGTTCAGAAATATTTATTTTGTTTTGTAGTGAATCTTCAATATATCTTTCTGCAACAGAACTTTAACGCCATCCACCCTGTCTTTTCAAAACTGTCAAATCTGCCCCAGAATTTGCAAGTAGGGTTGCAGAAGAACGCCTGAAATATTTTCGAAAATGTATTTACACCTACAGGCTGGACGGTACATTTTTCATTTTTATAATTTATAAATAGTCGCTTGTGATCAACTTTGCTTGGCCTCAAGTTCCCATACTTGCGGAATATATCGAGTGCAGAAATCTTATTAGTACCATTGACCACAGGGAACACTCCTTTTTTATGAGTTTTCGTATCTTGGAATCTGAATTACCAATACGCTGCCCCGATCTTCCACGTCATCAACGGTCATAGTCACCAGCTCGCCGATTCTACACCCTTTAGCAACACCCATAATAAAAACTACCTTTATCAATAAATATTGCTCATCAGGAGCGGCATCTAAAAAGTATTCAAACTCCTCTCTTGTGAATACCTTCGACTTCTTTGCTACGTATCCCTTGGTATGTTGCCTTGAAAAAGGCGGTGACTTGGTGAAATCTGCCGATGTCTATTTTTTCTTTCAGAGCCAACATTTTCTCAAGTTGCGAGTAGTAGGACCATAACTTTCTTGGATTGTTCGGAAATATACGCCAAAATTATTTTTTCGTTGACACCTTTGCCTTCTTTATTATTTCTCCAGGCACAAAATGCCGTATATTGCTTTTCGTACAATATTTTTAATTTTATTGGAATTACTGCTTCTGCTGCCTCATTTGCTTCTTGTATAATGCACTCAGGAACTACAACCTCGTCGTCACCGCTTAACATTTTTTCGAAATAAAAATTCTTTGACGGTTCTATAATTTTCATTTGACACTTGCAAACAATTAATCACATAGTGCCCTAGCAACCATCGATCGAAGGGAAATCTCGTTATGAATTTGAATCATACCTAATATTTCCTCTAAAAAGTATTCATTATTTGAAATTTCATCAAAATGGGATAAAATTTTGTATACGAAAATGTTTATTAACTCGAAGAAATTAACCCACTCGCCCTACGGGCTCGTCTGTTAAACTTTCTTCTTATGAATAAACACTCATTTGACTCACTTGTTGTATAAATAACTATTATTTCATTCATTGTTATTTTCATGGCATACTATATACACAAACTTACAAGCAACTTCAATATCAAATTGTTATTCTAGAATTTTTCGTCAGGAAACCGATTTTCAAAGGGGTTCAGTCTAACGAATGCAAAATTGAAAATAATTGAGCTCGTTGTCTAAATGTATACAACGGCGTATGAAGGGACTGAAAATAATATAGTACAAACAATAGAGCATTATTGGAAATAGAAATTTCTCTGATCATAAATAAAATTTAATTAAAGTAAAGGTAGCACATAGCACATCTTCACAAAGTTGAATATACAGGGAATGAGGCATTGAACATGATTTTTTCTTAAGCGAACCATTAATTGGGCTAGCCTGGTAGTTCATTGATGACCTGAGTGTTAAGTTCAACCTGTTGATATATTACATGAAAGCCATATAGCAAAACCATATCACATACTCATATTCGATCCTCATTCCTACGTTTCAAACCCTACCGACTCCAATAATAATATTTGACACATTCGCTTTGTGAATCTGGTGCAAATGAATTCATAAAATACCTTCCATTATTCTTCACATAAAGTCCAGTGTCGTCAGGTTTTTATTGTTGAGTAAGAAAGCATTGCACCGATGAAAGTCGGAAGTTTCAGGTTTAGGTCATAAATATTTTACGTGAGGAAAATTTATGTGATCTTCGCGTAAGGTGAGCAGTGGTACTTAGAAATTCATTTCAATAAATCAAACTGGAAAACGGATGCCGCCCTCAGAAAGATCCTTTCCAGAATAATTGTTTTCGGGAAATGCAAATGGAGAAAGCAAAGTAATGATTCCCAGTGATTCGGTTGAATATATATATATCAATACTTGTGGGTCGGAATTTCCAAATTAATTATGCGGCTGAGTAGAAATGAAATTCTAAAGTTGATTTTCTCAGTTGCATGAAGTGCTAGCGACAATTGGAGTAAATAAAGACGGATGAAATAAGGTCATAATTCTTTTATTAGCAAAACTGCAGAAAACTAGGTTGGTTCATTGAAGAGAATGGATTGATTGTCGATCAAGTTCCTTACCAAGCGGAGAAACCTCTTCAGTCTGTTTTGGAAGAGGGGAGTTCTATTTATGAGGACTTCCCAATGGAAAATATCCTTTACAATTGACAAACCTCATTATGCAATACTAGTCGATCGATAATCTAAGATGGTCGGACTGTTCAAGTAATTTTGGCGAAAAACTTCGATTAATGAACATCATTTGGATATGACAAAACTGTGAGCAATGTGAGTGCTGAGACAAGTTAAATAATTAAATTGAACAAGTCATTCTCTTAATGAATTAAAAAGTGCACGACTATTATGCTCATTCATTTGCACTTTTCAAGAATGATGACTCATTCATTTATTTGAAATTATTTGAAGTTCTCCATTTCGAATCAATTATATTCTTTTGTAATAAACTCAATTCCATGGAAAACCATACCAGTAATAGTATAAGTGTTCGATTTGGTGAAACCATTTGAATATTAATTGAATTCAAAGTGGCACGTGAAGGTTGTGTATTTTCAACATATCACTGAGTAAGTTTTTATTCATGAATTATATCAATGGAATATGAATACCTGATGAAACTGAAGCTGAAAAAGCACGACTGCCGTATTCTATTACATTATTTAATTAATATTTCTGTAGTGTTCTGAATTGATTGATATTTTTATAAAAATGATAATATAGACACATCAATTCTTCATGGAACTGTGTTTTCTGGAATAAAAAATAAAGATACTTCAGTCGAAATTGTACGACTATTGTAGTCATATATATTATTATTTGAAGACAAGTGAAGTCATATGTAATATTTTGCTTTGATAGGTTTCCCTTTCTCCAGATACGTCCAATAGGCAGTCGAACTGAACACTATTGCTTCTGAATTTTGTGAAGATATACAAATTCTTTTTTCTTGGACGGAGCCAATGCTATTTTTTGCATCGAGAAAAGGACTGAAGAAGTAAATCTTTTGACGGAAAAAATCCGATTACTTTGGGAGATTACCAGTTAATCAACTATTTCAGAACGAACTGAAAAAAAGAGGAAAGTACTGAGGTGAGGTCAGGTGCTTTTGAACGCCTTTTCCCGTAAACTGAAACAGTGTGGCACTAATACAACCGCCACAATGAATGAAAAATTCTATATCCCGAATGAAAAATATCCACTCACAGTTTCAGCTAATTTTTTTCGAAGTTCGAATTTCCCTTTCTTGAAGACGATGAAAAAAAAGGTATTTCATCTTCATCAAAACCATTTTGGAATTGAAACTTCACATATTCAAGTACAAATTACAAAAAAGCGATGACCATTCGGTTTAGAATCTACTGAATCCCCTTCGTGATCCTAAGGGAATGAACCATCTCCTATGAAACTAGATATTAATCTTTCTCAGATCATGATTTCTGTTCAGACTTGACGGAATTTGACAACTTCGAATAAAATGAATGAGCACGCAAACATGTTAATTCACTCTGTATTTCATTTTCGACTTCTGTGACTAGGTAAGTGAAAAAAACAAGCGCACTGAAACGCCTCTATATCCTCGTGATAGAACACCACGATGATGAAATTTGAGAATATGAAAGATATCAATAATTTCTATACATGCACTAATTTTTGTTGAAACCCGACGAATATCTTATGGGAAAATGTATTCAATTTTTTTTTCGAATCAAAAAAACTTATAGCGTAACCATTTTTGTGAAATCTTGCAAGCCGATATGTTTCAACTATATTCAAATAGTTCTAAGTTACCACTTGATATTCTAGAAGTCACTGAGATATTCAAATTTTTGATGCTTATAACTGCTGATCCATTCGATGGGTTTGACTCAATAAGGAACTTACCGAGATATTTGGATAACTGACGTATTCTCAAAATATGAAATTTCTAGCTAATCTCCTTCGAATAATAGAGAGTAAACAATCGGAAAAAAAAGTTTGATATTTGGTCTAAACGATGTGCTTTGCATCATTCGAAAATTTTTTGTAATAATATGAGTGAATTGAAATTATCGATAATTTCACATGACAGCGAATTGTTTAAAAAAATGCGTAGATTCATTTTTTGCTCAAATATAAATTACAACTTCTTGTCAAGATACATACCGCATCAACTAACAAAATCACAGAACTATTTGATGGCTGAAAAATCAGTTACCAATAAACACTCAGGAATTACAATAGGTACCATCAACGGTATTGTAAAACACTATTTCCAACTCAGAAAGAAGGTTTCGTCTCAAAGGCGTGTTTTATGAATGTAAACGTTAAAATTTGCATGAAGAGTGTGCGAAATGGCGAAATCGCCGGGCAGTCGAGTCAAGGAAGCTGTAAGACAAGCAATCTTCGGAAATCAAATATAGGTTAATGAGGCGACAGCTTTCATAACTTTTTTTTCTCAATTATTGAACAACAAGTTTGGAAGCTTGGCGAAAAAGACATGGCAAAATAAGGTGCTCTTTCAGAATCTGAAGAAATATACAGGGTGTCCCATATAAATAAAAAAAAATGGTCATTTCCGGATAAACCGGAAGAATCTCATCAATGAAAATATTCCCATCAAATGCATTGCGGTCCATTACACTCAGCTGCCAAATTTCAAAATTATCGTCCGTTCCGTTTTGAATACATATATTAATTTGGAGCCAAACTTTATCCCAACCCTGCATATGAAAATATATTAGAAAGGATTTTTTAGATTGAAGGCTCGTTTATACTGGCTGGTACCTTATGCCGTAACTTTAACCTTAAAAGTTGAACCATAGGAATTCAATGCTTATGTCGTTATTAAATATAATCTATTCCAGCAATACTTTTCCCTCCGCTAACCGGTAAAATGTTCAACTGGCGATTTTTCGATGAAAATGGTATCTTTGTATAAGGTCGAATATAATCTAAATTCAATAATTTGTGACTCTCCCGTAATCCCCCAAAGCACGACAGAAACAACCCCTAGAAAAACTATATATTCCTAAATAATTTGGACCCAAAGTTTCAAATTCCTTAGCACGAGGAACTGTGCGTTGCTGGCGATTTTTTGATGGAAATGGCATCCTTTTATATCGTTGAATACCATCCGTATGTTGAAATAATTTGTGACCCCGCGATTCAATCAGAATTGCCCCCTGTAGAATAAAGCACGAGGAACTGTGCGTTGCTGGCGATTTTCTGATGGAAATGGCATCCTTCATATTGAATACCATTCATATGTTGAAATAATATGTGGCCCTAAATAATTTGACAAAACAACCCCCAAAGCTACGATCGCATATTACATAAATTACAGATATATATTATGTATAATTTTATCTTTAAAGATTATCTTATAAGTGTATAAGACTATCTTATAAGTAAGACAAATTAAGGGAATGTAATAGTTTTTTTTTTACACATGCGCATTCTATAGAGCGTCAAATATTTATATCAGAGTATTGAATACAGAATCGATCTCTGTTTTAATAGCGGTAATTTCAAATAATATAATAAATTATAATTCAAGATGGTCAGTACGTTTCAAAACATTGAAACTCAAATTCAAAATGACAATTATTAACAAGCATATAGCAAAATCCATAAACTCTATGTTCTGCTTAAGGTTAAGTTAACAGCCAGTATAAACGCCTACTGAAACTCTTACGGCATAGGGAATAAGGTAAGGGCTTACGGCATAAGGTACCAGCCAGTATAAACGAGCCCTAAACCACACGAGTCATTTTGGACCTTTTACATAATCTTACCTCTTAAAGCTTCCTTAGCAAATTCTGCAGCTTCTCGAGAGAAAAAATGCACAAAAGCGTAGTTAAGCTGTTTGTGTACTTTCAGAACGGTTTGCAAGTCTATGCACCTACCGATGGCGTTAGTTAATTCTTCTTTGCTCAGATCAATGGGAAGATGATGAATGAAGAGCTTTGTGACCTGAAACGGGAAATTCAACGAAGATTCAAAGTGAATGAACATTTACCTAAATTACATGAATAACATTAAATATTTATTATTACGTCGTTCAATGTAATCATTTCGTATTGGCATCATGTATTCTGTGAAAACCCTAGCTTGCTGAAAAGAAGAGTCCTTCCTAACCAAATCAAAACGGTTAAAGGAAGAAAACTGTAATCCGTAACGTATCGATTAGATTTCTCGCAGACGTCGAATACACAAATATTGATGGAATTCATAAAAGGAATCTTCGGATTATTTCACAGCTCACTAATTAATCAATGCTTGTGATAACATTGAAGATCACTTGGAAGGTTCCTACAAGTGTTATTTCGAAATGAGTTTCCACCTCAGACATGAAGATGGCGCCGAATAATCGATTTATATTCTGTCACCGTTTCAATACCGCGGGCGGGATTTTGGAGATATAAAACGGAAAGTGATGAGAGCACTGGGGTGAATTAAGTAGCTTTTGTATTCTCGTTCGTTCGATTAAGAATTAACGTAAATCATGATGTATCGAACAGTTTCTTACCTCCATCTGAATTTTGATTTACTATTCGTTGGGTTTTTTTCCGTATATTTGAAAAGAAAATACGCAAGAAAAAAGTCGTACCATATCAAGACACCTAATAATGAAAACTAAAAAACAAAGATATGCATCTATGGAATACCATGCGATTGTGGAAATTCTTATATCAGAGAAACGAAACGCCATTTGAAACTATGAATAAAGGTATCAAGTTAGTCCAACTTGCCGTAAATTTTATTGTTCAGATGAAAAGAAATGACGCATCTCAAATACTTATTTCAAGATAAACTTACATAAAGATAATGCAGCCTTATTGACACTTCTGATTGGCTGAATTGTGAAGGTGAGTCGTTCAATCAAAGATTATCCTCCGATGGCGGATAATCCATTCAATGAGACATAATCCTGGATTAGCTAGCTGTCATAGACAGATCATCTCTGATCGAACAACCCAACTACTCTAGGTAGTCGCTCTTGAGAACGTGGCGCTCGCAAGCCCAGTACCTCAAAGGTAGGGATGTTTTTCACAAACGAAAGTATAAAAACAACCTGGTCTCAAACATTAATCGATAATTGAGGTATTTCATAGTAATATTTCAAAATCTATTACGAGAAATGCAAAGATCAGAATTGAAATAGATATTCAGAAGTGAATTCTTCGAAACCAAAATTATTCAACAGGCATTACAGTGCTTAGTTTAAAAAATGTTTAGCAGCGCATAAATTGCCGAACTTCAGGTCTTCAGAAACGCCGAATGATAATTCGAACATGGAACATCCTGTATATTCAAAAACTATAGGCATCATGATTTAGAACTTAGTTTTCGGAAATATTGAAAATCACAAAATGAGAGAATGATTTTATTCTGCTCATGATCTAGACTCTAAACGATCACGTGATTCTAAATGAACTGGAGAGAAAAGAAATACTGATCTAAAGAATAGGAAACTCTGTGGGTGCTTCTTCGTTTTAATCACAGAGTTTGGATTAACTGAATCCAGTAGCATGTAAATAATTTAATTTTGTACACTATGGGTTCAATCAACCTCATCCCAATTAAATATAAATTTAATCTGATATTCTTATCAAGAATATCAAAATTTGTTCAGGTATTTCCACGAAAAAAAATTATTACTACCGGTAAGTCAATAATCATTTCAACATTCTGTGCTCCTTAACCTTTATACAGAATACGAATCAATCGAAGTTGAAAATAAAAAAATCAAAGCATACTCTGAAAATAGTTTACGCCTTTTACTAGGAATTGAGAACATGCATATCTAAATTGAGAAACAATGGTAGATAGGGGTACTCACCTTCGCCATTATCTTACTATCCACATCTGGAATAGGATCAGCCCAATCAACAAAAACAGATTGACCGTTCACAATCAAGCAACCGGGATACAGCTGTTTTTTGGCCATGGCTGCATCTCTATGCGTGGAAAATTCAACGAAAACGTAACCTCTATTAAGTTCGGGCCTCAATAAATCTTTGTACATGATTATATCAGAAACTCCTTCGATCAAATTATCATTGAGGATCTTAGCGATATCCTGTTTGCTATATTCCTGCGGAATATTCCCGAAGAATAAACGACAATTATCTACAGATTTGAAAACGCCGATTCTGGTATTCCGCGATATCTCGTAATTATCAAAAAGACTGATAGCCCTCTCTGCTCCCTCAACTGTTGTGTAAGTGGCGAATGCAAAACCCCGATTTTTAAGGGAAAAATTTAACATCAAACGGAATTGATAGAGCTCTCCCGCCCTGAGGAACAGGGGGATTAATTCGTCTTCGAAAATCCTACGAGGTATTTTACCAATGAAAATTTCCGTACCTTTAGCATTTGGTTTTTTAGTGTATCTGATCGAAGTACATACCCTCTGTCCGTTCACTTGGGTACATTGAAAACCTAACTTAGTACACATAGCAGATAATCTTCGATCTAATTTTATAATTTCCTCCGGCGTTAATTTACTTTCCGAATTCATTCTTAACATTTTCGATTACGGCTACTTGATTTTTTTACGAAATCACTGAACTTAAACTTAAAACACGATACACTTTCGCACAGTTGACTTAATAGAGAAAAGGGTTTCTAATGAGTGTGAAGTCGAAATGGCGACCTGCTGTCTCGCCCTACGTATCTTTCGAAAAACATCGCGATGTTTACGAACTACTAGTACTAACGGTAGGTTTGATACGACGTTCGATGAAGAGGGAAAATTTGAATGTTTGAATTCAAATTCGGGTTCGTTGAATTCGTCGATTATGGAAGGAAGTCATCAAGGTATGAATCGTATGACTGTCTTGCGTTGTTTCTTTTGGACCTAATGAAATTCTGAATTGTCTGCAAAAAGTGTTTGTTTATTCAACGCAATAATATTAGTTTGGAAAAGATTTGAGAGTTCGCTGATTTTGCCGTCAAAGCTGTTTATCTGTTTATTGTATTCTGTTCAGCGGGTTTGTGTGCGGTGATTATGAGGGAGATATCTGTTGAAGGAAACATAGAGTGAATTTAGTTTATTATTACGATTCGTAAGGATGCTGGATATTATTGAAAACACATATTCGGGTTTCTCTTCTCGCTTTGATAACTGAGAACTCGATAAAATAATCTTTGTTATTATGCTGTTTATTCGCAAAGGATAAACAATGGCGCGTGCCAAAAATTTCAGGACATTACATAGTTTTCTACCATCAGAAAAACCTTTTATATTAATATTGAAGTGAGTGTCGTTGCTCAAACTTAGGTAGTATTTTTGAAGCCCTCGTTGAGTTTTCTCACCATATAAATAATCCATTTGATAAATATTGAACAATGAATGTACAAAACTATCGATTTGAAACTAAGAGACTGCGCTCATGGTATAACGTTCTTCCTCTAATTGTGGAACATTGCTATACGGAAACATAGAGAAATTGAGAAAACAAGAGGTATATACAGGGTAACACTGGGTTAATTTTAACCATAGATTCTTGTCGTCAAAAGAAACATTTTTTTTCTATAACATTCTTCCAAATTTGGCCCCGTTCCAAATTTCATTAAAAATATTGCATTTTAACCAGTAATATTCAAGCGACAATATCAATTGAAATGATCTCTTGTAGAAGGTATATGATAACAGTCATACACATTTTGGCATCAATAGATTTATTCCATTTGTTGTGGGTTTCTCACTACTAATGTACAGATTGGTTAAATTGCATGAAAAAAAATATGACTTTAACTAAAGGTCAGTATTTTGTTCTTCTTAAAATCATTAGTTTTTTTACAGATAAAATCATTCATCATCTTTTTTCCTAAATTGCGCCTGAAGTTGAAGTTGAAAGGAATTAAATCGATATAATCATTTGATGAAACATGAGTGAGTGAATCATTTCTTAGAGGTAAAATAATGTTTTTGAACAATTCAGATTCAATAGTGGATGCTGTCGAAGGTAATTTTCATTTAAACTAAACTGGACTACAGAGGGGTATTTGCCCAATGTGCAAACTTAAAATGCTTATAACTTTTTAACGCAGCTGAATATGGAAAAACGGTATGGGATAAAAGTGTTTGTTTTGATCTCAAGAATATATGGTTAAATTTAACGCAGTGGTCAAAAACTCACCCTGTATAATTTAATGCTTTGATACAATGGAGAACATGCGAATTTATGTGTTCTGTGTTTTGAAATTAGAAAAAGATCACAGTTTTTTGTTTAATACTCGTGACAACTTAAAACAGACTTCCAATTTGCCATATTTTCTTTAGCATAAATGAGGCTCTTTAGAATATAGATAGATGGCATAGGTAAAATTTTGTTTGCTACAAAAACAGAAGTGCTGTTTCCTCAGAGCAAGATATTATACAGTGTGAGGCAAAAGTGAGTTTACACTGTCTGGTATTCACGCATGCGCGTATTATCGGTCAGTATCGTACTTAGGGCGAAGGAGGCAGCTGAAACGTAGCGAGTTTAGTTGTGCGCGTGTAGTAGTGATGTTGTGTACAATTACAGTGTGTTCGTTTCCATGGCTGCTCCTGTAAAGTACACGAACGAAGAACGTGTTTGTTTGCTCACAAATTGTGGATAAACTGTATCGTGAATTTGTAAGTACTGGCTCCGTAGTCGACCCACCGTGTTCAGGTCGTTTTTTGTTTTACCGTGACTTAACGATGCCGCATATTTGTTGAACTGTGGGGAAATATAAAATGTGAGGCCACAAGTAATTATTGATGTTGAATTTTTCTCGAAAATAAATTTATTTGCAATCATTCTTGCTTTTTTTCCCCTCATATGCAAAGCTGTAAACTGCATTATGCCGCACCCTGTATATAAACCAGACTTAAATATACATCAATGAGGCAGAGCCTATTCAAAGCAATGAAGGATGAGTTGATTCTCTTGTCAACATGAGATGACCAACTAAGATTTCTGTCGATATGCACTCCAAGAAATTTTGTGCAATCATCTTAAACTATCACGTTACCAAAAAAATTCTCGGTTTTCTCGACATCACCAGCACCATTTGAAAAATAGTTAAGAGCATCTCAAATTTTGTTAACTTCAGGCAAATTCACTTTCGTTTATATGAATTTTCCTGTAACTTCTTCCTCGTTGCATCGTAGGCTGATTTGAATACTATATTTTATATTTTTTATATGGGTCAATCATCTTTTTATAATTATTAAAGTACTTTTCTTGCAGCAGAGTTCTTGAAAAATTCCCCATTAATAAAATTTAAACACTATATTCAAAGTGGAGATAAAATATATTTAGAAAAGGTATATCGGGTGAATCGAGCAGAAGGAAATGAACGAAGATGATACTTGCCGACACGTGTTTCTGCTGATTGACTTCGTCAGTGCAAGGTAACATTATGAATAAGGAGGTTAGAAGACCAAATAGATAATAGGGGTACACAAACAGGAGCGAGCGACCAATTTATGTCTTCAACCCTAGGACCCCTCATTCGGAGGAAAATCTAACTCGTTGACATGAAGGAAGCATAAGCATTCTGTATGATGTAACCTTAACCCAGGATTAATAAAATTTAAACACTATATTCATCGTGGAGATCAAATATATGTAAGAAAGATTGTGGATTCACCCGATATACCTTTCCTACATAACATTTCACATTGTTGTCACCATTTCTTTTTGAATTTCACACTGACATTATGTTTATAGCAAAAATCTGAATACAAGTGTATTTTGGGTAGTTAGAATATTTTTATAGGGTATTTATGCTTCGGAAAATGGCATTTTGAAATTAATTTCCGATGAAGTTGTTAAACTCAATTGGGTAGTCATAGCGACCGATAGTTGCACTGAATGCAAGTATCATTAGTAATAACCCAAGGACATTGATAATTGTTCGAAAAAATTCTATGTAAGATTTCGAAAACTTGTTACTTAGAAACTGTTGCCTACAAGCAACAAGCTTGAGAAAGTTGATACAAAAATTTTGAACATTTATCAATGTCCGAGAGTTATTCGGATAGAAAATATAGAAAAAATACAGAGCTAAAATAATTTATTCAAAGGTGCAATAAACAAAGGAACAATTGGAAAAGATAAATGAAGATCCAGACGTGTTAGTTTCTATAACTGATGAAGATGTATTTCCACTACGCATGCTGTTAATAATTTGATTATGATGTTCTTCGTCAATATTCCTGTAGGGTTCATTGAGTGGGCATTGTTGTGACCCGTAATTTGTATAAGCTGTTGTTCTTGTACACTACTTTTGGCTAATCGACTAACCGCGGTCGATCTATTGGAATGATTAGTAATTTTTTTTCCTGTGTATTCAATCCAATCGCTTCGGCAGACGATCGTGTCCATTTTTGAATCGTATTTCTTCCAATGGGCATATTATTGTACTAGTGATTATTTTCGGATTTCCATTGACGATTTGGTCTGACGAATATTGGTTTTAATATTTGGGTCCCTTTTCGACATCAATTTTTTGAGTAATCGGACGCGACAAACGTTGCTGTCATCGTTTTCTATTAAGAACTTGCTTCCAGTACTCATCCTTGAACCACCCTGTCAAGTCTTGCTGAATACAGTGTTATATTCCACTCGGTTTGTTACAGAACCATTGTTGTTTGATTCGATACAAAAAAATTCTGTCAAGCAAGCAGCAGCTTCCCCACCTCGCCAAGCTAATTCTACCGCGGCTATGTGATAGAATTTCCGTTGCAGCCCTTCAGGAGTATTTTCATTCCATAAATTTACCATTTTCGTTATTTCGACAGAACCTAATGCTGCCGAACTTTGTTTCCTCTTACTTGGATCTGATTGCAGTTTTCGTCGTATAGAATTACGGGCAGCTCGCGCTTGTTGAAAAACAACACTTTTGAATGGGTCAATAATAACTTTCATTTCATTATAATATTTTTCTTGTAACAGCTTACTTGTTATATTCTACATGGTTTTGACCGTAGTTTCTTTGAACTCTGTACCATCTTTTCTCCTCATGTTCACAGCTCAATCCTTTAAAAGCAACGCTATTTCTTCCGTCGTCCGATTTGCATCTAATTGATACTTTCTATCGTTGCAAAATAATAATAATAAATGCTTCCCATACTTTCTTACTGTAAACGGTGTTTTTAGATATGTTCGATTCTATAAGTTCATTAATATTATCGTCCGTATTACAACCAAATCGTGACATTTCGAAATATTAAATATTTGAAACGTTAAAATCGAAATAAATCAATATGTGTCCATAGCAACGTGAAAACAGCCCATGGTCTGTTATCGATGTAATGTTGACATGATGGGATTAAATTGTTCATATGATACAAAATGAGGAAATTTGATTGGTTGTTGAAACTGTCGAAAAATATTTGCTGTAATTTGGTTTTTATTGGATAAAAATCGATCATAACCTACAAGAGGAAATTTCAATGGTCGTTAGAAGTGTCAAAAAATGTTCATGATTATTTTTTCGTTAATTTTTATCATTGATGAATTCGAGAGAATATTGAATTTCAATAAAATGGTGAGAGAAGTTCGAAAAGAATTTGTAAACCTAATTGAATCCAATTCAATGAGGAAAAATTCCGTGAATTCTGAAGTCGGTTTATTATTCTTCATTTACAAGGATATCTTTCATGGAATGACACATCTCGGCACATGGTAGTTATTCCATATTTCCCAGTTGTCCTTATGTTCTTCATAAGCTGCTGTTATGAAGGATCCAACTTGAGTCACATTCTAGCAACCATTCCTAACAAAGGATCTAAACAAAGAGCATAGAAATGAAGACGGAATAATGAATGTCCTGGAAGTACCATTCAATGATATAAACTCAAGATTCTTGATGCCGGGTTCTCAGAACAGCAAAACAGAAAAAAAAAGTACTCGAAAAATAACGAGATGTGCTTTGCATACCTACTCGTCTCGTGAAATCCTATTCGCTTGGAGTTAGAGGATATAGGGTCAGTATTAGGAAATTGATTCTGAACTGAACCTTTCGCTGGAAGTCCAATTTACATGGGATGTTGGAAAGGTCAATCCACCAATTTTACGGGTAAAATGTGAGAAATAATTTGTAGGTGGAATTAAATTGACCTATTCCTTATATTATATACACTCCTGGACACAGAAAGTGTGGCAAAAAGTAATCACTGACTTCAATTTGAAAAAACTCTTCAAAGTGTGCATAAATTTGTTTTTTTCAATTTGCTGCCTATTTGATATTGAATATTCCCCGAACTTAAGCCTGCATAATGCTAGCTGAAATTGATTGTATAAATGGTAGTATTCAAAGTATTATTTTGCTCTGAATTTCTGAACACCCAGTTAACCATGTTATGTGAATCTTCAAACCTGTTCATCTAGCAACGTTTTTACGCACTTGTTCCTAGTTGAACACCCGCAGAATACAATATTATGCTCCCTCTAGGATATTTAGACAGTTTGATAGGTTATATCTATCAACCAAGCGCACAGGTAGTGTACTCAACTCCTCTATTTATAGAATGCTTGATCACTGCAATGAATTCAGGGATAGGATTGATTTATTTTTTCATAGTCCTAGTTCCTTGAAGACAATCATGAAGAATCACTTCCTCAGGACTTATTAATCAGCTACCACCTTGTACATCTAATTAAGACTGTTATTTTTGTCAATGTCATGCACCTGCTCTGACTATATGTATACTGTTGTCGAAATTGTTTAGTTTTAGTTGGAAATAAGAAATCTGTCTTTTAATTTTAATTTACACTTCTGTAGATGAATTTTGTTTTTTCTAATTTGTGAACACATTTTTTGGGTATTTGATTACCTGTATGTGATCTATATGGATAATAATAATAATAAATAATAAACACCGAGCTATCGTTATGCCCAACTGTTTCTAATTTCCGAACGTCGAGTCGAGCATGGTCTTAGTCGATTGGATTCAACCTTTTTATGAGAATACGTGTAAAAACTTCAGTATGCGGTCCGGCTGTATTCCCTATCTTCCGAAGGAGCTGAGCTTGAGTTTTCATATTTTCAGAATGGCCTGAATTTGAAATACAGTATTGCTCTCACGAAATACTCCAAATTCCAAAAAAGACTTTGAAAAACTGATTGGTTACGATTTCTTTGAGTTGAAGAATGTTGGCTTCGAGTTGATATTAGAAATTTGGTGGACGAACTGAGTAATTGGTCCTTTGATACTTTTTCAAAGAATTTAGAGGAATATATTTTGTTTTGACTGGACGATAGCTAAACAATTATTCAATATATAATTTCATCTTTACAGTAATCACAGCTATAATCTGGAGGCAATCAGGAATATCCTTACGCCTAAAGAGTTGCTCCAATTATTAACAATATTGATCCGTACGCACTTCTGAAAAAACTATTTTGAAAATTTTAAGTTGCAAGATGGCGTAAGAGCCGGTATTTTGCCATATATCCTGAAACTCAGAATTCAGAATTTTCATATCCATGGAAGAGTTTGATCTAGCTCTAGTTCCTGATTGAGTTGAAACCGTCTAATTGTCTAATTGTTTGGCATTGGTTTCCTCAATAACTTCCTGAAAACATCTGGGCAATTTGGACAATGTTCAAGTGAGGATTGAATCAAGTATGTTACATTTTTCTGTGAAAACCGGAATTTTTGAAAATTTGATAATCTGTTTGTTGAACCTACATAAATATATTTGTTATTCTAAATAAGATTCATTAGGGGACCTTGAATAATAACAAAAAATTTGAAAACTTATCTTTCAGTACTTCAACGACAGATACATGTTTCGGGTGCGGTGTGGAAGTCACAAGATTATATAATGTAAATGAAGAAATAATCAAGCCAAAGGAATGAACAAACAGGAGCCAACCGCGCATTTGAGGACCCTGAATTTCAGAGCAACAACTAAAGTCACCATGGAGGCAATTATGATTACCTGCATCTCATCCAAGTTCACGATATAGAATAGTTAGAATTGAGGGGACTATGAATAATAAGAAGGAGTTTTAATGACTCTTCTTTTAGTGATTTATTTGCAGACACGTGCTTCTGATTTTTGGCTCTCATCAGTAAAATGCCAGGATGGAAGAACTCGATTATGTAATTCAAATATGGTAATAGTCAAGCTAAAAATTTTTAGCATGGTAAAATATGAAGCTGAAAAGTTGCAAAAATTTTCATATTTGAAGAATTCATAGATAGACTGAATACTATGAATACTATGATAATTCTATGAGCCGGAAGGAGAAAAGTGACCTATTTTGGGACTGAATATTGAAGATTTATGCAAAGAGTGATTTTCATAGTTTCATATTTCTTGACAATTTATATAATTTAGAAACTCAAATAAAGAAAGTGAATGATTAAATGATGAATTTGAAGAAACAATTGATCTGCATTTTCAATTAGAAAATGCAAATTTCATTTGCCACAGTTGATATCATTTTTCCTGGTGAAACCATGAAAGATGATAGATACTTCATAAGGATAGATCGTCCCCATTAGATTGTGAGAGATATAAATACACTCGATCCAAAACATAGAGCGTCTGCACGCAAGGAGGTGTTGACTGAAGGATAATGTCCACTCAATTGATTGTGACGTGACACCATTCTCTCATGACCCGTTGATTCGATTAAGAGTTTTTCTTTCAGCCTAACATTTCGTTCGTTTCAATGGAAAATTCCCAACAAGAATGCTTTCAATGTCACACACGTGCATTTTTTAACTAAGTTATATTCGAAAGAAATCGTTTCAATTTTTTTTCTGTAACCATTCTAGAATGACAATTTTCGTTCGCTGTTTATGTCTCTGGAAGTCAGGCTTAAAGTAACTAATGCTACTTGAACGTCTTATTTGAACCGTAGATGAATTGATTTGAGTAAGAAAGAAAAATATCTCTTATTGTTCTTGCTCTTAAAGTTTAAACATGCATCTACTGTCGTTTTCAAGGGTGCTGATGCTTCCTCTCTTCGCACAGCATCTCTAGCTTCAGTCTTTTCTGCAGCTGAGTATTGTTGCTCTGTTTGGTTTAATAGTGCATATACACAAAAAATCGATGCACAATTGAATACATCTTTGAGAATGATCACTGGCACCATAAGATCTACACCGGTTCATTGGTTACCAGTTTTGTCTAACATTATCCCTCCCCATATTCGCAGACAGACTGCAGCTCTGCAAATATCATTCCTTACCTAATGTATTTCCAATTATTTCATACATTCCACCAAATTAATTGGGATTTGTCAACTGACTCGATACATCTATTAGATTTCAAATTGTAGTGGGTGTTATATTCTACTACGATGTACCCAACCCCTTAAAGTTGCGCATCTGTGCTATCTAAAGCTAGCCTCCAGATTCAGAGATCTTTCTTCCATAGTTTTCCAAGCCAATCCTTGTGAAGAGTTTTCATTGGCTAAGAATTCTGTAACAATGTGAACAGGAGTTTCTTCCTCTTCCCACGGAATCTGGACTTGTCAGTCTAATCTATTCTCATCATATAATTCCTGAGGCGACAATGTCCAGTGAGAAAATTAGTGGGGAAGAGTAGCTTATTATAACTGAGATCTAGGTATTTCTGGGTTCTTGCAGTTCTGAAATTCCGGAGGAACTCTTTGGAATGATCCATTCCTGAAAGATTCCGCCAGAGTGTTGCTCCTTCAGTATCTTCTTTTTCCAATATATTTTTCTTGTAGGTGTATTTGCTTATACCAAAAAAACCTTCTGGGCCAATTAGTGGCATTTATGCTCTCTTTCTGGCTAATATGCGCCTCTTCGTTTCCTTTGCTTCCTGAGTGACCTGAAATCCAGACTAAGGAGACCTTGTTAGTTTTGCATACTTCATTGAGTTCTCTTCGGCACTCCCTAGGCAGCTTTGAGTCGATAACATAGGAGTTCAGTTCTTTAATAGCAGCATGACTATCAGAATGTTAGATGTTACAATCTTGATAATTTCTTTTCAGATCATCTATTCAGTTTTCAACTGCAAGTACTTCTGCAAGGAAAACAAGCGAGTGGGAACCTACAGACAAAGTGTCTTTCCTACACATCTAGTAGTCGGCCAGTCGAATCAAGTAAGGGCTAGGCATTGAGGTGAATGCGTGTTAACTTCTAAATAGGAGATAATCCTTTTTAAAAAGAGACAGCATAAACAATGACTAATAACTTCAAAATAAACCTGAAGTTTCTCTTGTAATCAAACAAGCGCTTCAAGGACGCAACCTTTATCGATTTCCACCTGGTTAATATCGACAAAGAACAACTTCATTGTAATCCTCAAGGTTCAAAGTGTGGAGTATAAGATAAACTGAAATTCAATGTCGAGTCCTGGTCGATTGAAAATAATTAATCTCTCATCCTGCAACCACGGAAGCAATTTCTAGCGATGTGTAGTCTCTTGCACTAGGGTTTAATGAGATTTGCACCTATCTTCTCCGTTTGAGTAGCATGTAGGATATTTACATCCTGGGTCAATTTGCTGCTGGCTGCTGTTGAACCCATTTTCTACTGCGAAATGGGTTCAGTTTGAACGAGGTTGATGAAAAGAAGCCGCAAATAAGGTGACAGAGTTCATTATTGGCAATTAGGTGGTTGACAAGGAGAAAAGTGTGATTCTTGATGAGAATAACGTCAGAGCTTTATTTCACTTCCGAGATCAGCCCCGAATGTCTGCTATTAACGGAGACTACTAACTGTAAAGAGAAGGGTTGTCTATGCTGTAGTTTATCGTAAATAAGTAATATAGTGTATGTTCCGCTTCAGTTTCTATTTCAAACCACATATAGGAGAATGGGTATAAAAGAAAGATATGCTTTTTGGGTTTATTTAAAATACATATTATCATTATACATTATAGGAGCAGTTTCAATTTCAAATGCACATGGACCTTAATGGAGTACATAATTTATTCAGAATCTTGAAATTGAGACAATGATGTTGTTCGCTCTATACTTAAGATGTCAAATAAATTTTTGTTTTCAAATTTGTTCAAATATCACAAATATTCCAAATTTTAACAAAATGGTATCCACATATGAGCTAAAATCGATTTTGCACGTTCGTGAGCACGAAGACTACCGAACAGAATGATAAGGAAAATTAAAATTTGAGGGCCGTATTTTTGAAGTTACAACAAGATAACTGGAGAGAAGTATAGAAATCCGAATGTTGCTAAGAAAGGTTATCAGCACAAACAAATTTCTAGGATGATGTGGTGGGTAAATCACTGCGATATTAATTGAAATGTAAAAGAGCTAGAACTGATCCTTGTGGAAGGCCGTTTATCAATGTTTTGATATTGCGTCTCTCATTGTCAACATAAACAGGAAACCTTTCATCAGATAACATATTTTCTAATAATCTTACCATTCTCTAACCCTTCAGATGGGTATAGAGTTTGAAAATTAATCCACTTTTTCACACAGTGTCTGATTCTGAATTCTAATTAAGAAATTTCCAAAACATGCATTCTGAACGCAACAACTGCTTCTTCAGTGTCGAAAATCGTTGACCTCTCATTTTATTTTTTACGTACGAGTGTGAATAGAAGTAATTTTGTGTAAGTACTATACGGTGGATGATTCATCACATAGATGTTTTGAGTGCTAAAAATTGCATATGCTACGGGAGCAATTTTTGTCGGATTTCGCTTAGCTTGAAATACCCATATAGGCGATTGCTGTTTATATTCGGCCTCATACGCATAAATCCACGATTCATCACCTGTCACGGTGTCATAGACGTGTTTCGAAGCATCGAGATCGTATTTTTGGACCTTTTTTTTCGATCAATCGACACGAGCCTTTTTTTGAACAATTGACAAATTGAGTGGGATCCAACGCAAACAAATATTTTTGACGGTCAAATGTTCATGCAATATTGAATGTATGGGTAGGGGAGGTAAAATTTTGGTGGGGGTAAATGAGGGGTATTGACGGGCTATTCGAAAGTAAGAAATTCCAATTGCATATTTCTCTGAACTTGAATTAATGGAAACTAATTCATTTCCAACCTGATTGGAATTAATCAAGTTGGAAATGAAAGTTTCCAATAATTCAAGTTCAAAGAAAATGCAATTAGAATGGATTCCTAAATTATTTTGTCATAAGGAAAAAAACTAGTTATATTTCAATTGTAAATTTAATTAGTATAAGCGAAATTTCTGGGCTTACAATCTCAATACGATTGGAGTAAATAACATAGTGAATGTTATAGATTCCAAAAATAATGTGTAGTAGTTTGTATATTGGCATGTCCGTTTAAATAAATAAATCCTGATATCGTTACCTTACAATTATCATAATATGAAAAAAAAATTGGCATTAATAATTTACAATAAATTGTAATTCATTATCATCATCATATCTCTAATCTTATTAAGCTTGGTTGCAAGTTTTAGAAGACATTCAAGAATTTCTTCAACAAGTTGAAATAGTCGATGTAAAACTTACTTGGTGGCACTTCTTCCGTATCAGATACTCCATTTTCCAATATATATTCCGAAGCTTCTGAAAAGAATAACGATTTTAAAACCATTGTAAATGTTTCACAATTCTACAATAATTCATCTATAAAAGATTCTCATATATTGAAGTTGAATCTATTTACGATATAGCAAAGTAAGATCTTTGAGTAATGAAATTTGCAAATTTAAAAAAAAGAAGCATACCTAAGTTCCCAACATCATGGTTCACAAATAAGCATGGTTCGACATCAGCATTAAGAAGACTTCCTGCTTCAGGCCTGGAATGTTTATCACAAATCCTGTAATTGTCGTAAAGATCTCTTTGGGATTTGGTCTTCAAATCTTCTCTTCCAATTTTTGCAACCACTTCTCCGATAACTACAAGTTTTAGCATATTAAAATAAACAGTTTGTGGTAGTTTGTAATTATTTGTTACATTCACCTCCCTACTTAGTGGAAATCTACGGAAATGGAAACTACACTTTTTCCCATATTTCGATGAAAATCCATGAACAGCACATTTGTAACCCATTTCAAAATTTGAAATTCAATGCTGAAGTTCAAAGGATTCACTCTGGAATAACTCAGAAACCAAAAAGACCAATATTTCGTGAAAGTTCTTATTTATAGCATGAATGCACAAATTACTAACAATTAGTTTTATTGATCATACTTTGTTGTCGTTGTCCGCCATTATGTCAGAAGTTCCTTTGTTCCCTTTCATAACTTTTCATTCTATTTTCTGATTGGTCCATCTCGATTGGCACCTTTGGTACAAGTTTTTTTGGCCAAAACATTGTCACGCTGTTTAGTAAGGGACTTTCCAGCCCCTGACTAATACCTAAGGTTGTCTCAATCTCATAATAGGTCACATGACGATCTTGCAATATCAGTTGGAGCACAGCATCACGATTTTAGACGACCTTCACGAAATTCGTCTTGGGGTGAAATCAGAGATATAGAGTGGAGAGAATGATCTTCGAGATGCGCGGGGTGGCTAATTTTTCGTCCGCCATTTTTATACTTTCGGTTCATTGGCGTAGAAAGCAGTGTACCTGAGGGATAGTTGGTATAAAATTAAAAGGAAAATGAAATGTATAGAGCATATCAATTTCTTAGATATCTATACTCAGAATATCAGTCCAAATTGTCCTCATATCAACTGATTTTGGGAATCTAAAAAGAATCATATTACTGTGGAAAGTAATGACAAACAATGCCATGCGGTATGATCAGTCGGATAATTTCAATAAAAACTTACGTATAAAATGAAACTCCCTCGACCTTCTTTGTTTTAAAGTTTTTACACATTTTAACAATACAAGATGTGTTGAAAGTATCTATCTATCAGCACAATGTAAAATTCGAGATATTTCTAATTCACCTGACAAGTATGTCAACCTAGAACAGCTGACTACGAAAGCATAAAAATGGTCGAAATTTTACATAAGACTTTAGCCACCACCATTTTGGATGCGCAATGGTCGAAGCGTATTCTCCCCACTCTATATCTCTGGGTGAACTGCGACCTCGCTCGAATACACCATACCATCGATAAACACTGGTCCTTGATGGAGCTTCATCGCCAAAAATTTAATTGAAGTTCATCGATGCACTGTTGTTGAGGTACCTAGAAAGTTGTAAAAAATAATCGCACGAATATGTTCACGATTAAATTCAATTTTTTCAATACCGAGGTTGTCCAATCCCGAAATATAAAAGGCATCCCTCGTAAGTATTCTTACCCTACAAAACTTGACTTAGAAATTCACATCCTGATTTCTTCATCCTTTGCCAGAAAGAGGCCATGTTTGATATCGATGTGCAGAAGAACCTTAGATGTTGAACCATACCCTTAGTCCATTAAAGCACGAAATGAAGTGTGCATTTGTGAAGTCATTTCCAAAATCATAAATAATGAAACTTCTAGGTAAGAGTTCCTACTCAGAGTCATCTCTCAGAACAAACCTGCTCCATTATAGTTTGTAAGTTTCACCTTGTAAATAATCTGTGGTGTAAATTACACCAACGACTTATTAGGCGGAGGCCTTGAGGTGACTTCTTGATCGTAAACTTCTCATAATTGGGTAGTCATGTCGCAGTATAATTCCAATACTTAAACACAGAAATCGATTAAAACGTTGGATTGTTAGTACAATTCCTGGCACAACTACTCCATTTCCTGGGACAATGAGTCGAGTTAATTGAATAAGATTAAACTGGGAAATGGGAGTGATATTTATGCAATCACGGGAAGGTTATACCTACGTCACGTGGATTCTGGAGGTGAAGGGAATCCTGGAGATTTATTTATTCAGTGATTTGAATCGATCTGTGCTCCCATAAATAAATGCCTCGTTATACATGCACACGTACTGCAGCACAATTAACGACATTGCTACTCAATCTCCATTATTGGTGGGATCGAGCTGGTTTTATTCTACAGGATTGACTTAAATCCGAATAAATATTCCAGAAGAGAGATTTATGATGAAAATTGCGATTTTGCTCGGATTTTCGTGTCAACCTTTCTGAATGATATAGATGAGATAGTAGATGGCGCCAAATTTCAAATACTGGGGATATACTTCAGGAAGAAGTAAAATAATAATTATATAATAATATAAGTTTATTCAATATTATAATAAGTTTAAACATATAATCTAAAGGATTCAAAGAACAATATCTACAAAATAAAAATTGTGACCCAATGAATACGGAATTTTCCCAGAATAAACCCGAGTTTTCCACTAAAACCGAAGTTGTGCGTGGGAACACATCTGCTGCTATATTCGTATCAAATTTTCACTGTATAGATGTCAAAGTGTTATCGAGGACCTGTCCCAAATTCACAATGAAAAGCTGAAGAGCTCAGGATACCGTTATTAATCCTTATTCCCAATTAATATATATACATCATTTCTATTATGATCTAGTATATATTTCTTGAATATTTTTTTCAGTAGATTAGCATTATTCATTCTACGTACATGTGCCTTATATATTTGTGGTAAGTAGTTGTAAACTCTATCACTAAGATATCTGTATGTTTGTCTTCCAATACTTTTTTTAGCCTTTGTCATTTATACTTTCTCCTTTGATTTACTTCTAGTGCTATAGCTATGTTCCAAGTTCCGTAGGGTACTCTTGTTCCCGTATATAAAAAGTATAATATTGAACATATGGAGTTGACGTATCTCCATTACCCTAGCATCCTCATAAATAAGATTTGATGGATAATCTTTTCTTTTTTTTTTCAATCAAAGGTTAGTACTCTAGAAAGACGTGGTTACTGGTTTACTGCGAGCGCCATCTCTGGGTTAGTCTCGGGACTTATTGATCCATATAGTATTTTACAAAATTCATAAAGCAACTCTTCAATTAATGAAACTATCAGATAGTTTTTCCAATACTTTACTGTTTATTGAATTCTTGAACCAATTTTCGTATGGATTACTATAATTTGGTTGGACTTTCGTGTGAATGACTTACTTACAGTATCCTGATGAAACCCACAACTCTTAGGCAATGAAATCAGCGAAAAATTCCATGCATGTTATTCAGAAATATCCCCCGAGGACACTCATATCAATCTGCAGGAATGTGTTCCAGTTTTCCATAATGAAATCCTTGGAATAGGAAAATGAAGGGTCTCTCCAATTCGAAATGGCTTCTCTTGGGACCATTGTGAAAATTTGATCCACATACTCATATTGCTAGGAAACGGAAAAGGACACTCAATTATGGGAAAAGAGATTCCAGAATAGACTTTAAAGAGGGTAATATGGAAACTTGTTCCATTGGGATTCCAGTTAGTACAATTTTTCATGCTGTGCGAATTAAAGTGGGAATATTTTTACATCTGATTCAGTATAATTATTGAAATTACGTTTATACTTATCCCCAGAGTTCATTATAATCACGGACATTGGATGGAAATAACTGTAGCAAATTGAATTTTATTTGAGTAACTATTGTCCAAGATAAGCTCAATTAAAAAATTACAATATCACTTAGTGAAGCAATAATAGAAGTTTTCCACGAAAAAATTTGAATTGGATCCCTCTTAGTCGCTTTTTGGCGCGCTTTCTTTGACTTCCTGATGAATAATAATACAATGTTAAACTTGAATATGTCCATCCGGCCATATACTCTATCATCCAAAGGCGATAAGCTAGAGTTTTCATATTTTCAGTAAAAGTTAACTGCACTGTAAAAGATAAAATTCTGCGCTCAAACTCCTCAGGAGTTTGAGAATTTTTTTTTCAATCAAACCATTTTAATTTGAATTAATCTAAAATTGATTACGCCAAATGAACTATTTTTCTTGATTAAAACAAGATAGTTGATTATAGAGAACAGCTAAAACAATCGCCTGAAACTTTTTACATTTCAGCGAAATGAAAGAAACAACTGATTCAACATAAACATACAATTACAAGAAATTGTTTATGCACTTGTCGCAATATCCATAATTGATTGATACAAATACATTATTCTAAATAGGTTGTAACGACACCATTCGTTCGTTTCATTTTTATTTTTCAATAGAACGAAGGTACGGTTGTCGTAAATTCTGTCAGTTGATGCAACGACTACAGTTTCTTGAGACAAGAATCTCGTGAGATTATATTATTCGGCGGCTCCTTTAAAACTTCTAACCCCTGCGTCTAAGGCATGGCGCACACAAGCCATACTGATGAGTCCAAATGTGTGCGCCAGGGACGAAACGCATAAGTAGGGATAAATTCCTTCGATTCTACATTGGTGACCCCGACGTGATGGGAACGGTTGTCTTTACGACGTGTCTTGGAAAAGCAGACGGTTGACGCTTGAGGTATACTCGCTCCCTCTCTTCAACTACCAACGAAACTCTAGACGCCTTTCCCATTCCGTACAATATTCATGGTCTGTCGCGGTATTGCGGTATTTATTAATATAAAAGAGAAATTATTGTTCTGTGAAGAAAAATAATGATTTCATACAAATGTTTTTTTTTTGTTTTATCAAATTATTCCTTTGCTAGTGTCAAAAACCCTTCAATTTAGCTCAAATCAATCAGTTTCTTAACCCAAGAAACTTTCACTTGACATAAGAGATTTTATCATTTTTATCGACTGAATTCTCGACCCATTCAACTAAGATCCTTTAAATCAACTACAAATCGAGTTTCAGTGAAATGTAATATTTATTTACATGAAACCAAAATTTTTATTGTACGAAAAGTATCAATAGTTACATACTAATTAATATTACCGTTGGATAAAATTTTTTTACCACCTGTGTCAAAAACTCTGAGCTTGGTTGAAACTAATCAGTTTCTTAACTCAAGAAACTTTTATTTAGGGTAAACGCCATTCTCAACCGTAGAGGGCGGTAGGGTCAAGTACTTTATGCATTTGGCTGTATTCAAACGTACGGAGTACTTGAGACAAATTAATATGGTTTGAGATGAGGAACTATTTTTTACAGTGTGGTTATTAAGCCAAATCCGTCCAATGGTTCATGAGATGGTGTCCTCTATAACTCCAGAATATCCATCGCATCGAGTTGTACCTTAGATGATACATGAATTAGGTTGAAACAAATTGGCTCGAACGATTTCGCACAAATCTAAACAAAAATTTGAGCATTATGGACGTTATTTATCTCACATAATCTCAAATTTAATTGTCAAAGCATTTGTTTTCAAATTTTGTTGATGCAGAACTCTATTAAATATTCGGTATGCAAAATGAGGATTAATAGATCGCTGGGTAGTAAATATTGATAACATCTTGATAACTACAGACCTCAAAGTCCGTTAAGATCTCCTCAGGTTCTTCGGCAGTTTGCCAACTTTAGCCTTCAATCTATAACAGTAATTTCATGATGAAACGGAAACCGATACTGAATTATTCGACGTCTTGTACAGACATCAAAGATGAATTGGCAGGAATAGAGTAGAAACTCGATACCGCAATTATGACAAGATATAACAAGTCTTAATTTGGAGAACATGGTTATTAAGTGGTAACAGGCTCATGTTGCTGACAATGTATCTAGAGCAGGAACTTTGATTCATTTATTTAAAATTGAATCGATACCTCGAAGCAAAAATACGTTGTATTAGTGGATATTTGCAACAATTGTAGTTTAGTTATCCGTTTATATACAGGGTCCGGCAGAAAAACCTCCCCTATAAGGAAAGCTATTATTATTATTTCCGCCTGACCCTGGGATTTTGCTGCTTTCACTGTATAATTATTTCGAAGTAGCAGAGATCACTTTTTATTTTCTAAAACTACTGACATTTTTGAGAAGTCGTAGTGACAACATTCATTTATATCTTGAAAGAGGAATCAAATTTTATTGTTATTAAAACAACTATTATCACTATTAGTTTTTATTTAATTATTTTTATTATTATTATTGCTTTCGCAGAGTCTCTCAGTTCAGACAGGTTTCGGCATTGATCTTATTGCCGAGTCGTACCCAAGGACCTAGGACAACTAGTTGTTGATTTTTTTCAGATGTTATTCTTTAACCTTGTTATCCCGCATCTTTCTCCTTTCTATCCTTGTAGAATCTTACTAATATATATACTTGCAGTAGTCTAACTGTTATTTATTGATATTCAAGGTACTGAGATATTGGCCGGGAGTTTCGGGATCTCTACTAAGACTATTTTACTTTGTTTCTGATGCAATCGTTGAATTTTTATTTAGAGTTCCTTGTAGTTGGTGATTTTATCTGCTTCTTTTTGGCGCAAATTCGGCTCAATGCACCATTTCAATCACTTTATCATACCTCCCTCTATAATCATACTGCCACACTGTGCAAACTTCTTGTGCAAACTAGGTGGTCCACAGTTCCATTTCCTGCATATGAGGCATGTTGTATATGATGATGTTTACTCTACTCAGGCCTCTTACGCGTTTGGTCTTGAAAAATGTTGCCAAAATTAGTCCCTCTATTTTTTCCTTCAATTTGTCCGATTTTAGCCATTGCTAAATGTTCTCTTCATCCGCTTTACCTCCTATGTTCTTTATACAGGGTGTTTCAAAAAAGGCGACCCGCTCTCTAGGATAGATAGAAAACTGAAAAATAACTGGGGCTTGCTCAGTAAAAAATTTTCGTAACGCCATCCGTATTCAAGATACAGAGGGCCTTGAAGAAAAAAAATTATACATATTTTTTAAAATTTTGCATAAACTACTAGCAAGATTGTGATAAAATTTTATACGAATATGTTTTAGAAGCTGCTACATCCAATGAATTTGTTTTTATGTCTGACTTTCGTAGAGGGCCCTAGTTACACGGTTCGTACCAAGTAATATTGAACATAACTTTTTTAATATTAGATTTATTGAGCAAAATTTCAAGCGTACTTAAACATCATTCAATTTTACACAAAAAAGGTATCCTTGGTAAAACTCGGTACTATGTACCGTTTTCGGACTATTTTGCTTTGAAAATTATGAAGTAATAACCGATAAATTCTACACGGTAATAACATTTTCTCTGAAATTTCAGTTGCCATGGAAACACCCTGTATACTGGCCGCGCTATTGTTCTAATTTCAATTTTGTTTATTCTTCATTACAGAATTTTTTGATTGCTTCAGAGCGTCTTCACTGTATTTTATGTATTGACCCAGAAATTATGATCTGTTATAACAATTAGTAAATATTGATACAAAAATTTAATTATTATCACAATATTATTTGATTTTATTGGGAGAATTGTTTATGACATTTTTTGTATCAAGATTTTGAAGCATTATCATATAATTTTAAGGATAACTGAAAATTAGGAAAATCGGACATATATTTCAAAAGCAGCAAATCCTTTGGACACTAGTTTTCTTCAGTTAATTAGCAGCTTTGATCAGATTGATCCATAGTTTTAAAGATTTATGAAAATTTCCATCCGTAAAAAGAATACACTTAAAAAAGATTGGATTTAGGGTTGTCCTTTCTTGTAATGTTTGACAAAAATCCATTCTAACCGGTAGGTCGTCTGGCAAGAGCTCTTGGACTTGCCTGTAATAATAAGGATGTAGCTGCTGCTCTTTAAGTATCCTCCAAGTACTTGAAGAAGACGTATTTGTTTGTCTAGCCACATTCCTCACGCTAACTGTTGGATTTTGATCAACTAATTTTAAAATCATATTTTCTTTATTAATGGTTCTTGTTGTTCTTGGCCTACCAGAATTTATTTTTTAGGTCTCACAATTCCAGCTTCTAGACAACGTCGTTCAATTGCTCTAAATGTATTTTTAATTGGTAAGTTTCTTCGAGGAAACTTTTCTGCATAACACGTAACAACTGCACTAGCGTTTCTTAAACACTCTCCTAAGGTTAATAACATGTAAGTGTATTCAAAATTTGAGAACATTTTGATCAACAATAATAAGATGATTTAACAAATAGGCATATTGAATTGAAACACATAAATTTAAATGAAAGACAGTTTTCCATAGCAACTGAAATTTCAGAGAAAATTTACAATCACTGCCCTTAGTTTCCATGGTAGATTATCAAAAATGAAATAATTTTTACTTAAAGTTCACTAATGGAACTGGAGATTTTTGTTTAAATGTTTGTTAACATATAGATTTACTACAAGCCTGATTATTCTAATTATTTTCTATTGTTTCAGGTGGGTGCAAGTGTAAGAAAATCAAGCGAAAATTCATGTGACTTGAGTATTGAGTTTGTCCATGTACGAGTAAGTAAAATATACTGGAAGATCTTTAAGCATGCCAGTAAACTTTGATTGAGAATATAAATGAATAAGACAAGAAAAACTGGGAAAGAAGAATTAGTGCGCTATTTTAGTTTTATACAAAAAGTGAGAGTAATTTCATTATAAATAAGACACAAAGCGGTTTTGCTCCATAAATTTATTCAGATTCACGTTTTTCGGTTTGCGATCATTGTTTAAGGTGTAAATAAAGAAACTAAACTTAATTGAAACTTTCATTCTTACTCTGGTTGTAACATCTGTCATTTTTTTTGTATTTTTATTACTGCGTCTAATACAGGGGTAGTTGCAATGGATACCTGAGTGTTGGTCACATTATCGATCATTTTTATGGATTTTTTTAAGGAGAAGATCTCTGAATTCTCCATAATGTTTTCCTTCCTAACATTATAAAGTGCGCTAACACCTTCTTCATTGGAAAATACGCTGGTAGTATCGTAAAAAGTGCTAAAAGCTTGTTGCATTAGCTTCATAAATCGTAATTGTAACAAGATACAAGTAATACTGGGTGCTACTTCGAAAAGTGCTTTTAATTCAACAATAGATTCTTACGATCTAGCAAATTACTTCATTTTAAATTTGAATCTTTCTTTGATTTCCTTACTTTACTGGCTCTAAATGAAATTGGCAGTGGATAGCTGTCAAAAAGCTTATCTCAAGAATAAAGTATAAAGATCATGCTTCCTTTCCATGATTTAATCATCTTTTAAAACGAAACCATGTCGAAGAGTTTGACGAAACAGTTTTTCTGAAAATTTTTTAGTACAATTCGAAGGCATCGTAAGAAATCTGGAAAACTTTGAGAAATTTCTGAATACATTTTTCGAAATCATCCGGAGCGCAAATTTTATTGATACCCTGTTATTTTATTTATTAAAAGTTCTCTTAAACGACCTTTCAATTCAAATTCAACTAAATGTTCCAGAGGTAGGTCAGTCGACTTGTAATGTCTGAAATGTTTATAACTTTTGAACGAAACAGAAGTATATAAGGAAAAAATTTTCTTTTCGCCTCAAGAATCTATGGTAAAAATGATTATAGTATTCAAAGATTCACCCGGTATGTAAAAAACTATTACTTCCATTATTTAGAGAGCTAAGAAACTAATACAAAAACTTACAAATAAATAATTCACTGGAGAGTAGAATTGAGCATAGACCATGGAGAAAGATATCCTCGATGGTTGCTCTCGTCAAAAAAAAAAGTATAGAGATAGGAGCATTCGAGATTTTTAATCAACTCATCTTCTATAACTAGGACTAATCGGATCCAATATCCGCTTTCCATCAGAACACTGGATAAATTCAATCAACTCACATTTCCGGCAGCCACATCGAATAAAACGCGCTTGAAGCTTTTTGTGATTTTGAAATATGGTATATGAAACGGGGAATCTCAATTTGAATAATAATTAACCGAAATGATGTTAGGTATTAAATTGGGATGAAGCATTTGATTGATGATCAGGGGCCATCGACTCTATTGATGTTCGATAATGTTTTTATAAGATCCATAGACTAAAGAGAACAAGATTGGAAACTGAGCGACTAACTCTATTTGAACGCCATCTATTGCCTCGGAATTGATACTAAACATAGGACATCATCACTTTTTTCATTTCAGTTTGAGGGAAATTTTATATGAACACATTTAAAGGCAAAACGATTCGCAACAAATCATGGCTCCAAAAAATTTTGTCGGAAAACAGTTTTCGATATATCGCGAAAAAAATGTTTGCCACTTTTTCTCTAAGAACAAGGGCTGAACCCCACAATGTTGGGGTTGAGTTTCTAATGACCCCCACACATGTCCCAAAAATCAACCTGATCCTCTAAAAATTAAATCTTCGGTCGTTAAAATGTAATATGAACATGGTCTGAGAAGAAAAATTGAACACAAAACCGCAAAAGCACTCTGTAACATATAAAAAAGTTTCTTGGTTTAATTATATGATACCTTGTGTAATGAGCTGTTTATTATTTCAGGTATTTTCCGTGATAATTATGTTGAATTCATTATGATTCACTTTCATCCTTGAAGCATAAATTGGCATTATTATCGAAGTGTTAGCCCACTTTGGTTAACAAGATTGCAAAAATAGAAAATAGGGATCCAATGAAGACTGCAACCACTTCATCACCAGTCTAGTAAACGATACTTGTCGAAGTCATGGAAATATCTGTATATATTAAGTTTAAGACTGGTTAGACTGGCGCTCAACTCGAATTTGCTGGTCTTGCTCAACCAATTCAGCTACCGAGAAGATGCATTATCCAATTGTATCGATGACCCCTTCAGCCAGTATACAAATGTTGTTAGTATGACCTTTGCAAACCATGGTGTTCACATATCACGTTTGAATTCTGGGAGAAAGGGGTTCTCGATACGGTTAGATAACGCATCTCCTCGGTAGCTGAATTAGTTGAGCGCCAGACCGGCAATTTGGATATAAGGGTTCGAGTCCCGAAGTTTCCAGAATTTCAAATGACGAATTCATTTGAAAAAGCCTTTACCTATATTCTATATTTCTTCGCAGACGTTAAAATCAATTTTATGATAATTATCGTAGGAGCCTAATAATTTACGAGATTAGAAACAAATGTAGAATGTATTTCGCAATATCAATACCCTGTACAGCATTATAATCACTCCGCATATTGTTGTTTCCATTGTTATTAATCCATATTCTCCTTGATTCCACATGCATGATCCGTTATGATATACCCACTAAAATTCGTAAGCGCAATCCAAGCTCAACATTGAATACACGCTGTTCGTTCGACTGTCACATTTCAATTACTCACAAATGACAGTATAATGTAGGCTTATGCTACCAGACGAGTAATTTTTTATGCATAACTTGGTACCTACTGAAAAATTTGAATTATGACATAGATGTATTAGGATGATTCCACTCTTCCACCCTCACCGCTAAAAGACACAATAATCCTTCTTCCTTGGGATTTTTGCCAAGAGAAAATTCGGGATATCCATTCGCAAATATTCATCCGGATGATGTATGAGAGACTAGAATATCAAAATTTGTGTTCACTTGAATCGATACGGACGAAAAAGGTGGAAGCCTGGCGCTAAAATCAAATAATATCCTATTTCTGGTTATGAATGAATTCTGGTCTTACAATTTTTACTGGACTGTGGAACAATGTGATACTAAAGAAAACGTACAAAATGTGAAAAAAATCAACGAATAAATATCTTGAATTAACAAGTAACATAACTTAAAGTTTTTGTTCAGTTTCATTGCTCCAAGCACATAAAAATTAATCCTCATTTAGTTTGGTCAGAGAAATACAATTCGATGATTCTCAAAACAGATTATTAATTAACATTTCAGAAAAAAGAAATGAATATTCACGAACTTCAAGTTTTAACTTTTCGATTTCAAATTTTAACCATTCGTAGAAAGAAGTCAATGAAAAGGTATTATCCATTCTTAATATTATTATAACAACTTCGGTGACTTCATCACATAAAGAAATTTTTATATATTCTCGTGGGTTTCCTCATCGAAAATAAAATTTCAAAATATCAATGACCTCCATAATCTTACACACATTTTGTAACGACCATACGAATTACTTATGATTATTCGAAAATTTTCAGAAATGTTTATCGAAATCATTTTGAAATTGGCAAACCTGGCATTTCCGAAAAAATTTGGCAGATTCCTTTCGTTCAAAGTTATTAGAACTATTTTCAAGTTTCAAACTGATCAGATGAATATTCTAGGTGTAATTGAGGCATTTAAATTCCAGATAGCCATAACTGCTGAACTATTCGACGGATCTGGTCCAATAACGAACTTGACCGAGATATTTGAACAATCAACTTATTCTGAAGAGTTAAAAACTCTAGCTTATCCCCTTCGGGGATTATATAGCATACGACTGGTCCGACAAACCCAACTTTGACAGCGGATTCTTCATCAGAAAATCCAACCATTCGGCTGAGGTGCTCTAGTTCAACTCTTGTATGAGTAATTTCTGAATTTTGATATGTTCGAAAGTATCAGTTTGTTCTTAGCGCAGGACATAATTTATTTGAAAGTTTTTTTTTCGTTACTACGGTACTACAGGGCCGATTTAACCTAACAACGAACTTAGCTGAAATATTGATCCCTCAAACCTACCCTTGAAATTTCTGCTCTCTAGCTCGTGACATTCGAGAGCTTTCAATCTCACTGCCTTACAGACAAAATCGACTTTGGTTTATAAGAGCTTGTCCTAGTTAAGAAACAAGTAGTATTTTCTTGATATATCCGCAGAAATGTCTATTCAATTCTGCCAATACGTAACATAAGACTTGTTCATGAGGAGCTCATAAACTTGGGCGACTCAAATTCATCACAACTCAAGAGTTTTAAATCAAAACCTTCATTTTTCTTGTTATGGTAGAATAGCGTGCTATCGTTTTCTCCAATAATCTGTAATTTTTCAATATCGAGCCGAAAATGGACTTAATAGATTAGGATTTGAAATTTGGTTCCCTCAGTTACTGGGAAAATAATCGTTTCAGTTGAATATCGTTGAAAGGGGGTAGTTTTCCAAATTTCGTGAACATCATCAGGATGGCAAGTTTGAAAAATACTTGACCTATTACAAGAAATAATCTATTAATAACTAGAGCACTTTTTCCTCCAGGATAGGTAAGCTGCTCATTTGATTCTTCATCTGCCTGACCGTCAGCCGTGGAAGAGCACGTGGATTTTCATCTCCCTCTCAAAACCAGGAATCGCGCGCAGCAAAATCTTTCTCGACTGCTGGTGCATGCTTTGCGACGGCTGTAGACGCACTTCAGAACACGTGCAGGCTGCGCCAACGGCCGCAGTCGCCGATAAGCCGTGCTCGGCGCGTTTTTCCTTCAGGGAAAATCAAGAAAATATCCGGAAGGGACCAAAGATGTCCAGAACTCTATTTTTGCGAGTGTGAAAGAGTGCGCCACTGGACGATTTTTTGACATCTTTACACTAAAAGCACTTAGGTTCGTAAAAGAAGTAGATGATGTCCATGCTTTTGATGTTAACCGTTCTGGTCACAGGTTCAGATGGTCGTTGTTCAAGATATAAACGAGAGATTTCAAGTTCTTGTTGATAGTTAAACAGGAATATTTTATATTAAACCATATGTTGAAAGTAACGTATATAAAAGGTTCTACATAAACTAAATGTTTCACTGCGATTATCGCTAGATGACTGCATGAGTTTCGTATAAAATTAGAACATCCAACAGTTGAACATTGAAATGCGAATCTATGGCCTTGATCTTTACATGAGCCAGTAAAACTAACTCATCCTCATAACAATTCATGTGCCAGTCGATGTTACTAGTAATCGCCTAGTATCTAAGGGCCTTCTGCGGCCATGGTACACTATAAACAACAATATGATTCATCTTGATCAGTAAAAGAATCTCTGTTCATTAAATGTATCATCTTCAAAAAGAGAATAGATTCATTCAATGAATATACACATCAAGGTATTTTAGCAAAATTTCATTTGATTTATTAACACATTAACATAACTTTCAGATCGTTAAATTGTGCTTTGCAAGTAACTATTAGAGATAAACTAGCTCATAAATGAGGTGATATAATGCTTCGAATAAATAAGTTAAGTTTATGAGGACATACCTTGAGTAGAAGACAAAAACAGAACATTGTCACCCGGTAGGAATAGCTTGACATTCTTGGTTGACTGTTTGCAAATTGCTAAGTCAAGGCGCAAGGGGTGACCTAGTGACTTAGTGTCCAGGAATGTGACTTGTCTTCCTATGTAAACATAGTATTTTTCAGGAATCGTTCAATATTCGACAGATACTAACAAATTTCGCTAAATCGTGGATCAACATTGACATAAAACCTTACAAATGACTTTACAACATAACCATTATGACATCCAACAAAATGAGGTTGGAACTAACCGAATAGGATAAAAAATATATCAAATACAAAGGTGATTGTAAATTATAACTCTATTTTGCATATAACATTTTTCAATTTATTTTACCCATTGAAAGTTTTATTCATTTTAATTTTTTTAGTGTGGTATGTTGCTTTTAATAGCTTGAAAAAGGACGCTACTCGAAAAGTCGTCGATCGAATTCTTTTGTATATAAGCTGAATATAACCCTGTTTTATACAGCAAATAATATCGGAGAATCATTAACTACATAAGACATTTATATTCAACAGAATATATCAGTAATGACATCAACATTTTCAATGGATGCAAATCAAATGTCACACGTTTTCGCGTTTCTTTTAAGTGCTAATGAATCATACAACCAGAGTAAAGTGCAATGTTTCTTGCGATAATTTACGTATACATTGGTAGATGAATTAGACGGAAGTCGATCTCCAATTATGAACTAGCCTGCAAATTTATGAACAACGGGTTGAACATCAAATATAAAAGAAAAAAATCAACAATTTACATTAATTATCATCGCGAACAGAAAAAAAAATTGTTAAGTTCCAATTTTGGGGTCTTTCTATATCTTCTATTGTATTTTTCCTCAATGATTAGAAAGCAACCTATTTCGATAATCGTTAAAGTTAACAAAGTAAACATAGTATTGGTTGCCCTTAACGACAGGATATGAGTCAACCTCTACTTCCTAGGGAGATAACAATAAAAATTTAATGAATGAAAACTGGTTGCTTGCCCTTAAGACGATAAAAAATACTTACAAGCACGAAATTTTTTTCGATTACGACCGATATGTTATGAGGTATAAAGAATTGAGAAATTTTTTTAAGAATTTTTCGAAAATTTTCTGGTGTGTCAATTTCTTCCAAGTTTTGGAAGCCTATTTATTCCAACCTAATTCAAGAACCAACTTCATACAATTGATATTTTAGGAGTTATAGAGAAAACCGAATTACAGATGTACTATTGGACTGATTCAGCCCAATATTGAAATTGACCGAAATATTTGGACAGTATATAGAAACTCCAAGTTATCTCTTTTGGAAGATAGGGCCAGCTGGACGGCATACTCTAGTTTGACCCTGTATTCATCAGGATGTCAAACTCAATTTATTGAGACTATTTTCGGGTCGGTATTGGAATTTTACAGACATTTGGGCAGAACGATAGTACTATGTTCTACTAGAACAAGCTATGGAAAATTAGTGCAGCATCTGTTAAAAATGTCACAAAAAAATAGATGGAAAACATATTTCCAAACAAAATTAAGATCGTTTTAGGCAAATTTCTTGTAACGTTTCATACTTATGGATGTAGCTGCATGAAACACAGTTGAAACAGTAACGTAAAATGTGAACTGAAGCTTGTTTTGCTACCTAGTAGGCAAAGAACCCAAGTAGAGCAGAAGAGGATGAGGTATTAGTTTATAAGGATGCGAAGGGATTATTATTGTCACCTCTTGTATCAATTGGATCAAAACTTTTTAACAAAACGCGATTTACAGAAAAAAAATCTTTCTTCAACATTGCACGTCCTGACAAAAATGTAATGAAGATGACATGGATTCAATGAATTGCTAGAACATCTAAGGTATTGACTATTTACCTCTCAATGTCTGAAAGAATTCATTCGTGGAAAGATACTTGCAGTAACAGCATTGTGTGCATCTGGCAAATTATGACAGCGATATCAAATGGTTATTGAAGAAGCGTCAAGCTATATATGTATAATTAGTTTCATTTTCAGTTGAACACTTTTTTTAGCTTTGAAAATTTCAGATGAATATCCTATTTTATTAACAACCGAAAGGAAAATGCAATTTATTTTTTTATAGAAGTTTCACCCGAACCTTCACCGAGAAATTCAATACGGAAAGTGAGCTTACATGTGGGTATTCAGGATTTTTTTATATTTTATATGTAAGAACCTTCAAACATGAGGTCAGAAATATTATCGGTCTCTCACTATGGCGTGATTCAGTGTCGTGTAATTTTTGCTCAAAGCAAAGATAACTTTGCTAGTTTTAGAGCTTTTGACAACATCCAAAAATGACAGACATGCCTGCTCCGGGTGTGTGTGAAGCTCAATAGCCTTTTCTCTTTCCATTCTGTTTCAACCCGATGACAATCTCACTACAAAGAGAATTCATAATTGATAATTCTAATGACATGCTTAGTAATTCATACCGTACACCTGGATAGTTCAGATAATTTTTATCATATTTGAAGAGTTGAGGCCTGAAGAAAAAACCTTATGGAAGAATCATTATCATACAAGTTTGATGAAACTATTGTGCCACATCAATTAATGAAAATGTTTAACCGTTTACATGAATATATATTATCTATCTCATTTGTTTCATCATTTGAAAAGATCAATTTATAGATTTTGCATTTATCATCTGTTATATTTATACCCCTCATAAACGAATATCTCGACATCCTGCAAAGTTGATGCTCAAAGTGAACAAATCAATTATTCATCTGGGATTTCCTGAATATTTAACGAGCATATCGATCCTTTTGGATTATGTCAAGGTTGAAAATTCCGATAAATCAACGATACATTTGAGATTCCGAGGTTTCTGTTGATGTACAATGGCGATGAATATTGCGAAATATACAACTCTGAATATATTTGTAACGCTCGACTAATAAAATCGAGGGAAGTTCAACAAAGATGATGAAATGACTTATTAAAATGTGCAGATAATTTTCGGTCTTCCTAACTATTTTCTGATTCTTGATGAGTACTTGCGTACTTGAGTACTTGAGCGCATCACCTATCTTATGAATATTTCAGAATTGAGAAGTCCCTACACTGCAGATATACTTCATTGGAAAATGTTGGAAAAGGAGTTTTCCCCTACAAAATATTTTCTGAAACATGTATTAAGTCTTATCGAAAGATTACTTCAAATGGATCATCTAAAAATTTATTTTTTTTTTAATAATTTTTTCCACACTATGTATAGAATATAGGAATAAACGTTAGTACTGAGATATCTTTAGTTTATTAAACATATACCTAATGATGTTATGGAAATGATGAAACAATTGTCGTTAGATTAATTGTGGAAAACTAAAATCAATATAATTTTCAAATTTATTTTTACCTATGAGTTAGTATGAATTTTCATCAAGTAAATGTCAGTACCATCGAATCCATTACATTTGGTCAACCTGTTGAATAAGAAAGAAATATAGGTCGTGTGGGAGTGAGATGATTGAAAAGTTCCTGTTGAATTTCGTTTCCACAAAATAAATAATTTGATATTGAATCCGGCGCATACGCCATTTTGTACTGACTATTTCAGACTGTCAGTTAAAATATAACAACCTGAACATGTTATATTATGATAAAACAGCTGTCGTTGTAAAAAATAGAGTTTTTCCTTTTCATTAAGTGATTAAAATGAATTTCCAACACGTAAAGACAGAATTAATTCTTTATTTAGTTTCAAGTTGGAACGAACCGACGAGTTCGCCATTTTGTTCCAAAGTACTAATCACTGGATAATATTATTCATTGATGATCAAATGATTCACCTTTGATTTTTATCGAATAAATCTCACAGAAATAACTACCTTTTATCCAATTTTCACAATTGATCATAAGTAAAGCAAAAAAGAAGATGCCTTTCCCTATTGTCAGAATATTATATGATGTCTTCCTATTTTTTTCTGACAAAAAATTCATTCAATCCTTTCAACTAATAACTTCCCGAATTCAAATCTTGAAGGGGTTGCAAGTCCTTCTGATTTTCCCAAATATGACTCATATATTTGTATAAAACCTTGAATATCTCTTCTGAACAGCTTTTCCAATACAAATTTCGTATTAATTTTAATGAGGAAAGCTGTGCGATTAACACAGTTCTAACGTTTTCTCATGTTCACAAACTAATTCGAGATATTCGATAGATAAGCTGGCTTAATGATCATTTCTACCGTTAATACTACAAAGAACACATGCGAATTTCCTGCGGTATCCACCCTTCCATTGAAATATTCCCTATATCCTAGTCTCAAATGAAACGAACTTTATACATTAAAAGACTAATTATGAGTTGGAAACATTTATCCAGGTGGGTAGCACATAGCTTTACCTTTGATCTTTTCTACTGGGACTAGTAGGAATTCTTCGAATTCAACATCGTGTGTTTGACAACTTTGACTATAATTACGTTCAAGATAATTTGAATATACCTGCGTTTTTAGTGATACTTGGTTAAGATATTTATATTATACAAATTCAGCCGAATTATTTCATCTGTACTTTGATTTGAAATTTATTATGCGTTTTGCGAATTTTTGGCACTATTGAACAGAGCGTTATAAATTTGACCAAATACCCGTACAATCAAAATGAAACTGAGCATTATGGTAAGCTTCCTAATGACTTTTACCTTTTTCTTTATCATTCTTATTGATTTGAACTTGCGCTTTATCTGGTTTTAAACGAATTTTTCTTGTCATTGATTCATTAGAATCGTTCATCGATGTATTGAGTAATTTAGTTGCCTATACGACTTCACCGAGCCGTCGACATATAGAGTCTGTGTCTGTGTAGTGCATAAGAATTTGTGAACACCAATATTATTATGGTGTTGTTACATCGGGTACTGGTGTATACATTCTCGAAAGCTTTTTAAAGATATTATATTGCTTCAGCGAAGGAAGAACAATATTCCTGAAGATTCAGACATTAACAGGAACAACTGCAAAGTTATTTTTTACTTTTATCTGGAAGGGCATTTTCAAATAAAGAATAAGATTCAAATTTGCACATAAACAAAAAAATGATTTTACTTACTACTAAGGCATCTGAGTTCCTCTCATTTCAAACTATTAATGGCGAGGTTATACATTTATTTTCAAAGGAGTGGTGGTTTGACGGTAGCGACCAATATCGCTGATGTCTTTTCAAATCTCTAAGAAGCATTCCGTACTGGAGAAGCTGTTCGAGATTTTCACCCTGTACTCCTTGAATTCATCTTTTATATATACTCATTGCATAATTATCACCCCGATTCCCATGTCATTTGCTTGAGAACCGTTTGTATATCAATTTTACACCACGGTCGTTATCACATTGTATCACTGGGTTTAATTGTTTTGTAGCAAATCAAATTTTGTTATTTTTTTGCACGCTCGCTTCTACTAGCACATAGTGATGTCATTTTGCCCAAATATTTTTGTTCTTCGAATATAAATTGAGTTCAACTTTCTGATAAGGATATCTGTTGTTAAAATTGAGTAGGTCCGTCCGACAGGCCCGTATACTCTCTATCTTCCAGATTAGATGAGCTGGAGCTTCCATATTTTCTGTATGAGTTTGTTATCCTGATATCTGGGTCAAGTTCGTTATTGGGCAAAATCTATCTAACGGTTCAGATGCTACGAGAATTTGAAATTTGATTTCTTCGATAAATCTTACAATATTCAACAGATCTATTTGCTTAATGGAAGAGGTTTGACTGAAGTTGGAATGAATGGGTATGCAGAATTTCGTGGAAATCGTCACGCCAAAAAGTTATCAGAATACCCCTAAAAAAGTTTCTTTTAGTACTGAATATTTCTTAAGTTATTAATGGCTGATTTACAGAGTTTAAAAAGTACATAAAGATTATTGATATTCAATAATTCCTACAATCGCAGCATTTTACCATTTCATTCCAATGAGCTAGGCTCCTTCAATATAAAGACCTTTAATTATTAAAAATTTTAATTTCATAGAGCAACCTAGAATGACCTTCACTCGTTAGATATTTATGATTGAAAAATTCAAACTTCCTTCAGAGTATATGTCAAATAGAATTTTTCTAGTGTCAAATTGAGTTTTGGTATTATTATCTAGGATTTTGATATTGAAGTAAAATATATATCGAGAGAGATTTATATGGAAATCGAAAAGAAGCGAAGAAGATTTCTGGAGAATAACAGAAAGAAAGCAGGAAAACTTGTGGTAGCAGGGCATCCATACCAAAAAAGAATAAATGCGCTGATATATTTTTATCCCTCATGAATGAAAAGATAATTTATGGCGTCGAATGTGAAATCTTCAACCGAAGATTCATTGCAAAAAGAAGTGGTTAATTCTGTGAGGAACTCCAATTATAGTTGAAGAATAGAATTATAATTGATTTTTAAAATTCTTAGAGATCGATGGAGCTTAGCAAAAATATTTCAGTAGATTCATATACACCATTATCTTGACCTTTGAGAGTTGATCATAACGAATTGATTCTAGCAGATTGTTCATTTATTGTGATGGTTCTATCAGTATCACACTGTTCCAGAGTACGGAAAAATACTTCAGAACAAGCGCGCAAAAGCTCCCGACCGTACGTCGGTGCCCTTTACATTTTTCTCATTTGAAAGAGAAAAATGTATATATATATGAAATTCAAAAGAATATATATATATACATTTTTCTCTTTCAATTCATTCGGGGAATGAAATAAACGAACTTTATTTCTAACACCTTGGATCGAATCGAATCATTTTGTGTGAAAGCTACTCAGTACTACCAAGAGGTGACATCATTATTAAACCAATTGTAACTGGTATACGAGCATTATTAGGACGTAGTAATAAGATGAAATATGCCAGTCATTTCATAAGTTTAAATTGCACTTCTGAAACGTAAAACATTTTTTTTTATTTTTAAGGCTCGACCATGAAGTAGCTTGACCGATGATGTTGAATTATATACAGGAGACTGTTGAAAACTTATCAATTTCCACAATATGAAATATAAAATCCCCCAAAACCAATAATCATGGTCATCTGCACTATTTTAAATAACATTAACTATGAAGTAGGGTTAGAGAATTTTATCAATAGTTAAGGAACTATACGAACGTCATTTAGTTTTATATATTTATATATTCTCCTTAAATAGTGTATTTGGGGCCATTGAAGCTTCACATGTTATGGGGAGTAGGTGAAGCTAGTATCGAGTTATCGTGCTCCAATAGTTTTCCCAATTACTTGTTGCTGCACTGAAGGCATCGCTTCACTTGTGTTGAAACCGAACCAACAACCACAATTGTTAGCAAGCTGATAGTTACACGCCATTCGAATATTGCATGCGATGTGTTGGTGAATTATTCCAGCCTTATTTCATCAAAAAAATATGACGATCAAGATGAATATTCAATAGTTTTCATTCTTTTGTCATTAAACCAAGTTCGACATTTTAAAATTACACAGTGGAAGATTTGAACCAAAATGGACGTTCATCAAACTGACATCGAAACTTATTTTATAATAATTTTAGTATGTCGAAGAATATATTCAAAATCGGTTGTAAAAAAATCCATTTCCAAATATTTTCAATTATTTAAAAAAAATTATTTTTTTTTGAATATTGCTACATTGAGATACTGAGAAAATTTGATCAAACACGTAGAAAGTGCAGACGTAGGATTGTCTATATTTCAAGTGTACAGATTACTATTATACCAGTCATAAACAGGTCTGTTCATGTCAGTAAATTTCACTATTTTTTTTTGACGATGTTGATGTTTGGCTGCAAAAAATTACGTCCTAACAGGGAATTGGGAATTTTCAAGATTCAAATTGTGCGTGAAAGTCAGTGACAGGGAGATCTGAGGTAAGTATGCTGTTTAGTGATGAAGGATATAACAATGCAATCGTCTCGGATAGTGTCTAGAAAATAAACGGCTGTTTAAAGACGACAATGTTCAACCTATGGTAACAAGGGTAATACAATTTTTTTGAATATATTAATATATATTCTTTTGAACTTTTGGCTGACAATATTTAGTTAGCAAACAATAAAGCATATAGATCAGGAGTTATTGACGGGGTGTCATACAATTCGGCGTATGACATAAAAGCCTAGGGAAAAAACCCCAGTAAAAAAAAAACCCTGGCTCCCCGCCTAAGTGTGAAGGTACAAAAATAAGCTGAAATATATTTTAGGGACTTTCTTCAAGAGTGGTCTTCTACACAGACACAGAGGCTTCTTCAAGTTGCCCACATCGAATCTGGAAATAAAAAGACAAAAGCAGAAAGAAGAACTGAATAACAAAAATACAAAATTTGAAAGAGATAAAGAAATCACTATCAAATTCGCCTTTTTGGATTAACTCGATATTGTGAATCAAGGATTTTTCAACATAACAAGCTAAACCGTAAATTTAACTAAGGAGATAATCAATGAATACATAACTTTTATGGTTCCTCTTTCACGAAGATTTTTTTAGTATCCGTATGTGTCTCTTGAAGGAAAATAATCTCAGCACCATAGTCCTTTGCTAGTTTAGAAATATTATCACTCTTGTCCTTAGAAATACCCTCTATATTCAAATCTAATACACAAAATTTGTCGTAAATCTGCAAGGAGGATTCTTCAAATCGGATCTTGCGGTCCAAGTGAAAATTTTTCAGATCTTCTGATGTTTGAAGCCTGCTATGGAACCCATTCAAAGGGAAATCATCATCCATAGTTGGGGAAGGTTATGATATAACACTTATTTCATTGAAAAAATAGCTGAGGAAAAATTATCGACTGACATTCATTATGACTTATGTCATTATATTCACTAGTGGAATAAAATGTTCGCCACTCACTTTCTGGAAATTATTCTTTCAACACAATGCACGTAAAACTCATTTTAAAGTATGTTTCTTAAAATTTATCAAAAATTTCTATCATTAAAGTAAAAATTACAATTATTAAGATTTTGAAAATGGAACTGGAAACCTGCACCTCCTCTAAAGGAAACACGATCAGTCGTTATAGCACATGTGTTTTAGGATTTCTCAGGTCCTGCTGAAATATCCATTTCTACATCAGGAACTCCGATTTTTGTGACCCCACCAAGTCTTTGTTCAAAAATATTCATTTTGTTTTATAGTGAATCTTCAATATATCCTTCTGCAACAAAACTTGAGCGCCATCCACCATATCTTTTCAAAACTGGCAAATCTGCCCCAGAATTTGCGAGTATGGTAGCAGAAGAACGCCTGAAACTATGACCTATATATTGTTCAGTAGTAACGGGCATTTTCGAAAATGTATTCACACCTACAGGCTGGACGGTATATTGCATTATTCACTCCAAGAAATTAACCCACTCGCCCTATGGGCTCGAGGGTTAAACTTTCTTCTCATGAATAAACATTCATTTAACTCACTTGTTGTATAAATAACTATTATTAAAAAAATGAAAATTTTGTCTCTCAGATTTATCGTTTTCATTAGGTTTTTTCTTATTAATTTTCTTTTCAAGAATTTCCTGGATATTCAAAGAAGTTTGATCCAAGATAAAACTTGTAAGTTTAAACAACTATCTAACTGCCAAACCGTGCTAAGCTTAGTTTACATGATTTAAATTCACATAATATACAGAATCAGTTGCATAGAATTCACATACACAGGGTGAGTCTCTGACTACTACATTAATTTTAATCATACATTTTGGAGACAAAAAAAATACTCATTCTATACCATTCTTGAAAATTCTGCTCTATTGAAAAGATACTATGTGTTGAAATTTCATTGAAAAAAATTGATTTTGTAGGAGGTTTAAAAAAAAATCAGACTCACATTTCAGATGAAACACACTTGCAAAATACTCTGAGGTCTTCTACTTAATACATCACACTCTTAACACCATCAAAACTTACTATAACCATTGTATAAAGACTACTAATGTATTCTTTATACAATGCTATAACATAGGCAGTTACTCAACACATTCAATGTTTTTCTGCATGTTTCCAAGATATTCGAAATTTGGAAATAAATGAGAAAATTACTCTTCTGCCTGGATCCGACCTTGTCTGATAAAAACACCAAGCCGAAATAATTCCACGTTGTCGCAGTTTTTCCTTTTTGAAATCATCGAAAATTTTGCTATGTATGAAAAAATATATATTACTTCATACCGATGAATAATAATATTTGAAAAGTTTCTTGTTAGTGATCAACTAAACGTGAATATTCCATTTACTTTTTTCTGGGATTCAGTCCGCACAATCTGCAGGTAGTCAATTGGAGAAGTAGTGGTTGTATATTCCATTCCAAAAGAATTATCCTTGCCTACGTTTTCATTTTGAACGTAAATTGGCAAAACATTCTTAATTATCATCGAATGAAATGGAACCCCTTTATGAAATTAGCGCGAACAAAACTGAGTAGTTATTTTATTGAAACATAGGTTTGTTCATTCATTGTGGTGGTTTTGTTAGTATCACACCGTCGAGAATACAGGAAAATACTCTAGAACAAACGCGCAGATGCCTCTGACTTTACGTTAGCACTTTTCTAAATTTTTATATTCATTTAATCAGCAAATAGAGGATATTCCCTTAATTCCGAAATTTTTCAAAAATTTCTTCTTTGACAATAATTTAATCTGACTATTTCATTCAGATGGAAACGTAAATGAATAGCAGAAAAAATTGTTCGAAGTCGATATCCCCAGTTCATATGAAGAATGTTTTTGAAACGTTTAGGCATACTTAGATTATTATCATTAAAACCTTGATGGAACTGACCTTCCAGAGACGCGAAGCTAATGGAGTAAGGAGCGATTAAATTAACCACTCTAATTCCATCTTGACCCAAGAATATGAATAATCCGCACCTTCAGCTGAGGAATATCTAAAACATACAAGTCAGTTTGACGTCCCTCATTACCAAGAGGGAAAAGTGCTCTATTTATAACACTGTTGACCTTCTGAGAAATAGTCCTGTAGGGATCAGTATAAGGATTTCTGGATGGAAGGTTATTGATTTTGAACGGTTGCTTACGAGTTTCATCAGTTGTTTGCTATCCAACTCTTGCATCGAAATTGTTCGTTGTTCCCGATAATTTTCCTAGAGAATGATGATAGAATGAAACATCTCTCAATTACAAGAGATAAGGAGTTATATGACTGACTTATTCTCTTGAAACACCTTGAGAATCTATCGTTAAACTTAACGCAGTGGTCAAAGACTCACCCTGTATAAAGCTTTCAATAGATTTTACGGTAGAATAGTTTCTGTAGAGTAATATATTTTGTTTTTATTTCTCGAATATTCCAGCCAAGCAGTAAAAGCTTCATTTTATGTCATTGTTTGTAAAACAAAACATTATCTATTATGAGACATCACAGAAAGTTTTTAGCTCTCTTGAATTGTTGCTTTCCACATTCTTAACCTCTGAAGATAAATCAAATGCAACAGAAACTTTCTACTGCCACCATTCCATGAGATTTATAATTGCCAATCTACTTCCATGGCAAAACTTCCCGAATTCAATAGGACAAGGCAGAGTGGAAAGCTTTTCTATCTGCATTAGACTTTACAGAGTTTTTTTTCATTCATCTTGACATTTGGAAAGATCTTATGAACTTTCCACCTACTTTCGGAGGCATTTTATGGAAGGTTTCAAAAAGGAATTGTTGAATTACGTACCTACTCAGGAATTTCGTTGTATGAGAACAAACAAATATCATACCAGGACTATTTCAATTACTAGTATTTCTTTTGCTCGAAAAAAAAACACGTGTAGTTCGGAAACACGGATCAGATTGTTTATGATTGTTGGTCTGATCTATGATTGCCATTCAGACAGGAGAATCGACAATGTAATTTGACTGCATGAGATTACGAATAATTCAATGAGATACTAACGAGCTGAGCTCTTTCTAGTTCCTCGATCTCATGAGAAATGAAAACATCTTTATCCCTCCACATTCTGTATTATTCGAAAAGAAATAGTTACTAAATACTAAAATTCATCAGGAAATTTTTACGTCTATTTATTTTGCTATTTTTGAGTAATATTCTCAATAAAACTTTAAAATGTATCATTAGTTATATTTGGTTGTTCGTAAGTAAGTAATCCCTTTATTTCATAAATTACAATACAAGATTGTGAAAAGAAATACGTCATTTAAAGAAAAAAGAACTATACAAGACAATGTTAAATTCCAACCGCAGTGGTGATAACTATCTATCCATTTTCACCAGCACTACATCCAAAGTACTCTGACAAGGAGTATGGCTCCAGATCCAGTAATAATTGCTTGACCTGATTTTTAAACAGTCTTTCTGTATTTATTGCTTTTATTACTGGGGGCAACTTGTTAAAAGCTGATATCCCCGAATATAAGCATCCTTTTTCGAATTTAGTCAGCTGATGTTTTGGGTAATTGTAATTTAAACTTCTTTGGCTTTATGATTTTAGGTGACTGATCGAATTCTTGTTCTTGAAGAAAAATATAAGCAATTCATATAAGTAGATACCTGTCAAAGTAAGGATTTTGTTCTCTCGGAAGCGATTTCTGCAAGATTCTAAACGTTTTAGATTTAAAATGGTTCGAAGAGTGCATTTTTGCACCATGAATAGTTCGTTGGCTTCCCCTCTATTTCCCCAGAAAATTATTCCAAATCTTAATGTTGACTGAAAACTCGAGAAGTACACAGTTTTTAAAGTGTTCTGGTCAGAGTAAGGTTTCAATACTCGCAAGGAATAAAGAACTGAGTTCAATCTCCCCCTCATACCCTCAATATGCAGATTCCACTGAATGTTTTGGTCTATGGTTAAACCTAAAAATCTAGTTGACGAAACTGTCTTTATAGTCTCATTTGCAATCTGTATTTCTTTGGGTGAGTTTCTGCAAGATGTATTGATTTCGAAAAATATTGCGCTAGTTTTTGCTGCGTTCCTAATATTGATTATCTAAACTAGCTGTTCAGATAGACGTTTTTCTGTCTTAAGGGGCCCAGTGTACAGAAAAAAACTCTAGAACAAGCGCAGAAAAATCCGGACTTCACGATCAGTGCTTTTAATTTTTTTTAAATATAAAGGTGTGTAGTTGATAGTCTTATGCAAGTTTATATATAGCAAGATAATGATTTTGAATTACAACAAGAACTAAACGTTCAAACTAAGAGTTCTAGAGGATATTTCTGTTTGTGATTCTCAGATTCGTCCAAGTATCCTTGAACACCAGAAGGTAATTTCCATCCTCCTGATCATTTTATATCTTTCTTCACTATTTGCTTGGAAAGAGCCGTTGAATGCCTAAAACTGTGACCTGCGTGTGGTTACGGATTTTGGAGGTGGAAGTCAGCTGTATGCTTTTGCTTGATTGTACATCACGAATAATTGGTGATGGGGCGTTTCCTCCGGATGTCAATTGGAAGATATATTTTCTGTATATATTCAGAGATCTTTTATAATGATACCTGGAGGTTTCCTTATTGCGGATGATCCTCCATATACTATTTGATTCTTATTAAATCTTCTCATCTGCATGCTCCAAAAATCGTTTCCAACTTGATAATTGGTAAATCATCATGTTTCCCACAAAGAAATGTTCTTATGTTTTCTTCATCAGGAATTTCAGCCTGTTTTGATTAAACCCAGAATTGTGTTTTTTTAAAAGGGCAGTTACAGGTAGTTACATAAATCTTGTAACACTTTATGAACACTGTTCGTCGTAGAATAATACTTTACTTCGCTAATTTTCAACAGATAAACCGAAAACACTTTCCCATTTCACGGTTCGGCTTTTTTACAAATACACAAATCAAAGCAATGAGAATATCGTTTGTTATACAGGGTTATGATGAAGTAATACACAAAATTCATAAAACGTACAACGATCACTTTTGAAAAAAAGGCAAAAACACGTCAAACGGTGTTTTATATTCTGCATCTCTTGACATAAGTTACGAAAATAACAAGTCAAATTTGTCAAAGTTATGACGTCATCAACATATTTTTTTAATGGGAAGCTAAGATTTTTATTACATTATGTGATAAAGCTTGTTTTTTTTACACTAGGGATTAATAGTTGCAGTAGAGCTAACATAAGAAAAAAACGAGAAAATGAATAAAAAACGAAATAAACGTAAGTTTCATAATAACTTTTCAATTAACTAAACACTCCATTAAACCAGAACTACTTCTTATAGGAATTGTTCAAACTGTGTCCCGTTTACTAACTGACAGGCCAAGACGATGGTAGACCGCATTTACAGTTTTCGATCATCTGCGCAGTTATAAGAGTCACTTCGTGTCTAATTCGTTCCATTAAGTCTTCTAAATTGTCTGGCCGGTTAATGTAAACCCGACTTTTCGAATGTCCCCACAGAAAGAAATCAAGGGGAGTAAGAGCAGGTGACCTAGGTGGCCACTACATTGGTCCACGTCTTCCAATCCACCGTCCTTCAAACTGGTTGGAACCAAATACTGGGATCCAAGTTTTCCCCATTATTTGGATCCGAAAATGCCGCAAGTAGATCCGGAAGCCCTGCCATACGAAGATGTTCCAAATATCGTTCAGCTGTTAAATTCCCGCGACAGTAATAAGGACCAATAAATCTTCCCCTGACGATTCCTACCCAAACATTAATTTTTTGGGGGCGCTGAATGTGTTTGGTCTGCATCCAGTGGAGATTTTCTCGAGCCCAGTAGCGACAATTGTGTCGATTTACAGAACCACTTAGACAAAACGTTGCCTCATCGGAAAATACTACACTATTAAGAAAATTTGGATTCTCGTCACAATGCCGCATGAAGATTTCACAAAATTCCAAACTTCTGTCCGGATCATCTTCTGAGAGTTCGTGAACAAGTTGAACTTTGTATGAGTGTAGTTTTTCTTTTTTAACATCTTTACTACAAACGACTGACTAACATTTTATTGTAAGGCAATTTCTGTTGTAGTTGCGTGACGGTTGTCTTCTACTGACAACAAAATATCTAACTTCACATCGTCGCTTATTCCTGGTCGTCCAGATTTTGGAGCATCCCTCACGCTTCCCGTTGCATTAAATTTTGCAACAATTCTGCTTACTGTGCTTCTGGCAATTGGAGGTCTGTCCGAATGTGTTGCGTTAAATAAAGCACATGCTTCTTCATGACTTCGAAGGCGATCGCCGTAACCTACCATCATTAGAATTTCTATCCTTTCTCTTTCGTTTAAACGAGCTATAATAATAAAACTGGTGTCACACTAATTGTACGACTGACTCCGACACACCGTTGACTTAGTAAATCAATCTAAAAAATTGATAAAAAAAAATAAAAACAGATGTTCTTACTAGAAAAGTTTAAGTTTGACCTCTTTTTATAATTGGTTTTGTTATTTCGTTTTTTATTCATTTTCTCGTTTTTTTCTTATGTTACCCCTACTGCAACTATTTTTCCCTAGTGTAAAAAAAACAAGCTTTATCACATAATGTAATAAAAATCTTAGCTTCCTATTAAAAAAATATGTTGATGACAAATTTGACTTGTTATTTTCATAACTTATGTCAAGAGATGCGGAATATAAAACACCGTTTGACGTTTTTGCATATTTTTCAAAAGTGATCGTTATACGTTTTATGAATTTTGTGCATTACTTTATCATAACCCTGTATATTATATATAACTTTGATGATCTAATTCAAATTGGCTTCATAAAATTCTGATAATACTTCTGAAGGCTGGTCGTTATCAAATCCATCCGCTACAACCGGCATTTCACTGATGGAATTCGATTCGATATATTCAAATAATTCCATACGGATAACAAATTTTGATACACATGTCGTTTCCATAGTAACCGCATGAGTAACGTGGGCTTTCGGTTCATAGAGACAAGGCATAATCCTTTTTCTCTATTTCTCTCTAGTATTGAATTCATTACAGTACTAAAAACAGAGTTGTAATGAGAATTATTTCTAGTTATATTTTTCGTTTTATGTTTGTCAGCACTGGCTTTCCTATCAAATCGTAACACACGTCAAATGGCAATTTAAGATGGCAATTCGAAACGATCGTAATAATCCGTTTCTCTTTCCGAGACCTGAAATGACAGTTACTGAAAAATATAGCCAGTATATGTGTACACAATTTTAAAACTACCTCCGACTGAACAAATAGTATATTTAAATGATTAAATGGTGGTAGCAAGATCAAAACACGGGAAAATGATACTATGTCAATTCTCCGATGTTTCGGAAATATATTTTTCCATCTTCAGGGCTAGACTAAACAATTGTATCCTCACATTATCCTCTATATAAATAATATAGTGTCTGAATCTCAAAAATTTTGCAATTTTTCATCAGGTTGAAGTTTTCTTTTATTCGTTCTTGTTTCTGCAAGAATACATTTTTCACAGAAATGACTTCGATCTGACTGTTGAAACTTCAAATTTCTTCCCCATGAAATGTCAGTGCAAATGTTAACACTTCCATCACGGAAAGGACAATATATTAACCTTCACACTACAAATGAAACAGACGAGTATATACTTCAGTGCAATAGTCTCGTTCCAAAAGATAAAATGTAACCATTTCAAACGTTTTTATATCCACTGACCTTTGGCAAATATATACGGCAGGTCTTGAATAATAGAGTTGATGGAAAATGACAGCGTATTTTATACGCCATTCCAGTGAGAAGGAGAAGGTTACTAACGTCTCCACGTACTCATCCTTTTGAATAGAACATTGACTGTTGATATTTATGACATAATCAGCTGATGGTACGCTCGCACCCGTTAGGATTTTTTTTGGTACACTCTGTTAGATATTTCATGATTTCGATTCAGTATAGTTGGGCTCGCCCAAAAATATTTAATGAAGGACATGAATTTTTCGTCATATACCTACGAAATTACGCATCGCATGCTGAGCATCACGGAATCCTTCGGTATGCAATCCAATCTCACTACATTGATTGCTCGCAACAAATGGAATTCAGAACAATCCTTATATTTTTGTTATGGAATATTCACTGCGTAGTGAGTAATTCATGTTAGAGGAGTAATTGGTCTTATATTTCTCTGACGAAAATGGTCAATAGGAACGATATATAGGGAGTCTCTGGCTACAGTTTTACAAATGCAGGGTAAGTCTTTGACCACTGCGTTAATTTTAGGTTCTTGAGATCAAAAGTAACACTTTTTCCATTGCGGTTTTTCCATATTCAGCTGCGTTAAAAAGTTATAAGCATTTTAAGTTTTACATTGGGCAAATACCCCTCTGTAGTTCAGTTTAGTTTGAATGAAAAATACCTTCCACAGCATCCACTATTGAACCTGAATTGTTTAAAAACATTATTTTCCCTCTATAAAATGATTTACTCACTCATGTTTCATCGGATGAGGTCCATATTCAGAAGGAAAATACAAAATTCAACACCATAAACATAGATTTTTGTTGTTCTACCATAATTTTTTTCTACTTCAAGATTATAAACCATCCATTTCTAGTGAGAAATTCCAAAAAAAACCTCCGAATTATTGGATGTTATCATCATACATTTGTGATTTTCTTCTTAAGATTTCCAAATAATGAAAACCATCATTTCAATAAAAACTTCCAAGACATGAGGTTGTTACATTGCTTTTTTTCACTCAAAGCCAGAAAAAATCATCTATGATTTTCCAAACACTGATATTTCTGAAGTTTCTTCTCCTTGACAGACTTTCTTGAGTATTGACCAGTGAACAGGTCTATGAGGTCTCTTGAAATCATACTGTTAAAATATGAAAATCTTTTTCGAAATCTTCAACAACAATGAATGATGTCACTACGAATATATATTTTAAAGTAATGTTACTTTGCTCGATGATTATTTGCTGTACTGAATCCCAATAACAAATATGCAATTATACTTGCTTGAAGAAATTGAGTTTGATCACCTAAATTTGCTTTTGAAAAACAACTAGGTGTTCTTTAATAAAAAATTTTTTTAGATCATTAATATGAATCTATTCTATTTAGACTATAATTAATTACTGAAGATGCGTAAATATTTGGTTTTTATAATCAGAGAATTTGTTTTAATTATGTAAACAAAAACATAAATATTTAATAATGGTTATTCATAGATTATGTCAAATTTTAATACCTTACCATAAAATATTAATTTATTACCGAACCCCAGGAGAGAAAAAAATAATAATTGCAAAGTTTTTTTAAATGAAAGGTAATATCTGTAATCATATTGATCTTCAGTTATAATATTGCTCAAAATAACTAGAGTTAATTATTATCACATTAAAATGTTATTATAACATCTCTGTGGTGGGTAGTTACCAATAAAATAGTGTTCTGTGATTCCCTGATTCTGTTTGAAACAGAAAAAGTTATTTGTAGCTTTCTTTTAAGAAATGTGGAAAATATTGTAAGGATAATTTCGATAGTTTGAAATTATTCAATTCAGAATAAAATGATTACGCTCAGAAAATGCATTCTATTCTAATCTTTCTTGTTTATGAGCCTATAGCTTCCAGTTGCAATATTGATTGAATTTTAACTAACCATGAATCATAACAAACATTCAGAAATATTAAAACTAAATCAAATTCTATTATCTCCTAAGTTTGTGAACCAGGTTGAATCGGTGTATGGAATAAAGATGTGAAAAAACACATCTAGGAGACTGGGTTCGAAGTTTTTAAAACTCATATCAGCATAATTTGAAGCATTCCTATGTTAGAATAGATATAATCTGATGAACCCTAAAAATCTGAAGCTATAAAGAACCAGCTCTTCATGAAGACAGGTCTTCAATTCAACAGGTCCTGACAGAAAATACATTACCTATTTCAACAGTCATCATGAAAATATACCGAAGTACCTATGAGAGTGATGGAAATCTTTTTCTCTATTTATTACGGAATATTACTCTGGATTAAATATTAAACAAGGTGTTAGATATTATTAATTATGAATACAGCAAATGGCAATTTAGATTTTGTAGTGAATGTAAGACAAAAATTGTTCACTGGTTAATTTTATCTATAGTGTTCAGTAGTGGAACCATACACTGAAGAGATTTCCTCAACCTTTTGTAGAAATATTTCATAAAGACATAAAATATGACAACATTGAACAAATCTGATTATTTAATCATTTCAGCACAGAGTTGGATTTGGGAAAATCAGAAAATTTGTACAAAATTATATCCATTTAATTCCTTTCAACTTCAAATATCTCAAGAATGATGCAATTTAGGAGAAACGATGATGAATGATTTTATCTGTAAAAAGAGTAATGATTCCAGGAAGCACAAGATACGAACCTTTAGTTCAAGTGATATTTGTTTTTCATGAAATTTAACCAATCTGTGTAGTAGTAGTGAGAAATCCACAAGAAATGGAATAAATCTAATGATGCCAAAATATGTATGACTTTATCAAAAACCTTCTACAAGAGATCATATCAATTGATATTGTTGTTTGAATATTACAGGTAAAAATGCAATTTTAACATGAAATTTCAACACCCTATATCTTTTGAACGTAGCCAAATTTGGAAAAATGTTACAGGAAGAAAATGTTTCTTTGACGTCAAAAATCTATGGTTAAAATTAACGCAGTGGTCAAATACTCACCCTGTATAGTGGTCAAATTGAACAATCAAAAGAAGTTAGAAAAAAACTAGCCAACATTCTATGAGGTCCATTTTCGTGAAAAAATGAATTCCGGAAATCACACATTGATAACTTGACATGTTCGAAAGATATAAGGATATTTTTAATTTTGTACATTAATGATTCAAGCCCGTAACATGTTTATTTTTGAATATTTTTCATTTCTGTGAAAACATTCTTCAGGCATTTGTTTGAAACTAACGATGTTTCTAAGTTTTGCATTATATGGCATTGAAGCTATAACATAAATGTTTGGAATTAAATTTTCCTTTTGAATGTGTAGAATAGTTATTACTTCTACTTAAAAATTTTTTTTTGGCTGTTTTCGAGTTATTCTAGATGTATTTTCGAAATCTGCCTTGACATGCCGAATATGAAACAACGTTAGCAAATACACTCTATGCGTACTGTCAAATAACAATCATAAAATGCAGTTTGCTTCACAAGTTTAGTGAGCTTATTTGAAGTGATTTTTGAATATTTATCTGCCTGTTAATTCGAAATATGAGAAAATTATGGAAAATATGATATGCTTAAGTATTATTGGGAATCACTTGAAGATAAAACATTCAACGCTTGGCAACCGGGGCCCTGTTCAATGGGTGGCAATATCTCCCATCTTACGCCTCTATATTTTTACCTCTGGGAAAGAATAAAAAAACCTCACATATAAACGCCTTCCTGATTCCTGAGAATCGTTGGAAGCAGCAGTACGACATGCCCATTCAATACCTGCGACAAAAATTATTAATGCTCTCAATAATGTTAGGAAGCGAAGTCAAGTATGTTGTGATTTAAATGGTGCTCGATTTGAACACATGTTATTTGATTAAACTTATGAGTTACCTATTACAAAATCTACTCAATTATTCTCTTCAACAGCTGTTATGTAGAACTATTTTGCTTCGTATTCAGGCATGCAACCCAGATTGTGAAAATACATCTGAAATAATTCGAAAACTAACACACTAGGAATGTTTTCATCGGGATGTAGTGATCATTATTAGTATATGTATATAGATGGGTTCTCGGCAAAGTTTTTTTGCCAATATCAAGGTTTCTTTAAACCAATTTTAAGATTCTACAATATACTCTATATTCTTTCAGGAATTATTAGATATTCAATGTATTTTGTCAAAATTTTAATTGGCTGAACCTTTAATGGCTTACATGGATATTCAAGAAAATTTCAGAAAATGAGTATGAACCAAAGCCAAATCTTTACATAATAACTTATTGATAACTCTGGTACGGACGAATAAAATAATTTTTTTTCCAAATATAATCGCTCATTCAAAATAAAAAGTTTTTGTTCCAATGAAATATTAATTTTGCCTCAATTCGTAAATTGAAATATCCTTATTAGAACATCCGTTATAATATGTCAACTTTTCTCAATATTGTTTAGCTTGTTATGTTAAAAAATCCTTGATTCACAATATCGTATTAATCCAAAAAGGCGAATTTGAGGGTCTTTTCTTTATCTCTTTCAAATTTTGTATTTTTGTTATTCAGTTCTTTTTTCTGCTTTCGTCTTTTTATTTCCAGATTCGATGTGGGCCACTTGAAGAAGTCTCTGTTTCCATCAATAGAAGACCACTCTTGAAGAAAGAAGTCCCTAAAATAAATTTCAGCTTATTTTTGTACTTTCACACTTAGGCGGGGAGCCAGGGTTTTTTTTACTGCGGTTTTTTCCTAGGCTTTTATGTGATACGCCGAATCGTATGACACTCCGTCACTAATCCCTGGTCTATATGCTTTATTGTTTGCTAACTAAATATTGTAAGCCAAAAGTTCGAAAAAATATATATATACAATATCGTTCCTAATAACAAAAATAAGGGTGGAATTCACTTTTGCTGAAATATTCTCCAAAGATTAGATAACAACCAGCAACTTCTAGGTATTGAAACTTTCATTGAAATACAGCGCTAAAACAGTTTTTTATCTCTAATTCCTTTCAACAAACGTGCTCCATCCATCTTTCCTTCAGTGAAAACAAGACAACCGAAAACTCTGGTATTAAAATTCGCACCTTGTGAATTGCTAAGTTCCTGGTGTATTTCGGGACCGTCAACTCTGAAACTCAAATCGTGTGTATTCTAGCAGATCAATTCGGAAATTCACCTTTCTTTGTTATGGGTTTTGTTCAAGCTTAGTGTTTATTCAACCAGAAACTTCGGAGGTCGTATGAAAGCAGTGTTTTTTCCTCTATTCATTTCAATAGATATTCTATTCGTTTTTGTGCGCTTAGCATTAGTGGACCCGTTTTCAATTGATTGGGCTCGATTTTCTGATGAAGAATCCGGGGCCAAACTTGATTAAGTACGTTCGTATACTCTTCCGAAAGAGATTACCTATAGTTTTCACATTTTCTGAATATTTCTCGAAGAGTTTAGCAGGCCAAAGTATAAAATCTCTTCTATTGTGTTTGAGTAGATGTTTTGTGTTTTTTTAAATTTTTTGAAGTTATGGACAGAATGAAAATATTAGTGTTGAACAAGTATGATTAATCTAAATAGTGTACCTCTTTCGTTTGAAACCTTTTGTAAAATTTGAGTTCATTCGGATTCATTCGTGATTTGACGGATATAATATCCAATGCACAACAGAAATCCATAAATATTAGAGTCTTCAAATAATTATTTATAATAAAGGATCTGCAGAACACGAGGTTATAATAATTCATTTCTTTTGTTCAAACGTAGAACATTTCAGAAATAAGGCACCGATTACACTTTCAAGGTTCACATTGATGGCAAATATCTTATATATAAATATTTCATTTGAATTTTGTGATTTTGGCAGTATGAAATCGAATAAATATTCACCCAAGCATTAATTGAGATGGAAAATATAACGATTTTCTAACAATTGTGAGAAAATTTCACCTTTTCAAATTTGACAGGCAAATCATTCATAAATATTCTACAAATCTTTCATTTCATTTATTCATTTCAATGACGTATGACCTTTTGCATCATAGAATGGTACATTTCGAAATTTGAAGGATATTTTATGCAATTTTCGTAGAGTATGAACATTTTTTCTTGTAGATCTACAATGCTATATTTCAACTGACTTTTTCAAATCTAAATAGCATGATGAAAGGATTATCAATTTGACGTTAATATTGTGTAGCGACATCCAACGAAAATAAAAGGAAATTGTCACCGAACTTGTAAAACAAAATCGAATCAGTGCATACATCATTATTCTAGACATCTTAGGATGTAGGACAGAAAATAACTCACTTCTCAATATTTCGCAGTGACTATTGAGGAACTTCGAACCCCAACACTGAAATTTCAGAAAGTAATATGTTATAAAATATTCAATCAACTCAATACAGGCTCAAAGCCTTGCATCAGAATCTGTACCGTCGTATATTCCGAATTCAATGACTCTATAATAGGATAAGCCGGCAACACGGCGAGCGCATTGAAAGGCCCAAAGGTAATCGTTTTTTTTCGATGTGAATATACCGTAAAAATTAGGAATAACAGGTTTCGCTTGTTAGTTCCTCGTTCGCTTGGTGCGTCACGGCGCACTGGGACTACGAAACCAGGAAGTCATAATTATCATTTTGAAAAGCTCATTCCAGCAATGAGAGAGATGTCCTGATATTCGTATGTGTCCTGGCAAATTGGAATGATTTCGAGGACATTTTTCCGTTTGTCTGCATGGGAGCTATCCTGTTTCCATTTCAGTCAATATGTTGTAATGACATTTTTCTGTAATCGGTCAAACTGCTGCTCGGGTGCCAGATCATTTTACCTCCAAGGGCGTCACTCTTATCATCGAACTTATCCGTGTAGTGAAACGTAAACCTAAAGTTCGAGCCTAAGCAGTCTACAGTGGAGAAAGAGGTGGTTATTTAATGGACGTGGAGGTATGAATAAAATTCTAAAACAACCGAAAATATATGACATTCGATGAAATCACAACAATCTTGGTCAACAAAACAAATGGGTTTATTCTTATGTGATTAATTTGAAATCTACAACAATGCGGTCAGCAGAACAGAAAATCACAATTTTATAGCCCTCTTTACGGCACAAATTCAATACTAAACAATCAGCGGTAAGCAAATCCGAATCAATAATCCCAACTTATTATATTCTGTTTGTTTTGAAAGGTCCGGGTACGACAATACAAACCAATTTGTTTCGAGAATCCAGGTTCAGAAGACCGTCTGGGCGAGTGGGTGGAACAAGTCGCGAAGTCTAACTTTTCTGCTTGCTGCAGAAACTCGCTTTTTATACCTCTGTTTGGATCTCCCATCTCTTGCACCGTCATGCGCGTCCAAGAGTGGGGCATCGATACGTATCATTGCCGGGGGTTTCGGGGGTAGGCTTCCTTCAGTATCTTCCCGAATCCCTGGGAATAAAACATAATTAATATTAAAAGGGTGTATTATGTAAAAAAACACTGACCTGCTCTATATAATTTCGAAATTAAACACAAAAATCACGTTTTTAAAAAACACAAATTTATTTTCTAGAAGCAAGTTTACTTGTTAACAGTCAGGATTATAATGAATTGAAGGTAATGAATAAATCTGCTAGTCGTATAGACGAGCCTGGAAGGAATCTGCTGACATGCAAAACTAGCGGATGTCTATCTCCTATTATATTAGTTCGTCTGCATGTCGGAATGCGTAATAATATGTAGGAATAGAACCTCATCTATTTTCCAGTGCCAGAGATATTAAAATTTCCTGGAATTATCTTGATTAGACATGCTGCGCCTCAATCTTCACGGAATTTTGCATAAGCCATTGAATCCAATAACTGCATAGTGCAGAATTCGACAGCAGATGTTCAAAATTTGAAATCACTTATGGTGTCATAAAGAATGAAAAAAATTGCGATCTGAAAAATCAATCGTGATATACAATTCGCATCTGTTCTCCTACCGTTCGAAATTGGATTCATCCTCCAGGAAAAACGAGAAAATCGTTCAATAACTGTCTGACTGACTTCCGGTTGGGACAGAAATAACACCACGTAACTGTCATTAGATGAAGAAGCTAGAAACCGGAAAAATCTGGACGAAGAAAAATGAGACTGCCTAGGGATGCGATGGAAATCAGTCCCGTAATTTCATCCAACTGTCCCTAGAGAAAAAGAACAAGTACATGGTGGGCATATTTCGATGTTTTAGAACTACAACTTTTAAATGAGAGGAAATAGGCAAAACCTGATACAAGCTCGGGAAACTCACAAGATTTGTATTCATTTTTGGCCGCCTTCTTTAGTTTTCGACTTATAAGCGATATCGAAAAAATTTTATATCTCCGCTAATACTGATGGTAGAGCTCTTAAATTGAAACATTATGCAAGCACTTTTTCCTGTTGATTTCAGTGGCGTGCTTCTCCTTTTCCGCCATGTTTGATTACAATGCTATGACCCAAAGTTGTGTTTCTTTAAATAGACACACTATTTCTGTACTATTTTCTGAAAGCTCAATTTTGACTGATTTCAAAAATGTACAACATTGTATGGTTTGCATGAACATAAGTGATAGAATATGTTTGAAAACCTATTTCCATCTGAGTCTTAATATTTTTCATGGTTTCAATTGTCGATAAACACAGAAAGATTCAGCATTGTATAATCACTACAGTCTCTTATATTCCTTTTTTCAATTTCTCCAAGATCAAAGAACTGCTGCCACCGGATAGGTCATCCTTGGATTTCTTTCTCTGAGAACATATTAAAGTTGAACTTTATAGAAATACATACATGAATAAATTCAGAGAAAATTTTCTAAGCTATTTTAAATATTGAATAAAGTAAAGAACAAAGGTGTCGATTCTGCTTGCAGCGGATGTTCAACGATTTGAGCATCTTTTTGAAATTCGATCCAGATTTTAAGTAATTACTTAATGACTAATTATAATCTTTATTGGGTTTTGAAATGAAATGTTTCTTTATTGTTTTTCTATTTGAATCGATGAGTTGAGTTGCATTCATATGCGTTATTTCAATACGAAATAGACTGGTACTTGTGCGTGAATTTATTCGGGAGACCAACAAAAATATTCTGTTGCATTCATCTCATTATAACTATATGAAATGAACGGTGGATCATGTGGATCATTTCGTTATTTCGTGATCCATTTTGAATAAGAAAAGGTTAAAGGTCATGAAATAATACATCCATGTTCGAGTTTTGAAGAAATTAATTGAAAACATAGAAACGATGAGATTGACAAAAGGATACTACTTTTGTTATAGGAACCTACATTTTTCTATGCTCATCAACAGTTGATACCAAAAATATACTGAGACACAAGTAAAAAGGTGTTAAACCATTTTCTATCCCTTATATTTATGCAAACCACACAATGTTGCACATTTTTGAATTCAGAAAAATTTGAGGTTTCAGAAAATGGCACAGAAAATTAGTGTTACTATTTAAAAAAACAAAGCTTTGGGTCATAGTTTCGTAATTAAAAATGGTACAAAAAAATTTAGAAAGCACTGACGTGAGGTCATATTGCTTTGGCACTCTTGTTGAGCTACTTACGAGTAAATATTCAAACCATAACAAACCTATAAGCACTCTGATCAAGTGAACAATAGTATTTTCCCGTACTATGGGACAATGTGATGCAATTATGAACGCCTAATGAATGAACAAACCTATATCTCAAATTAAAAATAACTACTCATAATTTTCCCCAAGTTCTGTTCGAAGCTATAATTCACATTTCCTAAAAACTTACGGCAGTGCTTTTCTGAATTTTGACAACGTATATTATTTCAGCCACCGAGATTGAATTCTATCTCTATGATTTCCCGTTATGAAAAATTTTGAATTATATTACGCCTACTGACACTGATTAATGAGCCCGACATTTGTCAATCGAATATCGATCTGTGATGACCATAGTTCAAAGAAAATCATCGGGACGTAATGTCATTTCTCTTTTCTCCTGAGTAAATGAATATCTTTAGATGGAAAAAAAACTACGACAATGAAATTTGAGGAGAAGTAAGATATCGATCACCTCAATATATTCAGGAATTTTTATTGAAATCTGAAAAATATCTTATGAGATAGTGAGGATTGAAAAATTTTTTTTTGGGAATTTTTTAAAAATTTTCTAGCGTGACGATTTATGCGAAATTTTGCGACCGTTTTGTTGCAGCTTCCCTCAACAATATTTCAAGTATCAACTTGATCGGATGGATATTCTAGTAGTTATTGAGGAAACAGTATTTCAGATGCTCATAACTACTGAACCATCCGACGGATTTGGCCCAATAACAAACTTGACCGAGATATTTGGACAATTAACCTATTCTGAAAATATGAAAACTCTAACTCATCTCTTTTGGATGCTAGAGAGGATACAGCCGGCCGGCCGAACGGCCGGACAGACTCAACTTTCGCCACAGATTCTTCATCGGAGTGTCGAATCCAATCGATTGAGACCATTTTCGGCTTGATATTCCAAAATTACAGACATTCGGGCAAAATGATAGGCACTCTGTTCGGGTGAACAAGAGCGCCAAAAAGTAGATCACTGGATTCTGCGTAAAAAAGTGCCTGTATAATGTTTTAATTTCAGATCTCTATTTTTAGTATTAACGGAGACATTTATGTATTTATTTAACTTACCTGATTTTTTTTTCAGCAGTTGTATGCTATTCTGACGGTCTGTCCACGGAGCACGCCCTTATATGAAAGGTTGATACAGGGTGAGTTTTTGACCACTGCGTTATTTCAACCATAGATTCTTGACGTCAAAAAAAACATTTTTTTCCAATTACAGTTTTACAAATTTGGCCTCGTTCAAAAGAAAGGGTGTTGAAATTTCATAAAAAATTGCATTTTCACCTGTAATATTCAAACGACAATATCAATGGAAATGATCTCTTGTAGATGATTTTTGATAACAGTCATGCATATTTTAGCATCAATAGATTTATTCCATTTCTTGTGGGTTTCTCACTACTACTGTACAAATCGTTTAAATTGCATGAAAAACAAATATCGCTTGAACTAAAGCTCCGAGTCCTGTACTTTCTAGAATCATAAGTCAGATATTTGAAGTTGAAAGGAATTAAATCGATATATCATCTGATGAAACAAGAGTGAGTGAATCATTTCTTAGAGAGAGAATGATGCTTTTAAACAATTCAGATTCCATAGTGGATGCTGTGGAAGGTAATTTTCATTCAAACTAAACTGGACTACAGAGGAGTATTTGCCAAATGTGAAAACTTAAAATGCTTATAACCTTTCAACGCAGCTGAATATGGAAAAACGGTAGGGGAAAAAAGTGTTTCTTTTGATCTCAAGAACCTATAGTTAAAATTAACTGGTCAAACTCTCACGCTGTTTATGGTAGGAGTACATTACAAGGAATAAGGTTTCTCCTCATGTAAGTTTCTGATGCGCTCGAGTAACTCTCCAAATCCACTCTTAGGCTCCCCTACTATTAAGAGTAACTCTCGTAGATTGTTAAGATCATGAAAGACTATTATTCATGATGGTTTTCTTATGTCCTCCAAATGACTCTCAGCAACAGGAGTTGAATTTCAGTCTCCAAGATGTTCTTTTTATTTTGGTTATCTCTTTGCCTGAATCTGCTATGAACGTTGCCGAGGATCGTCTAAAATTAATTGTGACCTGTGTGACGTTAAGGGTTAGGTAGATCTAAGTAGGCAGCGGTCTCTGCCGGCATTTTACCAAATGTGTTCACACCTACGCATTAAACAGAACATTTACAATTGTATTGTAAATGTATTGCAATTTGTAATTGATGAAAAAACAACGGTGCGTGGTGGTAGGAGGCCGTGAATTTTCATAATTTCATAGAGGTTCCATTATTTATGTTTCATACAAAAGATCTTGAGGTTTGGTTTTTCAAATCGAAAATTTTCACAATAATTAGAATTTTTTTATTTGAATTTCGTCAAGCGTGATTTTTACAAGCTTCGCTCTGCGAAATGGCATATACTTTAATCATAAGATATATCTCATCAGGGGCTAGCATAAGCTTGGATAAGTCTTCTTTGGTAACAATCTGCTCTTTCTGCGGTCGAAAACCAACATTTGCTTTTTCAGGAACGTTGTCAATTTATGAAACTTGCTTATGTCCAGGTTTTGTTTTATTCAAACTGAACATTTTTCATCGAGCAACGCGACCATAGGGTATTGTACCTCAGTCAGCTCGAAAAAATACGTCAAATTCTTCGAAGCTATTAACTCTTTTCAAAAATTGTATGTGTTGCTGTTCGTATCTTTCTCGTGATCTACTTTGGTAAAAGGTCTGAATTTACCTCATCTATGGCCTTGAATTTCTTCTGGGAGCTCTTCGTTTAACGAATCCATTGAAATATTGCTTTTAGTGAAAATGGTTTGAGAAATGCCAGCATCAGGTGCTTCGACAACGCATTGATTTGAAATTTTGACGTCTTGATGACAACTTGGTTGTTTAAACAAATCTTTGGTTACCACACCAAACCACTTGACTCAGCTTAGTTCGATTGTTATGTGGATTGATATCCTCCGAAACCACTTACTGCAAAACAAAAGTCTGAACTGAAAGAGCGTTCCTTTGGCCATGCACCTCTATTCTGTTAGTTATATTGAGATAAAAATCCTCCAATAAGATCTGAATAGCAATTTTGGATGAGCAATTCCATCCTCGAAACTCCTTTGAGAGTTACAGCTAATGTGGACCGATGACTCAATTTAATCATCAGGGAACAAAAATAACTATAATAATAAAGATTTATATAATCAAAAGTCAGAAAGATATTCTCTCAAACAATAACAAAAAAGTTTGACTCTCTTCCATGGATCAATACAAACACATCTAACAAACATCGAAAACAAATTTATAATACCCATAAATCGATTGAAGATGATGCATAACAGCGAAATTCTCTTCGGACTGCAAATTTAGAATAAACTTCCAGAAAAAGCCAACTCACTTCGTTATCGAACTTTTAAAAGGACGTCCAAGTTCTTGCAAGTCAGGAACGGCTTCCATTTCCTTCATCACAGGAGTCATTTTCCATCGATTTCAGTTCAGTCTCTCATAATATTGATTGTCTCTTTTTGTTATATTCCTGATTGACATATATAAGTGATGTCATTTGGACGACTAGATACTACATTATTTTCAACCATGTAAACCCCGGAAGAAAATATTTTTTACGTATAAATTTTTCAAAATTAGCTCCATTTAGTTTGAGTGTCAACATTTTTGACACCTAGATAGGATTGATAATATTTCAAATAACTATAAATAATAATAAAACTGAATCATTTTTGAAAGGTGCATTTACATTAATAATAATTTCAAAATAACAATAATAGTCTTGCAGGATATACACGCTACGGTAGACCGGAGAGGAAAACTGAGCAGGTCTACCTGCGCAGGTCTGCCTCGTGTGTGGGAACGTTCCGGTAAACCGGGCGGGTCGTGTGTTAGTTAGCAGCATAGACTACCTATAGATAGGCAACTCTGGCATGAATTTTGGTCCCGGCTTAGAGCTCAACTTACAGCGCCATCTTTCGTCATCTTAGAGTTGATTACAGATTCCATTCGCACAACGTTCCGTCTCGTGGCGCCCTCTAGTGCATTTTATAAGAGTTATCATAGGATTCCACGCAAGCGCAGGTTGAATCCCATATTTTTATTGGATTTGAAAACAAATACATTTGAAATGACCATAATTCTTTTAATCTGCTGTAGATTGTCACAATTTCAATAAAAAAATATCATTTGATCAGAAAATTGTGACAATTTGCAGCAGATTAAAAGAATTATGCATTTCAATATATCTGCCTTTCAAATCAAAGAACATACTAATCTTTAGAGGATGAAAGGAAATAAACAAAAAGAAACTTTAGAAATATATATATAATGCAGTAAATAATCAATTTACAAAAATTTCAATATCGACGGAAAGAATAAACGAACCAACAATAATTATGCAACAATTACTCATCAAGTTATGAAAATACATTGAAAGAATACATTAGAATATTAGTGACAGATACATCAATTTAAGCATGAAATGCATTAGATTTATACTTTTACGACAGAAACAATTTCTAATTTCTTTTAGATACTTTTTCGGATGTCATCTTCATTATTGGATCATAAGATCTTATTGTTTTTTTTTCGCGATAAAATTTTATAAATAGTTCTGTCATAAAAGTACAGAAATAATATCATGGCAAAATCAATAAACTTATTAACTGAAATTCCTTGAATTTGGCGTTTCAACGGTAAATCTCACATATCCGTTGAAGTATTCTAGGAATCTTCTGATAGACGATTTTTATGAAACCTACTATAAGTGGAATACCCAAAACTATAATCAATGATCATGAGCAGTTCACTTATATATAAATACCTTGTTGCCTCAAAGTTTCTTCAGGAGTTCTGGAGGGTAGACAAAATATGCTTACATAATCTGAAAGATTATTGAAATTACAAAAATGATAATCATAGGGAGTAGAATGAATTACTTGGCAAATGAAGTGTTGGTAGAGCAAATCTTTTCAGCTTTCCATGAGGGTCTATACAATCCATATGAAAATGCTTTATGCAAATAACACTTTTGGATGAATGAAGACATGGATTTCTGATTCTTTCCAACCAAACATTTCTAACACCCTCAACTTGTGTAATGAAAAACCTAGAAAGAAAATAGTGTTAGAAACTGTCCCAAATTTTTACTAATCAGGAATTACTACACGAATATGAAATTGCTACAGAAAATATTAATTCACAGTACATTTTTAGTGAGTTATAAGTTAATCCAAAACTACTATTTATATGAATGCAACTCATACCATTACTATCCACCAAGAGTGAGGTCCGATAAAATCTGTTTTTACCGATCACTACTGAGAAGTCCTAGTTTACCGATCCGAGCTTTTGAGACGACAACAGATGTCTCTACCGCTCGTCGAAGAAAAACGTGACCACCTTTGTAGTAGGCGAGTTCCCACCCCCTGGTTAGCAGCGACCGTACGGTCCACTAGACCGAGTCGAATCTCAAATTGGCTCCGGCGACCTGTACAGGCTTGAAAAATTACGACACACACGCTCTGGTCGACCTGCGCAGGTATACCTGTACAGTTTTCCTCTACGGTCTACCGTAGCGTGTATGCCCTGCATTATACTTTCGATTGAATTATCTTGGAGACATACATTTTCAATCTAGAAACACGGCTTTCTTTCCGAATAAAAGGGAGAATATTTTAATCTTTTTCTCATAATTTCGAACGATTCAAGGAAACTACAGAAAAATTTATCTAACAATGAAATAGAAAACAACAATGCTTAAAAGATTTCTAAGATTGCGCAACATAAAGAAGATGGAATTGAGTCTAAAATTAAGTTCGGATTAGTGCTGGTACCAATTCAGGTTCATGTCAAACATTATTCCTTGAAAACCAAAAGAATCGGCTCTTGAATCATCGCTGCCATCAACTTTCAAGTCAATATGCAACTTATTTTTGCTCATGTATTTGGATCGAAACAGATTTCCTGCAGCTGCCAGAAGAAAACTTTCATCAAAATGAATGCACATAACTCTGAAATAGTGAATTTTTATGCAAATCAATTAGGAATCCGCAAAACTGACCGAATATTCCGGAGAAGTAAGATTTCAATATTCACAGCTGAGAGTTTGTAGGTTTTGTCTTTGACTGCTACATTAATTTAAACCTTTAACTCTGGAAATCCAAACAAAATTTTGTCCTATTCAATACTTCGCAATTCAGCTCCATTTAAAAGATACAACGTATTGAGATTGGATGAAAAATGAATTTTTCCCTATATATTCCAAACAGGTGATACGATGAACTTTCATTTCGATGAAGTTTTTAGCTAACCACTACATATATTTGGTCGTAATCAAAAAGCTTCTTTCCTTCTCCTCGCTTTTGAATTCGAAAGGAAATAAAATGCTTTTTCTTGTAGAACGATCGATATTACCTATCATCGAATTCATCCTGAACTCGGCTTCAGAAGACCTTTTATTGAATATGTTACTCATTTCCGCAGAATTTCCCGAACGCCTTCAAATCAAGACAAGTGTCAAGGTTCATTCCAAGACTTCTACATCCACTCAATTCCCTAATTTTCCCATTTCGTTCGGTTTTCCAGGAGAAAAACCCCAGCGAGTTCATTCTGTTGCCCCACGTCTGTGGAGGAGAAACACCAGATTAAAAGGGAGAAATGTATTAGGATGTAACTGATACTCCAGACGAAAATATACCAGGGTAATCTAACGCTTGGGCAAACATCAACAACTCCTGTGAAGATTGCAAATTTTCTTCAACCCCTAACCAGATTCCGGGTGAAAATTTTCGAACGGTTCACTTTCCTGACACTTTTCATCTGGAAAGTAATAATCCGAATGAACTGGATGTTTGAAGATATCCCGGAAAGGGGATGTTTTAGCGGGTGGCGTTTTATGATGATTAGGCCTCAATGGCAACAGGGTGAAATGGGGTCAAACATCAAGTGATGAAATGTTTCCTCTATGTAGTAGGAGAGATTTGTCTTGGAGAATCTTTTTTATTAGTGGAGTGCTTCGGTTTTCTAATGGCTTGAAATATTTCGTGCCAATGTGGTCTGAATCCTAGTAGGTGAAAAATTCAAAATATAATAAGAAACCGAATGAAATACTTTAAAGTATTATCGAATTGGTTAGGTTATAGATGCCTTTTTTTAATGTCAACGATGTCTCAAAATACATTGACTAGAATAGAAATACCGGAGTTGCAAGGGGTTGTAACATCCGTATCAAGATATTTAAAAAAGGAAACATAAATGAAAACTGCAAATGTCTTTATATAAATCGTATTGGAAATGACTAATGATGACAAACATGAACTGAACGAAACCATCGATTATGTGTTATCTATCAAAGAGATAATTACAATTCTGTTCAAATACTTTGCGACTTCTTCAGAGGCCACGCGAAACTAGATCTATTCCAACAGTCCAACGTCGAATTAATATCTCAAAGATAGAATTGCTGAATCTTGTAAAACATCTACTTTTGCATATATTCCTCATTATGGTGAAATGAAAATTAGATCATTCCTCTGAAACAAAATGTAGAAATACGTTGGCGCGAACTTTTGCACACTTATTTTAGTCTTTTCCTAGACTCGGGGTCAGTGTGATGCTAAAACTTAGAAGAGCACTCACATGTGATCAGTAGCTTTTGCGCGCCTTGCTTGATTCTGGAACAATATGATATAAATGTGACTACCATGAAGAATGAACAAATCCACAAATCTCGAATAAAAATTAGTACCCAAAGTATTCTTTAAGTCTTGTTCCAAGCTCGAATTTTGAATTAAGTTATTTATTTAAGTCCAAATCATGAAAAAATGCCTCCTGGAAATTAAATTTTATGGCCAAAGCGATTATTGTTGAGATTTTATTGGGGATATAGTTTGAAATGAAACACTTCATGAGGAACACGGAAAATTTTTGTTTAATTTCAATGACGATTTCTCCAACAAATCAAATTCATTTCAGAAATGTTATACTTTTATGGTTTTATTCGCAAAGTACTCGTATATGATGCGTTATGGCAAAATTAATGAAGATCCACGAACTTCAATTTATCAACTTCCGATTTGTATGATATATCATTCATTGATGTTGGAAAAGGAATATCCAGTCTTAACTTTATCCTATGAACTTCTGGATCTTCATTATATAAAGAAACTCCTAAATATTTTCGTGGGTTCCTTCTACAGAAGTTTATTTGAAGAATATGCAAAATATAGCAAGGGATAACCTCCATGAAACTACCAATTTCTGTTCAGATCCGACGAAAGTCTTTAGAGTAATCGAATCATAAAAGAAATCGAAATTTTTCAGCAATGTTCTGTGACGATTGATGAAGAATTTCCTTTCTTCCTACCTTCTTCAAACGACATTCATGTTTCGATAGATTTTCTAGATATTATTGAAGAAACCAAAATTCAGATGATCATAAATACTGAAGTATCCTTCTTCTGGCCTAATACCGAACTCGACTTGGATATTTGGAGAAATAACTCATTCTGAAAATGTGAAGAATCTAGTTAATTTCTCTCAGAAAAAAGAGGGATACGACTGGGTCTTATACTCAAGTTTGACAAGAGATCCTTTATCAGAAAATCCCAATCAATTGAAATTATTCGAAAATTACAGACATTTTGGGCAAAAGGATAGCACTCTGTTCGACTAGTTCAATCAATCAGTAAAAGGCACCTGAAAATTCCACTCTTCTTTGAATTTCCGAATACCACTTTTTGTTGCAAACGAGGAACTTTGATAGTAGTTCTTCTTTCTATCAACTTTTCTATAGACACCTCCTATAAGAGGATATATTACCTTTTGAAAAAGCATAAAAAATTAGAAAGTTTGCCATTTTTTTTTCAAGTTAACAGATCGATCTAAGTTGGAAGAGTCTGCTAACCACATGAGTACATTTTATTCAATTCAATTGTTCTGTGAAAATTGAGAAATTCTAAAATATTTTTTGCCTTTTCAAAGCTACTTCATCTTGAGTTCCCCAGAAACATTTGATAGGCACTCCACACTCTGTATACTAATTAGAAGCTTGGCGTGAAAACCAATGTAATTAAACAATTGATAACTCATAAGATTAATCAAAAATAGTTCACTCAACAAAAGTAGATTACTCCAAACTCAGTTCCTCTGTTTGGTGTATAAGCAAAAACTGTCCAACCGCATGAACCTGGTGAGACAGAATCAACACAGTAATGCTGAAAGCCTGAAAGGAAAGTTTAAAACGTATATATATTGGATTAACATTACATTTGAAAAGAGATTTCTCATCTAGTCCGTTGATAAGAGGAGGACATTCGAAGATGACTACTGAAAATTCCGTAGGGATCGATGCAAAGTTTCCATATGGTTGGGTTATCCAAATATTAAGGAAAAAATCCATCGAGATACTAAAAATAAACCCCCATTAATTAAGGCTACTTTTATGTTGAGCTCCCTAAGGTTACTTCGCGTATGAAGCACAGAAAAAGAGAAAGAGCCACCCAGAATTTCCTATGTTATCTGTTCTAATTGCCAGAAAGAATGAACGATAACTACACCTAAGGATCTTTTAGACGTCGAATGAAACATGACCTTCATACAATTCATTCAAAGAATATATCGATGCGATCTCTCTGAATATTGATGAAAATTGCGGCAGAAAAAACTGCGGTATCCTACAAGTATGTTGATATATTTGTGTGCGCGTTGTATACCAAACGATGCAGAAATTGAGGGAGGGATTTTCATAGTAATGAGAAACTAGTACGAGGTTGGATTGATGTGTTTGGCAACTGAGGCAACTGCAGATAAAAAATCTGTTTACGATCTTTTAGTGTGATTTGTCAAAATTTCTTTGCAGATCCATACGACAACATATGAGTTTCCAAGTTCAAATACTACCAGTGGACATCAAATGTACTATTCAGTACCCTCTATATAATGGATGGAATAGTTAAATGACTCGTGACATATTGCCTAAAGCAAATTATAGAAACAGACTGCAAGGCCCAGTTTACTGAAGAAATTGCTTTCGAAATTATCCTTGGGGTTCCCGTATATTATATTTCACATTTCCAGAGGCTTTAGAACAAGCGTGAAAAAGCTCCTGGCTTCAAGTCAGTGTTTTTCTACATTTTTCTGAATGACTTGGATATTGTGCAATTAAACAACCTATTTGATTCGAAATATATAAATTGAGAGCTGTTTGTTCTACGTAGTAGAGGAACGATACATGGATGAATAGAGAACCGTATATTGGTTCGCAGGTGTGCGGAAACAAACTTTGCATATTCAGAATTCACCTCATCCTAACAAACTCAATCAACTATGAATATTGATGAAATTTCAACAGAGCATAAATTGATGTAAATATATTAACTGTATTCTGAGATGCGTGTAGATTCAGTGAACTAACTTTTCTGATCTTATATTTTTGAATGATTGAACCAAAATATAACTCTATGAGGAAAATAGAGAGTTTTCTTGACCAATGACATCCTCAATTCAATGCACACCAAATTCAAGTTCAGAGTGAAAACAAAATCCGTCAGTACAATTAATTATATTATTTCAATATCTTAAGGAAAAATACTAAAGCACCTTATGTCAGGTAACTTTAATGCTAACAATGAAAAATTTCTTCTCCATAGGTAGGGGGAGAGCTTCAAGTCTTCCAGGCAGCGAGTTTTTGCAATACTGCCAGTACATGTGGGTATTAAACTTAATGAAACCCTTTCAGTTTTCTCAACATTCAGAGTCTCATGAACATGGTACTGCCTGTTATTTCAATTGGTCGGCGGTACCCTTATTGGAGCGATTAGTAGTCAAGCCACCCTAGATGCTCACTTTTATCTCACTTGGCTGTTGGGCATGTGAGGAAGACTTCAAACCTAGTAGTTTCGAAGTTCCTTAGGCTCACGAAGAAATCGTGAGGGTTTACTAACTTAATGACATACCCGCTTGCTCTGATCATTTAACTCCAGGGAGCCAGGTATAGATCCTTGGAAGGTCTTGGCCAGTCCATAGCCTCCTAGTTCGGAGACAAACTTTATTCCTTGGTTCATCATGTATCCGAAGACTCAGGGTGTCAATCAGTTAAAGTTATTCCTGGTTTGTGTTCATTATGTTACACCTCGAGTATACATCAAGTCCCAGCACTCGGTGGGGCCAAGAAAGCCATAGTTGTCATACCACGCTGGCTCGGTGTCCTAGTCATTGCTTCCAGGGTGTATTTGCAAAGATGTTCCGACCAAAGCACCCGCTTAGACACTTGGCTAGAAAGGAAATAGAGGTTCGGTTTGTGGTTATTCTTGGTTTTGTTACTCATCTCACAAAGACAAAGTAGTGACCTCGAACAGAATCGCCTAGACCAAACGCTACCTAAGATCGATACTTTTCGATGTTATGTGGTTATAATTAAATCGACATAGGACTCCTCTTGAGGAATCAGTTGAGTATATCTGCAGAGCTATGAAACACATCATTTATCAATCATTGTTTTCTTCCTTTTTAACGAAAAAAAAATAGCATTCCCTTATTTTGGATCCTCGTTGAATGAAATTGCGTATGTTGAAGAAATAGAACTTTGTGTATTAAAGAAAGTGAATTTTGTGTGTATAACCTAATTACTAACAGTAACCCCATCATCACTTCACTAAAATGATGAGCCAACAATTAGTTGCGCATTTCAATACATTTTCTCCATCGCATGTTTTCAGCCAATCAAAAGAATGTAGTTTCCTCTAAACGCCTAAATATAATGCTTCCTTGTAAAACTCAAGAAATGAAGCCTCAATGTATCGGGTCACGTTTCTCCACTTCAGTTAATCCTAACACTTCTTTCGTTCGTGCCTTTGCATCCTCTAGTAACTGGAAATATCCAACCTCTACGATGAGTGGATGCTAATTATAAATTCAATATTCAGGACAGTTTTCCGGGTTTGATTATCATCATTTCATTTCCATTCGAAAGATATTTTTCATTATTTGCTGATGGAAATTCAGATTTCACGAGTTTGACAGAGCTCCGGGTGACGACCTTTCATTGTGGATGATTACTAGACGAGAATGAAGGTCACCGATCGCTTATCCGAGTGACATGCTACGAATGAAATCGTTTTATAATTCATGCTCCAGAGATTCCAGAGAATATCTGTTGGACGTGTGGAAATAGGAACTGAACCACAAACAATTGAAAACTACCTGAAACAAAAATTCCCAAAAAACTCATTCAGTGTTGATCCTTTGCCCAAGCGAGAAGATGCGCTAAGCCAATCCTTTAAAGTTGGTACAGAAATGGAAATAAGTGATGAAATTCTTAAACCTGAAATCTGGCCTACCGGCGTGACTGTAAAGATTTTCGTTTTTCGTCGACCAAGAAAAACTGAATTCTGAAGAAAACGTGCATTCATTAAGGGTGCTAAATTTGAACATATGGAGTATAAAAAATAAAATTGGACAGTTGGAGGTATTTCTACACACATTAGATTATCCTGACATTGTTTGTATAACAGAAACATGGTTGACGGAGAGCGATCTGTCTTGTTTTAAACTTAATAAATATGCTATTGCCAGTTCTTATTGTAGGAGAATTAAAAAAAGGAGGTGGTATTTTGATCCTCATCCGAGGCGACATCAACTTTGTCAGACTAAATATTGACTCTTCTCTACTCTTTGAACAGACTGCTGAGGCTGCTGCCGCTAGAATACATCTGCCTCACATCAAGGTTAATATTGTGTGTATTTATCGCAGCCCAGGAGTTACTATGGATCCTCTCTTGGAGTTGTTGGAGAACATACTGACTGATTTTGATGGAAAGTCAATGGTGATGGGTGACTTTAATCAAGATTTTTAGAAAGACCTACCATGTGGATAATCTGCTGGACTTGCTCTCTGCATTTGGTAATCATCACTGTTTTAACGTGCCTTCACGAATCCATAATTCGGGCGAATCTCTGGTGGACAATATTTTCATTAATTGGCAAACATCATATTCAACTTCTACGTTATTTAACTCACTGTCAGATCATTGTGCGCAGTACTTGACAATTTCGGAAAATGCGAATGACGGTGACGGTCGTGGTCCTTCACGGAATAAATGTTATAAAAGAAATTATTCATCTGACAGCATTGCATATTTTAAGTATTTAGTATCTTGTGAGGACTGGGATTGCGTTTATTCGGAGTCAACGGTTGAGCTGAAATTCACTAGATTTTTTGAGACATTCAAGAGTATTTTCGACATGGCTTTTCCAATGACTATGTACAAGACAAAAAAGGAAAATATTAAAAACCCATGGATTAATCGCGCGATCATTGAAGAAGGTATATTTCTGCGTGAATTACACAAAATTGCTAAATCTGACAACAACGTCGCCAATGCGTATAAAATTCTGAAAGTCAAACATGCTGATATGATTAATTCAGCAAAAAGGCGTATTATAATAATTTAATTCTTAGCGCAGATAATAAAACAAAAGCCGTCTGGCACACGATAAAATCAATGTTTCTCTTAAACCCTCACAAAAAATTCCAGATGTTGTCTATGATAGGGACGGTACATGTACCACTGACGTGCAAAGTAAAGCAGACGGTTTCAATAATTTCTTTGTTGAATCGGTGAAATCGTTGGTAACTAATCTTCAACCGAAGTGCAATTTAACACGCATTGAAAATAATAATAATTCTATATATTTGTATCCTACAACAAGCTCTGAAATCTTAAAGATAATTCAGACTGTTGGAAGAAAGAGGTCAGCAGGAAATGATGAAATTCCATGTTTTATATTGAATCATATCGCCGAACATATAGTGTGTCCATTGTCGTATCTGGTTAATGAATCTTTTGCGAGCGGGTATTTTCCTGAGGAGCTTAAGGTATCAACAGTGGTTCCTATTTATAAGAAGGGTGAGAGTACTTTGATAGAGAATTATCGACCGATTGCTTTGCTGTCGGTGTTCTCGAAAGTATTGAAAGGGCTTATCTGGTTAGGCTTACGTCATTTTTTGACAAATACCTACTTATTTCGCCTTCTCAGTATGCCAAGATGCCATATTGTCTGTTTATGACAATATTTTTCGAAGCTTTGAACAAAAAAAGAAATGCATGGGCATCTACTACGACTTGAGTCGAGCGTTTGATACTATCGATATTGCCATTTTGATTCAAAAACTTGAAAGAATTGGTATACGCGGTGTTTCACTGACATGGTTAAAATCTTTTTTGATCGGTAGAAAGCAGAGAGTTCGCCTGTGTGAGAGTGGACGGAAGGTGCTCTCGGATGAAGTATTGCTGGAGACAGGAATCCCCCAGGGCAGCACACTTGGGCCGATTTTATTCATTGTTTATATTAATGACCTAGTAAAAGCCTAAATTCATCAACTTCCTCAACAACCTTATTTGCTGACGACAGTTCAGTCATAATTGACAGTGAAGACAATCGAGATGTTGCTGTTCATGCAAATGAGTGCCTTGTTAGAATGGCAAATTATTGTAATGAAAATGGCCTGATTTTAAATGAGACAAAAACCAAAATTATTCTTTTTTCGCCTAAAGGTGTAGTTCCGGATTCTACCCCGTTGATAAGATCGTCACTTGGAAACAACATCATCAGAATTTCGACCGAGGTAAAATTTCTTGGTCTCATTATGGACGATCACCTGAATTGGAAAATCCACTCATCAGACCTGTGCAGGACTCTCGCGTCAATAAATTTCGCTATGCTCCAACTAAGAAAATATGTTGATATGTCTGTGTTAAAAGTATTCTATTCCTCATCTGTCAGTTCAATACTGAGTTACGGAGTTGTTTGCTGGGGTAATGGTGTGGACTTTGACAAAGTATTTCGTGCTCAAAAGAGAATAATCCGCACCATTTTTAGTTACCAATGCGTACCTCATGTCGAGCATACTTCAGGAATAATTTTCTAACGTTGGCGTCCCTCTACATATTTCATACTGCATTGAGCGTTAAACTTAATGAGTCATCGTTTTCACGCTGTGGCGAGGTCAATCACTATCAAACAAGGGCTCAAAATGATTTCTACATTCCTTTTTGTAGATTGACTCAAGTACAAAATGGGCTAATATTCTAAAGCGGAAAATATTTAATAATCTACCCACTAGTATAAAATGCCTAAAAAAATATCAAACATTTCAAACTGGCCCTTAAAGGCTACCTACTGGAGAATACTTTTTATAGCTTGCAAGAATTTCTTGGTTCTTGATAATTGTTGTTTTTTTCTCTTTATCATGTATTTTAATTTGTTCACATTTGTTTATTTGTGAGTGGTGTTATTATACTTGTATCATGTACTGTATATATGACATATGCATTTTCCGTCAGAGAAATAAACCTTTATTATTATTATTATTATTATTCTTTGCTGTTGATGCAGTCGATTTAACCGATTCGCATGCATTCTTCCTCATCAACAAAATCTATACAGGGTGAGCCACTACATTGATTTAAAACAATGGATTTCTTATGTCCAAAGATTAACTTTTTTGCGTGCTTGTTCAAGTAGAACAGCGTGATATCGTTCTGCCCAAATGTCTGTTATCTTCGAATATCAAGCTGTAAATGTAAAAGGTTTGTCGGAGAAAATGAGAAGAATTGTAAATAGATACAACATAACGACTGCATTCAAAACTCAAGACACTATCAGAGCGAAACTTACAAAAGTTAAGCCTAATAATGAGACACAAAGGACAAAGAACTGCATATATGAATTACCTTGCGAGTGCGGAAGATCTTACATCGGAGAAACTAAACGCCCTCTGAATGTACGAATAAAAGAACATCAGAAGCTTCTACGAGTACTAGACAGCGACAAATCCAGTTTGTTCCAACATGCTGTAGATGAGAATCATCGTATAAAGTGGGATGAAGCATCAATAATATCCAAAGAAGAAAAACTTGCAAGAGGAAAAATCAGAGAAGCAGCATTTATGAAAATAACACCTGATTCCATAAGTGCTCCATCTATAGATCTGCCAGAAGTTTGGACGCCGATAGTTCGATCCAACTTAAAAAGATCATCATATCACAGATGAGTATATAACATCGTTCATTTTCTTTCATGACTTCTGTCAATATTGACTTTTTGAAAATTGATAATTTTCAAAAGGTTTCTTACTTTTCTCCTTGATAAAGATGTCTATCGAAACGTCGGAAATCATTACATCCACAATAGATGATGGTAATAGCCCAAACAATCATTCAATACGAGCTCCATCATCAACAATATCTCGTCATCAAGCTGTAAATGGTTTAAAACGATTGGGTTTAACTTTCTGATGAAGAATAAAGGTTGAAACTTGAAGGTTTCTGTCTGGCTGGCTGTACACTCTCTGTCTTCCGGAGGTATGAGCTAGAATTTTTATATTTTTAGAAAGGTTAACTGTTTAAGTATCTAGGCCAAGTTTGTTATTGGGAAAAATCCTCCAATGGTTCAGGAGTTGTTTGAGATTTGGTGTCCTCTATAACTCCTATAACGTCAAACGGATCAAGTTGTAATTTGGTTGATATATGAATAAGATTTCGCAAAAATCGACTTGCTTATATATCTTAAAAACTTCTCCAAAAAAACTTTTGAAATACTTTCTTATTTATCCTTGTAAATACATTTTGATTACTATATTCATACAATTTTGGAATTGTGATTGAAAGACAACATATTGTACAAGGATGATTATTTTGTATTACATATCCAGAAGTTTTCCTAATTAATAAAACGTTAATAAAATTAATAAAACGTTAAGACCTTTTGTAAGTAAAAGTGTAAAAGATAAATTCAACCTTTCCCGGAAGACCTCAAAATATATCTACGAAACGTTGGCATTAGTTGGATGTGGTTTTTTGACAGCTCGCATTACAAAATTTCTGTAGAAATAGATTTCAAGTTTTAATACCTTATACCTCAAAAGATTTCCAACTTATTTGAGAAAAAATTCGAGCATGTATGGACGTTATTGAAATTTGTCAGATTGGCCGATGTTATGTAATTTTTGGCATAGAAGTGCTCCATCAATCAGTTGAAGAGATTAACGGTATGAAACCCGTCAAGAATCTGAATTAATTCCAAAAAATTTCCATCATTCCTTCCAACGAACACGTCGTTAACGATCTTTTCAAAAAAACAAGCGCAGTATCTACATATGCATTTTGACATACGAGTATATGGATATGATGTGACAACCAGAAAATGATTGAAGATTATTACAAAGCAACGAATCAATACTTCAGTCCAAATGACCATTTATGACAAGCAGGTGAATTTCTGTGTTTATTTTGCCAAGTTGATTAGATGCGCTTCGAATGACGAACTGCTAATTGGACAGTATCTCTTTAAATACTCAGTAGAATGACATACCGGCCACGTTTGGTGAACATCTGCACAATCAAATTAGCTCCATTGCAGCGGAAATGTTGATTTGAAGGAGAGAAGTTGGAGAGAAATGTTCTGTTTGAAATGGCTTTCAAACATACAGAGGCGTTAACGTAGGTAGACTGAAACCAATTTCAGTGTTCATTGGGCCAATTGAGATTGTTTCTATGGTTACAATATGAGGGTGTTAATTGGTGCACTTGATCCTATACTGTAACAGCGTTGTTTTCCCAAATATCTGTAATTTTCGAATATCTCACCGAAAACGGCATTAATCGATCAATTTCTACTCCATAATGGAGATTTCGTGGTCAAAGTTCTGTCTGTCCTGCCTTTCAAGGGGAAGGGAAGACATAACTCATTGCAATTTTCTTCTGTTTTTTGAAAAGGAGTTGATAAATTCAATTTGGATTATATCCATTGTTTTTTGCTGTCTGTGGAAATCTGAATCTTATTATTTATTCAAAATGAATTTCCATCAAGTACACACCGATACAATTGAATAAAAAATAATAGTTAACATTTTTCTTGTTCGAATGATGTGGAGCACTTATAACGTGACCTGGTTTGCCACTCTGTGCGTTTCTTTGGAACAATCACATGATGACGGATTATTGTAGTTCTTTGAAGAGAAGTCCCGAAAAATGATATAACAGAAGTGAGCTGAAAGATTCTTCTTCGAAGTTTACCACACACGTTTATTATCCTTTTCTTGTTCGTGACTTTGGTTTCTATTCGTACAATGATTTGCAATTTCACTGATTTCGAAAGAAATAAAAATTAAGCTTGAAAAGTAAATAATTAGTCAGACTTATATCGAAGACAACAAAAACTATTGTCGCCCTGTGTAATGGTATAAATTTATGATAATATCGAATCACTTCGTTAAGTGGGTAAGCGCTCCTAAATAAACCTCAGTGTTTTCAATGTAATTCCGTTAAAATTGCGTTAATACAGCAACCCGGATATATGTGGACAACTTTTTCTGGATGACTCAATATTTCACCCTCTGAAGTTATGTATCGCAGAGGGGTAACTTCCTGTATACCGACCCTGAATAATATAAATTTTCTAGAGCTTCCGGTTACTATAAACTAGTTGGGTATAGAATAAGGAGGTTTCTGATAACGAAAGTTAAAGGGAACATAAAATAACCGCATATGCATTCATACGTCCTCATGTGAGCAATGGCTCCGCATCGTACGACCTACCTAAGATTAGTTTGAAGTTTAGGGGTAAGCAATACAAATAACAACGCATACAATCCGATAATTTAGACTTGTATTTCCGCTCCCAATTGAGCGAAATGCCTCTCCACGGAGTAAAGCTTAATATTGGACAATAAATTGTCTTTTTTATAACGTGCTGAGATTGTATTTTGCAGGGTGACAGTTTAATCGCCACGTTCATTCTTGTAGGGTTTCTTTTTCTGCTACGTGATGAAAATAATTCAGAGTCTTTGCCCTGTTGAGATTTTCTTCCTGATGAGGTTTTTGAACTGATTGCTGGTTATATGAGATCATTTTAATTCACTTTGCATGGGTTTAAAGTTGATCGACATATCTTATAACTTATATTATATCTTATAGTTCAGATAAGGCTCATTCTCTTCATTTTTATTCGATTCAAGTTCTTGCCGGATGCCACTCATTTGATATATTCATAATACATTGTGTCTTTTATCTCTTATGTCGACATAATGCAGAAATATCTTGAGAGATACTTTCCTCATTCCCTGGTTCTCTGAAGCCTCTTTTGTATTCAAATCTAATTGATTTTTGAAGATCAAAATCCCAAAGAGAGCATTTTGCCTTGGAATATTCAGCTCCATACCAAGATATCCTCTGAAGAAAAACCCAATATTGAGAATATAAAAGAATATGATTCAAAGCTCAATGGAGTCTCGCAACAGGGGATGCCCTATATAGGGTAATTCTTTGATCACTGCGTAAATTTTAACCATAGATTTTTGACGTCAAAAATAACATTTTCTTCCTATAACATTTTTCCAAATTTGGCCCCGTTCAAAAGATATAGGGTGTTGAAAGTTCATAAAAAATTTCATTTTCACCTGTAATGCTCAAAGGACAATATCAACTGAAATTATCTCTTGTAGAAGGTTTTTGATAACTGTCATGAATATTTTGGCATCAATAGATTATTCCATTTCTTGTGGGTTTCTCATTACTACTGTACAGATTAGTTAAATTGCATGAAAAACAAATATCAATCGTTCCGCAGGGTTCTGTTTTGGGGCCTCTTCTCTTTCTTCTCTACACCTCCGACCTGCCTCGACAGATCGGATCCACCTTGTCACAGTTCGCCGATGACACAAAACTGTACAATAACCCTATCACGGAACACGATGCTCTTCAGACAGACCTGAATACTTTGGAGAGGTGGTGCGAGAAGTGGTTGCTCCCCCTCAACATTAGTAAGTGCGTTGTCCTCCACATTGGAAAAAACAACCCCCGTAAGAAATACACCATCGATGGAGTTGACTTGACTCCGATCTCTCAGATTGAAGACCTTGGCGTGAAGGTTTCGGAGGATCTCAGCTGGTCCGCCCACATAGAAAGTATCGCAGCCAAAGCAAAACAACTTGCCTACATAATAAATAAAACCTTTCGAGGCTGCGACGATCGAGCGTTTGGTATAATATATAGGACATACATCCGTCCAGCGATTGTATATGCTGGTCCGGTCTGGTGGTGTTCCACGAGGACCGCTTCCGAAGTCCTTGAGCGAACGCAGCGGTGGGCCACCCGTATTCACTATGGCCCGAACCGGCCGTCATACGAGCGGCGACTGAGTGCTATGGGTTTGACACTTTTTGGGGATAGGCGAGTACGTGGAGATTTGATTTTCACATTTAGGGCCTTGATGGGCCACTTTGGTGAGAGGATTCGCGGTATGTTCCCTCTGAACAGGAATAACCTGCGAGGGCACATCTACAAGCTGAGGCGAAAAAACTTTAAATGTTCCCAACGTCAACATTTCCTCTCCAACCGTATTAAATTAATAACCTATCAACCAAACAAGGTAACGTTACCTCATAATGATCATAATATAATCTCTGGGATGAGAGGGTATATATAACAGTCTCGTTAAGCATACCTGCTTTTATCTAATAATTTTTACTAAGATACCAACAAGTACATTACATATAGAAACTTTCTCACAACGTGAATATAGTTAACAAGAGATTGATCGATATGGCAAATCGTGATTATAATCAATTCCGATCTGCAGGTGGTAATACTAGATGAGGTTCTACTTTACACAGCATGAAAAATTTTAGTTTCGATTCCATAGATCTCGAGGAGAAACCAGATCTCAGGAATGACACAGATCTCGGGGATGACATAAAAAGAGCTGGCTCCCAACGGTAATATAATATGTTCCCAAACACTCGGAACAATACTGAAAGATCGAGAGAATTGTTCATGGGACATCGTGAAAAATGTAGGTTATTCATGAGTATGCCTTCTAAAATGATTACAACAAAATTCAATCAGCAGATGAACCAACAAAATACGATTAGTTTCCTCTGAAGACTTTTCTTGATCCACCCAATCTTATTATTCCGAGAGCGTCCATAAGAATTCCTCGAACGATTTATTTTCACTTAAGCTTCATTCAAATACTCTATTCAACAATTCATTCGTTCACATCTTTTAGCGATTATCAATTGAGCTGAAAGTTTCTGTAAATGTTAGTTATTCTTTCAGTTTGTTTTCTTGAATAAGAGGATTAATTCGATCTGAGTTTCAGTAATCAGTTTTGTATCTTAAAAATTTTTTTTCTCTATTCGCCAGTCTCCAAATTTGACCTCAATTTTCTTCTAACTCTCACTAAGTTCGAACAACAACTATTCTACTTCAAATTATCATCTTTACTCAGGATTCCCACAATTTGTCCAACAACACTGATAACCAAATTATGCTTGACTATCCACGAGATTTTGGCAGACGGACCAGTGAAATTTTTTGCATCCATATTCATCACTAATTATCTGTTTCAAGAAAACCTGGAACATTTTGCAAATTGTGGCTATCATAAAGTATACCTGCATGATTGGATTTATCAACAATACATTGATATCTATTTCTATAGAATTATTATAAATCACGCAAGCACTCTGTAGACTTACAAGAATTATGGCCAATAATTGATCCATCTAACTAGAATAGATCTCTTTTCCGCAGATACGTGAAAGAATCTTTTTACTTGAAATTGAAAATTAATCCTAAAATCTTGGTAAAAGGACTCCTAAATCAAGCACATTAGCCTGGTCGAGTTAGATATAAAAATAATGATCCCTATATAAAAATTCCGACAGAGCCAAATTTTTGTGGAAAGCTTGGATTAACCATCAGGAAGGAAACTTCAAGAGTTTCAATCGATCCCTTGCCTGGTACCAAAGTTATTCGAGGTCAGAAGCAAAAATATTTGTTTTTCAAGGTTTTTCTCGAAAACACTGAGTTTTATCAAAAAATTATGCCAGATCTAAAAATTCTCAACAAAAATGGTAATGATTATTTTCCCTCTGAGAGTCACTAGTTCTTAGATATCTATCTCGATTCTAAGAGTGTGGTTATACAAGATATGCATATATATGCCACGTTTGTACAACAATTGTAGGCATTCAACACAAGTGAACATATTCTATTAGTATCCCTTTCATATATATAATACTATTAACTGTACAATTCCGAAAACATCGACTAAAAAGTATTGCATGGATGAAGCTGCGAATGATGCAGATGTTCTCAAAATTTATTCAGCAATTCACAACCACCATGCAATAAGCACAATAATTGTATTTGGTGAAGATGTTGATTTGTTGATACTACTCACTTCAAAGACTCCGATTATTTTCTAAAATATGGAAAATGTCAACCTCAATCTGAAATTTATAGCTCACGAAATTTATCTACTTATCCCAAATGCCAAAAGTACATATTATTTTTGAACGCGTTAACCGGTTCCAATACTACATCTGCAATATAAAGACGAGGTAGAACTTCTGTAATGAAATCATTTAAAGATAAAGATTTGATTCACTGCGCAAAAATATTTTTCTGATTCTTTACCTCAAACTATAATTAACCAAGGAATTCACTTTCTTCTAGCTGTTCATGGAGTTCCGAAAATGATTCATTGCAAAGATAAATAACGATATTTAATTTTTACTGAAAATATACAAAACAAAAACATGTAGAAGGGCCATGTCTTCTCCCAACGTCGAGTATCGATTCAGCATTTGTATCGGGAAAATTATCAAGTTTAGAAGTGGCCAGGTAATTGAATCCAGAGCACTGCGGATGAAAATTAATAAATAATTATTTGGAATCGATTTCAATTCTACTGCAAGCCGCTCTAGAAAAACTTCTTAACACTATTTTCTGCAATTGTAATAAAGGCTACAGTGACCAATGTGGCTGCAAAAAAGTAGGCTTGTCTTGTTCTCCAGTATGTAACAGTTGCCTAGATCAGCCTTGTTAAAATATTGATTTAAAAACAACACAGGAAGATTCATGAACATACTAACCATTCGCTTCATTTGAGCAATTTTTGAAGGTTCAGGACGAGGAAGAAGAAGAAAAAGACATGGCTATTGATGAGGATTTGAAAGAGTCTGAATGAAATTGAAACAACGAAAACAATCAGAGTTGCTCAATATATATTTATTGTTTATCTTTATTTATGCATGTAGAAAACTATTTTCTTTTAAATTAACATAATCACAATTCGTGGACTAAGCCTACTCGGAAAACCAGTGTAAAAGAAAAATCGCGCCAAGTAGACTACCTCACAGGTGGCGTGGAAATGTTATTTCAAATGTCTAACATGACCGGGCTACATCGCAGATCTACTAGCAGATAAGTCTCTTTTCAGACTGGGGGCATGGGAGCGATGGATCTTCGCTACCCTCAAGTCCGTGCGATCTATAATTCACATTGTTCCTTCTATAAAACTATAATTGTTTATGCTTCAGGTAACCTTTTCACCTTGGTATCACCACCAAGAATATATCGTCGCGCAATAAAAGTCCCTACATTAAATAACGAATCTGTTAATTAAATTGAGATACGAAATACTTGTCCATGCATACCAGATGAGCCTCTTCGAAATCTACGGATTGGGTTAAGCGATCCATGAATTACTGGTTCATTCAATCGAGCAAAATTCCCTCAGATATATTTCGAGAATTTCATGGCAAACTTCTGAAGTGGAAGGCTTAAGTGTTCTCATTACTGCATTCGAAATTCGGGGACCGGCTCAGAGTTTAAAAGAGAACAACTTTGGTAACGAAGAAGATAATTTTTTATCCTATAGCTTCTCTGTTTTCGATAATCTTTCACGAAATTCTTGGTAATAAAAATCTTCAATTAATATGATCTTGGACTCAAAATCATTGCTTCAAGTCGTTGATCCAAAGATTGCTGAACATTCTTGTTTATGATGAAGGGTATTTATTTTCAACGTTGATAATCTTAAAACTACTAGTTGAATATTTGATGGATCTGGTCATTACTTGGAAATTTATTTTAAATGGTAGATTAAAAGGAGAGGTTCAATATCCGAAAATTTTTATTTTTGCAACAGCAGCTATATCATCATAATATGGTTTTTTCAGGTTGCTATATTTCAAATGATTTCTATGAAAAAAAAACAGAATTATACAGGGTGAACCACGACGAACTGCATCGATCGATATCTCAGAAACTGAATGTGGGAAAAATTTTAAATTTTGGGAACTTGCCAGATGTCTTGGGACCTATAGAACTAAAATATTTTCATCTTTTGGGCACTTTCGGTTATACCGGAAATAGACCCTAAGTCGCTTATTTTAAATGGGATACCCTATATATTATTACATTTTTGGATTCTACTTAACATTCTAGGCAGATTTCATGTATCATGTCCTATCCCTAAGTCTGAGCGTTTTTGACATATTCAGGTTTTTATGTCAAAAATTACGATTGCAAGCCCTAACTTAATTATCAATTGTTCCTATAAGGAAGCCCTTTTTACTTACTTTGGGTTAGATGTCTTGTTGAAAAGGACCTACTTCAATAGATTTTGTATAATACTTGGACAAATAATCATACAGATTGTTCAAAAAAAAAGATCTAGAATGAGATTGAGAAAACTGACAAAACTCGATTTTTTCAAATGGAAACCCCCCATTTTTATTATTTTGTAGCATTAATCATCAAAAATGAAGGTAACTTTGTATGAGGTTATCTATACCTAAAATTTGAAGTTTTCGAAATATTGCCAATTTAATATTTTTCTATGGCGGTTTTGCATTTAATATGTAAACAATTAGATCTAGGATAGCCACGTTTATATTTGACATTTCAAGTAGCATTTGAATCAGGCTTAAAAAAATTATTTAAGTAAATATTCAAATTGGTGTCCTTGAACTCCTAAACATTTTTCGCATCTTAGCAGCAATTGTTCATAGGTGGCTTTTCTTATTGATTGGGGGTCCAGGTCTTCAAATGCTGTTCTAACACGTCTCATGCAGTCTTCCATGGTGGTCACTGATGTTTTATACACGTTATTTTTCACTGTTCCCCATACATAAAAATCGAGCACTGATAGGTCCAGGGAGCGAGGTGGCCAAAGATTTGGTCCATTGTTGGCTATCCATTGATCGTAAAATAAGTTTTCCAGATAATTATCGACCAAATGGGCATTATGTGGAGGTGCTCCATCATGTTGGTAGAAAAGTTTTCGAAGTTCACCCAGGGGCAAGTTGTCTAAATAGTCAACTTCAAAATTCCGCAAGATGTTGAGGTATCGGTCTCCTATAAGTTGAAATATGTGTTTTATATTAGAACTATTCAAAAAGACCTAACTTACCATTCAAGTTCTCTTGATAAAATTGTAAGCAAACAATGCCGTCATTTCTTACAGCACAATAAACGTTAAATTGCCAGGATTCTTGAAAATTGTGTTCCCTAAATGGGTGTACATTTCTATCACTCCAATGATGGCAATTACGTCGATTAAAAACACCATTCTTTGTAAATTTGGCTTTGTCGGTCCAAATGATATTATCCAAAAAAGAAAAATCTTCTTGTGAACGAAGTATTATGAATTCACAGAATTCCATTCTTCTTGGAAAATCAGTTTCATTCAAATGCTGCACTAATGAAATTGCATAGGGATGATATTTGGGTTTATGTAAAATTCTTAGAACTGACGATTGAGATAATCCTGATTCTAATGCTACTTGCCTTGAAGATTTTGTTGGATATGCTTCAAAATATCCCAAAATTGCTATTTCAATATTTTCATTGTCAACTACTGGTTTCTTTTTGTACATTTTTGCCTTTACGGATCCAAAATTCTTCAAGTTTTTTGTAATTCGTTTAACAGTATTTGGTGATGGTTTTTGTTTATGAAGATATCGGGTAGCAAATGTATCACAGGTTCTTGAAATAACTTTTTCACATTGTCCATAAATAATAAATAAGTTTAAATAATCCTCGTTTGTATAATTTAACCGGGCTGGCATTACGATGATTTAAAATGTCAAATATTAACGTGGCTATCCTAGATCTAATTGTTTTCACATTAAATGCAAAACCGCCATAGAAAAATATTAAATTGGCAATATTTCGAAAACTTCAAATTTAAGGTATAGATAACCTCATACAAAGTTACCTTCATTTTTGATAATTAATGCTACAAAATAATAAAAATGAGGGGTTCCCATTTGAAAAAATCGAGTTTTGTCAGTTTTCTCAATCTCATTCTAGATCTTTTTTTTGAACACTCTGTATGATTATTTGTTCAAGTATTATACAAAATCTATTGAAGTAGGTCCTTTTCAACAAGACATCTAACCCAAGGTAAGTAAAAAGATATTTTTTGACTTATGGGATGATACCAGGTTTTATGGATATCTATGCGTGGATTTGTGAAAAATAAAAAACTCTTGTGAATTTTCACTTCTAGTGATAGCGATATCAACGTAATTCGCAGCAATTCACAGTAGGAGAATGAAAGAACTGAAGTAACAACCTGTAGATGCCATATATAGCTATAGCTTAGCTCTTCGGAAAATAAAGAGTATACGGCCGGACAAGTAGAAATACTCGAGTTGGACAACGTTTCCTTCATTAGAAAGTACAACCAAATCGATTGGGATCATTTCCGGAAAGATATTCGAAAATATCATTCATTTGGCGAATCAATAGCATGCTGTTCTACAAGTTTGATGAACTAGGACTATTGCGTGCAAAAATTTGTTGCTGAACCTATACCAGTGGGGTTTACCGAAAAAATTGTTAACGATATAATTCATACAGATGCTGTTTTTTTTTATTTGACTGATCTGTTTTGAAACAAAGAACTCAACTTTAAATACAAAGTGTAAAATATGCCAGAAATTGATTGAAAAAACCTTGGAATATAAAATAGTCCACGCTCTAAGCGCAAAATATGTACTTTGCGAAAATCGTGTGGATCACGTTCTTCAAAAAACATGAAATTGTAAGAGCATATCACCAGTTTCATCAAAAGAAAATGATTACATAACTTCCAAGTTGAGAAGCGAAGATATGAATCATATCGCTGAAAGCGTAAAGCGTAATTACAGACTTTTTGTTTCTTTAGGATTTTATGTGGACATATAATTGGAATTCCTCATTTTTTACGTTGTCAAGCGTAAATAATCCAACGAACCATTTCATTTTTCTCTACATCACCATCTTAGAATTATAAATTGCTGTAGGAATTCGTTTATGGAATATAACTCTACGGGAGCTCGAAAATTTCCTGCACCATACCCTTAAGAATTTATCCCTAAGATTAGATTTCGAACAATTGCATCAAACATACTATATTTCACGTCGGAGAACTTCTCCGTGAGAGAGATTTTATGTAGACCAATCGATCCTGGAGATGGAACTCTACTCCTATAAGCAGATTATTACATTCATGAAGCGAATGAAAAATATTTCTCATCATATGGGGATGCATGTATGATATTTGGCGAAGCAGAGATGAGTTTCACAGTGAGATTCAATTAAACAGTTTGAAGAACACTTCGTCGAATTAGTCAGATTAACCATTAATTTTTGTCCATAAATTCGACGCATTTTTAGTAGAAAATGTAGGTTCGAGAGGAGTCATACATTTGAGCTGGATTCTCTGATGATAATCAGCGTTAAATTCAATTAGCTTTGTCCTCTCGCCCCTATCATAATAAGTTTCAAAATGAATCAGGCAAAAGTTCAAATGTTCAAGATTGATTGACTGTCCGATACTCATTATCTCATTTGAAATCAGTCGGATTTCTAAAGAATTTTGTGTTAATTTGGAGTGTATTTTGAATCTTAGTATTCGAGAAATTCAGGATGGTAGCGTATAATAGTGGGGATGAAGAAAACTGTTTCATATTCAATGAGAACACAGATTTACAAAATTCCAACTAAATACTCGTAACACTCCTGATTTCTGCTGAAACTAAGTGTCCGCCGGGAAGTTACACAAATTTATTTGGCTGACATTTTGGTGAACAAATGTTGACAGTTTATATTAGGCAGTTGCGAAGTAGAAACGAGGACAATCGTTAAAATACTTTATAAAAATCAAACAATAGATAGTTACCAAACATTTTTGGGAGAAACAATGTGCCAAGAAAACGCTCTATTAATCGTGTGTTGAATGATTTAGACGAAAGAGGGACTGCAGCTGATAGGCCCAATTATGGGTCGCAATGCACTGCAAGATCGGCTAAAAACATTACTGCTGTTGAAAAAAGTGTTCGAAATAATCCATCAACCTCAATTCGACTCAGAAACTTGGTTTTCAAAAAACAGCACTGATTACAATTTAGCGAAATAATTCATGTTGTTTCAATTTAAGATACAGATGACACTAGAGCTTCTTCCAGAAAACCTTTTACGTCCCGTATATAATAGGATATTAAAGCTCATCCATTAAACCACTGATTTAATGAAAAGAGTTCAATGAGTGACGAAGCACCTTTCCATTTGAATGGATATGTAAATAGATGGAATAGTCCGTTTTGGGCAATGGAAAATCCTCAAATTATTCATCAGTCTCCTTTGCACCCATTAAAAGTGACATTCTGGTCAGAAGAACAATTGGACCTTATTTTTATTATAAAAAAATAGCGTAATGGTAACTGGCAAAGGAGAGCGATATCGTGATATTGAGAACTTTTCAGAAACATATTGAGAACTGTTCGCTTTGGTCTTGGTGAACATGCGGTATCAACAAGACGCGTACAGCCAGGAACAATAGAATTACGTCGAGACCTCTTCCCTCAACAAGTTACTTCAAGAAGGTGATGTCCTTATCACAAAAATAATCATCTTCTAATAATCTCAATATTGCATGAAGGTTCAGTCTCCTGCTTTTAACAAAAGTTTGTGTCACATTTGCTCACTGTCTTTTTGAAAGTACAACCTTATTTAACCGTCTATCATTACAAGGGTGACTCTGACCTCACATTATATCAACTCTTTGAGCATGCATTTGCATTCCTTTATTATAATATATTTGGGAAACTATTGATGATACTTTAATAGTTTCATATATTTTCGAGATGAGAGAGGTGCATTATTTTAACATATTATTATAGAAAAATAATATTCATATGTGAACAAAACTACTTAAAATACGTTGTTCGTTGATCAACGAGATGTATAAAGTAAGCGCTATCTGGTGAAGAGGGTTCAAATTCATGCACGACGCTTTTTGACAAAATCCAACAAATGTCCTTATAGAAGGACGGTGGGCAAATCTGGGTTAATTCATGAAAGGAACAACATGCGCTGTATATATTTATTTTGAAAAGGATATGAAACAATTACTCGAAGTCATCAATCAGAAAAGCAACACTCCGATATAGAGCTATATATAGTGAAGAGTTGTATATTTTGTAATTTGCCCATATTCGTAACGCTACACATCCATTAGGATTGAAATCTTGTGCCTAGACAATTCAGTTCCTCATCAAAATTATTCATTCCAGGTCTTCCTCTTCGTTGTTAGGATTGAGGATGGTCAACTGTCATCAACTAATTGATGCATTTGTGGTGTATTAGCCTTCTGGAGTGAACATATCCCGGTTAGAGATTTCTATGAGATTGATAGTCCTTAATACATGTTGAAAGGGCTAGCAATGAATTTCTACCGGTATCATTAGAGAATAGAGTTGTCAAATAGATGAATAATTTTCATTCATAACGTTGGTGACTGCCTACTCTTGAATTATTCATTTATTCATAAATATCCACAAAAAATCTGAATTTTAAACTTTTTACTGGACTATATACAGGTATGAACTTTAACTCGCCCCACGATCACCAAAGAAATGTAACAATTGTGGTCAATTTATATCAGTTATGTTGCGAAAACAAAAAAGTATCAAATTTAAATAATGACACTTCTATTAAATGCTCTTTAATGTACAATATTTTTGTTTCTTCTCCTGGATAGAAAGTACCGATGGTTTACCGACTTTTAAGCTTCCAACTTGCAACTGTGCTAAGAAAAAAACTGCGAGTTTCATAATCAACCGATATATCTCCGACCTTATCAATATAATTGCCAAACGTTCATATTCATGACATTTTGTTATTAACAACAACGAATAAATAACAGATAATTCTATAAATAACGTGATTATTATTCTCTCAACATAAACATAGTTTTGAAGAATGTGGAAAAGCACTGAGGTAAGATCAGGAGCTTTTGCGCGCTTGTTCTTAGCATTTTAGATGATCATAACTGGTAATTTATTCGACAGATTAGGCCAAAATACCAATTGGATCGGGATATTTCTACAATCAGAATATGAAGTATATCAATTGTTTTTTTAACATAACACAATATGAAACGTGATATGATCAAAAATCGGGGTTTTTGGCACCTACCTGGTACTTTCTGTAGGTTTCCATCTGTTTCCAGGTTCGGTGTAGCGGATTGTACTTCTGTTGGTTAGGGGGGCACAGTAGGATTTTGTTGGGCTATTTGACTTGATTCACGTGAGGTTTGTAAAAGAGTTTACAAGAGGGAGAATTGTTACGTTTAAGAGTTGAACACAGAGTGAGACGATCATAGTATCTGCGTCGATGTTCTAGGTTGCCACAACATGCCGAATATTTGATCGAGAGATCAGAATCAAATACATCAATGAAAAGAAAAATTAAAACAAGATGAAAGAATTTATTCCATTATGATTCCTCATTAAAATACCGGGATCTTAAAAATTAACTTAAATTACAGCTTTTCAAGAGAAAAAATATATACATATATTTCCAAAACTGGAGAAATGAAAGTGTGCTGGCATTAACATCAAAAAGTACTATGAATGCACAAAATCTCATTGAGATCCGATATTTGGTTTTGTGATCACGAGATTTTGAAAATTATTATTGCCTTGTATCTTTTCTCAATTTGTATTAAAATTCCTCCTTGAAAATTTTGATATAATTCATATTAACGGAATAAATTAAAAGTTCCAAGTGAGGGGGTAGAAAAAAATCTTCATAAAACCACCTATGCAAATAATTGAATGTATGAAATTTCATTACTATTCAAAACAGCAAATTCGTCGACTTTTTGTGAGAGGATGACTTGAAAAGTAATGCGATTTCGAGAAAATCTTATAATACCTATATAAATCTTCACTGAAGAATATTTTTTCAAAATTCTTCACATTTATTCACGGAAACTTTTATACATTATAATAGTCAATGAGTAATGAAGTTTATAGAAAATAAGAATATCGATTGAAAACATATAACAATATCGTATTGTCAATCTGATTTACTAAAACAACTTCATGGCTATGACGGGGCAATAGTATTTTCCTCCTCTTTGGAAAAAAATTATTTCATAGAACAATACACTATTTCGGTCACGTTTTTTTGATATTTACAATCGCGCAGAAGCTCCGGATCTTACTTTACTGCTTTTCATCATTTTGTTCATCATGTAGGTCAATATCAGATATCAACGAGAAATAGATAGATAGATAGATAGAAGGTGATGAAGGTTTTGAAATCCTCAAAACCTTATCACTGCAGTCATCGAAGTGGAGAAACAATTAAGAAACTTATCTCTTAGGAACAACTTTCATAATTTCTGATGATTCTACGATATTACTATCAGTTTTATGAAGATATCGAGGACACTTACCTATCAATAATTCTCGAAAAGTTTCCAAAGAATATTCCATAAAAAAGCTTTGTTACATCCATATTATCAAAAATTAAAATTTAAACACTCAATGCAGAAAAATCAAATTGATGTTCAGTTGGTTCAGTTGCTCAATTTTCCATTGCAATTTCAGCTTCTAAATAGGAATGCTTTCATTATCCTCACAAAAATATCATTGTGCTTTATGGCCCTACTGTAAATGTCGCCCCTTCCGTAATATCAAAAATACAAAAGACTCTCCCTGTGTTAATATTTCTTTCACTGATTATAGCCGACCCATAATCTGGGCGAAACGATTTAATTAATGTTGCTTCATTATCATAACTGAAAGCATTTGCTCTTTTTTAGGGTAATTCGACTCCATAAAACGAGTCACAAGATATGGTCGATGAAGAGAAAATCTGCGAGGATTTTAGCCGGCAATTCAAATACTCAAAAGAGTAATTTGTTTTGGGAACACAAACTGAGGAAGCGTAACGAAAGCAAAGATGAATCAGATGTGAATTTCACAGTTTCAATTAAAGGCTTTTTAAAAAAATATTTATGCTTAAAGGTAACGTAAAACGTACATCAGTTCGTTTATATGCTTTCTTGAACTTTACTAAGTTTGGTATTTTGTTTGAGCATTGAAGTACATTCGGTTTTTATTATGTTTCGAGACTTTGGATTGAGTTTAAGATGTAAACCTTATTACAGTTTGCATTCAGCATGATATCTGAATCGAATATTAACCTCGCACTGGTTACAAAACTGAATTAAATGTTGTTCTTTAATCGAACTTACAAAACCCATTGCGGAAACTTGAAGATACGAATAACTTAAGTTGTTCAACCGAACCACATGTTCTCCGACTGCTTTCATTCTGTTGACGAGAATTTGTTGATGATGGAACTCGTACACAATTATTATTTGGGCGATAACAATATATTAATGATATATTAAAATTTCTAGGCTTTCGTAATATCTGACTTTACGTGTACAGAAACATACTATCATAATTTCAATTTCAATGAAGACCTATTTGACAGAATTCAAAAGGATTTTTCACTTTTCACTCGAATTTTTCTAAATAATACGTGAGTGATAAATCCGATTAATTTCATGGAATATCTGAGTATAATTTTCAAAAAAGAAAGATGCCATTTATTTCGTCCGAAACGGAAATCGATGTTTATTTGCAATATTTCAACTAGCGATCTTCGTAAATCACTCTGTTTACTTGTCAGTGACATTAGGTGGTATCTTCGTGAAATTCTAAAAATATATCTTATTGTCTATCATGAACCGAACCGTGGAAAATTCATCCATCTGTAAACGAAATTGCAATTATAAGTTTACTAACACCATTCATACATTTGTGAAATGAACTCTGGAATATATTGATATCAGACCCCATAAAAATTGAAGATTGAATTATATTTGAAAATTGTTGTGACTTCCTTAAAGATGATGCAAATGGATAAATTACGAAAATTATATCAAGAGATTTTGTAACTTTTAGGTGCATTTACCGCGAAAATAATGAAGATCCTTCTGAAACTTATAATTGGGAAGTTTCCACAGCTACACAGAATTAAGCTTCACGACTTTCTCTCAAAGCTCCTGGAACGATTGATGCAAATTCAACACAAAATTTATCGTGGAAATGAGCGAATAAATTTGTTACTTCTGTTTGTTGAGATTTCAATAACTAGATTAAAATTTTCATTCTGAGAATACATTATCTTTTCCCACAGTGGCTTCATTAACGCCCTTATATTTGAATGAATAATTCAAGGAATATCGATCATTATGTTCAAAGAGAGCATTGAATTTCAGATGGATGTAATCTGCAGGTAGTCGTCAATTTAGAGATAGTAATTTATTCATCTACTTGTTGCACTGGCCTATCAAAAAAAAAAACACCGACTTTGAAACTCTCCCCTAGAAAGTGCAAGATGATTAAATGTTTCCGTTTTCTTTGATGAGCAAAATTCCATTTATGTACATACTAGGATCTAACGTTTCCGACGGTTCGACTAGAACGTGAGATTTAATTTTTTTGTTTACACAATATTTTCAGTTTCCGTAATTTTGGCAATGTCAACGAATAAGAGCAAATTGAATGTCTTTGCATCTTAACCTTCTGAAGCCCTTTTCAGGTATCCTATTAAAATTTCCGGGCACCAGACTATTTTACCTTCAAGGGAAGTCACCCCTTCCATCTAGTGGAACGCAAATCCTTAGTTCGAGTCTAGGTAGCTTCTAATGGAGGGGTGAGGTAATTATTGGAGGTGGATCCAGTCCTGAAGACTAGATGGCTGAATGCTGTCAAAACTCCCAATTAATAGTCCTGTTTGGGTCTCTCACCTCTGGTCACCGTCATGCGCGACCAAGAGTGGGGCATTGATACGTAGTACTGACGGTTGCTGGCGTGAGATCCTTTCAAAACCTCCACGAGGACGAAAACATCGACTGGTCGCCGATAAAAAAAGAATCATTAGAACCTACCTAGATAACCGAGATAACTCTAATATTAATATGAACAAAAATCAACAACTGATTCTGAAATAGAATTTCTTTATTCACTGAAGAATATAGTATTCGAAAATGAGAAGGTTATGAACTATTTGATAAAAACCGGATAGTGGATATTTGGAACATCTTTTTCAAAAAAACATTTATTAGAATTAAGGTTCTTGGCTTTCAGAAAATTCGACATATGAAATTCTGGAAAAAATGCATCCTTGGACGGGACTCGAACCCGCATATCCAAATTACCGGTCTGGCACTTGTCCATCCATATAAAAGGAGATGCGTTATCCAAGCAAATCGAGGATCCCTTTCTCCCAGAATTCAAATGCTAGTATTACATCTGTGAACCAGGCATCAGAATTTTGAATCTCCTTCGTAGCTGAGTTGAATAAGCGCTAAACCGGAGATGCCGATTCGAGTCCCATCCAAAGATGTATTTTTCCGGAATTTCAAATGTCGAATATCGTCTAAATGCCAAAAACCTGTCATGTGACTCCAAAACTTGAAAATCTCCAATGGTGCTTGCGCGTAATAGAATAATTTGGTATATGTATAACACTGTGTAACAAACTCTTCAACTATATGGAAGTACCATATTAATAAATCGATTGATATTCGATCAATTGACGTTGCATTTGTATACACCAATTATCTGCAATAACATCCTCATGCAAAATTTCAAATATTGTCGTGGCAATTTTTCGTTGATAAAATACAATCTACTTTGGTAAATTCAACAATATTGCTTGAACAAATATTTACTTTCTGTGGTTGTTTAGCGTAACGTTCTACTTCCTTCCAATTTGGGTTTTTACGTGCAGGTTTGAGCAGACTACGGATTTGCACGATAACAATATGTGGTTGTTTGTGAAGTTGAAGGGTCATTAAAATATCAATATTCTCGGTTCAGCTTTAAAGTGCATATTTTGCGTGAGAATAATTTTCCTTTCTTCCATGAATGGACTGGAGATAGGTTGTCATTCAACAAAATAGATTTTCTCATGACAGTAATAATAATGAGTTTATTTCTTGAACAAACCACTTACATCACTGAGGTATATGGGTACCTGTGCGTGACAATCAAGAGATGAATTATGCTATAAATTTGCTAATACGGAAAATTAAATGCATGATCATTGATAGAATCGACTAACGTGGGTGTCCTTTCTCCTCCATGTAGAGTCAAATGGAGTCATTCTGAAGCAAAGCAGCTTTTTTAAGTAGATGAAACTCAAAGAATGAAAACGTCTTCTTATATAACTTCTGGGAGTTTCGAAAACAAGTCTACTGGTGCCATGCTGTCTCTCTCAACGAACATTTTTAGTGGAAATTCGAGAACTACCAGCCTTTGTGGCGTTTCGCAGTAGTCATATTAGCCCCTGCATTGGTCAAAAGAGTAGCTGAAGATCACCTCAGGCAGGTTTTAATTTGATCATTATTTTACTAACCTTTCATATTCACCAGACGCTATCTTGTTTTGAATTCATTTAAAAAAAATGTTGAGTATCATTCATGATTCACTTTGTCGATTTTTTTATAATTAATTTGAAAATTTTTATTTCCATAGAAAAAACTCTTGAAAATTTCTATACGCCTGTGAAGAAGGTACAAAGACTCTGCACAAGCACTACCACATGACTCACTTTCCCTATTCAAAAATTTTAGAGGGTTGATAGCGTCAGCAACAGGGTTCAACAAAAACTCTTTGAAGTGCATCAAAATTTGTTACAAGTGAAACGAAAATTGACCTGTTTCTGGATTTAGTTGTCACATATTTTTCTCTCGAGAAAATGAATTTGTTCTATAATTTTGATGCACACTGTTAACTACCAATTTTTATATTGTAAATGAGTCTTAAAGAACATATTATTATGATTTTGTTGTAGCGGCCACCTTGACTTACAATGTGATAAAATTGTTGATCAATATATCATTTGACATAGAGAGCCAAATAGATCAAACTAAAAGAAACCGCTTGAAAAAATATTCATTCATCTATACGCTTGTGTTTAATAAAATGACATTTTGTCATAGCAGGATTAAGGGTTTAAGATCATAGATTTCATCCCAATATATCAATCAACGACCATCCGACCTGTGACTGAAAATTTCGCAAATTAATATCCAATTATCTTCTGCTCAGAATGTCCATGTACTTTTTCCGTCTACACAACCTGCGCAAGGCAGAAGAGGATAAGAAGAAGAAACAACAACAGCAGCGGAGACGTCGAAGATCCGAAAGGGCTGGATCGAGAACTGTCCTCTGTCATCGGTACACGAACGCAGCCCTTACTTTGGCACCAAGCCGATTGTTCGAACGCACCCCTTTAACCCCTTCAGACAGCTTGGATGAGGTGGCTTTACAAATTCCCAGGTGGTCCAAATATGTAAATATTATGACTGTTCTCTTGCTTACCTTTTTCTGATTGTTTAACTTCTCTGCATATTTCGATCATATGTCAATACGGAAGAATGAGAAGTAATAATGAGATCAACGGGACACCAGACTGTCTTACACAATGGGTGTTTCAGAATACCGTCATCAAACGAGAAAGAGAGATTCCGCAGCTTATTCAAAGAAGAAATAGAGTTTTGAAATTAGATCCCAAACAGCTCCAATATCGAGATGCTTGATTGAAAAGATAAAGACATTTTTTATTTATATTTCAAAGTTCAATTTTGCTGTATTATGACCTTTGATCTATATCCGCTATCTGTTATTATTTTTTCTCTCACCAAAGTTGCAGTAAACATTTTCGAAAGTTCTTCTGTTTTCATTTCATGTAGGGATTGACAGAAATTCGAAATGAAAAAAAATTCATATTTATCTGTGGTTTTTCTGAATTAGATCGGCCTCTCTTTTGATGGAGCACAAATGGGGACAATAAAAAAACTGTGAATTGGCCGCAACAATTCCTAGCTACATGTCGATTCGTTGTATATTTCTGATGAACAAAACCTAAACAATGAAGATATAATTATCATTCTAGAGAAATATATTCCTAAATTAAATTCAGTCATAGAAGGTTCCCCGTAATTCCATTATACGTTTCTTTCCCAGTACTACCCAACTCTCAAGGGTTTTTTTTTATACAGGGTGAGTCTTTGACCACTGCGTTAATTTTAATCATAGATTCTTGACGTCAAAAAAAAATCCTTCCTATAAGAGTTTTTCAATTTGGCCCCGTTCAAAAATATAGGGTGTTCAAATTATATAAAAAATTGCATGTTCACCTGTATTATTCAAACGACAATATCAATTGAAACGATCTTTTGTAGAAGGTTTTTGATAACAGTCATGCATATTTTGGCATCCACAGATTTATTCCATTTCTTGTGGGTTTCTCACTACTACTGCGCAGATTGATTAGATTGCACGAAAAACAAATATTACTTGAACTAAAGGTCCGTATCTTGAACTTCCTTGAATCATTTGTCTTTTTTGCAGATAAAATTATTCATTATCTTTTTTCTTGAATTGCACTATTTATGAGATATTTGAAGTTGAAAGGAATTGAATCGATATAATTATCTGATGGAACATGAGTGAGTGAATAATTTTTTAGAGGGAAAATAATGTTTTTAAACAATTCAGATTCAATAGTGGATGCTGTGGAAGGTAATTTCCATTCGAATTAAACTGGACTACAGAGAGGTATTTGCCCAACGTGAAAACTTAAAATGCTTATAACTTTTTAACGCAGCTGAATATGGAAAAACGGTATGGTAAAAAAGTGTTTCTCTTGATCTCAAGACCTTTAGTTAAAATTAAAGCAGTGACTCACCCTGTATATCCTCGAAACATTTTGGAATTATCTGTAAAAATCACCTGATGCTCGTTTTATTAGAGGTTCGAAGGCTGATTTTATGTGGGACTCTTCAAATCAGGCGGATACTTCAATAAATCAAAAGATTATCAATTCTCCAACCAGGATATGTTTTTCAAAAATTATAATTTGTTTTTGAAATTTTAACAAATACAGTAGAACTTTTCAAAACTCATCGAAGTTTTGAAACGTTTTACTTTCCGTAACTAGTTACGGAAAGGAAAATATTTTTTGTTGATGAAATGCTAATTTCGCCATTGATTGTAACAAATACAAAATCACTGTTATGCTAAATAACTTGAAGTATGTGTATTAATTTATTTACCTATGAGTCATTAAAATTGACTTACTACATATTATTAAGAACAATAGATTTATTTTATGGGTAATTTCAACACGCGAATGGAAAAATCATTTTAAATAGTTATTGCACACTTTAAATAATTTGTGATATTGACCACGGTGGACAACGAAATTTTTATGTAGCAGTTATTTGGATACCGACCATGTAATTTTCTCCAAGAATATTTGCCGCTATCTTTCGTTTATTAATTGTAGTATTCTTCACGTAAACTCCAGCAATCATTTTATACCTTCATGCTGTTTTTTTCTCAACAAATCAGCTCCAGAATCCGCAAGCAGGGTAGTCAATGACCGCTGAAAACAGTGAACATTATTCAAAGAAGGGAACTTGAAACTGGGCGGATATTTAAACTCAATTTCGGCAAATCTCTAGATATGTTGATACCTACAGGTTGCCCTTTATATCTTCTATTTATAATTCGACAAAATTATGTCATGCTTTACATTTGATGGCCTCCGATAAACGTATTTTCAAACCATTTTGATGTAATTTATACCGTCAGAAGCTACAGCAGTCATATCAAATTTTGTCGTCTTTATGTTAGAAATGGATACTTCAACAAACACTACATTTTCTACGCGAAGAAAACTCACTTTTCGGCAAGTTTTGCAACTTTAACGATCAAGACTACCTTATTCATTAAATGTTGTCCATCCAAACTACTTTCTGTAGTTTTCTTCAGTAAAAACTTCTGCCTTTAAGCTGATATCCTTTTCGATAACGTTTTTAAAAAGCGCTACACTACTGATCCTTGGTTTTTCTTCTAGTAAGTTCCTGTTCTTCGGATAGTATACATGTTTACCTCATTCCATCTGATAATTCTCATTTACAGTAAGTAACTTGATTTGTGAATTGAAAATATAGGTGACTTCACTTAGTGAGAACAATTTTGTTGGTTTCTATTCATAAATGATGTACCTTAGCTTTTTGCCGGCACTAGGAGATCGTTGAGTTCATGTATAACCCTCAGAAGCCCTTGTACCTTATAGCAATCTTGTTTACAAGACTCTCATTTATGTTCAAACAGAGTATAGAATATCATAGTTTGTATCCATATTCTATGTTCACAAAGATTATTTCAGAACCACCCTCGGTGTTATTGCCATTTGCAAAGAACCTGTAAAATTTATTCGTAGAAAATAATTATACCGATTCTTTGCAGTAATCTCAAGTATCATTGTAATCTACCTTGTAAGCTACGTATTCGAAAGCTCACGTTCTCATCAGTAGAGCGACTCGAAACTCTTTGAAATATTGACCCTAATTCTTCGGCTTTGACGTATTACTTCTGTGAGATTCCCAATAGAGATCTGAAATTGGCGGAAAGAGTTATAGGCGGAAGACTTGCGTGCGTTCAATTATCCATTTGGTGAGGAAGGTCAAAAGGGCCTGCCAGCTATAAAAGATACAACTCTTTGCCTTCGCTCGATTTGAAACACATCCTCGTTGGGTTTAGGAGTCACTAGGGCGGACTGTTTCTTTGTATCGGTAAAACTTGCGAAATAACGTAATTAACGTCTGACGGAACTTATTTCCTTAGAGGTTTGGAGAATAACATGATCCCGAGATCTCATCTTCCGCATACACTGGGCAACAAAAGTAATGGGAGCTCATTTATAGCTGGTTCCTGCTGTGTTCAAGGCGGCTATCGTTAACAGCTGCTTGTTATATTTGGTATTTTATTCAATTCAGCACATAAAACCTAATGATTAGTGGATCTTTGGGCAGCTCGTAGCAATAAGCGATTATTCGTAATTCATTCAGTCATTGAAAAAGCTTCAAAAGCGTTGAGTAACCTAAAAATGATATTTTGACGCTTGTTATTCATGATCTTTCTCCAACTTGTATTCGATTCATGCAGTTCTTTGATTTTCATTATCAGTTTTTTCCAAGTTTTGTTAGATTGGACCTGATAGTATTATCTGTATTCGTATTGAATGCAATTGTTATTTTCTATTTTTTTCATTTTATTTCATTCTCCTGATGAACCATTCACATGAAGAATGACGATTCTTAAGGCTTAATTTATATCAGTGTGTGTTTTTTCATTATGGGGTTCCCTTTGGTTTTGTTATATTCGTTTCGATCTTTTCAATATCATTTTGGGATAACTTAGACTTCAAAGAGTTTTCGTGATGTTTTACATTTCTTCCTTTTTGTGCTTCTCGAGTAGTTTCTAGCGTAGAAACAAAATGAAAAACTGAAACTCAAATGAAATTATTTCATTTGTTTCTTATTCGTAAACGTTAGTTTCCAAAAACACAATATTAATCAAGAAAGTTTATTTTATCAAGTCACTAATTTGTAAATCTGACAGTTAACTTGCAGAAGTTTTGCAAGTTAGTAGTATTATTTACATTAGAAAACTTTGTTTTATAGTCATATACAGGGTGTCTCAAGTTCGAGTGCCTATTAGACGTTTCTGGAGAACTAGACATATTTGAAATCTGAAAATTGGGATTATGATATCGTTCAAAGTTCTCTACAGAGCTAAAATATTTTCGAAGCCCAAAAACTTCCGGTTATACAGGGTGTGAAAATAAATTCGACGAAAAAATTTTTTTTCAAGTTTTCCATTCCTGGTATGAACGAGTATTCAATAGTAAATACATTTATGTAAAAACCATTGTATTAAATCTAATAGTTTTCAAAATATCCAAAAAAAACTGGAAAAAATGTCGAATATGTTCAGTCAGTAATATGTATTCTTATTTTGAATATCTTGAGCGTAAACCGTTTTTACAACATCGAAGAGGAAGGATGTAAAAAGGTCATGCCTTTTTTGGATTTCACAAATATCATTACAGGGTGTTTCAAATTTTGTGTTGAAAATTGTGATCTTGAATTGGCCATAACCTCTGTTTTTCAAATTAGAACCCTATTTTTTTATAATTTTGTTGGATAATTATGCTCCTGAATTCAATAATTTCTGAGTTATTGGAGATTTTCTGGATTTATGTAGTACGTAGAGTCAAATTCATAAGGATATTCTGTGAGCATAGAAGATAAATCATCCCATTTATAATTCACAAGTGTCAGACAGGTCTTATTGTTAGTCGTTATGAAATTTTTTGATTTCACAAAATGAATCTATTGCTATTCTAATAATGAGAATTTGGATTTATTTCTTATATTGTATTTTTTCAATTGTATACGTAATACACATTCAAATGCACTTAATGATATTGTTTATTTCAAATCCATGATGGATGACACAAAATGTTGAGTATCCAATGTGAAGTATCCCCATTTTTTTTTACAATTTCTGAAAAGATGTTTCAAACTTTCCAAATTTTGGAATGTAAGAGCCCCTAAAGAATTCAAAACAAGGGCAGTTGATGAAATTAGTATTTCGACTTATTTCGAAACGAATGAGTATTCATCTCTTCAATAGGAAACACATTAAATAGATTCGATACTTCATTACACCGAAGTATGATTATAAATAAATTGTGATAATAAAAATTAAAACACGTTTCAAAATTCAAATTAACAAAATAAATGATCAGGTAAGAGTCTCAATATGGTAACCATTTTGTTCCACACACTTTCGAATTTCGAATACGTCTTGAAACACCTTGGTTAGTCGCTCGCTCAATTTCCTCCCCCTTTAGAGAGTGGAAAGCATCCTCCACACGCCGTATCGAATCTTCTTTGCTTTCAATAGGAGATTCATAGACTATGTTTTTTATTTTACCCCATAAATAAAAATCTAAGGGAGTAAGATCGGGAGATCCTGGGGACCAAAATAGTGAAGAACGGCGTCCGATCCACCGATTACCAAACATTGTCATTCAGATCTGCAGACACCTCGTGCAAACTATGTGCCGGAGCCCCATCCAATTGATAATATGAGGTAGTCGCCATACTCAACAGCAGTTCATCCAAAAACTCAGAAACAAAATTTCTCAGGATTTCTGTATTTAAATTTTCTTCATAAATGTAGTACCGCACTTTATTGTTCATCAAAAGAGCAAACACATTAAAACTAAATTTGTTCTGGGGGTTTCTCTGTCTTTTTCTATGAGGCTTTTCACTTCTCCAAATGTGGTAATTATTTTTATTAAAATTCATTATTGAATCTTGCTTCGTCTGTCCAAATGATCTTTTTCAAAAAATTTTCATCATTTTCAAGTTTTTCTAATATTTCTCTACAAAAACCTTTTTATGTAGTCACCTGGTTCTAATGCATGAAGTTTCCCATATTTGTAGTCATGTATGTTGTGTTTTTTCAAAATTCGATGCACTGAATTTCTGTCTAAATCGATTTCATGAGCTGCACTTCGAATAGATGCATTTTCATTCGCTTCGAAATGAGTCAAAACACTAATTTCATTTTCCTCATCATCGTTTACCCTCCTTTTGTATTCTTTAGGGGCTCTTACACATCCAAAACTTGAAACATATTTTCCAAAGATCTCCGTCATGGAAGGTAAATGGGGATACTTCTCGTTAAAGGCCCGGCAGGTTCTACTAATAATTCTGTCACATTCACCATGTATATAAAATAGATCCAGAATTTCGTAATTAGAATAACGGTCCATTTTGTTAAATCGAGAAATGAAGATAACGAATAACAATAACACCTGACACTTGTGAATTATTAACAGATAATTTATCTTCTATGGGTACAGAGTGTTCCCATGGTTTCGAAAGAATATTCATTGAATTATTTTAGATGCAATCAATTTGACTCTACGTACACCATAAATCCAGAAAATCTCAAATAACTCAGAAATTATTGAATTTAGAAGCATAATCATGTGAGAAAGCTATCATTATTTTTGACCGCAGAATCCAACAAAATCGTCGAATATTCAGCCCAAAATGGTCTCAATGGAATGGGTTCGAGTTGTCGATGAAGAACCCGTAATCAATTTTGAGTAGGTTCGTCGAACCGGCTCTATACTCTATAGTTTCCGAACCGGCCGGCTCTATACTCTATATTTTCCCAAAGAGATAAGATAGGATTTTCATATTTACAGAATAGAATATTGACCAAATATCTCGGTCAAATGCGTTATGTGGCCTAATTCCAAAAGTTTTCTGCAAGTATGAGAATCAGAAATTTCTATGATGGACACGCTATGAAAATTTCTGATATTTTCCAATACATTTTCCAATACATTTTCCAATACATTTTCCAATACATTTTCCAATACATTTTCCAATACATTTTCCAATACATTTTCCAATACATTTTCCAATACATTTTCCAATATTTTGATAATTCATAAGATATTTAGATGAGAAATTTTATATGTTTATCGAGGTAACTGATACTCAGAACATCCCCGATCATCAGCAGTCTAGAATCTCGTTGTGAAAAGCTGATTTTGCTATATTTTCGACATAAACATAAGAAATATCTTGATTGGTACTATAATTTTTACGTGGTTTTTCTAGTGAAACAAATAATTTGTTCATTGATTCTTTTATGTTGTCTATCTCCCAAGGTCTTTTATCGAACTGTACCAGAGTCCTAAAAAAGATTTAAGAAAAAGTGCTCGAAATTTCCCCACGTCAGTGCTTTTCTACACTCTTTTGAAATGAGAGGTGCACTGTACTGAGAACAAAACTTTCCATCCATCAATCTCATATTCATCTTGAGGTAATCAGATAGAATTAATGACGCTTTCGAGAATGTCAGCAAGAAAAGTCGATGATTGGCAAAATACTCCAGGAAAAATTGGATACTTAAATAATAGAGATACAAGCATAAATGATTAATGATGCTGAAATATCAGACGAGTTTTTCCCCAGATGAGTGAAGCATGTTATACATAAACTCCAATTTTTCATGGCATTTTCGTTGCCAGAAGAAGATTGGGGGAAGCAATCTCTTAGTTATTCCTCATTTCTTCGCAAAAAAAATGATGATTTGGTCTGAAGGAGACTTTGTACGATGAGATAAGTTATTCAGCCTTGGAGAAGTAGCTGACGTGGTTAAACAGAAACTGATATTGCTAGAATTTGGGAAATATACAGGTAGTTTTGTGATGAAATAATTATATTGTTTCTAATAGACGTATATTATTTCCTAATTGCTTAACTGAGGAGATTCCAATAGGAAAGAGAAAAGTAGATACATGAATTCTGGCCCGAAGTCAGTGATTGAGTTATATTAACGGTTCTCTCAATAATGAAATTTGAACTGAAATATCTGTAGACTTAGCAGTGATGATTCCATGAAAACGATAGCCCGCTGTTTCGGTAGAACTAACAGGCAAAAATATCTACGCAGCAATTTTCGATCAATAACTATAATCTCTACATTGGAAAAAGTGGAATCGTCTGGTGAACAGATTTGGCGAAGGCTTTTGACATTATCCATGCGTGGTTTCCTTATACTTCTGGAAGAATCAAGGATTATAGGAGCTGCTCACACGTCGATTTATTATTATCTGAATAATATGGAGCAGAATATAGTATTTGCCAAGGTCGATTATAAAACGGGATTCTCACAGTGTTCAGTACTTGGGAGCACATTTTCTTGAATTACATGAGTGACTATTCGTCTATGCCTGAATTTAGCATTGGAGTGAACTCTGAACTCTGAAAAAAAAAACCTAAGAAAAGTATCTCAGACAAGTGTTTGTTTATTTCGACTTATCTTTGTGTCACCGAATAAAAAAATTCGTTTGAAATTTACTACGTATTTCATGAAGGAATCGGATATAGGATGAATAATCTCATAAATATTCTGAGATTTGTATATGGTATGATGATGATGAGGTGAGGTTTTGTTTCCTCTGCTTCCCCTCATTCACATCTTGCGCTTGTAACTGAATTCCATCTGAATTTCATGCTGGTGGTACATGTTCTCAAATGATTTGAAACTGATCAAATTTGTTGACCAATACCAGGAATTTCTTTCGAAGGGTCAGAAATGATAACAATTCAATATGCTATAATTCTTAATCGCTTTTTATACTGAAGAAACTGTTATACCAAAATGTAGTAACATCTGATGCTCTAGAGATAAAAGGAGGATTGTTGTGAAATCATAAAATTCTCTGAAATATCTGAATTCTTAATTTGTTTGTCTTAAATTTCCATTGAGTAGAGATCAACTTTCATTTTGTTTGCAAATTATTTGTTCAGTTGTCGAATAACACCATTATCCTAATTCGGAGATGTCACAAAGGTCCAGTTCTCCAGAAAGGTTTATTAGGATCTCAAATAGGAACACCGGTTATGTGTGACATCTTCATTGTCTAGATTGTAAAGCAGAGATTGAACAAAGCACTTCCCAATCTGCTAATTCAAGCTATCAGCAACATTGCTATTGAAGAGCTCTCAAATGGACTCAAATGCCTATTCTGAAAACACTACTGCCTGAAGTAAAGTTTTATGCCTAATGCAATTTCCTTTCCATATAAAATTCGAATTTACGACCACTCATGCTCATCTGGATTTTACGATCCTTTCGCGAAAAATTTTTCATATTTACGAGAGCCTGTGTCATGGTCCGTATCAATACGGGCTATATAAAGGATTAGTTCCATATCTTATTTTCGGATGATTTTTTTTCTGATCTGCAGCTCGTCGGAATTCGAAATGATGAAACAGTGTTTCATGGTCCACAAGTCGTATTTTTTCACATAACATATTTGACTCTGACTAAACGTATGCATCTGGGTTGCAGCAACCAAGCAATCGATATTTGCAACCAGGTGAATGACCTTTAGCGGGTAAAATGGCGCAACTTTATTTCCTCTTCCTTGAATGTATCATTTTGTCGGTATGGTTGTTAAACTATCAGATCAGGACAAACGTTTGAAACAGTTATTGAAAAAATATAGAGAAGCACTGACGCGAAGTCAGGAGCTCTTCCACCCTTATTCTTCAGTCTTTTCTGTTACACTTGAACAATATGATACTATTATAATCGCCTCGATGAACGGAGAAACCTATATATCTAACTAAAAGTAACTTTCACAGTTTGTGTTATGTTTTGCTCAAAGCTCAAATCTCCTTCTTCTAAAATGCAATCAAAAGCAGGCATATCAATACAATCAAGACTAATTTGAAATATATTTCTTTCACTAAGCTCTTGTTTTTTGAAATACCTTATATTCAAGTCGAAATTACAAATACCTTGAATGAAAAATAAGCGAACTAACAGTTTCCTTTCAGTTTCAGTCACAAAACTGTACTACTTCAAAATATAATCACGGGACCTCGGGTTTATAATATGCTACCAGAAGCAATCAAAATTCTTCCTTTGCGAAGTTTCAAGGTATGTTTGAAAGAACATCTCCTGAAGAAATGTTTATACAGGGCGATTCCGGAGGAGACCGTCAGATTTTAGGTGAAGTATACAGTAGTCAACATAGTTTCGGAACAATGTTGGGTTTATGGTTCGGGGCCTTCATTGAGAGTCTACGGGGTGATTTGTCCGATTCGACCGATTTTTCTTTTATTCAGTTTTTATTCAGTTTTGGAAGTTTGGTATGGCTTGATCAATCACTATGAAATTTCCAGTGTAGAACAATATGATTATCTTCTTTCAATCATTCCAAATTTTTTCAAAAACACAGAATGGGAATTATGATAAGTTCAGATTGAGTATGCAGGTTGAAAAAACACCCTGTACATTCCGTTTTCAGAAATTTTCTACTTGCTTCAGATTCTACTATAAGTTTACATTACTGGTGCGTTTTTAATTTTTTTGGCACACGTCCATTTTTCCTAGAAAAATTTTTCTAAGATGAACAATATCGTTTTTTCTCTCCAAGGCATTGAGAATATTCCGAACTAGATGGTATAGCTGTATCGTCCAATAATACAAAGCTCTTCCTGAGTCCTAAAATAAATTTTCCAAATTCGAAATTCATTTTTGATCGCTCATATTCAGATGTATAAAATCATTTAATTCAGAAAATTTCTTTATATGTACATGAACCAAAAAAATCTACATACTTACTACTACTACAAATACAGAATAAACATTCGAAACATATGAAAAGCAAAATTTGGATTAACATAAAATTGAGTTATTATTCAGGTGATTTTCGGCACACTTCCGGTTTTCTATGAAGCGAATATTCCTAAAACATAGTAGTTTCGTTCAAAAATGTACTCACTTATGGCCTTATGGTATGTAAAATATTGAATCACGAATGTATGATAAATAGTTTTGATGAAATTGAAAATTCTCCATGAAAATTAAATCTCTATTTAAATCAAGTTCCATGATCCATGGTTACCATCACAGTGAACCACAGAATGAGAATATTTAATAAATAATCTGTCACAAGAAGTGTATTTCAACATGCCTCAATTATTTACTCATGCGGAATATGCGGATATGATTTTTGTTTATGGTTCTTGTAACGGAAATGGAAATAAAGCCAAAATGGAATACCATAGACGATTTCGCAACCGACGTCAACCAAATAAATGTACTTTCGGACGAGTATTCTATTATTCTAAAGAACATGGGCAATATCCTAGTAAGGCAGAGCACATTGATGGGCCTACTCAAAATGAAATTTCGATTCAAATTGTTGAACGGGTGGAGGAGGAACCGTCTATTAGTACTCGTCAAATTAGTACCGAATTAGGAATTTCGCAGAGCAAAGTGAGCAGGACTTTGAAGAAAGAACAATTCCACCCATACCACTACCAAAAGGTGCAAGAACTGTTGCCACAAGATCTACCCCAACGATTACAACTTTGTCGCTGGGTTATTATTCACCAACGAACTATTTTTCGTATTCTATTCAGCGACTCGGCTATGTTCACTAAGAATGGAATTTTTAATATCCACAATTCCCACGAATGGGCAAGAGACAACCCGCATTTGAAGAAGAGTCATAATACACACACAGATTTTCTGCCAATATTTGGCTTGGAACAATAGACGGAAATTTAGTTGGCCCTCACATTTTTGCGGAAAGATTAAATGGTGAAATTTACCTGGATTTTTTGGAAAATATTTTACCAAATCTATTGGAAAATGTACATATCCGCTCTATGTACTTTCAGCATGACGGAGCACCACCTCACTTTGCATTGAATGTGAGAAATCACCTGGATGTAAATTATCCGAACAGATGGATTGGTCATGGAGGCCCTATTGCTTGGCCACAAAGATCGCCTGATTTGAACCCTTGAGACTATTTTGTGTGGGGATATCTGAAAACAAGAATTTATAAAGTTGAAATCAGAAGTAGAGAACATCTAGTTGAAAGGATTTTCGAGGAATGTAATATCTTGAAGCAAAATCAATCTCCCATTAGAAGGTCAATTGGAAATTTAATAAAAAGGTCTCGAATATGTATTCAAAAAGAGGGAAATCATTTCGAACATTCTATGTAAATTTTGTGTTAATCCTTTGTTTTGCCGTTCATGATAAGTTTCTGTATAAGTTGTAGATTTTTTGGTTTAAGTAGGTAGGCATAAAGATATTTTCTGGATTAAATGATTTTATACATCAGAATATGAGTGATTAAATATGAATTTCGAATTTGGAAGAACTACTTTAGGACTCAGGAAGAGCTTTGTTTCATTGGACGACACCGGTTTACATTCTAGTTCAGAATATCCTCACTGCCTTGGAGCGAAATAACGATATTGTTCATCCTTAAAAAATTTTTCTAGGAAAACTGGATGTGTGCTTAAAAAAATAAAAACGCTCCAGAAATGTAAACTTTTGATAGAATCTGAAGCATGTAGAAAATTTTTGAAAACGGAATGTACAGGGTGTTTTTTTCAACCTGCAAACTCAATCTGAACTTATCATAATTCCCACCCTGTGTTTTGTGGAAAGTGTTGGAATTATTAAAAGAAGATAATCTTATTGATCAAGCCATACCAAAGTTATGAATAAAAGAATAATCGGTCGAATCGGACAAATCACCCTATAGACTCTTATTAAAGGCCCCCAACCATAAACCAAACATTATTTCGAAACTGCCTTGACTAGTGTATACTTTACCTAAAATCTGACGGTCTCCTCCGGAACCACCCTGTATAGTATGAACGAATTTTTGTGAGAACTTATTGGATTTTAATATCTCATTTGTTTTGCGCTGTTTGACTATTTCTTATACAATTATGTAAGATTGTCTCTAAGGAAAATAAAGAAATACTGAAATACTGAATGCATATGGCAACACAATCAGGAGAATTAATGTTATGGTAAAATAGGTCTTCTTTCAACATCATGCCAGAATTTTGGACGAGCATACACTTGGCATTTGAAATACCTTATACAGGGTGAGTCTTTGACCACTGCGTTAATTTTAACCATAGATTTTTGACGTCAAAAGAAACATTTTCGTTCTATAACATTTTTCCAAATTTGGCCCCGTTCAAAAGATATAGGGTGTTGAAATTTAATAAAAAAATTGCTTGTCCACCAGTAATATTCAAGCGACAATATCAATTGTAATGATCTCTTGTAGAAGGTTTTTGATAACATTCATGCATATTTTGGCATGAATAGATTTATTCCATTTCTTGTAGGTTTCCCACTACTACTGTAGAGATTGGTTGAATTGCATGAAAAACAAATATTATAATACTTGAACTAAAAGTCTGTATATTGTACTTCCTAGAATTATTAGTCTTTTTTGCAGAAAAAATCATTCATTATATTTTTTCCTAAATTGCACAATTTTAGAGATATTTGATGTTGAAAGGAATTAAATCGATATCATTATTTATGAAACATGAGTGAGTGAATCATTTGTTAGAGGGAAAAAAAATTCACATTCAATAGTGGATACTGTGGAAGGTCATTTTCATTCAAACTAAACTGGACTACCAAGGAGTATTAGCCTAAAGTGAAAACTCAAAATGCTTATAACTTTTTAACGCAGCTGAATATGGAAAAACGGTAAGGGCAAAAAGTGTTTCTTTTGAACTCAAGAACCTATATGGTTAAAATTAACGTAGTTGTCAAAGACTCACCCTGTATATTCAAATCATAATTACACGAAAGTGACGATTCTTCGGAATAGAATGTTCTGAAGCCTATCGATGATTTTTACGAGCTTTACATGAACATTCTCAAAATACAAATTCCGCTTTTGAATTTCGACAATATATATCATTTCAATGTGAATAAACGATAACAATCAATTTCCCACCAACGGAAACTAAATTAGTCCGACCTATATCAACTGAATGCGTATCTGTGATAGCATCGAGGATTGAAATTTCTAAAAACTTTTCGGCATTTCTCCTCTTCGATTATAAGAAAAAATAGTATCTTTTAGTATCAGAGAGATTCCACAAACAGACACTTGAAATAATAATCTTTTGAATTCAGTGGCAAATTATTCTGTGCACTCCAATGGAATTCGGATAGGCACTTATTCCAAATTTCAATTCAATCCGGGAAAAGTATGTCCGTTCGACCATTCTCTCTATTTTTCGAAGTAGATAAGGTTGAGCTGTCTTATTTTCAGAATAGATTATTCTGAACATCTAAGTAAAGTTCGAGTAGTTCAGCAGTTATAAGCATCATGAATCTGATTCCTCAATTACTCTTAGAATATGCCTAAAATCGATTTCAAACTTGGAAATCATCTGAATAACGTTGAACCAAAGGAGTCCACCAAATTTTGTGGAAACTGTCATGCTAGCGAATTATAGAAATTATGGAATTTGTTTTGGAAATATTCGATTATATATTTCATAAGATATTCGTCAAATCCAACAAAAAATTGTGCAAATGTGGAGTTTACCGATATATTGCATATTTTCAAGTTTCATTTTCAAAGAGTAAACTCACGGAGAGTGCAAGAAGTTAATAAAATGAGATTATTAAGGAATTTATTTAATTGATCTTTGCGTGCTTTTGATTATCATGTTGTGAAAACCGTTTCCATGTTCCAATTTCTTCTCAAGAGCATCTTGATAGTTATCGCATTGACTACAAGATTTAGTTGCCAGCAGACGATTTTTTGGACGTGAAAAAAAAGTATTAGATGGGACGAAAGCTTACTGGAAGAAGAATATAGATTTCTAATTAATTCACGATGTAGAAGACGTACCTGAGCGCACGTCAGTGTTTTTTACAGTTGATTCCGATGAATTGTCATAAGAGGGGAAAATAATTAATCTACAATATAATCATACCCAATAAACTGAAATGAATCTGCCTGGATTTCAAAATTATAATTATTTAAGCCAGCAATTTTTTTTTAACCTTAGTAACTGATGGAAAATTACCAAGTGAAAGAGGCCTCATGGCTAAATCTACAAATGAAACACTGCTCGAAAGTTTCGTCACAAATATGGAATACGTCAGTATAATTAAACTAATACGGAGCATGATACTCTCACACAAATTCTCATATTACAATGAAGGTAGTAATTCCTCACCAGAATGCCGAGGAACTAACACTGGAGAAGTTCTTGTAACCAATTGTTAAGTTTCTCGCAAATTGCCTGTAATGTAGCAAGAGATGTTCGCTACCAAGCAGTTAGTTACACATATTATGATGGCATTCCTTTACGAAGATCCTATTGCGGGGACTGGAGTGGTCTATCATGAACCACATATTATGCCCTTTGAGAGAAATTCTGTATACGACAATGCGGTAGGCTTTCAAGAACTGACTTCAGTGTTTGCCATGTATTATTACCTGATGATTAAAAATTTCTATGTATAAAGATCTTCGTACTGAGCGAATTGAGGCTTCAGATATCAAAATCAATATTGTAAGCATTGTTTGACATGAGAAGTTAGAAGTTTCAGCCCTTTTCCGCAGGTTGCACTCGTAAGATAAGTCATGACAAACAAGAACATTCCTGTCGGTCATTTCGAATATCTGATAATTCTTGCATTTTTTCCTATTTGGAATCTATGAGTATAGTGGTTATTTCAAAAACTATCGGTCTATGATTTCTACGAAACGTTATTCTTCTTATGGGATTGATAACCAGGTTCAATTTCATGCAAAAACTCTCAGTTTTTTCCACAAATCTAGTTATCTACCAGGTTTAATGTCAATAAAGAGAAGTTGGCATTAAGTAACGGCTCCTTCAATTTAACAATGAATTTCAGGTCATTTAAGCTTTTCCAAAGCTTCCTATACTTTTTACCTACCTGCTTTTCTACCCAAAACCTCACAAATTAATCATGTAATTGAATTATAAATGTTCCAACGTCAATAAATATATCCTCATTTTTTTCAGGTGAGTGATCAACAATCTTGAGGAATTATTAAAAGAGAGGCACCTACTTGATGTATCAATAAAGGTGAGTATATGGCAATGCTTCATTTAAATCTCTTGAAACAAGTTTTTTATAAGAAGTCCGTCATTTGTATGAACAAACATTTGATTGCATCTTCTGCTGATATAGAAAATGTTCAAAGTTTCAGTGTTCAACGTTTCAGTGCTCTTGATGAATTGATTATGAGTAGATATTCAAATTAATTTAATATGTATTAGTTAATCAGAGTTGAGATGAGAGAGATATCAATTGATTTTTGTGATCACATTTTTTTCCCAAACCGAATCCATCCAGACGATCTCTTACAACGAACGGCTTTTAGTAGCGACAAAGAAGCTCTAGACAGAGTTATCAATAGAAAAACAACGCAATTTCAATATCAGATCAGAGTATGAATAAATCTTTTTTGAATAAATTCTGCTAAAAATTTCAACTAACAGAGGTTATATTATTCGACACCTTTCGTTAAACTCCAAATAAAAAAAATAAGTAGTACTGCAATGAGAATTTACAAATGAACTCTCATTACAAAACACTCTCACTCTCCTGAATATATTATTTTCAGAAAGGTAATATCAGCTATATTATGAGTGATTTCTTTTTGAAATGGCAGAAAATGTCGGTCGGAATATTGGTTGAAAGAATAACACTAATAGTTCATGGAATTAGAATTTTTTGGTTTAGCTCGGAACAGATGAATACATAAGGTTGCAGGTTGCAGCTTATTTATTCTTTTAAAATGACAGCACAACTTATGCTTTGTAGTTGATTTATTCTTTTCTATAAATATTTCGATGTTTTATCTTAGGAGAGCGCAATGAGTTCACTAAAGCTCAAAATTAATGGTAAGTATAATTAATATAACTATAGTGTGCGCCGGTGAACAAAAGAATAAATAAATGATAGATTGTTAAGATAGTTTATGTTATTTATGTATTTATTTTGTGAATATTCATTATAAATATTGAATGAAACAATTATTTCGTCTTATATTCCCTTTAATGATCTTGCGACACGACCTCTTTTAGTTTTCAAACAAGTTTCAGGTGCTGGATACTTACTGAAATATATTCCTTTTCTCAGAACAATGGGAGATTCGATAGTGGCGAATAGCCTATCTCTAGTTGTGTATTAAGTGGTGAAATATTGAGATTCTTCCACAGATATGTCACTTCCATCAATTCTAGCAAGTTTAGTTTCAGACCTTTCTGGCATCTATGGAGGATTTCAAAAGTTACAATTTCCAAATGATATTTTTTAGTGTTGATATTATTTATTTATTAATTAATTAATTAACGGTACATGACCTTTGTATGTGAAATAAAACACAAAATAATAAAATCTAAGTGGTATTACAAGAAAGAGAGTAGATGTAGAGGTGAAGCAAGTATAAGTACAAATATATGTGTAATATGAAACAGAAAAACAATATAAAGCAGAAATAAAAATTAATCTTAAATATCACAGTCTTATCAGGTACTTCAATTCTCTCCTCAACCTCGAAATAGATACATGAAATATATCAACTCCTAATGAGTCGACGACATTAGCGTTTCGCATTAATCTCGAAACCGGGGAATGAAAACCATAATTGGTTCTTGATTGGGCGAGTCGAAATAAGTCAAACCTTCGGATGGGTCGAGGATGAACATATATGTTGAATTGTGACAAGTCTGGGGAGTACAGAAGACCCTGAAAGAGCTTAGCAATGAATATCACATCCGCATGAAATCTCGTTCTCAAGGAGGATAGTCCAAGACGTTCCCGCATTCGACTGGCGGAGAAAGTATAAACTGAAAACGTACCCGTTCTAAGAGCGTCATACTTTAGAAATCTGGTTTGGACCCTCTCTAGGAAGGAAACGTCGACCGATAAGTATGTAGACCACACTACAGAGGAGAACTCCAACATTGGTCTAACCAACGAGATGTAAAGATGGTGAAGAATCTCGATGTTGAAGTCCCTAGTATTCCTTATTATGACCCCAGAGTCCTGAGAGATGACGCAGAAACGCCCCGAATATGTGCCCTAAAAGACAACGTGCTTTCGTATGAAATACCCAGGTCTTTGTAAACAAATACTCTATCTATAGGCTTATCAACAATACAATAATCGATCGTAATAGGGTGCTCCAGACGGGAAATCGTCATGAACTTACACTTATTGATGTTGATAGTCAGGCAATTGGCAAGACACCACTCCTCAACCGCCTGTAAATCCGATCCCAACCGGTCAACATCGAATAACGATTCTAATGAGAAGAAAAGTTTTAAATCATCCGAAAACAGCAAGAATTTAACAAATCGGATAACATGACTTAAGTCATTGATAAAAATTAAAAGTAAGAATGGACCAAGATGACTACCCTGAGGAACTGCCGAAGTTACCGGTATCGAAATAGATAATGTTCCACCAAATTTAACGGTTTGGTGTCTGCCTGAAATATAAGACATCAACCACCGACGAAGTTTATCATTATCACTAACTGCTCACTTTTTGCCTGATTCAGGTGTTCTTTCAATATACTCTCAAAGTTTCTATAGTTGTGTTTGTATGTTATAAAGATTGTAATGCTAGTAGAAACTTGTAAACCAAATTGAAAGAACACCTGAAATCGGATGAACAGTATGCATTTCATAATCATAACAACAATGAAAAACATCATACGGTATTATTATTTTTAAAATGCTTCACAGATGCCAGAAAAGCCTGAAACTAAATTGGCTCAAATCGATGAAAATGACGAATTTTTCACCACTTAAACACAGAAAAATATTTCAGTCAGTATCCAGTACCTGAAGATAAATTGAAAACTGAAGCCCGTTGAGTCCTAAGATTAATTCATCATTTTAGCCATAAGATCAAGCTTCGATCAAGAATTAAAATTATTAGTAATATAAATTTTCATATAATGACCTGATATGGTAGAGGTTACTAGTTAACTTATTTTCGAAATATATAGTTATTCATAAGTACGATAATATTGATTTTTTCTGATGTGCCTGCCCATCCTGTATTGTCACAAGCCACTAGTGGTTGATGCTAATGTTTTTTGATACAAGCTGTCACATTCTGCTTAAAGAAAGAAAGAGCGGGAAAGTAATTCTAGTTCGTTGTAAAATTCGCTGAACAATATTGACGTAATCACATGCTGTAAATGACTCCACCACAAATTACGTTCCGAGCGGGTGATTTCATGAAAAATAGCCCTATCCACCATCGAAATTGAATTCTAAATTGGAACGAATTAAACATTTTTCTCTATTCACCCACATCGTGAAGTGGCATATCCTAGTCAGTTTAATCAGTAGGTTCCAATTTGTTTTCCCCCTCTTTGCCTACTTTTCCATGTCCAAAGCCAATTGCCATTGATCTTTCTATTTTACTGAAAATTTAAAATTGTTCATGAATCATTCTGAAAGAATTGAAATAGGATATCTTTCGAGGGAAGCTTTTATCTGTAGACTCCGGGGTTTTATAATATTCATTGTTTCCATAGGAAAGGAGATTATATCTCAACTTATCTATGCATTGCGTATGCTGGGTCCAAGAAATATAGTTGCATAAAGAATAACTGTCATTTATTATACATATGGTTTTTCAGATAAGAATATTTTACCAGTATTCGGCCAAAGAGATGTAATTGAATAAAAGAAAAAAGGATAGCTCTTGCGAAATGTTTGCTGTCCCAGCTTCAACTTTCTTATCAGGTCGTATGGCTTCTTCTTGAACATGGATTCAGTACCATGCCATTGTTCGAATAATTGAACATATTGATTACTTACTCTGTAAATTCCGAAGCTCTAATTAATTCATTTATAACGTCCAGTTTACGCTCGGAAAGCAGAAGTGGATTTGACCAAAAAGTTTTGATTAGGATTCGCTACTGAAACTTTCAATCCGTTTTCACCCCAAAGTCGGAGATTTCCAATAGTCAGACGAAATTGTGGTTCACAAAACCATCTAAACTCATTCCTATTGATGAATGGCACTTCATTGAAGTAATTTACTGATTCCTGCTATTTATAGCCTTCGGATTCTATAAGACATCTTGTACCAACTATTATTGTAATTATTCTTTCTGAGCGATAATGAATGCGATAATGAATCTGTTCATTTATGATGATTCATAATGAAAGGTATAAAATTATACCTGATAGAATATTCTAAATATTACTTGTGGGTCAGGAGAACCAGTCTTCATTGACGACCTATATTTTCATAGTGCGTTATACACCATAGTGTTCCCAATCGTCCAATTCTACACACATCACATTCCACCCCTGTCATCTATCAGCAACGTGCTCTCCCTCACCTAGTTTTCCTCCAAACGAAGATGATCATGAGGTGGACTCGGAAAAATATTTCGAAAAACTTGCAAATGAAACAAAAATAAATGACATTGAACAAAAATGTCCTAGAACTGTTGTTATCTATCTATTATTAACAATAAAAAGTTCAAAAGAATATATATATATATACTATTAACCATCATTTTAGACTAGATCATCTATGTTAGTAGCAAAATGGCGAAGGTGTTAGTTTGTTCAGATTAATCAATGAAATTCACTTTTAGTCCCTTGAATTCGCTCAATAATGACAGACCATCCCTTTGAGCAAGCAATTGAAATCAAATCATCGAAGTCTCGTCAAAAAATTCAATCACAGAAAATATGACAAAAGTCTATCTATCGTTTGAAAATGAAATCAGAGAAAGAATCAGCTGAAGTGAGGCCGAAAAATGTTAGAATGTTTACTTCGTATTTTGAAAAGCATTATAGTACCAACATTATTTTATATTAATACTGTAATTTTATATTGTCATGATTAATTTCGATCAGAAATATTTATCAAATTTTCAGAAGGACGAATTAATATCGGAAAATTATTATCAGACGCTGAGTATAACCGTGCTTCCATCTATCTGCAAGTTTCCCAAGTTACTCGAGAATATCATATCGATTTCCTGTCTAGACCTAACTCAACGAGTTTATGAGTCGGTTCAATATCGAGGAGCTGTTGGAAGAAATCTGTTTGATAAAAAGGAAACCATTTATGAAATGATATCAACATAAGTGATTCCCGAATCACTCGAGTTAATGCTAATATCATTTTCTTTGCGCCCTTGTTCTAGCTTAGGGAAGTAGTAGAATGCTATACTTTTGCCCAAATATTTGTGATTTTCGAACATTGGGATGATTTTAAAAATAATGATGTTTCTTCATTTCAATTCAAAATAAAATGAACAACATACAGATATGTTGGAATATTGTCATTAAAGTATATTCTCATTTAGTAATAACTAGACTTTCAATAAGTTCAATAAGTACTTATGTATGCTGGGTTTGAAGTAATAGTAATAGTAATAGTAATAGTAATAGTAATAATGTTTATTTCATAAATGAACAAAATACAAACTGAAGTTTACTATTTTTACATGGGAGAATATCCAAGGAAACCAACCGTAACACACGAAATAAACAGAAAGCAAACCTCTCGAAGGTGAGATCCCGCAGGATCAAACCTTGTGTGAGAGAGAAAAACAAAAGTCTAAGTTCACAGGTAAAGATGTCTCCTCCGCAATTTTCCAGCAAAGGGCAGATCAAGGATGTAACACGAACCAACTGAAGACTCCAGGACTAGTGGTCCATCAAGTAATAGGCATTCTTTATGTCTATTAAACTGGCTATGAAGTGTCTCGACTGACTCAGGATCCAACCTTTTATTTTCCTCTTAAAAGTAGCCATTATATCGGGCATCTTCAAGACTTGAGGGATACTATTATAAACTCGAGGCGCAAGGAACAGATGCGATCTCTGCCCCTTTGTCCCACGTGTGGTAGGCAACAGAATGAACTGACCCCTATTTCTGGTGTCGTGTCTATGCTCGTTGAAACTTGCAGACGTTATGTTCCCCCTCTGGCGAACCGCAAGTGCCAGAAAAACAACTGTCTCACATCCATCACATTGGCAATTCTGAACAGCTCGTCAGATGGAAAACGATAATGCTTATTGAAAATTACTTTCAGAATCCATTTCTGTGTTATTTCGAGCTTGTGTATATGAGTTTTGACAATTCCTCCCCAGCCCAGTAAACCATACGCTAAATGAGGCTGCACCAACACCAAGTATAGTGTTCTTAACAATTTAGTATCACAGAACTTTTTGAGATTTTTAAATTTCACTATCAGAGTTCTCAGTTTTCGGACTATCTTATCGATGTGTTGTTTCCATGTGAGGTGTCTGTCCAACACAACGCCCAAGTATTTTACTGTGTCCGCCGAGCGTATCAAGCAATGATCATCAACCACCAATGAAGTAAAAGTGGGGCGAAATGCGACAGAGTTGCTGAAAGGAACGAAAACAGTTTTATCTGTGTTGAGAGTCAATCTCTTATACTGCAGGCATTCTAATATCTTGTGGAAGTCACTTTCCGCAATCCTTTTTAATTCATGCCATGTCTCAGCTTCCAGAAACACTGCAGTATCATCCGCAAAGGAAATTATTCTCGACTTCGTACCAAGTCCAAACAAGGAGTTTGTGTATATTAAAAACAGGATTGGGCCGAGAATGGTACCCTGGGGTACCCCTGTAGTAACTGCAGTGGAGGAGCTCAACGAGTCTTCAATTTGGACGCACTGACTTCTTCCGGTTAGAAAACTTCTGAACCAGTCCAAAGTTACCCCGACAAAACCATAGTCCTCCAGAGTTCTGAGCAACTCCTCATGGTCAACCGAATCAAATGCCTTCGTTACATCAAGAAATACACACAAGCATGGTTTAGATCTGTCCAAACAGTCATATATCATTGATGTTAGCTGTGCTATCGCATCCTGTGTTGAAAATCCCCTCCGAAATCCATACTGCCGATCACTCAAAATATTACAGGCATCTAGAAACTTCATTGTTCTTTTGTGAACAATTTTCTCAAAAATCTTTGATATATTCGAGGTTAGGGATATGGGTCGGTAATTATCCATAAGATGTTTACTTCCAGACTTAAACAGAGGTCTCACCACGGCCGACTTCAACACCGTCGGAAATTGTCCGCTCCTCAATGATAGATTTATAAGGTATGTTAGAGGCTTAACTATATTTGGGCCAATATTCTTCAGGGTTGTCGATGATATTTTATCCAAACCAGGTGCCTTGTGTGATTTCAACTGGCTTATCAGCTCCAAGATCTCAGCTTCATCAGTCAACTCCAATACCATCCTCGAGCTGTTCCTTGGGTTGGGTTGTTGTCTAGTGTTCTTTGATTTGTTTTTAATTTCATCCACCAACCTAGGTCCAATAGACGCAAAATGGCTGTTAAAAGCTTCAGCCACCAGCGCAGCCTCACTGATCTGCTTCGAGTCATTCACTCCGATAGTGATCTTCGGACTGTCGGGTTTTTTATTCGATATCACCTGCCACAGCTTTCTTGGATTCGCCGAGTTTTTCGATATTTGTTTTCTGTAGTAATCAATCTTCGTCATTCTTATGAGTTTCTCTAGATGGTTTTTGTATTGCCTGTATCTCTCGATCATGTCTGGGTCTGAATTCCTTCCTTCTTTCAGCTGCTTGTACATGTTGTTTTTTTTTTCGACTGACTTCATAATTCCTGGTGTTATCCAATCCTTTCTTTTCTTCATGAGTTTAATGGAGTAAGTATTTCTCTCTATCAACTGTTTCAATCTACCGATGAACGCCTCCGCAGCCACATCCACATTCTCATTTTCATAAACTGCCGTCCATGGTTCCCTCCTCAATGACTCATTTAAGTCAGGGTATTTAATAATTCTTTTAGTATTAAGGGTTTTTTGAGTACTCGCAGACTGCTCCCTCCCCAGCACAAGGGCTACGGGGTAATGGTCAGTGATGTCAACCTGTAAAGCCAACGAACCAACGTTTTCCACTGGTATTTCAGTTTTAAAAAATATGTGATCAACACAGGTGCCGCTTTGTGGTCGGGTTACCGCGTTTATCCCTGAAAGAAGTATTTTGAATTTTTTATCCCTTTGATGTTGTCAGGTAGGAAATTATAAGTTTTCAGGCATCTTTATTGTCCTTTTTTTTTTGGACGGGTGATGGAGTAAACTTAGGATATATGTAGTCTACGCTCCTGGTTCCATGGATGGTGTTTTTGTTTTCGAATTTTTGGAAAATTTGGCTATTCTTTTCATGAATAGTAGGCTTTCTTGTACATATATATTTTGTATTCTGCAAATATTGTTAATAAACTGCCATTCCTGAAGGCGCATCTGCAGGTTTCGATGTATCCAAGACCATTCAGTATTCTCACTACTTTTTTTGTAGGATAAATAGATGGTCCATGTTCGATGTACCATAGAATATTATTCCAAACCTTAATTCGGATTCAATTGTTGCCTCACATACTATCTTTACCACATTTCTGCTAATATATTCTGATATTTCTCTAAATCCATAAATTGATGATATCATTTTCCCACCCAGGTATTCAACATGGGTATTCCAAATTAGATTTTTATCATTGTGCATTCCTAGAAATTAGGTGGATTTGCTCAAGTTATAATTGTCTTCGTTTATCATTAACTTGTCTCTATTCTCAATGTTTGAGTTGGAGAGTACAAAAAGAAGCAGCCTTGTTCTTTCTTTATCGAGAATGAGATTTTTGCACTGAATCATTTCTTGCTGATTTCTAATTATTTTAAAGATATTGTAGTTGTGTGAAGAGCTTTTGAATAGCTAATAAATTTGTATCATTAACATAGTTAACAGCGATTGCCTCTTCTTCCCATACTCCAAGACATGTATTGAAATCATTAATATAGATGATGAAGAAGAGAGGTCCTGCTATGCTTCCCTGTGGTATACCAAAAATTGGTTCCTGAAGATCAGATTTATATAATGTTTCCTCTATTTCTATATCTAACATGTTTTCTGGCTTCAAAATACGATTTCACCCATTTCAATGCTGCTCCTCGATTTCCATATTTCTCTAGTTTTTCCATTGATTCTTGTACATCTAAACAATCATACACCTCAGATAGATCCAAGAAGATCCCCATAGCTAGCTTTTTACCTTTAAATGCACTATTTTTGTGATTAATCAATATATGGCGGTTTGAATGGAATTTCCTCTTGGATATCCATGGTGATTGATTTTGAAAATTGCATTTCTGCCAGATATTCCAATACTTGATTGCAGTGTCAATCACTATCAATCGATAGGTATCGCCTTTCTGATGAAGGATCCAGAGTTGTACTTGGGTAGGTCCGTCGATATACTCTCTATCATGCCAAGAAGATGAGCTTAAGTTTTTGATATTATCAAAATAGGTTAATTGTCCAAATATCTCGGTCAAGTTATTCATCGCTGCAACCTACTCTGAAAATCACAGGCTCAGTTCATACAGTTCGAGAGTGCTCACGGAGGAATAGAATCGAATGAAGTATTGAAAGCCGACGAAGTAGCTGCTATGTTGGACGTAGAAAAAAGTAACTTTACTGAAGTTATGGCATAATCTATTCTAAGGGATAGGACTGTATTATCAGTCACAAAATTGTAACCTGACAAATAGTCTCCAAAAATCAGCCCACAAGACACTACTTATTTATTTTTCCTGGAGGATTGAATTATTTCAGCACTAAAACTCCCTCTTGACCCGTATGAATTTTAAGGTACATAGAGGGCCATCATCGAATATGTAGTAGAGATAGAAACTTCAAGGGGCTTGTGTTTATTTTAGGGCATGTCTCCTACAATATTTCATTATCAATATGCTAAGCAATCTTTTCTATAAATCTCTGGCCTTTGACGTATACTAGTTCTCTAAGTCAGATAGTGAAATGCAAAATGGATTCAAAATCCGTTCGTTTTCAGAAAGAAAAGTAACTTGTTCCAGATGACCTAGAAAAAACTAAAGCTATTAGTACTCAAATGTCGTGTAATAAGAAGAAAAATACCTTGCACATGACATAAATCCCTCAGGTATTTACGAAAGTATTTGAACGTGTAGAAAGGTTGCTAGCACCATCCAAAACTTTTCCTGTATACTTTTAAATTTCCTGACAACAATAAAACATCGCTGCCCAATGTCATCCCATTTGCAGTACGAATATTTTCTTATATCGAATTATTATGAAAATGAGTCCGTCTGAATGAATTGGCATGTCAGGATAACTAAATCAAAAACCTTCTGATTGTTTTCATATTTTCAAGTTATATCAGAAGTTTTACTTTATAAAACATTAATAAATTAAATCCTAGTGATGATTGAAATAGAGAACTCACCTTTTTGATCCATTCAGTTGTATTATCGATCATTAGTTTTATAAATATATAATAAGCTTAAAATTTCTATATATTTCTCGTGTTTGCACAACTATTTTCATCAAACACTGTGGCTGTGCTGTGTTTGATATTTATTACTCCAGTTGTAGTGGCCTTCCGAAAAGTTTTTCACAAGGATGAATACAGAATGTACTTCAGCTAAATTTTCATTCAAATTTAACAGCTGAAGTATTGGGCGAATCAATCATAAAATGTGTAAAATAACGAAAAAAATTGAGAATTTCAAGCTTATTATTGATTTGAAAAAAAAATTCCATCAAGTAAACACCTATACATTTATACAATAATTATCTCTACAGTTCAGAAATGTAGAAAAATTGATACAGTTGAAATTTATTGGTCTAACGCAGGTATCGGTACTTGGTTCACTACTATTTTATGTTCATAAATAGTGCATAAGTTAGTGAAGAATTTAACAACCCTTCGAAAGCAAATAATCATGTCGATTTTGATTTCATCTTGTTATAATATAGCTTAATCTACAACATTTTTATAGTTATAAAATATATCAAACAGAACAAATTTTCCGTTTCAACGTTTTAGGCAAGAATGGTGATGACTGTTAGCCATAGCAATATGGCTGGAAAATCATCGAATGTTTGAGCTGACAACACTCTATTGAACTCATAGAATGGTAGGTTCTTAACTATTCGATTGAACAAGTCCATTCTTGAAAGTGCAAACAAACCAAAATATGTAAAATTGACAATTATCATCAGTGATACTTTCAAGAAGTGTAAGACTATAATTGTCAATTTTGGATATTTAGGTTCTTAACTTTTCATAGAACATAATATATGATTCCTTGAATGAATGAATTGACGTTCAAACTTAGTCGGTAGTTGTGTTTTTTGCATTTCATTTTGAAACGAGAAATCAAGTTATATTTTCATGATGAGAAAACAATTTTCGCGATGTTAAAAACTAAGAAAACTTCAAAGAGTTTGATGGTTAGATGGTCAATTTCCTAAATAAGAACTCAATTCATATATCCAACATGAACCATTAATCGAAACCAGGTGTTGAAAAGCTCTGACATGCGGTTACGAGTATATTGCACGGTTATTTTGAACTATTTTCCCGCACTCTGGAACAATTTGGTTCTGATCAAACGTGTTCATACTCAAGTTTGACTCCGGATTCTTCGTCAAGGAGTCAAATAGATTCGATTGAGATCATTATCGGCTCGATATTCGAAGTTATCGAAGTTATATTCCAAAACATATTTCCTTGTCTAGAATATCGCATTCTCGATTCGAGTAAACATGCTAATGAAATTGTTATTTTATGATATAAACCAATACTAAAAGCCACAGAAAGATGATCATCAACAACAGATTCGATAGATTTGAACCCTGCTTCCTATGTGTTGTTATTATGATCTTTATACAACCTATATCAGCAAGTAAATGCCCACACGTGCTGTAGAACAACAGATCAATAAGTCATTATTTCGATAATCCCAAATGGATACTAATGGGATGCAATTATCAGTTATGAGTCATAGTTAAAGTTGGAAAATAATGAAATATCATACACATGTATTTATCCATCTAAAGGCTTTAATTCTAAATATCTGAATGATTATTCGAGACATCGATTTAAGTTTCTCATTTTTATATTTTCAACACTAGAAATTTTATGCGCAAAATACTTAGAATATGATGACGGTAAACGAAACCAGGAGAAGTTTGAAACATCATAAATAAGTCCAATATTTCTGAAGTGAGGAAATGACTTCTTTTATTTGACCACTATAATCTCTGACCAGAAGGTGAGGATAATGCCTAGAATAGTTAGATAGTCTTAAGATCCATACACATTTCTCGTATCATTCAGAGATGGGATTTTATTGCTATATCAGTGTTGATTTCAGTTTCAACACAACGCCGTTACGCCCCGTCACAGTCTGTTGGAAAACTCAGTCAGCAGGGAATAAATCAATTCCAACGAGTATCTTTAGAACAACCGGTTCTAATAAAATACAGAATAAATAATAAGGACAATGTAGAAAAACACCGGTCAAGAGCTTTTTCACGCTTGTTCTTTAGTATTTTCCGGAGCTCTGGATCAGTGAGGTACTGATAGTACCACCACAATTAATGAACAATTTTTTGATTTTTTGATGACTTCATTCTGATCAAATATCAAAGGTTGAGATAATGTGAATCTACTGGCAAAAATTTTCACCAAGCTCTATCGATCTTGGAAGAATTAAGGTAATTGAATATAATCTCATATTTTACTTATGTTTGAGATTCCTCAGAGTATTATCCTTTTGTAAATGCAGTGAATATTCGTCACATCTTCTCACACATCTTATTCTTCACCATAAGCTGTCAGCTTTCATTCATTTAAAATGAAAAAATTTCATGTCATCCATCCTTATTTGATATAGATACAACCACAAGAATTCTAATGGGTGGCAATCGATGAACACAATGACAATCTTACCTTCTTTAATACGAAATTTTCAATCATTTGACGTCTCCACATATTGAAGAAGCCTTGTTTATTGAAATAAAATGGCACGATGCTGATATTCAAAGATATCCAAGATATTAGTAACCTCGATATACTTTCTGAATTTTTTCGAGATATAAAGTATTGAAAAAAAGGTTTTTGGGACATTTTCAATATTTTTCATCTAATATATAACGAATGAAGGATCGAATTAGGAAATTTATATTCGATTGTCCTAAAAAAACGTTTGTTAAAACAAACTCATATTCTTACAATAAAGAAAATAAAAGGAAAGATTGGGTCTTTACATGTAGCAAGTGGCGATGCCAAGATTTCTGATTTGAATGAGATCAAAGTGAGGCTGCAGCTATGCAGATGCCCTTGGTTATATGAACGCAAGATACGAGTAGGTCTCAAACCCAAAAATTACAAGCGAGTGCTCAGGGTTGATAAACCTCGAATGTTCTCATGAAAAACATAAAAAAGCTATTTCGTCTCACATACAAAGAAAATACTGCTGAAACATTGAAATATTCGGATGTGACTCATCATTGAGCTGAAGTCAATTCAAAAGAGACCTAGTAGCAATCTCGCGACATAGATTTACATTATGAGAAGAATGAGGATGATATCTAATAAAGACAGTCTCGATTTCACGGAAGTTGAAAAATGAATTGCTTGGAATTTAAAATTTTTGAATAACCTGAAATTCAGCAGAGATGTGAGAGAACTATTACTGGAAAAAGTTTACTTCAACATCTCTTAATGCACTATTCTTCTTTAGTTCATCTATTATGTGATACTCGCTTTTTTGTTCAAGGTCGGTGTTGGTTTTTGCCTCCATATTTATTGTATTCCCTTTTATTCATCGTATAGAACACTTATTCAAGATTTCAGTAAATTCTTTCATAATCTGAATATATAGATAAATTAATGAGTCGCTTAGGGTATATATCTTTCTGCCTTGTTACTCAACAATGATCATCTTCTATGTGAATTTCAAGAGAAAAATATATCGATGGATTTGAAGTATGCCAAGACATCTGATGTTGTTCCGAAAACTATTGATGCTGTGCGCCAACTGATATTGCAAGATCGTCATGTGACCTGTTGTGAGATTGAGACAGCATTAAACATTAGTGGGAAGAGCATACATTCAATATGGTGTGAACATTTGACCGTCAAAACATTTGTTCGTATTGGATCCCACATAATTTGTCAATCGCTCAAAAAAAGGCTCGTGCCGATTGGTCAAAAGAAATGCTACAAAAATACGATAGCGGTACTTCCAAGCACGTCTATGACATTGCAACAGGTGATGAATCGTGGATTTACGCGCATGAGACTGATAGTACACAGCAGTCAACTGTATGGGTATTTCAAGATGAGCCAAATCCAACAAAAGTTGCTGGCGCACGAAGCACTTCCGAGCAAATGGTCGAATGTTTTTAAGGAAAAACTGGACATGTCGCAATTGTACCACTAGAACAACGCAGAACAGTGAATTCTGAGTGGCACACAACTATTTGTTTGCCAGTTGTCTTTCATAAAATCAGGAAAACCAACCGCCTAAGATGGATCACCCTTCTGCACGACAAGCGAGTTATCACACATCGACTCGTACAACTGCCATTTCACTTAATTTAGATATCAGGGTATCATATCTATCTATTAAAGAATGAATTTTGAACACGGTACAAATCTGAATTCTAACTTTTTGATGCACATATGAACAAAAAATATTTTGAGACTAAATGGAAGATGCGCCGGTTAGTATGTTCAAAAGTTATTGCATGGCTAAGATAGATGGTAGAAGATAACTCCTTCAAATTTCATATTCTTTTCATGTCAAAAATTCCAAATCAATAGTAAACTAGAATGTTCAATAAAGATCGATTATGAATCTCATAATATCTGATTGAACATCAAATGCTATCCAAGTACATAAAACGTACTGCGAAATGGCGGATTCATCGGTTTGCATATTATATGAAATCAGAGCAAAATTCAAGAAATACTTAAGGTGATCAAATCATACTTGATATTAAATTCAGAAGTTTAATTTTCTAAAATTTCCTGATGAGAAGACATGGGTTCCGAGGTTTGAGCACTGAAAACATCGATTTTATCAGTCATCCGCCATATAGTCTTGACTTGGCACCGAATGGCTTCTTTTTATTCCCGTACGTAAAATTTAAAATAAGTTGTCAACGTTTTTCGACAACTGAAGAAGCGGTTGATGCGTTCAGAATGCATGTTTTGGAGATAACTCAATCCGAAGGGCAAAAAGGCTTCGACAATTGGTTCAAACGCATGGAACAGTGTATAGATCTTATTGGGGAATATTTTGAATAACAATAAAGTGATTTTTGTCGACTGATATTCGTTTTTGTTCTCTAATCCCGAAATATAAAAGGCAACCCTCGTATTTGCTGGAATCACCTATTGTGTAACTTCACAAAAGGTCCCCAACTGTGTGTTGTTCTATAATACAATTTCGTGTATTATTTATATATTTTTGTGAGCTTTTTCTTGTTTTGTAATCTAGCAGAAAAGCGTGCATCATTATTCCCAAATGGCTGTCATTTTCGAATATCTGGCAGAGTATGTTCTCAATCGATTGGGTTCGACTTCGTGAAGTAGAATCCGTGGTGAAACTCGAGGTATCCAGCCGGTCGACCGTATAGTCCCCATGTTCCGAAAAAGATGAGCCAGAGTTTCCATAATTTCCGAATATATTCATTCAATGTCTCTGTTCTTTAGTAATGTTTATTATGTCCCCATGATATTTTTGAGTTTTAGCCAGTAAAAGAAATATTTCGCCACTGCTCTGCGGCATCGTTATGCAGAAATGAGTTTGTTAATGAGCCTGTTAAACCTCATCTTTTACTATTGACATGAATTGAACACAAATACAAAAGTTTCATCTTCCCTTTTTCAATTTATACCATTCTAGTTATCCAATTCTTCAAATAAATCTCGTGTGTTTTAACGCTCGATCTAGACTGATCTCATTTTTCTTACTGTTTAAAATCCAGAAATAAATCATCATGAGGGAATAGATTAGCCAATTCGAATCATTCACCCGTTAGGAGCATCTGGTTTCCTCAATAACTCCCAGAATATACATCCGATCAAGTTGTTAGTCAGAAGATTTTTGTATGAGATTAAAAAAATGGCTTGCCAAATTCCATTGAAATCGTCGCTCTACAGAAGTTTCAAAACATTCCGAAAATATGTTTTCAATATTTTATATATCATGAGATATTCGTCAGATTTCAACAAAAATTTGTGCATGTTAGGAGGTAATTGATATCTTATATATCCTCAAATTTTTTTATTGTAGCGTTTTAGTCATTCTGACCAAAGTTGGTGCTCTGTAACAGTTCTGTGTACCGCTATATCTGTGGAAGATTTAGTAGATTCGATTCCGAATAATCATCGCTTTTCTGCAATTTGGACTATGATATTTCAAAGGAAAAGTGCTTACTGAAGGGTGATATCAATTTCCAAATGAATGAAACAGTGAGTGGTTATTTCAGATTGAATATATAGGTTTGTTTTTACATTGTAGAGGCTGTATTATCATCACACTATTCCAGAGTACGGAAATAGACTTTATAACAAGCGATCCTAACCTCACCTCGGTGGTTTTCTACATTTTTATTTCAATATTCGTCATGTGATTCTGTTTCCATTTTTTCTAAATAGCAGTAAACATTTCGGAACAACATCATTGAGGTTTTTCAAATATTTGATTGTTACAAAGATCTAACCCAAAAGCATGCCATTTCACCTAATTTAGATATCAGGGTATCTGATCTCTTTATCAGAGAACGAATTTTGAAAACGGTACAAATCTAAATGCTATGTTCACCAAAAAGATTATGAGACGAAATGGAAGATGCGCCGGTTAGCCTGTTCAAAAGTTATTTCATGGCAAAAGCATTAATGGTAGAAGATAAATCCTGCAAAATTCATATTCTTTTCATGTTGAGAATTCCGAAATAGTGAATTAGAATGTTTAAGTAGGATTAATTATGAATCTTATAATATCTGATTGAACATCAAATGCTGTACATAAATGGTTCTGCGAAATGGCGGATTCATCGGTTTGCATTTTGAATAAAATCAGAAAAATTCAAGAAATCCTTAAGGTCAAACCATACTCGTTAATGAATTCTGAGTTTCATATTCTGAAATTTGCCGGTGGTATCTCGAAAAGTTTCGATGAGAATACATGGGCTCAGAAAATTGATGTATTAATTGTGGCAAATAAGGAAGTTATGTGTGGATAAGTTAAATATTTCACTGAAGCATTTCATATTGACTTGGCACCTATTCTTTTAGAATGAGTTAAGAAAATACCTAAAAATTGTATAATTATAAACTACCGTGTTGCCAAATTGATCAATCGCTTCTCATTGAATAAAATCTGAATACTTGTCAAAATTTTCATATTCGCACAAGGGATACCCTGTACGATTACAGTTGAGCATTCACGAACATATTCCAGCTCAAACGAAATGAAATGTTCAATTAAATAATTATTCAAAGGAACATCAAAGGTAACTTCCGACTAAAAACTCTCAAAAGGAATTCACCAAAAACAAAAATTTCACCCTTTTCCTTCACCTACGGACCTGACAGGCGTAACACCTGTGGGAGGGGCGGAGGGCCCGACCGTCTCCGTTTATCCGCGACGTGATGCCCTCCTTGTCAGTGGCGTGTGGCGCCCGGCCTCGCGAACATGGCACGCTTTGATTCTCACCACGAAAAATTGACGCGAAAACTCGCGTAACTTCGTCCGCATGTGTGCAGATAGCATGGCAGCATCGTCCCGGTATAGTTCCTACAATTGTCTCACCAGTTGGGAAAGCTACGACAGGATACCAAGGTATGCGGTGCCTGAAGATGTCCGAAGAGGATAAAACGTCGGAATTACGATGTTCGCGAAAATTGAAAAATAAATTTTTTTCATGAACCAATTTGTCATGTCATAATAGAAGATTAAGATGGTATTTTCCAAGATGGCGTCACCAAAACAAATTACAGATCCTTGAGATCATAACTTTTCTCAGTTGGTCTCGATTATTCTTTCATTCTGATATTCGATGGAAACTATAAAGAAAAATAATGGGAAAGGTTACCTTTTAAATAATTAGGTTATCCATATTTTCGAGTTAATTTTGTTATTCCGTATGTGCTTAAGACTATCAAACAATACGATTTCTTATTTTATATCAATTAATTCTGCAGTTTCCAATATTTTTTTTTGCATCCTAATCTATACCACCTGTTCTTTTTCTTTTCTATTTATAATGAATGTGAAGAAGAACTTTCTGAAAGAATGTTGACATTACAAGTTGTGCTGGTTTGTGGCGTATAATTTTATTCCATTTCATACAGTTACCAAACTATTGCAAAATGGAAATAATTGCTGCTGAATCAAATAATGGATTATGTCGCAAGACATTTCACAAAATGTTGAGAATATTCCAGCTAAGTGGTAATCTGTAATTCAGCTTTCAATATTCATTGCTACAAATTTACTGCCTTGTTCCATATAATATTTGGGATTTTTTTTGATTAACTACAAGTTGAAAAAATAATTAATCGAGTGTTTTTTTTTCAAAAAATGGTCTCACAACGTTGCGCTAAATTTGTGGTTTTCAACCTGCGTTTTTTTTCATTGGTTGGAAATCGAAAAATCAATAGATTAGTTGAAAAATAGTTCAGACGGCAATATTGGTGAAAAGTTGATACAACACTCGATGATTCTTTTCAACAATTCTTGATGCTATGAATTTCTGCTCGGTTTATTTTTTTTGTGTCATAAAATTGCTTTTTTTTTTTTTCAGTACAATTGTATGAAACTGAAATCTTGTTTTTTCTTCCCAGAATTAGAAATGTTGCTTTTGGTTGGCTTGAGCCGGTTCTTATATGAATGAAAGGAATTCTGCATTCCAAATTTTCTCGATCATAACCTTCATTTTCTTCGAACTTTCTTGTTTCTCTGAATTTTAGTAATAACTCGATTATTTTCTATTTGTTGATAAAAATTGGGAGTATCGAGGAGAAATCGAAGTTTTCCTGGAATGGCAACCCCGCACCAGACTTCAATTCACTCATCACTAGAAGATTTTAATTTCAAACATGACTGCCGCCCGTACAAATGTGCAATGTTACAATAATATTTAGGAAAGGGTTTCAAGAATGCCTTACTCTTGAAAATATGCATAACTTCTAGGACAATTGAGTCGATTATCCGTAGAAGGAAGTTTTTTCAATTGGAAATTGTTCATAATCGATTCTTGTCGCATTATTATATATAAACGATTCTTAACTAAAATTCTGATTCTTTATTCATTAGATAAAAAAGAGTATTTCTGAAATATAACCTTCAGATAAATTGAGAAAAATTATTTAAGATCAGTAAAATATTTTGACCAATGACATTCTTCAATTTGGAATGCATTTTGTGAACCAATACAGACAACATAATCTATCAATATATGCCATCAGTTGTCTGACTGAAATATTTGTTTCAATGTTTCAAATAAAAACAAAATGAATTATCGAAACAGCCAAAGTATGAAGAGAAATAATGAAAATTTTAGTTGAAGGTACATCAAAGACAAACAATAGTGGACCAAACTTCTAATTGACCAAAGTCAAGAAACAAAACATGAGAAAACTACATACTTGGACTCGCCATATTTTTGGATCAATTATGCTTGGAACTAAAGGAATTGACAACAATCATACTAGTATTTAATCGAATCAAATTTAATTATTGTTTGAACACGTGTTATATCACTGCAACTCCTTATCATAAACCTTTACTTATTTTCTGGAAATTTTTTTATATGATGCAGTATCCAATATTCAATCCTGTTCTCTTATTATGATGAAAATAATTGATATATAAAATTTGCAACAAATTTGTCAAATTTGCACCTCAACTTCATTACTCACTTCAAAGATTTATGATCTGTCGAAGCTGCATTGATTTTAATGGAAACATGTCTTCATATTACTTGGGTATGAGGAATGAAAGGTTTGAAGAAATGTGAGAGGTCTTGCTTAAAAACTGGATTCCTCTGGATGATCGAACATATTTTGGAAGTTCCGCCAAGGATCATTTATCCCACCGTATAATTATACCCCCTACAGAAAGAATAAATAACTGAATAGTCTTATATTCAAATTAGAGCTTAAAATACAAAATATCCCATAAATAACTCCTTCGTTGCGGCTTGTCTGGTAACAACGAAGTAAATTGTTCTTTACAGTTTACAGTTTTATAATTTCAGTACTTAACGAATTAAGAGGATGGATAAATTCTCTTGATCTGCATTAAATTATCCCCGACTCAGATCTTTATGTTACGGCTGTTCTTTCAGTTATATTCAAATGAGAATACCCTCGAACGTATCATGACATTCATCCCATTATGTCTAGAAAGTCAATTCCATGAATGATAATGATGAAATTTAAATTCCTCAATTCATGAAACCTATTGAGAAATTAATCGAGAAAACTACTTCAGAGGCCAAGAATGAACTAAAATAACCCCATTGCATCAACGAGACTTGGATCAATAAATTTCAATTTTTAATGATTATACTCCGCTCATATTATCAGTAGGCGAGCAAGCCCACTCTAGAGCCCTCCGCATGCAATCGATAAGTTTCGAATGACATTATAACATCAAGGGACTAAAACGAATTGATTTCGATATTGTTGAAACCCTTTCAATTTAATCCTTCAAATGAATGCATATTGAAGGACTAGATAACATAAATTCATTATGTAGTTTGCTGTTGGTTCAATGAAATATCACAGTCTAATGAATATTTATTGCTCTATCAAATAAACATTTTGCTACACTTTTTAGTGTTTAGTTGGTGGTTTGAATCAAAATAGGGATATTATATTATATTATATTATATTATATTATTATTATTATATTATATTCAAACCACCAACTAAACACTAAATTGGGAGTAGCAAAATGTTTATTTGATAGAGCAATAAATATTTGTTGCACTGAAGAAGACCAAAATGAAGAAATAAATAACATCTCGAAAACTCTTAGAAGCAATGGCTACCCCAAAAAGATATTAGAAAAAGCTAGACGAACAAGAGAAAGTCAACCAGAACCAACAGATATAAATCAGACCATTAAAACCGTAATTCCTTATGTAAAAGGTTTGTCGGAGAAAATGAGAAGAATTGGAAATAGATACAACATAACGACTGCATTCAAAACTCAAGACACTATCAGAGCTAAATTTATAAAAGTAAAGCCTAATAATGAGACACAAAGGACAAAGAACTGCATATATGAATTACCTTGCGAGTGCGGAAGATCTTACATCGGAGAAACTAAACGCCCTCTGAATGTACGAATAAAAGAACATCAGAAGCTTCTACGAGTACTAGACAGGACAAATCCAGGTTGGTCCAACATGCTGTAGATGAGAATCATCGTATAAAGTGGGATGAAGCATCAATAATATCCAAAGAAGAAAAACTTGCAAGAAGAAAAATCAAAGAAGCAGCATTTATGAAAATAACACCTGATTCCATAAGTGCTCCATCTATAGATCTGCCAGAAGTTTGGACGCCGATACTTCGATCCAACTTAAAAAGATCATCATATCACAGATGAGTATATAACATCATTCATTTTTCTTTCATGATTTCTGTCATATTGACTTTTTGGAAATTGATGATTCTCAAAAAGTTTCTTACTCTTCTCCTTGATAAAGATAGAAGATGTCTATCGAAACGTCGGAAATCATTACATCCACAATAGATGATGGTAATAGCCCAAACAATCATTCAATAGAAGTTCATTATTGGCCCGAATTATTTCCGTCTGAACTTAAGGAAGGACCTCCATTCTATTTACTAAGGAACGTAACCACCTAACATTCATTTATCTGGCCAGAGATTGAAAGATCTCTAACAGGACTAGTCCAGCATTGATAAGGGAAAGATTTGACATCGACTCAACGAAGCAAGATTACTTACCTTTGAGAACCTAAGATGGGACATAAAATCAAAAAAGAATGCTGAAAACTACGAAAGCATTTTGGCTATGAAAGGATATGTTAATAACAGAAACAAATTAAAATAAGGAAACTTGAAAAACTCATGAATGATTCAAGAACATTTGGATCATTCAAAATGGGTAATCAAATTATCAAGCGTACATCTAGATGATTGACGATCGAATATTTCCTTCTAAAAGAGGTCTCGAATTCTCCATTGAAAATGAAGTGAGTTAAAAATAAAAATCAAAGTAGCAGAAGAAGAAACAGCCCAAAATTCTCTGAATCCTAAGAGTTCTGAAGAATATTGATGCATAATCAAAACCTAAAGAGACGAAACAAAAAAAAATCCTGCTTTTAATATGAACGAAGCAGAGCAGAGAGCTTCGAATGAATTTAAATCTATAATTCCATTAAGATACTTTCAGCAAAGAAAATGCTACTATCATCATTAATATTGTTATCTATAAATAGAAAATTAACGAAATATTAGAGGCAGGAAAATATAAGAAACTGAAGAAAGATCTTACCTCTAGAGTTGAAACAAAGATTTATAAAATCTTATATAAATAGAAATGAATTTCCTCATACATACATCAGATCGAGGTTGACAACACACTGGAACAAAACTCCACATCAGTGTGAGTTTCAGAATGTCAACAATTGGCAGAATGACTTCTGGAAATTATATCTCCTTCAAAACATCATTGAATATTCATGATTAAAAACACGAAAGCTTCAGAGAAATAAGTGAAAATTATAAAAAAAATCTCTGAAGAAAATATCATGATCAGTTTCGATGTTATGAGATTTTTCACTGATCTCTCAACGGATAAAGCAGTTGCAATCGTAAGAAAAAACCTTGAAGATGATCAAATACTAAGTGAAAGAACTAGTTAGCATGAATGCAATTACGGACATGCTCTTCATTTGCTTCCAAACATCATTGCCGGTTTGAAGAAATTTTTGGAACAGATATTCTATCTGAGAAAACCCAAATTAAGGAAGGAATATGTAGATGATACTCTTATCATTTGGCAACATGGAATGGATTCTTTCAACATCTTAACAATCAAGAAAATCTGTTAAAATCACAATGAAAATCGAAAAAGACAAACGTTCATAAATAGAATGGAATATCAAGAACCTGTGTGTACAAAAAATCAACGAACACAAGACAATATCTACATTTTAATTCCAACCATCAACTAAACACTAAACTGGTAGTTGCGAAATGTTTGTATAATATAGCAACAAATATATGCTGTATCCGACAAGATAAAAATAAGGAAATGAATAACATCACAAAAATACTCATAAATAAAGGCTATCCTTGAAAGATATGAGAAAAAGCGAAACAAATAGGACTAAATCAGCTAAAACCCCATAATGACTCGAGCAGATAGTATACTATAAAGATCATTAGATCAGATGGGAGATAGGCACGTCTTATTTCTCTCGAATACTTCACAGATACTGAAAAAAAACTCGCCCATTTGATTTATTATATTATTTATATTAGGTGTACAAATAAGTTTCCGCGGTTTGTCAAAAGATGGCCCCACCAGAAGGTTATGGAGAAATTGTCAGATGTAAAACGTAATATCCCAAGTTTAGTCATCTGGCAACACCATAACCTTAAAGTACTAGTGATTCAGCATCACGTAATTTTTTTCTTGCAAAAATGTCGAGTTTTATTCCGAATAAGCATCATTTGGGGGAACTTTTGATTTACTTCTTTAATGTGAAAAAATCTGCAGCTGAGGCGCATCGATTGCTTCTAGAAGCATATGGTGAAGCTGCTTTAAGTGAGAGAAGTTGTCAGGAATGGTTTCAAATGTTTAAGAACGGTGAGTTTGACGTTAAAGACAAAGAACGCAGTGGAAGGCCGAAAGTGTACGAAGACATGGAATTAGAAGCACTATTGGAGGAAGATTCGTCCCAAACGCAAAAAGAACTTGCACTTACTCTACATGTGACTCAACAAGCAATTTCACATCGTTTAAGATCGTTAGGAATGATTCAAAAACAAGGAAATTGGGTTCCATATGAACTAAAGCCGAGAGACGTTGAACCGATTATGCATGAGTGAAATGCTGCTTGCCAGGAATAAAAAAAAAGAGTTTTTTGCATCGTATAGTCACTGGTGACGAAAAATGGATTCACTACGATAATCCAAAGAAGAGAAAGTCATGGGTTAAGCCCGGCGAACCATCAACATCGACAGCTAAGCCGAATATTCATGGAAAAAAACTCATGCTGTGTATTTGGTGGGATCAGCTTAGTGTCGTGTATTATGAATTGCTGAAACCAAGCGAAACCATTACTGGAGCTCTCTACCGAACACAATTGATGAGATTGAGTCGGGCACTTAAGGAAAACGCGCCCATTACTACTCCAGACACGACAAAATTATTCTTTTACACGATAATTCCACATGTTGCGGCGCCGGTAAAAACATACTTGGAAACACTCAACTGGGAAGTTTTACCCCACCCGCCGTATTCACCAGACTTAGCCCCTTCTGATTATCATCTGTTCCGGTCGATGGCACATGGTCTGTCTGAGCAGCGCTTCACATCATATGAAGACACCAAAAATTGGGTAGATTTGTGGATAGCGTCAAAAGATCAAGAGTTTTTTCGACGGGGTATACGAATGTTGCCAGAAAGATGGGGAAAAGTAGTGGCAAATGATGGAAAATACTTAGAATAAAACGTGCTGTACTTTTCCTTTACAATAAATTCCAAATTTTTCATAAAAAACCGCGGAAACTTATTTGTACACCTAATAACATTTTCACTTAGATGTCCACTTTTTTTGCAATTGTTATCAGAGTTCGTTTTGAAAAAAAAAATTTTAAAATCTTGCATATTTGATATGACAACTTATAATTCATTAGAAAATATACCGATCACAGTTTGAAAGATTTAGAAAGAGCACTGTTATACGCAATATCTTTCCAAATTTGATACTGTGTTTCATTTTTACGTATTGCTGGAAGTGAGGAAAACTAATGCCGCTAGATACACTTCTTATGGTTCGAAAATGAAGGCATTGTTCATATTTGCTATGCACCGTTATCTATTCAGCTATAGAAAATAGAAGTCAGTTGATTAGTGGAAAATGATTGAAATAAATGAGGCATTATTTGTTATGAAGTAATATTGAGAACTGTTCCTCCCTTGGATCTCAACCTATACGCTAGATGAATTTCTTCCTAATTTCCCCATAAATGAAAGAAATTATTGCACGAGAAATAAAAATAATTTTCAATAACGATTCGGCATGATAACTATTGAGATCTGCAGGTGACGTCATCTGGGAGTTGAAAAACAAATTAACATTTCTTTGAAACAGCCACACGGAAGGCGTGTATGGGTAAGAATGTACAGCTTCAATGCCGTACGGATTCCTATGGCTCAAGGAAATAGCTCCTTCAGCTGCATTCATAATTGGGACAGCTACGACAAAATACCCAGGTAAATCAGGATAGTGCTTTTGAGAAATGTCAAGTTCGTAGCTAAACTAGAATTTACCCTGCAGAATTTGCTTTGTGTTCAAAAAGCACCTTGTAGCCGCAATAGTAGCCATTTAGAATAGAGGATTCATGGAATTACATTCAATGCTGTCATCTAAATTCGCAGTGAGACAATACCAAGCTGATTTAATGTAATATCGATTTGATGGGCAGGTTAATCCAAGCAAATTAGGGAAATATCCATTGCTTACGTCAGCAGATCTGATATTCGATATCAACACGATAAATTACGTCGATTTTATAGATTCAACCTTCCTCATAAGTTTGACCTTTCTCAGATGCTACATAATGTCAAATATTATTTCACCTGCTTGCTTCTTTGATTAGATTCGAAGGAGGCCTTTCAGGCGTTCAATGTATTCACCCCCTTTCCAATCACAATTTGGATGAATTCAATCCAAATTTATCGATACCTATTCTCAGACTCGCTGCACACGACACATATATAAAAATTCAGAAACGTTAGTCAGAAGCTTTTGCGAGCTTGTTCTTCTTTTCCTATACTCTGGTGCAGTGTGATACTAAAATATCGCCACGAATAATGAACAAACCATTATTTCAATTCAATAAAATCCACTCACAGTTTTTCCTTTTCCTTCTTTTAGAAGGCAACCAAAAGTAGATATACTCACTCCATCGAAACCATCTTTGTAGTGATCCATATCGATTTCAAAAGATCCTCAAAAGCTCCTGATCTGACGTGCTGTTCAAAATTGGAACAACATACATTTTTTATGTATATGAACAAAAATTTCCACAATTTTCGGTATATCGCTAGATCCGAATGGGAAGAAATATCGACAAATCGAAGCATCGGTAACACTGTGAGATAAGTCTATGTTCATAACGTATTATACTATTTGAATTAGTTTATGCGCATGAACCTATCTGTTTCTCCTCTTTAGACCTTATGGGCCCTGTTATGCTATACTTTGTGGTCCGATCGATGTCAATCATACATACATATCTTTGAAAGCATTGCGATTCGGAATGTGTGATGGACTTTTTTTACATTTCTTGTTTCTGATTAAAAAAAAAAAAACGTGTGTTCATAGAAAAAATTTGGATGTATTCAATTGTGCATCGATTTTTTTGTGTATGTGGACTATTAAACTGAACAGGGCAATAATACTCAGCTGAAACAATCTATAAGTATCATAAACTATAAAACATGTTTAATAGAGATCTAATTCTTTTATTTCCTTCGAAAATAGTTTATTTCTTGTCTTTTTCCAACTTATTTTGTAGGATTTCATTAGGGTTATGATATCAATTGATTTTTGAGGTGTCACGTCAAATTTGATTTCTTCTTCTTGGTATTTGTTGTTCTTTTCATTTGCGATTGTTCAAAAGAGTGGAATAGATGTTGTGTATGTTCCTGATATCTGCTCTGTCATTAATGGACTTCTCATTTTGTTTTATACGGATCATCTCGAGATATTCTCTGGATTTTTCACTTGGTTCTCGGTCCAACACTACTGTCTCGTCATCTTCATATAACTGAATGTGGGCTTATTCTCAGTTTTGTGTTTGTAAAATACCGTCGGCGTTTTACAGTACTTGTATCCTTTCAATCGGTCCTTCAATTTTTGTTGAGTCTGTCCTTCACAATAATTACACTTAATTTTATATAACCCTTTTTCTTTCGGCCCTGAGGAAGGGGGAAGCTAATGCCTTCTCTACAGTGGGCCTTCTGATGTTCAAAGTCCAAATGCTTGATGTAGATTTGTGTGAGAATTGAACTCAATAAACCATACTCCTCTTTCCCTGGGTATCAATGCCACCTGGATAAAGGCTGCAAAGCTAGATCATAAGAGGTGTACCACGATCTGTGCCTCTTTAATCTCTCTCTGTGCGTTCTCGGTCTCTGTCCTCTCTTTCTTTCTTTTTCCATTATTCGACACGCATAATCATAGATTCTCATATCTCACGCTTCAAATCTTCTCTTTCAACATTCCATCTATTGCAGTCATAAAAAACACATGTTCGGGTCCATCTTGTTGTTCGCAGATTGCACATTGGTCCTCCTCTGTTTTGTCGATTCTTTTGGTAAAAGTGCCAAATGAGCCATGGCTCATGAGGATCTGGGTGAAATAATAATTTTATATAACACTTAGTCAAACACAAAGATAATATAGAGATTCTTTATATAGATAATATAGAGATACTTTGTCTATAGCCATACCTATATTCCATCGAAAACGTGACACTTCAATTCGGCAGTCTAGTATTATTATATTATTGGTGCGCTCTTCCATTCATTTCAATTTTTCGCCCACAACGCTTGATTCAAAATTTCTGCTACAATTTCCAATCTAACATGCAGCCCAGCTTTCACCGAGTAAAACTTTTTTCTTTCCTAAATTGGACAATCTTCTGGAACATACAAAATGGAGGTTCAATAATCTTCATTCATCAACGATAGAATATCGTTCTGTAATACACAATGTCAGTAGAAACTGCTATGGCTCATCTCTATTTAAGGCAGCTGGTTGAAAGAAAATATTCTACATTCAAGCAAGTCGAAACAGGGGAGGAAAAGAGGCATAAAGGATCTCAGAGAACGTTCAATTCATTTATTTTTCACTTAGTTCATGAATTACGGAGTTTCTTATGTGACGAACAGGAAATTCATTTTCGAAGTTTTTTCACGATTTTTTCTTCTTTCATCATAGCAAGCAAATTTCCAATATATCGAAATGTGAATAACTGAACTGCTTTAAATTCATATCGTCGGGGACTGCTATAAAATATTCGTAGGAGCTCTCATCGAAAGAATAAAAAATGCGAAAATTTCTGTTTCATATCTGATAAGTATATTGTCTTTCACTTTATAGTTCTTAGAGATGCTATAGGAATTGGTATAAAGTTAACTTTTATTCCAATCTTATCACATCCTTCTAGGCTTTCAGAGCAGTTTTACTGATTAATGAAACTTCAAGGGACATGCCAGGTAAAGATTCTCTTTCGAAGTTGACAGAGGCCAAAATTATACGGATTAGACTCCATTTCTGCAACCCACACATAGCGTGTCAAGCGGTTACCATTGTGGGTATGAGAAATAATTTGCAATGTCTGCTACACTACGCTCAGATAGATATGGTGCTATCTAACAGTGGACGTTCAATCCCCATTGTGTCTGACGCAAGTACGGTGTATAGGACACGCTACGTTGAACCTATTTCAATTGTACTAAAACCTCATCATTTATATCGACTAAAAGTGAAATAACCAATTCGGTTCGAAGAAAATCAGTGTGTTTGCAGAAATAAACTTTTTCAAGATCTAATGAAATAATTATAATCAACAAAGGACGCAGATAATTCAATCAGAAATCGAATCAAAAATATCTAAAATTGACAATTATAGTCCTACACTTCTTGAAAGTATCAATGATACGTTTAATTACTCTAGAAAACACTGTTTTCTTTGATTAATAAGAGAGAATTTTTCATTTTTATCATAACATCAAACAATTAAAAAAAAACACAAAAAACTTAATCAAAAAATGAAATAGAATACGACATATGTGTTTCTCTCATCAGGTATTCTTATTCGATTAACAATAATTCAAACAATTCTTGGTTAAAACTTACTTGCAACGGAACAAATGAACTTGCTACTTTGAAATCGGTTGATATTCTAAAAACTAACTTCAAATATAAGCATAGAGTATAATCAGTCTCAACAAATCAACACAGAAAATTACAACTGCATTCCATGATTTTCTGAAGACATTAGTTTATTATAAAAGAATGAAATTGTCTTAAAATTGAATTCTTCGCATACTTCAAATTATTAAATTGAACAAGTCTATTCTTGAAAGTGTAAATAAACCAAAATTATCTAAAATTGACAATCAGAGTCCTACACTTCTTGAAAGTATCAATGATGATTATTCTAGAAAACACTGCTTTCCTTGATTAATAAGAGAGAATTTTTCGTTTTTATCTTAAAATTAAACTATTCAAAAAAACCACAAAAAAGTTAATCAAAAAATGAAATAGAATTCGACAAATAAAATTGAAGAGAAACGTATACAAAAAATCAATGACCCAATTAATTAATTAATAAATCAGAATAACTATTTATCGAACCCGGATAATTATATTCGATTGCCACCTACCAACCTTATTGCGGATAGTATAAAAAAATCAAAATCGTGAGGTACATTAGGGGGTGAAAATAAAGAGAAATATCGAATGTTCCGTTTATATCAATATAAAAAAATCTTGCATAAAAAATTGGCATTTTCAAATATAGGAGTTTCTTGTAGAGGGGTGAGTATTTCGGGATGTATTTTTGTATTAAAAAAAAAAATAATTCTCTTGGAAAAAAATGTTTTTGATGCCCTACCTATTAAGGGGGGTGAGAAATATATGTTATCCGATTTTCCACCCTAACCGATACGCACGTTGTGATTCACAAAAATCGTTGAAACCATTTCGGACGGGTTCAACCACCAACACCGTAACATGAGAATTTCATATTTAAGATTAAGTGATCTTAACAAATAAATTGTCTTTTCACTTTCCATTACAAAGCGAAGCTTCTATTTCGAAAATAAAAGAACTTTTTGTGACACTATCTTGGAATCCAAAAACAGATAAAAAAGGACCTTTCAAACCGTAATATCGGTGAATTATTCGCGTGCGAAATTAATTGCTGCCGAAAACTTATCAAAAATGTGTCCAAACTGAAATGGCTACATCGCCCGGAGCGAGTTCTTTCAGCTGCATCACAGGTTGGGAAAGCTACGAGGAAATACCTAGGTAATTTGATGTTTGGTGTTTCGAGATATCGGATTTGACAGTACGCTCGTCTGTGGTCTAGAGTTTCAGTAATGTACGTTGTCATGCGTTCGGATGTTCTTGGGAGTTTATGTTGAACGGAAAAGGAATAATTAGAAGTGTTGCATGAATTGATGTTGAATGCTTACTTAGTCCATGTTGTTTCAGTTTGAAATTGTAAATTTGTGTTCGATGTGCCTCTCATCAATGTTAAGAATAATCATTTCATATTCATCTTCTTTCTTCTCTCTCATTAAACATTTGGGTGTTGGTCTTGAGTACTGTTCATCTTGATGAGTATTTGTCAATAACTATAGGTGTGGTATGTCCTTTATATTTCATCATAAACTTTACCGCTGTCACTTCAATATGAATCGATGAGAAAATTTTAAAAAGACTTATTAGAATAATGAGAACTACCACCTCTTTAACAATTAAGAAATCAAATGAGGATGAGATATTGCAATATGCATTAATAAATTCAATTTCAAGACGTTCGATATCGCCTTAAGATGAAATATAATAGTAATTGCATGAAGTTGAAATTTTCAAATTTCTCTTCAACTTCCTCTACATCTTCTATACACCAACATGGATTTCCGTCGAATACAATCAATCTTCCGTGTCACTTAATATGCTCAGAACTCGGTTTCAGTATGCGACAAAGCTGAGTTCGGACTTTGTCGCAGATCTAACGGTTAAGGCTCGAATTTTCAGACTTATCCCCACGACCCGACAGAATTTTTGTTGGTTAGTTTGTTTCAATCTATAATTTGTATGACTGAATGCGCTAGAGAAATGAACGATATAAATTATCAATTTTTTCTTAAATTTCTTAAAGTCCCGATATTCAGTGTCGTAGGTAACACTGGATCGGACATTATAGATCACTTCTCGATTTCGTGATTAATATTGGATTCACGTGGTGAGCTTTGAAAAAATTACTATCTTTTTCATTTAATTTTTTTATAAGCTATCATATAAGATCTGTCGATTCATTATGAAGAATTGAACTTGGTATATACTTTGTATATTCTTGTTAACCTCAGGCTTAGATTTTGTTGTAGCAAATAAGAGCATATGTTTTTGGTAAAAAGTTTCAACAAGGGTGAAGGTAATGAAGTGTATAACACAAGAGGATAAGGAAAAACCTCAGTAAACGAAATGTGTCGACGCAGCAGTGGCGACTGGTGGGTACTGTGATGTCTAATATTGAGCTGAAATATTGAATGTTCAAGGACCTCTTTGTTGAGAAGTGATTCTTTTATTATATATATACAGGGTGAGTCTTTGCCCGCTGCGTTAATTTTAACCATAGGTTCTTGGATCAAAAGAAACACTTTTCTCCCATACCATTTTTTATATTCAGCTGCGTTAAAAAGTTATAAGCATTTTGAGTTTTCACATTGGGCAAATACCCCTTCTGTAGTCCAGTCGAAAAAAAAACTAAACGAAAGGACAGCTAATTAGATTCGTTTGAAATTTACAATCCATTTGATGAAAAAATCGAAATATTCAGTCCTGGAAGACACATGAAATTTATAGAGGGTGAGTCTTTGACTAGTTTATTAATTCCAACTATAGATTTATAGAACTATAGAAACACTTTTTTCCTATTCCATTCATTGAGATTGAGCTCTGTTCAAAAGATATTTCTCCTAAAAAAATGTGCTTTGGTTATATCTTCGTAATGGATGATCTGAATGCATTCTCATTATGAAGAAGGTTTCAAACAAATGGGACATAATATTCAGATTAAACACACTATATGTGGTCTTCGAGTTAATGCATCACCAACACATAAAACCATAAACCATTAAAATAGGTAGTTACGAAACGCATCCTCTGTATGCTTGAACATTTCATTCATATTCCTGAAACGTACCTTTCCCAAGATATTCGATGTTGAATGATTTGAAGGTTGGAAAAAAATTGACAATATTGTTTTACCTCTTGGATCCGACCCTGACCGGAATAGATCACTAGGATGAAATAATTTCACGATGCCACAGTTTTTTGTTTTTCGAAACTGTTATCATCTTTGCGAATTTTGGTATAAAATGATACAAAAATTTCACCCTTTCTATAGATCAATGAAAATTAAGTAGAGTTACTTAAAAGTTTCTTCTTGATGGTTGAATAAATTTCGTATAATAAACTATTTTTCAGTAACTCTAATTTTTCGAAATTCCATGGTAGGTTATAAGCTTCTGTATTACCGTTTCATAATAGAACAAAAGAACTACTAATTACGACACAAAACCAAATTTCAAATATGAAGTTTCAGAATAAATTATTAAATGAATACGTATATACTATTTGCTTGTTTTTTTTATCAGTTATGTTTCTTCAATATGTAATACTGTATATTTTATGTCGATTTCTCAAAAATAAATTACACATTTCCAGTAAAAACCTTTTATGCTGTATTCAATGATAAAAATCCAGTAATAACTTTAATTTAATGAGTATAAAGAATCATATGAAATATATGTTTTCTGGAATGAAAAATGTATGTATCGAAGATACTTCAATTCACTGATTTTGATTGTGTTCTGAAACTTTATTCTAGACAGAAATTTTTGTTTCTTGCAATTGCAATTGAAAATTGACAGTCAAAAATACCTAATTCTACCAGAATACAGCAGAATAACTAATGAAAAAAAAACCTTTCATAAAAACGTGAACTATTTTCTTTTTTATTGATTTGTTCATCTTCACGCCCTAGAAGAATAAATTGAAAAAATCAGATGCCATAAAAAGATACATACCATATATGCAAATTTACACAGCGTTATACCTGGATTTAATTCCGAATGAACGTTTTGCAGCTAAGTAAGTTGTGAAAAGTGGATTTTACGGGAGGAAACGTGAATTTATGACTTGTCATAAATATTCATGGTATGTGTCATTGTAAACCTGGGGAGTTAAAACCCTTATGATTCGTGTGAACGTTCAATTATTCTCCGTTTATTAGATTCATTTGGAATAGTTGAAATGAGTTCCAAACTAAAATCGTTTTTACATTCATGTGTATGTGATATGAAGTAATTTTAGCTGGTTGGTGGAGGTTATTGCAATATAGGCGCTAAGAGGATCCTCTTGGACCAAATATTTCGATTTGGATCCAATTTTTGGCTCAAAATTTTATTTTTGCATCGATATCTGTGGCTTGCTTGTCCTACACATGTTGAGTGATATTTCTTTCACTGAAATGATGCTCTTTCCCCATCTTATATGTAACTCTACAGTTTGAGTAATGAATTCATTCTTCCATATATTGAATGCCAATTATTACTTGAACAACAGGCTCTCATTTCTCTAAAATATTTTCAATTTTTAGGGTATATTGAATTGAAATTAGTATCAATCAATTGGTTTCAAGAACATGCCTGCATTTTCCGAACGAGATGTGATACAGATTTAATCTGTTATGATTATTTCAAATTTGATTCCCTAAATAACTACTCATTATGAAATCAGTTAGTAAATTGAAAAGATTCGAGATAATGGATAAAATTCATCAAGCTATAATAGTCTAATTCGGATACCTGGTTTAAATATTATAGTATAAATACAATAACATAAAAAATTCTATACTTGATTCACGTGAAGTTATAGAAAATGTGAAATAAATAATTGTAAACGTCGAAAACTTCGAGTAGTACAGTTACATTTAAGATGAAGCCATAAAAATGGTGCCTCAAATGACTATTTTGAAATTAATGCGACATATTCTCAAAGCATTTAAATAATGAAGCGAAGAACTCTAACCCGAGGGTCTTTTATGGACCTGAAAACTTTTTATGTTATGAGGGAATGTACCGAAAGAAGAGTTTGGGGGCCTGGAGTAAACCGAAAGAATAACAAACAAAATTACGAGATTTACCAGGGTTGGAATATCTCATAAAGTTCCATCAGAGAGGGCTACAGAATGCCTTACCATTGTTGGATATTACAAAGATTCCTCTTGGATAAAAACGTTTTTTAGTGCTTCCTTAACCTATTCGAACTGGAGTTATCAAAGTTCAAGATCTGAAAAGAGAAAATCAAATGGTGTAATACGTAGTGAGCTCATGAGGCACTTTTAGGAAAGATAGTACACAGGGTGAGTCTTTGACTATTAAATTAATTTTAAACAGATTCTTGAGACAAAAAAAAACACTTTTTTATATCAATTTTTGAAATTCGGCTCCGTTGAAAAGATACATACAATTTCATAAAAAAAATTGTGTTTTGCTTACTCGTATTTCTTCTTAATGGATAACCCGATAGAATTCAAATATTTAAGGTCCTCTAAGATCTTAGAGTTAATACATCACCAACTTGTGAAACCATCAAAACACACTATGAAATAAGCAGCAACTGAACACATCTCAGCATTTTCTGTATATTTGATCATTTAGGAATCATTTATCATTTAATATTTATGTTTCTGAAATGCATCGTTTTCAATATATTCGATGTTGATAGATTCGAAATTTGGAGAAATAATGGAGAAATTGTTCTTTTTCCTGAATCCGACCCTGATAATTTTAAGTCACTTCAGTTTTTCTCTTAAGAAATCATTATCGTCAATGAAAATTTTGCTATTGAATTCTAGAAAAATTTCACCTTTTCGGTGGATCCATCAAACTTATGATGGCATACTAATGAAGTTTTTTGTTAATGTTCAATATTAAACGTATATGTTTCTTCCGTTTTCCTTCGATAGCATAACATTCACATTGTGTATTTGAAAATGCTGTTAAAAACTTTCACTCTTTGAAATTTAAATTAATCGTAGCGTAGGTTAGAGAGGGTTACCATTTCATATTAGAACATAGAACAAGAGAACAACAACTTTAACTTATTCATGAAAAAATTTGAACATTTGAAAACCAAGTTTTAATTTCAAAAATTAATCCATTCGCATTATTTGTTATTCAATTTCATCAGATATAATTCTTCAATATTCAATATACTATACTGAATATTTCATCGAAAATATTGTAATATTTAATGCATTCCATTGACATCTTATACTCTATTCGATGACAGAAAACATATTCTTTAACTCAAGAAGGTGTTTGATTGTTTGTTTGAAATAAACAGAAAAATTTAGTATCATAATTGATTTTTTAACACCTTTTTTCTAAATTGATTCATCTTTAAAGATATTATAACCCTGATTTTAATTACAGGTGAAATAATAAGAAAACATATATTTCTAGAAGTATTTGAGGGTTGAGTTTTGGATAAAATTATTCTTGTAAAAAAATGGTAATCAAAAATTATCTGAATTTCATCATTCCCCAATGATGTTCAAGTTGATTCAAAAATTGCTTCAAACGGAACGTATCAAATAATTTGAAATAAATTAGGAAAAGAATGGTATTCGTTCCAAGAAGTCAGAGCTACAGTCTGTCTTCGAATATGGGGAGGGACAATGTTAGACAAAACTGGTAATCAATGATCCGGTGTAGATCTTACGATGCCAGTAATTATTCTAATGGATATATTCAATAATGCATAGATTTTTTGTGTATGTGGACTATTAAATCAAACAGAACAACAATACTCAGCTGCAGAAAAGACTAAGGCAAGAGATGCTGTGCGAAGAGTGTGTCAGCACCCCAAGATGATCCAGCTAATTTCGGAAGAATATTATTCCTAGTCTTCAGTTTTAGGCTAAGATCATCTGGATAAGGCTTGTAATTGAGAGATGAATCTATTTTGACTCCTTGGTATTTAGGATATGAATTATGTTCGATATTAGAATCATTGAAAGTTACAGCTAATTTCCTAAATTTTTCATGGTTATCCAGATGGAAACAAGATACTTCTGTTTTGTTGGAATAAGAATATGATCGTCACTCAATTAAATAATTCTTTGAAATTCTCAAATCAGATGAAAGTATGTTTTCCAGAATATGGAACTGTTGTAAGCAATAGCAATGTCATAAGCATAAACAAATTTCGGAGATGATGTCGTGGGTGAATCACTGAGATATAAATTAAAAAGTAAAGGAGCTGAAACTGATCCTTATGGAAGACCGTTTTTCAATGTTCTGAAATTGCTACTCTTATTGTCGACAAAAACACAAAACCTTCAATCAGATACCATATTTTCTAATAATCTTTTCAATTTCCCTCACTTCAGATGGGTATAGTGTTTAAAAATTAATCCATATTTCTATACAGTGTTTAATGCCGAAAATAAATCAATGAAAGCAGCTCCTGTTTTCAACCTATCATTGAAACCTGAATCTATGAAAGTTGTGAGGCTGCGAAATATTTATATTTTTCCTAATTATTCCCTGGAAATTTTGTAGGGCATTTTCTATAGAATATTCAATTCTAAAAATAATTCACGTTTCTCATATCTTAAAAGGAACACTCAATAAACTGATTGGTCGATAACTATTAGGATCAGAAGGATTTTTTCCTCATTGCAAAATATCTATTACTTTAGTCTTACGGAATTCGGAAGGAAAGTTTCCTGAATTCAGAATATTGTTATAGAAAGATAATAACGTCAATGTTGGAGGAGATTAGCCGTGGATTTAGTAATATGTGAAAGTTATTTGGGTTCTTGGCTAATGGGGCTATTTATAATCAAACAACCATTGGTACATACACCTATATTTCGGAACTATATATAACTATATATAACAACGAGGCGGTGGCGTTTATCGAGGTACGGGGCCATCTTTTATCTCCTGCATCTAGACTTAAAAGATGGCACCCGTACCTCGATAAACGCCACCGCCTCGTTTTCATAGATTTGAAATTGGTCTCTTTTGCCTTCTCTGCTCTCGTCTGAGGTCTCTCCTAACCTAAAGCGACTGTTTGTATCCGTTTTTGAATCTGTCGGTTTTTGAATGTCTCCATTTTTGATGAATTGATATTATAGCCTCGTAGCTATTTTCTGAGGAATGTTTTCCATTCAGTTTGCCTCTTTTCTATACAGAAACTGACGCATGTGAGTAACATTATGTTTTAGTTGTTGATGGTTCCTTCTTATACCTGTTTTAAATAGATATTTTTATTGTTAAGATTTTTATCCCCATACCTAGTATAAACTGGGTCTTTGTGTAATTCAATTAAAAAAACTTTTCAGCATCCTGATGAAGGAACCAATATAGTTCCGAAATATAGGTGTACGTATGTACCAATGGTTGTTTGGTTATAAATAGCCCCATTAGCCAAGAACCCAAATAACTTTCATATATTAAAGATAATAACCAAGACAAGGCTTTTTTTCTTAAACGTTTGATGAATTCAGGATAAATTCCGTCATAACCTGCTACTTTCCGAGATTTGATAGATTTAATTGAAGCCTTCAATTCATCTATTTTGAATGGATGTGACTCATGTTGTAAAATAGGAGCTGATCTCCTGGATATGTGTATTTTTTCTTCATATTTTACATTTACGATTGCGATATATTAATTGATTCAGATACATGAGCTAAGCAGCGAGCGATTAATATTGGATCAATTTTTGATGGTGATGAGGTGAGGAGAGTAGCTTCACCGAATTTATTCAGTATATCCCATATAAAAATTATTCTATATGTATGTGGTGAAAAATGACGCCAAAAATATTTAAATAACTCTAAGTTGAGATATATCTGCATTCATACTAAATAGAATTTCTCGGAATATTCGAGTATTGCGATGACGTCGATAATTGAATATCGGGGAAATAAAAGGTCGATACACGTGGAAAATACTCAAAGAAAACTGGAGCTGTTTGCGTTCGTCTTGAACTTTCTTAGAGGTAGCTGCTGAACTAATGGAAAAGTTCACTGGCTTCCTATATTTTCGTTTTTGTCGGTATTTACGCCTGACGTAAAGAAGTTTATTCGCCTTTGCAGATTGTCCACTCACGAATTCTTCAACGAGAATTGCATACCGACAAATTCTTTCGAATGAAAATTCCATTTGATCGGGTAAAGTTGAGAAGCTTCGATCGCTTTTCCTTAAAAACTCCAGAAACGAGATTCTCCTTAACGTACCAAAAAAAAGGTCTTTCTGATGTTGTCAATATCTTTTAAGTAGTGTTATTTCGTCAGAATAAAATCATTGTGACTTTCACGAAATTTTCATGATAGTATGCTTATGAATTCGAGAGAATATATCTCGACAACGCTAAACCATTTAAGCAAAGAAGTGAGTGGGATATTTGGATGCATATTATTATTATAACTTATGATTTAGAGAAAAAACCTGTGAGCTCAAAGAATAAGGAATATAAAAAAGCACTGACGTGAGGTCAGGAGCTTTTGTGCGCTAGTTCTTAAGTCTTAAATCTGAAACAGTGGGATACAAGAACAACGAAGGTGAATAATCGGTTTCATTCGACCAACCTGGAATATAATTTTTCCGGAAACCTCTTGGAATTAACTTTTTTGTTGCGGCTTTCACAACACAAGAATCTGTGATTGTTATCGTGAGTGGGTTTAATCCACCTAATATATCACTGTTTGCCTTCTTAGCGAATTCAATCCAATTTGCTCTCTTGAAATTCCAACGAGGTCTTCTCAAACATTCAGAATTAAACTTCTTGAAGTCAACAGAATAGGCCTATGTTGGATATGAGGAAAAACTCCTAGAATTTTAAGTTTTATAGGAAGCGGTTCGCAAGTATTTTCACAAGACACTAGGCAGAGATCAGGATTATAGTCTCTCTTCCATCGAGAAGAATGAATAGAAGGTACATCTTTTCCATCAAAAATCAACTAGAAATTATTATTTTCCATCCAGTCAGCTAAAGCTATTCCAATTCTATCATTATTTTAACCCCACATTACGTGGTGAGAATTAAAATCACCGCAATAAATGAAAGGATGAGGAAGATTTATATCCAAATTTCTAGGCCAAATAGTATTTGGAGGATTATAAATATTAACGATAGAAATATTACAAAATTTGAAAGAGATAAAGAAAACACCCTCAAATTCGCCTTTTCGGATAAACTTGCGTAAGAGAGCTCCGTCGTGAACATCAGTTCAGGCGTTTTTGAAGTTGCTGACCCATATGTGCCTCATCCCGGAGCTTATACTCTCTTTTCCATACACTTGACGAATTTTCTTCGCCGGTTTCCTCTAAGTGGCCAGAAAATGAATGACAGATCGCAACTCGCAGCTGGCTGCAGAAGCAAGAGGATACTCCATAGCTCACGGCTGCAGAGCCAAGACTAAACCAAACAGTGACCCTGGATTTGTGGGGGACTGGAGGAGGGATACCAAATAATCTGCCTCTGTTGCCTGATCGAGCATGAAAACAATCCTTGCGCCATCGGCAGCACATGGAACATATTTTAAAGCCTCGAATTTGACGGATTTGGTCTAGTAAAGAACTCTTTCGAGATATTTGGATAACCAAAACATTTCGAAGATATGGAAACTCCTTTCGAAAGTAGATAGTACACACACCGGCAAAATTAGGGGAACACAAAAAAACCTAAATTGTTAACTGTTTATGAATGTTTTTTCGCTTCATTTGAGCTTGAATATTAAAAATAAATATGACACAATAGAAAATAGGTTTGAACACTATTTATTTATACGTAATTAGCAAAAAAAAAATTTAAATCAGTTTGACTTTATTAACTATTTTTTTAAAATCAAATTATCTTTGAAAATGTTATTAAATTACATTATTAATACCTTGTATTGCCGCTGCGGGCTGTGATTAGGGCTTGAATACGTCTGCTCATGCTTCTAATGATGCTGTCAATCATTTCCTAGGGCAAATCGACCCACTCTTCAAACAACGCCAATTTTAACTCCTCAACATTCATTGGAGGTGGAATCCTCTCCCGCACTTTGCGTCCAATCATGTCCCAGACGTGCTGTATCGGGTTCATGTCTGGGGATCGTGCTGGCCAGTCCATTTGATCAATTCCGATTTCATCTAAGTAATCGCGAACCACGCCAGCAGTGTGGGCCCGTGCGATATCGTGCATAAACACGAAACCTGGCCCTTAAATTGGGCAAAAGGCATTTCATGGGATTCCAGGACCTCGGTTATGTACCTGTGTGCAGTCAAAGAACCGCCATCAATGATGACCAAAGCGGTGCGGGCTGTTAAACTTATGCCACCCCACACCATAACAGAACCTCCACCATATGACACCGTTTCGGTAAAATTGGCTTGATGGTACCGTTCTCCCCGATATCTCCACATCCTTTCCCTCCCGTCGATGAAATTTACGCAAAATCGGCTTTCGTCATAGGGCCAATCTTGGTGTTGACGAGCAAACGCTAATCTTGCAACTCGGAGGCTTACCTCAAGTTAAGGCGCTTTTGCTAGTACGTATGACTTTAAACCAACTTCGTTTAACCTTCTCCTTACTGTTCGTTCACTTACATGCACGTTACGCACCTCTTATAAGAGATTTCTGGTCTGGAGAACTGTTTGACGACGGTTTCTCAACGTTTGCACCCTTATAAAACGTTCGTCTACGGCATTGGCTGCGCGTTTTCTGCCTTCGCACGTAAGATCCTGTCTGTCTGTAACGTTTTACACAACGGTGGATCACAGATACTGATACACCCAATATTTGACTCACTGAACGATATTTGTGACCTTCCTCGATCATTGTCACAGCTCTGGCGACTTCAGTAGCTAGCAAATCACTAGTAATAGTAATAGTAATAGTAATAATGTTTATTTCATAAATGAACAAAATACAAACTGAAGTTTACTATTTTTACATGGGAGAATATCCAAGGAAACCAACCGTAACACACGAAATAAACAGAAAGCAAACCTCTCGAAGGTGAGATCCCGCAGGATCAAACCTTGTGTGAGAGAGAAAAAAAAAAAGTCTAAGTTCACAGGTAAAGATGTCTCCTCCGCAATTTTCCAGCAAAGGGCAGATCAAGGATGTAACACGAACCAACTGAAGACTCCAGGACTAGTGGTCCATCAAGTAATAGGCATTCTTTATGTCTATTAAACTGGCTATGAAGTGTCTCGACTGACTCAGGATCCAACCTTTTATTTTCCTCTTAAAAGTAGCCATTATATCGGGCATCTTCAAGACTTGAGGATACTATTATAAACTCGAGGCGCAAGGAACAGATGCGATCTCTGCCCCTTTGTCCCACGTGTGGTAGGCAACAGAATGAACTGACCCCTATTTCTGGTGTCGTGTCTATGCTCGTTGAAACTTGCAGACGTTATGTTCCTCCTCTGGCGAACCGCAAGTGCCAGAAAAAACAACTGTCTCACATCCATCACATTGGCAATTCTGAACAGCTCGTCAGATGGAAAACGATAATGCTTATTGAAAATTACTTTCAGAATCCATTTCTGTGTTATTTCGAGCTTGTGTATATGAGTTTTGACAATTCCTCCCCAGCCCAGTAAACCATACGCTAAATGAGGCTGCACCAACACCAAGTATAGTGTTCTTAACAATTTAGTATCACAGAACTTTTTGAGATTTTTAAATTTCACTATCAGAGTTCTCAGTTTTCGGACTATCTTATCGATGTGTTGTTTCCATGTGAGGTGTCTGTCCAACACAACGCCCAAGTATTTTACTGTGTCCGCCGAGCGTATCAAGCAATGATCATCAACCACCAATGAAGTAAAAGTGGGGCGAAATGCGACAGAGTTGCTGAAAGGAACGAAAACAGTTTTATCTGTGTTGAGAGTCAATCTCTTATACTGCAGGCATTCTAATATCTTGTGGAAGTCACTTTCCGCAATCCTTTTTAATTCATGCCATGTCTCAGCTTCCAGAAACACTGCAGTATCATCCGCAAAGGAAATTATTCTCGACTTCGTACCAAGTCCAAACAAGGAGTTTGTGTATATTAAAAACACTGATTTTGTATGCAACACAATGTTAACTCTTCAAACAACAACAACAAAATAAACTAGAGCCACTATTACCTGTTCAGGTAAAATCCTTATCGAAAACAATTGAAAGGGCTAATTGTCAACGAACACTTGAGAGGGGGTAATTTCTATTATATTGCTGAAGAATGTCAAAATATTATGTTGTACGAGGGTTTTATATTAAATAAACGAACCACTTGACGAATCACTCACGAGTCCCCAAAAAAAGACATTTTTGTTTGTGTTCCCCTAATTGTGCCAGTGTGTGTATATGGCCCGCCGCAAATACTCAAGTTTAAGCATAGCTTCTTCATCAGGACCTCGAACCCAATAGATTATTACCATTTTCGACTCGATATTTGAGAATTATAGACGTTTGTGTAAAAAGTTGATACGCTGTTCTACCGAATTTCTGAATTGGAACGAGCGCGTAACAAAATCCTATTTTGAAAAACCTGGAAGAATTAATATAAAACTGCATTTCTAGTGCCCAGATTGTAGCTTGGTACCTACTCCAATAACTTCAAATCCTCCCTTCAAATAATGATTTCGAAAACACAACTTAAATTCGATAATGGGTTTTAACCGATGAATAATCTACGAAAACATCGTGAATTAATTTGATCAAAGGTGATTTTTTTTTCAGCTACCTGAGATTTTATTTTTTTTTATATTCAGGTTGTGGTTAAACAATCTGTAGATCAAAGGTGAATGACTCAGACGACGAGAATACCAAGAATTCATCCTTTATGATATACCCTATAATCATTTCCGTTGATTCTGGAATTATCCGTTTTGATGTCGAATATATTGTATGTTATATCCTTCTGAATGTGGTCTTACTCAATCAATTATGTATGATTTCTGCCATAAAAATTATTCCTCAGAGGACCCATCATTACCAATTTTCCTTATGTATGTAATATTCAGAAGTTGTCTTTGGGTCGCATATCTGAGTGTAGTCGTTAACGTGCGGGGACCATGGGAAACATGATATTCCCAAATATAACTCCCTCAATAATGAACTAAATATCTATAACCGCTCCCAAACACAAGTTTATATTTGCTATGGGGATGTATGTTCAGGATATGCTGTCGTTTTTGGCCCTCTGGAGACTGATGAACTTTATTAAATTTTTAAATTGAGGTGAACATGACTGGAGATGCATCTGAAGATACCCACAAAATTTTCGAATTTGGAATTGTTCAATCGACGATAGTTAGAAAAAATTTCAAGCAGTTAATGAGTTATTCTTCCTGATAAGAAACATGATCGAAATTTGAGGACAGTTAACCATATTTTAAACATATGGAAACTGTAGCTCATATCATTGGGTCATTAGAGTGTATATGTACTTCCGTTTGAACCCGCATTCTTTATCAGGAAGTCGAACCAAATCGATTGGGAATATTTTCGGTTCGTTAATCGAAAATTACAGACATTTAGGCCGAACGATATCACGCTGTTCTATTAGAAACAAAAGCGCAAAAAGGCTCAGATATTCTGAATTTTAAATTTAATATGGGTTCTCAAAATAATTTTTTTTTAAAAGCATTCTTCTTTTCTCTGAAATATATAAAATAATTATATCTTCAGGAAGAAGGAAGCTTCGACAATGAAATGTCGGAATATGTGAGATATCAATATCGTCAGTATGGTGCTTAGAATTTTTGAGCTGATTTTAACTATATTTTTATTGCTGAATTTAAATATGATAGCAGTTTTTCTGTACCAGCTCTAGATTTTTAGATAAATTCACTTATCTATCAATGCTTTCTCCTATTTAATACTTTCAAGTATGAGTGTTGTAAAATTTATACAAGAGATAGATTCTTGTGAATTCTTCCATATTGTCAGTCTTCATTTGTAACAAATTGAATTCAAAATAATAATATTTATTATAATTGTTATTTTAATTCATTTATTACAAATAGAAGACTTACAATATGAGATATATAACTGATTGGTTGACAAACTGTTAACAAGTGGGATTTAATCCTATTTAGTGTCATCCAGTTAGTTCCATAGAAATCCGATATATGGAGCTGTCCAGTCTGAAGTGAACTTCAACTGCAGTTGAGAGTTGAGGTTAGTTTGTGAATTCCCGCGGTGCAGATAGATAGAACTTAGCATGATATGAAATTTCTCTTTAGTAACGAGTTGTTGAAAAGTAAATCTGAAAAGTAGATTGTTAATGTGAATTGTTGTATTTGTGTTGTTGAATAGAAATGAGTTGAAGTAGAAGAAGCTGTGTATATCATCCTGATATTTTTATACACGTTCTTGGAAAACAGAAAAACTATTAGTGACTCTGTAATCTTGGATATTTTGGTGTTAAGCTTGGTAATCAGGATAAAACCTGGGCACCACATATTGTCTGTAAAACTTGTACAGAGCATTCACGACAGTAGACTACCCGGAAAAGGAAAAGTCTGAAATTCGGAGTACCAATGGTTTGGAGAGAACCAAAAAATCACTTCGGTGACTGTTATTTCTGCCTAGTAAATATTACTGAAATCAATCGAAATAACCGTAACAAAAGGACTTATGCAGATTTAGTCTCTGCAAGACGCCCCATCCCTCACTCAGAAGGAGTGCCAATTCCAACTTTTCAGCAGCTACCAGAACTCTGTGAGGACACATGTCTCTCTGATCAGAATTTTGACACTACTGAAGGTGACAGTGATTTTGAAACGATGTCATCCATTCCCCAATGTTTCAACCAAGATGAGTTGAATGACCTCACTAGAGATCTCAACCTGTAGAAAGAAGCTTCTGAATTACTAGCTTCCAGGTTGAAGAAAAAAAATTTACTCGAACCAGGAACGAAAATTACATTTTATCGCACAAGGGAAAAAGATCTGCTTCCTTTTTTCTCTGAAGAACAAAATCTTGTATTTTGCCAAGCTATTAGAGAACTCCTGGTAAAAATGGGTCTTTCTGAATATTTTCCGGATGATTGGCGCCTATTTATTGACAGCTCGAAGCGAAGTTTGAAATGTGTTCTTCTATATAATGGGACCAAATATGGCTCAATACCAATTGCTCACTCAACGAAAATGAAAGAGCAAAATGACAAAATAGCTTTGGTTTTGAAAAAAAAGTATCATGAACACCAATGGTTGATTTGTGTAGACTTAAAAATGGTAAACTTTCTCCTTGGACAGCAAAGTGGCCATACAAAGTATCCTTGTTTCTTGTGCCTCTGGAATAGCAGACACAAAACGCAACACTGGGTTAGAACAGAGTGGCCTAGAAGAGAAAACATGGATGTTGGGGGAAAGAATATCATCCATGATCCTTTAGTTCCGCGAGAGGAAATCATGTTTCCACCCCTGCATATCAAGCTGGGTCTAATGAAGCAGTTTGTAAAGGCTCTTGATAAGAATGGACCCTGCTTTGCATATATAAGTAGGGAAAAAATGCCTCAGCTGAGTAAGGAAAATATTAAAGCATCAATATTTGATGGCCCACAAATAAGACAGCTGATTAAAGACCCTGACTTCATAAATTCAATGATTGAGATTGAACAAAATGCCTGGAATTCATTTGTTTCAGTTGTCCAAAATTTTCTGGGTAAACACAAAGCTAAAAACTATGTTGAATTAGTCAATGAGATGTTTAATAATTTCAGATCACTTGGGTGTAACATGATCATTAAGGTGCACTATTTACACAGCCACTTAAACCGTTTTCCTGATAATTTAGGCGACATTAGTGAGGAGCAAGGTGGAAGATTTCACCAAGATATCAAATGTATGGAGGATCGCCATCAAGGAAGATGGGATATTCACATAATGGCAGATTACTGCTGGTCTTTGAAACGGGATTGTTCTAAAATACATTCAAGAATGTCACGCAAAAGAAGTTTCCGAAATGTTTAGTGAGTAATTGGTTTAAATGAGTACTTTTTCTGTTTTCTATTGTATATAATGTATAATATCTGTAATATCTGTGTAATATAATGAAAATTCCTTTATTAATTTGTTTCTTTAAACCATGGTTTTTCTTTTAAAATAGTGTAATTCACAAAAATGTTGATATCTTAAGAATTCGAGCTGACAGGCAAAAACTAACACCATATTTGAATACAGGGCATCAAATTCATATGAAATCACCTCCAAAACCTTCGGCACCAAATCCACTGTTGACCAGTGTAATTTTTTTCGGAATACGTCTGATGTCTTATGAGGCTTAAAGTGTTAAAAACATTTTTTTTTTGGAATTTTAAAATAAATTTTCTATTAACTATTTTACGCAGAGGAAATCGCGAGCTCAGCTAGTAAATAGATAATGGAAATATCTCAAATAGCCTATTCATATATTGTGTTGTCGTGAACATTGTGGGATCATGGAAAACATAATATTCCGAAATATGACGTTCATATCACTTTCCCTTTATAATGAACTCCATGTCTAGCACCGCTCCCAAACACTAGTTTATATTTGGAATAGCGATGGATCTCGTTGATATGTCGTCATGCTCTTGCCCTCTGAGGACTAATAAACGGTATTAAAATTCCGGTTTGGGGTGTGCATGGTCATTGCTTCCAGCGTATTTCACTCGGAAAGAATTTTTCCAGTTGTTTACTCATGAATTTTTTCAGACGGGGATCGATTGCGTTGAAATAATCTGTGAAAACATGTTGTCGAGTGTGAATATCAATCGTTTCTTTCAATACTAGAAGCTATTATATAATTTTCAACAATTTCATACGTGAAGATAGAATATAGGTAGTATATAATTATATAGGGTGTATCAAGTTCGAGTGCCTATTAGACGTTTCTGGAGAACTAGACATATTTGAAATCTGAAAATTTGGATTATGATATTGTTCAAAGTTCCCTACACAGCTAAAATATTTTCGAAGCCCAAAAACTTTATAGCAGGAAAGACAATGAAAAATTGTCTTCCCGTAGTGCGAGTTGGTCACGTTTGACGTATGATATCCCAGAGTTTCAAGACCTTAAGTGCAACTGCGAACCGGTTTCGAGGTGTTTTGCCTCTCATCACTACAGTGTAGCACTGAACTTCCGAAGGGGACTGCCAGTACTCAAAGAATATTGTGAGAGTCTTCCAAGTATTCTCCTGAATGCGCGCCATCTACACCTCAAAGACTGAAAGAGTCCGGTTTCCTCTATGGATTCATACGACAAAATGTTGGGTCGCCACCGCGATCTCACGGTTGTTACTTTCTCGGTCTATAGTGAGTTAACCCTCTGGGCCCACCGATGGTACTTTAAGAATGTATCACATCCAGATCTCGGTGGTGGCCCGAAATTGGGGATCATTTTTGTCGTATGAATCCATAGAGGAAATGGGACTGTTACAGTCTTTGAGATGTAGATGGCGCGCTTTCAGGAGAATACTTGGAAGTGCCTCACAATATTCTTTGAGTACAGGCAGCCCCCTTCGGGACTTCAGTGCTACACTGTGCTGATGAGAGGCAAAACACCTCGAAACCCGTCCACAGTTGCACTTGAGGTCATGAAACCCCTGGGATATCATACGTCAAACTTGACCAACTCGCACTACGGGAAGACAATTTTTCATTGTATTTCCTGCTATACAGTTTTGTTGCATGCCCGCATATAGGCAATAAAATCTCACGGTTATCAATTTTTAGAACACAATAGAAAAAACTGTTTTAGAAAAACAATCGCTACGCACAACCAAATGACTCGAGCGGGGTCAAACTGGTACTGAAGGTGGATCACATGTTCCTCTATGTCCCCACTAAGCCCCGCGGTTCCAATGTTGCCAGATAAAACACAACGTTGCCAGTCTCAATACTTAATTTGCAGATCTTGTATAACATTCACATCACATTTGTATATTTTACTCTTATTTCCTTAATCCTCAAACTGAAAATTCATTACAAAAATCAGTTCTACCAGCTCACCTTATCAATATTAAATAGAAAGATTATTCATTTGAAATAATTTTCAAAATCGTAGCAGTTAATGAATAATAATGTTATGTGGCAAAGTCTTGTTTGCAGGCGTGCAGAAATTTACAAAAAAAATTTTTTTTTATTATTATATACCTAAATTCAAAGAGGTTTTCAGTTGGCACTTTGATCATTGTATTCAGAACGATTTTTGTCATTTTGAACATTTAATTCAACTTATGCTGTAATGCACAATGATTCTCTGGGTGGTACTTCAATGACGCATCAAATTTCAGATGTCGCACAAGTTTTTCCCCATTAAATGGTTCGTAGGGGTTGGAATTGTGCATAAACAAAACTGTAATGGTCGACTTTTATTCGGTGACTCAAAGTAAATGAGCCATGACAGAGTGCACATTCTGAACACATATTTAACTAATTTAACTAATTCCTCAACTCAAAAATTTTGGTTTTTAAATTTCTGCATGCCTGTAAACAAGATCGAAGACCTTGCCAAAAGAGTGCCACATGACCTACTTTCCTTATTCGAAAAATATAGCGGTGTGATGAAGATGGCACGGGGTGTAAAAAAATCTTTTAGAAATGCATGAAAGTTTGGTAACAAAATTGACCAGTTTCAAGATTTTGTTGCCAAAAATTTTTCTTACGAGAATATGAATTGGTTCCTAACTGTTTATTTGAGAGAAGAATTCAACCATAGAGAATGTACGGCGAGTGGTTTAATTTTATTCGTGTGACTTAGTTTGGATTCAAGTGTTGCATGCAGAATTATCCCTTTCAGATAAAAATACAAATGATGAATGGATATAGTATAAAAATTCGGAAGAACACTGACGTGAGATCAGGAGTCTCTGGAATAGTGTAATACTAATACGATCTTTACGATGAATGTTAGTTCTTTTCTAAATTTTTCTAATTTTTGTCTGTCTTTTGAAAACAGTTTTGTGTGCGAAGAAAACTTTTTGTATTACTCGATTACTAAATGAGAAAACGAATGAGTCAGTGACCAAAAATATGTGAATCCGTCGAAATTTTGAAAGAAAAACGTTTCCGATTACAATGCATGGGAAAGTAAAATGAAATCGATGGTGCCAGATGGGGCAACGCATTCTCTTCATCTTTGTTGTCCTTGATCAAAACCAATTCTAAATTACTTTCCGCCATCGAAAGTTTGAAACAACTATAGCAACTGCGGTTCCCAAATACAAACGAAACAAATAATGAGAAAGTGAATCCGTATATTGCTTTATCCAACTACATGCGACTACCAATTTATGGATGGAGTTCCCAATTTTCCATACAAGCGAGCAGGATGATTCCCATTTATTACAGGTTTTTCCACTCGTTTCTCGCTCGAGGGTTCTGCACTGGATCATTGTGCCGGAGGATATACGAATTTGTAGACCGAAGACTTTTATCGAAGTTTTTGTGGTTTTCTCCGCCTACTACAATCGCTGATGATGAGTAGGGTGCCTCAGAAGTTAATTAGGAAAACTCTGTTGAAAGGAACTAATGGCTTTCACGGTGGCATTACCTTCGTCAGAAAGGTATCCCAAATATTGGTCGAGCAGAAAAATACCCCAGCGCACTGATCAATCAATATGAGACCTTTAAGTTGGAAATTTTATTCGAACAAGTTTTTGATTGATTTGGAGAATTAATTGAAGTCCAAAATTTTTGAATATCATTTAATATGCTTCATATTTGCATATACAGGGTATGTCTTTGACCACTGCGTTAATTTTAAACATAGGTTCTTGAGATCACAAGAAACGCTTTTTTTCCATACCGTTTTCCATATTTAGCTGCGTTAAAAAATTATGAGCATTTTAAGTTTTCACATTGGGCGAATACTCCTCTGTAATCCTGTTTAGTTTGAATGAGCAGCATCCACTATTGAATCTGTATTATTCAAAAACATTATTTTCCCTCTAAGAAATGATTCACTCACTTATTTTTCATCAGATGATTATATCGATTTCATTCCTTTCAACTTCAAATATCTCAAAAATTGTGCAATTTAGGAAAAAAGATGAGTAAGGATTTTATCTGCAAAACAAATTAATGATTTGAATGAAAGTACAAGATAGGGACCTTAAGTTCAAGTGATATTTGTTTTCCATGCAATTTAACCAATCTGTACAGCAGTAGTGAGAAACGCACAAAAAATGGAATAAATCTATTGATGCCAGAATATGCAGGACTGTTATCAAAAACTTTCTACTAGAGATCATTTCAATTGATAATGTCGTTTGAATATTTTATATTATTATTTTTTATTTTCAAGGAAAATGAGGGAAACTTCACAAGACTCTCTAGCTTTCATAGTTACAATACCAGACGTGACGACTTACTCTTTATCCCCAAACATACTACAACTAAATTCGAATATTCACCAAATTATCAGTGTATCAAACTATTTAATCATCTACCCAAACAAATTAAATCTCTGGAGCTCAAAGAATTCAAAAAGATAATTAAAGCTAAGTTAGTAGAGGAATGCTATTATAGTGTTGCCGATTTTTATCGACAATGATATCTTTTCAAGTCGAATAATTTTTATTTTCTGTTGTATTTTTTTCATTCTGACCTATCCTATACATGTATTTATGTCTTAGAGGATCAATAAATTATTATTATTATTATTATTATTACAGGTGAAAATGCAATTGTTTTATGAAATTTCAACACCCTATATCTTCTGAACAAGGCCAAATTTGGAAAAATGTTTCTTTTGAGGTCGAAAATCAATGGTTATATATATTAAATGACCCTGTGAACTTCGTATCACCTATAAAGACAATGATTAATAATATTATCAGCAACACGTGATTTTGTGAGCAATAACCATCATTTTTGATTGCTTTCTTCCCAAAGTTTCAACAGACATCTTCTATCATTTTCGAAATGAGAATTAGCTTTTACAAAAGTTAGCAAATTCAGGAAATGTTTTGAACTTTTATAAATGTAGAAAAGACAGACTACGAAATCAATATGAAAAATTTTGCACTTATCTGTGGTTTGGAAACTCCTTTAAGTTACAACGTACAATTGGCCTCCAAACTTCCGGCAACTCAATTGATGGAGCATTTACGGGATTGAGAGGATGTTCATGAATGCTGCCTCTTTGATTTTTCTCATTAGGGTTTCTCATCTTTGGATATAATAGATGTCCGATCCATTTTATCAGGTGATTTTAATTCACAGCTTGATGGACCAACTTATATATTCCTTTATTTTCACCTTCAAAGGGCGCTTTGTTTCTCCGATATAAGATCTTCCGCACTCTCATGGTATCTCATATATACAGTTCTTCGTTCTTTGATTTTCGTTATCGGGAATACCTTTTGTTGGATCACCGTTAATGTTATTTTATGTCTTGAAAGCGTTCGTTATGTTGTACCTATTTCCATATCTTATATCGGAGAAACAGTGCGCCCCTTGAAGATGAGAATAGAGGAACATCAGCAATTTTAAATATCCATAGTTGATCCAACATGTTGTAGATGAAAATCACCTGATGAAATGAAACGAAATATCTATAACATCTAAAGAATTCGAAAAAAATCAACTCTGCAGCATTTATGAACATCGACTCTTCAATCCATAAGTGTACCTTCAATTGAGTTGCTGGAACTTTGTAGGCCAATTTTTCGATGTAACTTGAAGAAGTTTCAAACCACAGATAAGTGCTAATTTTCATCTAGTTTCAGTAGTCTATCTATTTGACATTTATGAGAGCTGAGGAATTTTGTGAAATTTCTCGCTTTTGTAAAAACTATTCTATACCTTGAAAATGATAGAAGATGTTTGTTGAAACATTGGAAAGAAGGATAATAACAGATGATGATTGTTGTCCAAATAATAATTCTATACGAGTTCCATCATCAACAATTTCGTCAACAACCTATATGAAACGTTTGTATTTTCAACAGAGCGCCATCTATTCAATGTTCACTCAATTCAGTCAACAGGTATTGCCATCTGTTAGAATCCTTTGATGCAAACATATAATTATGACTGTCAAGTAATGGACGAATAATCTTTTAAGTTGGGTAGATTTGCACGTGTGCACACCGTGGTGTGCAAATCAAATTTGAAATCGGTTCAGTAGTTGAGGAGTTCATCGCGGACAAACAACGTGACACGGAATTTTTATAAATAAAGATACATTGCAATGTAGGACACCCCATCTTTCAATTTGGGTCGAATTGCACACGCTGAGCAAATCAAATTTAAAACCGGTTTAGTAGTTTACCAGTCCATCGCTGACAAGCACCTTATAAGTAATCGTATATTTTAAAAAAAATATTTTAGAATTATTTTTGAATTTTCTAAATAACTGATTTCAAAAGAATTTGATGCACAGCTTTCTTTCAACATTATTCAAACGATTTACAAATTTCGAATCGATCGAATAGATATCCTAGAAATTATTGAGAAAACAAAAGTTCAGATTTTCATAACTGTTGAACTTTTCGACGGATTTGGCCCAATAACGAACTTGACTAAAATATTTGAAGCCTAAACCTATTCCAAAAATATGAAAACTCTAGCTCATCTCCTTCAGAAAATAGGTAGTATACGGATAGCCTGATATATTCAAATTTGACCACAGATTCTTCACTCGGAAGTCGAATCAAATGGATTCGGACCATTTTCGTCTCGATATTCTACAATTATAGACATTTGGGCAGAACGATATCATGTTGTTGATAGATTTTAATCAGTTATTTTTTCCAACTGTTCCATTGAAAATTGATTTTATGCAATTTATTATTCACAGGTTCCATCAGAAAGGGGTACTTAAAACCCAAAACCCTATTTTCATAGTTCCATTAATCGTATTCCTCAGGAGAATTCAGAACACGTAAATGTCTGACATAGGTACTCCTAAATTATTGTTCAAAATGGGGCCTTTATAATTGAAATATCTCGAAGAACATAATTTACATTGATCCTCTCGATAATGAATGATAACTGAGAATGTTAAATGAGGTATAGGGCTCGAAACGTGTAGCGTAATTAATGGTGAAGGTAAAGATCGATATTTGATAATTATGCAGAGATTTATTGGAGCTATCAATGAGTAAAATCCCCAATATATCAACTGCCACATTGAAAACGGATGGTTCAGACCTTTGAAACTTACTAGTTTATTTACTGCAGCCGAATTCATGTAAGCCATGTGTAGAGGTCGATATCTTACCGAATAATTGGAAAAAAACTTTACGATAATTAAACCGAAAAAAACGAACTCCATAGGTTCCTTGTACAGTTTTGGTCTACTCAAGAAGGTACACTATTGATTGTCCATTATGTCCATATTGTCGCGCTTGGGTTTAAGATCAATTCATCTCTGCCGTCATATTTGATAACGAGATTCTCACGATTATATAACATCCGCAGATTTTTAAGTCAACTTCTTTTAACCTAAGGTGTATTTGCTTTGAATTGAGCAGAAAGTTTTGGAATTTTCATTAAAATTCAAGATTGATAAAACTCAAGGATTTAAATGAGAATTGCCACTCTTTCTTATGTAATTGTTTATTTATTTCTGTTTAAAATTTCATAAAACTGTTTTTGTTTTGAAACGCCTGGAACATTGATGGTGATTAGTAATGATCAAGACGACCATCGACCTCTTCAACCAACAATAACGTCGAAAAAATCAAGGATATTGTGCTCAAAAATCGTCAAGTCTATGTTAGATGGAAAGCTCGTAATCTCAACATGTCTAGTGATACCGCTCGTTTGATTTTGATGAATAATTTGACATACAAAGCGTTGCAAATTGGCACATTCCGTTAGAGCTGAATTGTCTCCAAAAACAATACCGGATGCAGGTGATTGAAGATATGCTAGATCGTGCGAATTCTGATACCACACTGATGGAACGGATTATAACTGGTGACTAGCGATGGGTTTATGAATACGACACATAAGCGAGCCAATAATTATCGGATTGAGTGGAATAAAATGAGCTGAAACCGAAATAACATCGCAAAAGCCGTTCGGAAATCAATGTTATTGTTCTAATCGTTATTCGGGATGTGGTTCATATTGAATTCGTTCCACAAGGTCAAATAGTTAATAAGGACTATTTGACACGTTTGCCTAAACATGTTCTCTGTAAACCCAGCCAAACTTTTGTTTCAAAACAGTTCGTGAATTTTGCATGACGGTAACGCACCATCTCGATTTTAAGACCAAACTCGCGATAAAAAACATTGACCAGTCACCTTATTCGCCTGATCTAGCTCCGTGTTGCTTTTTTCTTTTTTTCAGTCTGGAATTACCACTCCGTAGAATCAGTTACTCCATAGACTCCATAGATAAATATAAATTCGCAAAAGACCATTCCTGAAAGTACCTATAAACAATGTTTCAATTATTGGATAAATTGTTGAAACATGTGTATCGCTTCAAATGGAGAATATTTTGAAGGAGATTCATTTTATATTGGAGAAGTTTTAGATTTTTGCGTTTTATATAAAATTCCCGAATACTCAAGCAAAGAGTAATTCAATCAATTTCCACTTCTATCCTTCCAGCCTCAAAGTTGTTCAAACACTTGCCAAATAACAAGATAATCGAATGTATATTTGACGAGTTATGAAAATAAAAGATGCTCGTAACTGCCGAATCAGTGGACGGATTTTGCTCAAAAAAAAAAAAAACCAAGATATTTAAAGAATGAAGCTTTTATGGGTTCAACTGTAGCTCGCCTTCTCGAAAGTTGCAGTACATAGTTCGACCCCGGATCCTTCATAAGATAGACTGATTGATTGAGAATAATTTTGGCTCTATATTTGAAATTTGCAATTGTTTACTTGATGTGATAGCACGTTGTTTCACAATTTCAAGAGCCCGAAAACAAAATTTTGAAACATGTTGATTCATCAAATATACGTTTTTCTCCATTCGAGTAAACATATGATAAAATGAAAATAAACTCAGTTTTCCAAGTGAATAAGTGTTAGTTAGCACATGTGTGATATTTGTTTATAAAAATTAATATTTGAGTTAAATATCTTGATACCAAAATGTTCTCTTCTTGTTACAGAGTGCGAGTAGAATACTACGTGAATGAAAATACATTCAAGGAACGACTTCAGCTATATTTCATCAAAAATCAAAGATCTAGTGAGTATGATCGATTTATCATTCTTCTATTATTACAATTATTGACATATTTATTTATTATGTGTCTATCGGAACATGCATTCAACTCGAAGCTATATCTTATCTTCCTAAAATACAAATAATTGATCGCCTTCATCCATTTCAGATTATGAATAGGCACAAGAAATAAATAATATAAAATTGTCTCTGCATGTTATACGATAGCTCATTATATCAATACTAGCCTGTATTCAAACATTACATTATTACTGAGGCCTTAAGTATAAAATATACTGAAATGACGTGAGGTCATTTGCGCGCTTGTCCTAGAGTCCTTTTCCGTACTCTGGAAAGTGTGATACCAAAACAATCACAACGATCAATGAACGAACCTTATTCTCGAGTTAAAAATAAGTACTCACAGTTTTCTTTAAGTTTTGGTTGCAACTAAAATTCCCTTTTCGTAAAATCTGATGAAAAGTAGGCTATCAACTCTATCGGAAACCATTTAACATTTTTTTATTCACTTAGCTCTTGTCCGTTGGAATATCTTATATATTCAAGCCAGAATTACCAATAATATCTCGTATTAAAAAATTGGAAATAACCGAACCAAGTTTTCCTTCAGTTTCATTCCAGTCAAAATCATGTTCCACCTAAACTCGTACATATTATCACTTGAATGCATATGGCAGCTTAATCAGAAAAAACAACTCCTCCTTTTATATAAGAATTTCGGACGGGCATGAACTTGTCCTTTGAAATACCTAATATTCAAATCCAAATTACACAAAAATGATGATTTTTCGGAATCGAATCTTTGGAAACCTCTAAATAAATTTTACTAGCGCTACATTAAACTTTTTCAAAACTCAAATTTGTCAATTGAAATTGACAACATTCATTATTTTACCTTGATTGAACAATTCCGATGGATTTTCTACCAACTGTAACTGAATTAATAAGTCTGATCGATGTCAAACGAATACGTATCTGTGAAAGCATCCAGCATTAAATTTTTTATTCTGATTCTGCTAACGCTAGCGCTGTCCTGTAACAAATATACTGCTCTCATTAGTTAGAGTTTCACGCATTCAATTTCCTTATCTATAGTAGCATTGAACATTTGACGCAACATCGCTTTCATGTCTCCCTCAAGGTGACGATGAATCCTTAATGCAACCTTGTTGGAAGTCGCATTACAAGTTGCACTCTGAAAAAATCAAACGTGCTGCTTTTCGGGTACTCTTTAATTAAATCTAAATCTTTTTGCTGCTATGATTATTAACTCGCCACTCTGTAATCAATAAAATGAATAAATCGGTAGAGCGTGAAAATAGATTATCATCGACATTTATTTTCAGGACTGCATAGCCTGTTATCCCATAAGTGAATTCTCGAATACCTGGGAATGTATTGTTACAGATATCGCATTTTACTGATCGTTAGTTTCCCATCAACTGAATATATCCAAATCACATTATTATTCAATTGTGGACTATATTCGAGGAACACATTACCAGGAAATGACAACGGAAATGATTACTAGAAGTACACGAAATTTTATAATTTTAAATTAATGCGCTAACATAAAACCATTTCAACCATACACATACATAGATTTTTCATGTCATATTTACAGAATATTTGTTCGAGTTAACACTTTCCGAATAGGATACTTTAGCCTATTCAAACTACAGTGGCACAATTGGGCCATAACCGCAGTCTATCAGCCATATTCTTGCTGAAGTTGAATCAATTTATATGATAATTTTTATTGTCAATGAGAACATTCTGATGTTATAGACATAACAATCCCAATCCAATGAGATTAACCACCAATTTCTAAAAAAAAACAGCATTTTGTACACACATAACAAAAGCTCGATACTTCTAATACGAGATGATTGCTCGACTACTACATTGATCTTAAATGAACAAAAAGTCCAAAAGATATAACAAATTTTTTTTTATCATTTTTCATTCTTCTTCAGTACAATTGAAAGATTTGAAATTCCGTGAAATGCATCACTTACTTGTCATGAAATTTGAATAGTGTGCTTCAGTCATAGTTCATATTTGACCTTCATTTCATTTCCTTCACTTATGTACGCAGGTAGCAAAGAATGATATTTAGCGTTACTCCAAAAATTTATGGTTATTATATGGCACGACAAGGGCCTTTGAAAGTTAAACGAAAACGAAAGAAAATTAACAATGAAATTCTGACAATAAGAAAAAAATGACTCGAAAGAAAATCGAATGCTGGAGCACTGACTTCTGCCTACCTGGTTTCACAGTACGGCTGAATTCACCTGTCCAGGCACTCGCGAGCGAGAATAGTCACTTTTTCACTAGAGTTCTTATTTGTAGATTTATCGAGAAATTCATTCGTTGCGGAGAAAAGTGTTGTACTTCATGGATGAACGCCGATTTCATACTCTTCGTTGGACATAGGTCATATGCTCCAACATATGTTACGCGCCCATCGGGAAATGAAATGAACATACGTGGGCCGCACGAAACGAGCAAGCAACTTGGAATAAAAATGAATTAATTTAACTAATAATAATGAGTTGCAGTAACATTATATTATATCAAAAGATATAATCATGTTGTTCAAGAGAAGTTTTTGCTAGTAACCTCCATTTCTTAGTGTTTTTGCTACCAACGTTTCGGCAAATAGCTTCTGTCGTTCAGGGCAAAAAATTAGCTTTCAATAAGGTTACAATATTTAAAAACCAGAAATCAGTGTTAAGATTACTGTGAAAAAAATTTAGAAAGCACTAACGTGAGGTCAGATGGCTTTGGCGCTCTTGTTGAGCTACTTGCGAGTAAATATTCAAACCATAACAAATCTATAAGCACTCTGACGTGAACAATAGTCTATTCCCGTACTATGGGACAATGTGATGCAAATATGAACGCCTAATAAATGAACAAACCTATATCTCAAATTAAAAATAACTAATCATAATTTTCCCCAAGTTTTGTTCGAAGCTATAATTCCCTTTTCCTAAAAACTTATGTCAGTTCTTTTCTGAATTTTAACAACGTTATTATTTCAGCTAAGATGTCTAAAATACTGGTGTGTGCACTTGTCAAATTTTGAATGGAAACGTCATTTTACTTTTTGGGACATGGCGACTGTTTAGTTTTATACTCACATGAGGGAGCCACAAGGCGATTCATTCATAAATTTACATTACAAACGCTTGACATTTGTTGAAATTTTAAATCAAATCAACCTCAAAAATGAAAGAAATTTATTTCATTCTCCTGAAAAATTAACTAGACAAATATTTCATGGATTTCACTGATTAACTGGCTTTCAAATAAAGATTCTTGTGATGCGAGTTCTGAACACGTAATGCTTTCAATTAGTAAGGTTTATCCATTTTTTTTCTAATACATTGAAGTATGATTTTTTCACTAATACATGGTCTCTTGCTCAAACATAAATGTTTTCAGTATTATTCTATAAAGATTTTACAAGCCTGATTTATGGTTAGTTGATGCTCATTTATGTATGTTTTATTAATTTCTGATCTCATCATTTTGGATAAGCAGGAAAAGGTTTGTAATATCAGTAGGAATGTTTTAATTGGACTTGGGAAGGAATTATATGGGAGGTCCGGTTCAAAGTAGTTACTACAGGATGGCATGGGTGATTTGGGAGCTCTCTTTCTGTAATGATGAAAAAATATGTATTCTCATTCTCAAAAAGTTTTAATTCAACATATAGAGTAAATAATTTCAATATATGTATATATAATATTCTTTTGAACTTTTGGCTCACAATATTTGGTTAACAAACAATAAAGCATATACAGCAAGGGTTAGTAACGGGGTGCCATACAATTCGGCGTATGACAAAAGCCTACGGAAAAAACCTCAGTAAAAAAACCTGGCTCCCGCCAAAGTGTGAAAGTACAAAAATAAGAGGAAATATAATTGAGGGAACTCTTTCTTCAAGAGTGGTCTTCTATTGATGGACACAGAGGCTTCTTCAAGTTGTCCACATCAATTCTGGAAATAAAAAGACAAAAGCAGAGAAAAGAACTGATTTGATCAATTATATCTATGAAAATAAGTGTTTGATATGCGTATATCTTTTGAGAATTCTTGAAACGCACGCATAATATTTAGTTGTTACTTGATATAGAACAATTTCACTTGAGTCATTAAAAAAATCATTTCTACTCACATTTGGCACACTGAAAGTTCGTGAATTTTCATCCACAGCACTAGACTGTCCACATAAAATACAAAAACGCATTATAAAAAATGGATAATCACTTTTCACACACTTTCATACAAAAATTCCGAATAACGCAATAAATAATTTATTCTAATCAGAAACTGACATTCGAATAAATTTGAGTGGCGCTACCTGGCGGAGAGAAAATGAAAGAATCCCCATGTTGCCAAACCTGTAAAACAAAATCGGAGGAGTGCACACACCAGTATTTTAGGCATCTTAATTTCAGCCACCGAGATTGAATTCTATCTCTATGATTTCCCGTTATAAAAAATTTCGATTAATATCACGCCAACTGACACTGATTAATGAGCCCGGCATTTGTCAATTGAATATCGATCTGTGATGGCCATCGCTCAAAGAAAATCATCGGGACGTATGTCATTTCTCTTTTCTCTTGAGTAAATTAAAAAAATTATCATATCTTTAGATGGAAAAGAGCTACGACAAAGAAATTTGAGGATAAGTAAGATATCGATCACCTCAATATATTCACGAATTTTTATTGAAATTCGAAGAATATCTTATGAGATAGTGAGAATTCAAAAATCTTTTTTTCGGGAATTTTTAAAAATTTTCTAGAGTGAAGATTTCTGCGAAATTTAGCGAGCTGTTTTGTTGCATCTTCCCTCAACAATATTTCAAGTATCAATCTGATCGGATGGATATTCTAGTAGTTATTGAGGAAACAAAATTTCAGATGCTCATAACTACTGAACCATCGGACGGATTTGGCGCAATAACGAACTTGATCGAGATATTTGGACAATTAACCTATTCTGAAAATATGAAAACTCTAGCCTATTCCTTTTGGATGCTAGAGAGGATACGGCCGGCCGGACAGACTCAACTTTCGCCACGAATTCTTCATCAGGGAGTCGAACCCAATCGATTGAGACCATTTTCGGCTCAATATTCCAAAATTACAGACATTCGGGCAAAATGATAGGTACTCTGTTCGGGTGAACATGAGCGACAAAAAAGATCAAATATGTACTTATCTGTGATTAGAAGACTTGATTTTTCTTATTGTAGATTTCTCTTCTTTGGAATATGAAAACTCTATCATTCTATTTTATCTGATGATGGTAATTCAGTGCATGTTGGGCCAACTTAGATCTATCGGTGTTTCTGATGTTCTTTCATTGTCACATTCAAGCGACGTTTCGTTTTTCCGAATTAAGATCTTCCGAATACGCATGGTATCGCATATATGCGATTCTTCCTTTTCGCACATATGAGTACGGTGCCTAATGAATATTGATAAATTTTCAATTGAACAATCAACAGAATGGGCTGAGATTTCTCTGTGAAAGTAATCATGAAACATTTATCTATATGCATTACGCAAGCACCATCCGCTAACAAACTTCGAACCGCTCTGAAACCGTTCCAGATCAAACATCTAGAATTATCGAGTGAAGCTTGAAGTCATCCGCATAAGTTCAAGCCCAGCATATAGAGAGGTAAGAATGTCATTTGGCAAAGTGTTGATGCATCCAGTGCTACAAAAAAAGAATGGAGATATTCCACAAAGAGGAAATAAGAGACGTGATTGGTTTTGTCGCATGAGTGACAGTGATTTCGATCTGGATGACCGTACTCAGAGGAAAGGCCTAAATCCCTCGAAGACATTGAATTTGTAGTATTTTCGGATGAGGATCGATGCCAAACGAAGGAAAAGCTCTCTTAGATGATAGGTATTTTCAAGAAACCTTCTGCCTTGGAATGTATATATAAGTAAATTGGATTCCTTGCGAATATAAATCCAAGGACTTCAATTATTTCTCCTTCAAGAGTTAGATCTTCAGCGGTGAAAAGAGAATGATCTACATGAGACCATCTATATGAGTTATAGAGGCTACAAGTTCATTGAAAAATCAATACAAATAAGTGATACTTATTTGCTCGCTTTTTCTAATTTATGAAACAATTAGAACAGCTTCCAATCCTTATGCCCCAATGTCTGTAATTTTCGACTATTGAGCCAAAAATGATCTCAGCTAACTGTTTCAGTAGATATGAGAATCTGAAATTTGATTTCCCCAATAATGTGATCAATTCTTTACTTAGAAGATGTTTGAATGAGGTTGAAACAAATAGATGTGCAAAATTTCATAGAAAAGCACTGACATGAGGTCAGAAGCTTTCGCTCGTTTTGTCTAGTATTTTTTCCGGATTCTGGGACAGTGTGATGAAGAAACAACCGCCACAATTAATGTGGAAGAATCAAAAAAGACATATCTTCAATTCGAATAATAACTCACAGTTTCCTTTCAGTTTTTTTCGAAGGCTGAACCTCGTTCTCTTGACAGAAAACTTCTTTCATATAGAAAATCATACATAAATTGATATTCATTTTTTTGGTAATTTCTGGTTCTTGAAATACTTATTATTAAGATCATCATGTGATTGAAGTCTCAAACGAAACCGTAACAGAGGAATTACAAAATTTTTTTGTTTGAATACAAATCTTTGGTTATCAACAATATATCTATATATATATATATTGTTTTGAACTTTTGGCTTACAATATTCAGTCAGCAAACAATAAAGCATATAGATCAGGGGTTAGTGACGGGGTGTCATACAATTCGGCGTATGACATAAAAGCCTAGGGAAAAAACCCCATTAAAAAAAACTCTGGTGCCCTGCTTAAGTGTGAAAGTACAAAAATAAGCTGAAAAATATTTGAGGAACTTCTTTCTTCAAGAGTGGTCTTCTATTGATGGAGAGAGAGACTTCTTCAAGTTGCTCATATTGGATCTGGAAATAAAAAGACAAAAGCAGAAAAAAGAACTGAATAACAAAAATACGTATCATATTCGTTTGAAATTTATAACCCATTCCAAGAAAGAATCGGAAACATCATGAATTGCCCTAAAACAATCTTGAAATTTATATATGGGATAACTATCAATGAGGTGAGGTATTGTTTCTTCTGCTTCTCCACACTCACAACTTGCGCTTGGAACTGAGTTCCATCTGAATAACATGCTATTGGTTAGATCATGACCTGGTCTCAAACGATTAAGAACCGTCCTAATTTTTCCTGGAAGATCAAAACCAGGAATTTTTTCAGAAAGATCAAAAAGGAGATACTTATTGAACATTTCAGTCTTCCATAATTCTTTATCGCTTATGTTCATATTGAAGAACGTATTATGCCATAATGGTTTACGTGACTTCAATCTGGGAATTCTACTTGTGGAATATATGAAATAATTGGGAATAAATTGGGAAAAGAATGATATTTGGTCCAAGAATTCAGAGCTGCAGTCTGTCTGCGAATATGGGGAGGGACATTCAGGGCAATTCACTAACTCAAGTTGCTTTCGCCGTGGCTATCCAAAGCAACTCGTATAACAACTTTCGATATCCACTGCTACCCTTTTTTGGTATTCTCTAACTAACCATTAACAACTGTTGTTATCATAACAACTTTTTGTGAAGAGAGTCATGGCAACACCGCAAAATAGTTCAAATTTCCGTTTTCTCGATTCAACCATAGACAAATGATATGGATTTGTCTGTGGAATAAGCACATACATAACCTTCAAAATCACAAAATATGACCGTTAAAGAAAGTTGGGAAAAGATTTCAATAATTTTCGAGGAATCTGTACCGTAACTATTGAAGAAGGATGAGGTTATATAAAAGACAATTTTCGGTATTTTTAATTTAACATCTCTTATTTTAGACATAACAGGTTTAAAAAGGCAAGCAATGAAGATATCAATTTATGATGAATTTCCTGAGCGAACATAAAGTGATGATGAAAGTAAAACTATCGCCAGCTGAATCAGTAAAAGTTGGAGAACTGTGAATACAACTCACAAAAGAGTTCAATAATATGAAGACAGCGTAAGCCTTTGCAGCAGAGGCGCATTTACCCTACAATACTCTATATCAATACCTTTGTAATTCCAAATTCATCAAAAAGTTCATTTGCACTAAAAATGTCAATCTTATTCGATTAAAACTTTTAATTGTTCACATAAATGAAAAAAAAAACAATAAACAAACAGTAACCGACAAGAGTGGTTATCGATAGCTATACCTATGAAGCAGTTGCCAGTAAACTACTAGGGATAGCCACTAGTCGTTATGCATAGTAACTTTCATAACCACTTTCTTGAATAGTGAATACCGATTTCGCGCTTAGCAACTGACCTTGAAGATGACCACGATTTTCGGTGGCTATTCATAGCAACTTGAGTTAGTGAATAGCCCTGATTGTTAGACAAAACTGGTAACCAATGAACCAGTGTAGATCTTATGGTATCAGTAATTATTCTCATGGATGTATTCAATTGTGCAACGATTTTTTGTGTATGTGCACTATTAAACCTAACAGAGCAACAAATTTCTGAGATGATGTCCTGAATCAATAAGATTTAAATTGAAAAGTAAAGGAGCTAGAACTGATCCTTGAGGAACACCACTTTTCAATGTTTTGAAATTGCTGCTCTTATTGCCAACAAAAACAAGAATCTTTCTATCAGATAACATATTCTCTAATAATCTTACCATTTTCCCACACTTCAGATGGGTATAGAGTTTGAAAATTAATCCATCTTTCCATACAGTGTCATTATTGATTTTGTTTCAAAACAACATGACGTGTATTATCCAAACCTTCCAAATTATATCAACTACATTGTGCAATTAAGAATTGTCTTCTATCTAATATAACTCAGGCCGTATATGTCGGGATCCACTCAAGCTTTATGAAGTAGTATCTAACCTTGTTGATGGTGTATCCGACATTTCCTCATCCGAATTGACGCCACGAAGAAGAAAGTTTTCCACCGGAAGTAATTGCCATGTCTCACAGTCCGAAGACCTCGAGTGTTTCAAGTCCCGGAGTGGCAATTAAGCTCGTCAAGTGAATACACTCAACGTTCTCCTTTGGGTGATTCAAATTAGGAGATAGTTATGTTGATTTTCTTGAATAATTGTGACGTCGTTTTAAATTTTGAGGGACTTCATGGTATCAATGCACTGACTTTATGATGTCTATTGGGATGATGAGAGTTCTCGGGTTTTTTCGCGCTTGTTCTAAAGTCTTCTCCCATAATCTGGAGCAGGTTGATGCTAATACAACCGCTAGAATGACTGAACAAACCTAGGTATACCTAAAAATTAAAAATTACTACTGACAGTTTTGTTCGAAGCTCAAATTCTCATCACCTGAAACTAATCAAAAGTAGCCTATCAACTGCATAAAAAACCATTTAGAACAATTTTCTTTCACTAAGCACTTGTCCTTTTACATCATATATCCACGTCCAAATTAAAAAACCTTTAAACCTTGTATTCTTCCCTCATCCATTTCGTTTTTTCTTGTTTAGGTTGTTGGTAGTGAACTTCCTGACCTTTGGTTTTTGTTTTCTGTTTTTTTTTGCTCTTTTCTCCTTTACATCCTGATTTTCTGCTTCTTTGAGATTTGATTTTTTTGTGCTTCAGGTTGATGTCACTGAGTATACAAGTCTTGTATTATATTACTTTGGTTGCTTCATCTCCCTTTGGCTTCTGACTTTCTCATGTTTGATCTGTGGCTCAGTGATTCTTTCAGTTGATTCTTTTCTACTTCCTGAGTGAATCTAACAGGTCGAAGTGTATACTTTCAAGGCTACCGCTCAACATAAGGTTGATTGAGTTTTTGTAGAGTGATCACTATCGGTTGACATTCTGTGGTGAACCCTTTGTTTTTGGTTTATTACCTGTTGGGTAGATATAAAAGTTAAGTTTGAGAGTTTCAGAAAATGCTAGCATTTTTACACTTGTACCATATGTTCTATCGTGTCTCATATTGTAGCAATATGTTGTTTGATTTCTTCAAGCACGATATGGTATTCCAGGTTTTCTCAGTGACTTCTGATATAGCTCACAGCTTCTTTTCCTAACTTCATATCGTCGTTCTATGTCCTGCATATGTGTAGGCTCTCAATAAGCAGTTTCTGTGTGAACCTACTTCTCTCACAATTAAACTTTTTTCTCTAGGTGGTAGTGCTCATGGTTGTTCAGTGTTGTTGTATTGGCTACTAGATGGGTTAGGGTGAGGATTTCGCATGATGATGATCGAAGACACCTCAATTCTTCTACCGGGCGTGGGGACAGTTGCTGTAGCTCTTGACCCGTTTACGCCGTTTTTATCAAAAGCTGTATAACTTTATCTCATTTCGCAGCAAATCATCTGGGTTCTTGGTTTTTCTCCGCGGCAGTTTCTCACTACCCTCTCTGATTAGAGAGACGGCATCGCCTCTCGCAAGGGGTCTCGTCTGATGGTGGACCTTGCAAACCCCACACAGTTTCTATTTGTCGCTACGACAGAGGAAACAGCTCATGCATTCGTCTTAATACTTTTACCGTCCAATTCTTGAGCGGGAGTTACTAGTCAATGCTAGATTTTGGTCCACCCCGAGTATTTGATTTCCACGGTACCATCCATATCTGGAAGGCATTCCCCAATTCGCCAAATATTATTATTCAATTGAATAATTCTAAGGGGTGGAAAACTGTGAGTGGTTAGTTGTAATTTAGGATATAGACTTATTGATTCTTTCACATTCACACAGTTCCAGAGTCCGAGGACGTTATAGGCGGAATTTTCTTTTCGCTTCCGAGGGAAAAGGGAGGAATTACGTGGACTTGAAGTAGCGTTAGATAGGCTGATGTTTGGAGGTTTCTTGCAGTAACCCAGTATCATTCTATTTCCCTATATTGTCTCCCATCGATTTCGACAATGATAGCTCAAAACTGAGCCATTTTTTGTTGCCCAGGTCAGCGCACCTTAAGGATTCATCTTGTTAAATGTGATCTGCCGATTTTAAGTGAATTTTAAATATAGAAAAACATAAAAAAGATAATTGTTCGACAAATAAATCACTTTTCTCCCTTCAGACTTATAATTCGCAGCTTAAAACTCAATGAAAGTCGTATCTGGATTACAATGGTCTTGTTTAGTACACAGAAAAGTCTATATTTCCTTACACCTAAACATTTATGGCATAATTTTCAGCCCTTGTAAAATTCCAACAATTACCTACAACCATAAAATTGAACTCGCGAAAAAACGTTCCTTTGAAAACCCGACGATGCGTCTCTAGTGACCTATTCGGCTTTTATGGCGGTTTGAATTATTCTTCGTTATGACTTTGTATTGACCTACGTATTGATGTAAAACTATGATATTTGATTATAAACTATGTTCCATTAACCTAATGACAAATACTGTCTTTAGTCACTTTTCTGATTTCTGTCAATTAAATTCAGTCAATAAATGTTGTGGTGATACGTTGTCTAATTAAAGCATATTATTGAGTACAAACTGAGTACAAACTATAATATGGTAGCAGAGCGTGGTTCGGTTTGATTGGACCAACGTTTTCAACGAAGATTGAATTGAATCAAAAAGGAACAAATAGTGTTTTTCCGAAAAGTTTTCGTCTCGTAACCTGAAGGTGATAGTTGCTGGAATTTTGGTGACTGACAATCATGGAATTGCATGGTATTGAGAAGTTGAAGGGTTCGGAGAACTGGAATATTTGGAAATTTATGGTACGCAATTTATTGCGGGCAACTGACCAAGCGTATGAAGTGAGTGTCGGCGAGTTAGTAAAACCGGAACTGGTGGCCAATGCTACGGCGGCTCAAATTGCGGCTCACGAGGCGTCGATGAAAATTTGGGACAAGGCAGATCGCGCAGCTTGTCAAATTATCATCAAGACAATTGATTCAAGTGTCATGACCCTGATCGTCGCCTGCGAAACTGCTCATCAGATGTGGACAAAACTGCACGGTATTTATGAACAGCAAACAAGGCAGGCTGTGCATTCAGTGCAGACTGAGTTTTTCAGTTTTGACATGAATTTAGCAGACGATATGGTAAGCCATATAGCTAAATTTGAAGGTTTGATTCTTCGCATGCAGCAGTTGAAAGTTAAGCCCGACGAGTCAGCTTTGATGGTCAAGTTGCTGGAAACTTTGCCTGATAGTTTTGAAAGTTTCAGACAAGCCTGGTGGGCCAGGGCGGATGACCAACAGACCCTGAATAATCTTATCAACGTTTTGACATCTGATGAGCACAGGCGGAAACTTCGGCAAGAGAAGGAGAACAATTTGACAGCATTGATGGCAACTAAGTTGAAGATTCAGCCCAAGGGTGCAAGTGGAAGTCAACAGGGTGCAGGAGTCAAACCGGTCAAAGACGATGTCAAGTCCAACCAGAAAGGGAAGAAGGCCTACAAGTGCTACGGTTGTCAAAGAACTGGTCATTTCCGAAGAGACTGTCCAACAGAGAGGAAGAAGAAGAAGAAATCTGAGTCAAAGAGCGATGTGATGTCTGAAAACAAACAAGCTTTTGTTAGCGAAGTGTTCAGTGCGGAAACCAAGAATGATGTTTGGATTATCGATTCTGGTGCAACAGATCATATGACCTTCAAGAAAGAATGGTATTCGGTCTTTGAAGCTTTCTCGATTCCAGCAGAAATTCGTATCGGAAACAACTCAGTGATGAGTGCTTTGGGAAGAGGAACCATCAACTTCGAGGCGTTTGTGAATGGGCGCTTTATTCCTTGTATTATGGAGAACGTGCTGTATGTTCCTGATGCTCGAAGAAATCTATTCTCGGTTACACGTGCGCTGGATAGAGGTATGACTTTCAGCTCTTCCAAGGATAGATGTGAATTCTTGCTGGATGGTGCTGTCAAGGCTCAAGGTGTACGAACTGGTCAGCTGTTCAAGATGATGCTTAAAGTAAATGTACCGGACGGATGCTGTGTGAGTGAAGCTAACCTGGCGTCCAAGGACTCTCTGCAAGTTTGGCATGAACGTTTAGGCCATCAGAACAAACGTCATGTCGTGCATGTACTCAAGAAACACGGAATCGATATGAAACCTGATGATGAGTTCTGTGGATCGTGTGTAGAAGGCAAGCAGCATCGGGAACCATTCAAGTCTCGTCAACAGCGTTCTACAGAGCCAGGAGAAGTTATTCATGCTGATGTTTGTGGTCCCATGGAACAGGAGTCTATTGGTGGATCTAGTTACTTTGTCTGCTTCACGTGTGACTACTCCAGATTTCGCTTCGTCTACTTCTTGAAGGCGAAATCTGAGGTGGTTGACAAAATAAAAGAAATGATGCAGCTGGTGAAGAATCAACGCGGTCAGTCTGTCAAGTTGTTCCAGTGTGACGGAGGAAAAGAATTCGATAATGAGGCGGTGAAGAATCTTATGAAGTCTGAAGGAACGAAGATGGTGGTCACTAATCCTTACACGCCTCAACAAAATGGTTGTGCTGAACGATCGAACAGAACGATTGTTGAGCTAGCACGAACCATGCTTGTTAGCAAGGATCTTCCAAAGTTTCTCTGGGCGGAAGCTGTCAACGCTGCGGTGTATATTCTCAATCGAACTGGTCCAAGCTCTGTAGAAGGCAAGTCTCCGTGTGAGCTGTTTGTTGAGAAGAGTGTGCATCTGAACAGGTTCCATATTTTTGGAACCACTTGCTACCTGATGGTGCCCAAAGAACGTCGTAAGAAGTGGGATGCTAAAGGTGTCGAAGCAGTCTTTGTCGGATATTCGGACGATATCGATGGTTTTCGTGTGTGGATCAAGGGAACAAAGGAAGTTAAACGAAGTCGAGAAGTAGTGTTTGGTCCAGAGCATTCCTCTAAAGTTTTAGCATTGTTTCCTGAACAAGCCCCAGAAAGAGATCTTGTCGAAGGTGTCCATCCCGTTGCTGTCCGTCCTGTTGCTGTTGAAGAAATCGATGACTATGTTGAACCTCTGGATTCTCCTAGAGATCTGAACTCACCGGTAGCTCCGAACGTGCCTGAGGTCCCGAATCCTGTGCTGCCAATGAATCGTCGAGTTGTTGCTGCTGAACCGCGAATCGAAGAGTTTGAAGAAACCCCTAAGGTTGTGAAAGAGATCCCTCAACTACGTCTTCGAGATAGAAGTACTCTTCAGAAACCTAAAAGATTAAGTGAGATGTTTCTTGCTGAGTTGGACGAACCTCGAGACTACAAAGAAGCCATGAAATCTGCTGATCACGTGCACTGGATGGCTGCGATGAAAGAAGAGATGTCTTCGCTGGTGGAAAAATTCTACTTGGGTTTTATCAGAGTTGCCAGCAGGAGGAAGACAGTCGCTAATCGCTGGGTCTATCGTATCAAACGAGATGCAGATGGAAAGATTGGTCGTTACAAAGCTCGTCTTGTTGCTAAGGGTTATAGTCAACGACAAGGTATTGATTATAACGAAACTTTCAGTCCTGTAGCTCGTTTTGATACAATCAGAGCAATTCTGAGTGTTGCTGCCAAGGAACGTCTGAAGTTGGCCCAGTTTGATGTCAAGACAGCATTTCTGAATGGTGTTCTGACCGAAGAAATCTATATGGATCAACCTGAGGGTTTTGAAGACGGTTCTGGTCGTGTGTGCAAACTGGTTAGGAGTCTCTATGGATTGAAGCAATCACCAAGGTGCTGGAACAATCGATTCAAGGAGATCCTGATGAAGTTTGGCCTTGTCGAGAGCGAAGCTGATCCGTGTCTGTTCTTTTGTATATCTGGTGAAGATAAACTGATCGTTGTTTTGTACGTGGACGATGGCTTGGTTGCTGCAACAAGAGAGAGTATGATTCAAGAGTTCCTGAGGAAGCTGGAGATGGAGTTCAAGATTACCCATGAACCACTTGGCTGTTTTTTGAATATGCTCATCGAACGAGAGGAAGATGGTTCAATTCGATTGAGTCAGAAGGTGTATGCGGAAAGTCTTCTTCAGAAGTTCAACATGGCAGAAGCCAATGCTGTCTCGACGCCCATCGACAAGTACGTGCAGCTGGAAGAGAAACTGGTTTGAGAACATCGGCACCTTACCGTGAAGTTGTAGGATGTTTGATGTACTTAGCTGTGGCTACTCGTCCTGACATCTCGTTTGCTATTAGCTATGCGTCGCAGTTCTTGGAAAATCCGGAAGAAGTTCACTGGTTGATGGTCAAGAGAATCCTAAGGTACATTAGAGGGTCTAGTTCTGTAGGTATCAAGTACGAGGCTGGTTCTGGAGGAAGTGTCTTGAAGGCGTACAGCGATGCAGATTATGCTGGTCAATCTGATACACGTCGGTCGGTCAGTGGAATTGTTTTCATGCACAGTGGAGGGCCGATATCTTGGGCTAGTAGACGTCAAGAGTGTGTGTCTTTATCTACTACTGAAGCTGAGTATGTTGCTGCCAGTGAAGCTGCCAGGGAATCGGTTTGGTTGTCTCGACTGTTTGCAGAAGTTTCTCCCCTAGATGACATTCCTATTCTCTATGTGGACAACCAAAGTGCAATCAAGTTGTCGAAAAAAACATGAGTTCCACAAGAGGACTAAACACATCGAAGTGAGGTATCATTTCATTCGGAAGGAATTGCAAGATGGAAGGTTGAACATCCAACATGTTTCCGGTGATCAACAACTTGCTGATATCCTGACGAAGCCGCTGCCTCGGCTGAGATTTGCTGAATTACGTTCTTCTATCGGAATGATCTAAATTGTTTTTGAATCTACGTAAACGTCATTTATAAAAAAAAAAAAAAAAAATTATTAATAATCAAAATATCTAATGTTTTAGAGGAAGTATTGATGTAAAACTATGATATTTGATTATAAACTATGTTCCATTAACCTAATGACAAATACTGTCTTTAGTCAGTTTTCTGATTTCTGTCAATTAAATTCAGTCAATAAATGTTGTGGTGATACGTTGTCTAATTAAAGCATATTATTGAGTACAAACTGAGTACAAACGATAATACTACGGACTGAACGAAAACGTAAATAAGAAGAATTTATAGCCCCGGAAGGTTGGTAGTTTAAACTCCATTTAATTCTCTTGGGTGTTTGTGAGAAAACTTGACGATTAGAAGTATGTTGGAAGGAGAATTTATATGGTTTGGTCTCGTTAATTTGATCTCAAGAGAAGTTTTCTAATTAACTAATTAATTTTGTATGGGACTGACGTACAGTCAATTGAATTCTATGTACTTGCTATGGGTTTGTTCTCCTATTACTCTGCTAAATTCGCGGAACTGAACAACAGTGACGAAATGAACATTGTTTGTGAACTCTTGTGACAGAAAATGAGCATCTATGCATTTTTAATGAGGTCAATGGATACGCATGCCGAATGAGAATTTGTTACGCCACTGATATGAATGTGTCAGAAAATGAATAAATAAAATCCAGGGCCAAACATGTCCGATCGACCGGCCGTATATTCTCTACCTTCCGAAAGAGGTATACTACTACAGTTTTCATATCTTCAGAATGCGTTAACTATCGAAATATCTCAGTAGAGTTCGTTATTGAGCCAACTTCGTCCAATGATTCAAGAGTTATGAGCATCTGAAATTGAGTTTCCTCTGTAATTCCTAGAATATTCATCGGAACAAGTTCTAACTAGGAAGATATTTGAATTAGATTGAAACAAACAGAATTCCAAAATTTCGCAGAAGTCGACAATGAAAGATATTTGAATAATTAAATTCGAATGTGACTAAATAAAAACTTATTTAATAAAATTGCCACATTTATAGTGTTTCAATAATATTGTAACACTACATTTGCAACAATTGTTTCGCTTCTTCAGGCGAGTTCGATGTTAAACTACTCCAAAAAACTTATATATTTCACAAGTAGGAAGAGGGGGAACGGTATTCTAAATGCTTCCGGGATTTTTTGTGCAAGTTTATCAACTGTTGACATCCGTTTGGTCATTAAGTAAGATATTTTGCCTGTTATATCTGTTAATTTTCATTGCTCATAGAATATTAAGTCTTCTGCTTTTGTTTTCTATGTGCGAAATTTTGTAGTTTGAATCAAACATATACCCCTCGCATAAAAGAGTGTTCGCATAAGTTGAGTTGTGGTTTTTATTCAGGAAATTACTAGAATGTTCCTCAATCCTTCCTGTTTGTCCAATATATACTTTCGGGCATGAACCACAATTCAACTTATATACTCCTGATTTTTGTTTTTATCTAATTTGTCTTTATTATTTTTGATTGAATTACTTGAAGTATTATTGGTTTTGAATGCTTTATTAAAATTCCTTTTGTTTTTCAAAAAATTTGCTACTTCTATTGATTTTTCACCTGTGTGATTAAGTGTTATATATCTATACTGTTCTTTATTTATTTTTTGTGGTATATTAATGTTAAAGCTTTATTTAATGTGAATTTATTCAATATTTGTTCCACAATGTCAGGTTTGAATCCATTATTAACAGAGATTTGTTCTATAGTATTGAACTCACAGTCAAAATTCTGTTTCTTCATAGGTGTTTCGATTAGGTTGGTTTGCGATAAATTGCAAAATCGTGTTTACTATTGATTTTTGATTTGTTAAATCTAAAATATTTCTTTCACCATTTTTTACTTCTTCATACGCGAACTGTCTAATTGTTTCTATGAACAAACATAAAATATCTTCTACATAGCGGTACCAATATATATATTATCGGATTTCAATCAATTTTTTTGAGTAGTTCAACATCGAGCTCCCCTGAAGAAGCCAAAAATTTGGCGAAACATTTGTTGCAAATGTAGTGTTACAATATTGTTGAAACACAATGAATATGGAAATTTTATTAAATAAGTTTTTATTTAATCACATTCAAATTAAATGAAAATGGATTTCCATCAAGAGAGGACCTCAACCATTCAAGATTTATTTGAATAATTCCCAGCAACACATAATTTTATACTTCAAACCTCATAATATATCCGACGTTTTCAAACAAAAATTCGTTATGGACGTTATGGATATATCATATATTCTACTTCTACCTTCTTTTATTGCTGTTTTTATAGAAAATGTTCATGGAGATGACTCCAATCGGCTTTCTGCTGAAATAGCTAAGAAAAAGGCAATTTTATTTATGATGAGCTCAACTTCAAACCACCAAGGGCGTTCGCCATGGACAGGAACAGGTGATATGTCCGGGCTATATGGTGGATGCGATAAAACCTCCCATCCGAGCTCCCGTAGCTTCTGAAGAGTCATCAACGAAGTGGGTGGTCTGGCGTTTTCCTGGTGGAACACTACACCCTTCCTGTTGGCCGATTCTGGACGCTTCTGGTCGATCGCCTGCTTCAAGTGGTCCAGTTGTTCGCAGTAGATGTTAGAATTAAGCGTCTGGCCATATGGAAGCAGCTCATAGTGGATGATTCCCTTCCAATCCCACCAAACACAGCAAAACCTTCCTGGCCGTCAATCCCGGCTTGGCCACTGTTTGGGACGATTCACCTGCCTTCGGCTACGACCGTTTTCGCTTGATATTGTCGTATGTGATACATTTTTCATCGCCAGTCACCATCCGCTTCAAGAATGGATCGAGTTCGTTCCGTTTCAGCAGTATACCGCAGGCGTTGAATCGGCCCAGAAGATTTTTCCGCATCAAATCATGCGGCACCCAAACATCAAGCTGTTTTTGTATCCAGCCTTCTGCAGATGGTTAAAAATGGTTTGGTGACTAACTCCCATCTCCTGACCGATCAGTATTTGTTGTCACGGGTCTTCCGCCGGCTGGCTTATCCATGCTATCGCTCTGAATTGTCAAATATTCCTCCACGGTTCGAACTGAAGAGTACCATCCCCCAAAACACCATTAATTTCACGGAAAGTTTCTCAAGCGGATTTGCTTTTAACGAAGGAAAACTTTAAAATAGCGCGAATTTCGGCGTTAGTGAATTCCATGTTTACACGTCTATTACTATTGAACGCAATATCCAAACTATAGCGTCGTTTTGTAGGTTATGTCAAAACCTTTCAAATTATGTATAGTCTTACCAGTTACGAGCTCTGTAGCACTTCGTACATGGCCGCGATATTCTAAAGACAAAAAGGTGGAAGGGAGATATTTGACAACCTATTATTATACAAGTTTCCTCATCAACAATGTTTAGTCATCAAATCTAAATTGCGTTTCAATTGGAATCAAGCTAAAGAGCCATTATACTTTCAAGAATTAAAACTATCATTTCGAAATTTCATAAGGTGAATATCACTCACGTGAAATCGTGTATCATTTGGTTTTCCATGAACTGATTACATTAATAACATTATCATATATTTATGAAGAAATAGTTACTCGAAATGTCACATTAAATTGATTAGGTATAAGTTATTCAACATCTGCCATATAGAACTCAAATAACTGATTATTATGAAGCAAATGAAATTATTTATGAATTTTCGTTGTTTCAGGTTTAAGGATAAGGATAGCCAATTTATTATTCAAGTTGCTGACCTGCATTTTGTACATGCTTCGGGTCGTGACTGATTTAGATCCCACATACGCAAAATGGTAAGTAATATTTTTTATAGTTTGAACTGCACAAAAATTGATTGTCGAAGTTTAAAATAAGTGAGCCGCCGGAAATCCAAAGGTCTGCCTTTTTCTGCTACTTGGTATCGTCGAGGCAAGATGGTGAAATAAAAACGAACCAATAGGAGAATACAACGGAAAATAACAGGCTACTCTATATGATTCTGATGGAGCCGATAAGCAGAAATATGTGTTGCTTCCTCTGTTTCTTACTATTTCTTCTCGGAAATATCCACGAATCTTATTTAAAATTATAATATAAGATATCTCTGGTGTCGAGAATCTTGAAATAGAGTGCCCAGATTGTTAAAAATAGGAAGAAAATATTCACGAGGAATTCAGCATCATATTTTATGTGATATTTTATTGTTACGGGAATGGAACTCAATGAATAATGACGTTATAAAAAATATAACGAGATCATTTCTCGATCTGAAATCACCTTACCTTCATGTATACATATGTGCAGTAGACAATGGAAGTGGAGATAAATTGCAGAAAATCCGGCGTTGCTATCATTTTCCGACGAAGTTCGGATTGAGTTTCGGAACATCATTATGGGGATACCATACCGGAAAAATGCTGGAGAAATTCAATATTTTCCGCCTCGTCAAATATACATGCGATTTTTCGATTTGGAAGGCCTAAGTGTGAATACTTCTCTTTTCGCGCGCTTGTTACTACTGGAACAGGGTGCTATCCATCTGACTAAAAAACTCCAATTTTAGAATATTGATCTTGTTGGATTTCCTGATGAAGAATCCGAGGTCAAACTTTATGTCTGGCCGGCCGGCCAGCCGGATACTCTCCATCATCCGAAGGAGATGCGCTAGAGTTTTCATAATTTCAGAGTAGGTTTGTTGTTCAAACATCTGTCATACTCGTTATTGGGCCAAATCTGTCGAATCGTTCAGTTGTAAGTTGTTATCTTCTAGGCGCTCTTGTTCACCCGAACAGAAAAAACCTGGCTCCCCGCTTAAGTCTGAATGTTCTCACTGAAAAACAATAAAAATTGGACCTTAATCTGAAGATTCAGTGGGTGGAGACTATCAAATGATTCATAAAAATAGTATTTACTACAATCGTGCACTATTCCATTGTGTACTGCATGACTATTACTGGATGATGGCATTACAAAATTACAGTCTCCCTTATTTGAAACGAGTTAGAGTTTTACTTGAAGAAAGGCAATCATCATCAAGCAATTCGTTGAATCAGAAGTGGCCTGAAAAATAACCTATCTGCATATAACTTTAAGTAACTCTCAACGACCTCAAACATGAGCCAATTCACCCATCGCATCAGATCAGATAGTCAATTATAATTCATAAAAGAGGAGAAGAGGATTTAACGACTTGATTTCCTTCACCTCAGGGCTTCGATTGAAGGAATAGCTCGCCGCACTTGAATGGAGTCTTTAATAAGAGTCATTCAACCCCACGATTTCACACCACCCATTCTTCCGTAGATGATTTCATTGGATATCCAGGTTTAACATTTTATTAGCCAATAAAATCCGGTCCTCATGAACAATTTTCAAATTTACATCTAAATTCGACGCTTTCCCCTTTGCTGAAAGGGAGGAATTGACGTGACGCCATTAGAATTCTGAAGGCGGTTAGGGTACACTTGAAAGAGGATGAGGAATGTAATTCCCTCAGGTTTTTCTGGATAACATTCGTGTGTTATGCGATCCAATTTCTCCATTATCTTGTTTCTTGTCAGATCGCCTCCCGCGTAGAATGTCTGATTTTTTTTTGTAGTGTCTTGAAGTTCAGAAATGATTACCTTCTGTCGTCGTCATTTGATCTGTTTTTTATGACAGATTTCGGATATGAGGGGGTTTGTTATCAAATCAGCGAAATCTTCTCGTCAGATGATGAAAATTTGATGATACCTTGATGATTATTACATTTTTTCTAACTTTGACAAATCAAGAGACAGTTTAAAACTTATCAACATCTTGAAGCTTTTTTTTACGAGTATAAGTAACAAGTTGCGAAGCGAAAAATATTTCGCAACTGATGATGAAAGCTAAATTTCGCCATTGAGTGTGAAAAATACAGAATCATTGTAAGACTAAACCACTCGAACTATGTACTTCCTTACCTATAAATCTTCAAAGTTAATAAACTAGATAATATGAAGATCAATAGCTTTTTTATCCCCTCCATAATAGGACCAATAAGCGAGCGAATCCCCTCATATCGTCAGTGGTAAGTTGATGAATGTTACACATTCGATGACCATTGGTAGTCATATGTTGTCGTATGGATCTGCAGAGAAAGTGAGTCTGGTTCCAATCTTCAATATGTAGATGTCAGTCTTTCTAGACATGTCTGGAAAGTTCATCACCTTTTTTGTTAAGACTGGCAGCAACCTTCAAGACCGTTTGTGCCACACTGTGCTGATGAAAGGTAGTCACCTCGAACCGGTCCACAGTTGTACGTCAATAATTACTAGCTCGCACACTGAACCGATAGTTCTTCGAAATTGTCGTTTCTTTCTAGCAAATACACTTTTCACTTGATAACTTCAACATATGAATGGAAAATTTAGTTATAAATATTAGGTTGTCGAAAGAGAAATCCATTATTTTTACTTTGAATTTGGGACTTTATTTAATAAAGATACAATCATTCATTAATGCTCGAATGTGCATACAATTTTCAGTTACTTGTTGCCATTCAAATAGTAACTTCATTATGCCTCGTTATGAAAACGTCCTGTTCTTATTAGCAAACAAATTAAATGAGTATCTTTTACAATATGCTCTTGAGGATAATACACCACCAAGAGAGTTAAACATTGATGAAAATAAATGATAATCGCTATAAGACGGATGCATAAAAGTCTCCCAATCAAGACGTGTGAGAACTGGTGTTGTCCTGATGGAATACTCCTATTTGCTAATTCTTGTATCTTCTTATCGATTGGTACTTTCAATCCCTGGCTGTAGAGATTCGAAATAAGCTTCGGACCATTGGGTAGTAGCTCAAAGTGGAGGACTCCTTTCCAATCCCGCCAAACCGTCCTTGTTTGGACCATGAATTTTTCCGCTTGACATTTTCTTATGTGACCCATTTCTCGTCACCAATAACCAGCTCATCTTGAAACACCCATACAGTCGACTTCTGATTGTATCACCAGTCACGATATCATAGATGTGCTTCGAAGGACCGCGATCGTATTGTGTGGGATCCAACGCGAATAAATTCGTCAAATTTTCATGCAATATTGAAAATATGCTGGTTCCACAAATGCCACTAAGGTTGTCTTAATCGCACGATTGATCACATGAGGATCTTGCAATATCAGTTAGCGCACAGCATCAATGGTTTTCAGAACAACAACTGATTTGGGACTACCTTCACGAAATTCGTCTTGGAATGAACTAGGACCTCTATTGAATTCAACATACCATCGATGAGCACTGGTCCTTGATGGACCTTCATCGAGAAAATTGAATTAAATTTATCGATGCTCTGTTGTTGAGCTAATCCACGTTGAAAATTTAAAAATATAATCGCACGAAATTGCTCACGATTTAATTCCATTTTTTAGGCGAGATTAATCTTTCAAGTTACTGTAATATATGTAGAAACGTTCTGACTACCTCAAAAATGTCAAGCTTTACGATTGGCAGATTTTAACAGTAGGGTGGTCCAATACCGAAATGTTAAAGGCAACCCTCGAAGCACTTCATAGAAACAGAATCTATTTGCTCAAGAATAATATATAAAGATAAATATATACACATTCAAGATGAGATGCCGCTGAAACAGCTAGGCCTGGAGGAAACCTACAAATACTTAGGTATTCAACGAATTCTAGAGATAAAAAACTCACATCAAAAAGAAGCATTCAAGAACAAGTTCTTCAGCCGTATAAGAAAAATCCTCCGAAGTAAGCTTAACTCGAAAGCAATGGTTACGGCAATCAACACATGGGCGACACCGAGCATGGCCTACTCCTTTGGCGTGATAAAATGGTCAAAAACTGACCATAAGGCAATTGATACACAGGTGCGAGTACTTCTCTCTAAATATGGAATCCACCATCCCCATGCATCTGTTAATAGGCTATATATACCCAGAAACCATGGGGGCAGGGGGCTGCGAAGTGTTTAGAACGCCCACTTCAAGGCGGTAAAAGTATTAAGAGAATATTTCCATTCTAAGAACTCACCATTTATCCGGGCAATATGCCAACAGGACCAGAACATCATGGCACTTAACTTGGCCTGCAGAAATGACATACCTCAGGCACAATCAAATGATAGACTCCTGGAAGAATGGTATGAAAAAGCTCTTCATGGAAGATATCCATGCACTGAAAAACCAAAGGGTTGATAAGGAACTATCTCTTACTTACCTTAAAGCCTGATATCTATTTCCTGAGACTGAAGGACGTCTTATAGCTGTTCAAGACCAGGTTGTCCCAACACGAGCTTATATAAAGCATATTGCAAAAAAGAACATTGCAACTGACCAATGCCGAAAGTGCTCTCAACACCTTGAAACCATACAGCACGTGACGTCCTCGTGCTCCATCCTGGCACCCAGAGAGTACACTCAGCGGCATAATGCTATGGCAAAAGTATATCATCGGGCTATTGCAATTAAAACAGGTCTCATACTCACCTCGAGAAGAGTTCACGAATACTTACCAAAGCCTATACTCGATAACACCAGGTTCAAACTCTACTGGGATATCCCAATCACTACGGATCGCCCAATACAACACAATAGACCTGACATCGTGGTCTTTGATAAAACTAACAACAGGGTCACCATCATCGACGTAACTGTTCCGGCAGATGACAATATAAGTTGGGCTTACACTAAGAAACTAACTAAATACCACGATTTAGCTTTTGAGATGAAGCAGATTTATAAGCTCAATATGGTTACCATCTTGCCGTTGATAATAACTACGAATGGATTAGTTGAGAACCACCTGGCAGAGAACACCAGACTGCTTGAGTTGGAGGAGAACTTGATCAGCGAGGCCCAGAAGGAAGTGATACTCTGGACCTGGACTACAAGGATTGTTAGAATGTTCCTGACAGCTGGCTAGAGTGACCTTGGTCGGATGGACCTGGTCTCTCTGGAGGAACCCTAAGCTGTGGTTTACCAAAAAATACACAAATAAAATATGAAAACATTCACAAATATAAATCCAAGCATACAGATGTAGACACCTTTGTAAAAACAAAACTTCCAAATAATTACATAATTCAACTATAGTAAAATTACCAAAACAAATATAAAGCTTTATCACTGAGGTATTTCCCAACACTGTAGTAAGCTTTGCACAACAAAGAATTTTTAATTTCTTTTTTAAAAATCATCTCATTCTTACTTCTGAATGAAAATGGAAGTTGGTAATAGAATAGTAGGGTATAAGGCAGAAGTTTCAAATCTTGTTGTTCTATGCAGCGGAATACTAAGCCCATCAAGGTGCCTAGTTGAATATTTGTGGAAGCAATAATTCTTTTTTAGTAGATGTAACCTAGTCCTGATGTAAACCAATATTTTGTAAATATATATACATGGTAGATTTAGGAGCTTGCCTCTAATGAAATGTGGACGATATGATTCTCTCGGAGGAATCTTGACTATAAGGCGCAAAATTCTCTTCTGAGCAATGAACAAGCATAGAACCCAAAGAGTGGTCTACTCGTTAACCAAATTATAGTGATTGTGATTTCCCTATCTGTATAGCATTCTCCAACTATTTTAATTCATAGATATTCGCGTTGAACTTTTGACACCCTGCATGATATACAATGATGTTGAGGTCCAAATCAGAAGAATACATAAATAGATAGCATAGATAAAATCAATATTCGAAACATCTCTCATTCTTATGATGAATATTTTTTTAAGTTCAGCAGTATAATGGTCCGATTAATTCATAGCTTTTTCTTCTAGCCACGGCTGCATTCCAGGTAACAAAACGGAATACATTATTTCAGCCAACCTGACAGAAGAGAAGTTCCAAGAAAATCCGATCATAAATTGGGACGCCATTATTTGGGTGAATCGTCCCTTTGAGCTTTGGGTTGTGCAAGTAATACTCGCAGTAATCAGCCTGACTGAGGCTCTACTGCTTGCCTATTTAGGTTATAAGGTAGGAGTTTATTATTAATGCATGATAATCGAAGTCAGTTCAACTGGGATCACGACTAGCATTTTGTTAATTATGCGAAGATTATAGATTAAAGCAGCCATTTCTTTTTGATTTGATGATCAACGTCATTAGCTCCTTTCAATATCAATCCATTGTGTTCAGGCATTTTTATGATCGCTGTCGAAAAAACGATACATGGATATGATGGTGGGATATACAAGGTATAGTAGAGTATAGCATGGAGAGTTTATTGTTTAGACTCTAGACTGAAAAATACTGTGATTGACTCCAGCTCATCTCAGTTTTTCTCTTTTTAGGATGTCTTTCGAAATAAATTTTAGAGGCGTTATTGTATTTTGAATTCTTAACGACAAGTATGATTCGATAAAAAAAAATATTCGAAATCACAAAATAACGTTATGATGAAGATCCTTAATCGAATATAGCAATATCTGGGAAATGTCGAATTTTATGACTGTCACAGTTTTCGACAAGAGTTTACTTGAAGTTGATGGAAGAGTGTTTTTCCCAAATTCGATGAATTTGTAAGTATTTTTCAAAATAAAGTTTTTTTCGACTGCTCTGAAAATTGAAGAGGTAGAAAAATATCGACAAAGCTAATGTAGAAAGTGCTGAAAACTGAGAGTAACAAGTTTTTACTTCAAGAGCGTGATCCCAATTCAGTGAGGAATATTTGGAAATTTGGACACACTTGCTATGATATGCATCATTAAGTCCCACAGTTATCATATACCGGTAATAGAGTATTGGTTACGTACTCTAGTAACTGCCCAATGTCTTCGGTTCAAAGCAGGACAGAAATTTATATGAATTCCAGGATTATGTGGGTGGAATGTGATTTTTGAAATAGAATAAACAGTTGCAAGTAGTTAAAACATAGCGCCAAAGACCTCACCTCAATTATTCCTATTTTTTTTTGAATCATTCTTTTTATACCTTTAATACTCAAAGCTCTTCTAAAACATGAATAGATTTCTTCCATAATGAATCTTTTAAGTTCATCCCGCGGATGCGAATATGAGATTTTCTGAAATGTACGTATCAGAAACAATTAAACTTGCGTTTTCCCTAAGAGCAACCACTCTCATTTATGACTCCTGATAATATATATAACATACCAACATTGCTGTCAAAATAAGTGAGCTGATGGGAGGAACGCATGCAAGTTCACAAATGCCTGTGAACTGAGACGTGAATCAACATCTTTTCGGAGTTCTCTCGTCCTTGCCTTTGGGCTACACTCAAAGGAGAGCTTTCATGCAAGCCTCGCTTATGCTTCTCATTATCACGTGTTCTATCCTTTTCTGAAATCCCACCGCGCTCTGACAGCTTTTGTTGTCGCAGCTCACACTGTAATTTCGAGAAGTAGTTGTTTTTTATATGTGCAACTTTAGAATTGCTTTTTTATAATGCTCTGTAGAGTCGCTATAATATATTATGGTCTGCAATACGAGAAGTATATTCTGCTGGATAATTTTGCATATTCTCAAGCAGAGAGATACCTGAATGATATTCAGAGTTCTGCTTTCCTGGAGTATTCATTCAACAGAAATCAATTAAATGAATTTTAGTTTGCCATAGTTCATTGTTTTTATGATACCTGCAATCCTTTATTGGATTGTGTTGTACTTCCCTAAGGAATGAAAGGAGAAGAATACGTTTTGTTTAAGGGTAATCGAAGTTTAATTATAAATAAAGATCACTTAAATCGGAAGAGTTCATAATGAAAAGACAAATTCCTTCCATTCCTTCAATGAATCAGAGATTTCATAAATCATAAAACAGAATGAAGGTTGAATATACAGGGTGTCTGGTGAGGAATGAAACAACGTTTAGGTGATGATGAGCGATGTCTCAAGGAGTGAGAAAATGCCATTCAAAATCATCTGAGGTTCATGGTTCCTCATATACAGTGAATTTTAGGATAAATCACGAAATTTCAAATGACTATAATTCATAATATTAGAGCTAATCTGATGATTTTTCTATGAACTATGATGAAGTGAGTACGAATCTGTTTGAATGAGAAATTCTACGTTAAATCAGATCTGGACTCAGAAATTTTAGTTTTTCTGAAATTAGACTCAAGATTCTGAGAGAGCAGGAAAAATACTTTTAAATCCAACTGTCATCCCGAATGGCACAATTTTTTCCTGCTTTATCTGACCCTTCGAATGTCATCTTCCGATTTTCAGAAACATGAGATCTCAGATAGTTACTTATGAGTAAGAGAGAAAATCACGGACAAATGAATAATTTTATAAAAATTATGAAAAAAGCGAAAACCAGTTGAAATTTGGAGAATTTACGAAGTATTTCTGAGGTAGTAATTGATGATTCTTCAGCAGACACCCTGTATAATTAAGTTGCTAACCAAATCCTATCACAAAATTCTGGTTTTCGAATTGCAAACGTCTAGGATTCGATCATTTATAGATGAAAACTAAAACTTAATTTTCCTGAGAACTGAAATTCTCTATTTCGTTTCACTGCAATATGCTACACCTCCAGGTTTGTCCTTTTCATAGATAAGGTCCAATTCATTAAAAGTGCCTTTCTTAATTGTTTGTTGTGTGAAATAATCTCTATCTTATTGATGAAATGTTTCCACCGATCAACACCTACAAAATATCAATCCTATTTTAGTATGATAGCTCATTGTTCTGCATTAAAAAAATCGACCAATTATGTTCGAACTTCCTCAGCCTTCAACCATCCTTTGATCAAGATTATTGCGCGTTTTTCACACATATCATCATCTGTGGAAGTAAACAAAGTGACTGTAGTTTTTGCTCGCTCTTTCTAGTAGAACAGAGTGTTATCGTTTTGCCCAAATGTTTCTGATTTTCGAAGATCGAACCGAAAATGTGCTACCACTTCCTGATGACGATTCCATGATCAAAATTGAGCAAGACCGTTCGTGCAGCGGAAAGAGATGAAATAGAGTTTTCATATCTCATATCTCGGTCGAGTTCGATATTGGGCCAAATTCGTCTAATGTTTCAGCAGTTGTGAGCATCAGAATTAGAACAAAAGCTCAAAAACATACTGAGTCAGAGACCACAATGAAGATGAGACAATGATATTCACCTTTAACGTGGTCATTTCGCATTTTCCTCATACTCATCCCCTCTAGCTTGAAAACGCTTTATCCGTCACTTAGAGTACACACCTAATATGAACGTGGTTTACATTCGAAGGATCTTAAAAGGAGAACTTTGTTTTATAACACATAATAAAACAAAAAATGTTGATTACAATGTTTCAATTTTTTATTGTATTACGAAAGGTTCGGCAATTATGAATGAAAAATCTTGTCTGGCAAATGTCCACCACGACAAGGCTGACAGAAGTAAAGTCTTTCATCACTTTTCGGCAAAATGTCGGGTCTATTTCAGCTATCATATCATAGATTTTGAGTTTCATGGCAGCATCAATTCGTTTGGCTCCTTAAGACAGCCTTCCAGAAATTAATCCAGTGGTGATAAATCACACGATCTGGCTGGCCATTTGACTGCTGGATTTCGTGAAATTATGTGATCAGCTAATTTGGCTCGCAATAAATTGAGCGTCATATTGGCTATGTGACAAGTTGTATAGTCTTGTTGACACCACATGTCAGTGATATCAATGTCATCAATGATATGCCAAAATTGAGTTGTTAACATCTCGAGATAGCTTGATCAATTGACAGTGCCCCATTTCCAGCTTCCTTCGAAAGAAATCGGCTCAATCACGCCTCCAGATCACATAGCGCACCATAGAGTGTCACTCTATGCGTTGAGCATGCAAAGGCTTCTCAATAATCGCTCTATGATTTTCAAAAGCCCAAATGCGGCAATATTGCTTGTTTACATATCCTGACAAGTGGAAATGGGCTTCGGCTGAAAAAATTTTTTCAGAAAAACTAGCGGATTGTTCCAGAATGAATTGAGGGAATCTACTGCAACGTGAATGGTCGATATCGGGTTCCATTCCTGCACTGGGATAATCTTGTGAGGCTTCAAAGCCAAATCCCTATGAAAAATTCGGCATGTGGTAGTTGAGAACGTCGAGAAATTGACAAATTTGGATCTTCTTCAACACTGTGGCTCTTGGCTGCTATGTTTTCAGTTGAACGGTCAGATCGAACAAACGTTGATGTCGGCACATTTTGTATCGAGCCCGTCGGCTCAAAATCAGCGACGAAATTCTTGATAGCAGTCTCAGAATTATGTTGTCCATAAATATCACGAATTTTACGGAATGTAATTTTAACAGAACCACCATTTTCATAGTAGGTTTTAATTATTGAAATTGAATTCATTGTAACAATTGCCAAAGTATCTACTACGAATATGTCAAAAACTTAACTGTCAATGCTGTCATGTGGTAGGTGTGGCCATAATTAAAAAACAAAGTTCTTCTTGAAAGACCCTTTATCAATCAGATCTTTGAAATACAACAGGTTTTCACGACGTCCGATTGAATATGGTTGATGAAAATTAATCACAAAGATCAGTGCTATGAACCAGAAATATTTTTGGCAATATCTAAAGAAACCAAGTGTTGATGTGAATAAACCGAACGAACACATTTTTCACCTCAAATGTCCATAGCTACAAAGGAAGGTTTGTTGGCTCACTGGAAAACAGACAAACAAATAAAACCTTGAAAGTTTCCTTGTTCTCCATCTTGACCATTCCCCTGAAATTATCTTTGCCCTACGCTTCGTCTTCGTTGAGTGGCTACTGGAATTTTACTTCTACATTGAAGAACTTTTATACTGAGGGGAAAGTACGTCCGAGCATATCGACATCTAAACTTCAGAGATTAGTTCCATGCTTCGAAGACAATCGAAAAGTTGTCATCCAATAGAGGTCAGATGGAATAGACGTCTATAAAATTTGTAGAGGATTCACCTTTCATCATCGTTCTTCGAGACTTCTTGGAGAATAATATGGAAATGGAAGCTGAAACGTTATATTTCCTGACATTCTATGAAATTCGAAATGGGCTGCAATATATGCTATTAATACTTACTTTTTATTATATTCTTTGCTACTGTAGTGTTATGTCATCGAATATGGAAAGTCTTCTAATTTCTCAGTGTGAGGTGCTAAAATAATAAAATTTTAGAATATTCGAAGAAACTCTCAAGTATAAAAAAAAATTCCTCGAAATTTCAAAGAAAAATTTGGAAATTTTACAGAACACATAGATCTTTAGTGATGTGGAAAGGCATTGATACTGGTTGTTCTATCTGAGGGGACACCGTCTTGTTGAAACCACATGTCAGTAATCTCGATATCATCAATGATAGGCCAAAAGTGAGTTGTTAACATCCATTGACCGTTACCGCATTTGCAGCCTAATCTTCGAAAAAAACGGCCCAATCACGACCCCAGACCACATAGCGTACCATACAGTGACAAGTTGAGCATGCTTAGGCTTCTTAATAATCACTCTAGGATTTTCAGAAGCCCAAATGCGGCAATTTTGCTTGTTGACGTAACCTGACAAGTGAAAATGGGCTTCGTCTGAAAAAATGACATTTTCAGGAAAAACAGCGGGTGGTTACACAATGAATTGAGCGAATCTACGGCAACGTGAATCGGTCGGTCGGCTTCAATTCCTGCACTAGTTGAATCTTGTAAGGCTTCAAAGCCAAATCCTGATGCAAAATTCGTAATGTGGTGGTTTAGAATAACTGTAGTTGTTGAGAACGTCGATAAATTGACCAATTTGGATCTTCTTCAACACTGTGGCTCGCGGCTACAATGTTTTCATTGGAACAGCAAGGTCGAACACCTGTTGGGGTTGGCAACTTTTTTTTTCGAGCCCGTCCACTCAAATTCAGCTACCAAATTCTTAATAGCGGTCTCAGAAGGTCGACTATATTGTCCGAAAATATCACTAATTCTACGGAATGTAATTTCAACAGAACCACCAATTTCATAGTGGGTTTTAATGTAATTTCCGAGCGAAATTGAATTTACTGCCACAATCGCCAAAGCATCTGTTACGAATATGTCAAAAATCTAACAATCAATGCTGTCATGTGGTAGGTAGAGCCACAATTAAAAAACAAAGTTCTTGTTGAAAGACCCTTTATTTTAAGCAATACTATTTTATCTAGATCTACTTACTTTCATCGATAAAAATATGGCATCTGGGGCCCCTAAAATACATTCTGAACTTTGGGATTTTTTCGGTTTATATCCTATAGCTTGATCTCTTGAAAGTCTCAGGTTTTGGTACTGTGCAATATAAATATTATTTTTTAAACAAAAAGTTGTTCGAAGCATTGAATAACTGGCCCACAACAAATATTTAATTTTTTGTGACAATTCAGCATACGCCATCAGTACATTCTCAAGAAAGTTTTCTCTATTGTTTTTTCTGTAAAATTCATTAAAGCGATTCATTCTTCTAGCTGTAAATAAATTAATGAAACTCATTTAGACTCACTTGAGATTATCTTAATGAAAAAAAAATTTTCTGAATTTGAATCAATGATTGAAGAAAAAAATAGTATGTAGAATTCGTGGGAAAAGCAAATTCACAACTCCTGTGAAACCAGTGATTTGGGATTATTAAGCTATTCCTGCGAATCATCTATTTTAACTCAGAAACTATCAAGTAATGAGGTTTCTCGCCATTTTTCACTCTCCGTATATTCAAAGAATATCCTGTTTATTTAAGGTATGAAAACGTATACGAACTCAGGTCACATTCACGATTGTCTCATTACTCTGCATTCTCATGTTACGAAACTTTCCAATATTCCTCATCGATATATATACATACCAACCACTACGAGATCTGTAAATTATGTAATGAGACTGGCAACGTTGCGTTTGATCTGGTAACACTGAAAGCTCGGGGCTTAGAGGGGCGCTTGAGGAACATGTGATCCACCTTCAATACGAATTTGACCTCGCTAGATCCATTTGGTTGGGCGTAGGGATTGTTTTCGTGAAACAGTTTTTTCTATTGTATTCTAAAAATGAATGACATCAATGTCGAGCAACGGTGTGCTATAAAGTTTTGCCTCAGATTTGAGCACAGTGCAACGGAAACACTTCTTGAACTCCAGCAAGCCTACACAGTTAGTGTTAGTGTTTTGTCACGGGCCGAGGTTTTTCGGTGGTTTGAGGCATTTTCAGAAGAAAGAGAGTCCATTGAAGATTAACCACGAAGCGGAAGGCCTTCATCTTCAAGAACTGATTAAAATTTCGACAAAACCGTCGGTTGACAGTCAGAATGATAGGGGAAGAGTTAAATTTGACTCACACGACCATTCATCAAATTGCGACCAATGAATTGGGAAGAAAAAACTGCGTTCCATTTCCATAAACGAGTTTTTGGCCAGTAAAAATATTCCTGTGGCTCCTCAGCCTCCTTATTCGTCCGATTTGAGTCTTTGTGACTTTTTTCTCTTCCCAAAGTTGAAAAATTTCGTCAAGGCAAATCATTTTGGGACAGTCGAAAAAATTCAAACGGCTGTAACCGACCAGCTAAAGGTTATTTGAGTATCGGAGTTCCAGCATAAGGAGTGGAAGAAACGTCTTCAGCGCTGTGTGTCCTCAGAAAGAATTTATTTCGAAGGTGACAATATCAAATTTCAATTATTTTTGTATTAAAAATTCGAAATAATTTCAGTCTCAATACTTAATTTACAGACCTCATATGCATTTCACATAATCGCTATCGAAATATACCTTTGGACGCTCGTAGAACTTCAAATATCGATGAATGTGTCATCTGCAGACTACGACCACTCTATATTGAAAGGGACTATCAACTCCTATTGAAAATCAGGTTCAATATCCCGAGATTTCTGAGAATTGTTCCGAAGATTCCTGTCCATTCGTATTTCCAGACCCACCTCACTAATATTGTTATACTCGGTTCATTCAATATGTTTCCATGGAAAACTTGAATGCCAAATTAATTCCACCTTGATCACATGCTACGTGGGAAACTATTCTCAAAAGGGTTGGAAATTCCGCTTTGGATTAGATTGAGTTTATGGGGAAGGATTCTGTTCAAACTATAAAAAGTTTGATTCTTGTTCATGATTCTTGTTCTTGATTCATCCTAATGGATGAAACATGAATTCACTACTTCACTCCGAAAATAGAGTGGCTGTCTGCTGAGTGGCGCGCAGATTCAGAAATTTTTCAGATACTCAAACCCTATTTCTTTCAAATGGTTAATAATAGACCAACTTTTTGGATAGAGGATATTCATCACGTACAGTCAGCTTCCCTTCCATTACACCTCCTGATTTCTAGACATTTTTCCAGAAGACGTTATTTCCTACACTTTTCTACGATCAGGATGCATCTTCAAAAAATTCCTGCAAATTATTGATTTTTAATCTTTGCGTTTTGGTAGATGCGATACAATTTTCAGCTAATCGTTTGAATCTAATTTTTACGGTCATTTTGTATTTCCTATTGACAATTCTTGATTTTTGCCGTTTTTTTTTTCAATTTGTTTTCGAATTGATTTAATTTGGTCGCTTCAAACTATGGAACTCATTATGGGGAAATCACCAAAAACCAATTAATCCAAGTTCTTATGGGTTATGACCTGATATCAAATCACCATTAGCCAGTTAGCCTATTCACGGTATGATCGAAAGAGAATATGCATCAAAAAACGAATCTTTTTTTTTCCGACGGTTCGAACTCCTATACCGGTATAACTTCATTCTAGAAAAGCGGGATCATCGATTCCCTTAATCACCTCAAAAAGCTTAGCTAGGCTGAAATACTCTGGGGAATGTACAACGAAAACATTACTCTATTTAATTGGGTAGAAAACTGGTAATCGATAAGTCAATTCCTTTTCACTCGACAACCATCCTGAGATATTCCGACAAGGCCATTTATGATGCTGGCAAAAACAGAATTGAAGCGCAGAGATCGGATAACCATTCCTCGGGAACTCGTGGCCTAGCTCGTGGCTTCATTTTCTACCATGTTCCGTTCATGAATAATTGACTTCGAAGCAAGCCTGAAAGTGGAGTAGATAACATAGAGTTACTAAAATGAATTTCGGGCTCTTCATCGCCCATATAATCAATAATAATAAAGAAATGTTTATTTTTTTCATTTACATCATTTTGGCGAATCAAACATCGTCACATGTTAAATGAACGAACACATCAAATAGGAGACAAGCATCAATAGCTAAACTCTTATATGAGGAATTAATATGGGTCAGTACTGAATTACTCCTTGACGAAAAATAAGAATAATGCTCTCCAAAAATAACAAATATTATAAAAGGATCTACAACGAATGGGCAGAGATCCCTAGGTATTTAGAAGGCAGAGATTTAATGTATCAGCGACATCCAAACTCAATCGAACTTATTCACTTCAGATAACTCAATTACTTTGAAACTCTAAACAACACTGCATGGAAGGCATGTAATCAAGAAAGAGCCGTAATTTAGTCACGTTAGCAGGGCATACACGCTCCGGTCGACTGAAGAGGAAAACTGTACAGGTATACCTGCGCAGGTCTGCCTCGTATGTGGGGACGTTCCGGTAAACCGGACGGGTCGCGTGTTCGGTAGCGGCCACCGCACGGTGCCACTAGACCGACTCGAATTTCGAATTCGACATGTGCAGGCTTGAAAAACGGCGATACACACGCTCCGGTCGACCGGCGGACTTATACCTGTACAGTTTTTCCTCTCCGGTCGAACGAAGCGAGAAAAGCAGAGAAGATAAGTCTACCACAATTAAACACTGCCGTTAAGTTATCAATAAGTTTTCCGTAAAGCTTATAATCTAATTGTTGAAGTTCTTAGAATAACAAATTATTTGAAAGAGATAACTTATCGTGGCAAAGAAATGAACTGATTTTGATATGTTCTGTGTGTGTTATATCCAGATAACCAAGTTGGTCCTAATGATAATTTCTTTTTTTCAGGGTAACATATGGCAACAACTCTTGTCATTTCACTTCATCTTAGAGATAGTTAATACAATTCCATTCACATTAACGGTATATATAATTTCTGTGAGTGCTTTATAGAGAATAATAATTTTTCTTTCAGATTTTTTACCCACCACTTCGGAACCTTTTCATACCAGTATTTTTGAATTGTTGGTTGGCGAAACATGCCTTAGAAAATATGTTTGTAAGTATTCTCATTCAAGAATGTTCTCGATTCATGGACATTTATATAAAGATTTCTTCGAAGTAATTACTTGTCGATTGAAGTTCAAATGAACTAGGTCATTTATAGTATCAGCAATAATTTTTGTAGGAGAGAAGGTTTAAAAAAGCTATAGATTTTATGCAAATTCATGTTAGATACTCAAAATTTCAACGACATCGACCTATTTTCTAATATTAGGCGACGTCGTTTCACAGATTTTTACAGAATGACGTATAATCATTCGAAGTATCGCCAAGTAATTAGTTCGAACGCTTGCGCACAAATCTCTATGCATCATTCACTAGTGAGTCATCTTATAATGGGTCTATCTAGTGAAGTGTCGAAAATTACATATGGCGTCGACCGACGAACAAAATTAATTCCTGAAGATATGCATTCTCCGTCACTTGAAATTCAACTCAAGAAGTCTTGGTAAAATATTATTGACTCCAAGAAATACTAACACTGTTATTGCTTTACATTTTCATGAATTTTATATTTTTATATATTCAAGTGAGGTTATTCATGATATCAGAACCATAGATTAAAGGAAAATCTCTTGGATCTATGATCGGATTCTTTGGTTGCTATGGCAACAGATTTTTGTTTGTCGGTCGACGCCATCTTTCATTGGGTAGGTCCAATGCACTCCACCAGCTTTGTGACCTTACTCTTTCGATATTGTTAACAGTTAAACCAGAGTTGTCGAAGTAATCAACCCAGAATTCAATTAAACTAACACATTAAATAAATAGCTCAGCTATAACCGAACTTTCTTGAATATTTTAGAGAATGATTCAGGCAGAATGCACCGTGCTTCCCGGTTCAGTGACGTCTTAGGACTAGATTTCCGAAAAATGTGTAACCGCGCGTAAAGAGACCTGCTTCATTGGTAATAAAGTGTTTACAACAGATCGATCACAAAAATGTTAATACTTATGGGCCACCCTGTATAATTCACAATGAAAATCTGAGTTCTTTTCCCAAAATAATTTCTTAGTCAAGTTCTAAGATTATCTTTTCATGAAAGCAATTTGAAATATCAATGTTTGATCAAAAAAATCTTATCTGATTGAATTTTTGGTTTTTGAATTTTCAGAATGATTTACATAGAGCTATGCAAAAGTCACAGTCGGCCTTATCCCAACAGTTGACGATATTATCAGCAACGTTGGTCTGTCTTGTATTCACTAGGTGAGTAAACCTTCACATATAATCTTGAGGAAAAGGTTGTAATGTTAAATAATTGTTCAGATTAACCATATGCTATGGAGTTGAAGATATAGGAAACTTTTTTTGAGGAATTATTTAACCGAGAAACCAAATGGCAGGTTTCCCCTTATAAAACCTATGTATACTAATGAATTGTATTGAGTTTGCGGTTGGATCGAGATTGAACATTATAATAATTTTATTATAGGTAAATACAAAGCGTTATGTTTCATAAATATATTCAGATTCCTGACACATGTTTCGGTCTTGCTACCATTGTCTAAGGGTTGCAATAAAAAACTTGACTTAAATATATATATATATATATATTCTTTTGAACTTTTGGCTTGTCATACAATTCGGCGTATCACATAAAAGCCTAGGGAAAAAACCCCGTGTAAAAAAACCCCCTGCTCCCCCTAAAAGCCTAAGTGTGAAAGTACAAGAATAAGCTGAAATATATTTGGGATTTCTTTCTTCAAGAGTGGTCTTCTATTGATGGAAACAGAGACTTCTTCAAGGTGCCCACATCGAATCTGGAAATAAAAAGGCAAAAGCAGAAAAAAGAACTGAATATCAAAAATACAAAATTTGAAAGAGATAAAGAAAACTTCCTCAAATTAGCCTTTTTGGATTAGCTCGATATTGTGAATCAAGGATTTTTTAACATAACAAGCTAAACCGTAAATTTTACTAAGGAGATAATCAATGAATACATAACCTTTTATGGTTCCTTCTCAACGAAGATTTTTTTTAGTATCCGTATGTGTCTCTTGAAGGAGAATAATCTCAGCACCATTTGACTTAAATGAAGGTTTCATTCGTACTCTGGTTGTAACATCTGTTTTTCCCTTTTTTTTTATCTTTATTACTGCATCTAATACAAGCATAATCCAGATAAATCACGTAATCTTCTGTGAAAAATAACATGATTTGATTCCAAAATCTAGAATAATAAAGCAATTGAATTGGATCACCGCAAACACATGGAAGCTCCAATTTCAGCAAATGCCCTTGACTATGAATTAGAGTCAGTTTCAGACGATTGCCATGACGTTGTTAATCATGTCGAAGCAATACCTGACAAGTCAACCTAATTTCTGTATTCTACCTTTCCTGCTGAGAATGAGAGCATTGTCAGGCATAAACTCGATTATAGATGGAGAGGCATTTGCTTGATTTATTCCAGCTATGGGTGAGGACGACTAGATGTATTCTAATCATATATTCATCGATTTAGCAGCCAGAGATGGTTGATTAAGTGCTGTGATATGGATTATATAATCTGAGAAATTAATTTCAGTTGGCATTATTCGTATAAGCCGACTAGAATATGAATTTTGATATCATATAATATCGAAGGACATTGCTCCATTTGTTTGAAACCTTCAGCAAAAATTTGAATTCATTCAAACAATCCGAAAATATAAACAAAAAACTATATTTTTAATGAAATATCAAAACATATGCCGTATGTTTTGAACGGAGCCAAATATCATGAAATGGGGAAGAAAAAAGTGTTTCTATTGGCTTCTTCAATCTATGGTTAAAATGTAGCAATCAAAGACTCACTTTGTGTACAGCCTATTCAGATGAAAGTAATGAACAAATTCATTTTGATCCTCTGGTCAGTTTGGAATCAATTAGTAATACTATACTGTTACTTACAAGAATTTATTCCTTACTTAGCGTAATTCGAGTAGGTCACTAATTAGTTGTTAACTTTCTTAAAAAATAATAGCACTTTTATCCTTTATGAAACTGGTATTGATAACCAGAAACATCTATTGAAACTTGTGTGGAAGGCAGAAATATAGAAGAAGCTAAGAATAAGAAGACTGCATCAGACTTATAGAGTTATAGTAACAAAATACATTTAACCGAAAAAACCTGATAGAAGCAAAGTAATTAACGAATAACTGGACAGAGTTACTGAATTTATCAACGCCTAATTTCAATTTTTTTTTCGTTGTTTCATTCTTGTTTGAATGCCAAAACACTGAAAAGTAGGTATAACGAATGATTAAAAGAAATTAAATTTTCAAGATGGCATAACCAACTGTGATACGTAGAACCTCGAAGTGTTATTTGGTTTTGAATGCGGAAACCCCTCGAGGAGTTTGTTGAGGCCCACTCAGAAATAACCATTTGTTTTGGAATCCTCTATGCAACAGAATGTTTGATATTTGATCCCCGACTGTTTGGGTCGGCCAAACTACAAACTTCGAATTGCTTACGACCACCCTGCTTGCTTTTCAAGTTTGGATTTACGACCCTTTGTGTATTCGTCATTTAGAAGAATTTTTGTTTCATTTGCATCATTGGAGAGAATAAAATGAGCATAAACTGAACAGTTTGAATAGTTGAATATTTTTGAGATCTCCTATTCTTGAAATTTCTTATATTCGATAAGATAAGGATTTGTCATTTGGACTGTACTAGGAAAAGTGGCAGGGTATTCATACTGAAGTCTGAAGAAGGAAGTTTATTGTTGGAGTAGATTCAGACTTAATGAAATGTTTTTTGGCTTCCACATCTTGAAATGCGATTTTTTGAATAATCCACAATATCATTCATGGTTTGACTTTGACTGAAAAAAAACCCAGGAGTGTGTGCATTTAATTTTATAATGAACTCCCTGAATGTGTCACAAATAAGTGATACCAACTGATTTTATTTTCGAAATCGATCATGAAAAAAAAATGCTCAAATATTTTTTCTCAAATTTCCAATAAGTATTTGTATTTTTTTATATGTTTATTTTCTTGATTTGTCTTCTTTCTCTAACAAAGTTTCAGGAAATAGAATTATGTTATTATGGTATCAGACGGTGTCTCCTTAGACAGTCGTGAGTTGCCGAATTCATATTTAGATGTTGATTGAGAAGTGATAGATATATTTGGTTTATTCTATGACATTAACTCATATTCTATGATAATGAAGATATTTGATCAAGGACAAAATTTAAATTAAATTACAGAAGAGGATATATTGCGGTGAAATTAGAAATAAAAGAAGGATAATGGGTGAAACTGCAGGAGTGCAGAAAATATAAATATAAAATATATTTGGTCGCATCACACAGGTTGCTTAAGCTTCCATCGTGGCGATGCTCGGTTTAGCCTCCAAAACCGGAGGTATCTAGGGTTGAAGCCACAAATTGGATGCTCGCTCCTGCTGTGGTCAATTGTTGTCGTTTCATTTATATGTATTCATTTCCATCCCTATTCTGGTTTCTTGATTTCCTTGCCTTGAAGAAGCCAATAAGCAGAAACACGTATCGGCAAGTACCTTCCATCCATTACCCATATTTTCTGCACTCCTGCGGTTTCACCCATTATCCTTCTTTTATACAAAATTTACACTTGTTTAATATATAGGTACAAATCCATGTTAAGGTCGTATCAATTAGGAAACAAGCTACAATTCTTATATTCCTGACAACGGTACCTTTACACGTTCTTTCAAGAAATCAGTTTTTAAATCATCTGTATTGTAGGGTTATGGAAGTCGTCTCAATTTTTGTTATTTATGAGATTGAAACTCTTGAGTTTATGGTATTATGATTCTATGAAAGTCAAAGCAGAAAAAGTTTATAAACTAGAGCTCTGATTTATTCCTATTTTATGACATCCGGTGAGCCCCCTCAGAGCAAAGCAGAACTTATAACGAGTATAGTTTGAGGACTTGTTCCCTGATCGTTTTGAATGAGCTCCAATTCAAATATATTTCGGAACACAAACAAACTCATTCCTTATTTAGAGAGTTTTGATTAATTCGATGTTGTTATCGTGATATCGCAGAGAAGGAAGAAACGTTCATGTTTGTTTCACGCTTGGAACTTCCTTCAATCCTGTCCGAAAGCATAATACCAGGGGCTTGATTGCTGCAGCAACAATATCCGGCCGATGATGGAGTGAAGGCTTAGAACTTCATGAATATCGTAATTTGATGAAATCTCCCCATGGCATATTGAATTTTTGCTGTGAAAACTGACTGGAATTCACGATGTAGCAATCAATTTTTATGGATTATGAAAATTATCATTGTTTCTTGGAGCAACAGAATACCATATATGTAAACATATGTAAAAAAACAAGGCCTTGTTTTAAGAAGTGGTTTTTTTTCATCAAACCTGACCTTTTTCCTGTCAACAAACTGAAACATAACATAATCTCAAAAAATCAGTACAGGTTTATGAAAAATTCTACTGAAGATGAAAAAAAAAATTAGCACAATATATTTAGAAACAATTAGATAAGGCACTTCCACTAGTAAACTTGTTCCTATATTTAAGTAAGGCATTCGATACCCTCTCGCATGAGAAACTGCTAAAAAATTAGATTACTATGGCTTCAGAGTAACAATGCACAAATTACTGACAAGTTACTTGATGAGAAGAAAAATATAATACATAGGACGCCAAATCAGCAGTTAAATTGAAACAACTTACGCGCTACCTCAGGGAATGGTCTTGGGACCTCTACTGATCGTCATTCATGTAAATGACCTCCCGAAGATACCTATAAATATTTATCGAACAAACCTGACTATTGCTGCAGCTAGAGATATGCCAATATGTTGCGAAAAAGATTTGAGGCCTGATGTACAAGTTCAAGTATTTGCACAGACTAATGGATGTACGACTACTGAAAATGATTTACTTCGCTCTCGCACAACCCCAGATCACGTATGGGGATATAAAGGGTCTTTCAACAACAACTTTGTTTTTCAATTGTGGCCCCACCTACCACATGACAACATTGACAGTTAGTTTTTTGACATATTCGTAGTAGATGCTTTGGCAATTGTGGCAATGAATTCAATTTCGCTAAAAAATCTCATTGGGATATTTAAATTCATTATGAAATTGGTGGTTCTGTTAAGATTACATCTCGTAAAATTCGTGTTATTTTTGGACAACATAATCTACCTTCTTAGACCGCTATTAAGATTTTGGTCCCTAAATGATTCACGGTGTTGAAGAAGATCCAAATTTGTCAATTTCTTGACGTTCTCAACAACTGTGGTTATTCCAAACCACCACATGGCAAATTTTGCATTAGGATTTGGCTTTGAAGCCTCACAAGATTCAAGTAGTGCAGGAATTGAAGTCGACTGACCATTCACATCGCCGTAAATTCATTCAATCAATTCTGGAACAACTAACTGGTTTTTCTGAAAAAAATCATCAGCAGGATCGTGTGATTCAACACCACTGGATTATTCTTGTGGGGCTATCTTCAGGACAGAGTCTGAACGGAGCCAATCGAACCGATTGCATCTTTATAACTAAAAGTCCGTGAAATAGACCCGACATTTTAACAAATTTCGTTGAAAGACTTCACTTCTGTCAGCGTGGTCGTGGTGGACATTGGCCAGATATCATTTTTCATTCATGATTGTCTTCCTATTTTCTTTGTGATACAATATAAATATGAATCATCGTCATCAACATTTTTTGTTTTATTTTGTTCTTATTGAAAGACCCTTCTGGATGTAGAACTAGCATAGACTCCCATATTGGACTAGTAAACATTGCTCAAAAAAATATAAAAATAGCATACAAGAGAACTACCTCCCGACGCGTGAACTGTTTAAAATATCAATTATAATGAACGTGAAATAACTCCCTATACTGCTTGAAAATCGGTGAGCAAGTACGACAAGGAAAAATAAAGCTATCAACCATGGAGCTCGGACATGGTACAAGGCCAGGATTGGGCGGATATAAATCACCTAGCTCCGAAATAATAGTGGGGCAACGATCGAGTCGATATTTGAACCCCAGAATATTTTTCAAACTATCACAGGCATTAAAAATCCAACAAAAATTCGAAAACACTTGAGAGGATCGATTTGCAAGGAAGGTCGAGATAGATGTTACGACCTCATAAATAAAAGGCTATAAACTAGGAGAAATTGATGTAGTAATATCAATATAAATGAGGAAAAATTTCACCGGAATACGACAACTATGCCCCGATACTGAAATTGTAAAGACGAAGCAATTTTCTCCCGACAAGGATATTTCTTAATTTTGATATACGAGTATTAAATTTTATTTTGAACAGAACACACAAGCAATATTCTTTGTGGGATGAGCCTCCGTTCTTGTTTGTTTATTTGAATTTAACATTTCATTACAAATTGAAATTAAATGTGTTATTGTTTGTTCAAATAAATTATATATTATTATTATTATATTATAATCAATGTTTGACACATCTGACTCTTAAATATATCTTTAATGACGACTTGATACTACACGAAAGTTGGACTTCATGAACCATGACTTGTGGTTATATAAAATATCAAAATAAGCACTCAACAGGGTTCGGATGATGGAGCACATATTTCTAAAAGTACAGCCTGGACCAATTATGAAGGAGCGATAGGAATGCAATTCAAATCCAGTGATGCTGTATGTAGTTAAGAAAGTGAGTGATTAATTATAGTCCCAATGAAGTGAGACCAGCACTGACACCGGACATCCAGGGGTGGTTCTAGCATTCATGCCCTATTAATCGAAGTTTTGAAAACTCTGATACTGTACCTATAGGAACACCAGGATACGTAATTACCATCACCTAGTTCGAAGATAATCTGATCTAGAAGGTTTTCGTTTTTGGATATGAGCTGAGAAAAAAAATATTTCTGGAGAATTTTCAATCATAGTTAGCATCGATGATCGAGCGGATTACATAAATGAATATGAATTATCATTAATATTGTCAGAGGATGTATTTCTTTTAGGTTACGTCAACCTAAGTTTAAATGGATAAAAGTCGATTCAGAACTAATAACTAGTTAATATGATGCAATAAACATTAATCTTCATTACAACAACAGACTCCGGATCTTCAATATTTTACTCATTTTGTCTATTGTACAAGCCCCTGCTATTTCTATTATCATTCTTATTATTATTATTTTTTGATATTTTTTTTATGTCACAAAGACTTGATGAATTATTGTACTCAGTATTCAATTGTCATCAATAAAAAGTTGTGATTAACAGCATCTACCAAAAAAACTTGAACCTTTTCAATGCTTTGAGGTATAGAGTACTTACAGTACCATTTTAACATCAACAGGATATTAAAACTGGACAGCTTGACAGTTTAAGAATGAGAGAATGAGTGGTCTTCAAGAACTGATGGCTTGCCCTAAGGGTACTTTGAATGTGTTGTTGGTCCATTGAACAAATTGAAACCTTTTTGAAACCTAAATAAATAAAAACTGTTCCAAAATTGTTATTTGTGAAGTAGCAAGTTTAAAAATCTCTGTGACCTCTTTTACGTAATTCATGCGATTTCTTCTTGATTTCAGTGTATGCGGAATTCAGCATTTTCAGAGAGCTGGACATCGACACCTGAACCTTTTTCAAGCAACATATTATGTCGTGGTAACTTTTTCTACAGTTGGTTATGGTGATTTCGTGCCAGATATTTGGCCCTCGCAGCTTTATATGGTTATTATGATCTGCGTCGCGCTAATTGTTCTTCCTACGCAGGTAAGAAAATTATTAATCGAATTTTTTTCTGTAATCCTACCCCTTCATTTAATAGCAAAGGCCTTCTTCTGTACAAGGTGTCCAGAAAGAGTATCGGGTATTTGTTTTGGCGCCATATTGGGAACCGGGCGTCTAAAAGGAACGGGTAGTAGGGGCATGGCGTTGAGCCTGTTATCGTAATGGTGATTCAACAATGACTGCTCAATGTCTCTTTCATGCGGAATATTGTATACACCACGCGCCAAGTGACTATAGCATTAGGAAATGGATCCTCGTTGCGACGTCGGTTCGTCAAAAACCCGTCTTTGTCCATCCGAAAGCGAAGCCAAGCCTTGAACATAAAAAAATCTTCTTCTTTGATTTTGACGAAAGACTTACATCTAAAAGCCCATAAAACTCTATTGGTTCAAGAATTGAAGGATGCAGACTATGCTAATCGAATGAATTTTGCGAACGAAATGCTGCAGATATTAAACAACTTTAACAACATACTGTTTAGTGACGAAGCAAATTTTCACCTGAATGGTCATGTTAATGTTACCGGCCAAACCCGATTTCACGACAAACTAGTTTTGCCTAGGCTGAACTAGTTCTTCCTATACGCGATAGGATTAACTAGTATAGCCTAGTCCAAACTGATTTGCCCGATAGGACGGACTAGTTTAGGCTAGGCCAAACTAGTTGATCCTGATATGAGTACGCACACTTTAGGATAAACTGGTTTAGCCTAGTCAAAACATATAGATATCTTAAAGTCAAAATAAATAGATGAACTAAATAAAATACTCCCTCTTTAGAAAAATAATCATCTTTATTAAACTATAATGATTCGTCGTTATGGATAATTGATAATACGAACAATCATACTACATAATATGTAGCAAACTAACAAATAATAGGTAAATTCTTTTTAATAGAAGTTATAATCAAATCTTAAATTAAAATTGTTATGTCGCTAAAAGTTATGGATAATAATTGGTAATACAAACAATCACACTATAACAAATAATACTGTTTTTTTTAAGAAGCAATAATCATACGAGTATTATGTTAATTGTTATTTATTTTTACATGGTTTGCTTTGGTGGCACTTGGAATTGCATCAGATGGAAGATAGTATTTTATATTACCTTCACTCCGTGCAATCAGTTGTTTCATGTCCACAACTTCTAACACAGCAAATCGTTTCAATCTCCTTTGTTGCAATGGTGTCCTTTTTTCAGGTTTTTCTGCATATCTTCAACTTGTTCAATGAGGTCCAAATATTGCTCTGACGTTAATACATTATAATGAGAAGACTTTTCACTTTCACTTTGTGAAATTTCTGTCAAAAACTTCTCCCTCCATTGTTTCTGATCCGCGTGTCGACTTGTCGTAGGTTCATTCATATTAAAAAATAGCAAAACTTTATAATGTAGCGTAATGCTTAAACTTTTAATTTAAAACTACAGTTTTTAACAATTTTACAACAATGCGACAAATGACGAGCTATACCAGTTTATCCTAGAGTGTGCGTATTGATATTAGGATCAACTAGTTTGGCCTAGCCTAAACTAGTCCGTCCTATCGGGCTTAGGACTAGGCTATACTAGTTAATCCTATCGCGTATAAGAAGAACTAGTTGAGCCTAGGCAAAACTAGTTTATCCTGAAATCGGGTTTGACCGGTAACATTAATAAGCAGAATTGTCGGTACTAAGCAGTGGAGAATCCGAGACGAAAGTATGTACGACCCCCGCATAGCCCATAGGTCGTGGTTCCAGCCGCTATGTTTGCTAAAGGCATAATTGGTCCTTATTTTCATGAAGATCGAAGAGGCCGTGCAATTAATCTATTTTGCATGAGGATGACTTGAAAATAAGGTGTATCAAAATAATTCGACGAATCTAACCAGCTGAAGCAAAACATCCGGTCAGAAATGGCAGCTATATCAATAGCTATGTGTCAACGTGTTATCGCCAATCCCATTTAGACGAGTGCCAGCAACGCAACGGTCATAATTTGGATAACATCATCTTTTGCAAATAATTCTCCGATTCATATGTTAATAATAAACAATAAACTTTCTTATTGCTCACAAATATTTTTTGTTTTATTAAAACTACAAATAGTCGATACCCTTTCTGGACACCTTGCTTGTTAGTAATAGATTTATTGTACACAGAAAAAGCATGATTTCCCCTCGCTAAGGCTCATCTGGAAATTTAAGAGCACTTGTATCACACAACTGCAAAAATTTTCTATTGATTTCAATACTGAATGAGTGCGTTTCCGAATAAGAGGCGGAAAGTTACGTCAAATCATTTTTAGATTGATTCTCAGCACCACGAAGACGGGAGTGAGTAAGTGTAACCATATACTCCACTGCCAACTTCTATGTAAATTATTATTTTCACAACTAACCTATAATAGGACTACGACGATTCTGGAAAATTTGAGTTTTCTTGTTATCCAGTTTCTGAAGTGACCTGGAACAACTCTGCATTTTTGTCATGTTGTCATATTGAAGTGTAGATCTTATCTTTTTCATGGATTCACCCGATATACCTTTCCTACATATATTTGATCTCCACGATGAATATAATGTTTGAACTTTATTAATCCTGAGTTAGAGTTACATCATACAGGTTGCTTATGCTTCCTTCATGTCAATGTGTTAGATTTTCCTCCGAAATGCGAGGTCCTAGTGTTGAAGACATAAATTGGCCGCTTGCTCCTGTTTGTGTACTCCTATTATCTATTTTGTCTCCTTACCATCTCCATATTCCTAAGCTTACCTTGCCCTGACGAAGCCAATCAGCAGTAACACGTGTCGGCGAGTACCATCTTCATTTATTTCCTTCTTCCTTCTGCTATTTGTGGATTCACCCGATATACCTTTTCTACAAGTATGCCATACGATGCTATTGAGTGACAATTTTCATATTATACTGCTATAGCTGATTTCAACGTGGATACACACTCTTTTCATTGTTATTACTGTGAAAACAGCCACATAATATTGAAGGGGTTAATAAGGAAAACAAACTTCAGATGTCCATAACTGCAGAAGCGTTGGACGGATATTTAGACAACTAACCCAATCGACCATTTTCAGCTTGCTATTAGAGAATTACAGAGCAAACTTTGTGCTGTTCTATTACAGCGCGCAAAAAAAGAAAGCATTCTACATCCACCTATGTCAATCTAGTCGCAAATAATTACAATCGTCCAAACTACTAGACATGGAAAGATTCGGTTACGGATTCGGGTGACTAAGCTTCAGCTGACGTTCAGGAAGAGGGAAGTCGTAAACTCAAGGAGAAAAGCAATTCAACACGCACGCCAAGAAATATTCTGCTATCGCCCTAACGTTAACAGTTAACCTTTGGAAGACGATATACGCTGACTATTCGATACATTGTCCATTCTCATTTTTCTCTGAAAAGTATTGTTCGTCCATCTGGCGATGAAGATATAATGTTTCTGGAATGCTAGAGTTCCTTCCTAGATCTGAGCGATAATTGACAATATCTCCATACATAATAAAGTGATTCTCATGGATTTCATGATTGATACAAGATATATAAAAAATGTAGAAAAGCAATGACTGGAAGTAAGGAGTTTTGCGCTTTCAAAATCTTCTCTTGGACTCTGAAACAACCGCCATAATTTAATCCTTGAAAGTGTAAATGAACCAAAATATCTAAAATTGACAATTATTATGGTCTTACACTTCTTGAAAGTATCACTGATACTAATACCTACATTTATTCTAGAAAACTCTGTTTTCTTTGATGAATAAAAGAGAATTTTCCATTCTTATCATAACATCAATTAATTGAGAAAAACTACAGAAAAATTAATCAAAAAATGAAATAGAATACGACATATGTGTTTCGAAATTTGTGTAGATACTCTCATTCTCTCATCAGGCATTCCTATTCGGATAACAATAATTCAAATAATTCTTGGTTAAAACTTACTTCATAAATGCCGCAAACGAAACAAATGAAACTTTCTACTTTGAAATATGAATACCTGATGAGAGAAAAGTATTATACACAAATCTCGAAACACATGTATCGTATTATATTTCATTCTTCAATTAATCTTTCTCTAGTTTTTTTCAATTGTTTGATGTTATGATAAGAATGAAGAATTCTCTTTCATTCATCAAAGAAAACAACCGCCATAATGATCAGAATAATCAAGTAACTATATCTCGAATAAAAAAAAAAACTAGCCAGTTTTTTATGAGTTTCGTTCGTTACTCAAACTTTCACATCAGAAAAAGTGAATCCAAAGAGCAGAAACAGGCGTCGGCGAGTACCATCTTTCATTTCTTTCTGCTCCTTTGCAGAACTACCCATGAATGTTCTTTCATATATTTGTCATATCCGCACGATGGAAATCTTGATAAAAATCTTTATCTGATACGCCAAGCTGATGAGAATGGCGACGAATCGTTTTTTCAGAGTCATCACGTACACTTTTCCCCACCGTCGCTATAGTTTCTTCACTATAAGCTAGATGTCTATTTGGTCGAGTATTATCCAATAACGAATATTGAGCCTCAGACTTAGTGATGGTAGAGCGAATTGTGCCTTCGGTAGACCGATTATGTGTACCGTAATTCGCTCTAAGTGCTCACTCGATACATATTGATCGGAGAACGCCCATTAATAAAGCTGAACAATTTGTAGACGCTGTGCTGGGCAAAGCCGTTTCATTAAGTAATGTCAGACACTACTACTGAACAAGAATACCACTTCAGTTTACACGAGGCATGCGCGATCTACAACTAAATCCTCCCCACAAAGAGTACCTCTAAATGAATCAACCTTTACATACAATCCTGAGATTTCACTATTTTACTGTCACTCCACTATTTATTTGTTATTTACAAGCTTCAATATTTTCGACAAATTATTATTCTCCATATACACTGCTCCACAATTGATAGGGATCACTTACTTTTTCTAAATTTATTTCTGAAATATTCGCTCCAAGATTATAAATTTAGTCAGATATCAGAGTATTTTCAGTTGATAATATGGTTCACTTGAGAAAAGGATGAAAAAAGTTGGAGAGAAAAAAAGACTTTATTAGGAACACTCAAAATTCTGTGTTTGAATAACATAAATATTTTATGATGAAACCACAAGAAGGCTGAAGTTTCAAGCTAGTACCTAGTTGGTCCCCACGAGCTCGTCTCAACCATTCTAGCTTTCAATCAAACAATTTATAAAATTTTGGGACAAGTACCTAGTTGGTCCCCACGAGCTCGTCTCAAGCATTCTACCCTACGAGCTGGCCAGTCCATCCTATCAATAGCATGAGTTTCTAGCGCTTCATTAACCAGACGACTACGGTGTGGACGGGCATTATCGTCAATTAAAATGAAATTCTCGCCCAAGGCAGCAGCAAACGGAACAATTATGGGTTCAATAATCATATCGTGATATCTCTGGCTGGTCATTGTGGTGTTCTGCAGAACAACCAACTCTGTTCGTTGATTCAAACAAATGCCTCCCCATACACATATAGAACCTCCGCCAAAAGCTGTTGTGGGTACCATAAACTGTTCTGCATACCTTCGACCTCTTTCCCTCCAAACAAGAATACGTCCATCGGAGTTGACCAAACGAAATCTAGACTCATCCGTAAATGAACATCGACTCCAATCTTCAACTGTCCAATTGCGGTGCTCCTCAGCCCATTGCCGTCGATGAACCCGTTGTTCCCTATTCAAACGGGGATGTTGTACCCTCCTACGTGCTCTCAAACCACGAACATGTAGTCGTCGTCTTACAGTCTGTTTCGAAATTAGAACTCCTGTTGCAACTCTCAGTGATCTATTGAGCCGTGACGCCAGGTAAGTGGGATTTCTCCTAGCATTGAAGATCAAAAGACGATCTTGGGCAGTTGTTGTACTGCACTGCCGACTTTCCCCATGAACATAAGCTACTGAGTCGTTTTGGATGAACCTATTCCAAGTCCGACTCACGACACTTTGCGAAACATTCTACTGCCGGGACACTTCTCGCTGGGACAAACCTTCCTGTATCCACCTTATGATTTGGTCCAGTTGCACAGGAGCCAAACGTCTTCTCGGCATGACTGATAAGCTGATTTCGTTCTCATTTCTTCAATTATTGTCACCTTATGTGTTTGAACGAGAGAAAAAAACAGATTCAATAACAAATACCACCTTGCTTTTCACTCCACCTGCAACAGCCTACAGATAATAATCGATTTTGTGAACAAGAGCCGTTGAAGAGAGGAAAAATTTGATATAATCAACTCAAAACATCTTAATTTTTCCTTAGAGAACATATAATGTACAGATATTCACGAGATAACTTGAAAAAAATACAAAGGAAGAGATGTTCATAAGTGATCAGTGTATTATGTCATGATATGTTACTCTCTCTTTTATACCATTAGATAATCAATTCCCTTTCGTGTGTGAATTCATTTATTTCTTTTCCATAAAATTGCGTTGTAAAGCGAAAAAATATGACATCAGATGCAATATTCAGCATTACTTCTACCTGTCAAAATATTTTTTTTTGTTCCTTCAAAACTTTCATCGAGATTCAGATTTCACCTCAGTCCTCTGAATTGACGAATTGGAATATTAGATGTGATTCTCGAACACCTTCAACCATAATTTATGAATTCCCCGTGGTGCCAATCTCGCGTTCAATTTCCCGAATAGTTTTCCATGAGTTTTCCTCGTAACATCAAAACCACTATTCCGAAAATTTCCCGGGGGCTGTAGGAAAATGACACGAAAACCACAAGGAACTCTCGTGTCTCGCTAACTTTCGATTCTGTTGTGATTGGAAAGATTATAGGATTTATGCGTATAATTGTGAGGGCTGAAGGGTATCATTCAAGTGGATTAAAACCCAATTTATTCCTTTTTTCAAACACGAGCATTAGCATTATTCATAAGTTCACGTCGTTAGTCAGACACCAGTGAGCCGCAGTTTATATCGATCAGAATAACGACTATAGGAAAACAAACGTTGGAACCTCGAAGATGAGATTGGAGGCTCGTACAGCAAGTATTATTCACTGATTTTGTTTCCTCCAATCAATCTGAACATTTCTCTTCGTATTTTAACGAATAAACTGACACTTTTCAAAATTCTTCGTTGTTTCGAAATGTCTTACTTTTCGAAACTAGTCACGAAACTCTTGTACTCAATGAGATGAAGCAAAAGGTTTCTATAACCCAGAATATGACGTACTTACTCACGAGTAATTTTCCTGCCAGGCTTCGAAAATATGCAGTTGTTGACTATCAATGATCCTGGTAGTTTGGAAGGCATTGTGGTTGATTGAGACTTCTTCGCCAGAATGAGGAGTTGCTAAAATTCTTTCGTATAAGTGTTCTTAAGGTTCACTACGCCTTCTTACTCTTGCTCCAAACTGATCAAATTCATCACCATTGAGTCAATGAGTCATTTCCCAATGACGATAGACCCTACCGTACTTGTTATGGTTTTGGATAACCTTGGTACGATTTTGTCTTTCCATCAGATATTCTGCATTTGATTTCTCTTTCATCTTTCCATTCTTTATCTTCGAATAGCTCTATAATATATTCTTTTTGAGAGTTAATTTTTCATCATTACGTTCTTGAACGATACGTCGTCCAACAATATACACAGAAACTGTCGAGAAGCCTACCTTACATTTTTTCCGGGAAAATAAATCATTCAAAGCGACAAAGCTTTCACATCCGTGTCGTAAACAAGTTAACTCGAGACCCGTGTCATTCATCTTCATTTCACTATCGAATTTTCCCCTTGTATGATTTCTATGAGCCTTGAAGCGGAACAATTTAATTTGTCCTTCAATCAAATTCGTTGATTCCGGATAGAGCCTTGCTCGTCCAATCAAATCAGCCTAAAAATTCGTGCGGTGTGTTTGACACACTTTGTTCTGATTGGAATACGCGGACTGGTGGAACAGGAAGTTGAAAAAACATTTGGCCTGTTTGACATATCGATAGCCCATTGATAGGGGAGTTGAAACTACAGAAAGGATGTTACTCAGTTCGGATATTTAGGAATTTGGCGAATAATCGGATTCCATCCGAACGTTGCAACATGGGGAAACTGGATTACTGATATGCGGAAGAGGCATAAAACAATTTTGTGGAGTTTTTACTGGATGAGTAATGAATTGTTGATTCGGCATTGTGTTTGTCATTGATTTGATTTTTAGTTTGGTTTTCTGGGGGTTCCTTGTTCACCGATCTTTCAGAAACTTCAGAAAATGTAGTGTTTTCTCACGAGTTATCCAGTTCCGGGAATAATCAAGGACCACTTAGCCGCTTGGATTGAACTACAATGAGTAACTGAAATATGGAATGAATTATTTTATTTTGTGCTAGGTTTTATGTTACTTTAAAGTCTAATAATCAATGTTCTCTCGTATAAAAAGATTATGATTGATGTATTCATGTATTCATATTCATGACAACGGTTTCGTTTTTTCAACATATGTAAAAATGCATAAAAATATATATATAAATGAACATAAAACAAAGATTTAATGAATAAAAGTAGCAATAATTTGATAAATTGCTATACATATTGTATCGGTGAACCCACTCGATTGAGACATCTTTCGGCTCGAAATCCGAAAGCTAGAGACAATTGTACAAAACGATAGCTGAAATAGAATAGTTCCAGAAGAGTTTAGCATAGAAAATATATGATCAAAAATCTCAGCAGCCATTCTGAATATGGAATGAGCTTTCCCAAGTATTATGAACCCAAATCCTTGTTGACCGACCGGAAAATCACGTAAGTTGGATTTCCAAATATGTCGCATTTTCACCCGCAACCAATTCTTGCAAACAGATCACGCTCGGTTTCCATGCAAGAAAAAGAAATTGACTTCCTCAGTAAGATGTGAGTCTGCACCGATATCGTTTGGAAAATGCATGCATTTCAATGATTTCAGTTTATGGTTCTCACAAATACTCACAACTACCCATCCGACCATATGTATTGTTTGGCAAATGTGAATATTTCATATTCTCAATAAGAAAGATGGAACTATTGTTCGAAATAAATCAAGAAATATTTCTTCCGACAAGTAACACAAATGTTTACATATCCCATCAATCGAAGATAGGCAAACTTCTCTCATTCCCATTTTCCATATCGATGATGTTTAACATTCAATTCCTACAATAATACTATTTAGTACCATTCTTTTCAGTTCGAACAACTCGCCTATACGTGGATGGAAAGGCAGAAACTTGGTGGATCATATTCATCCCATAGGGCACAATCCGAAAAACACGTCGTTGTTTGCAGCACAACTCTTCACGCAGACACTATCATGGACTTTTTGAATGAGTTTTACGCACATCCTCTTCTACAAGATTTTTATGTGGTGAGAATATATATTTTTTTCGCTTCTCCAGACTAGATTGCCACCATATCGCTATATTACTTGAAAACAATCTCAATTTCCTAATCTCTAGAGTGATTTCGAATATCTAGAATGAGTTACTTAATGTCAAGTTGTTGTATCCCACTTTTTTGCTGATATAATAATTCCCTTCTAGATTTCATTAACCATCTTGGTCTCTAATGATATGGCAATCTGTTAATGGGAGTTTCGTGAAAACGTAACATCTTAATTACTGGTGAAGTTGAAAATTAAGAATTGTTAAAAAAAAGGTCATTTACTATGTGTTAGAAGAAACGTAAGAAACAGCAGATATCTCTTAGTATTACATAAGTAATTTAATCTCGTGATGCTTAAACAAAATTCAGCTATATAGAACAAAAAAAATTAGGAATTTGCGTATTGCATCCCTTCCCGAACATACTAGAGAATTTTATTCAATTGTATCCTTGCTTACTTGATCGAAATTCATTCTGAAATAAATAATAAGCATGAAATTTCCACATATTTTTATTGTTTTACGCAGCAATTGTTTTGCGAAATACTATGACTCGCTTCTTCGAGTGTTTGAATGAAAGTTTCGCTGAAGCACATTGCACATTCTATATTTATGCCTGTAAAAACTTTTTCGGAATGCCACCCTAACTTGGGTAATTGATATAAAAGTATGTTGGGTATTTTCAGGCAGATGTTCAACAACGGGGTTGGTCAACTACTGTTTGTTCAATCAAAAGAATATATCACAATCTGGAACTTTTATTTTCTGTTTGAAAGATCTCGAAACTGTTTAAAATTGTGTCCGTATTCAGGTAATGTTCAGCAAATGAGGAATTTGTATTTTGAGTTACGTAACTAACTACGTTGATGTTTCTGTACCCGTTTGTTAAAAGGTCTTCCTGTTTGACCAATACAAACTATAGGCAATCCGAACAAAGCAATTTATAGACTGCTGATTTGTTTTTTCGACCTGTTCGGTCTTTGATGTTTGTTATATGTAGTCCTAGATTGTTGCATGTTTTAAATGAAACGTTTGCAATTTAAATTTATGGTGAAATCTTCAGCTACTGTTACTGAAACATCTTTTATATAACTAAGACAGAATATTTTTGTCTTTATTTATCCGATTCTGTTTTTAAAAAAGAGTTTCTCATATAGAATTCAGTCATAACCAACATCTATTATTGTACTTCTTCCCAACGTTTCAACAGATATATTCTGTTGTCTTTTCAAGGCGGAATTAGTTTTTACAAAAGCTGGTGATGGAAATCCATTGATTTGTGCTTTTTGTTCAATGATGTTTAATTCTAAACTGGAATTTTCATTGGTCATAGGAATTTGAGTTAATCTAAGAACGATGCTATTGTATGCTGATAATTTATGAGTGATGGGATAGATTGAAAAATAATGAATTGTGTTGCTGCGTGGGTGGGTTTTTGAAATATATAGAATTCATGTTGATTGTTAGATTTTTATATTTTTAAATCTGAATAGTTAATGCAATCATTTTGTATTTCTTCAAATGAAAATTTCATATCAGGGTGGATTCTATTAATAAAGTTGAAAAATATTGTGATTTGTCCCTTTGTAACTTTGAAACAAGAAACAATTCCATCAACAAATCTGAACCCATACAGAAAATATTTGCTTCATGAATTTTACGTATTTATGTTCCTTATAGCCCGTAAATATTTCTGCAAAAATCAGACTTAGTGCTTTTCTCATAATCAAACCTTCCTCAGAATATACAGGGTGCGGCAAAAATCAGTTTACCGTTTTGCATTTGAGAAAGAAGAGAGCAAACATAATTGTAAATAAATTTGTTTTCGAGAAAAATATAACATCAATAATTACTTGTGGCCACACATTTTATGTTCGAATTGTTTTCCCCCTCTTCAACACACATGCGGTATCGTTTAGTCACGGTAAAACAAAAAACAACCTGAACACGGCGCGTCGACTACGAAGCCAACATATTACGAATGTACGATACAGTTTATGCACCATTTCTTTGGTGAAAACTTGCTTATTTGGAAATAAAAATTTCAGCCTAATCTCCGTCAAGTTTCAGGTAAGAAATGAGTAAACAAACACGTTTTTCTTTCATGTACTTCACACGCGCAACCATAGCAACGAACTCACTGTAAACGTATACAACAACACTACTACTCGCGGACAACTCAACTCACTACGTTTCAGCTGGCTCCTTCCACCCTAAATACGGTACTGGCAGAAAATACGCTCATGAGTGAACACCATACAGTGTAAACTCACTTTTGCCGCACTCTGTATAGTTATTATTATTGAATTTAGAATAATTTTGTTTTAAGCAATTGGAAATATTATGTATTTTGATGGGGTTAGTGTTTGATTAGATGAGTTGATTTTTTATGAGTTCTATAGTTTCCCATAGTGGACTGTTAGGAAATAAAATTCGAACTTCTAATGAAAAGAACTAACCTCATCAAAATAAATAATATTTTCAATTGATTCAAATTGGCCTTGAACAAAATTATTTTCAATTCAATTATTCAATCATTAAGCAAATATTTTCTTTATTGATTCAGATTTGTTGATGACATTCATTGATGTTTCGAAGGTATAAATAAGCAATTCATAAAATTTTTCAACTTTATATCAGTCCTAATATAATGTTCAGATTTGACGAGAAACAAAATAGACGCATTAAGTTTTTAAATTCAAAAATATCAAAATTTAACAATCAAAATGATATCAGTATATTTCGGAAACCCACACAGATATAACAATCTTTCAAACCATTCCATCACTCATAAATTATCGGCATACGAAAGCATTATATAAAAAATATTTCGGAAACAGTTGCTCAATATTTCATTAAAAATTCCAATTGCAATATTTCATTTAAAACAATTAAAAATCTAGGACAACGTATAAAAACAACAAAGAGTGAGCAGATCAAAAAGCAAATCAGGATTTCATAAGTTGCTCTGTTCGGATTGCTCTAAGATTTATGTTGGTCAAACAGGGAGATCTATCAAATTTGTACAGGAAAATCAATGTTATTACGTAAGTGAAAATACAAATTCCTCATACGCCCAACATTTACAAGAATAAAGACATAATTTCGATCACAATTTCGAAATCCTTCATACAGAAAGTAAAAGTTCCAGATTGACACATTTAAAAGCCCTAAATAAGCAGATATAATTCGCAAAACATTCTTTTGAATTAAAAAACAGATGTTGACCGATCCCCGTTGTTAAACATCTTCTTGAATGAACCCAGAGCATACTTTAATATTCATTACCCAATTTAGGGTGGCTATCCGAAAAAGCTTTTGCTGGCATAAATATAGAATGTACTTCAGTAAAACTTTCATTAAAATGTATCAGTGTTTGGCAACACAATTGTGTGAAACAATTGAAATATGTGTAAATTTTAAGCTAACTATTCAATAAACAAATTTTTCTCTCATTTATTCTGAACTCTGGATTGAGTTTGATGTACGTAAATCCATTTTTTACTCAAGGTACTTCTTTCGCCGATGGAATTAGATACGACAATGAGAATGATTCTTCAGGTTCCTATTTGGGCACAGAGAGTGATATACATCCAAGGATCATGTCTTAAAGATAGTGATCTAGCACGAGCTAGGATGAACGAAGCTGAGGCATGCTTCGTACTCGCTGCAAGAAATTATGCTGATAAGACTGCTGCTGTGAGTAGACCTAAGTAATTTTTATTTCTGTATTAGAATTGGGTATTAATCCAGGGACGACACAATGATTTTTATATTTCTATAGTTGACTCTTTCGACATAGTATCAGGTTTAAGGTTTAACTGAAAGAAATAATTTCGTTTCAATCACAGTAGGGTAATAGGGAGACTACACACGCTTTACCGTAAGTTGAATCTGCTGACTTGCTACTCCGGCGTGTTGTACCAGAAGTGACGAATGTACCGGGATGTTTGGTTTTTTATTGGAGATGTAGCTAATGAGGATCACATTAGCAGAATCAAGAAAACACACGATTATCGATCAACTATTGTTATTGATAGTAATCAGCATTTGGGTAATGGTAGTCAACAATTGTGGTTAGATATGCTGGTTAAGTCACAATTGTAAATATTTTTTGGTTGAAATTTTGTATTTTTTTTAACTCTATTAGCATTAAACTTCAGCCTTTTCAAATGCGACTCCTTTCATTTGATCCAGAGTACATCCAGAGAATATGTTGATCATCTTCTTAATTGTATCCGCTTATTTTTTTTCCATCTCAGCGGTGAATACAGTATTACGGCCCAAATGGGGTTCCTAAATTATATTTTTCTTGTACCTCTTGTGAAGACATGCAAATCATCTTATCAGCTTTCTTTATTGAAAAATTTTGTTCTTCAATCAGCTTTACTGCATTTTGCAGTGGTCTAAAGTACAGATTAATTTGTTTTCCTAGCACGAATTTTCAGCTTTTGCGAACATATAATAACACTATTTTACCAAAGTTAGTTAATGTGGGCAGTGGGGAATCGCTATGAATGTAAAAATTATCACCCGACTCCTTACCTACATGGGCAATTAGCCGACAAAAATATGTTTCACAAGAAATTTCAAGTTATAGCTGGATTGTAGACTGAAATGTTACGACTATTACATACAGGGTATTCTGATTTGATTCCGACAAACTGAAATTGGTGAAAGATTAGATCACTTCAAGCAAAAAAGTTCCTATGAACATGGGTCCGGAAATGCTTCGTTACCAAGATACATGGAGTTAAAGTTGAAAAAATAATTCGCGTTTTCTTTAATATCTTTTGACTGCTTCAAAATCCTTTCATGAAATTTCGTATGCAGATGTTTTTTGAGACGATAAATTCAAATTTGTGGAAGCTTCAGTTGTATTTTCTAGAAGGCACCACCGCCAACCATTTCAACCCATGTAAATCGTTGCAACTTCTTTGTACTACCCTGTACATCGATTTGGACTTAAAAAATCGATACCATTTTTAACAAGAAGAGTCACGGAAATAGATTTTTGTAAGCAGAATATTTTTTTATAACACTTCCAAATTTAGAAATTTTTTATATTTTATTCCAAACAGTGTGTAATGTAAAAAAAATTGAAAAATAAAATCATCAAAAGAAAGTTTTGAAAAATTCGAAATATCACTAGGAAAATTGGTATGATCATAAGCTTTAAATGCGTTTTTTTTCCTATGACGCTGCTCTCAATCCCAAGAATTGCACTGCAGAAAATGAGATAGACAAACTTTAATTTGTCATTACCTGTCACGTTCTCGGAACACACTCCATGGACAAGACACCAACCAACACTAAACACCTCATTGCATAGATGTTGTACCAGAGAGGAAATAACAGGAATGATTATCAAACAGAATTTCTTTGAGCTTGTTGAACATGAGAAATTCGACATATTATTATACACTGATGCCTCGAAAGATGACCAGGGAATAGCATGCGCGATCATTGACCAGACTGATGTCCCAGTAGCGTACAAACTTCCATCCATTTGTAGCATATTTACTGGAGAACTCTTTGCAATCTACAAGTCCCTCTGCAGGTCATTCACTCCTGATCAGAAGATTGCAGTGGTGACCGACTCTTTATCTACAATTGAATCCATGGCAAACATTTTTTCAAAGAATCCACTGGTCTGTAAAATTCAAGAAAGATGCCACATTCTGAAGTCCAATCAGAATATTTCTACCTCTTTAATCTGGGTCCCATCACATACTGGTATACCAGGAAACGAAGCTGCGGACCAGCATGCAAATGAAGCGCGAACAACCGACCTTCCAATGACCCAGGTTCATCTAGATATAAATTGTAAGATCGCTATAAACCAGAAGACCTTCCAGGAATGGCAAGCTGAATGGGATAGAAACAATACCAGCCTACACACGATTCAACCCAAAATCAGGAATTCACCAAAAATTAGACTGGAAAGAAGGGATAAAACTGTTGCTAGAAGACTTCGAATAGGACACACCAGACTAACCCACAGCTATCTAATAACCTCAGAAGATCCACCTGAATGCGAATACTGCTACAATACCCGTCTAACTGTTGAACGCCTGCTTACTAGTTGTCCCAATTTTGAAGAGAACCGACTTCGTCTGAATCTAAAAGAAGATTTCAGGGAAATTCTCAAATCAAATAGTCAAATTGAATTAGCTCTTAAATTTCTCAAAGAATGTCAACTTTACAATAGCGTTTGATTCTGTATGTTCTTATATTCAGATATTTTGCTTCTTCTCCTCCTAGTTTTATTTGTACATACCAAATATGTGAATATCCACTGTACCTCGTGTCAATGGCCTAGATGCCGAGACACGTTAATATTAAATAAATAAATAAATGCGTTTTTCTCGGAAACCGTTTGTCCTAGCGACTTAAATCAAGTAAACCTTTTTTAACTAAAAAACCCAGGGAAATTGATTTTTCTAGTCCAAAAATGACGTACAAGGTAGCACAAAAAAGTTGCAACGATTTGAAGGGTGCAAAATGATTGACAGTGGCGCTTCCTAGAAAATACAATAAAATTGACCACAAATTCGGATTTCTCACCTCAAAAACCCTCATGACCAATTTTCATGCAATTATTGAATCAGTCGAATGATATTAAAGAAAACGCGAATTATTTCTTCAACTTTAACATCCTGTATCTCGGAAACGAAGCATTTCCGGACCCATATTTATAGAAACTCTTTTGCTTAAAATTATGTGATCTACCCTATTTCAGTTTGCCGGAAAGAAATCAGAACAGTAATTTCTCATTATGTTGGGACCTATCCTCATATTCATTAAGTCGAAAAATTAGATGAAAAAGGCCCGAAAAATTCACATCCCGGCCAAATTGCAATAATGCAACCCTTGAAGTAAGCCAGCTGACGGTCGCGACCGAAATTTACGCAATACTAGCGAATAAGTACATTTCCATCGTTCGGTAGAGTTAGGTTTCTCTTATTTTAATGTTATCACCATTGCCAACATCTCTCGTACTAATCTAAAAATGACTGTAATAGTCGATGCACCCTCGTTCGACGTAACTTTTGGTGATCTCTTCAGTTTCAAACCTCGTCCCAACTGTCTGCCATGAAAACCCTTATGATGTTGAGTCCAAAAATATGTTAAAAACAAAACAACATATTTGACAATCAAAACATTACACAAATCTTACAAATATCCTGTTTTTTTCTAAGCGAACAAAAAAAAAAGTTGTTATTTTAAAGTTAAAAAATCGTATGATCATCTCAAGCTCACATGTATGTACATCGTTCCCTTAAATTACCGTTGGTAGCAAAATTATCAGTTCCAGTTCCAGCTCGTTATATGTCCATTCATAATGAGGCAATTCATAACCATGCCAACTGGAACTTGCGCAATAATTAATAATTCATCTGGATAGAGTAAAAGCAAATAGATAGAACAAATGTACAACACACGTAATGTACCTTTTTCTTTGTGCAAAATCCCATATGATTTTGAACACGCTGGAACAATGCTAATAGGAAATATGTTTGTATGGTAAACAAGTGGTCCCTCATTTATGAGTATGAAGTTTCGTAGGACAAGCTATTTCATTTGCGTCACAAACATAGTTATTTTCTTTCTTTGTGTAGCTTAATGAATATTGGATTTCCGTATGTTCATTCTAGGGATATTTGGGTCGATTTGAATTCCACATGTGGGTAACACTTTGAACCTAAGGCTACAATTTTTTTTATTATATTCATTTTATTTTTGCCTCATCGTGTTTAAGTACCACTCTGAGATTTTGAGTATGTGTTGGGGAATCAAGCCAAGAATTTCTGCAGAGATTAGTAGGACTGTATTTGTTCGTTGAAAACTTTAAAAATGTTATGGAAACCTATACTTCCAAAGATACACGATAAGTTGATAATAATCACTTACATTTTATGATTATTGCGGCTTACAGGGGGTTCAATCGAGTTTTGGGTCCCCTGTCCAATTCTGGAAACCTCCATCTGGTTTCACGTATTCGGGTTTGAAAGTTCTGTGGAATTGATGCACGAGTAGAGTTCCTATCTAACTCAACAATAGGATTATGTTTGCAGTAACTTTATTTGATTATGGATTATTTCTTTCAGCCAAAAATGCTGGTTTTTTTTTCTATAAGTTCACTTGATTCGAGCGATTTGAAATCACATGGTTTCCAAATCTGAAAAAATGATAACATACTTTGACATTTCTAAAAGAACTTTGGCAAGATTCATTCCATTCGGACATATTTTCAGATTCTTAGATTGAGTTATTGAATAATATCAATTTTGGTTATAATTCAGGGCCTATGCAATAATATAAAAAATTGAAAAAAGCACTGACGTCAGGTCAAGAGCTTTTGCGCGCTTGATTTAGAGAATATTCCCTTACTCTAGAACAATGTGATAGTAATACAACCACCACGATTGATTGATGCACAAACCTATATCTCAAATCAGGAAAAGGCTTATGGAGACTTTGGAGTTTATCGAAAACTCAAGTGTACGAATGGTACAGCATTTATAAATGGTAGAGATTTCGTCGAAAATTTGCCTCGTTCTGGACGATCGTCCACTTCTTCAAAACAGGCGTGAAAATCGAGAAATTTTGGTCGATAATTGTCAAACCAGTGTTGGAGAGATAGCTCGGGATCTCAGAATCTCTTGTGAAACCGCTAGTTTCATTTTGATTTACCAGTAAGGCATGTAGCTCGTCACCAATCTGTTCGTTTCGTTAGAGCAGAATTTTTTTAAAAAACTATACCAGCAGGTACCTCCAGAAATAGTGGATCATGCGAATTCTGATCTCACATTCATGGGATGGATCATAACTGGTGACCAAACATGGGTCTACGAAACGACACTAAATAGGAGCGAACAATTATCGCAACTGGTAGAAAAAATAGACCGCAACCGAAAAAACCTCACTAAAATCTTTCGAAAATCAGGACGATGCTTATTGTTTCCTTTCATAATTGTAGTTTGGTTCATTATGAATTCATTCCGTAAGATCAAACGGTCAATAAAGACTTCAATTCAACTATTTTGAGAAGTAGGCATGAAAATATTCGTCGTAAGTGGCCGAATTTGACTCAGAACAATTCGATGACGAAGCATCCAATCCAGCCACGATTATTATTATCTTTTTTAAGACCAAACACTTGCTGAATACCATCGAGCAACCATCTCATCGGTCAAATCTATACCTTCGTGTGATTTGTCTCTTTTCTCCAGACTGAATTACTACTCCGGGAACCAGATTTGACTCCATGGACGCCATAAAAGAAATTTCACTGAGGGAGCTGAAGGTCATCCATTATAAAAAATGTTCCCATGATTGAAAAAAAAAAGGTTGGCATATGTGTATCGCATTAACTGGAGCATATTTTGAAGAAGATTCAAAAATTATTGAAAGGTTTCATTTCAAATTTTCGGATATTTTGTCAGAGAGTAAGTCCAAGAAAAGACTCTATATCATGCGAGCAATAGCTTCTAACCGACATCAGTACTTTCTACGTTTTAAAATCACATCATCAATTATAAACATCATATGCATATTGACAACTTAAATATCCTTTAAAAGTAACAAAGGCCTTGAAAACTTGCTGGAATCGATGGAAATAAAGAAATTGATGAACAAACGCTGTTTGTGACCACTGAGTAACTTAAAATACATACTTCATTCTTTATTCAGCATTTTTCAGACGGTTCTTTAATAAACGAAACCAGCATTGTTATGATATAAGTCGAGTGAAAATTAGACAAAATACTTTTTTGAATTCCTATTTGGAGAAACTCAAACTCTTTCGATCTCTTTTAAAAAAACTCAGACTCTCATTGCATTGAAATTACAAATTATTTATGTTAGGAAATACTGGCTACAATTTTCCTTTTCCTCTTCCATCCTTTCTTATTTATAGTTTTTCTATATTCTTCTTTTTCACGACCTTGAATGTCTTAGAAGCAGCAGGGAGGGGCGATTCGCTCTCATTGTTGCACCCATACTCATACCTCTACACTCATAACAAATCGCTTGCCTAATCAATTCATTGCATTTGATTCGAAAACCAAAGAAATAAAATTCGGCAAATTCAATTATACCTACTCCTGGAAGTTTATGACCTATTTCGTCGCACTATGGAGATCAAGGGCGTAAACTTTATACCCCTAAAATTAACCGGAACTCTGAAATAAATTATATCTTAATTCTCTCTCCTCATCACTTGTTCATCCCATGACCCAGATTGAATATTCACTAGATGATTCAGGAGATGGTAGCTTAGATAAATCAATCTTTCATGAAGCCACGAAAATACAGAAAAACTCTCCTAGGTTTGAGCTGGAAACTATTCAATCAGTGACGGCTACTGATCTTTTATCTTGGGTCAGGTGTATTATAAATTATATTTTTTTCTAATGTATTTTTTTCACCAGAAAGTTCGAATATTAATATTGAATATAAACGTTCCCATGAATTAGTAGTTGTGCCCTTCTTATAAGCAATATTAGCAAATCAAAATATTTGATAGAATTCTGGTATTTTCTGCGTATAAATAATTAAAAATCATTGAAACAATTGATCTGCCTATCATTTCTTTACTCTTGGGTATTTTGCGTCAATTGAAAGAATAGTAAGTCAAGATTTTCACAAGATGCTACGAGCTCTTGAACTCTGATTAATTAATTTTTCAGAAGTAAAGATCAGAATAATAATCTATTCTTTCAAGCGACCCAAACGATTGAACACATTTCGTCGGAGTCCAAAATCACTACATATTCTACGAGAAAGAAGCCTTTATGAATATACAGGGTGAGTCACTCCATTATTTTAACCATAGGTTCTTGAGATCAAAAGAATCACTTTTTTCCTATACCGATTGTCCATATTCGGCTGCGTTAAAGAGCTTTAAAAATTTTGAGTTTTCACATTGGGAAAATACCCCCCTGTGGTCCAGTTAAGTTTGGATGAAAATTATCTTCCACAGCATCCACTAGTGAATCTGAATTGTTTAAAAAACATTATTTTCCCTTTAAGAAATAATTCACTCACTCATGTTTCATCAGATGATTATATCGATTTAATTCCTTTCAACTTCAAATATCTCAAAAAAATTATTCCTTGCATAGATTTAACATTGCTGGGGATATTCGGCTGAAAAATTTTCGAAAACAAACTTTTAATGCAATGAAACATTCAATAAATTCATTTGAAATACAGTTAGTAAAAGTACAATTGTTAAAACTTAACGTAAGATTCGTTGCGGTTCTCCACTATGGAAGATCTATCATCGTGCATAATGTTAATGATCTGATTGTGGTTTTCTTGATCATGAATCAAAAATGGTTTTGAAGGATTATGATTGTTAAGACCAGTTATTTTCAGCATTCTTGTTCTGTTACAGCGCATTTTGCCAATTGGGAGATAGCAGTTGATTTAGTGGAATAATTTGTTATCTTCTTGTCTTTTACGAGTACATTCAAGCCAATTACTTAAGCAGCAGATTTATTCCACCTGATCACCGAATGATATTCAATGTGATTCGTTAGAGAATTATACTGGTCAACAGTGGTTTTGGTGCCCAAGACTTTTTTATTATATTACACAGATATTACAGATATTATTCATTATATACTATAGAAAACAGAAAAAGTCATCATTTAAACCAATTACTCACTAAACATTTCGGAAACTTCTTTTGCGTGACATTCTTGAATGTACTTTAGAACGATCCCGTTTTAAAGATCAGCAGTAATCTGCCATCATGTGAGTATCCCATCTTCCTTGATAGCGATCCTCCATACGTTTGATATCTTGGTGAAATCTTTCACCTAAATTATCAGGAAAACGGTCTAAGTGGCTGTGTAAATAATGCACCTTAATGTGAAAAAGTGATCTGAAATTATTCAGCATCTCATTGACTAATTCAACATAGTTTTCAGCTTTGTGTTTACCCAGAAAATTTTGGACAACTGAAACAAATGAATTCCAGGCATTTTGTTCAATCTCAATCATTAAATTTATGAAGTCAGAGTATTTAATCAGCTGTCTTATTTGTGGGCCATCAAATATTTCTGCTTTAATTTTTTCCTTACTCAACTGAGGCATTTTTTCCCTATATGCAAAGCATGATTCATTCTTATCAAGAGCCTTCACAAACCATTAGACCCAGCTTGATATGCAGGGATGGAAACATGGTTTTCTCGCGGAACTAAAGGATCATTGATGATATTCTTTCCCCCAACATCTATGTTTTCTCTTCTAGGCCACTCTTTTCTTACCCAGTGTTGCGTTTTGTCTCTACTATCCCAGAGGCACAAGAAACAAGGATACTTGGTGTGGCCACTTTGCTGTCCAAGGAGAAAGTTTACCATTTTTAAGTCTACAAAATCACCCATTGGTGTTCATGATACTTCATTTTTCTAATACCAAAGCTATGTTGTCATATTGCTCTTTCATTTTCGTTGAGTGAGCAATTGGTATTGAGCCATATTTGTTCCCATTATGTAGAAGAACACATTTCGAACTTCGTTTTGAGCTGTCAATAAATAGGCGCCAATCATCCGGAAAATATTCAGGAAGACCCATTTTACCAGGACTTCTCTAATAGCATGGCAAAATACTAGATTTTGTTCTTCAGAGAAAAAAAGGTAGCAGATCTGTCTGCTTTGTGCAATAAAATGTAATTTTCGTTCCTGGTTCAAGTAAATTTTTTCCTTCAACCTGGAAGCTAGTAATTCAGAAGCTTTTTCGACAGGTTGAGATCTCTAGTGAGGTCATTTAACTCATCTTGGTTGAAACATTGGGGAATTGATGACATCGTTTCAAAATCACTGTCACCTTCAGTAGTATCAGAATTCTGATCAAAGAGATATGTGTCTTCACAGAGTTCTGGTAGCTGCTGAAAAGTTGGAATTGGCACTTCTTCTGAGTGAGAGATAGTCTTGCAGAGACTAAATCTGCTTAAGTATACTCGTTAGGGTTATTTCGATTGATTCCAGTAATATTAACTAGGCAGAAATAACATCATCGAAGTGATTTTTGGTTCTCTCAAACCATTGGTACTCCAAATTTCAGACTTTTATTTTTATTTATTTTTATTATTATTTATTTTCTAAAAATCTAGAGCTGATACAGAAAAACTGTTATCATATTTAGATTCAGCAATAAAAATATAGTTCAAATCAGCTCAAAATTCTAGGCACCAAAAAATTTTTTTTTTATACATGAGCTTGTATACATAAGCTAACCTTGATAAACTGCGTTACAGATGATTCCAGTCAGTGGATTTGTACTGACACTCAATTTTGAGTTCATTTTTTGAATTTCATGTCGTTCCATTAACCGCCCACATAACCCAAATCTGTCTTACATTTGATCAAATGGAACACCAGTTTTTTCCTTCGATTCTCTAATTGTGGAAAAATATGAATTTCTGGTAGTATTGTCTTATTGCGAACAGATAATAATTCGTTGAATTCATGGTACACATCAGATTTGAGAATACACTAATGGTTATAATAACTCAGTTCTGGTAATTCCACAGAAATAGGAATTTGAATTTGGTCTGGACACTATTTTCCGGGTCCGGTAGTGCCGTATGTGTCGTCCTTAGCGAGCCGCCTCTGAATATAACATTCGCATCAACCCATGAACGATTTTGCGGCTAAGTGAAATTTTTATTTCATCATTTATATTAGCGAAAATATGTCTGGACAATGATGAATGCCGAGGATTAAGGCAATCGAGAAATTTTTTATTATTATTTATTTTCTAAAAATCTAGAGCTGATACAGAAAAACTGTTATCATATTTAGATTCAGCAATAAAAATATAGTTCAAATCAGCTCAAAATTCTAGGCACCAAAAAAATTTTTTTTTTATACATGAGCTTGTATACATAAAGCTAACCTTGATCAACTGCGTTACGGATTCTAGTCAGTGGATTTGTACTGACACTCAAATTTTGAGTTTATTTTCCGTCGTTCCATTAACCGCCAACATAACCCAAATCTGTCTCAATGAATTAAAAAATATTATATTCAATCAAATGGAGCAGCATGTTTTTCCTTCGATACTCTAATTGCGGAAAAATATGAATTTCTGTTAGTATTGTCTCATGAATGAATTTATAGTACACATCGGATTTGAGAATACACTAATGCTTATAATAACTCAGTTCTGGTAATTCAACAGAAATAGGAATTTGAATTTTGTCTGGACACTATTTTCCGGGTCGGTAGTGCCGTATCTGTCGTCTATAGTGAGCCACCTCTGAATTTAACATTCGCATCAACCCATGAACGAATTTGCGGCTAAGTGAAATTTTTATTTCGTCATTTATATTAGCGAAAATATGTCTGGACAATGATGAATGCCGAGGATTAAGGCAATCGAGAAATTTAATAAAAGCGTTCTCGCTGTGCCAAAACTCATTTCAAGCCTGTAACACCCGATGAAAATGGTTGTAACAACGATACGAACAAGATTAATTCGACCGGACCTTTTACACTGAAAAATGAGATTTCATTAAAATTCTGAAGTGTGAGGCAAGCTTTAATATGTACGAAGAGTTATTACGTTGAAGATTGAAGAGTTTCATAGAAATCTCTTTTTAAACAGTCTATTATCAAGCGAAAATGATGAACAGTATAGAGTTTTTATATAACACGTTGACGCGGATTCGAACTGAACGAACTACGGACTAAATTAAAAATATTTCAGCTTGATCATTTGGTTTTTCAGCGTTTACACTGAAATACACTCTGCGGCTGAATAATTGATCCTTTCAAAAATTTATGAAGTATGTTCATTCATAATTTTGTTGTTTTGAGTTCGATTTGATTGATTTTTTCTGTTATTTCAAGTCCCACACAAAAAAGCCAGTATACTGTATAGAATTAAATATTGTTTCGGTAAGATTATACATCGTAATTATTGCGTTACAATTTCTTCACTAGATAATTGTTAGCTCCGTTCTCAGAATTCAGCTCAACAATTTCTCTTTTCATTTGTTAAAATCAATTGTTATTTGCAGCATAAATAAGAACTTCCTTGAAATTTTACACCGGTTCATAAACCAAACCCATTTACATTTGCATTTTTAAGATTTGCAAATTGTAACTTTCATTTTTGAGCGTTTGTTTCCACTGGAACAAGGTGCTATCGTTTTGCTCAAATGTCTATAACAGTCGAATATAATGCTTAGAATAGTTTGAATCCATTGGGTTCGAGTTTCTGATAAAGAAAGCGTGGCAAAACTTGACCGTGCATATAAGTAGGTACTCTGTATCTTCCGAATAAGAAAAGCTAGAGTTTCATATTTTTAGAACTGGTTAAGTGGCCAAATTTCCGGATCGAGATTTTTATTGGACCAAATCCGTTGCATACTTCAGCTTCTGAAATTTGAGTTCTTCAATGATTCTTTGAATAATTATTCAATCAATTTATAACTTGGAGGATGTTTCAAACGAAAAGATTTGTGAAATTTCATGGAAATCATCACACTGGGAACTCTTTTCGATTGCATTTTAAGTTTTTACATTGGGCTAATACCCCTTGTAGTCCAGTTCAGTTTGAATGAATATTACCTTCCACAGCATCCACTACTGAATCTGAATTGTTTAAAAACATAATTTTCTCTTTAAGAAATGATTCACTCACTGATGTTTCATCAGATGATTATATCGATTCAATTCCTTTCAACTTCAAATATCTCAAGAATGGTGCAATTTAGAAAAAAAGATGGCGAATGATTATATCTGCACTAAAGACTAGTGTTTCTAGGAAGGTCAAGATACGACCTTTAGTTCAAATGATATATTTTTTTTTATGCAATTTAACCAATCTGTACAGTAGTAGTGAGAAACCGAGAAGAAATGAAATAAATCTATTGATGCTAAAATATGCATGGCTGTTATAAAAAATCTTCTACAAGAGATCTTTTCAATTAATATTGTCGTTTGAATATTACAGATAAAAATAAAATTTTTTTATGAAATTTCAACACACTATATCTTTTGAATGGGGCCAAATTTGAAAAAATGATATAAGAAGAAAATATTTCTTTTGACGTCAAGGATCTATGGTTAAAATTAACGCAGTTCTCAAAGACTCACCCTGTATATAGCAAGGTTATTGCTACCCAAAACTACCATCTATTTTAGTATTCTACACCCTCATTGCGAAAGGCTTTGAGTTTCCATATATGAAAAAATACCAACTAGAAGAATTTTCATTCCATTGATCATTCTACACTATACTACATCGTCCTATGAAATCGCTCAATTTTTGAAAACGGACCAATAGAAACAAACTGTTTCTGAAAACACTTAACCTCACAGTGTTTTCACTTTTAGAAATTTGTTTTTATCAAATGCCTTATTTGCATAGGAATATTAATACGTCCGGATAGCTTTGGCCATTGGTGGAAGTAGCGGTCGTCAAGGTTACGATAAACAAGCAGTTGTTAGCGATAACTTCAACAGCACATTTGGCAGTTCTGTCAGTTTATTTTCGTATTTTACCATAAAGTAGATAAAATGAAACGTTTTGGGAATTGTAATATTACTTCAATTGAGGAAAGTGTGCCGCTTAATACAGTGAACTCAAGATCCTACATTTGGAAACAATTTGAAGAATTCTGTGCTGCCCGGGAATACCTTGTAAATGAAAAAATAAGTTTGTCAGAGCTCGATAATATTATGCTAGACTGGGCTTTCCATATGAAGAAAAGAGATGTATCAGACTACAAGGAAAGTGTCAAAAACCTTGTGGAATAATACTGCCAAACAGCTGCAGGAAAATTCTATTACGAATGGGGTGTTAGGTTCGATCCATTCACAGACGTGACTTTTAAAACGGCGCGGGATGCACGAAATGCCAAGAAGCGTATTTTGCAAGTGGACCCTGAGAAAAGAAAAGTTAGTGCCAAGGCGCTATCTTTGGAGCGACACGAAAAAGATGGTCAACTTATGTGAAGAAGATAATCCAGACGGTTTGAACAGAAAATTTTATTTTATTGCTGCATTGGAGCTTGCTTGGCGCGGAGGAGAGGGTTCATCATGCCTAATTTCGTATTTCCAATTCGAAATTGAAAACGATGGTAATCCCACGGGCCGAATTGCCTACAATCCGATATTTTCTAAAACAAGACAAGGTGGTGCCCAAAAATGTGTGGAAACGAAATGGCTGACTCCCAATATTGAAGAAGATATTTGCCCGGTGAGGTTATATAAGCTACTTGTATCCAAAAGAACTGCAAACATAATCACTGAAAGACTATTCCTTACTCCACATAAGAATTGGAAATATGGTTCATGGTTCAAAAACTCCCCAGTCGGTCCCAATACGATAGCTAAATGGACAAAAGAATCGGCAGAACTCATTGGCATCAACACAACCAAGTCGAAGATAACCAACCACTCGCATCGAGCTACTGCTGTCAGCCAATTAGCCAAAGCAGGGATTGGCGAGGAACAGCTGATAAAGATAACAGGCCATTCTTCTGCAGCGTCAGTGAAACCGTATCTCCAACTGGGCCAACAACATCACAAAGAAATAATCACAGTCATAAGGAATGAAAAAAATGTCCTTCAAGAAAGAACATCAGTATCTACTTCATCATTCAAAAATAATGCTCGTAATGTGTATTATAATTGTACTATCAATAATTATTATTTTGAGAATAAAGGTGAATAATTTGTTGTTATTCTTCTATCTGGTTATTTTTGAAAAAACTATTTTTTATTTCGTTTGATTTATATTGTTGAATGATCTTTCCAAATACCACACAAGATTCGAATTTTTTTCTGTCGTTTTTTGAAAACTCTTTGAACACTCGCCTTCGACTCGTGGTATTTTAAGGATAACTTTGTTTCATGAAATTTAAACGCATAATTCCCAAAAAACAAGAGTGTTCTCAAAAATATCTCACCTCTAGTGGTATTACTCTTGATAATATACCAAAATTATCTCTAGTAGGTTTGGTCGTGCCAAGAGCATACTATTTAGACGGAGCTCATTTCCTAGCGCAAGTTGTGAATGAGGATATGCAGAAGAAACAATAGCTCATCTAATAAATAATTGAATTTATTTCAAGATGATTTTAAGACCATTCATAATATTAGAGATTTCTTGCAATAGGTTACAAATTTCTAACGAATTTGATCGGTATTTTTGTTAATTAGTTTTTTTTTCTGCTTTCGTCATTTTATTATCACATTCGATGTGGGCAACTTGAAGAAGCTTCTGTGTTTATTAATAGAATACCACTTTTGAAGAAAGAAGTTTCTCAATTATATTTCAGCTAATTTTTGTACACACAACCACACTTATGCGGGGATCCAGGGTTTATTTACTGGGGTTCTTACCTTAGGCTTTCATGTCATACACCGAATTGTATGGTACCCCGTCACTAACCCCTGCTAACACTACATGCTCTATTGTATGCCAACTAAATGGTGAACCAAATGTTCGAAAATTATATATGTAGGTATATTTTATCCATATTGGCGATAATATTTGTAATTTCTTTTTGCAGGATGAGCACACAATTCTCAGATCGTGGGCTGTGAAAGACTTCGCTCCAAGTGTAGCTCAATATGTACAAATATTCAGACCAGAAAATAAGTTGCATGTGAAGTTTGCAGAATATGTAGTTTGCGAAGACGAGTTCAAGTATGCCCTTTTGGCAAACAACTGTACGTGCCCTGGCGCATCAACACTTGTGACCTTGTTGTTGCACACTTCTAGAGGACAGTGAGTACAAAAATGTTTGTTTTTCAGGAAAAACGCAGTAATGAGTAAGGATTGACTACTTTAAATACTCAGGACAGATACGAACGTTGCGTTTTTAATTTCGGGATTGGACAACCCCTGCCAACTGACAGCTCTATCGTAAAGCTTGACATTGTCACCAAACTCACTCGGCTCCAGAGAGTGCACAAAGTACCTCCTCGGCTAGCTCTAGAGCTGAGACTACTTATAAAGGGGCGCCACTCTCTTTTATGATAATACAAAGAAAAAAAAAAAGAGGAGTAGTACACTAAAGATCTCAGGGTCGCAAAAAGACAGAAAATAACGAACGCACTCTCAGGATGCCAAACGAGCCCGATCACACAAGCGGGAGGTAGTGGCTGGTAGAAAGAATCTAGAGCAATTATTTAATAATATAATGAGCCCAAATGAAATACACAAGGTCCCTCAAACGAGGATATATCTTACAGAAGGTAGATCACTAACTAGTTTTTACTTCACAACCCGAATATTCGATATAACGCTTTATCTCTTACTAAACAAACAGTAATATCACCCTAAGGTATACACTTAGAGCCTCGATGGTAATCGTTACCAATAGCTCTTTACTTATATTTAAGCGACCTTCTCGATAGGTCGGGTTTTATGTACTAAACAGTATTCACTGAATTGGGCCTCTTTGATACTAATCAATCTTAACTAAATTCTACAGACTAACCTTCTATAACAGTCTAGGTCGTGGCTTGACTGAAGTACAAAAGGATATAGTTTTCTCAACCCATAATTATTCTCACAGTCTCGTAGATGGAAACTGGGCTCAAATATATTCCTGGGCCAACGTAGTACAATTTCTCACAGTAATGCGCCCTGGGTAGACGATAGGTGTGGTATTTTAGATGGCGAAATCTGGTGGAGGTCGCCAAAGACAGATCCCACGGCAGTTTGACGGTAATTCAAAGGCAGCCAAGACAGCTCGAAGACAGTTCAGAATCTGCGGTACCTCGCAATGGTACAATAATAATTCTCAATTCGAAGCAGAATGATGCTAAAAATACGAACAAAAATCTAAAATACCTCGTGACAAACATAGGTTAACTCACCAATCCCACGTCGTTTTTCCAAACAAATACGCCACTCCGCTAAAGCGCAAAATCTCACCAACGAACAAACCAAACCAACATGATAAGATTTCTCTCAGGGCTTCAGTTGAAATCCTGTTCAGATCCGCAAAATTGCGATTAATTACTCCAGGACATTTCAACCAAAATATGCGGGAAGAACGACGTAATTGACAACCTACGTCACATGATCACAGAAAAGGACCACCGACAACGTACGAGATAAGCTGACAAACTACTGCGACTAACGCCACCAGTTCGGTTTGCAGGTACTAACTGGAGCGGGAATTTTGAAACTGTGACAACATTTTAGAGGTTATACCTAGTCAGAACGTTTTGACATACTAACGCTATTTGTGTTATTTACAATGACTTAAAAGATTCATCTCGCCCAAAAAATTGAATTAAATCGTGAACATTTTTCTCAACTTTCGACAAGGATTAACTCAACAACAGTGCATCGATAAACTTAATTCAATTTATCGATGGTATGATGAAATCAACCGAGGTCGTAATTCACTCCAAGACGAATTCCGTGAAGGTCATCCAAAATCTGTTCTTGATCCTAAAACCAATGATGCTGTGTGCCAATTGATATTGCAAGATCGTCATGTAACCTATCGTGAGATTGAGACAACCTTAGGCATTAGTGGGATCAGCATGTTGCGTGTTGCAAAGCACGTCTATGACATCGTGTCAGGTGATGAATCGGAGATTTACGCGTAGGAGTCCGAAAGTAAACAGCTCTATGGCAGTTTCAAGATGAGCCAAATCCAACAAAAGTTGCTCGCGCACAAATTACTTTCAAGCAAATGGTCGCCTGATTTTTCGTAAAAACTGGACATGTCGCATTCGTACCACTAAAACAACGCAGCGGTACACAACCATTTCTGCCAGTTGGATGCGTTCAGAATTCATGTGTTGGAGTTACCTCAATCAGAGTGGCAAAACTGCTTGGACAATTGGTTAAACGCATGCAAAAGTGTATAGATCTTAATGGGGAATAGTTTGATAAAAAATAAAGCGATTTTCAATGATTAATATTTGGTTTTGTTTTCTAATCCCGCAACCCTTGTATTCAACTTTTTGGAGTGTAGCCAATACATAAATATTTTCAGTTATATTCAATGCGTTTGATCGGTATTCGAATATCCACCGGAAAATCATCTCAATTGACGGGATTCGATTTTCTGATGATGAATCCGTGATAAAACGTAAGTATGTCTTGGCGATCGGCCAGAAGGAGATGAGCCTCAAGTGTAATAGATAGTGATTGAAATAATATTGGAGGTATATTATTATTAATTCAAGATATTTGTTAGTTGATCCGTCTACATTATCTATCTTCGTTGTTTTTGTATCTCACTGTTCCAGAGTCCGGTAAAGACTCCAGAACAAGAGCGCAAAAGCTGCTGACAACACGTCAGTGCTTTTACACATTTTTATCAGGATATGGAATGTCGTGTTGTTGGAGGAACAGCATATCAAAATACTCTACAACATTCTGAAACAGAATGCAGTATTGTTAAGTTAACCTTTCCAAGTCGGGACCTAGTTTCAAAGATGTGTAATTCTCCTGTCGGTTGCCTGCCAAGTAGTATTATCGATAGTGAAGTTTTCAATGAATTAATAGCATTGGATCACTTTACCCTAATGCGCAATGATTGGCAAATCTGTTACCTAACACGCTAATCGCGACACTCAACTGTCAGCAACCGCTTACGGGTAATCTGGAGAGATATCCACGTCACTTTCGTAAATTTATTCTACCTTATCGACAGGTGTATTGGCAACATGATGCTGGGCGGAAGTAGAGCATATAAATTATATCTTTGGTATGTTTGAATGAAAACATAATATCTTTCGAATGATTCCAGAAATAATTTGGTCTTCGTACCCTGGTGGTTAAGTTGCCTGTTCTGAATGCCCTTGAATGTGGGATCATGATTTTGATTTTCCAAAGCACCAACCACAACCAGGTTGTTGATTACGACTGCTGGGATTTAAAGGGTTCTTCATCAAGAGCTTTGTTTTTTAATTGTGGTCACACCATTGACAGTTAGTTTTTGACATATTCGTAGTAAACGCTTTGCAACTGTTACAATTAATTCAATTTCGCTCGAAAATCGCACTAAGATAACGAAAACCTACTATGAAAATAGTGCTTCTGTTAAAATTACATTCCGTAAAATGCGTGATATTTCCGGACAATATAACCGACCTTCTGAGACCGCTATTAAGAATTTGGTCGCTACGTAAATTTGAGTCGACGGGCTAGGTACAAAATGTGCCAACACCAACGCGTGTTCGACTGAAAACATCGCAGCCGTGAGCCACAGTGTTGAAGAAGATCCAGATTTGTCAAATTGTCAAAGACTTACAAGATTCAACTAATGCAGGAATTGAAGCCATCCAACCATTCAAATCGCCGTAGATTCGCTCAATTCATTCTGGAACATCCCACTGGTTTTTCTGAAAAAATCATTTTTTCAGACCAAGCCCATTTTCACTTGTCAGGATACGTCAACAATCAAAATTGCCCCATTTGGGCTTCTGAAAATGCTAGAGCGCCTATTGAGAAGCTTTTGCATGCTCAACGTGTCTGTATGGAGCGCTATGCGGTCTGAAGGCGTGATTGGGCCGTTTTTTTTTTCGAAGATGAGGCTGGAAATGCGGTAACGATCAATGGATCACTCTATCTCGAGATGTTAACAACTCAATTTTGGCCTATTATTGATGACATTGATATCACTGACGTGTGGTTTCAACAAGACGGTGCCACTTTGTCACACAGCCAAATGAGACGATCAATTTATTGCAAACCAAATTTACTGATCGCACAATTTCACGAAATTCAGCTGTTCAATGGCCAGCCAGATCTTGTGATTTAACACCACAGGATTATTTCTTGTGGGGCTATCTTAAGGACAGAGTCTATACGGGGCAAATCGAATCGTTTACAGTCTTAAAACTCCAAATCTGTGATGTGATAGCTGAAATAAACCAAAAATGACTAAAAATTTCGATGAAAGACTTTATTTCTGTCAGCGTGGTCGAGATGGACATTTGCTAGACATGATTTTTCATTTATAGTTGCCGAACTCTTCTTTTTGTGCTACAATAAAAATTTGAATCATCGTCATCAACATGTTTTGTGTTATTTTGTTTTAAAAACAAAGTTCTGTTGAAAGACTCTTTATATGGGGAAAAATATGCAGATGACACGTAGTGCTAGCCATACAGTTCATTATTTGCTTAACCAACAGCCTGAGCGGTATTATTTTCATTATGATTATAGGAATAATAACCTTGGAAAGTAAACCTACTTGCAAAGAATTCGGGGAAATCAGCATACCGAGTTCGAGAAGAGGGTTAAATCTTTCAAATTTTTTTCCGCGCATGTTCTAGTAGAACAACGTGTTATCGTTCTGCCCAAACGTCTATAATTCTCGAATCTCGAGCTGAAAGTGGATCCAATCGGTTGGGTTTGACTTCCTGATGAAGAATACAGGAGCAAACTTGAGTATGTCCGTCTGGACGTATACTCTATATCTTCCGGAAAAGGTGAGCTAAAGATTTCATATTTTCACGATTGGTTAACTGTCCAAATATCTCCGTCATGTACGTTATTGGGCCAAATCCGTCCAATGGTTAACAGCATATAAAATTTGCTTTTCTCTATAACTCCAAGGATATGCATGGGATCAAGTCGTTCCTCGGAAATTAGGTTCAATCAAAATGGTAAAATTTTGCAGAAAAGGGTACAAAATTTTCGAAAACATAATCTGAAATTTCATTGTCGTAGCTTCATTATACCAAAACATGAAATTATTTTTGAATTTACTTAAGGACAAGCTATCACAGAAGCTAAAGTTAATTTCGATTCATTAGGATGACATTTATGTTCCGTGTCGACTACTGGCTCATTGAAACTTTGAGGCGACACTCGAAAACGAAACTACAGGAAATTTTCAATCTCCTGACAAGCCCAGTCGCCTCAAGTTTATAGAAAAAGCCCCAAATTATCCGTCTGAACATACAAATTATTCGTAAAATTGGAGAAGAGAAATGTCAGAAAGACCTACAGAAATCTCCTTTCTCCATGGTTCAACAGATGCGTTTTCGATTGGCATCGGTCGGAGAATTAATTGAAAGGGTTCATTTACCGTGATATAATGTATGTTGTTAAAATTTAGAAAGAAACTAACATGGGTTTCAAGGAGTAAAAAAATTAATACTTTTATTGAACTGACTGTCATGGAAGTGTTACGAAAGTTGGATTATTTTAAAAATCATGATAAATAATGGAAAAAATTGAACAATTTCTCTAAGAGATTTATAATCTTCCTTATTTTTTCGTGAAATGTGTGATCTCTTTGATTAAGAAGCGAAATGGTAGTAGGTACTTTTATTAGCAAGAAAAGTGGCAATTATTGTACCATGTACAATAATTTTTCGAACCATAAAACGTCAAAACTTCACTTAGGGTGTCAAATTTCAAAATTTCCTAAAAAATCATGGCTTCATGGATATTTATTCTCATTTTATTCTTGACTTATATACTTTAACCTCTCGTTGGCTACCAGGTGTTCGTGGAGTTTTGGGAGACTGTACATTGAAAATACATAAATTCAGAAAGAGCTGACGTGAGGTCAGATGACTTTGGCGCTATGGATGAACTACTTTCGATTTAATAACCAATTTATAAGCACTCTTTTCAGGGAAAAATAGTGATTTTCCGTACTCTGGAACAATCTAATACAAATACGATGAGTAAACAAATCTATCTCTCAAATTAAAAATACTTATCTACTTATAGTTTTCCTAACTTTTGTTAGAAACTTAAAATCCCTTCTACTAAAGATTTACGTCAGTGCTTTTTCAAAATTTCAAAATTTGACAAAACGTACATTACATATTATACATATCATTAATAAGTATTCCCCCAATTAAATCAAATAAGTATCTGTGATATATTCGACCATTGATACTTCGACGGGCTCTTTGTCATTTCTCTTCTCTCTTAAGTAAATGAAAAAATAATAATATTTGAGTGGAAAGAAGCTACGACAATGAAATTTGAGAATATGTGAGATATCAACAACTTCCATACATGCAGAAATTTTTGTTCGAATACATCCGATATCTTATGTGGTATGAAGTGTTGAAAATTTTTTTTTAAATTTTAAAAATATTCTAGTCGATTTTTGCAAAATTTTGTGAGCCCATTCTTTTAAACTTAATTCAAATATCTTTCAAGTTACAACTCGATTCGATAGATATTCTAGGAGATATAAAGTAAATCAATTTTCAGATGCTCATAACTCTGAACCCTTAGACGCATTTGGCCCAATAACGATCCTTTTTGAGTTATATACCATGAAAATTACAGCTTTGTAACTCATTTTGCTCGGACGTTATCGTGCCTACGGACGGATGGACTGAAACAATCTTCGATAAATACAGACATTTGGGCTTAGTATGAGCACTCTGTTCAGGTGAACAAGAGCGCTCAAAAACCACTGTAAAATTGTGATCAGAAATGAAAACTTTCGTTTTACAATATTCGGAAACACAATAAAAGGTAGGAATTTTTGAATCATTATCTATTCTCTTAAGCAAGGACTCAATCAAAGATTCATGAAAATTTTATCAATTGTTTAGTTGTACTTTCGAATGAACCTGTGTATATGACAACACAAATGGAGGAGAACGTTTTAATATTAATTTAAGGATCCAAGGAAGATACGATCGTATTCTTATTTGAAATTCTTTCCAGGGAAGGTCAACAGTCCCAGGAGGAATGGCATCGGTTATACGGTCGATGTTCTGGAAACGAAATTTATCATATCATCTTGGGTGACAGCCGCTTCTTCGGCGAGTACGAAGGAAAGAGCTTTACCTACGCAAGTTTCCATTCCCATCGGAAGTAAGTTGAAATATGATTAGGAATTGTATCTTGTACATCTCCTACTTCCTCGTATAATGAATCTTCTTCTAAAGTCTAGAAATGCAATTTCGTGGAGAATCCAGTCTTTTAATTCTTCATTCTCCGAGGTTTAATGCGGTTACGGTTCAAACTCTATCAAAGGAAAGTACTTTCCTCGAGGAAATTATATTCCTCATGAAATGAGACTTGAAAATTGCTGTCATATCCATATTCTTCAGGAAATAGATTTATCTTAATATTTGATCTTATTTTATTCGATGTAATGTCCCATAAAAAATTTTAACAGAAATTGTTAATCATTTGATTAATCTGAAATTTAGGATAGTATTGAAATTAAGTTGCTATATTAATGAAAAACTATAGTCCGATAAATTTACTGAAATCATATTCTGTTCGACTGCAAGGTAAAACTTGATTTATGAATTCCTTTTGTGTCTATAACTGACTCCTTTATTGGACACAACTTCAGTTTACTCAACAAGCACTGTCATTCCGCCAAGAAAATATTTTACTAGATGGAAACAATACTTTATTCAAAGAAGAAGAATTTTAGTTTGACCTGAAACAAAATTATGAATTTTGACTATTTTAATTATTGGTCTTGTACTCAATTTCAAAAAACGAATGCTGTGTTAATATAGAAATGCTTCATCATTACTCCTGAGTATTGCTTTCACTTCGAGCTCAACTTCCTCAACCAGGCATTCTCATAACAAAGAATGTTTTTTTGATATTCATTTATTGTCACTACCCCGGAACAAGTTCGCATCAACTACTGCCTGGTCCAATATTCTAGCCGCTCAATAGTTTCCACTCTAGACTCGTCACACTGCTGCAGTGTCGTTAACTTCAACTGGTTGGACAGTGCATTTTCTTTGAAAAAATTACAGAAGTTTAATGTTGATTATTTTTCCGACCCAAATATCGACCAATAGAATTGCACCATTCGACGTCACGTGGTACAACCTACATGGTATTATACTGATAATTTTTGAAAATTTTCTCTGGTAGTTGCTATATATAAACAAAACATGATCCAGTCAAATTAAGCACACACAAACTGACAGGTTGAATTCAATTGTGAAAATTGGAGATTTTGCATGAAAATGAGTCGATTTGGAGTTTGTTCTCTGTCCACCATCGATAGAAAAGTCAAAGGAAATGTTCCCATTAATACGGAGAAGGCAGAAAAACAGTTTGGAACCAATTTTCTACTTTTTGTACTGAGAGGGAATACACATTGAGTGTTGAAACGAGTGAAGCGCAATTGGCATACATTATGAAAGATTACGCTTACAATATGAAGAAAATTGATGGAGAAGACTATAAGGAAGGTACAATAAAAACAATGTGGAATCAGACTGCCAAATTACTTCAAGAAAAGTATTTGAACGATTTCGACATCAAAATCAACCCATTTTCGGATGCTGCATTCAAGACCGCTCGAGGAGCTTGTGATGCCAAGCGTAAGGCTTTACAATCTATTCCGGAAAAACGGAGGTCAAGTGCAGCAGCGTTGGAGGAAAAAGATTGGGATGCAATGACCACTGTTTGGGACGAGGAAACTCCTGATGGCCTCCAGAAAAAATTATTCATAATAATATCAGTGGAATTGGCTTGGAGAGGTGGTGAGGGCAGCATGGCGTCAATACATCACTTCAAGGCAGAACAGCGAAATGACGGGGAAACAACTGGGAGAATTGAATACAATCCAATTTTCAGCAAGACCACACAAGGTGGTGATAAAAAATTATCAGACAGCAAGTGGCTGGTGGAGAATCGGGAAATCCCTGACAAGTGCCCAGTGAGACTGTTCCAGAAATTGAGAGAGAAGAGAGATGTCAATATCAAGAGCGACAGACTATTCCTAACCCAAAATCCATTCTGGAATAAAGTTCCAGGCGCTAGGTGGTACAAGGAATCCCAGTAGGCCAAAACACGATTTCAAAGTGGGTTAGGGAGTCAGCACAAAAAGCTGGGCTTGACCTTGGTAACCAAAAAATCACCAATCACTCCAGTCGTGCAACAGCCGTCTCCAATCTAGCGAAATCGGGCCTGGGAGAGCAGCAGATAATCAAAATAACTGGACATGCCAACAGTAACTCCATCAAGCCGTATCTCCAACTCGACCAGGAACACCACGAATTAATTGTCAAGAAACTGCGAAGGAGTGAGCCTACTGCAGAAAATGCCATCAACAGCATAAACCTCATGCCATCTACCTCTTCTGGGACCATTACCGATAACTCTGACTTGAAGAAAACATGCACCAATGTTTACAACAATTGTTTTTTTAATTGCACTACCCTGATTCTTAATTAAATGTTTTTTTATTCATTACTAGTAAGCGGGTAGATCAATAGGCCCGTAGATCCATAGGCCAGTAGATCAATAGGCCAGCAGTTCAATAGGCCAGTAGTTCAATTGGCCCATAGATCAATATAGACCATAGATCAATAGGGCCCATACATCAATGAAGCGCGCAGAAACACGAAACACGTCAAAAACCCGTTGAAAGCGAAAAAACATGAAAGTACTGAAAAAACACGAAGAAACGCGAAAAAACACGGAAGAATCCGAAGAAACACGAAAGAAACCGAAGTTACACGAAAGAAACCGAAATTACACGAAACAACGCGAGAAAACACGAAAGAACCCCAAGTAACACAAAAAATCCAAAGGAACCCGAAAAAACCTGAAAGAATTCATATAACTTGAAAGCGCGCAAAAAAACTCGAAGTTTCGCGAAACACCCCGGAGAAATACAAAAAACCGAAAGCGCGCAAAAAAACAAAGGTACTTCTAAATTGCACACCCTGTATAACATTTTGTCGAAATCAGCTACCATTAGCGAGAAAACTTGAAGAAAATGCATATGAGACACTCAGTATACAATTGATAAGCAGTGAAAAAAACCAAAAGTATAATATCGTTGTAACTCCATCTATTCGAGTTCAGTGGATACCACGAAGAAAATATCCAAATTATTCTATGGAGCTCCTATGTAACACCCAGTATATGAATCGAAAATAACTTTTCCATAAAAATTCCGAAGGAACACAATAAACTTGAGAGCGCGCAAAAACAGTAGAACCTGTAAAGTGCTCACCCTGTATATCACATGATCGCAAATTCATTGTAAATAGCACACCCTGTATGACATTTTATCGAAATTAGCCTCCACTTGTGGAAAAACATGATAACTTGAAGAAATATGCATATGGGTCACCCGGTATATAATTGATTCGCAGTGGGTGCTTATATCATAAAAAAGAAACCGAAAGAATATCGTTTCAAATCTATCGTTTCAAGTTCAGTGTATTCCACCAAGAAAGAACCTGACCAAATACGAAAAAACATGAAAGAACCCAAAGTAACACGGAAGAACGAAAAAAATCCAAAGGAACCCAAAAAACCTCGAAGGAGCACAAAATCAACGAAAGAACTTTTAAATTGCACACCCTGTATATCACCCGATCGTAAACTCATTGTAAATTGCACACCCTGTATGACATTTTATCGTCATCAGCTCCCTTACGCGGAAAAGCACGAAAGCTAGAGAAAACTCTGGTGAATGTCAGCGCTACTCAGATCTGACACACTGTATATGAATCGAATATATTTTATCGAATTCAGAACCAAAACACACCGAAGGAACACAAAAACTCGAATTTGCGCAAAAAAATCAAATTAACTTGTAAATTGCACACCCTGTATATCACCCGATCGCAAATTCATTGTGAATCGCACACCCTGTATGACATTATACCGAAATCAGCTCCCATTCGCGAGAGAACTTGAAGAAAAAATGCATATGGACACCCTGTATATAATTGATTCGCAGTGGGTGCTTTCATCATAAGAAACAAACCGAAAGAATATCGTTTTAACTCTATCGTTTCGAGTTCAGTGCATTCCACCAAGAAAGAAACCGACCAAATAGGAAAAAACGCGGAAAACATGATAGAACCCTAAGTAACACGAAATCTCTCGAAGAAAGAATCTGGTGAAAATCAGTGCTTTCCATAAGCACAGCCTGTATAGCGATTTTTTCGAGATAGCACAGCCTGTATAGCGATTCATCGCGATCTGTGCGCATTCTTCAAGGACGAAAATGAATTGGCGCGAAAATAGAGCCTGAAATGACGATTTTCAAACGCATATTTGAGGTGTTTTTCTTGCGATTCACGAAAAGTGGTAGGTATCTAGAGATTCGGAATCTCCTGTAGATTCTTATTCGAGTGCTTGGAAGGCGCATAAGATCTTCCACCGGCCATATCGAGCGAAAAATTGATGCCGTATTTTCAAATTTGGAGCTCGCGTTCGGCTATCATCGGAATCGTATGAGAAATTATGACATTTTGCCTCATTTCACCGTAGAAATTGCCGAATTTCGAATGAAGAATTCGCGGCCTTATATCGCTACTTGGATATGAAAATTGGTACCCAGAGATGGGGAATTTCCTCAAGTTTCATTTTCTACCGCCGAAATTGCGTTTAGAGGCTCGAGAGGCCCGCAATGAGCGAAAGCATCATGGGTGATTTTGACGTTTCGCGGGCTGGCGAAACTAAAATTGCCGTTTTACTTACGGAATTTTAGCCTAGAAATAGGGGGCTCCGGAGTTCTAATGGGTTCTAAGAAACCGGACGTCCTCGCTCTCGGAATATATGGCGAGTCCCGGACCCGGGGCTTTCCGGCTTCGGAGCCTATTTCCTTTTTCTAAGGCACTTTAGGCGATTTCGCGAAAACGTCATTTTCGCGATTTTCTCTCGAAAATTTCGGGCACTTTAAGAGCGCCCGGGGTGGTTTCGGGGTCGCTTCTCCTAGAACAGGATACGCCTTTTCGATCTGTTTTAAGATTCTCCTCTCGAGCGGCCCTGCGGGCTGCTCGGAAAGCTACGCTTTCCGGGTCCCTAACGGGACCACCTGTCAAAATTTTCTGTGGTCCCCGATCTTATTACTTTATTATATAGACTAGTAAGCGGGTAGATCAATAGGCCCGTAGATCCATAGGCCCGTAGATCCATAGGCCAGTAGTTCAATAGGCCAGTAGTTCAATTGGCCCATGGATCAATATAGACCAAAGATCAATATAGACCGCAGATCAATAGGGCCCATACATCAATGAAGCGCGCAGAAACACGAAACACGTCAAATTACCAGTTGAAAGCGAAAAAGCTAGAAAGAACTGGAAAAAACACGGAGAAACGCGAAATAACACGAAGGCATCCGAAGAAAGACGAAAGAAACCGAAGTTATACGAAAGAAACCGAAATTACACGAAACAACGCGAGAAAACACGAAAGAACACCAAGTAACACAAAAAATCTAAAGGAACCTGAAAAAAACCTGAAACACAAAAGTACTTGTAAATTGCACACCCCGTATATCACCCGACCGTAAACTTATTGTAAATTGCACACCCTGTATGACATTTTATCGAAATCCGCTCCCATTCGCGAGAAAACTTGAAGGAGAATGCATATGAGACACTCAGTATACAATTGATTAGCAGTGAAAGAAAAAACCAAAAGAATATCGTTGTAACTCCATCTATTCGAGTTCAGTAATTACCACGAAGGAAGTATCAAAATTATTCTATGGAGCTCCTATGTAACACCCCGTATATGTTTCGAAGATAATTTTTCCGTAAAAAAACCCGAAGGAACACAAAAAACTTGAAAAAACTTGAGAACGCGCAAAAAACAGAAGAACTTGTAAAGTGCTCACCCCGTATATCACCCGATCGCAAATTCATTGTAAATCGCACACCCTGTATGACATTTTACCGAAATTAGCTTTCACACGTGAAAAAACATGATGAAAAATGCATATGGGACACCCAGTATATAATTGATTTGCAGTGGGTGCTTTCATCATAAGAAACAAACCGAAAGAATATCGTTTTAACTCTATCGTTTCAAGTTCGGTGCATTCCACGAAGAAAGACGAAACACGGAAAAACTTGAAAGAACCCGAAGTACCACGAATGAACGAAAAATATCCAAAGGAACCGAAAAAACCCCGAGGGAGCACAAAAAACCGAAAGCGTGCAAAAAATAATGAAAGAACTTTTAAATTGCACACCCTGTATATCAATCGATCGCGAAATCATTGTTAATGGCACACCCTGTATGGGATTTCATTGAATTGAGCTCCCTTACGCGGAAAAGCACAAAAGCTGGAGAAAAACTCTGGTGAATGTCAGCGCTACTCAGATCTGACACCCTGTATATGAATCGAATATATTTTATCGAATTAAGATCCAAAACTCCCCGAAACAACACAAAAACTCGAATTTGCGCAAAAAAATCAAATTAACTTGTAAATTGCACACCCCGTATATCACCCGATCGCAAATTCATTGTGAATCGCACACCCTGTATGACATTATACCGAAATCAGCTCCCATTCGCGAGAGAACTTGAAGAAAAATGCATATGGACACCCTGTATATAATTGATTCGCAGTGGGTGCTTTCTTCATAAAAACAAACCGAAAGAATATCGTTTATAACTCTATCGTTTCGAGTTCAGTGCATTCCACCAAGAAAGAAACCGACCAAATACGAAAAACGCGGAAAACATGATAGAACCCTAAGTAACACGAAATATCTCGAAGAAAGAATCTGGTGAAAATCAGTGCTTTCCATAAGCACAGCCTGTATAGCGATTTTTTCGAGATAGCACAGCCTGTATAGCGATTCATCGCGATCTGTGTGCATTCTTCAAGGACGAAAATGAATTAGCGCGAAAATAGAGCCTGAAATGACGATTTTCAAACGCATATTTGAGGTGTTTTTCTTGCGATTCGTGAACTGCGGGTGCTGTCTAGAGATTCGAAATCTCCTGTAGATTCTTAATCGAGCACTTGGAAGGCCTGAAAAATCTTCGACCGCCCATATCGAGCGAAAAATTGATGCCGTATTTTCAAATTTGGAGCTCGCGTTCGGCTATCATCGGAATCGTATGAGAAACTATGACACTTCTGATCGAAATATCGAGGAAATTGCCGAATTTCGAATGAAGAATTCGCGGCCTTGACTCGCTACTTGGATGTGAAAATTGGTACCCAGAGATGGGAAATTTCACGTAGATTCGTTTTCTACCGATCGCGGGGCGATTTATATCGTTTTCGAGCGGCACGGAGGGAAAACGTAGGTGTGGTTTTTGACGTTTCAGGGAAGTCGCGAGTCTAAAAATTGCCGTTTTATATGCATAATTTTCGTATAGATTTCGAGGGGCTCCGCGGCTGAGCTCGTAGCCACGCATGGGGACGTTCCTCGTCCAGAAAAAGCGACCCCTCCCACCCCGCGAGACGCTCCGGCTTCATAGGAGTACTTTCGCCCGTTTTTCGCCTTTGGGCGATTTCGCGAAAATGGCCGATTTCGCGATTTTTGTTTGAAAATTTCGGGCACTTTGAGAGCGCCTGGGGGTGCTTCGGGGTCGCTTCTCCTAGAAGAGGATACGCCTTTTCGATCTGTTTTAAGATTCTTCTCGAGCGGCCTGCGGGCTGCTCGAAAGTTACGCTTTCCGGGTCCTTACGGGACCCGTTTCGATTTTTTTTCTCTGGTCCCCGATCTTATTACTTTATTATATAGACTAGTAAGCGGGTAGATCAATAGGCCCATGGATCAATATAAACCATAGATCAATATAGACCATAGGTCAATATAGACCATAGATCAATATAGATCATAGATCAATATAGACCATAGATCAATATAGACCACAGATCAATAGGGCCCATACATCAATGAAGCACGCAGAAACACGAAACACGTCAAAATACCCGTTGAAAGCGAAAAACTTGAAAGAACTGGATAAAACACGAAGAAACGCGAAAAACACGAAAGAATCCGAAGAAACACGAAAGGAACCGAAGTTGCACGAAAGAAACCGAAATTACACGAAACAACGCGAGAAAACACAAAAGAACCCCAAGTAACACAAAAATCCAGAGGAACCTGAAAAAACCCGAGAGAATACATATAACTTGAAAGCGCTCAAAAAAACTCGAAGTCACGCGAAACACCCCAGAGAAATACAAAAACAACGAAAGCACGCAAAGAAACAAAAGTACTTGTAAATTGCACACCCCGTATATCACCCGATCGTATACTCTTTGTAAATTGCACACCCTGTATGACAGTGTAAAGTGCTCACCCTGTATATCACCCGATCGCAAATTCATTGTAAATCGCACACCCTGTATGACATTTTATCGTAATTAGATCCCATACGCGAAAAACCATGAAGAAAAATGCATTTGGGACACCCACTATATAATCGATTCGCAGTGGGTGCTTTTTCCATAAGAAATTCAGACGGAAAATCTCTCGAAGAAAGACTCTGGTGAAAGTCAGTGCTTCCAATGTGCACAGCACGTATATCATTCGATCGCAATCGGTGCATTCCACAAAGGTAGTATAAACATTATTCGATAAAGCTCCTATGTAACACCCTGTATAAGAATCGAAAATAATTTTTCCATAAAAATAAACCCAAAGAATATCGTTTCAACTCCATCAATTTTACAAAGGTGAAATAAAAATTATTCGAAAAAGGTCTGAACGTGTATTCATGAACAGAGTGCATAGCAGTTTTTCCCTGAATAAACTAAGTGTGTCGGATTTTAACATAGAGTATCATAAGTTGGATCGGAGCTCGGAGAGGCAATGAATTCGCGCGAAAATAGACTGAAAAAGGACGATTTTGAAACGCTTATTTGAGGTGTTTTTCTTTCGATTCGTGAACCGCAGGTGCTGTCTAGAGATTCGTAATCTCCTGTAGATTCTCATTCGAGTGCTTGGAAAACGCAAACAATCTTCAACCGCCCATATCGAGCAAAAAATTGATGCCGTATTTTCAAATTTGGAGCTCGCGTTCGGCTATCATCGGAATCGTATGATAAAATATGACACTTCTCCTCGAATTATCGAGAAAATTGCCGAATTTGGAATGAATATTCCCGGCCTTGACTCGCTACTTGGATATGAAGATTGGTACCCAGAGATGGGAAATTTCACGTAGATTCGTTTTCTACCGATCGCGGGGCGATTTATATCGTTTTCGACCGGCACGGAGGGAAAACGTAGGTGTGGTTTTTGACGTTTCAGGGAAGTCGCGAGTCTAAAAATTGCCGTTTTATATGCATAATTTTCGTATAGATTCCGGGGGGCTCCGCGGCTGAGCTCGTAGCCACGTATGGGGACGTTCTTCGTCCAGAAAAAGCGACCCCCACCCCGCGAGATGCTCCGGCTTCATAGGAGTACTTTCTACCGTTTTTCGCCTCTGGGCGATTTCGCGAAAATGGCCGATTTCGCGATTTTCGTTTGAAAATTTCGGGCACTTTAAGAGCGCCCGGGGCGGGTTTCGGGGTCGCTTCTCCTAGAAGAGGATACGCCTTTTCGATCTGTTTTAAGATTGCCCCGGGTTCGGCCCTGCGGGCCTCACGCTCGGCTACGCCTCGCGGGTCCCTGACGGGACCAATTTTGATTTTTTTCTCTGGTTCCCGATCTTATCGCTATTATTATATTGATGAAATTCTTATTTGTTGACTGTACATTTCGTCTCATGGTGCAATTCTATTGGCCGACATTTGGGACAGAAAAATAATCCCCAAATACCACACGAGCTTCAAAATTATCTGGTATTTCCCGATAGGTTCCTGCAAACAAATAAAATCGTCAAGTTTTTCAGGAAAAATCACTCGCGCTTCGCCCTCGTGATTTTTAACCTGAAAAACTTGACTCCTTCATTTGTTTGCAACGAACCTATCGGGAAATACCCGATAATTTTGAAGCTCTTGTGGTATTATAAGTGATAATTTGAGCTGAATGCAGACTTATTTACCTCCTTATTATCTCAGTAAAGTTCTAACGCCCCCACGCTGGTGAACGGTTGAACTTGCTCGGGCGCAACCTCCCAAAGTACCACACTCTCTATCGAGCCCTTCCGTATAGTGAATCGGAAATCCCCAACTTGAGTCTAGGTAGTTTCCAGTAAAGATTAAGGTGAAGGTATCAATAAAACTCTCGAATAACCAAAAATGTATAATTTCCGTTATAATATCTACTGTCTCGGCCTTAATGAAACGAATGGGCTCGTTTCTATATTCTCAATCTGAAATTTAAATTTTTACTACAAATTTCAATCCCTGAGCAACGTTAAGGTGCGATCAAAAACGATCGTTAGTGACGGTGGAAAGCAAAAGACTAGTGGTTAACATAAAAATGAGTCTAAAATAGTCAGAAAGTTAATATAAAGAGGCTGGCTAGTTGGCTCCAGTAGACATATGTGAACAAGCGCCAGTTCAAGTACACAGGGCGAATTTACAATCTAATTTGCTACCGATGTGTAACTTGTGAAGTAGCTGGCAGCCAACAGAACGACTGGTAGACTGGAATACTTACAAGCTTGCTTTTTTTCATGTACTTGATTCTCAAGAATATGTATCGTATGTTCAAGTTTTTTCTGCGCGTTTATTTGTTTATTTTTTTCTCTTATTGGTTTTCAGTTGTTAAGATTCTATGTTTCACATTATTTTTATCAAAATGAAGGATCTTATGTACGTTTCTCATCCTCTTTGCTGGGTGGTTTATATTCTCCGAAAACCAGTGAATCTATTAAAAAAAATTGTGAAAAATCAAAAAATTAGTTTGATTCAAACGACTTCATCTCGTCATGCGTCTTCATATTCCAGATATGGTGTCGCTTTGGTTGGCGTACGACCAGCTGAACTTCCCGAATTCTACGAGGATACCATCCTGCTCAATCCTGGCCCTCGACATATCATGAAGAAAAGCGACACATGCTACTACATGAGTATAACCAAAGAAGAAAATTCTTCATTCACTGTTGCGAATCAGCAGGCCAACAATAACTACACGACATCGACTGAGGTCAAAACGGCAGATACAGAAGAGAAGAGGACAGCACCAAACTCAACAACGAAAGACGGTACCCGATCACCTCAACTTATTCTGCAAGTGCCCACGTGTGTCAGTGAGTGTTGTAGCGCATGGTTACGCTTCTCATTCATTACAAATGCTTTGCTTGAGTGCTGATCATAGATGATGAATCAATTTAGGGATAGTAGAAAATTCAATGTTTAATTCTGATTCATACATCAACGATGCTCGTAATTCCTAGATAGGTCTTATACACCAAGAAGTTGTCTGCTTGAAAAAACCTAGGATGTTGAGGATTCTGATTATATTAATCAGCTCGGTATCACTACATTGTTATCCTTAACTTCTTCTAGAGTTTTTCTGTAGTTTTGTTCTATCTGTTTCTTCTTTTCCATGGAGAATGCCACTCAAAGGCTTCCGACTCATTGTTATTTTCTCACTCAAGTGGTCCATCATCATTTCAGGATAGTTCAGCGTTTCAGGATGTTCACCTCGCCACCAACTAGGGACAGTCGATGTGGTTGAATTCCTTCAGTTCATTTTATTTCGATCTAGATCAGTTCATTCTGGTTTTCGTTCCTTCTGGGTTTCGTGAACATTGAGCTTTCTGCCTGTGACCTACTTCATTCGCCCAGCTAAATTTTTGGTGAGATGTTACTTTTAGATGATCTGGAATCTAATATTGACCCACTTTTGTTATGATCGTAAACATTTCTCTGTCTTGCTCTTTTCGTTCTTCCCAAGGAGTAGCAAGTCAGTTCTTCACAAACCCTGGTAATGGCAAATAGCGAAGTGGTCATTGGTCCTTTGACTCTTCTGTTTGATTCGTGGTATCTGCATCAACATTATTTTCGAGCAATTTGAGGAATGTATCGTTTCTATTTCATTCACCTACTTCTATTCATATATTTCTGATGTAGTACCAGAGTTTCAAATCATAAAATTACAAAAGTCTTTATATATAATGAATTCAATGAATTTTCGTCGCCAACGCTATACCGAGATCATTCAAGTTTTTATTGTTGAGTTCCAAAGATTTGTTTCGAAAATAATGAATACAGTTCATTAACCTATTGAGTACAGCACTCAAGCTGAAAGAAAAAAGGTTTTTCAATAAAAGGTATTATTGTGAGATTCATAGAAATATGATATGCCTTATAATAAATGAAATCATGTTTATTTAAATAAAGAAGAAGGTATGCCATCACTAATGGCTGCTTATCGAATTTCAAAAAGAGACAAGTTCCAAAAGTTGCAGATATCGAAATAGCCGGCTAATCGAGATAACACTTTTTATTGAAGAATCCGTTAATAGCTATCATTTCGATTATTTATATTTCAGACCTGAAAATTGGTTTTGGACATATTTGCAAGCGTATATAATGATTGATGGTTTATTTATTACTCATGGCTTCCTTTTTTATTTCCAATTGCTTTGAATTCTACAATGCTTTGGGCACTTTTGAGTTCACTATTCATGGTGTCACATATGAATTGATTGATCGATACTTGTTTGGCTAACTTGAAATATACATGTTTTTTTCACTGATGGCTCTGGGGGGGATCATTTTAGTCACCTTTGCTTCATTCAGTGTTATATAACGCATCCCAGATGTGAAACACAAGTATGTAGGTTTTCAGAATCTTCAGCAGGAAATGAGTGAAAATTTATTTTATAGAATGTGTAAATGCACTCTTTCTCATGTGGTCGGAAGCCTTTGCGAGCTTTTTCTGAAGTCTTACCGAACCCTTGAACAGCCGACAAAAAGAATATTAACGATTTAACAAACTTTCAGTCGAAATTAATGATAAGATCTCCTTTTTTTATGTATTATTATTACGATTATTTTCTCGCGGATAGTTTGTTTCGGGAAAACAGTTGAGTTTGTGTTCAACTCCTGACATTAAAAAAAAATCGGAATTTTCTGGGAATTTTAGCCTGCGGATTTTCACGAAATTTGGCAAATCCCTTTCACTCGGCATTATTTAGACATTTATCAAATTTCAAATCGATGAGATGTGAATTGAGGATACCAATTTTCCGATGCTCATAACTGCTGAACCATTCTTCGAATTTGGCCAAATAACGAAAATGATTGATATATCTAGACAACTAACCCATTATGAAAATATGAAAACACTAACTCATCGCCTTCGGATCATAGGAATTATACGGCAGGATGGACAATCTCAAATTTTACACCGGCTTATTCATCAGCAAATCAAACGCATTCATTTCCGGCCATTTTCGCCTCGACATCCAAAAATTATAGAGATTTAGGCAAAGCGATATCATGGTGTTCTATAGTTTCCAAACTAAACGAGCATGCAAAGAAATTATCCGAATATAAATCAGGAGTGCAGAAAAGCACTGACGTAAGTTCAGGAACTTTCGAACGCATGTTCTAAATTATTTTCTCTATTTCAGTGTCGTAATAAGTTCATTACAGTACTAAAAACAGTGCTGTAATGAACTCATTACAGTATTGGTTTTAGTTATATTTTTTGTTTTGTGATTGACAACACTGACATCCTTTCCTTTCTAATGTCAACACGAATCCTTTGCATGTCAATTTTCGTATCAGTCACGCCAACTTCGAAAATAAAATACAGAAGGTATAATCCGAATTTTTCATGAAATTCCAATGAATATCTCACAATTCTTGACTGAAATAAGAAAATATCGTCTAATACTCGTTGCAGAAGGCAATTCCAATACTCATGCGTTCAAAAACTTGCTCCTTCGTCTCTCGTTTTCGAATTTCGCATTCGTGTTAGAATAGGTTCTGCAACTTGTTTTAGAACATTCTATTCCCTGACTCTGGAACAGAGTGATACAAAAACAATGGAAATAGACAATACAAAATAGTCAATGAACAACTATTACAACAACAAGCTTACAGTTTTCATTTCAGCAACAATACTGTTAACTTCTTACTGAATATCACATGATTAGGACAATTCATCCAATGAAACAGATATTTTTAAACTGATATTCAAACATTTTATGATTATCTTTGCCCAAATCAATGAGCTTCTTTGTACAATAACAAAAAGGAAGTAAATCTCCTAATTAAACAAATACGAAAACATTGAGATATCATGATATCGATGATCTCAAACGACCATTCGAAACAATTTTTTTCTTTTTGAGATCTTAAGAAATATGTTGGAATTATAGCTTCGAACGAACAATAAGTTGGAACAAAACTGACATTCTAGAATGTTCTGAACATCAATATCCTCCATATATATTCAAAATTTTGTTGATATCTGATGACTCTCGTATGAGATATCAATGTTTGAAATTTTTTTATTTCCTAGTCCGACGATTACCATGAAATTTCGTAGACCTATTCTTTTCATTGTTGACGAGAAATTTCAGATGATGAAACTCATGTAGAATCAATATTGGGGGTGTATCCACAATCTGTTAGTGTGTTATGGTAGCCATTCCTTATCGGTACCAAGAAAAAACTGTTGAAAAGAAGAACATGTTCGAGAAGTACTCAACGTTCATTGGTTGTCAAGATTGACAGAACTCTGAGGCTAAAGCACATTTTTTCTTATCTACGGTTTGAAGATTTCTTCAAGTTACTTTAAACAATCGGCCTCTAAACTTCCGGCACCTCAATTGGCACTTATGGGATCAGAAGAGATTTTCATAACTGCTGCTTTCCCTTCTGTGTTTTTTTTTGTGGGTTTCTCTTCTTTGGATATTATAGATGTATTATTCCATTTTAACTGATAATTCTCGTGTACAGTGTGTTAGACCAAATTCGATCTATCGGTGTGTAAGGTTGACCGCAGATCGGTACTGCGTAACTATAATTTCTAGTCGGCCAAAGGTCGACTAGATATTAGAGTCGCGTCTCGCCATTTGCAGTCAACCTTATGCTTGATTTTTTTACTTTTTACCTATTATAATTTTTGAGGAAAACCTTAATGTACATAAATGCAAACCTCAATGAAATCAACAATGTTCGTGAGATAGCTGATTCAGCAAACTGTTTGAACACCAACGAATAAACAATCGAGATGGAATGGAGAAGGGCCGACGTAATTTAACAGATAATCGAATTGCATTTGGTCTGCAACATTGCATAGTGTATGGAGTTTGATTCCCCCTATGATTGCTCGAGGTCAGTTCGAATTAGTAGCTGAAGTTGATAGGTTCGCAGATTCGATAATCCACTGGATATCACCGAGAGAGTTGAATTTTATTTTAAAGGAAATTATTCGCGTTGCAGGTTCTGGGTCATTCCCAATATGACCTGACAAATCCACCAAAAATTATTTTTGATTATATATATTTTTCACTAAAATAACTCTTTATAGCATATCTACTATATGGGGTGGGTCTTCATAGATACACCCAATATTTCAGTTCTCAGAAAATATAGAAAGTCCGAACAAAAAAATATTCTGACTGGCAGTGAAAATTATACGAAAATATGTATTTCAAATTTTGCCTTTTATCACCACCTTGGGAGCATAATAATGGACGAGCTGAAGCATGCGATTGAAGCATTGAACAAAAGAAAAGCGCTTAGTTGGGATTGGATTATATCAGATCTGTTAACGAGAAATCGTTGATGATGGAACTCGTATAGATTTATTATTTGGGCAACAACCATAATCTTTATCGGGTGAAACCGCAGGAGTGCATTCAGAATCAACGTCCGACGTCGCTCGGAGTGCACCCTGGCCGTCGGATATAAAATACCCCCGTTCGTAATGAATCGGAACGTTTACCCGGGTGTTAAACTTTGCATCTTGCAAAATACATCGGAAAGATATGCTCGTCCGGCGCAGTGACGAAAATATCAAATTGAAATTCCCTTAGGCCTTAGACTATAATAGAAAATCCCTTCTCTAGTCTAAAGGAATTCCCAATTACGAAAGTACTTTAAAAGTTGGGGATGAAGCTTCTTTCTGTTGCATTTGTGTATAAGTAAACTTATTGATAGGATCGTTATAGTGCTCGTATATTATATATAATGAAAATGGCTACACTTTCCATTTCGAATAGAAGTCGTGAAATTCTTTTCAATCTGAAATGTTCCCTGAATTGTTCATCACTTATATTAGGAATGATATTTTCAAAATAATTCTGCACTCGTAGTGGGGTTTCTCGGGAATTTTGTATTACTTCTACTATTGTATTTTCTTCATCGTCCTCGGATACTCATCAAAAATTTCATTTATACAGTGAATAACGACATTCAACATATAAGACAGAATATTAATATTCAATTCATCGCAATTTAATACACTATCCAGTTTTTGTATGTTCAAAATTCTAATTCAGAAAACTGTAATATTATGTTCGAAGAAATCAAATAATGAAATAATTCCACAAACGCAATTTGACCTCAGATATCAAATAAATAAATGAACTGCACGTGCACACTTCAAATAGACAGAGACTAACATAGAAAGAGAGGAGAGATATCGCCCCAAATCGTTCTAAAACGTTCGACAAGATTTTGACAACCAAGTGCGTTCTACGCCGGACGTACATTCTTTACCCGCCGTTGATTCTGAACATACTCCAGGAGTGCAGAAAATTTGGGAAATGGAGGGAAGGTACTTGCCAACACGTGTTTCTGCTTATTGGCTTCTTCAGGGCAAGGCATCCAAGAAACCAGATTAGAGATGGATATATTTTCTGCACACCTGCGATTTCACCCATTATCCTTCTTTTATATCTAATTTCACCGCAATATATCCTCTTTTGTTCTTTATTGTTCATCTTGCCAACGTTTCAAAGGACATCTGCTGTCGTTTTCAAGGTAGAGATTAGCTTTTACAAGAGATTACGATTTCAGAAAATTTTTCATAATATATACAGGGTGAGTTTTTGACCACTGCGTTAATTTTAACCATAGGTTCTTGAGATCAAAAGAAACAATTTTTTCCCATACCGGTTTTCCATATTCAGCTGCGTTAAAAAGTTATAAGCACGTATTCTTAAGAATTTGAGATGTCCCTAATAATTTTTGTACGGTCAAGGTATTCGCGTGAAGAGTTCTTCTCTAATCAAATCTTGATCTCGATATTTGAAAGGATTCAAAAATATAGAGATCATTAAAAAGGACCAATTATTGCCACTACTTTATTGAAGAATTCTGAAAAAGTTTGAATACCACAAGAGAAGAATGATCGAAGGTTATGATAATGAAATCTTGCACTGACGGAGAAATAGATCATTTTGCATTTGTTAAATCGTTAACCAATTAATAGGGACTGACTTCAGTTCCGCTCACATATTTAAAATGGGGAATTTTATTGGAATCTCAAATATTATCAGGATTTCCAAATTTAATATTCATTGCGTGTTCGTTAATCATGGCGAATGTCTCTCATATCAACATTCCATCAAAACTAATTACGCAGAAAGCGTTGAAAATTGTACCGGAACACGTATGCATACACCATAAGTTTGCGACCGAATGACAATTAAAATTCAGAGTTAATTTATATAAATTATATCATTAACTGGGTTTTAGATTCAACAGTGAAACGAACGGCTGGAATTAAAACTGGTTGTTCACTCTAATTGTAGATATAAAAATATATCATCATTGGATTGTGTTCAAAAAATGTAATTTCTCACCTTTTATGAAAAATGAATGGCTGCTTTTTCAGACCAGATTTTTTATTGCTTCACTGTATAATAGGATAAGAAAAATGTAATGGTAGAACGATTGGTAAGGTCATTATCTGGAATTGAGTTTTTTCAATGTCCTCAAATATCAAATTATTACTCGAGAATAATTGAACATCTTTGAAAGAAAAAAAATTGCAAAGTTTCATGATGGACAATTTTAACAAATTCTTTAAACTTTGTTTCGAAATACTCGACATATTCGGCAAAGTACCACGAAATTTTATTAATATATGAAAGTTATCGTTGAATATTCTAATATTTTATCATTGTGCTATCGTTTTGCCAAATATCTGTAATTCTCGGATATCAAATTTTATTATGCCCCTCCAACCGACCCTATACACTCTATCTTTCGAAGGAGATGAGCTGGAACATTCATATTTTCAGGGTTAATTCTCCGAATATCTTGATCAAGTTTGTTATTTGGCCGAAGTTTGGTTATTGTTAATGCAAAATATTCGTCCGTTAATTTTCTTATATGATCATCTCCGTAGTTTTTTTTAACGCATTTTTTCAGAGTAACGAAGAAGACTTCCGAACAAGCAAGCAATGCTCCTTACCTCACGTCAGTGCTTTTTTTCATTTTTTAAATTATATGAAAATACATAGATTTAATGTTTGATTTTGTTTCTTTTAGGTATCAACTGCCTTATTTAAGTAATTGAAATTGAAAAAAAATCAATTAATCTGAATGCGTTGGTTCAATTTTTGCGGGTGCAACTGACAGAATTAAATGTATTATTTCTAGGAAAGAGACTACAGGCTGCCATATTCGATAGCAGGTTCCGAATCCTCTATTAATATTTTTCATATCATCGTGATATGTTATGTGATTGAAATTATATGAAATTTAGTGAATAATGAGGTCAAATTATGTAGGTATACCAACTGACCAAAATCTGCAACAACCAAAAGGTTTTTGGTAAAATATAGATAGTGTAGCAAAGAGTGAACAAGATTACCATACTGAAATTGTGAATTCTTTAACCGGTTCAGGTACAGGAAAACATATGGCCCCACAATTCACTGTTGGGTCTAAAATTAACAGTGCTGTGCCTAAGGTGGCGTAAGGACACAGCAATAAAGCCTACACAGAACACACACTGGTTAACCTAACTCGCACAAGCTTTAATTAGCTTCTGGGGGGTGTACATTGATATATGTGTAGGAATGTTCAACGGAATTGAAAAACAATTGATTTATTCTGAAAAGAAATTTTACATGTTCAGTAATATTTACAAATCCATAACATATTCTAAAATCTCACCTGAAAAGAAAAATCAATTTTATTTCGATTTTTCCGTAAACAATCTTATCTCATTCATTCTAAATTCAAAGTTCACATCATAACCTATGTCAACTATCAAGAGACAAATGAACACAGATGAAACGATACAAAACCTATTCTTATAACTAAACCTAGATGAAACGATACAAAGCTTATTCTTATAACTAAGTATAAAACAAAATCATTGTCCAGGCAAAAAGGATAAGACAGGCATCTTATACTTTTACATATGTATACCTAGGTAAGCCAGTATAAACATCAACATAAACACTATTTCTTAAGGGTTAAGCAGCGCGCTCATGATACCTCCTCGAATAAGTAAAGTGCAATTCATGTACAATAGCACCCCATACAGTAACACCTACTATCCCTTTTATATGACGATGAATATCAAACTGAGGTTCACGTTTTTCTCCCCAACGTGGTCTTACCATTCTTCTACCATAAACTTAGCCCTCAAAACGGCATGACGTCAACATAATTGTCAACTAAGTTGATCGTTTGTGGTCGCCCAACACTGTAATCGCTGCCAGCGATGCGGCAAACCGTTGTCGCAAATCGCTCTTTAATAGCCATAAGTCTTAGACATCAGATGCATACTTTTCTTCGATTTTGGATAATATCAAACCACACATAACAGTAGTTGGATTTCTGTTCGTTCGGTTAGCGAATGACAACCTTACCTTCAGTAGACCAATAGTTCGAGCTCTTTCAAATTCACTTAGCTGGAGATAATTTCTACTACACGTGCTCTAGGCATTTCAACAAAACTATAATTGATTGGATATCCTTGAATAGCTGGTTTGTTGTTAAATTCAAAACATTTGCAAAAATCGACTACAATATTTATATAACAAAAATTGTTTGCATGAAACAAACACGATTTTCATCTCAAAATTTCACTTACTTCTAGCTACACTGTCTATGTTCTACCGTAAATACTTAATTTGAATAATCAATCATTTCATTCAAAGTGTTGCAGTTTCTTTATCAGTTAGTGAATTTATAAATTTATGTATCAATAATAATAATGATGATGAAACAAGCGTACAATAGTTTTTTCCAATTTTTTAGTCGTTTTAAAATCGTGCATACATTTATCATCTCTGCCACAAAAAGTAATCAGATATGTAAAATCAAATAAATTTTTATCCTCAAGAAATTAAGACGTGGAAATTTTAAATATTGCAAGGATTCCTACAATCCCCATTCATATGAGCTTTCAGTAACACATTAACTGCTTACGAGGAGAAAGCAACTATTTTTCTTATCACTTCAATACCCATCTCCACAGCCACATTTCCAGACAACACCGGCCTGAGCGACTCTCGGCAATGTCTCAAGGAGTCATCACCGGGTTCAACAACCATCGACATCTCGATGGCGGGAAATCACCTGGACATTCCCCGAACCGGCGAGAACCCCAACCTTCTCAGCCCGGAAGTGATAAATCAGAGGAGAAATTCCAGAAGACCAAGTATACTTCCGGTTCCCGACATGTTCACAAGTTCGACCCTGAATATCAGTCAAGACGCTGGGGACGAAGGTGACGAAAGCGAAGATGAACTTGAAGACGACGTCCCTTGGCGGTCTCCGAGCGAGAAAATAGCGTAAGTTTCTTGTTGTGATTTCAACGTGTGTTGGAATGAGTTCCTTTCGATCTGTCAAACTGATAGGGATGGAGATAGGGATTTTTTGAATAATTACACTCAAGTAGCTTAAAAAGGGCGTGAAGCCATCTAAACTCACGTCAGTGCTATCTGAATTCCTTCGATGATGATGTTCCAGAAATATGCTAAAACTTCGATAAAGTTTCTACAGGTTTCGAGTTATTGAAGTTTCCATGGTAGCATGTTGATAATTTGAATCTGAATTTATTTGGAATATTTCTGCAGAAAGAATTTTTTGCGAGAAATTTCGTATAGTTATAAGACGGTATAGATATGAAATTTACTGGAACTTCAGGAGAATATCATCGACATGGTAAACCTAAATTTACCAACTCATGATTAACGCATTATTTATATTTTCTTCGTTCAGCCAAATTCGACGTAAGTTTTACTGAACATTTGCACTGATGATATTTTCGATTTTTCGAATTGCCTACACAAATAATTGATTATTTTGAAACCACTCAACCATCACTAAAACTAGCATTTTTTCGAAAGCTGATGAGATGAGGATCATTCCAAAAAAAATATTCAAAATGAGTTTCCTTATAGAAAACAGGGAAAGCACTCCTTGCTATATCGAAAAAAAATAAAAAACATTACCCATTCGCGATGTTAATAGATGTTCCAGGTAAAGCATCAGGTCGTTTCTCAACTAAATCGCAAATTTCAATTCAACGCAGCTTAGAACTGAACTCATCGTGGTGTCTCGAGATCTTACAGAATTGAATCAGTAACCCCTAAACGGATAAAAATTCGTTTAAATCGTTGAGATGCAAATTATGTTAATTTTCTGTACCGACGAATCTTCAGAACGGAGAAAACTCATTTCGCGCAACGTCTCCCCGAAATATAATGCAGCATCTGGTTCTCGGTTAAAAAAAAACAATGTAGATGTCGCAGTTGGTTGAGAAAATAGGTCCTTAATTTCAATACGACTTGAGAGTCTGCATTCTGTCTATCGCGAAAATTAGAATTTTCCTAGAGGACAATACTAACATCTTCTTCTCTTGAAGAATTCTTTTATTTCAATATGCTACTGTTTTCAATTTTCCGGTGAGACTTCTGCGACCACTATCTCCTATCGTATTATCTTGATGGACTTTAGGCCTAACTAATTCGGAGTTGTTCGTTGAGGAACAAGGAAAGATTTAATTAATTAAATAAATTAAGACAATCCCCTTTTCGTTTCGGACTTTCAATCGATACTTCCTAATTCGTCTGCCGTTCTTCCAGTTAGTGTATTTGTTGAACACAGAAAATCTCTTTAGGTCCATATATTCAATCTGAAATGTTGAAGAATTGGTCTAACTGTGTGAGCCAACGAATGATCTGAGAATGGTGGCACATTAAAGAATATTTTTCATGTACAAATTAATCATTCTACGGCATACCATAAGAATAAATACCTGAAGCCTTCAGCTTGTCCACCCACGATAAAGCTTTAGCCATTTTCATCATTAAGATTTTCCATACTTCTCCACTCAACAGCTGTCTCACTTTATGAAACCACATCCCAGTTTCTCTGAATTGATTCATTTTTATTCATTTCAATCCGCGTCTCCAACAACTTCTGAAATCTGAAACTCTGCTTGAAGTTAACTGATTTCTACTGTCCTTTAAAATCGCAAAAAAAAAAAAAGAGTCTAGGTAGCCAAATTTCCTGCAGAATATTTAAATACTAGAAAATTATATTGTACACAGTTGAACATACCCCAAAGAAATGTGATGAAATATCTAATTGCAAATATTATTCAATATGCCTGTGTCAACTAGATAAAAAGTTTCTCTCGTGAGCAGGAAGCTCCAACGTCGGATGTGAACTTTTCATCACTATATTTACCAACAGAAACCAGAAATTCTGATAGTTGTGAACTATTCAGGTTGACCTTCGTTGCCAAGTTTTCATACCTTTACTTGGGTCGTTCAAAGAAATTGAGACTCTGCTATAGTAATGAGGGATGATATCAGTTCCCTCAAGGAATAGTCATAGAGGCGAAGACGCGTAAATCTGGCATTCACAACTGGAGACGAGGTTGATCCTGATCATTGCAGGATGTAAGATGAGTTTTCATACCTGATACATGAGGTGTGAAAAATGATATTCAAGTCCATACCCGCAGGGCCGCTCGAGAGGGAATCTTAAAACAGATCGAAAAGGCGTATCCTGTTCTAGGAGAAGCGACCCCGAAACCACCCCCGGGCGCTCTTAAAGTGCCCGAAAAATCGCGAAAAACGTCATTTTCGCGAAATCGCCTAAAGTGCCTCAGAAAAAAGGAAATAGGCTCCGAAGCCGAAACGCCCAGCGTCCCGGACTCGCCACATATTCCGAGAGCAAGGACGTCCAGTTTCCTTAGAACCCATTAGAACTCCGGAGCCTCCCTATTTCTAGGCTAAAATCCCGTAAGTAAAACGGCAATTTTTAGTTTCGCCAGCCCCGCGAAACGTCAAAATCACCCATGATGTTTTCGCTCAGTGCGGGCGCTACGAGCCTCTAAACGCATTTTCGGCGGTAGAAAATGAAACTTGAGGAAATTCCCCATCTCTGGGTACCAATTTTCATATCCAAGTAGCGATATAAGGCCTCGAATTCTTCATTCCAAATTCGGCAATTTTTACGGTAAAATGAGGCAAAATGTCACAATTTCTCATACGATTCCGATGATAGCCGAACGCGAGCTCCAAATTTGAAAATACGGCATCAATTTTCCGCTCGATATGGGCGGTGGAAGATCTTCCAGGCCTTCCAAGTGCTCGATTAAGAATCTACAGGAGATTCCGAATCTCTAGATAATACTTACGCTTCACGACTCTCAAGAAAAGTACCTCGAATATGCGTTTGAAAATCGTCATTTTCCAGTCTATTTTCGCGCGAATTCATTGCCCTCTCCGAACTCGGACCCAACTTATGATACTCTATGTCAAAATCCGACACACTTAGTTTATTCAGGGAAAAACGGCTGAGCACTCTGTTCATGAATACACGTTCAGACCTTTTTCGAATAATTTTCATTTTACCTTTGTGAAATTGATGGAGTTGAAACGATATTCTTTGGGTTTATTTTTTATGGAAAAATTATTTTCGATTCATATACAGGGTGTTACATGGAAGCAGTATCGAATCTACCCGCTTACTAGTTCACTAATATATGAACATGCTATAATTCTGTCGTAATTTGTATCAGTATAGAAAATGAACAGACCAATTAATTTTTATCGAAACATGATATTGATTGGAACTCATTTCAATATACGAATACAATTTAGTTATGTGTGAATGTCGAATTATTTCCTTTGTTGCTTTCTAAACTTGATTTTCAACACCCTCCACTTTTATATATATCTTTCAACAATCTGATGTGAATTCTTCGTTATATTCCTCGCTCAGAACCTTCTCGTTATGCTCTATACAGTGATGGGCAAATGTGTGGAACCAAGTAAATATCACTAGAATTATTGGAGATATCAAAATGAAATTTGGAAGATGGATACTGCAGTAGATTGCCTATTTGTTTTTATATTTTTCAACAATTTTGAACTTCCATCTGTGATGAAATGTCGAACAATGCGAGCATAATTGAGTGGTGTTCCATCGTGCTGAAACCAGATATTATTTGTTAATTGTCCATTTAGGTACCTTCAATGCCGGAATCACTTGTGTATCTAAGAGCTGTAAATACCAATCCCCGTTTAAAATTTCTTGTTGTAAGAAGGGTCTTACTATTTTATTGTTATAAATGCCGACCCAAACGTTGAATTTTTGTTGTGTATGAGCCTCTTGAACCCAATGAGGATTAGTTTGTGACCAATAATGGCAGTTATATCCATTAACTGTGCCGTTAAAACAAAATTTAGCTTCGTGTGAAAACACCACATTACTTGAAAAAATTTTTATCACGGTTCCAAATATCCATCATCGTTTCACAAAATAGTGAACGTCTGTCGAAATCGTCTTCGGACAGTTCTTGATCGAGGCGAATTTTGTATGGATGATATTTTTCTCGAATATCCCAACTTAAACAGTGGGCAGATACGCGACACCTTCCAAATTGTACGAAATGTGTTAGTCTTCAGGATCAAATTATAAACAATTAATCAATTAATGCCACAATAGCTGTTCGAATCATGGCATTGAACGCGAAAACATCGAACGTAGTAAATACGTTGCGAAAAAAAGATGAAACAAATGCATCCATCTCAATGATTTGTGAAATATGTAATAAAAATGTGCTGACAAATACAGTGGAATGTGCCTCATGCAAACAAATGTATCACAAAGGATGATTTGATGACGAGATATTGTTGATGATGGAGCTCGTGTTGAATGATTGTTTGGGCTATTACCATCATCTATTGTGGATGTAATGTTTTCCGACGTTTCGACAGACATCTTCTATCTTTATCAAGGAGGAAAAGTAAAAATCTTTTTGAAAATTATCAATTTTCAGAAAGTCAATATTGACAGAAGTCATGAAAGAAAATGAACGATGTTATATACTCATCTGTGATATGATGATCTTTTTAAGTTGGATCGAACTATCGGCGTCCAAACTTCTGGCAGATCTATAGATGGAGCACTTATGGAATCAGGTGTTATTTTTATAAATGCTGCTTCTTTGATTTTTCTTCTTGCAAGTTTTTCTTCTTTGCTTTATCCCACTTTATACGATGATTCTCATCTACAGCATGTTGGACCAACCTGGATTTGTCGCTGTCTAGTACTCGTAGAAGCTTCTGATGTTCTTTTATTCTCAATTAACAAAATCCTTTATGAATATCGAAATGAATTTCCATATCAATTCGTTAGATCAAGACTTACACCTCACTTCAGTAAACCACCACATTTATATGGTCTACTAAAAATACACAAAGCAAATATTCCTCTTAGACCAATTGTGAGTTCAAAAAATTCAACATGCCATCAATTGTCTAAATTTCTTCTGAAAATTATATCACCATTAAAAAGTAATTCAACATCGATGATAAAAAACACGAAATACTTCATAGAAATAATGAGACATCAAGAAATCATGGAAGAAGACGTTATGGTCAGCTTCGACATCACCAGTTTGTTCACTAATATTCCGACAGATAAAACACTTATCATAGTTAGAAAAAAGCTTGAAGAAGATCAAACAATAGTGAAAGAACTACACTAAGCTTGAATGCAATTATGGAAATGCTTTCTATTTGTATTGAAACAACATATTTCCAATTTGAAGGCATCTTTTATCAACAAGAATTTGGAATGGCCATGGGTTCACCACTATCACCAATTTTAGCTGATTTATATATGGAAATTTTCGGACAGAAGGCATTAGAAAAATATGTACTCAAACCCAAACTGTGGAAAAGATATGGACTAACAAATAGAGTGTTCCAGCCCACTAGAGGAGTGAATTGCCTGGACAAAGTTTTTCTCAATTTTACTGCACCTGACGAGTTAGTTGAGGTAATGAGTGTTGAGTTTTCTGACCACAGGGCTCAAATGATCAGTGTGTTCCTGAATGCCTCAAATTATCTAGAACCATACCTGTATTTAAGAGAGGAGACTCAGGCGATCCTTGTTACTATAGACGTATATCACTATTCCCAGTTTTCTCCAAAATATTGAAGAAAATAATGTCCTTTCAAATAACTGAGTATTTTGAGGTCAATGAATTGTTCAGCTCTCTTCAGTTTGGCTTCTGTAAGAATAGGAAAACCATAGATGTCATTATAAATCTTTTTAATGACATGCTTGATGTTTTTGAGAATCTCGATTACTCCATATCATTATTTTTGGATCTGTCTAGGGCCTTTGACTGTGTGCCTCATGTATCTTTGTTAAGGAAGCTCGTAAAGTATGGTTTTGATGACGGCAGTGTGCGACTAATTGGTTCTTACCTCACTGAAAGATATAAGTCGATGTATTTCAAAACAACTGGTCAGTTAGAACACCTTGTTAGCATGTGCCAGGGCATTGGAGTGGTTCTCGTTGAATGGCTCAAGTGTGATTGAGGATAAGACAGAGAGTGTGAATTTTAGTGTCCGACAGGTGGACAAGAGCAAGGCTAAGTCCATGTTGATACTTGTCTGCTGTGGCTTGATCAGGCCGATTAACTGGCTGAAAAAATAAGCAGAAATATGTTTGTCTTGAGGCAGCTTGCTGTCATGAGAGATATTAAAAAAATGTCTATCGAGCACTTTTTGAGAGCCATATCAAATATGGTATACTTGCATGGGGTGAAAATAGTGATGCACAGAGAATTTTTGGACTGGGAAGGCGCCCTGTGAGGATATGTGGTGGTATAGGTTATCGTGCTGACTGTAGACATGTGTTTGCTGGATTGGGTATTCCTACTTTACCCAGCCTATTCATATTGGAGAACCTCTTACATGCGCACAAAAATTCGAAAAATAAACCCAAGGTATCAGATGTTCACTCCTGGGACAAGAAACGTAGTAGATGTCTCTATCGGATTCTGTAGACTGACCAGGGCGCCAGCCGGTCCGGAGTACCTGTCTTATAGGATGTTCAATTGTCTACCATCGGGTATAAAGAAACTGAAGAATAAGTTACTGAGAAAAAATGTGATTTATGACATAGATTCTTTTAACAAACTAGATTTTAGCTAATAGATGTTTAATTTCATTACTGACATGTGCAAATACCGTTAATGTATATGTAGCAGCAATAAAAATCATTCATTCATTCTCGCCTTAATATTCTTCCTACTGAACGACGGGTAATTCTATGCATATTGGTGAGGTAGGTAGTGGATAAGTGAGGATTTTCTTCCAAAGATATAGCAACATTTTGAGCTACACCTTCATTAGTTGCACTTTTCAACCGTCCACTTTTTAGTACATTGCTACCTGTTTCACTTCTATCGTACCATCGCACAGTTTTAGTCACTACTGAATGGTATATTCTTGCAATAGAATGAGCAATGTTAAAAAATCACAAACTTCTTGATGCCTTCTTTCCGTCTCCCCATACCCAATCATCATTAATATTTCAATTCTTTCTCTGTCACTTGATTAGGCCATTTTACGTTCAAATTCAAACCCTACTAACTTATTTTGACAACTACTACTACAATGAATTTCATGGACTACTAGATACTATTAAATTTTTCCTTTCTTCAGTTACTTTTCTGTTAATATCTCGTTAGGTATTGAAATAAAAAATATCGAACAAGATATTTTTATACTCGTAATAAAATGTTTCATCAGGAGCTAAAATAATTAACAGGATGTTCCATTGCAAATTTTAAAATTGACATTACTACTGGTAGAACTGGAAGTTCAAAATTGCTAAAAAATATAAAAACAAATAGGCAATCTACTGCAGTCTTCATCTTCAAAATTTCATATTGATATCTATTATAATTCCAGAGATATTTACTTGGTTCCACATATTTGCCCATCACTGTTGATAAAATCATTAAGGGTTAAAACTCTAAGTATTAAATTGTCCCATTCACTAGAGGAAAACAATTAGTAACGATCTAAGAGGAATGTCATATGTTCCGTTCATGTGGATGTTAAAGTTGGCAAACGCATTTTAGTTATGCAAACTCAGTATATATGATGGTTGATAGTATGTATATAAAAGATTCATACCGCATACTTCGTGTTGGTTTTGGCAGAATAAACTCACGAAGTAATCGTGCATTTGGTGAATTTTCTATTGTTTTAAGAAGGCCTGCAGCATATACGAGGGGTGTTTTTGAATTTGCCCTAGAGCTATATAGTATCGTTAGTGGGGAAAAAAGCTACTATTATAACTTCTTCCATTATATTGATCTCCAATCTTAGTACCCAACATTTGAAATATGTATAATGTTCATTCGTTACAATACCTACTTTACAATTCATAACACCAGTGGCGTAACAATATTTACCCCGGTTTACTCTAAAATATTCTTATGAATAACTCATAGTTTTTCACATAACCCAACAAAAAATACCAAAAATAGTGGAACATAAAACTCGAATTCGGCAATCTTCTACGGAATCTGAATTCCTCGAAACTCCACGACTTAATTGACACCTTGAGAAAAATGGTACCCTGATGTAACCGTTCTATAAACCTCACTGCGGTCAGTTCTATGGAACGGAAGAGCTCCTCATCAAATTTATGCAGAACATTAGGTTTCCATGTTCTGAATTTCTGCCCACTTACGTCCTCATGAGAGTTGAACTAAATCTCTTTCTGATTTGATCATTCCCTTTTGATGCTATGCGGCCTTCGTGAATTCCATCCAAAGTCCACTAGATTATCTTATCTGGAATTCGTATCTCTTCCAGTTATTCTGCATGTAAGTCTAGCCTTTATGGCCACCTCGCCAAAAGACTTTTTTGGAACTATAGATAATCTACTCCACTTCTTCGATTGGTTCCATAATAGAATGACATTCATTGTTTGAGAGAATGGATGTTTGTAAAAGAGATATTCTCATCAATGACTATATCTCGTAAAATTCAGAACAATTATAATATACAGGGTGTACTAAATAAGTGTAAAATATTTAAGGAGGTGATTCCTCATCGAAAAAAAGAGGTTCTTTCATATAATGAATCTTCATTGGAGCATCCCTTGTTAAGATACAGCCCCGCAAAGGGAGTACATAAAATTTGTATATTTGTCATCGGAATATCTTGGAAGTTGTTTATTACACTGTTCCAAAGTCCGGAAAAACATTTTATTCCAAGTTCGCTGAAGCTCTTGACTTCAAAACAATGCTTTTCTACACTTATAAATCTCATTATACATATTTCGATTAGAATATCAAACATACCGATTGCACAATGGAATTCAATAGTTTTCTGATAAGCTCTAGCATAGCATTGAGGTTACTAGTAACCGCAGTTATAAAATTGCGTTGTTTTGTGGAAGTATATTTCTAAAGCAGTCACAAATTTAACGCGACTCATTGAGTAATATTCATTTTTATCATTTATAGGTTGAAAGTTTGTCGTTACATTAGAATAATTTAATTTTGAGGTTTCATTAGAATAGTTCATACATCTTCTGCATTTTAAGTCGACCGCAAATGTATTAGTCATAAAAAACTTGCTGACTGGGACCTACAATAGCCTATAGGCACGAACGCCCAGCAATAGTTTCGATTTTCGAACTTCACAACCCTGGAAGGCGCTCAAAACAGGGGGCTATTTCAGTAAGGATGTTGAATCCCTTTCGGGTTGGTGATTCCGATTCTCCCTTATTATTTTAATATTTTTTATATCATATTGTTGTGTTTAATTAATATATAGCGACATTCTGATTACTACTTCTGATGACGACTCATGCAACACCCTGTAAACTCTTAGTTCCTCTGGAACAAGTTCTGCTTTCAAACTTATTTATTCTAAAAAAATCTTTGTCATCTTCTGACGCCACGTCATGTTTATAAATCACCTATACGAAGTTTAGAAGCACGCAGTAACACTTAGAATTTGAATCATTTTCCATGAAAATTGAATTGTTCCTTATACAGAAAAGATCAAACATTCGAGATTATAAGAAGAAAGAATTCACGTCAGATTGAAGAGACGCAATCAGGTATTCCCTTCCGATCCAATAATTCGATGAGATTATTGAAGTTGCTTTCAGTTTAGTCCATCCAAATCTATAAATCCTAAAACTGAGAGAACTGGAGTGGCGTTGTGAAACATCTCATCATCAGTTCAGATATTCTCGAAAAGGTCCGACACTCGTGAAAGTTTTATATTCGATTGATATTCTCCAGATTTAAGCTAGTTACCTGATCGCGTTTCATTCTACCCTCGCACTGTAAATTTGCACTTTTAGCCTTTTCTTCTTGTTCACTCTTTCCTTACCTTGCACTCCTTAGGTCGAGTCTTATAGACGTCTCCAGTGATTCTGAAAAACCTGCATGGCATGACGAATGTATTCGGTAAGTTTATTTTTTTTTCAGTAGACGATCATCAGCGTTATCCCACTTAGAATCATCAGTTTTTTCATTTAGTTATTTAAAGGGTTACGAAGAAATCCAACATATATTATATTTTACCGTTACACGATTTCATTGTAGCTCGTTACACTTCAGTCCATCTCTTATGTGTACTTCGTATTTGTCAATCAGTATCTTCATCTACTCCCATAGAATAACATATTCATAACTCAACTGATTGTGACCAGTAATTGTTTCTATAACCGAGCAGCGTGTGTTATAATTACTCACACACATAACTCACTCTGCTAATTAGGTGAAGATTCTTGGAAGTAGTCACGGAATGAATAAAAAAAGGTCGGATCGATCGAATGCGCTACTTCAGACTAAAAGTTCAGCGTTTACAAGATTTATTTCTACATTTTCTTCGATTAATATCCAAAAATAGCATTCAAAAAACCATCAGAAATATTTCATTATTGGTATGGAAGGGAGTAGATACAAGTAATGTAACTAGAATAATTTCGAAGCATTCAGTTTATATCGAAAAAAAAAATTTTATGTAGCTCTATTATAATGTACACCTCCACAAATAAATGGAGCAACAATATTCATTAACGGAAAACTGCAAATATAAGTATAAAGGTGCATACAAGAATATCTAGTTCAAGGCTATTTCACCTCCCAGGGTGTTATTCTTATCATCGAAATATTCCGTGTGATGAAACGGAAACCTAGGTAGTCTCCAATGGATAATGAAGCATGTACTCATTGGACGTGAAGGTATCAATAAAATTCTGGAATAAGCAAAAACACTTTCTATTCAATAAAATCACAACAATGTCGGTCTCACTAATACGAATGGGTTGATTCCAGAGCTGTGTTAAGCACCGAAAAAAAGTGCTTCGAGCACTAAGCCCTAAGCACTCGAAAAAAAAGGCTTCGAGTCTCGAGTTCTAAGCACCGCTTTCGACAGAAGGCTCCGGATTACCGAGCACTTTTGCAAAAGTAATTGAATATTTCGAGCACTAAGCACTAAGCACTTTAGTGGGAACTATTTTATGTAATGTTGTTTGATTGAAATGAGAACTCTTTAGCTTCATCGACAGATCTAAAATTATTATTTAGAGACTGGGAAAAACTCAAAAGCCATTTTATTTGTTTTGTGAAACGCATGCATTCAATTTACATTCTGGTACTAGTTAATCTTATGCGTCGATCTGAATCTGAATGGCTGTTCTAATCAATGCATAAAGTTGAATTAATAATCGAGGACCAATTATTTTATAAGCGAGAACACATTACTGAAAAAATGTGGAAAGCACTGACGTGAGATCAGGAGCTTTTACGCGCTTGTTCTAAAGTCTTTTCTCAGACTTAAAAAGAGTGCGATTCAAAATCAGCCAGCACAATGAGTGTGAAAGAATCAATAAACATATATCTTAAATGGAAGTTGAGTGAACTTACAGTTCAGCAAATTCTTCGATCTGGCATTCTTTCCACATTTCTATACCATATATAAGTTGTTGTAGTTGAGTGTCATCAATTATAACCGAATTTTAGATTCATAATTGCTGAGCTATCGGACAGGTCTGGCCCAATAACTAACTTGACTTATATTTGGATAATGAACTAATTCTATTAATATGGAATCTCTATCTCATCTCTTTCGGAAGCTAGAGAATATTCAGCCAAACATTTTCAAATTGGACCACCGTTTCTTCATCACGAGTCAAATCCAACCGATAGTGATCATTTTCAGCTCGATATTCAGAAATTACAGACATTTGGGAAAAAATAGTCCTCTTGTCGCAAAATTCATAATGACATTTCCATTCAAAATATGACAACTGCACACACCAGTATTTTAGACATGTTTGTCATAAAAATGAATCCACAGAATTAGTTTCATTTTCGGCTCAATATTTACTCATTATGACAACTTGTCATAAAATTAAAACCACCCACATAGAGATTTATAGTTGATGTGATGTGAATTCATAGATAGAAATATAATCTGTGACTTCATTTTCAGAAAAACTCTTATATCTTCTGGAGATTGTACGCTATGATGATGAAATTTTTAAATATTTTAGGTACCTATACCCTGCATAAATGCCCTAAATTGTTGTGATCTGACGAATAACTTATGAGATATCGTGTATTGAAAAAAAACATTTTGGGAATTTTAAAAAAATTTTCTCTCGTGACGATTTTCTCGAAATTTGGCACACTCCTTCCTTTTAAGCCTATCTAGACATTCTCTAAGTTACGAATTGATAGGATGAATATTCAAGAAATTAATGTTATTAACTGCTAAACTATTTATGGATTTGGCCCAATAACGACCTTGACCGAGTTATTTGGACACTCGACCTATTCTGAAAAAATGAAAACTCTAGGTCCCTTCCTTCGGAAGATAGAGAGTATACGGCCGGAGGGCCGGCGGGCCGGACATATTCAAGTTTGACCTCGAATTCTTCATCAGGAAGTCAAACCCAATCGATTGAGGCCATTTTCGGCTCGATATTCGAAAATTACAGACCTTTGGGCAAAACGATAGCACGCTGTTCCACTAGGAATAAGCGCGCCAAAAGGTACTGAAAAAAATTAGGTGTATATATTTATATTTTTCTTATCAAGCATAGACAGGGGGACAATGCTTTGGCACAGCTCTGGTTGATTCTCATATTACTAATATGAAATCTTCAACAATGCGGTCAGTCCAACAGAAGACCTCAACAAATTATATTCTACAATCCAATCGGTTCTTACAGCATAATGTTTTGGCCGGTTTATTGACGGTGCAAATTCAATACCAACCAGGAGTAGGCAAATTTGAATTAATAATCCGATTTGCTACGAAAGGTCCGGTTACGACGAACCGAACCATTTCATCTCCAGGATCCAGTCTCAAAAGACCAGACTAGTCAGCTTAAGGCAACCAGACCCATTTAGAACTTGAACTGCAAGTTAGTTGGATCCAGTCGTGAAGACAGGATCGTCTGGGCGGAGCCAGTCGCGAAGACAGAGTTACTGCATGTTAGCTCACCTTAACTTTCACTAAGTGATCTCCAATGAGATGCAAGAGGTTTATATGGCGCGAAACAGATTTCAAATTGTTGAACTTTGAAATATAGGCGAAAATCCATATAAGACTTCACAGTAAAAATTATTTACGATTTTGTTTGTTTAATGAAATGAGTAATAATGTTAAAAATTTAATTATAGTGATAGACGTCTTATTTTCCAGTGGGGATCAGTTATAATGCGTTTACATCGTTGCAGAAACAATTTCATCATGATGAAAAACTTCTTCAACAATTAAATATTGTTGACGAGAAATTTTTTACGGTAGAACTTTCTGTTGCATTATTATTTGGGCTATATCCACCATCTTTTATTGTTCTTGCTACCAACGTTTCAATAGACGTCTTCTATAGTTGTCGTTCTATCGTAGGTAAATCAGCATTTAGAAAAGTAGAAATTATTTGAAAATTTTTTAATTTCTATTCATGTTAAACGAATCAAGGGTAGCAAGTCTTCTACATGATTTTGAATATTTAAGGAAAGGAAGAATAATGTAATGTTTGCTCAGAAGTTAGAATGAAAAAATCAAACACTACAATATTTCGAAATTATTTAATTAGGCTCAGAAAAAAACATATAAAAATATACAACTGATAAAGTTCAATTATAAAATTAATTTTACAATGTACACTGTCATTTATCTATGGTCAAGCTTCTCGAGTTAATCTTTTCATATCTCATAATGGATATATGTAATTTTATTTTACCTATCAAGCTCCCAACACCTTTAATCTGAACCAGAACGCAATATTGGTATAAATATAGATTAATGTATAAACTATTCAGTAAAATCTTAAGTCCAGAATAATTTAAGTGATGCAAATTGCACGCTAATCTACATCATAAAAATCTACAATTCTCCAACAAAAATTTCTTCTGGAACCTCGATATCACTTAATGCAACAAATTAATATTCAATGTCTATATGAACCACACGAAATGTATGTTTTCTTGTGAATAGAGATTTCGCAGAATATCCGTTACTGATGAGGCTTTTGATTTTGTACATTATAGTCCAAAGACTCAACCTACCTAATTGCTTGAATTATCCATTATTGCATTATATTATCTTCGAATCTTTCTAGGATAGTGAAAGGTTTTCCTCCAGTATCGCCTTATATTGGAGTGAGTCCAACCTTATGTTACCTGCTGAAGGAGAAAAAACCACTATGTTGCCTTCAACTAGCACAAGTTTGCGAACACTGTAGTTACAGAAATGCGAGAGATTACCAGTGGCAAAACAAGACGATAATTTTGGCTGCGGATTACGCCTCTAATGGAATATACAATTTCATAATACCATTAAGGGCACATTTCAGGTGAGTATTGTGGAGGTTCATCGATCATTCCGAGTTTCTACGCTTATTTTGATTCCACCAATTCCAAGCAAACATTTTTCCTCAAAATTTGACAAACTTAAGTGGCAATTATTAACCAACTCATTTCAAATAAAACCCTAAGCACAGTTCCATGAAAAATAAGAGAGAGTATTATCAGTCTTATCATACCTAATATGAAAAAAAAAAGATAAAATAATTGAATAAAACACGACACGTGTTTCAACTTTTGCTATTTTTGACTTTAGTCTCTAGAGGTATTCATATTCCATTGAATTAATTTTTGATTGAAAACAAACTGTGCGATATGTTGAAAATAAATAACTTTTACTAGCCAATTTGAAATCAATTAGGGTCCAAATGTACAACTTCTATAATCTTTTTTTTTTCAATCAAATTATTTGCAGTTTTCAAGAATGACCTGTTCAATTTTACAATATAATTATTTGCTTGAACGAGATTTGTGAACAAAGAAACTGAGGTATTTGAGTTTGTCAAATTGAGAGGAGTCCGGCATTCAAATTATTTTGAACAATGAAGAGTAACTGTCCGAAACGTATAAATAAATTCAGTGATGTTTTGACGATTGCGTCAACTGTGAATTCGTTTCAGGAACTTTACAGATTGCATTTTCATTTCAATTTTTTTCAATCTCGAGATGAAGAGAGTTGACCTGCTGATCGAGAGAAAGATCAGCTGTCATGGCATGTGCATGACGAAAATAATGAGAACTTTTAAAGTACGGGTTGGCCTCAATTCGTTGTTCCTGTTGGGATTTCTGAAACCGGATTAACTAGAACGAAATAAGTGGTAAATTTTCTGACTCTATTTTTGAGAGCATTCATTTACTGAAAACCGCTTTCAAGTCGAACCGAGCTGTAAGTGAAAATTGGTAAGTGGGGTCGAATAATGAGTTCTCATAAATTCCTTATTCCTGCCCTTATAAACATGATACTGAAACATTATACAGAAGCTTCTTTCAGTAAATTTAATTGAATATAATTTTTTCATCGAAATTATTTCAAGCGTAATCTTACAAAATTGTTTTTTTAAATGTAAACAATACAAATTTCTGTTACAAATGAAATCGCCTTATTTTTCTCTTCAAGATTATGGAACATGATATACAAATTTCCTATCAAACTATCAAAATCATCAAAAGTTCATTTTCATATGACAAATCAAGTAGGTGTCCATTATGAAATATTTTCAATCGGAATGAATAACTGTTATATGTTGTTATACGTAAAATATAAAAAATGAATGTATGAGAAACCGGATTTCCCAAATATTCCACTATCAACCATCACATATTTCAATTATCTGAAGCTTACAGATCATTATATATAGGTACCTGCTTGAATTGTCTTGTACAAAATATTACTTTTGATGATTTTCATAGTTTGTTAAGAAATTTATATATCATGTCATATATTTTTGAAAAGAAGAAAAAAGTAATTTTTCGTACTTTCGGGCCTAAAGTGACAACTTCACTCCCTTGTGACAGGTACTAAAGTGTCACATTTAATCCCTCCGGAATTAAATATTGACGAAACTCCCGGAACGATTAAATCACAAACAAACGAATTTAAGGGATATTTTATTGAAAAATACATTTAATTAGAATGGTAATTAACGTTAATATTCAAATTAATATTGTGACAGTTCGTCATATTGACCAGTCTTTCCTGGGTTAATGCAGCAGGTAACTGACGAGTAACAGATAGGTCCTTATCATATTGAACTGGTGTTTGTTTCGAAGATCCTGCGGAGATCCTGCGAGAATGAGGACTGTGGCATAACTATAGTGGACGAATCGGCGACTTGACCAAATATTTTATCTGAAATTTTTTGTTTATTTTTAATAGACGATTCAATATATCCCTCGGCCACGTTGGAGGATTTCCATCCTCCATGTCTCTTCAGCACGTCTATTGTTGCTCCCGAATCAGCTATCAAAGACGCAGATGTGCGTCTAAAATAATGTCCCGTATAAGACGTCGCATTTTCTAATTTCAAGAAAGCTGCTATTTGCCGTGGAAATGTACCAAACATGTTTTTTCCTACTACTCGCGTAGTACATTCTTTGTTGATGTATGGAACAAAAAATTTTGAATGAGGTGTCCCTGTCTTTCTCAATGCCTCATATTTTCGAAATATCGCCACAAAACTAATGGCACCGTTTTCTGAATTTTTGATCACAAAATTTTGGTCAATTTTATTTTTGGTGTTTCTAATCCCCATTTGGAAGGAATCGCCCAAATCTCTCACATCGTCGATTTCTAAATCAACCAACTCTTTTCCACGACAAGCTCCCGCAACGTCTCAAATAAGTGCAACCTACAAAAAAATTGATTTCTTAAAATTTCTGAATATAAACACATTTCCAAATTCACCTTAAGCATTAAATATTTATCATCCGGAGCCTCCCGTAAGAACTGATCTTTGGCTTAAATCCCTCATTTCTTCTCTTCAAAGAAGCTAATAATTTTGGAAATTTACTTATATCAATATCTTCTCTAATGTTAATAACCGATTTCAGCATTGAGTAATGTGCCTAGAGAGTTGAGGCACAAACCGCTTTTGATTTATCATTGAAGTAGACTAACAGCGCATTTTCAGTAGGTTGTCTCACATTATTTAAGCGGCACCACTTTTTAAAAGCATCGTACTGCTGCTCGTATAGTTTTCTAGATTTCGGTGGTAACAATTCTTCACCTACTTCGGCTGCTCTTTTATCAATATCAGATACACCTTCTTCACTCATGATACCAATAATTATCAATAACAATGTTTCTTTACAATGACACTAGTAATGACAATGTTTCTAAATTATAATTGTCACAACGCAATGTTACTATGGTAACTTATTTTAAAGACAGTTTATTAATTGAGTTGAAGAGAGAAAAAACTGATTGAAATTATTGAAATAATTAATAAAATCATACCGGAAGTACGAAAAGTATCGTATATACCTTGCGACTGAAGTACATTTAATCCTTCAGGTAAATTATATAATATAAACTTTACCTTCAGGATTAAATGTACTACTTCAGTCCCGTGGTATATAATATACTATTATTTGTAACACAAATTTGTATGGTTTACATTAAAAAAAAAAGGTTTTCATCATAACTTCGAGTTTACACCTTATTGTAATAAAAAAAATGATTACTTCAACGAAATCCACTAAAAAATTCTGTATGATGTTTCAGCCTCATGTTCATAACTTCATAACGCTATTTTCTAATTTCATCTTACAGCTTGAAAACGGTTTGACTTGAAAGGTTGTTGTTTTCACAAAATGAATTCTCTTAAAAATCGAGCCATCTGTTTTGTTTTAGCTCATCGCGTTTCTGGGACTACTTTAATAGACAACGAATACAGTACACCCGGTACATATGTATAATGATATCCAGGAGGTAATATTGAAAAATTGGCTTCTTATTTCAGATCAAAAACCTCGCTGAACCCCATCATTCTGCTGCTGGAAAGAAGACCAGATATAGCATTTTTAGATGCGATATCATATTTTCCATTAGTTTATTGGATGCTGGGATCGATAGACTGGTAAGTGGTTATATGTTGAAAGTTGTATATCAATTATGGTACAGGTGCATTGAACATCAAACAGAGGTTAAAGTTCAATGGTGGCTTTTTCCTTGATTATATATTATACATCCATAAATCGCAAGAGTTTGTTGATACATTGCTTTCTGTATTTAAAATTTTGATGATAACCACTTGAATTTTCCGAGAACAAATATTCGTCCGTTCGAGCTTTTTAGTGATATTTATGCCCATCGTTACAATTTTTTGTAGAACATTTAATCATTATTGATCGATGACTCGATTGAAAGTATTATGACAATTATGGCTTATCCAGATTGCTATTAATTCATTTGCCTTTTCGGAAAATAAATTTCATTATTTTTGTCCCCCCATGAACATATTGAATGAACAGAAACCTGTATTCTGTTTTGTTAATCATAAAAATCAAGTGTAGGATATTTGAATACTCTCGGATTTTCCAATGGGGACTTGACAACTTTGAATTTAATTTGTGAACGCACCCTTAGACCAATCATCGAACTGTCAACGTCAATTTATCCAGTACAGTAAACATTTTCATCATTCGGGCCTCCGTAGCTGACGACTCAATTCTAGTGTCATCTCGGGCTCCACAGTAGTGGCATTTTTTATTCTACATTTGGGAGTTCTGACACTAACGTTACTCCTTGGGTCTACAGGCGCCTCCACATCCGTGAACAGGAGCGAACCTTAATGTGGACGGTTTTCGCGAGGTTCGAGCATGTTGACGCATGTTTCCCAATCAGAGTAGGTATTTTGCCAAGCGAGAAATAGCGCCTGATTTCACGGAACTGATGTGGAGTCGCCATACCCTTTTTAATTGTTGTCAAAGTTGTCAAGTGTTACTTACGTTACTCCCCGGGTCTACCATATGTCCAGAGTACCGATAAAGCCATAGGTACTATATGATCATTTTCTGACATGTTGCCTGCTAGAAGTAGAAGTACGTTTATTCAATTCAGCAATTATTGTATAAACAATAATAGTGATATCGTCAAATTCAATAAGTTTAGCAAAACGTGAACCACTCTGACAATGAATATTGTTCTCATACTATAACTTCATGCAGAGTCTTCTTGAGGATTTTTTACATTACTTATCATTTTAAATTTATTAGGAAAACAATTCAACATCCAAGATAGAGTGGATATTTTTCGGTTTTTGGCAAAGAATGATGAGAATAAAAGAAAGTTTCTTTTCTTCTCTCTGAAAAAAAAATATCATCTACTCGACGCCCTATATTTCAATCCCAATAGTCTCCTCAACATGACCTTCTGTCTTAAAAACACTAATTCAAAGAACTGACCCCCCCCCCCAAAATTATGCTGTAACTCATCAATGATTGAAAGTTTCGCAAAATGAACCAGCTGCAAAGTATCAGGGTCCATTTTAGTTCACAGGACACACACTGAATATATCACCGAGTCTAATCATTTTACGAGATTGTCTATGTGAAAGATGAACTTCTAGTGATATTCCCGATGAACTCTCAAAAATTTGACTGATGTGGACAAATTCACATCATCATCAATTTGTGTTGAATGATTGTTTGGGCTATTACCATCATCTATTGTGGATGTAATGATTTCCGACGTTTCGATAGACATCTTCTATCTTTATCAAGGAGAAAAGTAAGAAACCTCTTGAAAATTATCAATTTTCAAAAAGTCAATATTGACAGAAGTCATGAAAGAAAATGAACGATTTTATATACTCATCTGTGATATGATGATCTTTTTAAGTTGGATCGAACTATCGGCGTCCAAACTTCTGGCAGATCTATAGATGGAGCACTTATGGAATCAGGTGTTATTTTCATAAATGCTGCTTCTTTGATTTTTCTTCTTGCAAGTTTTTCTTCTTTTGATATTATTGATGCTTCATCCCACTTTATACGATGATTCTCATCTACAGCATGTTGGACCAACCTGGATTTGTCGCTGTCTAGTACTCTCCTTGATAAAGATAGAAGATGTCTATCGAAACGTCGGAAATCATTACATCCACAATAGATGATGGTAATAGCCCAAACAATCATTCAACACGAGCTCCATCATCAACAATATCTCGTCATCATCAATTTCTTAAGATTGACTCACATCAGATCTACTGATACACTGAGTTTTCTCGAGATTCAAGATGAGACGATTCCTCTTACACCATCTACTTACGCCATCTAGTATCTTCCGTGCCATCTCCAAGACGGGGATCTCAAAAGAAGATTAGCATCATCTGTAAATAGCACACACTCCAAAAAAAAAAAAACCAAAAAACATGATCACGCAGAGCTGATGGAAGATCGTTTATATAAATTAGAAAAAGTAGTGGTCCAAGAATATTACCCTGTGGCACACTGGCTTTGCTTACTTCCCTGAGTATTGATATTAATTTCCATTCATTACCATTTTACTGTCAGAGGTCTATTCCTTAAGAAGCTCTCTATAAGCATTTGTTGTTCATCTCTTCTCCCATACTTCTCCAATTGTTCCAGTAATATTCTCAATTATTCTTAATAATCCAATTGGCAATTCCTTTTTTTCTAATGCTGTTACTATAGAATTATATAGCTCAAATATGTATCAATACCCTATCCCTGAATATATCTATATGACATTGTGTAAATACGTTGAATTTTTTGACGATTTTTAGAAATCTTTGGGCCAACATTTTTTCAAATATTTTGATAAATGTGGACAGAATGCTGATTGGTTGATAGCTTCTAGGATCTTTAGGATCTCCCCTTTTTTGAAAATTGGTTTGTAACAGCACTTTCAAAGTCTTCTGGGAAAACATCATTTTTGAATGATTTGTTCATAATATTTGCTAGAGGTGCTGCAGTAAGATGTATACATGACTCTATTGCTTCCAAAGGAATACCATCCCATTTTTCTAACTGTAGCTATTATTTCATCTTCTCGCGCCTCAACTGAATTTTGTAAGAGTTGTTTTTGTTTTGTTTTTTATCATAGTTCCTTATACACCATATCAATATGTATTTGTATAATCAATTTTTTGTTTGTGTGTTTTCCTGTAATTGGGAGTGCATCCTGTAGGAAATAAACTACTACTTATTATTATTACTTATTATCATTATTATTCAGTGATGTCAAATAGATAAAAGGATTTCATATGACGGGTTTAGGATTAAAATCATGATTATCTGACCGTTCTTCAATATTAAGTGCTGATTGAACATTGTAGAAAAAGTTATTAAATTAGTCAAGCAGTTTATTGGGTGCAAACTCAGTTTTTATTCCATTTGACCTTTGGTTTGTTTCTCTAGTGTTTCATTTACAAGAATTCAAATAGTTTTCTGTTTATTTGTTGATTTTTCGATAGTTGGTAGCTCAATCTCCACCGTTTTTTAGATCATTTCTGCCCAGGTGTGTTGGCAGAAGTGTCACGACCTAAGTGCACGTTTAGACAGAGCCTTGAATTCAAAGAAATTTGTGATAGGCATTGTAGTCATTATTGGCACAAGGTGATAACCTCGTACAGGATATCTACCAAATCCACATTCAAGATGTCACTAGGGTTTGTTTTGAGTATATCATATCGATTGTTGATGATATAGAAACTTGTTGAATCCACCATTACGTACACCATCAATAGAATACCATGTTTAACGTAAAAATGTACTCAAAGACTCAACCTGAACATTACTGTCTATATGTAAAGCTAGGAAGTATCAGAAGGCGTACAATCAGTCCGTACCTTAGTGTTCCATTCTGGTAGAATTTCCACATCAAGTATTGCTATTTCCTTTCCGGAAAGCGAACAACCAAAGATCCTCTCGTCCGCATAACAACCCCTTAAATCTTAGCAACACGGATATGCCGACTCTAACGTTTCTTTTCCCACACACCATCGATCCTTGCTAGACGATGAGCCGGCTATTAAATCCGTTTTATGTCCATTCATATAAACGTTGTAACTTATGTTCCGCGTATGGCGGACACTATCCGAGCCGATAATATCACTTCCTACCCTCCACGGCTTACCGACCTAAGTTATTGTTATTGCAGCTTGGACGATCTCCTGCGAGCTGGAATTATCCTGGCGGAGAATGTGGTAGTGGTGAACAAGGAACTTTCGAATTCCGCTGAAGAAGACTCCCTGGCCGACTGTAACACCATTGTGGCGGTGCAGACGATGTTCAAGTGAGTAAAATAGATGTCAGTGTTATTCCTTTTTGTTATTGGAATTGGACGAACGTGTTCGGAATTATCCGATACTGTGCCGTTCGGTCGTAAAAAGTTGGTGATCAAAATTTGTGCGAAATAGGAGATGATGCAATTACGCGTGAAAAGGTCGATCTACCTCGGATATGTATTGTCATTATCGGAAAGGTATACATTACGTGGATATAAAATTGCATTTTTTATACCTAGTTGTTTTATTCTACCTCATGGACTGTATTATATGGAGTTTTCCTGAATGTCGGAGTTTACGTCTCTAATTATATTTCTCGATTTGTTTTACATAAATCGACAAATTTATAATTAAAACCACAGAATCTCTTGAGAGTTTATAAGAGGAGTTTTTAAAATGTTTATAATAACCAAGAATTTGAACTTCTTTGTTCAATTTTGGGCACTTCTGGTAATCCTAGATAATAAAGAGATCTGACTTAATTTTTCTAATTTGAAGTTCACCACAGCTCTGCTTCAATCGTCGAGGGTAGATTTCTCAGAATAAGGGGTGCAGCTACTTCAGATGAGATTTTCACAAACAAATTGTGGCTTGGCGATATGAAATTCACGAATCACAACTTTCTTGTTTCACTTGGGAGAATTGCAGCTGAATAACTCATATTCACAATAAACTAGGGTAACTCACTGACCCAACTGGCGAAAATGTATAAGAGAGATACTAATTTAAACTTGTAGAGTTTTGAGTGACGTTATTCAATAGTGAAAGTAAACTGACTGGTGAAGTAAAACTGAATAGACTCTTGGTCAAATTAGAACTGAACTGAGAGAGGGTTCTGTTTAGATTTTTGGAATAATTGAGAAAGATCAAACGAGATACCTGCTGAGCTTAGGTGAAAAAAAAAGGGATTCCCAAATTTTGCGTCCGATAACATGGATAGCATTCTTGGAAGTAACGGCCGCTGCCCTAAATTCCAAGAAGTGTCCCTTGTTGTGTATTTATCGCAACATCCATAGTCTGCTAGTCTCTAAATACCCTTTCATGACTGACCGTATCGAAAGTTTTTGTTGCCACGACTGAAGTAGTCTACATTGTTACTGGCAAAACTTTTGAATTGGTCGTCTAAGATAAGAGAAGTGAAAAACTGATGATTTTCGTCCATTAAAAATAAACTGGGGTGAAACATATCCTCCCATTGAAAAATTGAAGCTTTTTCAATAAATTGTGTCACTTGCACAAGATTTCATGACCATATCGCCCTCCGGAAAATACCGCATGTTGAGGTTTTAGCAGAAAAATTGACAAAGAAAATTGACTACTCATCAAGAAGAAATGATCGAATTCGATTAAATAAAATGAAATTGGTTTGGTATGTGGGAGAGAAGGGAAAAAATGGGTAACCTCGCTTTTCCGCAACTGGCTCATAAATGGAATTTTTCAGTGGAGAACTGCTCGTATTTCTCCTTTCAAGGTTATCTTCCGGTCGAGATTTTATTATGGAAATACTTTCAGGTTGGCTCCCAGGATACCTACCTCGTATCCCGACTAAATTGAATCGAAAATGCGTGAAAAAGAAAAGGGTGTTATACTTCCATAGAAGACCTATCGTTTTTTTTTTCATTCGGTAATGTTGAACCGTAAAAAACTCGTTGAAGGGGAACTTCTCAATGGTGGGACGATACGGTTTCTCACGGATGATGTACAGCAAGGTTCGTCTCCTAATAGAAGAGTAAGCTACCACACATTTTGAGCTGATTTCTTTTCTAGATATGTTTTAGCTCAATTCGAAAATTTGAATCGCATTCAACTCTGAAGTTGATCCGAATTGCATTGAAATTAGGTATGAAAAAAGTCTTTTTTTGGCTGCATAAATCTAGTCATGTAATAGTCCAGTAAAGGAAGGGCTGAAATCACTTTTTCTCGGAAAGAGCTGCATTTTTGATATGTTGATTGTTATAAAGAGAGAAACATATGGTCAAAAATGCAGGTGTTAAAATTCTCAGAAACATGGAAAAATTCTTGAAAATATAGAGAAAAATAGGGTTTTTCTGATATTTTCGCGAATTAGAAGGTTTAATAAGAAAAAGTTTTGAACAAAAATTGTAAAGCAGAAAATTCTAGTCCAAATTATGTACTTTATCTTTCTCGAAAGTGAATTAGTATACTGATAAACAGCGGATTTCTTTAGTAGCGCAATACCAACGAATTTTAAATTTGGTGCTCGCTGGAATGACTACCTGAACGCTCAACCAAACATCTGGCAGACATTCGCCAGAGTTGGACTCTACTTGTTTTGTTATTTCATTGCATTTATTACATCGAACCCTATCATATAATGCTGAGTTGGTTGGAAACGGACAGTTTGGGTCAAACGATGTTCGGTTTTCTAATCTGATGTGCTAGCGAAGGCTATATAGATTCTTCAATGGAGGCTGGAAGTATTATGAAAAACAGAAAAGTAAAAAATTGGATAAATTTTAAAAAGGAAATTTCGTAATTTGACGAAATTCAAATTGAAATTTTATTAATTCAAAAACTAAAATAGTTTTCAGCCGCAATTATGAACAAATTCCTAGCTGAATTTCCTCAAAATGCATACGATATACGAATAATAATTTAGACGTAGGTAGGTATGTTTCTGATAGTAAAATAATAGTAATTCTTCGAAAGAAAGAAATTTATTCAGAGTAATGGGACAAAAGAGTTTAATTAAAAAACTGTACTAATTATTTAAAGAGCAATAGCATTAATGAATAATAATTAAAGTTTCTACATCGAATAATATCAGCAAAAACTGTTCTTTCATTTTCACTAATAATTCTTCAATTGAATGCATCAATATCATTTCCCTCAGCGTCATCTAGATCCCATTCGTCTTCATCGACATCAGAGTTCATTTATATTCTGTTTATCAGGTCAGAGACATTTTCACAAGTTAAGCCGTTACACATTTTGCACAACCTTGTACATTACAGTCCTGCTTTTTTGCAACTGTAGCGAGAAGTATCACATTTTCCATTACAGCTGCAGAATACCTTTAACAAATGTGAATCAATAAAAAAAAGAATAAGAGTGAATTTCTGAAATTTCTGAAACTAATAAAACTAGGGTGTGAATGAATTTGATCACATTATTCAATAATTCCTGTGGAGCTTCTGCTTTGGTCATCATTTTAGTAGCATACAATGTGATCTATGCCAACCCCAATGTTCAGGTTTCAACGACGTTCATCCTAGCCAAACCTGAATTGTGCATTCGGTAGGCCAATTATGTGGACCGTAAGTTTCTCTAAGTGCCCGATACACATTAATCGGAAAACGTCCTTTTTCATAATGAAGCTGAACAATTTGTAGACACTGTGCCGGGCTAAGTCGTTCCATTATGAAATGTCAGACACTACTGAACAAGAATGCCACTTTAGTTTACACGACGCAAGCGCGATCTGCAACTTAATCCCCACCACAAAGAATACCTCTATATAAATCATCCTTTACATCTTATTTGCGAGAAACACTTCATGTATCATAGAGCATACAAATGGAGAAAAACACCGGTAGCACTCCGGGAGTGCCGGCAGAAGTGAAAACTTCAATATTAACGTTGTGCATTTTTGATATTTTGGAATGGTTAGAGAATAATTTTGTATGAATTGCTTTCATTATCAGTATAAAAGTGCTATTATTTATGTGGTGGAATACAATATTCATTTATTGCGCTATCGTACACAAAAATGACAATAGGTTTGTTCGGGTGGCAGTTCCCAGTTGTACTGGGGTCACAGAGAACCAGGTTCTGTAACTCTTGGAATCGTCGCAAGTTGTTCTATGACACGAACGGGTGAGAACAGGTGGGAACAGATAATTTCACAACGATTTCGTTAAGTGCATAGATAAGTGAAAGTAAGGTTATGTTGTACATCATGGACATTGAACTCTAAATACCATATAGGTATTCATATAGAGTTCAATGATCATGGATCATATCATGGATAGTGTTAAAAAGATATTGAAAAAGTTATTGTGTTATTAATACGGTGGAAATACTTTAGAAATTACAAATATTAAAATTGAAGAATTTTTTTGTCATAAATAAATAAACATAAACATATCCATATAAATAACTGTAAATATAATTTATATGTAATGAAATATTTAAAGAAATGATTTAATTTAATTATAATTTGAAATTTCAATATATGTAGTAGTGGTCATCAGTGGAGAAATTATTTTTGTTAGTTCATATCTGGATAAACTGTGAATTTTTCTGTTATTTCATTGTAATTTTGGTGGAAACTGTGTACAGAAAATTTTATATAATAGGAAATAAATTTAAAATGATTTGGGAAATAAATAAAAATATTTTCTAACAATTTTCATAGCTTTGTAATTATTTTTTATATAAGAATTGTTTTAACAAGTCGTTGTGTTCTTGAAAGAGGTCATTCCTCCGTTTCCTTCCTAAATTTTCAATACATTTTGAGTGGTTAAAAAATAAAAATACTACAATCACGAAATAATAAAAAAAAATATATAGTATATAAATACAAAATATCGTATATATAAATAATATAAAATAATTATCTTACATACTTTGATCAACAATTATGCAATTGTTTTATTCATCTATTGCAAATGATCCTTCCTCTTCTTTGAGATAACAAAAATTTTGAGAAGCTTTTATAACGAATTGATTAAAAATTTATTCTCCCACAACATCAAATATACTCAAAAACAGCTATGCGAATATCCTAGTCACCAAATATATAACATAATTGCCAATTAGAACTACTGAAAATTTGAATCACCGATGATTTGAATTTACCGCTTTTGTACCTTGTACCATCTCTAGATCAGGAACCGTAAGAACAGTAACGAACAGTTCCGAAATCAAGTATTCCGACCACACGAACGACAAGGAACTCCCTTTCCGTCCCAGACGAACGGGTGGGAACCACAAATTACCAAAAATTACAGTTCCGAACTGCCACGCGAACAAACCTAATTTATATTACATTAACATACACAAACATTCGCACAAGCGCCCTGCACCGCCTAAACGAAACAGCACACGCGGGCACGGTAGAAAGAGTGGGGGATATTATTCCCTCTCCTACTCCTCGATCTTCCGCTTTTTCGATGACAATCACGTGACCCTGACGCGAGTTTGGATGTTTTTACCCATACAAGAGAGTGCTCAGCGCCGCTAAAGAAGTTTTCACTTCAAAAATCCGGAACATCCAAAATACTTGCATTAAAACAAATTTCCTTTCTTCTTTGAAAGCAATATCGATAGATGAAAAACAGCTTTATTGATCTTTGCGGATCTAAAGAAATGTGGTCACGCGACGTAGATTAAAAAATAAAAGATGCCACGTGAGAATAGAACATGTGAATGATAATTCATGAGACTTCGCTTCATTTATTCCTCCTTCTAGAAACCATTCATCCAAATCTCGTAGTGATTCAGAAAGACGTGAAGAGCATCAATCACTCTAAGAACCTCCCTACACTATACCAGTAACGTGTTTGATGGATCAAAGAGCATGTAATAAACACCTCCCACGGGTGAAAACTCGAACAATTTGTTTCGTTTTCTTCTGTAATATCTGACAGTTTGATATTATTACTGGGCCTCCTTTTCACACACGAATACTTTGTGCGCCATATGGATTCAATATTTTATTGTAAAAAATTGCGTACTTCGTATACCCAAGAAATGGCATCGATCGTAAGTGAACATAGTTGCCACGTTGTCAAAGAATTCATTTTACCACTTGCTTAATAATCTGAACGAAAATTATTGAAGAGGTTCGTAGATATTGAAAAATACAAACTATACAGAAGTTCTTCATCAAGGGAATAAATGTTGGTTTAACTTCACAACTGTGTACAATTTCTGTGATTGCTTGCCCTTAGGAAAATTATAAATTAAAATCTTCTGATGTGAGGAACCTACGACAATACAATTTGAGAATATATAACATAGCAATAATCTCCGTACATCCACAAATTTTCGTTTGAATACGTTGGATATCTCATGAATCTCATGATTAAAAAAACTTCTCTACAGGAATTTTCAAAAACTTTTCTAGTGTATTGATTTCTGCCAGATTTGGCAAGCCTATCTGTTCAACTCTCCTACAAGTTACATTTTGATTCAATTGATTTTCAAGAAGTTATAGCGGAAACCAAATTTGACCCAATAATGAACCAATCGTATTTAAGGAGTTATGGAGGAAACGATATTTCAGATGCTCCAAACTGTAGTAGTTTGACCAGGGTTCTCCATCAGGAAGTTGAAGCCAACCGATTGCGATCAGTTTTGACTCGATATTCGAAAATTACGGGTATCTGAACAAAACGATATGACTCTGTATCACTAGGAACAAGCGCGCAAAAACTTAAGAGCTTATTTTTTTCATTCGTTACTGCGTTATCTTCGATCATTTCATTGGAGAGTATGACGTTTTATTAGATGAAGTGGAATTATTAGAAAGAGAATGTTACCCCATTATAGTATTTTCTTGTGTGTTTTGTATCTTTTGGAAAGTTCTATTTTGAGAAAGTCTAACAAATTTTTTTTTTTAAGTTGATTCCACGCATGGTGGAAAATCCTCCAGAATTCGGCTTCTCGCTCCTTGGAAAGCTTTCTATTCTTCAAGATTGGTATATGAATCAATTCATTATTGCTAGAAAAACCAACGATTCAATTGATTTTCACACAGAGGCAAAATAATCCTTCGCTTTCCTCAAGGCCTAAGGAAGGTAAATACTTCTATCACCAGGTACGGTTGAACATAAGGATCTGGGAAATCAGTTATGCGTTGAGAATGATGATCTTGAAGATATCTGATTCGGAAGGAAAGAAATCCTTCGAGAACTAGTTGCACTGTATGCAAAAGAGTATTGATATTACTGGGGAATATTTTGAAAAACAGTAAATTGAAATATCTCTGTCAAAGGCAAGTAATTATGTCCAGATCATGGTTAAAAATTGTCTCTCTATGCACAGCAATTCTTAAGGGATGTAAGGGAAATGGAATGAGTACCTATTGCTCAAGATGATGAATTTGCACGGAATTTGAACATGTGCGATGTTGAGAGTTTCAAGTTCTGAACCCAAGCAGACTAAGATGAATGTTGAAAAATTTGAAAGAACACGATGCAATGAATTTATGAAAGACATCAAGCCTTCAGTAAACTGTTAATAAATCCTTTCAAGCATAACAAACTGTCCCTGTTCAGTATAGCCTCCAATAAAATCATATGTGAATTCTAAAAAACTCAAACGATGAAAGATCCCAAGTGTTACTGTATTGCCATGTGAGAAATTCAATTTCTGCCTCATAAAAACTTAATTGTTTGTAGAAACGAAATTAACCTATATTCGTTGTGTGAGATAAAACAGAGAAGGTAATAAAACGACTGCGTAATAGTGAAAAATTACTTTCTATTGCCCCTTTGGACGGAATACAATATGCTTAGGGATTCTGGGATTAATAATATACAATGTACCTGCTGTAGAAGTATTAGATTACGCATCCCGAATGATTGTGGAAAAGAAGAAAGAAAAATTGTTCGTACGAGGAGTATGATTCTACATTGAATTCGTTTGTTTGAAAGCAAGCAATTTCTTGACTGAGTATCAAGTTTGAGGGCATTTGGGATCTGAATTTCAAAAACCATTACCGTAGGACTTTAACCGAATTATTTCATGAAATGCCAGATTAAAGTGAAGTAAATAATCAGTTCCCACAAATATCTGAGTATAAGCGAACGCTTGGTTACCATGTATGCTCGAGAATTTAGTCCGGAAGGACTATTATGGAAATAATTCACTCAAAATTATTACCTTCACTATCCGGGTAGTTTTTTACCACTTGTTATCTGAATGATTTGATTTTGACAAGAATTGGTAGGAATATTGTAGATGTTTTTTATATCGAAGTATAAAAGATTGATTTTCAGAGAAAAAGAGGTCTGAGGGCAACAAAATATATATTATCATTTAATTGAATCTATCATAATTCGAAGCTTTTATTCGGAGAATTTGCCACAAGAAATAAACTGATGAATCCTGTCAATTAATATTCAACAGAATAAAAATTCTGAGAGCCTTTTGATAGAGTGTGAAACCATAAATTTTTTGTTTGAAGAACTTCTTTCTCAAATGATTTCAGTCGTCGAATATCAGAAACCAAGAGACAGAATTTTAAAATCAGCGGATTTGTCACCAAACCCACTCGGCTCCAGAGAGTGCACAAAGTACCTCCTCGGCTATCTCTAGAGCTGAGACTACTTATAAAGGGGCGCCACTCTCTTTTATGATAATACAAAGAAAAAAAAGGAGGAAAGTACACTAAAGATCTCAGGGTCGCAAAAGAGAGAAAAATAACGAACGCACTCGCAGGATGCCAAACAAGCCCGATCACACAAGCGGGAGGTAGTGGCTGGTAGAAAGAATATAGAGCAATTATTTAATAATATAATGAGCCCAAATGAAATACACTAGGTCCCTCAAACGAGGATATATCTTACAGAAGGTAGATTACTAACTAGTTCTTACTTCACAACCCGAATAGTCGATATAATGCTTTATCTCTTACTAAACAAAACAGTAATATCACCCCAAAGTATATACTTAGAGCCTCGATGGTAATCGTTATAAATAGCTCTTTACTTATATCTAAGCGACCTTCTCGATAGGTCGGGTTTTAGGTACTAAACAGTATTCACTGAATTGGGCCTCTTTGATACTAATCAATCTTAACTAAATTCTATAGACTAACCTTCTATAACAGTCTAGGTCGTGGCTTGACTGAAGTACAAAAGGATATTATTCTCACAGTCTCGTAGATGGAAACTGGGCTCAAATATATTCCTGGGCCAACGTAGTACAATTTCTCCCAGTAATACGCCCTGGGTAGACGACAGGTGTGGTATCTTAGATGGCGAAATCTGGTGGAGATCCCCAAAGACAGCTCCCAGGGCAGTAATTCAAAGACAGCCTATACAAACAGCTCGAAGACTTCAAAGACAGTTCAGAATCTGCGGTACCTCGCAACGGTACAATAATAATTCTCAATTCGAAGCAGAATGATGCTAAAAATACGAACAAAAATCTAAAATACCTCGTGACAAACACAGGTTAACTCACCAATCCCACGTCGTTTTTTCCAAACAAATACGCCACTCCGCTAAAGCGCAAAAATCTCACCAACGAACAAACCAAACCAACATGATAAGATTTCTCTCAGGGCTTCAGTTAACATCCTGTTCAGATCCGCAAAATTGCGATTGATTACTCCAGGAAATTTTAACCAAAAATGCGGGAAGAAACGACGTAATTGACAACCTACGTCACAGACATGACAGAATGACAGTATCACAGACTAAGACCACCGACAACGGCGTTCATCGAAACGTACAAGATAAGCTGGTAAACTGGAACAGGAATTTTGAAACCGTGAGAGATTTCTGTTGAACAGGCTGTACAAGCAAGACAAACATTTAATAAGCTCATCTAAAAAGGTCTTACAAGCACTCTCAGTTAATGACTTGAGCAACTTTTGAGCCCAAACACCAAACTTCAAACTTCTATAAAGCTAATTTAATGGATGCGGTTGTATCGATGTCTCCATTCCTACATCGCAATACCACAAGACCAATTTAATTAACAATACATCACGTATAAATCCCGCATACCTTGACATCCAATTTATCCTGCAGGTTCTTCCCCAGCATCAAGAGCATCACGGAGCTGTCGCAATCTTCCAACATGAGATTTATGCAGTTCAGAGCACACGACAAATACGCCTTGCATCTATCGAAGATGGAAAAGGTAAGTACTTACCTTCCCAGCAAGTTATGGAGATTGAGTCTTTTTCGTTTTATTTTTGGAGGCATAGTTGCCTAGTTTTCGAACTAATGAAGAAACGGAGTGGGTAACCTTTCTGTGGATACAATAACTTCCTGAAAACATGTGTTCAATTAATGGAATATACATGTCAAAACTTAAACCCTTCAATAGAATTTGATTTTGAGTCTTGTTGATCCCAATTTGTGTATAATTATTAGTCTAGTCTATGAATGAGTTTTATAGGACCTACTTTTACTAAAATTATGTTCTACATCTCATTCGATTCGTGATTGTGTCTAGATCATTTTGCGAAATATTGTATTAGTGCATTTATATTTTGGAAGTTGTTAACAATTCTAGATGCTGAAAAACTAATAATTATTAAACTAGATATTTCTTTTAATTTTGGAAAGAATGAAGTGATTTTTTGGACAGAATATCCAAAAGGAGCAGGAAATTCATCCGCATCGCGGAGCTATACCAACATTTTTAATAACTTCAATTAAGATAAAAATTGTTGTATATATACGCCATGTCAAATTTGAACGCATGGCCTCGCAAGTTAGTAGGTTACTATCATTTTTTTTGCAGTGTATATATGGTATATTTGAAAATTAAAAAAATATAAATATAATCAAAACACACAATGAAACGATTACCGTTGGAATCTTCCAATGAAGTTGATTTTCCAATAAAATTGATCCTTGTCAATTAACATCTTTTTTTGAAACCTTCATCATTGTACAAGGTGTCCAGAAAGGGTATCGGGTATTTGTAAGTTCAACAAAACAAAAAACTATTTGTGAGTAATGAAAAAGTTTATTCATTATTATTAACATATGGATTTGAGAATTATTTGGAAAAGATGATGTTATCCAAATGATGACCATTGCGTTGCTGGCACTTTTCTAAACAGAAACGAAGATTGGCGATGACACGTTGAAACATAGCTATTGGTTGCTTCAACTTTGATTTTCGTTTAGGGTAGGGAATGAAGCTATTTTCTTCGTTTCACACCACTTGTTATTCCCGCATACATAGTTTCATAACTATTCGTCTATTCACTGGCTAATAGAGATTATTATAAAGCTTTTTATGCAACTCGTCCATAATTGAGCTTTATGAACTTGGCCAAATTGTTGGCCTCCTCACTTTGCTCGCTCCGCAATTAACTTTTGGACTCGTCCAAAGAGACCATATTTATATACTGAATACATACAGGGTGGCCATTTGAAAACGAAACTGACGAGATTACAGACGAAATAAGTTTTTTCGATAAAAATGGGGACAACTTGAGATGTAGGTTACGGACTCATAGCGCTTCAACCCTTGCTGCTACAACCCCCACCCCCAATTTTTGAATAGGGAAGATGGGGTGAGTGATATCTCAATCCAAAGGTATTTTTGTACTGATTTCAGCACAGTAATTATTTTTTCATTTTATGCATTAGTTCTCGGAATATTCATGCGTTAGTTAATTTTATCACTTAAATTAATTTTTTGCGAATGATTGACATTTCGTGCTTCCGAAACACCAAAATTTCCGTACTTGTATTTGAAATTGCAAAACATCTACCACTGGGCAAATGAAGTCATGCCGTACGTGTTAATGCTACTAGGGTCAGATTTTCGACTAGCTGTTTTATTCACTGAAATCATTCTCCAACTGTACGGTATCAGAACGATTTGAAGTATTGATCTAAGAAATGAAGAATTTTCAAAGTAAAGTCAATAATTTATCAAAAACTCACATCAATTAATTAAATATTCAAATTGTTCACCATTAGCTTCCATACAATGAAATAAGTTTTGTTCGAAACGATAGAGCACATTTTGTAGCATTTCTGAAGTGATTTGACGACATTCGTTCACTATACGTCTTCTCAAATCTATGGAATTGGGCTGTGTAGAGTAAATTTTACTCTTCAAGTGGCGCCAAAGAAAGAAAACTAGTGGTGACAGATCTGGCGATCTGGCTGGCCATTCAGTGGGACCTCTTCTTACAATCCACTGATTTGGAAATATTTGATCCAGATATTCTCGAACTGGTAAGGCGTAGTGTGGAGGAGCTCCATCATGCTGAAACACAATCAGATCTTCCACATAATTTCCAGCATTGTTTTCAATAATTTCCGTCAAAATTTGATCAATGTAATTTTCCAATAAGTCAAAATACATATCTCCAGTGAGATTACCAAGTAAAAAGAACGGGCCGACAATGTTGTCACCAAATATTCCAGCCCAAACATTAAGTTTTTCTGGTTGTTGAGTATAAACTCCGTGGAACAATCTCGGATTAGCATCGGCCCAATAACGACAATTGTGTTGATTTACTGTGCCGTTTCAAAAGAACGAACACTCATCGGAGAAACAAACATTGTACAGATAATTGGGATTAGCAGTTATTCGTTCACTCATTGTATCACAAAATTCAAAACGACGGTCAAAATCATCTTCGTTTAGTGCATGTGAAAGATGGATTTTGTAAGGATGGAATTTATGATGCTTCAAAATATTTGCAATTCGAGTTCGTGTAAAACCAGATTCATGTGCTAGCTGTCTCGTACTCGTCATTGGATTCAGAGCAATCTGTCTAAGAACAGCTACTTCAGCTGCTTCATTTCTTTCCATGTTTCGTTTTTTATTAGCCACGGACCCGGTTTCTTTGATACTAATTCCAAAACATACTTTCTATCAACATGTTAATCTAAATGTCGTTGATTGAAGAATTCTGCGGTTCTATTCGCTCATTGATTGTTTGCAAAAAAAAGTGAAATTATTTCGCTCTGCAATTGAATAAACCATGTCGAACAATGAATTAGAACACATACAAGTCTCGATTCAAAGCTAAGAATAATTCACACGTCAAAGAACCAGTAAGCCAACTTAATGATCTGTTCGTAATAAATAAAAAATTATCGATTCTCATTTTTTTGAAAATGATATGAATTCAATAATCAACAAAATAAAAACATATAGAAGCCAACTGAGAAAACACTTCATAATTGAGTCGGAAATCGTTTCACAAATTGGGACTGGAATATTTCTGTGGCATCATTAATGATTTGATTTTCTTATCGGATAATCTGATTAGAGATATGTACGTATTTGGACTCTTTGGAGATTTCTATCGATCAAGTGTTACCGCATGTTATTGGAAATACTGCAAATTATATCGAAGATAATTTAGATTGAGTTTCAGCAAGATTTAGCTCCTTCGCAATACGCTTTGTTTGTTTGACATCTTGATTTAAGATTTCTATATCAGTGGATTGGAGGAAGGAAGCCACAGTCATGGTTGTTTTGAACCTCAAAATGTCGATTTTTCACAAAAAAAACACTACAAGTGCCATGAAACCACCACTTCATTTGCAAATAATTAGTTGAGAATATTTCGAGAACTAATGCATAAAATGAAAAAACAATCACTGTGCTGAAATCAGTATAAAAATACCTTTCAAACGAGGTATCACTCACCCCATCTTCCCTATTCAAAATTTGGGGGTGAGGGTTGCAGTAGCAAGGGCTGAGGCGCTATGCGTCCGTAACCTACATCTTAAGTTGTCCCCTTCAAAACAGAAATCGACCTGTCCGAGCATTTCTATCGAAAAAGTTCATTTCGTCTGTAATCTCGTCTGTTTCGTTTTCAAATGCCCGCCCTGTATATAACTTTCATCGCCCTCTTGATCTGAAGCATGGACCATCTCAACGAGCATATATTCAGTGAAAACAATAAGATAAATACTTACAACAGAACTATTATAATTGTATTACGATGTTTCAGTGTGAAAAAGAACGAGGTTCTCACATATCGTACATGTTCAGACTTCCGTTTGCAGCCGGTAGTGTGTTCAGTGCGAGTATGCTGGATACGCTGCTCTACCAAGCTTTCGTGAAAGATTATGTGATCACTTTCGTCAGACTGCTTCTTGGGATAGATCAAGCACCTGGTTCTGGGTTTTTGACATCGGTGAGTAAAAGTAGTATCTATATCGACATTTTTTCTGATGAAAACGGAAAGTTACAACGTGTTTGTGTGGGAGGAAATCATTTTCTAAAATAGCGTTACCAATTCGAACCCCTAAAACCTCAATGTAAATATTATGCTGGTAAAGTTTTTTTGACTATTCCGAGATTGTCAGTAAGAAATCAAAATGGTATTATTTTGAAGGCAATTTTTGATGCAGATGGAACTACCAATTTACGGTTTGTAGGGTTTATAGGGTCCAATGTAGATAAGTACATATCTCCAGTTCTCAACGAAATAACCCTAATAGCTGGATATTCCACAAAATCCTTTAAGTTTGTCTGGTCTAGAAATTTTACCGAATGCGATAGAAAACACACGAAATGTTCTACTATCGTTCATAAAAAAACTGATTACACAATTCCTGGGCGTGTGAAGAACTTTCAACGCAATTCAGGTGCATGTGTCTTTTTAGGTAAATTATTCATGAAAGTGAGCAACATGTGTCATCTTTGTGTAATTTTGACGTGAAAATAATAATTGAATCTTCAAACAACACTACGGGTACATGGAAAGGACAGAGTTACTCATCTGGTGGAAGAATCTGATGACTAAAAATTGACGAATGTGGCAGCCATAAAAATGTCTCAAAGCAATTATTATCTACTGTGTTCAAAATCTGTGTATTGAGATTTTTGAAAATTACTTAAAAGCGGACTGTATGTATGTATGTACATCATTCACATACAATGATGCATGTACTCCTACGTAGTAAAAATTAGAAAAAACCCAACTTCATCGAAACAAAGTAGTTGTATTTACAATTATTGAGAAATTATCTCGAGAAATTCCGAGTGGCATATTTCACGAAAGAAAAGACAGAACGTTGTGTTAGGTAGAGCAAGATGAAGTTTTGTGTGTTGCCTAATGATTCAAATTAACAACACACAAAGTTTACAGTGATACAGAATTTAGAATTTTTTCAAACTATATGCTATACTATCAGGATAACAAAAGGTTTGATTAATAAATTGGGTTGTTTCAGGTTTTCACTGTTTAATTAATATTTGAGTGTTATATTTTACATTACAAAAGCACCAACGTTCTATCGAGAGAGATTGCGTTTCAGATCAATTTAGTGTAACTTGAGCAAGATAATATTCTGATTCCAAAAGATATTGACAGGGTGACATATACAGTGTGATTGAGCGAAAACTTGTTGCGAAAAATGAAATATTTTGATAATATGAAAGTTCATGCTGTTTTATGAGAACACATGCAGAAAATAATTCAGCTTTTCAAGAAAAACAGTACTCTACGTTGAAATGAGGATGATTGTGGAGTTCACTTGGAAATATTGTCTTTTTATGATTTGAGGAGTCTGTCAGAATGACACTAAAAACCTCACTTTGAAACTATAAATCACCTTAACTAACTAACTAAGTCCACGAAAATATTGAGGAAAAGAATCTGGATGCTCTCGAGGAATTGAATTTGAGAATTCACACATGTTTTATGAATCAGCCTGTTTTTACAGCGATCGAATGTCAACTACTACACTGACAGATTGAGACGTGACATTAAGGTCGCCGAATGAGGTTAAATAAGAATTGAGTCACTATGTTGTAACTATGCATAAGCTGTTCATGTACCCAATCGGAAGTATTGTCGAACTATAGAAAGTTGATTTCTGGAAGATCGGAAATAATCACACATAGGCCGAGAAAAGATCCCTGTCGTACACCGTTAATTATTTGAAGTAATAGTTTATTCCTAATATTCAATGATTGAAACGCAGTGAAACTGAAAATTTAATAAAAAAGTACTATGATATCATCTGAAATGATAAAGAGAAATCTCCACAGCTAAACACTGAATTCAGTTAGATTTGATCCTCATCCAGGCAGGATGAACGAAATTCACCAGATTATGAATTCAGTCCCACTGCCGTCTCTCATTCACTCAGACGGATCTTAATTAATTTTGCCGTGCCTGTAGGCAAACTCGGGCAGCATTATTTCCTTGCCAGCATTCGTCCTCCTAATTGAACTTAATTTTTGAATATCCGAGAAAATGTACACGACCAGAAAGCAAATTGAGAGAGCAGAAGGAACGGTTGGATTGGGGTTACTGGGTAGTTAGCAATGAAAACAGTTCCTATGAATACGCCGTTAACAAGCGTATTTCCTCCTCAATCGAGCTTGGTGTTGATAAATATATTTTAAGGACCAACCGGCTGCGAGGAAGTTATCCTGCATGAACGTTATTTATGATCGAATAAAATTCCTATAGGTGCCGTTAAATGCCTTTGGATTTGTTTTACTTCTTTGCTGTTCTGATGAAATAATTTATGAGCTACTAGCTGGCCCGGCTAATTTCGTAACGCCTCTCAATTGATTCTTTGAATATTTAGTTTTTGCGCTCTTGAGCAAGTGGCCATTCGCAGTACTGTGTTTTTGCGCGCTTTTACTGGTCCATTAAGGTATTTCAATAAAGATCCATAGAAGCATTGGTGGACTAATATGCCGGATCATTGGCGCAGTGTAAAAAGAATCTCTCACATTGATGGCCGTGAATTCATCATTCAAGAAGGGCAAAAAGGTTCATTTAAATTAGTCTGATCCTAATTTAGATTATTTTAGGCATGCGTTCAGTTCGTCACCAATAGTTTATCGAGGAATCGGAAGTGTCAACGAAAATCACGTGATAAAATAATTATAGCTCTATGAAAGGTATATTAGATGTTATGCAAATAAGTTTTTTATAGGAATTCACTGACCTCTTGTGTGTCACTGAGCATTAGCCCCAAATTACCAATTTCCATATCTGAAGAATATTTAACATTACATTATTTTTGGCGATGTTGTAAAACGACGTTTCATTAATTTGTTGAATTCAAGGTCCCCTTAATTTTTCACTGGGACATTCTGCTCCACCATTTCAGATGAAAATCACCAAGGACGACATGTGGATAAGAACTTACGGACGTTTGTACCAGAAGCTCTGCTCAACGACGTGGGAGATTCCTATAGGAATTTATCGGACCCAAGATACTTCCCTGTCGGAAACCTCTCATGTGAGTATGAGCAACCAATCGTCGACATGGTCCAGCTGTGTGCGCGTAGCTTCGGTGAGTACGTTCTTGAAAACGGAAATCAAATTCGAGCACTTCAGAACAATTTTGTCTTGTCAATATAAATCTTTTGTGCTTTCGTTAAGAGAGTCGAAGCAATGCACGAGATTATATTATATTATATTATATTTGTTATTTCAACTTAAAATATTTTATGCACCTTCTTCTATTAATAAATAATATATTGCCTCAACTACATCAATTTTTCTCGTTATCTTCTCATTGCTTAATTCGTGACGTTTCAACTTTTCTCATTGTTCCTAATGCTTTCCAATTTTTATCGCTTAGCGTTTGCAATTCATTTTGTGATGTATATTTGAAAAACAGAGACTTATTTTCATTAATTCTACCAATTCTGATGAACAATATTGATACAAATTTTTTCGCTTCATTAACGAACAATTGATTTAATCCCGTAACCAATAAGGACGAAATTTTGAAATTGAAGTGTAGACTAATATTTCTAACATCCCATTCACTTAATGTGAACCTCCAACTATGTGTGTGTAACACTCATCTCCGCAGAAGTTTGCTTTTGCGAGCATAACATCTAAGATTTTCAGGCAAAAATGGTGTTGAAAATAATTCCAATTGCAGAGCAAGATGATGAATATACATGTTTGGAATACAAACTTTGGACCATCTTCAGCTCTACCACTTTGCAGGGTACTTATTATATTTTATATTAATAGCATTGGAAATCGATAAATTAGCTCCGAATGAAAGATCTCAAGACCAGAATAATGAAAACGAGTAAAATCAAACCAAGAACCAAAATTCTAACTCATAAGAATATGCAGCGGTATAGCTTCGGGGTCTTAGGGCACCTACCTGTTGGATCCAGGATGTACGATGGTTAAGATCTCTAAAAACATAGTGTGCACTTCTCACATTTAAATGAGATTAAATAATCCAAAACATGATATAACTCGAGATGTTTCGTGGCGTCACCAGCCTTAAAATCTGCGCTCATGTTCGCCGATGTCGAATAATTTAGAGAAGTTCCTACCTTGAAAAATATTGTTGAAACTTAGCTTTTACTAATGGAATGAAAAATTTGAATATGTGGCACTATATTGAATGGACAATTAATTGTTCAGCCATGAACTGTATAATATTTGAAAGAAATGAATATTTCCAAAAGATTGAATACATGATTTCCTCAAAACAATTGATTCAAGCGAATTATTGTGTCTGATTTTCAGGTTCAACTTTTCTAGAATATTTGAATATTACTACAGTTTGAGCCGAAAGTTTTTCGCAAAGAACTTAGCATTGCGTTTGTAAAATAATGTTATGAGTTTAAAATGACTTTAATATACTTTTATTGAAATTATGTAGTGTTACTCATTCTATTCGGGATTATTTCCAGATTTTTGTGAGAAAAAGTTGCACTAGTATATTGAAAATTTCAAAAGTAAATAATTTGAAATTCATAAATTACTCATTATTAGTTGAGTGAACATTTTTTTGGATTTTTGAAAAAAAGATTCTGAGAGAAGGGATCATTCATTCAGTTTTCCTTCTCGGAAACTGAACCTCTTTTGTTATTTATTTCAATTTAACGTTGAAAATTGTATGACCTATTAAGGTTGAGCAAATGGTGTTACAAATTAGTAAGTTTCAATAGAAAAATTTTTAGGTTATATATTATATGGTATTTTTGAAAACTTAAAAAGATTATGATATAACCACACTATATCTACATTATGATGAACAAAGAACTAATTTCTAATGAAATTTTATATTGCAGTTAATTTTTCAATACTGGACCTTTCTTAATGAAAAACTTATTCCGGAACGTCCTCAATCATAGTAAATTAAAAAAATATTTGAATAATTTTTAAAGGCTTAAATGATGGTACCAGGATCAAGGAAACGGGAAAATAATACTATGTCAGTTCGCCGACGTTTCGGAAATATATTTTTCTATCTTCAGGGCTAGACTAAACAATTGTATCCTCCCATTATCCTCTATATAAATAATACAGTTTACAAATCTCAGGTATGTATTTTTCATGGAAGAAATTATCAGACCGCAGTGAGAAATAAACAAAATAGTAACTAGTTTTATAGATACTTGTGGATACGCGTACCACACGGTTAGGTGTGTATATTGAAAAAATCATCAAACTAATAAGCATAAATAACAAATGTCGCTCAGATATATTTTTATAACGAAGTTCCAAAAATATCACAAAAAAACTGGAAGGATAATTAAATATTCAAAATAACTAACAAGAATGCCATAAACTCTCTGAACAGCAGCACCTGCAGGAGAAAAAAACGGTATTATGAGATCTATATAGAAAATCTAATCACTGCTCACACCATGATGATGAGGATGGTGTAGCTAGGCTTATTGCCCAGTGAAGTAGGGTAGGTCGTTGCGGTAGGGCATTGTCCAGTGCCCAGGAACATTTTTAGGGGATCACCATGCGTAAATCCCGGCTCCAAATGTAGGTCCTCAATTTAGAAGAATATATAAGCTAAAATTGAAAATAAGGAAGAAAATAAAGAAACGTAAAAGGGCACAGCAATAAATATTATCCCTAGGGGGATTATTCATCACATAATTAATAAATTTAACCATGCATATTCAATTATATCGAACAAAAATGACCGTTATCATCATGCTTAGAATTAAATCAACCGAATTGTACATATACCAGTTCAAACTAATGAAAAAAGTTACTCAGTTTAAAAAAAAAACTGAGAATTGCAATCTCCATCAAAGCATTCGAGCATTAGAGATTTCGTATGTTCATACACAAACATAAAATAATAACATGAATACAATTTTAAGACTGATTCATGTATTAAAATATTGAATCTTTATGTTTCCGTTAACTATATTATGCCACTTTCAGCATTGATGAGAAATATTTTTTTCTTGATGCTCCCGAAGCACAGGCACACAGCAAGAGATCTTCATAATCAAGGCGCATGAAAATTGTGTAAATATATATCCGCAATTTGCACATGTGTTAACATCCCTTAGCTTATCTGCTTCGAAACCTTTTGCACTTTCCCAAGCCTCAGAAGAAACCTAGAAATAATTTCACACACATATCGAGTCCCAATTGGAACAACACACATTTATACATAAGGGCCAAAATACACTTAGAATACTAGAACTTCACTCTGAATATACGCTATATACTATTTTCTTCTTGACATTATTGACTAATCTCATTCCATATGGAATTCAATAATTATAAATAATAAAACCCATTTTGACTCGAAGAAATTCCACTGAATTATAGGTTAGGTTGTATTTTTTCTTCAACTTCTTCTTTGAATTTTAAATAGATCTCAAAAAAATCATATTCTTCTAAATATTAAACGAATTAATATTACTAAGGAATTATTTAAGATGTCTAAAATAATAATAATGACATTATTCCAGACATCTTAGAATTATTGATGAAAACAATGAACAAGGACCAGAATATGAGGTTAGAATCCCTGCGAGATGCGTGAGTCAGACTTGGTGTAGTAAAATCTACGGAGTGCGACTACTGGTTGGTATCTACACTGTGGTTACAACAAACGCGGCCGCTTTCATTGTGTCTTCAATACGTAATAAAGAGCGCGGCGTGTCTCGGACGTGCCGCTCAGACTACCGCACAAAATATCTAAACTAGTTACGCGGCAAATTTGCGTCCAGCGAATGCCGCGCGCAGCTGCCGCGCACTTTGCGCGCTGTGTTTGGACACACCTTTATTGTGTACAGTGACGTGTCGACGAACTCTTTAATATCACTCTTTTGGATCTCATCACTTTTTATCTTATCCGTTTATAGTCAAGCGTTGCTATTGTTTTCGGATGTTAGTATTTTCCTTCATTCAAACCAGTTTATAGACATTTGAAATCATAAATTAGTTAATACTGTTATAAGAATCATCCCCACTTTTTCACAATATGATATGTTACTCTCATAATGTTAGCAAACCTTATTTCATTACTTACAAAATGAATTCAAAAGATTGAATAACTGAAACCGAGTGATTCATGGTCCATATAAAATTCACTTGTGAATTGAAATAATGACATTAATTCGGCAATCCAGATTTCAGGAAAAATCATTTACGATATCTATTATTATTATATTTCCTCATACCTGTTTATTGATTTCGAAAACCTTAAATATTCTACTAATAAAAATATGCGTATGGACCTCTTGGAGTATTTATGAATAGCTTTAGCTCCAAAAAATTTTCCAATTGTAAACCATCAATTAGATTTCCGGCTATCACCAATTCAACATCTGTTACTTGATTCGATTACGATGAAGCGTACTGTATAAACGGATGTTGTTTTGTATTCAATTTCAAGGATATGATGAATCCCGAAACATGCATGTCAATTATGTTTAATTAAATTTGTGAAACGTTTGATTTCATCAATTTTTGTTGATTGAAATGAATTTGTCCACCACATTCGTTATCACCAATAAAGCATTCCCTGTGATCATATGATCGGGTAATTGTAATCGATTGATTGAACTACATTAAAGACAATAGAATAAAAAATTTTCTCTCTTCATTAGAGCTTTCAATTCCATATTTCACTTGAGATGGCAAATTTTCCACATCGAACGGAACTGCGCAATAGAGTCGTATTTACCCTCTATTGAACTGAACATAGTAGCCACTTTTCTTGAAAATCGTTGGCACAATTGCTGACGCCACTTCCAGTCCAAACGACATTTCAGATAATTGAGTTTGTTCTCTTCGCGGAAACTTTTGAGTGGGTAAGGCTTCACAAGACTCGGAGATTACATAACGTAATATTCCTTAGAATAAAAGTGGATTCCTTTCCAAATGAAATGAAGAAATTTCTTCATTTCTCTCAAATTACTATCGACTAGTTACCTACTTCTTACTTCAAGTTATCCATTGAAAATAAACGTTTTTTGACTATTTGTCCGTGGAGCATTTTCTTCAAATTCTTTCTCACTTAAGACTAGAATAAATTAACATTGATTCAGACAGATTGGATTCAGAATGTGATGAAAGGGGATTCCCAATAGTTTCCAAAAAATTTAAATGAGGTAAGCAGCTTCTGCCCACTTGCTCGTATATCTTCCCGGACATCCAAATTGTTTTCACCGAAAATTATTTTTACTAATAAAATAATACGGAGAACACAAAAAATTTAAATATATCGAATACTAGCAAACTTTCTGCGAATTAACAAGAGATAGTTTCAACGCAATGAAGGATGAATAATGTATATAGCCTAAGGTTTGAAAGAAGAAACAGTACTCTAGCAGAATAGCACAGTGAAAGAAATTTTCCAATTTCAAACCGACTCATAAAAGCAACTACTTATTATGACAAAATATAAATAATTCAACAGCAGATATACCTATTATAAAATCATACAGAATATTTCTCTGAAAATAAATATTCAAACCACGTGATCTGCTGTGGCCAACTGCCATGAAATAGAAACAATTCCTTAGATAATGTATCGTTTTTTTCCAACAACATTGCCAAAGTAGCAAGTGCTACTCATTTATATACTCCACTTGAAGAAATTTTTTATATACAGAATTCGCATTCACTTCGATGAACACTTGTTGAAAGAAAATTACCGTTTTGTCAAACACAGAACATAATTAACCTGAGGATTCAGTACTTTAACGTCATTTTGGGTCATGCTTCGTTATTTGGAGAAGACCCAAAAAATTTAAATATAATTAAGTATATCAAATTTTCTGCAAAGTAACCAGAGGGGCTTTTAATGGTATCAAAGATGAATAATGTAGTAAAGGGAAGAAAGGTGAACTAGTTTCATCTTAAAGATACTAATTACAATAATCTACATCTATACTTGTTGAGTAGAAGAAACAGTTCTCTGACAGAAACGCCCAATAGAAAAACCTAACTAATTTCGAGCCTACCCATTAATGCAGCCATATTGACGAACAGATAAAGAATAAAAATAAGTAAACACCAGATATATTTATTATGGAATCACACCTTTAGTGCTTCCCCTGCACCGCGGGGTGTGCGCGGCCCTTCGCTACGCCACTGAATCTATATGATGCAATACGTGATTCGCAAGTCTGTGAAGCCACTCTGGAGTAGGGATGTTCCGATACAAGTAAATACAAGTAGGTACTCGATACTTTTGTTTCGATACCAAGTACTTTTAGCATCGAATCAATTTTGCGATACCTACTTGGTATCGAAAGAAAAGTACTTGGTATCGAATCGAATTGTACTCAAATTTTGACATTGGTTTCTGGTTTCTATTTTAACCGCAAGATACGCAGCGCAGGAGCAGAGATGTCAATTTGTGCAATTCGCAAAGAATGTCAAGAATGTGATGCAAAATTAACACAGCTACAGCCTAGGTTATGATACGGACTTTCTTTCTAATTTCTACATTTCTACTTGCTGTTAGGGTGTAGGTCTAGGGTCAGTTTGGTAATTCCAAAAGTCGTATTGACCGTTTGTTACATTGTTGTTACACTGACTAGTCAGAGTACAACATTTACTCGTGTTCAAATTGTTGTAAGTGTATTCTAAATTCTTCGTATTTTCGAGTGATTTATCGGTTAAATCCTGATTTCTGTTCAAAGCGTTTAAGCGTGTCTAAGCTAAGAAGGTTCATCCATTATTCCTACAGTTCATCAAGAGCGCAAGAATATAATATTTATAATTAACCATGGTGCCACCAAAATCGAAAATATGGGCATATTTCAGCAAAATAGATTCGACAACAGCCAAGTGCAAACAATGTTTTAAGTCTTTGAAGTATAGTGGGCCACTAATAATAAATAAGTGGGCACCATTGAACAGCAACCCATTTGCAGAATGGGATCAAATGAAACAAATATTTCCGTCATTGTGCAAATATGCAATTCAGTATTTGATTGTTGTTGCTACATCGGTGCCAAGTGAAAGCCTATTTTCCAAGACAGGATCAACAATATCAAAGTCCAGAAACAGACTGTCCCCAACATACCTGGGGCAATTACTATTTTTAGAAAATTTGGATGCAAAAGAGTTTTTTGTTTAATATTTTGACATGTTTATTCGGAATAAACAGAATAAAAATCTATCCTAACGATCTTTTCTTATTGGTTCTATTAATAAAATATATATAACGTACTTCAATATTCATAATTTGGATTTCAAAAAAATTATTCAATTCACTCCTGAACTGAATACAGCATAGCTGGTTTTGAGAGATCTCTGAAAACAAATTGAAAAATTAACATCAAACATATTAGCAATACCTCTGCTAACTTTCAATCAATAAATCAGTGTTATTGTTAAAATAGCAGTATATAGATAAGCTTAAGCCATTTTCCTTTATGAATTTCTATGAAATCTTAAATGTATCGATATGAGTATGAGTAGGTATCGATACTTTGGTCCCGATACATAAGAAGGTATCAAAACATTATTCGAGTACTACTTATATGAGTAGGTATCGGAACATCCCTACTCTGGAGTGTTTCAAATATGGGGTTTGAAATCTCATTTTCTATATTTGTTAATGAATCTCTTTTCATGTTTGAAAGTTGAAAAATGGTTAATGCTATATAACAGGGGCACTGTTTATTAGCTTATTAGAAAAAGAACACCTCTTTCTTGAAATTCGAAAATCCTGGATGTACCTGATAAGATTCGGAATCCAAATTGAATTGAAAAACGCTTACATCTTCAGATGATTGAAGGAGATGGAACTAAACCGTTCTTCACCATTTTTCGAAGGAATCGTTCCGTGACCTTCTAAATATAATATCCACATCTCTAAAGCGAATGTAATGAAATATATACTTTCTGTATAATTATACTGACAAAAATATACGAAACGTGGACTTTGGAGACATCAAAAATAGAAAAAAGTTAGCTTTTCACTCAGCTTTGCATTTCAGTCACATTTTATAATATATCCAGCTTGAAAGCACCAAATTGTCTTATCTAATTATACATCAGCACCAATGTGTTTACCAATATATACTCAAAAGTAAATATTTACATCATCAAGGCAATGAGTACTGCTGCAAATTTTCGGATTATATTCTCAAGCAAGATATCAAGCTCCTTCTAGTGGATACCGATGACATACAATATACTCTAAGGCAAAGATAATTGCAAGGTTCCAAATTCCTTAAGAGATCCTTTGTCGGATATTTAAATTGTTGCATGGACATCGCAGCAATCATGAATCGCAGTGTCGAGGTCAGTGATTGCTATCTTAGATCTCGTCAACTTCAGGTACTCATAATGAATTAGACTTCTGCACTGGTTCCATTAGAAAATTGTCCTTAAATAATCAGCGCCGAACGGAATCATACCGCTCTAAGTTTCAACTTACCCAACCTCTATGTCGAATCTTCAAATGCTTCCTGATCATTGTCATCAAAACTGATGGAACCACAAGAAAAATGAGTTTCCTGAAATATTTACGCATTTTTCGAATTCTGGTTACCAAAAAAGTTATGTAGTAATTTATAGCAAGGGATATTTCGCACCTTGCTGTCATCTTACAGAAAACATGAAAAAACTCATCGACAGATATATAAATTTGATTAGAAAATCTCTGAAACGGACTGTTTCTTCCAATAAATACTGAATTCATTAAGGAAATTGAACTTTAATCTGATTGGGGATTAATTCTTTAATTTGTTTTTGTTTATCTTCAACATGCTATGATATTTTTTCATAACCGCCATGTAGACGTTTGAACTTGAAAGCAAAGAGTCTACTTTCAAATGTATTCAAATTCATATAATGCTTTATCTAGTATTGAGATTTATGGCATGCAGACGAAATCCGGCACTTGAAATTCCGGATAAAATGCATCCAGCAGCTGGACTCGAACCCGCGCATATCCAATTTGCCGATCTGGAGTTCTCAAATCTGAGCCTCCATGAACATGTGCCATTTTAACCGTCATAGAGGACACTTTTCTCCGAGCATTCAAATGTTGTTGGTATTACTTCGCGAACCACGTTGTCGCAAACGTAATTTCTTTTCGAGGACACTCATTTACTCTTCATATCTGCTAACTGATCTTTGTTACAAGAATATCTGCATTATTCCTTGCCTTCTTGATGTTACAATGTTCATTCAGTTTCTCTTCATCTTTTTTCGGCGAAACTCCAATATCTATCTAACTGAAAACAAGAATTTAGCGTTTTCCCAACTATTCCACCTCATCTCCTAGCCTCAAGTAGTGCACGAACTTAGATTTTCTTCCTTACTTTCTATTAGATTGATGAAGACATTGGATCTGATCGAGTGGGAGTTACCTACCGGCCAAAAGATGGCAGTGATTGTTTGAGGTGTACCGACAAAGGACCTTCAATGGTAAGTTTCTCAAAAAGTTTGTCTTCTAGATTTTCCCATGCACCAAGGAATGGTATATGAATGAGCTCGATTTTTAGTTGTTCGTTAGAGAATCCTTTTTCACTCTAGTTCTTGCTAGAAGCATAGGATGTCTATAGTTATCACCAGTAAGTATGATCAGATATTGATGAAGGAAGGGAAGCATTAGATGGAGAATATTTCTTATTACTGATTCAACCAATAATTAGTTACTGATCAGTCGGATTAGTGGCCACAGTTTTATACCATATAGAAATGTCATACCATTTGGATATTTTCATGATTTAGTCGGATAAGGAATCAGATGGAAAGAGGTTTACATTTTACTTCAGAATTTAGGTTTCTCAGTAAAAATAGATTGCTTGTCATTTTTGGCAATCTCACCTCGGAGTCTTTATCAGAGTTCGACCAATTAGAAGAACACTAAGCCCAAGAAGGTATTCTATAATTTCTGCTTCAACCTTCGAGGCTGAGTTGAATGAAATTGAAGTCTCAAAGTCACGATGTCTGTTGTGAAAGCGGCTTGTCAATTTTAACCGTTTCTACGTTACTGTTTCCTAAACCAAATACTTTTTGAAGTTGAAATATCAGTTTGGGATCGTTTTACGATTTAATTTCTTAATAATGGAATTTTTCGAGAACCAGATCTGATTTCTTTCTTGAAATCTTCTAACCGAATTCTACGCTCTTTATACAGAGTGTTATTGAATTGATGCGAAAGATGTTGAGGAAAGTCGTTTACATTACTTTTTGTTTACTAATTTCCCTGCAGTTTACAACTCTTTTAAATGATTTGAAAAATATTGTCTTCATTTTTTCATTTTCATAAATTCTCATCATCTCTAGATTCTATCTCGACTTGAGAAAAAGTAGTTGTACTTGAATATACAAGGAGGGCTAGTTCTTCATGCTTTAGAAGTAGTTGCGCCTTTTCCGAAGCATACTGAGAACTAATCTGTTGTAGTTTCTGCATCAGTAGGTATTTTTCTTGATTGGTGTTGAAATTAGTGTTTCATAAAAGCTTCAGACCTATCCTTAGTCAGCTTTAAGGCACCAACCGCAATCCATAGAATTTTTTTAGGTCAAATATATTTTAGTCTGCAGAGCTTTTCCAGTCGATTAAAATCAATCTCCAGATAATCTGAACTATCCAAATAAATATATAATTCATTCATGAAAACGGCGGAATTCCATGATCTTCTATTGAAAACTTGTTATGAGTGATTTCTTTCATTTTTTAGTGCTCGGTGAATATGACTGACGAGGCCAAGGACAATCATGAGCAGCAGATAGAAAGAGCAGAAATAGCCAATTTGGTAAGGTCTCGAATGGAAAGTCTAAATCTACCTGCAGTAGATTATAACGATGTGAGTGAAAAGAGAAATAGTCTGTCCTATGTAATCATCAACCCTAGCTGTGATTTGAAACTCGAAGAGGGAGATATAATGTGAGTTCAATATATCTAAGGCTCAAACTGACGAATTTCTGAAATACCAATTAAAATTTGTTTAAGCGTGTCAATATCAGGTCTATTCATTTCTTCAATTCGTAATGAGAGATTTCAAAGAAAGTGTTTGCAATGAGAATGACAAAAATTGTGCAGTTAAAAAGCTATGTGTTCATCATGAAAAAAAAACTCTAACCTGGGTTTTACATTTTTCTTGTATCCTACAATTTGAGTGTTATTCCTACGAGTAATCACTTCAAAAATTAAATAGCTTTGTATTGAAAAATAAATAGCTTCTTGTATCTTTGATTAAATATCATTCAAAAATATCTAAATATTTCAATTATAGTCTTACAGTTCTTGAATGTATCAACGAAACCTTTATTTATTTTAGAAAACGTTGTTTTCTTTGATGAATAAAAGATAATTTTTCATTCTTATCATAACATCAAACAATTCAAAATAAAACTACAGAAAAATCAATCAAAAATTAAATGGAATACGACACATGCGTTCCGAGATTTGTGTATAACACTTTCTTCTCATCAGGCATTTATATTCGATTAACAATAATTTAAACGTTTCTAGGTTACAACTTACTTCTTGAGATGCCACACACCGAACAAAAATGAACATGCTACTTTGAAATCAGTGCATATTCTAAAAACTAAACTCAAATATAAACATAGAGTATTATCTCGCCCAACAAATCGACACAAAAAATTACAACTGCATTCCATGATTTCATGAAGAATTGAGTTTTTTATAAAAGAATGAAATTGGCATAAAATGGAATTCTTCCCATAAAACAAATTATTTAACAAGTTATTGAACAAGTATACAGGGTCTTTCAGGAGGAACCTCACCCATATTTATACGGGAAACTACTAAACGTATTTTCATGAAATTCAGCACTTATAAGTATTTCACGATGCTGATGAAATCTTAAATATTTTCAAGGCATGAGCACCTCCGTTTTTTCCGGAAATGACGTCAACTTCCGTTTTTCAAATTACAACACCATTTTTTTATTGCAGAAATAGATTCCTTAGAAAATTTCAAGTCATTTTGATGTAACATTTTTCAGTTTTAGTTGGAAAATTCTCTCTGAGCGGGAAAATTTAAAAAAAAAAAACGAAAATAGAGCTCCGCTGAAACAAGAATAACTTCGAGGTTTTTGGATGGAAAATTTTCATTTTTGGGATTTTTCAAGATGTAAGATTGATGTATCCACTTTGAAAATCGTAATCGCGATTCATGATACAGGGGGTAAAAAAATCGCTTTCAAATTTAGGGATGACAAAATCGTGAAAAATCAATTTTTTCAAATTAGAACACCGTTTTTTTATGGCAGATATTGAATCTACGTTAAAAATAATGTGAGTGTATGCATCACACCCTTGCCCTAAAGTGGATATTTTCTGAGTTATTCACAAAAAACTGTTTTTCGTCTTGAATTTTCAGTTATTTCTTTTCCCTTCGCGCCAAAAAGATTTTTTCAGGAACTGTTACTTAAACCATGTTTTAGATTTTACTACCATAATATGCAAGAGAAAAAAGTTACAGGTTGTTCCTAAATAGATGGCGAATTTGGATTCGAATTTGTATCGGAAACCTCTTTATTTCAACCAATCGGCCATCGGTTTTCTCTCCAGTGATAAATAAATAATTCCTTATGAACCATATGCAAAAACTTACCATGTTGTACATTTTTTTTTTAATGATAGATATCATTAATTACATCTGCCAAATTCCTCTTTATTCAGTAGAATTTTGTGTTTACTATTAATTTAGTGATAATTCGTATTAAGTTATAAAATCGATCACTATGCCTAATTTTACCAATGAAGATTATTTAAATCTCATTCTACTTCATGGAGAATGTAATAAAGTTGTAGAACGATTCTTCTGTTCATTGAGAGGTTTCCTGACCGACCCAAACCAACGAGAGATACCATTAACAGAACCATGACAAACTTGAGAAATGTCGGATCTTTCGTTAAGAAAACTATACACAGAGAAAAAAGTGTAGTAGAAGATGAGAACAACGAAATTACAGTTCTTGCATATTTTCGTGTGAATCCTCAAAATTCTCTCAAAGATGCTGAGATTGCTCTGGGATTATCTCAATCGAGTGTTTGGAGAATATTAAAAAAACATAAAATGCACCCATATAAATTCAATAGGGTACAGCATTTGAAGGAAACTGATTTCGTCAGGAGAACAAAGTTTTGCGAAGCTATGATGATTCGATTTCAAGAGAATGAAAACTTTTTGGACTGTATAATTTGGACAGATGAATCTAAATTCACAGAGAATGGTTCTTTCAATAGGCATAACAGTCATTATTGGGATGAAGAGAACAACCACCACTTCAGACAATGGAACTTTCAAGAGACCTGGAGTTTCAATGTTTTTGGCGCCATCAAAAATAATGCAATTCTCGATGTTCACATTTATGATGGGACTTTAACCGGTAAGAGAGAACACTACACAGGTTTAGAATTATTTAAAGAATGTTCTCCCTTAGGAGATAGATATTCTGACATATTGACCCAAATAATTGAGCCGTTAGTACAGAACCATAATGACTTATTGTATCAACAAGATGGCGCGCCTCCACACAATTCACTCAATGTGTCAAATATCCTATACAGGCTATTTAAAGATCGATGGTTGGCGAACAATGGTCCACATCTTTGGCCACCACGTTCTCCCGATTTAACTCCTTTAGACTATTATGTTTGGGGTAGGATGAAAAATATTGTCTACTCAACTCCCCTGACTTATAAAGAGGACTGCATAGAACGAGTCAGAAATACGTTCAGGTTTGTTTAGATTTTTAGATTCATAGTTTTGAAACTCAATTTGGTTTTTGAACACTTTTGCAGATCTCTTCCTCCCGATGAAATAAGAAGAGCAACGCACGAAGCATTCCTGAGACGTATAATTTAATGTCTAGAAATTAACGGTCAAAACTTTGAACATCTTCTCTAGTTATAACTGAGAGAGTTTACCATGGTTCTCCTAATAGTAACTTAAAGTCGGTTTCAAGAAAGGGTGAAAAATCTACAACATAGTTCAAATAACAGTTCCTGAAATTTTCATCTTTTTGGCGTGAAGGGAAAAGAAATAGCTGAAAATTCAAGACGAAAAACAGTTTTTTGTGAATAACTCAGAAAATATCCACTTTAGGGCAAGGGTGTGATGCATACACTCACATTATTTTTTAACGTAGATTCAATATCTGCCATAAAAAAATGGGGTTCTAATTTGAAAAAATTGATTTTTCACGATTTTGTCATCCCTAACTTTGAAAGCGATTTTTTCACCCCCTGTATCATGAATCGCGATTTCGATTTTTGAAGTGGATACATCAATCTTATATCTTGAAAAATCCCAATAATGAAAATTCTCCATCCAAAATCCTCGAAGTTATTCTTGTTTCAGCGGAGCTCTATTTCGATTTTTTTTTTCGAATTTTCCCGCTCAGAGAGAATTTTCCAACCAAAACTGAAAAATGTTTCATCAAAATAACTTGAAATTTTCTAAGGAATCTATTTCTGCAATAAAAAAATGGTGTTTTAATTTGACGTCATTTCCGGAAAAACCGGAAATGAGGTTCCTCGTGAAAGACCCTCTATTGTTGGGCGAAATAATACTCTTGCTCATATTTGAGGTTAGTTTTCAGAATATTAATTGTTTTCAAAGTAACATGTTCATTTGTTCCGTTTGCGGCATCTCACAAGTAAGTTCCAACCAAGAATTGTTTGAATTATTGTCAATCGAATATGAATTCCCTATGAGAGAAAAGTGTTAAACATAAATCACGAAACACATGTGTCGTATTCTGTTTCATTTTTTGATCGATTTTTCTGAAGTTTTTTGTGAATTGTTTGATGTTCTGATAAGAATGAAAAATTCTCTTTTATTAATCGAAGAAAACGGTGTTTTCTAGAATAAATCAAGGTATCATTGATACTTTCAAGAAGTGTTAGTCTATAATTGTCAATTTTAGATATTTTTTGTTTATTTAAACTTTCAAGGATAAAATTATTCAATTGAATAATCTAAATATTAATCATTTGCCCAATTGCATTTCATTAAATTTCATATATTTCAGATACCTAGTTAGACCAAGTCCGTTTTCTGCTCAAAAAACATTCGAACGTCACAACAGTAGAAGAAAATCGAATATAAGTTTTTGTTCTCAAACACTTCTCCAACAACTGCAATCGAATTCTCAACTAGGAATGGCCAGTAGAAGGAGTTCTGGACTGGGATTAACAGGTTTGACCTCACAGATAAATTTAATCCGACTGCCTCATTGAATTCATTTTTTTAAAAATAATATTGAATTTATGTAGATATGATTCTCGTGGGGATGAGAGCAAGTTTATGAATTTTCATTTTCAAAGTGGCTCTTTAGTGATACGTCATAGTATGAATTCGCTTTTTTTTTTCTGTTAAGAAAAAGTCTTGTGTCAATCTTCATTTTATTTGAAATGATATGAAGGGTTTTCCAATAGGGACTTGACAACTTTGAATCTAAATAAAAAACAAACAATTTAAGATATTTCAAAAACTCTATTTTTGGCTTGAAGTACAAACATAACATTTTTGAATGGAACTCGACTCCGTTCATTTGACCACCACGGGCCCGATTGCAGCTGTCAATTCTCTGGACCCAATTTTCGATTACTCGGCCATACATTCAACTGAAACGGCCGCTATTTCGCCTTTAATTTTGTTTCTGAGCTCTTGCAATGTCGTCGGTTTGTTGGCATAGACCAGTGACTTGACGTAGCCTCAAAGAAATTAGTCCAGAGGCGTCAAATCTCACGAACAACGCGGCCAATCGACGGGACCGTTTCTCAAATTTATATGCTCACCAACGTATGCTGTGTGGCTAGTGGCACCCTCCTGTTGAATCCATATGTTGGCCAAGTCCATACCTTGCAATTGGGACAAAAAAAAAATCATTATCATGGCGCGGTAGTGATCGCCATTGATCGTAACGTGACGATTGTTGGCATCAACGAAAAAATGCGTTTCAATGATGGCGCCGGCGTGAAGACCGCACCAAACCGTGATTTTTTCGGGATGCAATTGAGTCTCGTGAATCACGTGTGGATTGCTGGCTGTGCATTTACGCATATTCTGCTTATTGACAAAGCCATTGAGCCAAAAACGAGCTTCATCGCTCGATGATTTTTAGATGAAAATCATGCTTTTCCAGAGCCAAATCGAAGAAGATACGTCGCTTCAAAAGATCCAACGGTTTCAACGCGACGATTTTTGCTTTACTGCGACCGATCCTTTGTCTCACTGGCACGAAAACATCGAACAGAGAATATGTAGACTCAAACTTTTGCACCAAACTTGTGATTGCCTGTCTACTAGGATGCGAATTACTACCAAAAATTGGAGTCAAGGCTCTTAAAGTTGCGGTCACTGACTCCGAATTTCCTTAGTAAATTTTTATAACTTGCAAACGTTCGTTCGTGTACTTCAGCATGATGAAAATGTTCACTTTACTGAATGAATTGACGTTGACAGTTCGATGATTGGTCTAAGAGTGCGTTCACAAATTAAATTCAAAGTTGTCAAGTGCCCATTTGAAAACCCGTTATTAGGTTTGCTATTGAACTTGCAAAAAAAAAATGATATCATTCAAATGAACACTACCTGAGTGTATTTATTCACGGTCGTTTCGTATTAGTTCTATATAAGCAATTTCATTTTTGACATCAACTTTCGAATATTGCAATGTTCATTGTTTAATTTGAAGTGTATCTGAATACTCAGTATTCTATGTGCTATATCAATATATGGTGAAACCTTAAGTACTGGAATGGATTCTAAAATAACAGCTTGTGGTGGTCACTGATATTTCGAGAAATTCCTTGAAGAAGATTGGTATTGTCAATCTGATGATCTGAACTGGAATTAATAAGATGATTATTCAGCATACTTACACTGTAAAAAATAAAATTCTGCGCTCAAACTCCTCAGGAGTTTGAGAATTTTTTTTTCAATCAAACCATTTTAATTTGAATTAATCTAAAATTGATTACTCCAAATGAACTATTTTTCTTGATTAAAACAACCTAGTTGATTATAGAGAACAGCTAAAACATTCGCTTGAAACTTTTCACATTTCAGCGAAATGAAAGAAACAACTGATTCAACATAAACATACAATTACAAGAAATTGTTTATGCACTTGTCTCAATATCCATAATTGATTGATACAAATACATTATTCTAAATAGGTTTTAACGAAACCATTCGTTCGTTTCATTTTTATTTGTTCAATAGAACGAAGGTACGGTTGTCGTAAATTCTGTCAGTTGATGCAACGACTACAGTTTCTTGAGACAAGAATCTCGTGAGATTATATTATTCGCCTCATTTACTTGAAGAAAACTATAAATATTTGAATAAAATTGAACATATAATTGTTGCAATATGAAGTGACATTTGTAAAAAAATATTGCGTAATTGATTTAATAAAACGAATTCATTGTAGCAATTTTTTATATTGGCTGCAATGAAATCAAAACTCTATCTCTTTTATATTAAATATATCCCATTTAAATGCAATTATTTGTGCATTTTACTCACAATATTGTTGTATTCGGTGATAAAGATGACATGGAATACATGATGCGCAAGCTAATTAAAGAATACGAGAAGTGGGGCTTAAATGTCAACTTAGAGAAAACCAAATATCTTTGTGTTGGTGGAGAACCGGGTGATCTGGTATTGCATGATGACAGGGATGAGATGATAACCCACTGTCTGGACTATAGCTATTGTAGCGGCAGGGGAGTGTATAGGGATCTCTTGGCGGCACTCTATATAGCCACGCATAGCTTAGTTCACAGCGCTTCGGTAGCCTAGAGGTTTGCGTTCAAGTTTCACACCGATTAGGTACTAGGTGCCGGGTTCAACTCCCGGCGGCTCCCTCAAAACTTCTAACCACTGCGTCTATGGCATGGCGCACACAAGCCTTACTGATGAGTCCAAATGTGTGCACCAGGGACGAAACGCATAAGTAGGGATAAATTCCTTCGATTCTACATTGGTGACCCCGACGTGATGGGAACGGTTGTCTTTACGACGTGTCTTGAAAAGCAGACGGTTGACGCTTGAGGTATACTCGCTCCCTCTCTGCAACTGCCAACGAAACTCTAGACGCCTTTCCCATTCCGTACAATATTCATGGTCTGCCGCGGTATTCCGGTATTTATTAATCTAAAAGAGAAATTATTGTTCTGTGAAGAAAAATAATGATTACATACAAATGTTTTTTTTTGTTTTATCAAATTATTCCTTTGCTAGTGTCAAAAACCCTTCAATTTAGCTCAAATCAATCAGTTTCTTAACCCAAGAAACTTTCACTTGACATAAGAGATACTATCATTTTTATCGACTGAATTCTCGACCCATTCAACTAAGATCCTTTAAATCAACTACAAATCGAGTTTCAGTGAAATGTAATATTTATTTACATGAAACCAAAATTTTTATTCTACGAAAAGTATCAATAGTTACATACTAATTAATATTACCGTTGGATCAAATTTTTTTACCACCTGAGTCAATAACTCTGAGCTTGGTTGAAACTAATCAGTTTCTTAGCTCAAGAAACTTTTATTTAGGGTAAACGCCATTCTCAACCGTAGAGGGCGGTAGGGTCAAGTACTTTATGCATTTGGCTGTATTCAAACGTACGGAGTACTTTAGACAAATCAATATGGTTTGAGATGAGGAACTATTTTTAACAGTTTATAGAATTGTCAGCGTTCGGTATCTTCTTGAAACATCACCATCATGAAGGCCAATACGGCGTTTTCAAAAAACCCTGAATCCATCTTTTTTTATGCATGGTCATCTTTTTACTGCGGTTTCTTCCTGACATCTGAATAACGGAGAAGGCCTTAAATTCGTCAAATAAAGAGAAACAATTAATTTACGTTATAAGGATGAGTGAATAACATTCACAAACTTCATCTTAATTGTCAAGTTTCATGAAATTTGCGGCCATCTGAAAAGCTAAAGGCCAATTCAGATTTTGACAATTCATATGTGATACCTTCTTTTTAATCCTATTAAAAAACAATGAATTAAAAAAAAAAAATTTGGGGTAATGCTAATTTGCATGAATTTCTCTAGGTTTCTTCTGAAATCTTATCCAATAATTCGAAACTAATGGCCTTTCACTTGTCTTTGCTTTCAACAAATCTGCAATCAGTTAGATTCCTGCATACACAGGGTGAGTCTTTGACCACTGCTTTGATTTTATCCATAGGTTTTTGAGATCAAAAGAAACACTTTTTTCCCATACCGGTTTTCCATATTAAGATGTGTTAAAAAGTTACAGTAGAAGTCCGATAATCCGGCACGTTCGGGACCGGCTCGGTGCCGGACTACCAAAAATTCCGGACTATCGGGCAGTCCGAAAATTTCCTTCGATCAGGTGGTAATTATAGGTTAATAAATAAAGTACGAATACACTATGCTAATACTGATAACTAAATTTATTTTAATTTACATATAACATAATGTATATACACGTAATGTAACATCGCCACAAAAGCCCTGTTTCGTCAGCATTCTAAATCTGTTCAGGTGTTGAATCATTATCAGCCACGATTTTCTCAAACACGTCGTTGTAGTTTTCAGCAGAGTTTTGGTTTGCTGAAAGTGTTTCTCCAGTTACATCAAGTCTTCTAATTTCATGCCGAAATATAAAGTTCTGAGCCAACCATCAGAAAAATTACATTCACATACCGCAAGTCCTAAATCTTGGCCGAATTTCTTAGCCTTTTCAACAATCACACCGGCTTCCCTTCAGAACGTACTGCACTAAACCACTTGGACAATACACTATCTAGCTGTTCCAGTTTTGGCTTTTTCAATGTTTGTCTAGAAGCCAATTTTTCAGTTGTTAACGAGTGAGAAGCAAACTTCATTAGTTCATCTTTTTGTTTTTTAATATCATAAATAGTCGACGAGCCAATATTAAACTCATTCATCAAAATATTTCTATTCTCGCCTTTTTCTAGCCGTTTGATGATTTCTAGTTTCTGATTGACAGTCATTGTTACGTGTTTTCGTTTCTCTCCTTTTGAACTCGAAGGCTAAGGTTTTGAAAACATGGATGTTATTGCATTGTTTGTGAACAATACCAAGCGCTTCCGGATGGTTCCGAACTACCCCAAAAACTTCGGAATAGCTCTCGAGCGTTTTTATTTGCTTTAAAGATACTTTTGGAGAAAAACAATATTTGTAAAATTTTCCGGAGCGATGCCGGACTATCGGGCATTCCGGACTATTGGATGCCGGACTAATGGACTTTTACTGTATAAGCATTTTAAGTTTTCACATTGGGCAAATACCCCTCTGTAGTCCAGTTTAGTTTGAATGAAAATTACCTTCCACAGCATCCACTATTGAATCTGAATTGTTTAAAAACATTACATTCCCTATAAGAAATGATTCACTCACTCATGTTTCATCAGATGATTATATCGATTTTATTCCTTTCAACTTCAAATGTCTCAAAATTGGTGCAATTCAGGTAAAAAGATGACGAATGATTTTATCTGCAAAAAAGACTAATGATTCTAGGAAGTACAAGATATGGACCTTTAGTTCAAATGATATTTGTTTTTCATGCAATTTAACCAATCTGTACAGTAGGAGTGAGAAACCCACAAGAAATGGAATAAATCTATTGATGCCAAAATATGCATGACTGTTATCAAAAACCTTCTACAAGAGATCATTTCATTTAATATAGTCGCTTGAATATAACTGGTCACAATGCAATTTTTTTATGAAATTTCAATACCCTATATCTTCTGAAGGAGGCCAAATTTGGAAAAATGTTATAGGAAGAAACTGTTTCTTTTGACGTCAAGAATCTATGGTTGAAATTAACGCATTGATCAAAGACTCACCCTGTATATCTGGCACTCTCAAATTTTTCTTGTGGAATTATCAATAAAGTCATACAGACGTCCGATAATTTTGAACAAACACATTCATACACCAAATAAAACTCATTGAGAGGTGTCATTTAATTTCATTTGAAAAATACACAAATTTTATCTTATTCTAGGGGATGTTTCAATGATATTTTTTGTGTTAAAAAAATCAAAGAATAAATATCTTTTATGGATAATTCAGATGAAAATATGACTCTCTGACATTCTGAACCTGAGCAGACAGGAAATAAGATCAGATTTCTGGTTTTAAAACTCCTCACCATGATCTAAGGAAATCATGTACACAATAGTCATCTTTGAAGGTAAAGCATTATGCCGAATGTTTAATACGGTAAGGAGAAATACTGGCTTGGACATCACCTTCAAATACGAAGCTCTGTGCTGTTAGCGGCAGTAAAATCTATCAGATAGATTGGTCTGTAGAAATCCAGAATGGAATCTGTTGAAGGAACTCCTAGATTTCGCAGACATCATGCATTTCCTGTTATAGCTTATCCACAGATAACCACGGTGACTGTGAGGACTGAGCCTCCTAACTCTGGTGAAACCTGATAATCGAGAATCTCACAGATGATTTTAAAATTAACTCATTATTTGCTACCAATCAACTTTTCTTTAATGAAGTATCGTTAAATATCTGTCCTTCTTACTTGTTCTCGTCTTATTTTCTCTTTCAACTCTTAACACAGAAAATTTCAATTTCTCTATCGGCAGGCTACCAATCTCAACGACCTCCTCCTCTGGTTACTACTAAGTCCAACTCTTTGTCCTTACCAGATAGCCCGACAGTGGCGGGGTATCAAAGAGGAAGATCCAATTCGCTGAGGGTAATCGACGACATTCTGATGAGGAGATCCAACTCCCTTAGACAAGGATTGATGAATGTTGGCAGGAGAAAAAGCAGCTTGGAGGATATTGGTCTATCACATTTTTCGACGAATTACAATAACCCCATCAAGATTGCACTGAACGGAAGCATAGGTGAGTAACGAGTAAATGAGTGGCATTAAAATAATAGCGTGACAGGCAAACTGGATTAAGCAATGTGAACCGGTCATAACTTCGACAGGTATTGAAATTATTTACTACTTGTCGATAGAATTTTCACCATGTTGAAATATATACCGATCAAACGTTCTGCTATCGTAGAACCATATTGAAAATCACAAGTCAGTTATTTTGACTTAACGTAAATTTCGTGTCAAATTTCCTCGTGTATGAACAACATGGCGAACACAATCCAATCATTATATGCAAAGTTCAAGTCGAAAGGTGTTCTACCATTGATCAATATCTGTTGACTGAAAGTGGTGTTCAGGCTTTGGGCGTCAGTCTAAGGGCAATGCGGCTCTTGATTTTTGAGCTGTTTCCTTACAATATCACAATGGTTCAACAAATAAAGCTGGACGACTATCTCAGATGTTTGAAATACATTGCAACAATGCGAAATTTGGAGAAAAGTGAAGATAGTTCATTGAACAAAATCATCAAGAGCGACAAATCACAATATGATTCGAATCTCAATGTGAACAAACAGAATTGGCCTTTCTGGGGGACCAAAGTCTAGAACAATATCGTGAAAATCCTCTCCACGACAAAAGAGTGACAGTTTTGGCAGGAAAGTGTGCAGATTTCATCATGGGGCAATTCATTTTCGTAGATGACGATGGCAAAGCAATTTCGGTGAATGGTGACCGTTATTGAGCAATGTTAAACATTTTTTTTGCTTGAAGAAGTCGAAGATAATGGTCTGTTAGACCATTACTATCAATAGGATGGTGTTACGACTCATACAGCTTTCAAATCATCGTTTTGTTGAACGAAATATTCCCAGGCCAATGGGTGTCAAAAAAGGTTGTTTTTATTGACCGTAGCGATCGCCTCATTTGACTGCCCCGGACTTTTTTTGAGAGGAAGGTGTATGCTGACAAGGCAAATAGTCTTCGAAGAATTAAAACGTAATATTGGGCGTGATATAGATGCCATATATCGACTAAATCATTGCAAAAGGTCATTGAAAGTGAATAGTTTTTAATTAACATACAAAAAACATTGCCTTATTGAAAATGTCGTCTCCTTTGAACGTAGCCAACTTTTCATCGATATTGATTTGAAATCACGTAACGATATTCATCTTAATCGTTCGTATATCTTCTTCCTCAAAATCAGGTAGATAAAAAGTCAAGTGACTCAATTCGCGGCATCCAGAGGATCAAACTTTTCCAACACAAATCTGACGAATCTATAATCACGTTACCATTAATCTTTCAGACAAATACTTAATCCAGAGAAATACTATGCTTCATTCTCTTCCGGAATCTCTCCAGAAGTGCGATCAACACGTTTAAATATTCATTAATACTTGATTGCCTGATGAATATTCAAAGAGTTGAACCTCGAATTCATTAATTCCAAGTGCAGATATTTCTTCACTCTTATTTTCACCTCGGAGATAGCGATGGGTTGTCTGATGTTGGGATTGAATCTCAAGTGTTGATTCTAAGAAATTTTTTGTTTGCACTTCAACTCTGAATGGCTTATCCTTTCTCAAATATTGATTGAGCCTGGGAAGTTTCTGAAGTGATGCTTGATGCGCCATGAAATAAATCTGTTTTTCATGAACCTGACAAGTGGTTTGTTTATGCAATTTCTGAATAAAGAACTAAAAGACTTTCATCGTATAAGATATTGAGTACAATCAGAGAATTTCAGGAGTTTTTCCAAATTTCAAAAAAATTTGGACAGCTTATTCAAACGTTTCACAAGTAACTAATTGATAGGGTGGATAACCCTCTGAATTTTTGAATAGGAAAAGTGGGTCATGTGATTTTTTGGCAAGGTTTTTGTATCTTTCTTAAGCGTATGTTGAAATCGTCTAGAAAATGCTTTTTCTTTAAAATAAGTTCAGAATGGCTCATTTATTTTGAGACTATTGTACGTCATTCACAATTCAAGCACAATTTTCAACCCCTTTCATCAGGTACCATCATTTCGAAGTAAATGAAAAGTAAAATTCTTTTACTTTTCTACCACTAGATCCGTTCACCAGTTTGGTCTAACATTTTGACACCCCATACTAGAAGACAGACTGCAGTTCTATGGTCTGGAGATGAATATAATTCTTTTTCCAATTATTTTTCAAGAATTTCATAATTTACATAAAATAGAAGTCGAATATAAACATTTTTTGAACCCTTAAGATATAAGTTTCTTCAATATGAACATAAGTGATACGGAATTATTCAAAAGTGAGCTGAACTTTCATGAAATATTCAATAAATATCTGATTTATAATCCTCCAAAAACACATACCTGGTTTTGATCTTTCTAAAATAGTTTGGTCATTTCTAAATCGTTTGAGAACTATTCAGATGAAATCAGCTACAAATTGTTAATATGAATTAATCAAGAAGAGAAAACAACCTTATATCTCTTCAACAGGTTGCAAAATAAAGCTGATTTCCACAATGTTAACATTAGATGTAAAAATTTACTCACTTGTCATCGCCATGAAACTTCCTTCATTATTCAGAGAAGTTTTAGGTACAACATCCAGCTATATGATACGAAATCCCGTAATATTTGAAAGAATCCGAATATAACAAAGTCAGGAAATAATAACTCTTTGAAACGTTCAAGTTTCTATCAAAGTTGGAGTAGGTTCTTTTGCTGTTTGATTTTTGTTTTTTATAATGTTAATAGTAGATTGCACATATTGTTTTTTTTTCTTTCATGTAGCCAGGGTTGAGTTGTAGAACACCCTGGGTAAATTTCCCCTTGAGGATCCTCACAAGTAATCATTATATATATATTCCACGGTGGTTTAGGACTACTCATCGTGTTTCCGATTTTTTCATGAAATGGGTTTAATTATCAATTTTGATTCGTAATTTGTACATATTAACCAATGAATAACACTTCAACATTCAGTATTTCAGCTACGTTGTAAGTATTACTAACATACTAAACAATATTCTTGCGGGGGAACCGGCTTTTCATCGAGATTTTATATCTTACACTCAATTGTATGGCACCTCATGCTCTGCCAAAAAATTTCGCTAAATATATTAGGTGTACAAATAAGTTTCCGCTGTTTTTTATAAAAAATTAGGAATTTATTGTAGAGGAAAAGTACATTACGTTTTATTCAAAGTATTTTCCATCATTTGCCACTACTTTTCCCCATCTTTCTGGCAACATTCGGATACCCCGTCGAAAAAACTCTTCATCTTTTGACGCTATCCACAAATCTACCCAATTTTTGGTGTCTTCATATGATGTGAAGCGCTGCTCAGACAGACCATGTGCCATCGACCGGAACAGATGATAATCAGAAGGGGCTAAGTCTGGTGAATACGGCGGGTGGGGTAAAACTTCCCAGATGAGTGTTTCCAAGTATGTTTTTACCGGCGCCGCAACATGTGGACGAGCATTATCGTGTAAAAGAATAATTTTGTCGTGTCTGGAGCTCCAGTAATGGTTTCGCTTGGTTTCAGCAATTCGTAATACATGAGACCAAGCTGATCCCACCAAATACACAGCATGAGTTTTTTTCCATGAATATTCGGCTTAGCTGTCGATGTTGATGGTTCGCCGGGCTTAACCCATGACTTTCTCTTCTTTGGATTATCGTAGTGAATCCATTTTTCGTCACCAGTGACTATACGATGCAAAAAACTCTTTTTTTTTATTCCTGGCAAGCAGCATTTCACTCATGCATAATCGGCGTTCAACGTCTCTCGGCTTTAGTTCATATGGAACCCAATTTCCTTGTTTTTGAATCATTCCTAACGATTTTAAACGATGTGAAATTGCTTGTTGAGTCACTTGTAGAGTGAGTGCAAGTTCTTTTTGCGTTTGGGACGAATCTTCCTCCAATAGTGATTCTAATTCCATGTCTTCGTACACTTTCGGCCTTCCACTGCGTTCTTTGTCTTTAACGTCAAACTCACCGTTCTTAAACTTTTGAAACCATTCCTGACAACTTCTCTCACTTAAAGCAGCTTCACCATATGCTTCTAGAAGCAATCGATGGGCCTCAGCTGCAGATTTTTTCACATTAAAGAAGTAAATCAAAATTTCCCGCAAATGATGCTTATTCGGAATAAAACTTGACATTTTTGCACGAAAAAAATTACGTGATGCTGATACGGAATCACTAGTACTTTAAGGTTATGGTGTTGCCAGATGACTAAACTTGGGATATTACGTTTTACATCTGACAATTTCTCCATAACCTTCTGGTGGGGCCATCTTTTGACAAACCGCGGAAACTTATTTGTACACCTAATACTTGCTATATCGCTAACTACAAGAATATAAATGTAATAAATTCAGAGTTCCTATGTAATATAACGAACAAGTCTGCTTCTGTAAAATATAAATTATTGAGACTACAAGATAATATCTTTCTGTTCCAGGATTAGAAGTCACACCCCCAGAGGAGAACAGTCCACCAGTAATCAGCAGCAATACAGCTCTCATATCCAGCCCTACACCTCATCCCTCGGTGTTAACAGGAAGCTCCCTGAATCTTGCTCACACAGGAATTCCTACCTCGAGCTCTTCTCTTCCACAGCAGCTCAACGTGGGTTTTAACATTCCCAATCCTGCGTACGGAGAAGGAATGCCACCACAGGTGGCGCTACCAACTTCTTCTCTGCCAGTTGTAGCAACAGATCCCCAGCATCTGCAAGGCACGATAGTATGATATAACCTCATGTGGGGTAGGAGATCTGGCAGTATTAGAAACAAATGGCTCTAGATCTTCTCACTTCCACATTAGGCGCTCTGCTAGTTTGTTAGCTCTTTAGCGCAGAGCTAGTTCTGTGAAGTTACTGATATTGCTGGAATAGCATTCAATATTCTTCATTCAGATCTATGTGCTATATGGATCCTACCAGAGTTGATTTTTCATATCATGAACATGACAATATTTCGTTGAGTTTTCTGTTATTCCTGTAATTTGGAGTAGTACTTTCTAAGATGAAAATATGCCTTTCACATTGTTTTGAACAGTTTATTCGACTACATCCACTCTCATGAATATGGAATCAAACGTGAACTCCCTTCTTTGAATTCCCAATACCTCAACAAAACTACAAAATGATGTTTTATTCGTGACCGATTTTTAGTTGTATTCTTGAACACCTTTTTCGACTTTATCATTGAGGTGTAGAAAAACAAACCCCTGGTGCTCTCCGATCTGTTCTAGCTCTCTCCAGTAAACGGTGAGTCAAGCACTTGCCATGCCTTACCTTTTGTCCTGATGGATCAGCCGACTTTATGGGGCTTGATGCCCTCACGGTTGGTATACCGTAGCTAATAAATACGATACAACAGGACAGAAACCTGCCTATATTTACGAATAATAATGTGAAAAACAAAAGAGAAGACAGTGATTTTCACACTCTAATAATGGCGGCGCGTGAGTTCTTCAGGAAGTTTAGAAATTTTGGCAATAACTTTTGCTTTTCCTTCACTATTGAAAAAAATTTCTTTCCCAATAGCCATCTTTGGTTATTTTGTTTACTCCTCAAGATACCAAATTCACAAAAATTCTCAAAAGAGATAACAATTAAGAATTATTTATAGAATATTTCTATATATATTTTGTCACATTCAGATCTCTTTCGAGTTATTTTCAATTCACTTGTAAAATAAAAAATTTTATCATCACAATGTTTCATTTCATTCGAACACTATCAGTAACATTAGTACCTAGTATTTTATTTTTGGGAGAGGTGATGATTAACGTGAATGAAGGAAAACTGAATGAAAAATGATTGAGAGATCCTTTGATTTGTCAACTTTTTTCTACTCCTTCTTTCTTGAAAATTCTATTTTAAACTTTGAAATTTTTATGAAAGTAAGAATATTTTCTATGTAAAAAATGTTAAATATCGATGTTTTGTATGAATGTATATTTAAATTTCTCATTCCATTGTTTGTAAATATGTCATTCAAACTATTGAGCTGAAAGGCTATAAAACCAATGGTGCTATAATTTGTTCACGTCAATCTTCGTCTCTAATTTTTGGCCTTGAAGATTTCATCATAACTTAGACTGAAATTTCGTGTTTTCTTCATATCTAGCCAAAATATCACTTTTATACGTATACAATATTCTATTCGTTGTGATGCTGGAACATGAATGACAGCTGAGAATCTAAGAACGAATTAATTAAATTAATTTACCACGAAAGGTTGAGTAAAGTATTACAGTTATGAGTAAAATCTCGACCAAAAAAAAAGATGATGCGTTCTTAGATTTGTATTATCGGTGGTTTTCTATTCGGGTCATACTAAGATATTAATTTATTTATATTCAGGTTTTCGATTTTATGAATCTTCGAAAGCAAGGTTCTACAAATTAAATGGGGATCAAATAGGATTTTTCGAATTGAGGACTTGTTGAAATTGTACGAAGATTCAAATCTATCAATATTTCCTAGTCAATTTGTCGATGAAATTGAGAATAGAAATATTTGTTATTGTCAGTTCATCGTCAAAATTTTCTGTATGAAACGGGTACCTACATGAGAAAAAATTCAGTATAGGACATATTTTGTAAGCTTGTAGTGTATGTAGATGAACCGTCCAAATGGCATATTTCAACAGATATTCGAATTAAATTAATGGCTTAAATCTTAATTGTTATGTTCAGGAAATTTCGAATTTGATTTAGTATAAAAAACCTATTTGAAGGGTTAAATATATAATAAGAGAGGTTTAATAAATCTAATTGATAATATGTAAATTCCTCGAATAATTTTTCATCCATATCAACCCTTAGGTGAATATTTTTAGAGAAGACTGTGGAGTGGTCCAAATAAGAAATAATGTAGGTACACCTATTCAACATATCTATAAATATGTGCATATATTTTTCTAGAAGAGGATTATGTATTGTCTATGAGACCAACTGAAGCTTTGGTACTATCGCTTTATTGAAGAGATTGCCTAGCATCTCAAATGATGTATAGAGGAAATCTCTATAAATAAATTTTTTTAATATCTGTAAATATATCTGTTATGATAAAATAACAAAAGCTTGTACATCCGAGCTGTCTATCGAATTAACATTTAATACTGAAGAGCTGTAATTTCGAATCAATGGCTGAATGTTCATGGTTATTTAAGCTTAGAAAAACTACCAAATATCCTTAATAAACTTAAAATAGAATTGAAGTAACAATATATTGAATGAAACTTGAATTGTAATTAGCATTAATTATAGATATATGATCGTTTGTGAGATAATTATGATTCATACAATGAGCTTATGTTAATTTTACCCAGGCTGTAGCACAATATATATCTTCGTTCATTATTGTAATTTCTTTATTTGTACATCCGTTCTCATCACCAAGAAAAAAATTATTTCCATGATATAGTAACATCCTAGGATTTCGAAGCTCCAAAAATCAAGTTCAATTTCACCATACACTTGATCCATACAACCCTGTTTTATTCATCCATGCCCCATATCATAAACAGTGCAGAGTAGCTCTATGTTAAATATCTTAGTTCGCAGGTTTTCGGAAAGAACTGAATAAGGATTTCCTATTTTGTTGAAGTTTTTGAGGACATTATTATGATTATTGGACGCGTGGGTGAAGGTTTACATCGGTTCGTCCAGCTTGAGTAGTTTCTGTATGATGGAAAGATCATTTAGAGTTCAGTTAAGAATGAATGTATAATCTGGTTGTTAATTTTGGGCTAGCTAGGTATTCTGGTGAAAGAAAAATTCAAATGCTATATCCATTAATTTGAATGCTTTATTCAACTTAAATCCATCGTGAATAGAATCAATATTATTGGTGCATGACAAACACTATTTCTTGGTCTATTGAATGTACTGAAATAATAAATCTTCGTTGAAATTGTTGGGATTTCTATCATCCATTCGTATATTGAAATAATATCACTGGTTGATTGTTCATGAATGATGGCAAAGGTTAACACCACTCCTGAAAATATTCAAGAAGATATGGAATATTAGATTTGATCAGATGATATAATCTGTGTTCTTGCACTATCCTTGTAGGTATCATGGGTAAACAGCTAACCATATGGATTAATTTGGGGTAGACAAACCTAGAGTACTTATACTTTATATTATAGCCTCTGCAGACCAAAATCTGTTATTCCATATAAGGAACATATATGCATATATATTTGTGCTATAAGGCATTAGATAATACACATTTTTATTTCTCTTTTCACTAGAGCCGCCGCCGGAACTCTTTGATCTTCCCCATGTTCCTCTGTCCTTGGTTCATATTGCTCATACATTATTTATTGGAGATGGCTCGCAAACCCTGGGACCAATAGCTATTATTGTTGTTTATTCTAAATTATTGAATTGTTACCATGACTATAATTATTGCATATTCAATATTACTGAAGTTTTTCCCAAACTTGCTATGATTGATGGTTTTATGTAATCACGATACTTTGATGTCTCATAATGATAACTACCTCAATGTTTGTTATCTAGTCTGAAGGATGTTTTAAGTCTAGAATAATCAAAGCATCAGCCCCTGCGATGGATCTCCAGTAAGTTTCCAGTACACCGAAGTCACATAGGCTCAGAGATATTGCTTTGCGATTTAGTCAGCCTAGAATTACCTTCACACATACTGCATAGTTCAATTGAGCTCTTGTCAAATAGTTTGATTCTTATAGCTTCATCTTATAATTTTTCACCATTATTTTATTCATCATAAAGGGATTTTGTTGCTTGAGGCATTTTACCCTTCTTTTTTTTGTCTTGAACTCTGAATAAAGAGTGCATCGTTTGGGTCTAACAATTGTGTTTTATTTACCTGCTTCATTTTCCAAGTTTTTTTCACTAATCTCAATTATCACGAATCTGAATTATTACTTAAACAAAACGTAGAGTCTTAAACTTGCTAAACGATCACATCAATGGCCAAATCTTTGTATCCGGAGTCACTCTGAGACCATAGTTACAATATATTTAAGGTAGATTACTCTTAAAACTCAAAATATCGGATGCTGATACATTTGTTGTGTTGCTAAGTATTCCCAAAATGGAATTTGTTGTCGCCATGTTTTATGGACAAATGGTATCAGTAAAATCCAAGATAAGTATTTTGAACTATGAACACCGAGATTGTTTTGGAAGCGTGAACTTGAATCCTAGAAGTTATTCAATGTCTTCATATAGTCGCAACTAACAGTTATTCCCGAATATTTCTCAAAAACAAAACATTCAAGACAAGGGAACACTTGAGAGATTGACTATCTGAAAATTGGTTTCTGCTGGAGTTTATGCTTATATATTTACCTCAACTTGGCGCTTTCAGAAAATAATAAAATCATATTTCCCAAAAAAAAAAATTTATTGGATTTCAATAACTAGAATCAAGAAAATAAATCATCATATACAATGTGCTGTACAGTTTATCCTTGTTGTAATGCAATCATATATAATAAGTACATATGTATTACTGGAACTTTCCAGTGATTTGAATAAGTCGATATTAGTTCTAAGGCTCAGATAAAATTCAAAAGAAATCGAAAAATATGTGATTATTAACGTTGACTCTCACACCTTAATGAACATTTGATACTACAACGATATTGGAGGGACTTTGATTATCACTCGACAACAATAAGAACAGTCTTGATTGATCACACTTTTTGATTCTATCACACGAAGATGTAAAAATATTATTATGGTAAATATTTCCTAAGTGAAGATAAAATGGTATCTTTGGATTATTTTTCTAATACTGGCATTCATATTGAATCACAAGAAATACTTATCTGTATCCTTATTGATTCTAGGAAGCATCTTATCACCTAATTTCTTTGGAATGGAAGAACAAGTTCTTGGAATGACTAAAGATTATCGAGTTATTAATAAATAACAAACAGGTACTGATTTTGAAAAGCCTCAGTTCCAATTACAATAAAAGTTTGATCGAATGCATCCATGTGGCTCATATTATCGATTAATATTGATTACAGATAATAAAAACGATGAATGTCATATAATTCGTCAAAGGGTAAAAGTAACTTTCTTGGTACAAAATTTCAATCGTCATTGTCTAGGCCTTGGTACATTGTCAACGAAATGGCCCATTACGTTGCCTCTAGGGTTGTAGTTAGCTACAACGTATGTTTCTCCCTTTTTATTCTTCGACAAAGCTATACCAAGCTCGGTGCTCTCTTTCCATACGACTTGCGTGAAATGCAACGTTCCAGTGTTTATTGTTTCTACCCCAAAGGTATACAGTTTGATTTCATCGTACCAAGCTTTCACAGCTTCCCGTGCACTCGGAGTGGCGCTAGTGTCGGATGAATAACTGTAGAATATGTTTTCTCCATATGGGTTGTTTGGACGGTGGGACATCCTTCCGTTTTTGGAGCAGTGATCTGCCCATTCTTGGGCATAGTCGCACATCTGTAAATAATAATAAGGTCTAAATTTCACAGGAAATCTTAAGGAGTTTTCCCAAAAGCTCTCTACTAATCAACCCTTGTATTATAAAAAATAAGCACTTGTTAATCAAAATTTGAAACAAAGAAAATTTGTATGGAGATCAACTAAAAATATGAGAAACCAACACTCACAGAGACGACCGAGAAACTATGCTGATAACGAATATAAAGGTGGATTTAGACTAAAAGAACATATTAACATTTCGTTAATATCTAGTGTAAACTAAAGCTTGACGTATCTATTTACATCAAACGAACACCGAATTAGAACTAGGACAAGAATGTTAAAGGTGGATTTTTATCAAACGAGCAAATGCTCATTTTATCCCCCACTACTTCAAATTCTTCTAGTGTAAACAGGCGTAGAGCATTCATTCGTTGTTCTTAGTGCGTTCGGAAAGATTCTATAGAATATTCTAAGAATGCTCGCTCGCTCGATGTAAACGGTGCGTGAACAGTTGCTTAGAAGATTCTAGCGTGTTCGGACGCGCTCCCTTCACTGAGCGGTCTCATCAAAGTGCTCTTGTGTTCGCGATTGTTAACATTCTTGTTCTAGTTCTAGTTCGGTGTTCGTTTGATGTAAACAGATACGTCAAGCTTTAGTTTACACTGGATATTAACGAAAGAATGCACTAGTTTTAGCTCTATATGTTCTTTTAGTCTAAATCCACCTTAACAATCGCGAACACAAGAACACTTTGATGAGACCGCTCAGTGGAGCGAGCGCGTCCGACACGCTAGAATGCTCTAAGCAACTGTTCACGCGCTCTTGTGCCGTTTACATAGAGCGAGCGAACATTCTTAGAATATTCTATAGAATCTTTGCGAACGCACTAGGAACAACGAAAGAATGCTCTACGCCTGTTTACACTAGAAGAATTTGACATAGTAGGGATAGAATGAGCATTCGCTCGTTTGGTATAAATCCACCTTAAGATAAAAGTTGATCTTTTTCTAGAACACCTTTTGATTAAACCGTTTCAAATGAAGAGGAAATCACGTACATAAGTAGCACGTACATAAGACGCTACAAAATCGAATCAGCCTGATGAACTGGCTGGTATAAACTATAAAAATAGGAGGGCTTAGAGAGACCATCCAAAATATTTCTAGGCTGGACGTCATCACTAATGCGCCGTTTAAACTAGCCCACTCAGCTTCGGAAATTTAAATAATTCCAATTTCCCCCGCTCAGCCTTTATTTGACTTCTTACCAAACCGCTAGAGGTCGCGCGAATGCTGTCGCAGAATATCGTGCGAAATGCTCATATCTGGTTTGATCTATGCCCAAAACAACACACTTATGGTGCCGCAGCCTCCGATCTTTCCAGATCTGGGTCCAGTTACTATTTTCTGTTTCCAAACTGAAGAGGCTCACGAAAGGATGACGCTACGTGACGAATCAAAAGATAAAGACAGCATCGACGAAGGAGTTGAACACGAAAGGCATGCAATCGTTTCGCGTAAATGTATGTTATTTTCGAACATCGGAACTAAAATGGTCTCAATCGATGGGATTAGAGTTCTTGATGAAAAATCCGTGGTAAAAGTTGAGTATATCCCGCGGAAGACTCCCTATCATCAGAAGCAGATAAGCTAGTGCATATTCTTAGAATAGGCTCCTTGTCCAAATATCTCGGTCAAGTTCGTTATTGCGCCAATTCCGTCAAATGGTTCATTTGTTAAAATCATCCGAAATTTGGTTTCGTCAATAACTACTAGAATATTCATTGTATCATGTTGTAACTTGGAAGATGATTGAATGAGGTTAAAACGAAGAGGCTTCAAAAAGTTCGTAGAAATCAACACGAGAATTTCTGAAAAATTCCCAGAAATTTTTTTTCCAATACTTCAAATCCCATAAGATATCCGTCGAACTTCAACAAGAATTTGGGCATGACGCTCTTGATAACATGTTGTCGAACTGAACATCAATTTTTTTTATCTAATTAAGGGTAGGAAAACACAGAAGTTACTGTTAATTGCAGGTTGTCATCATTGACAACCCACGATTGTGCTCTGAAAAATTTTAGTGTACAACTGCTTAGAGTCCAGTAGGAGATTCGATTCTGTAACATCATTGTTTTATGTAATTTGGACTTAAATATATAGGGTACTTCAAGGAACTAGTGCTTTATTTAAAAAGATATTGAAACAAGATTTGGATGGAGTAGATATACCTACTTTTGTTTGGTTTTTAAGAAAAGCGAATTCGAGTTTCAAACAAAAATAAGGAAAACTGTGAGTGGTTACTTTCAATTCCAGATAGAGATTTGTTCATTCATTGTGGCGGTTGTTTTAGTATTACACTTGTCCAGAGTACGGAATAAGACTTCAGAAAAAGCGCGCAACAGCTTCTGACTTCACGTCAGTGCTTTTCTATAGCTAATATATACTATTTCATAGAATACGGAATTCGAGAGAATTTAACTCAGATTTTTATAGCTTTGATATTATTCAATAGAGCCCGTATAACTTCATCTAGTACAAACACGTAAAAACCTATTGTGTGAATGCATCTCCGTTACACAATAACTCCAAGTGCTCAGTAATATCAAATAACAACCCTCTTGATTCACCCAGATTTAGAATAATATAACTGAACCTACATCTTTCTTCAATTTCATCTCCGGTACTCCATGCTTCTTCCTGTATTCATTATGCACCTTTAACCCCTCCAAAGCGAATGATGTAAATTCGACCTTGTTCCTGTCATTGTGGTGGATGTTATTGTTCGTTTCTCCTTTGTTGGCGAAACTGAACCTGATCTCAAGGGTGGAGGAACATTTTCGACGAACTGTTTCACAAAGTTTCCAGCTGGTGAGTAATTCGCAACGACTATAATACTGCCTTGGTGTTTTGCTATGCCGACTCCCAATTGCTTGCTCGATTTCCATATGAGTTGAGTGAAATGCCCTGTGGCCAGATCATGAGGTTCCCGATCGTAAACGTGCTTTTTCCCCTCTTCATACCTGCAGATGAGTTTAAATAGTATAGAGTATATACAGTGTGGAAACCACTTATGGAATAAAATTCTTTATGACATTATTTTAGAAAATTATAAAAAATGCTGAGACACGTCAACTATTAAATTCAGTTGTGCGTTATGTAAACATAAATTTAAATGTACAGGGTGATACACGTAAGTCTGCTATAGTCGGTGTTCTCTTTTTTTAATGAAACACCCTGTATAGTTGTATATTTTTGAAATCCTCTTAATGAACCGATTCCAACAAACTAAATAATGTATGGTCAATTATGAATTATACAGGGTGAAATTTTAAAATTAATAATTTATTTCACTTGAAATATTGGTACTTTTTTAAATTAGCTAAATACGGATTTATCAAAAATCTAAACTAATTATTAGACGTATTTTGAAAACTTTCTGAATTAACTAAAACCTGGTACGCCAATGAATTTTATCATAAATACCTAAAAAGTGCATAGAAACGCCAATAATTAGACAAAATCTGTAAATAATGTGGATTGTTTTAATATTCTGTCGGTTGTTGATGTGTTGACAGTTTATACTGAAAAAGTAAAATCTTTGTTAAAAACTTTTTCCTTGTCGAAATAACAATGAAATATTTAACTGAGACTAACCGAATTGAGATTTTAATGATGATCGGGTACGGGGATAACTGCAGAAGTCAAGTTATAGTGGTAAACTTATTTAATCAGAGGTATCCCGAATTGCCTATTATTTCACAAAGCACAGTGTCTAAAATTCATGCACAATTCAGCGAACTTGGACATGTGAAACCATTAAAAAGAAAACCAAACTCCGTTGAAGATGATGTGAAAGTGAATATTTTGTTAAGTGTCGAAGAGAATCCAACTTCAAGTACACGTCAAATTGCCCGTGAAAATAATGTTAGTCATACAACTGTTCTAAGGTGTCATAAAGAAAAACTTCATCCCTACAAATTGACTTTTGTGCAGGAGTTAACCGAAGACGATCCAGATCGTAGAATGGATTTCTGCGAAAGATTGATGAATAAGCTGAACAGAAATGAGATAGCTCTTGGTACCATTCTTTTTTCTGACGAATCAACATTCACAATGAATGGGGAGGCGACCATATTATTGGTCCTATATTTATAGATGGAAATTTGACAGCTGAAAAATATTTAAATATGCTTACAAATGAAGTTATTCCTGCGTTGGCAAACTTATATCCCAACGCAATAGATCCTAGCTTACCGAATGAAAATGTTTGGTTCCGGCAAGACGGGGCAACACCCAATTATGCTTTAATGGTTAGAACTTATTTAGAGGAAATCTTCCCCAATAAATGGATTGGACGAAGAGGTACTATTGAGTGGCCAGCTAGATCGCCAGACCTCACGCCGCTGGATTTTTTTCTATGGAGTTATCTCAAGAACGAAGTATATGCAACACAACCAACTAGCATTGTAGACCTCAAAGACAGGATAACTACAGAAATACGGAATATTTCACCTCAAACTTTAAACAAAGTTAAGGTGGAGTTCTATAGGAGACTGTGCTATTGCCAACAACTAGGTGGAGAACATTTTGAGCATTTATTTTAATGTGTTAAAATCAAATACATCAGCTATTTTATGTATGTGTTTAATAATTGTAAAAATGAAAATTTCACCCTGTACAATTCATAATTGACCATACATATTTAGTTTATTGAAATCGGTTCATTAAGGGGATTTCAAAAATATACAAATATACAGGGTGTTTCATTAAAAAAAGAGAACACCGACTATAGCAGATTTACGTGAATCACCCTGTACATTTAAATTTATGTTTACATAACACACAACTGAATTCAAAAGTTGACGTGTCTCAGCATTTTTTATAATTTTCTAAAATAATGTCATAAAGAATTTTATTCCATAAGTGTTTTCCACACTGTATAAATATAGAGTATAATGTATGGAAGCAAGTAGATCTCTTTTGAACGAAAAGGCAGCTGATATAAATTTTTTTGTTTATAATGTACCTTTGGTTGAACCGGTAATACCCCCAAAATTTTTATTTGTATGGGACTTCCTGTATATCTTTGTAGACCTTGAACGAGACTGAGATTTCCGATGTGTACACATTGTGAATGTGGAATTTTCGCTCGGTAATCACATTTCTTTTGAACTATAAAAATATTAGGTTGAACGAATACAAATAAATGGATTAAAATTTTCAAATACTTATTTTTATTTATAAATATAGAGTATAATGTATGGAAGCAAGTGGATCTCTTTTGAACGAAAAGGCATCTGATATAAATTTTTTTGTTTATAATGTACCTTTGGTTGAACCGGTAATACCCCCAAAATTTTTATTTGTATGGGACTTCCTGTATATCTTTGAAGACCTTGAACGAGACTGAGATTTCCGATGTGTACACATTGTGAATGTGGAATTTTCGCTCGGTAATCACATTTCTTTAGAACTATAAAAATATTAGGATGAACGAATACAAATAAATGGATTAAAATTTTCAAATACTTATTTTTATTGTTTTACAACAACGGTTTCGCAAAACACTGTGACGTCTTCAGGTGTTACATTTTGAATGAAAGTTTTGCTGAAGTATATTCTATTGCTACGTTAGTTCATCCTCATCATATACATCTTATACATCTCAAGCGTTTATTTAACCACTTTTTTCGGATCTTTTGTATCTAAAGTAGCGTTTGACATCACCAGATCACATTTTTCATATCTGAAACGAGATGTGAACATAACCAATATCTTTGGCTAGTGATCACGTTGTGTTGTGTCAGTAAAACGCTTGTATCAAACGATTCCAAATATAAATAACAAGTAATATTCATGAATGATTACAGGTTTGAACCTGAACTTGTCAAAGATATTCAATTATTTAATGTTTGAGGTTAGCAGAACACTAACCTCAACAAGTCTTGTTTTTGTCCAATAACTATCATGAGCGTTGGTTTAAAATGTTCTATGATCACCACGGCACCAAACAACCTCAAGATGCTTCCGATTTGGATAAACACACGTAGCTATTTATGCTTGTAATTACTTTTTTGGAATGGCACCCTAAATTGGGTAATAAATATTGAAGTATGCTGGGTTTTTTCAGGAAGATGTTTAACAACGGAGATCGGTCAACATCTGTGTTCATTCAAAAGAATTCTTAGCGAACTGTATCTGTTTATTTCTAGGGCTTCTAAATGTGTCAATCTGGAACTTCTACTTTCATCAAAAACCATTGAGAAAGTTATATATTTCTTCCACTATTGTCCTTTGGAATAACCTATATATTCGAGCCCAAATTGCAAAAAAGCGATTATTGTTTGAAATCGAATATTTTGAAACCTGTATAGGAATATAAGGAGGATGAATCATGTCCCATAGAGCACGATTTTTGGTCAGACTTGACAAAAAATGACAACTTTCAATAGACTGAACAATATTCATCCATTCTTTTGTGACTCCTGAAGTAAATGAAACAAGCGACAAAAAAAAAAAAATCATTTAATGATTTTGATCTATGATTGTGAAATTTGAGAATATGGGAGATATCAATAAGCCCCATACTGTTTTTTACACTTACAGTAAATCTGATTCAACCGGTGGTATATTATAAAAAAAATGTACAGCAGATTAATTTGGCGCCATGTACTCATCTCCAAAATTCTCTGAATATTGTCATTTCCGTTCAAATAATTGCTTGGTTCCATACTTTACCCAAAACTTTTAATGAATATGCAATTTCGGCTGCGGTTGAAGATTAAAGGAAAACCGAAATATGTTTCATTTAACTCACCACTTCTCAACAGGAACACTTCCCTCGAGTGTAAATGAAGGATCTGTTGATGAAACTTTGTATATGTTCTCTCCATAATTACAATTAGGACGTGTTTCCAACACGTTCTTGAATGCTAGATGTCGCGCCCATTCTTCAGCATATTTACTCAGCTTCTTATCTAATTCCAAAGGACCGACTCCATGTAACGACCTGTATTTGTTGTGCGCCTCTAAAAAATCTTTCTCAAATGTTCCCAGATGCAAAGAGTTGTCAGCTCCCCTGATGGTTATCTGAAATATATATTGATTACCTATTCTAAAATTTCTAAAATTACCATATTGACAAACGTATCAAGATAGATATGGGGAAATGAAGTGGATTATTTCAATTCTTCATGGGGAATCATGACCAAAAATGAAAATACGGTGTGCTTCTATTTGAAGAAATAAATATGTCGCCAAATTTCTATACATCTGGCAACACTGGAAATCTGACAGTATCGCAGAAATGGATCTACATTGATCTACAAATTTTGAAATATTCAGTATGAATAGTTTCCATAATATATCAATATGCCACATAGCTTGGCACACCCAATCTTTCTAGACCATTTTTGACATATTAGAAAAACTCTGCAATTAATCATCGTCTGAAGCAGGTACAAGATAACTCACCTTATGAACATCACGAGCCAATTCACTAACCCTAGCAGGCGAACTTCCAAGAGGCGGCACATTCTCCACATACCTCCCAACATAGTTTCCAGGGGGGTAATAATTCGCGACAACAATCACTTTACCCCCTGACTTCGCATACCCTACCCCAAGTTCCTTGGAATCCCTCCAAACGACCTGAGTGAAATGTCCGGATTCTAGGCTCTTCGGCTCTTCGCCAAATGGATGTTTGTCTATCTCCTTATACCAACCTTCAACGGGTTCATTGCCTTTCACCGTAAAGTTTGGATTGCTGGACTGGATACAAAATATATTTTCACCGTACTTGTCATTGTTGCTGTGCGCCAAACCTCCAGCTTTGACCAGGTGATCGGCCCATTTTTGGCTTTCACGGCTAATCTCCTTGCTGAGTTTCAAAGGTGGAACTCCGTGCTTCTTGCGGCATTCATTGTGCGCTTGTAGGCACTCTTTGGCGAAGGTGTCCATGAGAGAAAACCTGGACTGCAATAAAATAAGAATTATTTGACCATTCATACGGAATAAGACTCTTGGTACTGCAAGACACTGACTTCTATTCCATTCTAAACCATAATAGAAGAAAAAAAATGTAGAAAAACCGTGACTGGAGGTCTCAAACTCTTACGCTCTTGTACCCTACGTGACTGAAATGCCATTTTATGTTAATATTTTTCATGAAACATGGAAAGAGTTATGGTGATGAGAATAACGATTTAAGAACTGAATGTATTCTTCTTCGATGTGTACCATTTATCATTGGCAGCGAAAAAGGATCCATAATAATGATATTTCCATAGACAAGAAAGATTTTATTCCAACAGGTGATTAAGTGGTTGCAAGCCATCAAGATTTGTTCGGCTCTCATCAGCAGACGTTCTTATGAACGTCAAAAATCAAAGATTCGTCCACGATTTCATTGATGTGAGACCAACATAGTAAAAGTATACTTCATAGGCAAAATATTCTCCTTGGCAATAAATTTATTCGTATTAGGATCGTATCACTTGAAGCACATGCGTACACAGTCCCCAACCTCATGTCAGTAAATTCTTCATTAAAAACTAGTTCTGTTTCGAATTATCCCCTAGTGATTACGTAACTCCCATTACTCAAAATTCCAAATATCTATTTTCGGATTTTACCCATCTGTCATAACGAGATAATCCCCTATCAGATTACAACGCGAGGATAAGGTACGAGATAACATTATCAGCATTTACTGTCGAAAAAATACTAAATTCCCAAGAATCCAGATGAGGTGGGACATCCATAAGATTGTGAAATTTCCTCCGATTTTTTCCTCTTATATTAAGAAAGGTGTGAGTGCGATAACAAGTTTGTTCACATTGTGTTTATCCTGTATTGAGGGAATGGAATGAAAAGGGAGTTCAAATAATTATTTTTCTTTACTGGGATATAATGATCAAGAATCGAAATTCCTTTTATTTCAAGATTATCTTGGTTTTTTTGTTGGAACTTTGAAACCCATTCTGAAGGAGAAATATGTATTGTTAATACATATCATCTATCTTCATCCAATCAAAAGATTCCACAGTATATGTCAAGTTCCATACTTATGTTGAGAAATAGGGTTAAAAACTTATATATTAGGATTTTATAATAACATTCAATTTTGAACATTTATAAAAAAATTCCAAGTTCAGATGCAACATAGACATCATTTTCTGAGTGTCTTGAAATCTGAGTTATTTCATTCGAATCATAGTTCATCCTTAATATCATAAAGATCATTGATGGACGAAAGTGAAAACCAAAAAATTCAAAAACAAGACTTATCGCAGCGTTCAATCGAAACAAATGAAGCCGGAACTAGGAATAACAAATACAGGTAAAAAATAATAAATAAGAAGAACATCAGATCTATTCATCTGCACAAACAATTCGGGAACGAAAATTACTTACGTTTGAAAAATTGGACCTATTTTTTGGTGTAACAGTGATAATCTCACTCACATAACTGAGATGAATTAGATAGATCAAGGTATATATAATCCTGATCCTATCAGACAACCATAAAAATGACTAATCAATTGTTCCAAAGTCGGAAAAATAATAATTAGTAGATTCAGATAATAAGGGAACACCTTTCTGATATGAAACCGCATTTGGAAGAAAAAATTGGCAAACAAAGACCATTCAGAATTCAACAGATTAGATTCAATGGTAACGGATGAAAGAAATTCCTTAATCTATTGTTCAATTAAAACTCTACTACTCTGAATATTATTTTTTCTTTCAAATTGAGAGCCTTTGGTGCCCCCTGTAGTGTTCTGCTCCAAACTTCATCAAGGAAGGTTTTTCTTGAGATTTGGGATCAAATAGAAAACAGAAAATATATTCAATGATAATGATATAGAAAATTCAAATTTTCATGATATATTTTGGCTGAGTTCTTTACTGAGAAAAATCCTTCCTATTATTTGGCATCTATGAGAAACTGGAATTAGGATCCCTTGGTAAGGTTTTTCAAGCAATCGCTTACTTAGTCCAGATTACAAAATGGTGCAACACTCTATTTTTTTTGCCAACAAAAGTACCATATCGTATTTTTAGCGAAGAGATCCCACAATTCAATAAGAAAACCTGATCTTTCGTTTGAAAAAGTCAGCTTGTACATTTTGATGAAAAAAGTCATAAAATCTATAGACTGTCATTCGATATTAGAATGAACGGGACTGACAGTAACGCCGATGTTCACTACTCCTATGGTACGCAAGAATTCTTGTAATCGTTACCTTTTCATACAATCGACGTAGACTTGTGATAACCTGGATTTGATAATAATCTGTACTTGACTAATTTTTAACATTTCAACGAGAATATCCCGACAAATAGATCGGAAGCCTTGGGTTAGTTTTATTGCCTTCTAATGGTTCCTCGAACCTTAATCTAGTAGAGTTTTTTACTGTTGATCTATGAAGATCCACCCAAAACCAATACACGGTCTAAAAAAAATTATGCAGTATCAGAGTAAAAAAAAGGGAGAAGATATGTAACTGGTGATGAGATAATTTCTGAGGCGATGTAGAGGTTGTATTAATGCCGGAGAGAATCAATATGAATTTCTTCTTCAGTTTTAGAAAGACGGTAAAATTTTACGATAATTAATTGTTTTATTCAGATTGGGTTTTCCAAGAGGTCCCTCTGCAAAAAATGAAAGAGTAATGGTCTCAGAATGGAACCCTAAGGAACTCCCATTTCGGAATGCTTGTCCCTCGAAAAACATTCATCTACTCAGACAGATAAGATTCTTCCATTTAAGGACATCTTGCAACTAGTTCAAAAGTATTCCAGTATAAGTGTTGAAAGAGATAAAGGGACAAAAATTGTCTCAGTCCCCTACATATTCTTATTCAAACATTTATATGAAAAATCCACGAAACTAAGTAGAGCCGTTTATGTGAAGTGGCCTCTTATGAAAAGATGCTGATCTCAGTTCAGTATTTTGAACATGTTGAGATAATTTATCACTCACACTCTGTGCCAGTCAAATTTAGTACCGATATAATGATATCCCAGATTCAGGTTTTTTCCACCAATTCGTATTAATAATGGCAATATCGAGGAGATATTCTGCACCCCTATAATTTGTATGGTGTGAGGAGGGGAGAACACCGTGTAGACTTGATAGTATCTATTGTCATCAAACGCAAAAGGAGGAATTAAATCTTACAAACTGATATTTTGGAAAGATTAACCTGTGAATCAAAATTAACTAACCTTTGTTGGAGTTGGTTTACTATCCAGTCTACTGCAACTTCTACTCTTCATCATCAAGTTCTCGAATATATCCGGCGGCACTTCCTCTCCACAGTCTTTTTTCTCAGTCGTTACTTTACATGCTGTTCTGGGACCCCTGAATGTTTCGATTGTCTCTCTGGTAATAGTCTCAATTTGAGGTTCCTGAAAAAATGCTGAATTTGTGTATGCTACAAATATGCATTAAGGCGTTTCCGCCGATCTTGAAATGGAAGCAAGTTATGTTTCTGATGATTGGGGAATGTTTGTGAATGCCAAATGAACTTCAATAATTCAAAATATTTCAGGTTTTTTCGTAATCGAATCACATAAATATATCACTCAACCCCCAAGACGTTTGTCCCTAAGCTATGCTGCACAAACCATCAACTCCCATGCATTATTGTTTGACTCCTCATATATGGTCAAGCTAAATATCACAAGAATAAGTGAAATTTTCAATATTACCAAATGCATTCTTTTATGAAGATTTTCTTTACCATTATATAAATTAGCCTAATGTTAGAGCTGGTAGGAGTGCGGTCCTGATTCCTTTTACCTAAGGATTAGAGCTGGCAGCTGACTTGTTGTAATCTTAATTATACGAGTACGTAGTGTAAACTTCGATAATTTGTTTTGCTGACTAGTTTTTATCCTATTCAAGTTTTTTGAAAATATCAAAATCAGTCAAGTAAATTGTTCTCGAATCGGTTTTGAAAATACCCCTTGCATGAAGATTAAGATAAATTTGACAATAAAACTATTTTATACATTGTCTTCTTCTTCAATGCTTACATCATTTTCCCTTTCATATTATAACATTCGAATCTCCCATGGAAATTTTATCGGAAATGTCAGATGCCCTTTCGTATGATATATACATGGTGCGGCAAAAGTCAGTTCACTTTTTTGCATATGAGAGGAAAAAAAGCAAAAATAATTGCAAATAAATGTAGGATTTCGCATTTTTGGACGGAGTTGGCCAGTGCGGACCTGTGTTGAAATTGTGAAATCCGATATTTTCTTAGCGAGTCTTCGTGTATCGATAATTCAACCTAATTGAAGGGATATGTTCGAGTTGACATTTTTGAATATTTATGGAGTACCAAGTGAGACTCCGATGTGTTATGTGAAAAGGTTGACATGCCTCTCAAGAGTTGTGATAAATATTGGGAAAAGGACGCTGAGTACAGTGGTGGGAACTATGTTAAACCCCATTCGTTCAAAGTTGACCAATGAGAGTGTTTAGGGATGTACCTTAAAAAATTACGAAAGTTCCTGGAGACTGAAGGTTTCCATCGAAGGACTCTAAGTTTAGACGCTCATAAGAACGGTAACCTTGAAGAAAAGACGTTAGTCGAAAAACTCTAAGTTTAGACGCTAATAAGAACGGTAACCTTGGAGAAATGACGTTAGTCGAAAGACAAATAGACGTTTCGCGAGTTTAGAACTTTTAGCCGAAATTAAGAACTTAACGATCGTTGTAGAATTCAGACGAAGAACTCAGTATCGGCCTTTGTATTTGTACATTTGACGATAGTTTTATTTATTTCTTAGTAGTGTAAATAACGAGAGCCGTGTTTATTTCGACGTTAAACGTAATCTGTAGGCGAAAATCTATAATAACCCCTAGACAATTGATAAAAAAGCCTATACAAATTTATTTTTCCAGAAAACTATAACATCAATAATTACTCGTGGCCATTTTATGTTAGAATTGTTTCCCCCCCTCTTCAGCACACATGCGGCATCGTTTATTCACGATAAAACAAAAAAAACCTAAACGCGCCTCGTCGACTACGGAGCCAGTATTTACGAATTTACGGTACAGTTAATACACCATTTGTCTGGTGGGAACTTGCTTATTTGGAAAGAGCTGGCGAAATTCTTGGAAAATTTCAGGATAATCTCCGTCAAGTTTTAGGTAAGAAGTGTGCAAGCAAAACAAACACGTTCTTCTTTCGAGTACATCACACGCGCAACCATGGCATCGAACGCATTGTAACCGTACACAACAACACTACTACACGCGGACAACTCAACTCGCTACGTTTCAGCTGCGTCCTTCCGCCCTTGGTACGATACTGGACGAGAATACGCGCATGCGTCAATACCAGACAGTGTGAGCTTACTTTTGCCGCACTCTGTATATTATTCGAAATATCCGAATCATTTCGCCTAGATGCCTTGAAATATGGCGAAGGCAATAATTATATTTGGTTGTCCGATGTAGGAGATATTCGAGTAGTGTCGTTTCTGCTTCTACGGGTAGTGATGTTAACAAAATTCGTTTTTATTTTCTTAAATCGTGTAATTTTTTAATTCATCATAAATAAGGAATGTGCAAAGTATTTCGAATAGCACAATAAATCTCGAATATATTCATTGATTGGTTTTTCTGTGATTATCTAATATAGTTTACAGATTACAAATCACATAGCAGATGGATTTAATTTTCTTAATTGTCCTCACTGTTCAACCCAATGCGGTAAACATTTTTGATTGGTTACACCGGATCAAGTGGTGAAAATCACCTTTTCTATCCTTTGTGATTCCATAATATATCTAGTGTAGAATCATTTATCATTTTATCTGTTTCGTCAATATGGTTACTTTCAGAAGAAGGTTTTCAATCAGAAATACCATTTCATTGTGCTTTTTTGTCAGAGAACTCTTTCTTCTTTCTAACCTTAGTCATACTCGTAGGGTGTGTGGTGTACCCAAATTGTTGCAACTGATATTTTCAAGATGAAATAAACGTAATGTTTACTTTGTGTCCATCAAAACATTATTTATTCTTGATACCATTGAATGGATCTCTGACAGTTTTCTGGAGTTGAATCTTTTTTGTGCTTTTGATAGTACGAATTCCCACCTAAAACGACGTAATCCCTCATTAAATATCTGAATTTCTCCGTTGGGGTTTGTTTGTTTTTTTTTTCTCACAGTTGTTTTGTTAAAGCATGTTATTTTTTAATATCTCCCAAAATACTCACTCTTCGAAAATTGGAACTAACGAATGGATCTTGTTAACCGTAGTCGAGATCAGCATTTGTAAGCAATTATCTTTAAAAAATAATTGTAAAGAATTATTCTAATATTTTATAATAAAGATTATAAAGAAAATTGCTTTCATTAATTTTTTTCTTAAGTACCTCTAAATGAATCACCCATTACATATTACATACAATATTTTTACCTATCTTAATTGGAAAATTGAACTGTATAAATTATAGGACTGTAGATTTGAATTGATATAAGGATATAACATAGAAGCCAAATCTTAACATTGCTGGCGACCTCAAATTTAGTCGAAATAAAAGAATGAAAATCCTGTGATTGCCAATTTAACAATTCGTTGGGATGCTCTATCTTGAACCAATACATGTACAAATTGGAAATATGTTTTTCTAAAAGAGCGTCTAGGGCTCTACAATAAACAGAGATTAAAGCAATTCTTCAGTTAGCATTATCGTGGAACAGTCATTGGATCTTCACTTTGAAATCAAAGCATATTTCATTCTTACCTGGCCGTTTTTCATCGATGCAAATGTTCTCTGATCGGTCTTTCTGACCATTACAATTCTACTGGAACCATTATGGCCATGCACAGTTTTCCTGAACCGATGGAGATCCGTCAGCGATCCAGGAAAAGCGGCTTTTTTCCTGTAATTAAATAAAATATTACTTAATGTTTACAACCAAAGACGAAATGACGAAAAAGGTATAAGCCGAATCAATCACTATATAATAGTAGGAAATAGATAAGCCGACCACCAGAAAATACTGTCCGTTGTTTTGGTCGGCAAATGATCACCTTATCTCAACAAGGCAGGATTACTCCATTTCAGGTTTGCATAAAAATAACTTGAGCATGAATAAAAAAAACCAATTAAAAAGTAGCGATAAATAATGGAACATTATGGTTGTTTCTATTGTTCTAAAAACAAAATGAGTAAGATCAACATTGAAATTAAGTTTAATGGGATACGATAATCGATTAACTACAGAAGAATGAATCATATTTCAAAATAGATCTACATTCAGTTCGATAACAAAAAACAAATAAGAACAGACATGAGGGATTGTTACAGACATTTTCAGAATTGAATTCTGATGAAAATTCCTACTGATGAGCAGAAATCAGCTGTGAATAGTGATCAAACATTGAAATAAAAAGCACGAAAATATAATTTAGATAATGTATTGAGTGTATCCTTTGGCCCAGGAAGTATTTACTGATTTTAAACAGTATTCGATTAATATTTGGACAGTGGCGTAAGTGGTGTAGGATACCGCCTAATGATTGGTGATAGCATAATGATATATTATATATATGATATCAATTTCTATAAGATTTCCGATGGAAATGATACCTTCTTTCAGTTAATTTTCGAGAAAAAAGAAATAGAGCTCCAAATGAAACTGAGACTTGTTTGTAATTTATGATGAAGGTTTGCTCATTCATAGACTATAGACTTTCAAGGCAAAAAAGCTCGCGAAAGCTCTCCTCTTCAGGTCGGTGTTTTTTCCCGAATTGAGTGAATTTCAGATTGATTTATATTTTCTAGAAGACACTGTGAAGGATATAGTTAAGTGCTTAAATTGAGGCGAAAGTCAAAATAAATTCCAGAGAATAAAATCAATAACTCACATCTTCAGGGAATATGAAATATCAATATACATCTTTAAGTTCAATATGAGATTCAAAAATAAATAGAAACGTATACTAACTCTCCGATAAATTTGACTCCTAAGTCCATATCGTCAAAAGGAATTGAATAACGGCTTCGATAAACAGCACCCACAAGTCAATCGATAACAAATCTGTGTCGAACCACAATAACATCCGAAAATTTGAAACGCGTATATAAACTTCATCAATCACAGTGGAGACATACATAATAATACCAATCGTAAAAATATCGCATTATTATTACGTTCATGTGGTAGCTTCTACATCGAGGCTAGATTGAAGGTACAAAAAGTGGAAATGAAATGATTGTGTTTGATATAATCTGTGACACTTTTGTTTGTTGAAGTACCTGGTAGTACCACAGTTCGATTGCGAATTATAGTGTGAGAGATGGTAAACATCAATTTGGTACTGGATTTTGATCATAGCTCTATATCAACACATGCCGAGTCTTGATTGTAGCATCGAGATTCCGTGATCGGTTTTTTAAACAATTAAAGCAAATTGTTGTTTCCTGGATACCATTGAAACCTACCATCAGGCCATGTCTGTCTGCGTCAATCTTTGAATCTTATATATACTGGCTACATCAAATTTTCCCAAAAATATGATAATGACCGGAATTATTGTACCTTGTGTATAATAATTTGTACAATCATTCCGATCTTCGATTGATTCCTTTCAACAACTCTCGAACGAAATTAAAACCTTTCGTTGTTTGAATATCGTTTTGATCCAAATTGGACCAGATCTGTCGGATAGTTCGGCAGTTATAAGCCTCGGTTACTCCTATAATATCTACCTGACCAAATTACAACTCGAGAAACTCCTGCAAAGGTCGGAGCACCAATATTTATAAGATTTCGTGAAATTTTTGCCTAGATCATTTTAAAGGAATCCCTTAGACTTTTCTCAAAAATTGTACACAAATCGTCAGATGTCGTCAAAATATTCAGTTTTTTTGGGAATCATAGATATTCTGAATAATCTGAAAGTTCTGTATCGTAGCACCTAAGCCTGAAAACAAGATGTTCATATTTGATGAAGAAAGAGTCTAAATCGAATGTAAGCCAGATAGCGCTAACCGATGCCGAAGAAATAAATGAGAAACCCAAACTCGAAGTTCAAGGAAAGACCTTTTTTCAAGAGGTATAGTTTATTCTTGGACTACATTGCAAAATCTTCTAAAAGCTAACTTCAAAATTGGATTTCCTTCACTATTTCACAGTACGTATTCGATTGACCTCGGTCGTACTGATTACTTCAGTTTCAATTGGTGAAAATAGTTCATTTCCAGTGAAATAACGTATTGTCCAAATTCAGAAAAGCACTGAAGCGAATTTTCAGCTAGCAAAAGCTCCTGACCTCACGCCAGTGCTTTTCAAATTTTTTATACCTATTTCCCGATAGTAGCTTCATTTCAGTTCAGAAATATCTAGAAGACTGTAGGTTTGGGTGTAAAACCGGAAGTTAGATGTAAACAAAGCCAAATAGAAACAAGCAGACTTAACACTGAGGAAGAAACATTGTTTTTAATATAAATGTTATTCCTCATAATACAGATTTCAATAGACCAAATGTTGAAGAAGTCATAAAATACACGGTGATTCACCGTGATGGCCATTTTTTTGCGCGCTATCATTTTGACCAAAAATTATCTGAAGAAAAAAATGCTCTTGTAAAGAATAGTGATCTCTAGTGAATAGCTTTACCTATATGATTTGTTGATTTTTCAATGATTCATGATTGATGTTAATCCATAGATATTTTAGGGATAAAGTCTTGTACTAATATCCCAACAAATTTGACTCAATATCAAAAATAAAAATCGAATATCAAAGAGTTTTTCTGTCAACAAGGGATTACTTCAAGGATGCTGCGTATCTCCTAAGCTCTTAAAACCTAAAGAGTTGTTTGTCTCTTTGGAAAAGAAAATGGAGAGGAATTGGAATAGACCTAGGGAACACCTGCGGGTTCTTATTACATTTCGCGTATGACCAAGAGATAATTGCTTTTGACAAAACTGACCTGGAATACATGACCCGAAAATTACAAGAAGAATATAAGAAGTTGGATTTAGAACTCAATATCAAGAAAACAAAATATCTATGAATCGGACTGACTCATCGAACATCCAACTCGATACAGAAGAAATCGCTGCTTGCTTCAACTTGGGAATAAAATTTAATGTAACATGCAGCGACGATGGAAAAGTAAAAATATCCAATCAATCTAGTCAGGGGTCTTATCTCTTGTTTAAACTGAAACTTCTGGAGTAATGGAATAGAAAAGAAACAAAATCAACTTCTATGATTCAACGATAAAGAGTTTTTCATTATATGGGATAGATATGTGGAGAATTACGGAGGTCAATATGAGAAAATTGGAATTGGATGTGTTCAGACGGTCATTAGAAGAGTCCGATTAAAGAATGAAGATGTTAGATCCAAAATGAAAATAGAAAGATATCTTATGACTGACATCGAACGGAAACAATTTAGTTGGTATGGACATGTACAAAAGCACGTCGACTGGGTGCCACAACATCACAGAAAAGGGAAAAGAATAAAAAAAAGCGGATGGGAGGAATTTTCTAAGCAATAAAAGCGATAAAATTGACGGAAAACCAATGGAATGACAAGAAAGCATGGAAATTAAGCATCGGTTAACAACGAGTTGTTATAAGTTCAAAATATATATCATATCACTTTCGAGAACAAGCTCCTGATGTCACACAGTGCTTTTATCCTTCGAAAAACTGTCTCATCTGATGAGTTTCGATAAAATTAGTATTCCTGATAAAAAAAAAAAAAATTTTGAGGAAGTTCAACTGCGGATTGGAGGAATTTACCTCGGCAGCTCATTGAGTAATAAAAGCGAGTTGGAAGTTCAAGTAAAATACGACGACGGAACAACACTGATGAGTGTAACCAGACCAGATTTGAAGTTGAATGAATGACAGGGAAAATTTTTCTTACTTTTTTCAGGCAGCTTCCATCATTTTTATTTCGTGTCAATATAGTCTATAAATCAAAATTCATATTTAAATATCCCGTTGTATGTGAGGAGATGACAAGTATTCGTTCAGTTCCTTTTAGAAAAATCATATGAACCACAATTTAACATTTTGCTCAAAATAACGCCTCTTCCAATAAAGTTAATTTTTTCTCAGGTGCCGGATCACACAAAGCTTTCTTGAATAAATTTATGATGATATTAAGCAGGACCCTACCAATTTGAACTGCTTGTGACATTCAATTCTCTCAAATGAGTGAATCAATCGAAGAACCGCCAAAACTATTTGAGTATAATTTCAAAAGAGAGAAGACAGAAAAATATTTTAACAGAAGAAAAAATAACAAACAGTGAAAAGGTATCCAGATAGGGTCCATCCTTCATATCTCCAAAAAGCAACCCCGGTCGCTTTTTCACACACAAATAAAGCTAAGGCCGCAAATCACATCACAAGACCAACCACTCATCACACGATACTACACAGTATTGTTCACAGTGTGTAAACACGGCGTTACCTTTCTAATCCCTGTTCCATGTTGCTGGTCAAGTGTAACATCGGCTTTAAAATCGTGTTTCGTCGATGAATTTTTGTGCCATAGAATCGCTAACAACAATGCGATGGGTTGAACAATTCGAACCTGGTGTGTTCTTGGTCAGGAAGTGACTTTAATCGCTGTCGTCTGGTTGCAAAACATCGCGGTTGGATAATTTCATCGTTTCGTGGCCAATTGATTCAGTTGATGGAGGATGAAGGCTTTTTTTTCCGTGCACTGAGATTTGTTATTATGAAAGTATGGAGACAATGGTGTTGTTGTTTTTCGAAATGGATCATACGGTAACAAGTGATTCGTTCAGTTAATCAAGAGGGCCACTCTGAATCATCGTCAGTCTCTTAAGATTTCGATGAAGAACAATATACAGGATGTTTCGAGTACTGTTACGTTCTCCAATTTTTATTTCGAATAAAATGACGAACATTATTGAAACGAGTTAACTGTAACCCTGCAGTCTGAGGGACTTCTAAGTAATAATAATTAGTAGGAAGCGAAGGTACTGAATAAAACAGAATAGTTCGATCCAGATGATTAAATCTCATTTATTGCAGGTCTAAAAAGAAAGCACCTTTGAAGATGAACACGGCAATATGTGATGAGTACCTAAAGTTGGTCATAAGAGATATACAATGACATAAAAAGTGAATCAGAACATATACTGTGTTCATATGCATTTAGTCTTTCCGACATTTCTTTGGATCATTACGTTGCCGGTTATCAAGTGCTGTTTTGATGTCGTAATATTGTACAATTTGTCATCAAAACCATCTCCAAATGTATCCACAAAAAGCAGAAAGAAATGAACGAAGATGGTACTTCAATATTGTTGATACCATAAGTCATTATGGTTCTGTACTAGCGGCTCATTTATTTGAGTCAATATGTCAGAATAGATCTCCTAAGGGAGAACATTCTTTAAATAATGCAAACATGTGTCGTGTTCTATCTTATCAGTTAAAGTCCCATCATAAATGTGAACATCGAGAATTGCATTATTATTGATGGCGCAAAAAACATTGAAACTCCAGGTCTCTTGAAAGTTCCATTGTCTTAAGTGGTGGTTGTTCTCTTCATCCCAATAATGACTGTTATGCCTATTGAAAGAACCATTCTTTGTGAATTTAGATTCATCTGTCCAAATTATACAGTACAAAAAGTTTTCATTCTCTTGAAATCGAATCATCATCATCAAAACTCTGTTCTCCTAACGAAATCAGTTTCCTTCAAATGCTTCCCTATTGAATTTTATGAGTGCATTTTATGTTTTTTTAATATTCTCCAAACACTCGATTGAGATAATCCCAGAGCAATCTCGGCATGTTTGAGAGAATTTTGAGGATTCACACGAAAATATGCAAGAACTATGTAATTTCGTTGTTCTCATCTTCTGCTACACTTTTTTCTCTGTGTATAGTTTTCTTAACGAAAGATCCGACATTTCTCAAGTTTGTCATGGTTCTGTTAATGGTATCTCTCGTTGGTCTGGGTCGGTCAGGAAACCTCTCAATGAACAGTCGAATCGTTCTATCTACAACTTTATTACTTTCTCCAAGAAGTAGAATGAGATTTAAATAATCTTCATTGGTAAAATTAGGCATAGTGATCGATTTTATAACTTAATACGAATTATCACCAAATTAATAGTAAACACAAAATGCTACTGAATAAAGAAGAATTTGGCAGATGTAATCATGATATCTATCATTGAAAAATGAGAATGTAAAAAATGGTAAGTTTTTGCATATGGTTCATAAGGAATTATTTATTTATCACCGGAGAGAAAACCGATGGCCGATTAGTTGAAATAAAGAGTATTCCGATACAAATTCGAATCCAAATTCGCCATCTATTTAGGAACAACCTGTAACTTTTTTCTCTTGCATATTAGGGTAGTAAAATCTAAAACATGGTTTAAGTAACATTTCCTGAAAATTTCACCTTTTTGGCGTGAAGGGAAAAGAAATATCTGAAAATTCAAGACGAAAAACAGTTTTTTGTGAATAACTCAGAAAATATACACTTCAATATCTGCCATAAAAAAATGGGGTTCTAAATTGAAAAAATTGATTTTTCACGATTTTGTCATCCCTAACTTTGAAAGCGATTTTTTCACCCCCTGTATCATGAATCGCGATTTCGATACATCAATCTTACATCTTGAAAATCCCAAAAATGAAAATTTTCCATCCAAAAACCCCGAAGTTATTCTTGTTTCAGCGGAGCTCTATATTCGATTTTTTTTTCGAATTTTCCCGCTCAGAGAGAATTTTCCAACCAAAACTGAAAAATGTTACATCAAAATAACTTGAAATTTTCTAAGGAATCTATTTCTGCAATAAAAAAATGGTGTTGTAATTTGAAAAACGGAAGTTGACGTCATTTCCGGAAAAACCGGAGGTGCTCATGCCTTGAAAATATTTTAGATTTCATCAGCATCGTGAAATACTTATAAGTGCTGAATTTCATGAAAATACGTTCAGTAGTTTCCCGTATGAATATGGGTGAGGTTCCTAGTGAAAGACCCTGTATACTGTGTTCATATTCATTTAGTCTTTCCGACATTTCTTTGGATCATTACGTTGCCGGTTATCAAGTGCTATTTTGATGTCGTAATATTGTACAATTTGTCATCAAAACCATCTCCAAATGTATCCACAAATAGCAGAAAGAAATGAACGAAGATGGTACTTCAATATAGTATGATTTAATATTATTGAAATATAATATTCTCAGATATATTCTGATAGAATAAAAGTAGGTGTTAATGGAAACATATAATCCATATTTGTATAGGTACTAATTTAAGTTATCTTTACAAGAAATTCGAACAACCATAGATTCGAAATCGAAAGAGTTCAGAAACCACTTTCAGGCATTGTCTAATTGAAATATGTAGAAAAATAGCTTGTCTCATGCAACATACTCGGGAGCCAAAATAATGTTCCCCATAGAAATATTTTACCGGAAGTTATTGATTTAATTTTTTTTCCATCATATTGTCAAAACTTTTGAAGTACAAACGATTTTCAGACGTTAATTGACATTTTAGGAAATCCATCATTAACGGAATCTTTTCACGATATAGACGAGAGTGCGTATTAATCTAACAGGAAAAAACAAACCTTACCCAATATTTAATTTTCAAATTTTCATGGGACTCCGCGTAAATGAATAAAGCTGAACAGATTATACATAAATTTTAATGCAATACTTAGAAGATACTCCTGTTGAAATGCCTGTTTAAATCATTGTTTTCAATTGGGAGATTTTTCCCCTCATTAAAAGTTCCTTGAATGTCTGTCCCATTTACGTGAGAAATCATACTAGATCTCAACCCTGTATAATAACAAGCAATGAAAACAAAACACCGCGTTCGCTTTATCAACTAGCGTGTTGATTCATTGATGTATTACGACTAAATATGTGATATGAGTCAAGGTCATTCTATCCTCGGATATCCGCAACGTCAATACTTATCAGTTGACCTTCAGAATTCCCTCTTACGTTTAGGATTTCTAGAGTTCAAACATTTTTCATCGAATGGTTAATCGGAGCAAGATGGGTATCATCAGGAACGCTTTGACAATTTAAAGGTTTTCAGTCCGATAGTTTCTTTTATCTTCCACCTGACTAATTTTTATTTCTTTGCTGAATGAATTCAGTTGTATTAAAATCCTTAATTATGTGGTTTTCATTAGAGTTTAGCTTTTCTTCGTAACAGCGATTACAAGATATGGTCGGGAATTATTCTAGAAAAACATACTTTTTCGTAATTTTAAGAAACACAGTTTCTGGGAGGTTGTTCATTGTTAAACATCGATTTATCGTAACGTCCAAAAATTTATTATATTCGAATATCGAGCCAAGAATGGCCTTAAATGATTGGATTGGACGTTGAGATGAAAAATCTATTTTCAAATTGACTCCGGCGGTATATGAAATGAGATTCGAAGAAAATGAGCAGATTTTTCCATATTTAAAGAATAGATTAAGTTTCTCGGTTAACTTCGTTATTGGGCGAAATCCGTACAACGGTTACGCAGTTATGAGTATATGGAATTTGTTTTCCTCAATTATGGAAAAAGTGCTCACTAATAGATCTGTAACTTGAGACTCGTTTGAATAATTATAGCGGGATAAAATGAACTTCGTGAAATTCATCAGGCTAGAAAATTCTAAAAGTATTCTCAACACTTTCTTTGAAAATACTCGATAATTTATAAGATATCGACTCAAATTCGTGCATATATGTATCTTCATAAATTCAAGTTTTCGAATAGTTCGTTCTGATAATGATAATTCATATTATCAAGTCAAATATGATAACATTAATTGGCATTTCTAAAGGCTCTAACAAATTTCAAATGGAATTTTAAGTTTGGTTTATGTTGATTCAGTTATATGCTTTTGATTTTCGCTTTCAACATAAATCTCATACAAAATACATGAGACAAAACTATGAAAGCTGTCAATTCTTTGTGAAAGTTTTATCAGAAGAAAAAATGAGGGATTGGAAATAAATATGAAAGCTGTCAATTTTTTGTAAAAGGTTTATCAGAAAAAAAGCGCCAAAGGGATTGGAAATAAAAACGATATAACAACCACATTCAAGCCACAAAATACCTGATAGCAAAAATTCAACCTGATATTGAATACAAACAAGGAAACGAGGAATTGCCTATTTGAAACACCATGTGAATGCCGAAATCTCATATCGTTGTAACAGAACGCCCTTTGAAAGTACGAATATAGAAAGTTTTCTCAAGTGCTGGACAACGGTAACTCAAAATGGCCCAACATGGTTTGAAAGAGGTTTATCGGATAAAATGGAATGATAATATCCAAAGAAAAGAAAATAACAAGAAGAAAAAAGACGGGTTGCACTCCGGGAGTGCCGGCAGAAGTGAAAACTTGAATATTAACGTTGTGCATTTTTGATATTTTGGAATGGTTAGAGAATAATTTTGTATGAATTGCTTTCATTATCAGTATAAAAGTGCTGTTATTTATGTGGTGGAATACAATATTCAATTATTGCGCTATCGTACACAAAAATGACAATAGGTTTGTTAGGGTGGCAGTTCCCTGTTGTACTGGGGTCAGAGAAACCAGGTTCTGTAACTTTTGGAATCGTCGCAAGTTGTTCTATCACACGAACGGGTGAGAACAGGTGGGAACAGATCATTTCAAAACGATTTCGTTAAGTGCATAGATAAGTGAAAGTAAGGTTATGTTGTACATCATGGACATTGAACTCTAAATACCATATAGGTATTCATATAGAGTTCAATGATCATGGATCATATCATGGGTAGTGTTAAAAAGATATTGAATAAGTTATTGTGTTATTAATACGGTGGAAATACTTTAGAAATTACAAATATTAAAACTGAACAATTTTTTTTGTCATAAATAAATAAACTTAAACATATCCGTATAAATAACTGTAAATATAATTTATATGTAATGAAATATTTAAAGAAATGATTTAATTTGATTATAATTTGAAATTTCAATACATGTAGTAGTGGTCATCAGTGGAGAAATTATTTTTGTTAGTTCATATCTGGATAAACTGTGAATTTTTCTGTTATTTCATTGTAATTTTGGTGGAAACTGTGTACAGAAAATTTTATATAATAGGAAATAAAATTAAAAATAATTTGGGATATAAAAATATTTTCTAACAATTTTCATAGCTTTGTAATTATTTTTTAGATAAGAATTGTTTTAACAAGTAGTTGTGTTCTTGAAAGAGGTCATTCCTCCGTTTCCTTCCTAAATTTTCAATACATTTTAAGTGGTTAAAAAATAAAGATACTACAATCACGAAATAACAAAAATAAATATATAGTGTATAAATACGAAATATCGTATATATAAATAATATAAAATAATTATCTTACATACTTTGATCAACAACTATGCAATTGTTTTATTCATCTATTGCAAATGATCCTTCCTCTTCTTTGAGATAACAAAAATTTTGAGAAGCTATTATAACGAATTGATTAAAAATTTATACTCCCACAACATCAAATATACTCAAAAACAGCTATGGGAATATCCTAGTCACCAAATATATAACTTAATTGCCTATTAGAACCACTGAAAATTTGAATCACCGATGATTTGAATTTACCGCTTCTTCTGTTGTACCTTGTACCATCTCTAGATCAGGAACCGTAAGAACAGTAACGAACAGTTCCGAAATCAAGTGTTCCGACCACACGAACGACAAGGAACTCCTGTTCCGTCCCAGACGAACGGGTGGGAACCACAAATTACCAAAAATTACAGTTCCGAACTGCCACGCGAACAAACCTAATTTATATTACATTAACATACACAAACATTCGCACAAGCGCCCTGCACCGCCTAAACGAAACAGCACACGCAGGCACGGTAGAAAGAGTGGGGGATATTGTTCCCTCTCCTACTCCTCGATCTTACGCTTTTTCGATCAGCATCACGTGACCCTGACGCGAGTTTGGATGTTTTTACCCATACAAGAGAGTGCTCAGCGCCGCTAAAGAAGTTTTCACTTCAAAAACAACGAAGCAAAATTGCTTCTGGTCCCATCAGTATCAATCATTAGGGTTACCGGAACTTCGGAGGCCAATTGTTCGATCTTATTCAAAGAAGTCTTCATATTACAATTAAGTAGGTACAAAGTAATATCATGAGCTCTGTTATTGTTGACAATTAATGAAAATTGAAAAAAAAAACATCTACTACCATTTCAAAAACAACTTCACCTGAAAAAATAGATGTTTATCGGAACGTTGGTAGGGGGAAGATCAATAATAGATGATGGATGTATCCCAAATAACCATCGAATTAATTGTATCGATCGCTGGTGTATCGATATTTCAGAACCAGGGAAAAGGCATAAGAGTAAGGTCGCAAAAGCTTCCAAACTCACGTCGGTGCCTCTCTACATTTATGAAAACATCGATTTGAAATTTATTTGTGTTGTTTTATGTTCCATAAAAAAATTATTAATAAGAGCCATTCATGCTGAATCATAATTCTTCTATTCAAAGCATGAGTAAATTATAGTATACAACAAAAAATCCCTTTATGTTATTTTTCAAATACTTCAATATCAGGTATACCGGTATGAAAATGTGAAAATAAAACACTTATTATTAATGGGAAAGTAAAAAACATTTCATTCGAAGTATTGGCCATTGTTTTCCATATTTTTGATCATCTTTCTGGCAATTTGTGGATACCACGGCAATAAAATTGTCCATATTTTGAAGCAAACCAACCAGACACTCAATTTTCGACCTCTTCGTGGAAATCAAAGTGATGCTCAGCCAATGCGTGTCCCATCGATGAAAACAAATGGTAGTCGGAAGGAGCTAAGTCTGGTGAATACGGCGGTCGGGGTAGCAGCTCCCAGCCGAGTGTTTTGATTATATCCTGAACCGGTTTTGCTTTGTGCAGGTACATTGTCATGGAGCAAAATTACCTTGCCGTGTTCTCTGGCCCATTCTGGTCATTTCTCGATCAATGGGTGGTTCAAATTGATCATTTGTTGTCTGTAGTGATCAGTATTTACGGTTTCACCATGTTTTAGGAGCTCGTGGTACACCACACCTTTCTAGTCCCACCAAACACACAGCATTGTGTTCTTGCCGAATGGCTCTGGTTCTACAGTCGATGTTGATGGTTGTCCCGGATTGACCCATGATTTTTGCGTTAAGGCTTCTTAAAATAAATCCAGATTTCATCGCTAGTAACAATCCGATGCAAAGAGTTTTTTCGATGTTCGATGGGTCTTTCATTCAATTCATGTGGCACCACCCATTTTTCACACTTTTGGATCTTTCCCATAGCTTTTAAACGGTCATAAATTGTTTGTTGTGCATCATTTAACATTTCTGCCATTTGCTTTTTATTCAAAGTGTCATCTCCATTAATATTGTTTGAAATTCGGCGTCTTCAAACCTTTTTGGTGGTCTTCCACGTTCTTCATCTCTTACATCAGAATCATTATTTTTGAACCGTTGAAACCATCTTTTGCATATAACTTCTGATAGAGTATGATCACCATATGCCTCGACAAGTATTCGATACGACTCTGCAGCACTTTTATTCAAATGAAAACTAAAAATTAATGCTTTCCGCAAATCATCACTTTCTGGTACGAAATTCGACATTTTTAACACGATGAAAAAATATGATGTTCAATGACTTGATGTATACTTAATATGTTTCATAGATGTCATAGCAACCAAACAAAAAATAAACAAAAGCACGTTCACAACAAATGTTCCCTATCGAGACATTTGTATTTTTACGCTCTCATACCGGTATATCTGGTAGACATATTTAAGTTAATATGATCATGAATCGATAAAATTTCAAAATTTTAGGGGTAATTGAAGACTTACGGTTGAAATCACAAAAGCTCAGGTAGTTTCTCAAGACGTTAATGACTTTAAGCAAGGAGGAGTAGACTGGAACTATCGGCATTCTCACAAACAAAAGAGAAGTCTTTTAGTATCTACATGTGACCTAGGCTCGTTAAAAACATATCATTCAGATGCGTTATTGTTATTTCTGTCTCAACGACTTAATCAAGTATAATTGAGTATTATATTATTCAATTGGGAACACTTGTCTTTTTAGGGAATCATCAATGGAACACTCAATGTTTATGATAATATCTAGGTATTGAAGAATATGAAACAATATTATCTACCACAAAGGTTCTGCTTTCAATACTGGTCAATTATTTCAAACAAGGAACACAACGCATCAGATATTGATTCCAAGTTCATCAAAACATTATCAATTGCATATTCAATAGATGGATCCCAATCCATAATTTTTTCTCTCTTCCATGATTATTGAAATGAATCAAGGGCTACATTGCAATCCTAGGAACATTGAGGAAAATATCAGAACAGCTTCTTCAGAAAAGCGCCCAAAGAAACTTATTTTCCAAATTGTAGAAGTAGGAATTGAAACATTCATAGAATTCAATGAATTTTAAACTTCAAATAACTAATCTACACATTATTACTCGAACATCGCATAGGAATATGTAATAGGCGCTAACTAAATCCTATGACAGTTTTCAAGCCAGCAAATATCCAGGTTTTGATCATTCGCTGCATTTATTAATGATAATCAAATCTTTTATTTTCTAAGTAATGACATTTTAGCATTTAATTCCGATTAAATATTCATCTCCACACATCTCCAGGTTCATCATAATCATTTTAGCTGCTTTTTTTAATTGTTCCTTATGTTTTTTTGGCCCCAATTGCAAGGTATGGACTTGGCCAACATGTGGTTTCAACAGGAGGGTGCCACTAGCCACACAGGATACGTAACAATCGGTTTATTGAAGCAGACTTTTGGTGAGCGAGTAATTTGTAGACACGGACCTATCGATTGGCCGCCTTGTTCGTGCGATTTGACGCCTCTGGACTATTTTCTTTAGGGCTACGTCAAGTCACTGGTCAATAAATCGACGACATTGTAAGAGCTCAGAAACAACATTAAACGCGAAATAGCGGCCGTTTCGGCTCTAATATGTGGGGCCAGGTCATCGAAAATTGACCGCTGCAAACGGGCCTGTGGTGGCCATACGAACGAAGTCGAGTTCCATTCATGAATGTTATGTGTGTACTTCAAGCCAATAATAAATTTTTGAAATATCTCAAATGGTTTGTGTTTTATTCAGATTCAAAGTTATCAAGTCCCTATTGGAAAACCCTTTATAATCAAGAAAGTGTTCGTGAGCAATTCAGCAGAAAGTAATTTTGGATTTGAGAAATAGATTGATTCATTCATTGTGGCGGTTGATTAAGTATTACCGCGCAAAAGTTCCCGACCACACGCCAGTGCCTTTCTGAATTGTTTACTAATGAATTTTTTTCACCGACCTCCACCGACAAAATATCAACTCAATTCCACTTAAATGGTTCATCATTCTGCTTAATAAGCTTAACATATCATTTTCAAATTTCGGCAATAGTAAATTGACATCTCGATAAATCCATTTTCAATAAGGTTTGTTTGTCAATATAGACCAAAATGCGTATCAGTCTGACAGGAAAATGACAAATCTAACCTTACTTCTTAATATACACAGTGAAATTTCCATAGCACGCCAGGTGACAGAAACAATGATCAGACCATACAGAGCTGGTGGCTGAGTATAATATGCAGGGTGTCCAGTAACTCAAGCGGTTACTGGCCGATATCCTAGGTTATACCAGTTCTAGCAAAAATAAAAACTTCTATTCTATTATTCTATGTCACTTTTTTAAACGTAATCCTAAATAATAATAATAATGCTATTGATTACAGTCACAAATCCATTGTTAGGTACCCACAATTGTTTAATTTTAATTTTTTTTTTTCATTATTTTTTATTTTTTTTTATTTTTGTTAGAACTGGTATAACCTAGCATATCGCCCAGAAACCGGTTGACGTTGACACCCTGTATAATCGTTTTCGATGAAGATGCATACACGTACATGTACCTTCTTGAAAAATGCGAGAAAACCTTACAGAACAATTTAAATTGTTGATTACAATAATTCTCTTGCTACTCTGTTTATGGTGATATAGCTTAGGATTACTGTTGAATCAACTTTAGCTGATGGTAATTTCTAAAGTACCTAGGTCACGGAAAATTATGCTCCACTCTACCAATCTCGCTTTCTGACTTGAGAGTTCAAAAAGTTTCATCGATACAAAACAGAACAAAATTGAGGCGCAAATTCTAGCTACCCTTGACCCTCCCAGACAATAACTGGGAAGCACCCACATTAACAATGATGAAACGGTTGGCCCTGTCCTATCATATTTAAAAATAGTCCTTTCCGTTTCATTATTCCAGACCATTCGACATGCAAAGACTGATTCTCTATTGACATGCGATAAACGTAATTCCTTTATAAAAAAAGTGCATTGAATTGCAATTGTGTAGTGAAAACAACCATCCTCAAGGCCATTATCGTGTAAAATATCTCATATGAGATTTATTCATGAAAACGCATTTTTTTTAAAGCCATGGATCTCTAACTATTGAAAAATCTCTACCGTAACTCAATTTCTTAAAATTACGATGATAATAATGAGAAGAAATTTCAAGGGCACGTTATAACTCTGGAGGTGTTAAAAAAAATTTAGTGATTAATTTCAAACTCTGTGTTTGTTTCATTCAATACAGGGTGGCCATTTGAAAACGAAACAGACGAGATTACAGACGAAATAAATTTTTTCGATAGAAATGCTCGGACAGGTCGATGTCTGTTTCGAGGGGGACAACTTAAGATGTAGGTTACGGACGCATATCGCTTCAACCCTTGCTGCTACAACCCCCACCCCCAATTTTGAATAGGGAAGATGGGGTGAGTGATACCTCAATTCAAAGGTATTTTTATACTGATTTCAGCACAGTAATTGTTTTTTCATTTTATGCATTAGTTCTCGAAATATTCATGCTTTAGTTAATTTTATCACAATTAATTTTTTGCGAATAATTGACATTTCGTGCTTCCGAAACACCAAAATTTCCGTACTTGTATTTGAAATTGCAAAACATCTACCACTGGGCAAATGAAGTCATACCGTACGTGTTAATGCTACTAGGGTCAGATGTTCGACTAGCTGTTTTATTCACTGAAATCATTCTCCAACTGTACGGTATCAGAACGATTTGAATTCTTGATCTGAGAAATAAGACTTTTCAAACTAAAGTCAATAATTTATCAAAAACTCACATCAATTAATTAAATATTCAAATTGTTCACCATTAGCTTCCATACAATGAAATAAGTTTTGTTCGAAACGATGGCGCACATTTTGCAGCATTTCTGGAGTGACTTGACGACATTCTTTCACTATACGTCTTCTTAAATCTTCTATGGAATCGGGCTGTGTAGAGTAAATTTTACTCTTCAAGTGGCCCCAAAGAAAGAAATCTAGTGGTGAAAGATCTGGCGATCTGGCTGGCCATTCAGTGTGACCCCTTCTTCAAAACCACCGATTTGGAAATCTTTAATCAAGATATTCTCGAACTGGTAAGGCGTAGTGTGGAGGAGCTCCATCCTGCTGAAACACAATCTGATCTTCCACATAATTTCCAGCATTGTTTTCAATAATTTCCGTCAAAATTTGATCAATGTGATTTTCCAATAAGTTCAAATGAAGCTCAAAATATCGATTTTTCACAAAAACACACTACAAGTGCCATGAAAACACCACTTCATTTTCAAATACTTAGTTGAGAATATTTCAAGAACTAATGCATAAATTGAAAAAACAATTACTGTGCTGAAATCAGTATAAAAATACCTTTCAAATTAGGTATCATTCACTCCATCTTTCCTATTCAAAATTTGGGGGTGAGGGTTCTAGTAGCAAGTGTTGAAGCGCTATGCGTCCTTAATCTCAAGTTGTCCCCCTCGAAACAGAAATCGACCTGTCCGAGCATTTCTATCGAAAAAATTTATTTCGTCTGTAATCTCGTCTGTTTCGTTTTTAAATGGCCACCCTGTATATTGAAAGCAATGGTAACAAAGGTAACATGGATTGTCGGCCAAAATTAAGCATATTTTTCACTTAATTTGTCTATACATATTTCGTCTTAGGTTCAGTTCTTAATTAGGACAACGCAATTGACATTAGAACAATTATTGTCATTGCATGTAATCAAAAGAAAAATATAGAAAAGCACAGATGTGTGGACAGGAGCATTTGTGCGCTTCTTATAAAATCTTTTCCCTGATCCTGGATACTGAAGAAATACGCCACAATGGATGTGAAAGATTCAACAAACCTATTTATTCTAATTCGAAATAACTACTCACAGGTTTTCCTCAGTTTTGCTTGAAGCCCAAACTACATTTTCTTCAAAAATAGGTTTTTTCCATCGAAAATCATATTGAAATTGATATCTTTCATCCAGTAAACTCTTGTCCTTTGAAAATCCCCATTTATTCATGTCAATTTAATTACATTAATTTCTTCATAATGAATTTTCGTTAGGACACTCTGTATTGCGATTTACTCTATGAATTTACCTTTTCTTAGATGTTATAGATGCACTGTCAAGCATGATGCAATGAAAGAGAAAGAGAAACTTGTGTTCTATGATATGTATTTCTCTTAATTCGGCAAATTTTTTTATTGAAAGTGTAATGCATATCCGTAATATGAACTTAGGTCAATGGGAAAACTAATAAGTATGCAGAACGCAAGTAATATCGATAGCTTTGGTTTGAAATGTTTTCAGGTCATATCTAAATATAGAGAAAAATTTTTAACATAAAGAGCTCTTGCTACATAATGATGAATTTCAAATACGTTGCTCATTGTGGAGTAAAGGTGATAGTATTGATTGATATCGAACTTGATAAATTGTTTCACGCCCTAATAGTCAGCGCAATGAGAATATAAATGAGCTCATCTAATCATCCATATGTATTATTTTACCAAAACAAACAGGTGACCTGACATTACTCTAGGTCAGGAGATAGTGACTATCATGGGAAGAAAATAAGTATAATTGGCTTCAAGTTAATGTCCTGAATTTGACAGATTTTGATTATTTTTCAGTTTTTTCTTTCAAGAATCGACTTACGAGGAATTGGAAAATTAGAGACATTTGAAAAAATTGATAAGTAATCTGTTCGGGGAACAAGAGCTCCAAAACTACACCCAAAGAATTCTTGTCGATCTGACTTCAAGCTTCTAATGCGACTTCCAATAAAGTTGCGTTAAACGTTCAACGCTCCAGGGGGAGTAAAAAGAGTCAGAGCGACAGTGAATGCATGGCACTCAAACTCTGTAGGTAGGATACCTGTTGCAAGGCAGCATTAGAAACTAGAACACACAGGTAGAACGCAGAATAGAGAAATAGATCTGGTTGGTAGATCCCGAGCACATGAAAGTGTTATTCTTTCAATGCAAGGAAGTAAAGAGTATGAGGAAATTAGCTTGTTCTATTTCAACTAATAACATTCGTTAGTTCATTTATTTGTCTTTTTAGTTTGATTTATTAGAGTAAAATTTTTTAACTTCAGAGCTGGTGGTTAAGAAAAATGACAATACCACGGACAATACGAAGGATTTCAGGTTATTTCAAGGTCTCTTTTGAATATCAACTGATTATTGAGTGTTCTCGTTCGAATTTACAATATGACACGTTCACTTATGTTGATACAAATAAATTTTCGAAATTAAGTTCTATCGCGCGGAGGGACACGATGCAATATTATTTATCTATATTTTCATTTGTTCTCTCTATTTTCGCGCGGTTTCTCTTAGCGGAAAAACGTGATATCATTTTGCCCAAATGTTGGTTATTTTCGAATATGGAGCCGTAAATGTTGCCAATCAATTTGGTTCGAGTTTGTGATGAATAATCAATGCTCAAACTTGAGTATGTCGGGCTGGTCGTATTCTCCATATCATCCGAAGGAGATGAGCTCGAGATATCATATCCTAAATAAACGTTAAATGTCTAAATATCTCGCTCACTATCGATATTGAACCAATTCCGTCGAATAGTTCAACATTTATGATTAGTTAATATTGAAATTTCAACAACAAGTATAAAATAAAAATAAAATTTTCTTGAGAATTCTTCGAAAATTTTTAAGCATGTCATTGCTGCGAAATTTTGTTTCAATCTACTTCAAATATCTTCCCAGTTTTAACTTGATCCGATGGACATTCTGGGAGTTATAGATGAATCCAAATTTCAGAAGCTTATAACTCCTTAACCATTCGATGGACTTTGCCCAATAACAAAACTGACCGAGATATTTGGACTGTAATAATAATAAAAATAATAGTTTATTAATCCATTCTGACAACAAAGTGTATAGGATAGGTCAATGATAAGTGATGGGCAATCATTACAAAATTTGACTGTGGAGTAATAACATTTATTTATTATTAAGTTCTTGATTTTCTTTTTGAATGTTTGGAATCTGAGAGCCTTCAGAGTTTTGGGTAGGCCATTATACAATTTTATACTCTGGTAACCTATTCTGAAAATATGAAAACTCTAGGTTATCTCTTTTTAAAGAGAACATACGGTGGGACGGACATACACAAGTTTGACCCATTTTTGGCTGAATTTTCGAAAATTATAGACATTCGGGCAAAACGATTGTACGCTGGTCTACTAGGACAAGTGCGCAAAAATACGGAAAAGGATATTAAAGCCTTGAAATGAGGATCGTAAATGAAAAATTCTCATATGAATCGATATATCGGAATTTCCTGGAATGTTTTCATCGAGCATAGAGAGTGTAATACCTAATATCGTGATGTGGTGCACTGAGGATCATTAATAATAATTAAAACGTTTCTATAGAGAACGAATGTATACGAAATTCTAAAATATTCTTGAATTCGTCATTAAGCTCATGCATCGTTTGAATTTGCATTCTTTTCACTCAGGAAACTAGAAAAAATCAGACCATTTCAATGTAACCAAGTAATCGCGCAAAAACGAATTCAATTAACAAAAGGAATTTCCTCATTACATGCTATAACTCCATCATAAAACGTCGCATACCGGCATGCGATTCCTGCCGCAAATCTAACCCCTCAAAATAACATACATAACCTCAAAACTTCCCTCCGCTGCCCATTTCCTCATTCTCAGTACCTCTGATGAAGGGGAAGATATCACTAATTAAGATCAAATTGATAAATGTAATGAAACAATAAGCCTACCTCGGTGTGCTTGTGGCAGACATGCCGGATATTGATTTTCACGATTTTCACTCGCGAAATGTACGCATCTAGACGTTTAACCACATCGCGACACTGAGCTGGGGGTGCAGTATGTTTGGAGTTGTCTTCTTCTCTGGACCCGCAGAAAAAGCTAGGACATGCGCCCCTATCTCGTGAGCAGCGGAATCTCCGCAATGAAAATTTGCAGCAGTTATAAAATCGGATTTATCCTTTCAATGTTTTATGATAGGTTATCGATTATTTGGTTTAAAGAGGAATTAACGTTGTTTATCACGTGGATAATATAATGTTTGTGTTTTCCTTTCATGCGTTCAGGCCGAGAGTATATGGTTTGACCGAATTTTGTATTTGCGAATTGTTATCTTGTATTTTGATTAAAACTTATTCTTATCTATTTATAGAATTCGAACAATCTATGATAAAAGATATGTTACATTTACTTTTCGTCTTGTCATGTTGAATCAGACATTATCAATTTTTATTTAGATGTTTTCTGAACAATCTCAAAATTTCGTATAATTTTCATAAATTTTCGTTTACTGTTTGCTTGAAGAGTTCGTAGAATGTAAATGAAAGTAATGAATAAGGTACGTGCAGAATAGATGCCGCACATTCACATAATAAGTTGAAAATTTCATTATTTATTTGATAAAAATTGGAAGAGTCGAGTGGAAGAAAATAAACAAAAATAATAACATAGTGAAAGTGTTGAGTATGCGGACTAATTATCTTCCACATATTATATAAAATTGCAGTTATTCAGATAAATGAAGCATGTCTTGTCAAGCCACTATTGAGAAATGATGGATTTTATGAAATTAGATAATTATAGTTTATAAATGAAACTTCTCAAATAATTTTTTTTAATGATGTAGATCTGTCTTAATGAAATAGTTGAAATAATTCCATACAAGATATATTGTGAAATAACACTTTATTTGTCAGAAAATGGTGAATTTCAACACGTGATTCGATGTGGCCAATAAAAAATTATACCCCATAGATTTCTCTGTGTTGAAATACAATTGACACTTAAGCCCCACCCATCACGCATCTGATTACTATATTCGAAACAATTTGCTAGTTGATTACAAAAAACACCAATAAACCAATATGTCAGTGGATTCATTACTGAAAAATAGAAATTACACAATTTAATGGAGGATTACGTAATTTTAGGTCAGACCTTGTAATTCTGAAAGGACACAAGAAATTTAATCTCTAGCAAAACTCCTTCAAAGCAACGATTGTTCTCATGATATAATAGATAAATAATATATGGAGGGAAACAAAAGAAATTGTTTATTTTATTTCAACTTGTAGATACTAATTACAATAAAGTGGGTACCCTTTAAAACCTACAAACTGAGCTTAAAAAGAAGAGTCAGTTTTTCTTAAGAAGGGAACAAGAGAAGAAATAATCTCATTTCAAACATACCTATAAAAGCAACTATATTGACGGAACAGATAAAAGAATTAGATAAATCAATTCTACACCGGATATAGAATGCGCGACAAAATTATGGGACAAATTCATTTTCTCAGAGGAAAAATATATGACAACAATACTCGGAAACAGGTCAATTTTTGTTTCACTTTTACCAAATCTTTATGCATTTTCGGAGGATTTTTGTTTCACCCTGTGCCATCCCCATGAATCTTCTAAATTTTTTCAGTCGGGAAAATGGGTCATGTGGTACTTTTTAGGCACAGTCTTTGTATATTCTTCACAGGCATGCATAAACTTTCAAGAATTTTTTTTATTATTTGTTAGTTCAATCTTTGTCATGAGTCATTTACTTAGAGACGATGGTACCTGATGGAATTTGTCACCAAATAAAAGTCGACCATTATAAATTTGTTCATGGACAACTTCGGTGACAAATTTCAAAAGGTACCAGTGTCTCAAAATAAATGACACATACTGAAAACCTTTTTGAAGTAACTGAATTTTAGTAAAAATATTTTTTTTTTGAGAATTTATGAGCGCATGTAAAGAAGATTCAAAGATCATGCAAACAAAAGTATCACATAACTCACTTTCACTTTTTAAAAAATTTAGAGTGCAACAAAAATCCTTCAAAAATATTTGAAAATTTGGTGAAAGTGAAATAAATATTGATCTTTACCAGGATTTTGTTGTACAATATTTTTCTTCTGAAAATGAATTTGTCCCATGTTTTCGACGAGCACTGTATTATAAAATCAAACAATATATGAGTCTTAATATGGTAATTTTTACCACGTGATCCGTTGTTACCAATGGGAAATTATAACCGCATTTTGTTGATCAGAGAGGATAATTAAGATTTACGCCCCGCCCATCTGCCATGTGATTGCTATATTTGAAACAATTCGTTGGGTAATTGCATATACACATATTAGGACAATTAACCTTTTCTGTGAATATGAAACTCTTAACTCATCTTCTTCGGAAGATAGAGAGTGTACTTACTGACGGCCGGTCCGACAAACTCAAGCTTGACCACAGATATTTCATCAGGAAGTTGAACCTAATCGATATTCGAAAATTACAGACATTTGGGCAAAACGATATCATGATATTTTACTAGTTTTTTGAACTATAACAAGCAAGCAAAACACTTGAGAATAAGGTAGTACTGGGAGTGAAACGTGAAATGGAATTACTGAAAACCTTATTTGTTTTCATGAATTTAATTTAGAAATAGTTGTCGCAAAAACTAACTACATCTTCATTGTTTAGGTTTTCTTCATAATATCATCTTGACATTTAGTGCATCGACAAGTATCTCAAACTTATTTGGGCCCCATTTGCAGCTTTTCATTTGGATTTGTGGCCACTTTAATGCTTAATGTCATTGATGCTGATATTTCAAGATCGTCATGTGACCTAACGTGAGATTGAGACAACATACATTCAATATTGCATGAACATTTGATCGTCAAAAAAATTTGTTCGCGTTGGATCCCACACAACTTGTCAATCGCTCAAAAAAAGACTCGTGTCGATTGGTCGAAAGAAATGCTCCAAGAATACGATCGCGGTGCTTCGAAACCCAAAAGTAAACAGCATTCGACTGCGTGAGTGTTTCAAGGTGAGCGAAATCTAACAAATTTGCTCGCGCACGAAGCACTTCCAAAAAAATGGTCGCCTTTTTTCTCGGAAAAACTGGACCACGTACCACTGAAACAACGCAGAACAGTCAATTCTGAGTGGTATACAACCATTTGTTTGGCAGTTGTCTTTCAAGAAATCAGGAAAACCAACCGCCGAAGACGGATCACCCTTTACCACCTATAAGCAATTCTAAAAAAACTATGTACTTAAGTTACTCATTTACACATGCAATATAAAGCATTATACCTAAACCTCATTAGCACTTTCCAATATCGAAATATTTTATTCAATCCTTCCCAAAACTATCACGATCACATTATTTCTTTATACAGAAATGAAAATTACCCAGATATTAACGTTCGGCTTTTTTACTATACATCAAATCATTTGGTAACGAGCATTTGCCCTTTGATAATGGTGAAAATTTTATCCATTGCCAACAGAAATACTCTTCACATTCACGACTCTCTAATTTACAGCTTATTGTAAACATGTTCTGATAATTGTTCCAACATCATCAAGCAACTTCCTCAGGTAATTCTTGTAATAACATTCTCCCAAACTGCTACATCTATAATCGTTCCGTACATGATTACAGTCATTTGATCGTCAGAAACAATGAATGGACTAATCCAGGATTTCCAGAGCAAGGTCAAGGGAACCATTGGGGAAGAGCGAGCTAATCGAATCACGCACCCTTGTTCACAATAACCCGAGTTTGGCCCACTCCCGGATATCGATTACACCACAGTGACCTCATCCGAAGGTACAGCCTCTCCCGTCACGGGATATAAGAAAAATTAGGCACAGCATTTTTATAGAGTCATAAACCTTCAACCACTTACTTCATGGCAGGGTTGATTACTATTATTATACATTAGTAAACATTATTCATTGCTATTATATATTTTTATTGTTATTTCGACAATCATAAAAGTCAGATAATAAAACCATTTCCAGGCAAAGGTACACTTTGAAATTTTCTTGTTTGGTATATGGGAGGTAATTTCCCCCCTCAGTGTCACTGCGCTATTTCATAAGATCATATTCCGAAAAATTATCAATACTCGATTCTAATAAGAAACTTAAGCAATTTTGCGATTGATTCTTGTATTAAAATCACGAGCCGTCGTTTGCGAAATTGCCGATAGGCCACAAACTTAAATCTTGGAAGATCGAAATTTTACCTGCCAAAATTATATCTCTCTGGAATATCCCGTAAATTTAATTAACTCTTGTTCATTAACCCTTTTTTTGACCAATGACGAAATGGCCGATGATCTACGGAATGGATTGTTATTTTTAACTTTTTGTGCTCCATTTCGATGTTGAATTTAATCCTACAGGCATGTTTTTGTACCAAATTCCCCTTTCCCTGTTCAGATGTTAAGCCGAATAAAGTCTGTCAGTTCGTCACTTGTTATGTTTGGATTTGTTGATCTTTTTTCCTTGAGTTTAAGGAATGAGCAAATTGGATATAAATCTCCGTATTCTTTATTTCTCACTAACCATAAGTTTCGGAAATATTGGCTTATATTTTTCCATAACATCTCATATTCTTTTTTATAATAATCAATTGAGTAATTAGCGACCTAATTGCCTCGCCAAGTCGAAACAAGGAATCATATATGGAAAAATTTCTTTAGCAATCCATCTACCTTATTTTCATCGTAACAGTTGACCAATTTCAAAAACTGTTCGATCGAAAAAGCTTCAGAACTTGATCTTCTTTTTTTGCGCTTCGCCAAGATATTTCATCCTTTTAACCAGCGTGTTTTTACAAAATCAACAATTATATTTTGAAGCGAAATTGAAATGTAAAACATGACGTACATCTGGAATATAAATTTTTATCAGTATTCAAATCATAAGATTATTATTTCTTTTTCCTCACATATGTAGGGTGAGTTTTACACAATGTTATAAATTGTGAACTCCAAAATATTATCATAAGCAGACTTCACAACACTAAGACATCTTTTGCTAAGTTCCTGGTCTCCTGGTTTTCAGTAGAAATTCAGGGTGTAACTAAATAAGTGTAAAATAATTAAGGAGGTGATTCCTCATCGAAAAAAATATAGGGTCTTTCATATAAAGAAACTTCATTGGAGCATCCCTTGTTAAGATACAGCCCCTCAAAGGGAGTACATAAAATTTGTATAACAATTTTTTTCACAAGCACCAAAAAACTTACAATATTGAAATTAGCCTAACGTTTCCTACTAGCAAAAAGACACTCTCTCCAGTTATGTATTTGGTTTACCCCATGGTTGTAAGGGTGGGAAACGCAAGTACTAACTTCAGAATAATAATAAAACCAGTTCTGTAGTTGTTCGTAAAATAATTTAGGAGGAGTGTACACTATACAGAAATACATCATAAAAATAATGTACGGAAAAAATTTTACATTTCCTAGTCGAGAGATTTATGAAATATCGAAAGCATTGGATATCAGACAAATTTTCGCGAAGAATATCATAAACAGTCAACAGAAAAAATACCTCTGCAAATGAAAGAACATCATTTCTCAAAACGAACAAAGAAAGACAACTATAGAACACCGAAGGCCCAAAAAGAATATGTAGGATCGGAAGAATTATCTCTACTTATGCGTTTCGTCCCTGGCGCACAAATTTGGACTCATCAGTATGGCTTGTGTGCACCATGCCATAAGACGCAGGGGATATTAGAGTTCGAGGAGCCGCCGGGAGTTGAATCCGGCACCTAATCGGTGTGAAACTTGAGCGCTAACCTTTAGGCCACTGAAGCGCTATGGTGGCTATACAGAGTGCCGCCAAGAGATCCCTACACACTCCCCCTGCCGCTGACAGAGTGCCGCAACAATGTTGATGACAATTCAGCTGCCGTTAGAATCAAATTTATTTTTCACAACTGTAAACAGTTATATAATAATAGCTCACAGTTTTTCCTCTAGAGACACATACGGATACTAAAAAAATTCTTCGTTGAAGTGCAACCATAAACATTGAATATCTCCTTTGTAAAATTTACGGTTTAGCTTGTTATGTTAAAAATCCTTTTTTATATTCATAAACCTTCATTAACTACTTCATGGCAGGGTATTACTATTATTATACATTAGTAAACATTATTCATTGCTATTATATATTTTATTGTTATTTCGACAATCATAAAAGTCAGATAATAAAACCATTTCCAGGCAAAGGTACACTTTGAAATTTTCTTGTTTGTTTCATAAGATCATATTCCGAAAAATTATCAATACTCGATTCTAATAAGAAACTTAAGCAATTTTGCGATTGATTCTTGTATTAAAATCACGAGCCGTCGTTTGCAGAAATTGCCGATAGATACAAACTTAAATCTTGGAAGATCGAAATTTTACCTGCTTATATCTCTCTGGAATATCCCGTAAATTTAATTAACTCTTGTTCATTAACCCTTTTTTGAGACGAAATGGCCGATGGGGAATTTTTATTTTTAACTTTTTGTGCTCCATTTCGATGTTTTTAATCCTAGGTTTTTGTACCAAATTTTCCTGTTCAGATGTTAAGCCGAATAAAGTCTGTCAGTTGTCACTTGTTATGTTTGGATTTGTTGATCTTTTTCCTTGAGTTTACTAAATGAGCAAATTGGATATAAATCTCCGTATTCTTTATTTCTCACTAACCATAAGTTTGCGTATCACCCTAAAGTTTCGGAAATATTGGCTTATATTTTTCCATAACATCTCATATTCTTTTTATAATAATCAATTGAGTAATTAGCGACCTAATTGCCTCGCCAAGTCGAAACAAGGAATATATATGGAAAAATTTCTTTAGCAATCCATCTACCTTATTTTCATCGTAACAGTTGACCAATTTCAAAAACTGTTCGATCGAAAAAGCTTCAGAACTTGATCTTCTTTTTTTGCGCTTCGCCAAGATATTTCATCCTTTTAACCAGCGTGTTTTTACAAAATCAACAATTATATTTTGAAGCGAAATTGAAATGTAAAACATGACGTACATCTGGAATATAAATTTTTATCAGTATTCAAATCATAAGATTATTATTTCTTTTTCCTCACATATGTAGTTTTACACAATGTTATAAATTGTGAACTCCAAAATATTATCATAAGCAGACTTCACAACACTAAGACATCTTTTGCTAAGTTCCTGGTCTCCTAGTTTTCAGTAGAAATACATATTTCCTGCAGTTATTACTTCATTTTCTGTATATTCGCAACATATCGAGGTATATCTTACACTTGACGTCAAGCATATAGCCTTGGTTACTCCATTTGACCTGCCCGTATATTACGAAGGAAACCTAAACTCACTAAGGTTTAGTTATGTAGGTCGGGACATAGACGAGGCTAAATAAATAATGAGACAGATCCCGTGATTTCCTTCTGGGTGTTCTCGTATGATTAATTTTTGAGTGGGGTTGAGCTTTCAGCACAGGAAATTGATACGGAAAGATTAATGATGTTGACTAATTGATTTGACCCAGCGATCTCCAGTTTCTGACCAGATAAAACCTTCTTAAAACAGAAAATATGCAAGGGAATTCCTGTATCGGCTATAACCTTATTTCAATCTTCGCCTAAATTCAATTATGTAGCGATATAATTTCATGCATAATTGAACGAGAGTACAAGATGGGCAAAACTACATAAGTACATACGTAGGATACTGAGTAAAATGATTTTTTGGGATTTGATTTATAATTGTTCCTCTTCTCAGCAACTCTTCGATATGCCTGTAAAAAAAATACATACAAGTACATCTTAAAAGAACAATAACCAAACTCCCAGGGTTCCTTCAATTTTCTTTCAACCACAAACCTCATTCTTTTACCAACACCCTATATTATTTTATAAGTAAGATTTTAGTTATAACCGAAAATTGAAATTTTGATATCTTTCGTTATTTCAAATAAATCTCTTAAACGATAAAATTTATATTATATAAGTTCATGAAAATTTATTTTTTCAACTTTTCTTACTCTACTTCTTGTAATTTTTTTTACGGAAATGAAATTTCAAAATGCTCAAAGAAACACTAAGTTACATATATGCAAAAACAGTTCAGTCATAAGTTTCTGAAATTAGGTCCCTCAATTACATGATAAACATATACTGTATCAATTTGTGAATTATTCGGATAAGGGTGAAAGAAAGAATTTTTCCAAATTTCAAAATATTCCGAAACATTTTTCGAAAATATTCCCTTACTCATGGATATGATTCAGATATCGACGAAAATTTGAGCATATATGATGGTATATAGAATGTAATCACGAAAAGCTATAGCAGTTTTTTATGTGATGATTCTTTTAAGATCAAAAATAATAAAATTCTTAGACATTCCTGAAGGACCTTTAACAAATGATATTTCATTCAAACATACAAAATTTATGAAGTTTCTAAACTGAAATGTAATAATCATTGTGTGTGAAGATATTCAGTAAAATGAAAAATTTCCAAATGATGATATAAAACTTAAGGTAATCTTCAAATTTCATTACTATTAATTTCACATGTATAATTTTGATCCTTTTACGTCATCTTCAACCGTTGTTTACGCATCGCACTGTTTCAAAGTCTGGGAAAAATGCTAAGCACAGGCGCTCGAAAGCTCCTGACCTAACGTCTGTGTTTTTCTACATTTTCCCTTTCGAGGAATCTCCAAAATGGATATTTTCAAGAGACAAAACGTAAAACAGAAATCAGCAATTTTCCATATCGAAAATCATTTCAATCAACAATATATATGATTATTTTTCCGACCCAAATATCGACCAATAGAATTGCACCATTCGACGTCACGTGGTACAACCTACATGGTATTATACTGATAATTTTTTGAAAATTTTCTCTTGTAGTTGCTATATATAAACAAAACATGATCCAGTCAAATTAAGCACACGTCAAACTGACAGGTTGAATTCAATTGTGAAAATTGGAGATTTTGCATGAAAATGAGTCGATTTGGAGTTTGTTCTCTGTCCACCATCGATAAAAAAAGTCAAAGGAAATGTTCCCATTAATACGGAGAAGGCAAAAAAACAGTTTGGAACCAATTTACTACTTTTTGTACTGAGAGGGAATACACATTGAGTGCTGAAACGAGTGAAGCGCAATTGGCAAACATTATGAAAGATTACGCTTACAATATGAAGAAAATGGATGGAGAAGACTATAAGGAAGGTACAATAAAAACAATGTGGAATCAGACTGCCAAATTACTTCAAGAAAAGTATTTGAACGATTTCGACATCAAAATCAACCCATTTTCGGATGCTGCATTCAAGACCGCTCGAGGAGCTCGTGATGCCAAGCGTAAGGCTTTACAATCTATTCCGGAAAAACGGAGGGCAAGTGCAGCAGCGTTGGAGGAAAAAGATTGGGATGCAATGACCACTGTTTGGGACGAGGAAACTCCTGATGGCCTCCAGAAAAAATTATTCATGATAATATCAGTGGAATTGGCTTGGAGAGGTGGTGAGGGCAGCATGGCGTCAATACATCACTTCAAGGCAGAACAGCGAAATGACGGGGAAACAACTGGGAGAATTGAATACAATCCAATTTTCAGCAAGACCACACAAGGTGGTGATAAAAATTATCAGACATCAAGTGGCTGGTGGAGAATCGGGAAATCCCTGACAAGTGCCCAGTGAGACTGTTCCAGAAATTGAGAGAGAAGAGAGATGTCAATATCAAGAGCGACAGACTATTCCTGACCCAAAATCCATTCTGGAATAAAGTTCCAGGCGCTAGGTGGTACAAGGATTCCCCAGTAGGCCAAAACACGATTTCAAAGTGGGTTAAGGAGTCAGCACAAAAAGCTGGGCTTGACCTTGGTAACAAAAAAATCACCAATCACTCCAGTCGTGCAACAGCCGTCTCCAATCTAGCGAAATCGGGCCTGGGAGAGCAGCAGATAATCAAAATAACTGGACATGCCAACAGTAACTCCATCAAGCCGTATCTCCAACTCGACCAGGAACACCACGAATTAATTGTCAAGAAACTGCGAAGGAGTGAGCCTACTGCAGAAAATGCCATCAACAGCATAAACCTCATGCCATCTACCTCTTCTGGGACCATTACCGATAACTCTGACTTGAAGAAAACATGCACCAATGTTTACAACAATTGTGTTTTTAATTGCACTACCCTGATTCTTAATTAAATGTTGTTTTATTCATTATGAAATTCTTATTTGTTAACTGTACATTTCGTCTCATGGTGCAATTCTATTGGCCGACATTTGGGACAGAAAAATAATCCCCCGAATACCACACGAGCTTCAAAATTATCTGGTATTTCCCGATAGGTTCCCTGCAAACAAATAAAATCGTCAAGTTTTTCAGGAAAAATCACTCGCGCTTCGCGCTCGTGATTTTTTAACCTGAAAAACTTGACTGCTTCATTTGTTTGCAACGAACCTATCGGGAAATACCCGATAATTTTGAAGCTCTTGTGGTATTATAAGTGAAAATACACTTCATAAAAAAATTTGCCATTATGTTCAGATGTTCAGTGAAATAAAAAGAGATTAATTAATTTCAAGTTCTCTGGAAGACCGTCTAGAGCAACCTTAAAGGAGTTGTCTCCTTCAAGGAGCTCTGGAGTAAAAATGTTTTTCTCATTTCCCTCGGGGTGTGAATTAAGGGCCACTTCACACAATTGCATCTCGCAAGTGGTCATTGTAAAAGTATGAGATGCAAAATAAAGGAAGGAAACTGTGTCATTGATAGGGGTGTTTTCCCAGCTCCTACCTCGTGGTCTTTCATTTTCTATCGACCCCATAATGTAGACAAAGCGCCGCCGTGGTAGAAACTGACGTTGCCAGTTTTCCGTTAATTTCACCGAATTCAGTATATCGTATGGAAGGGGATGCATGTCATTTTCCATTCATGCTTTGCCATTATATGTTTCCATTCAGAATGTAGGCAACGAGGAAGGATATAATTTCGTCTTGATAGAGAAGATTCCTTTTCATTTTAAGAGAATCGTAATTTCTATGAAAACGTATGGTATTATTCACTATTGAGGCAGGTTCCTTATTCATAGAATCCGTTTTTCGTATCAGCTGAAGAAAAAGGTGAAATTTTAATTTTCGCTTGCATAACCTGAAAGACTTTAAAACAATTTATGTTATATTTTTCTTATTTATGAAGTATTCAGAATTAAATACAGAGGGTCCGCCAGAAAAGTAAAATTTGTTGGAGCCACTATATTTTTTGATGATTTTTAATAGAAAAATAGTTGATAAAACAATTTGTTAATTTTACATGACCAATCATTGGTTACTGTGACGATGAGAAGGTTACTCGAAATTTTGGGACCACGGACCACAACGTACTGCAAGATGTTGAATATTATTGATGCTTCATCCCATTTTATACGATGATTCTCATCTACAGCATGTTGGACCAACCTGGATTTGTCGCTGTCTAGTACTCGTAGAAGCTTCTGATGTTCTTTTTATTCGTACATTCAGAGGGCGTTTAGTTTCTCCGATGTAAGATCTTCCACACTCATAAGGTAATTCATATATGCAGTTCTTTGTCCTTTGTGTCTCATTATTAGGCCTAACTTTTGTAAGTTTAGCTCTGATAGTGTCTTGAGTTTTGAATGCAGTCGTTATGTTGTATCTATTTCCAATTCTTCTCATTTTCTCCGACAAACCTTTTACATAAGGAATTACGGTTTTAATGGTCTGATTTATATCTGTTGGTTCAGGTTGACTTTCTCTTGTTCGTTTAGCTTTTTCTAATATCTTTTGGGGTAGCCATTGCTTCTAATAGTTTTCGAGATGTTATTTATTTCTTCATTTTGGTCTTCTTCAGTGCAACAAATATTTATTGCTCTATACTGCAAGATGGGCTAAAAATATTATTGCTGCTCAAGAATATGTTCAAAACACTTCATGAACCTCATATCTACGCTGTGCTCAGGAGCTTGGTTTTTTTCGCACCTATGAATAGGAAACATCATAACCCTGATTTTCATGACATAGTGATTGACAGGCACATTTCCATTTAATTAGATATTAACATAAACGAAATAACGGGTGGTCCATCTAGTGTTTGGAATTTGAACTACCGATTATTTGACATTATAAACGTCAACTATTCTTTTTGACGTGACTAATATTTAGTTGAAAGTTTGAAGTTTACGAAATGGGACGCTATTCGCTTGAAGAAAGTTGGGAAATATTAAAAACTTATTTTCAAAGTGGTGAGTCTTCTACTCAAACTGTGAGAAATTTAAGAAAAAAATCGACAAAAAAATGTTCCAAAAACCCAATTTGTGAAGCGTGTTCGTGAAACCGGAATGTTGGTGGATAAACCAACACGTGTACGTACACGTCCGGTTCGTTCAACCGAAAATATTGCTGCTGTGGCTGAAAGTGTGCGTGAACAACCATCAACATCAGTTCGCCATCGTTCTCAACAATTGGACATTTCACGCACTTCTTTGATGCGAATTTTACGTAAAGATCTTGCCATGAAGCCGTATAAAGTTCAATTGGTGCAACAGCTAAAGCCAATTGACCATCCGAGTCGTCTACGGTTCGCAAATTGGGCGGAAAATTGTTTGGCGGAGGATAACGAATTTTATCGAAAATCATCTTTTCGGACGAAGCTCATTTCCACCTCGGTGGTTATGTTAATAAGCAAAATTGTCGCATCTGGGGCACAGAAAACCCTCACGTCGTCATAGAGAAGCCAATGCACCCACAACGAGTGACTGTTTGGTGCGGGCTTTGGTCTGGCGGCATCATCGGTCCATTTTTCTTTGAAATCATTTTCAAAGAAAAATGGAGAAATCGCCGTAACCGTCAATGCCGAGCGCTACCGCGCAATGTTGAACGATTGGTTCTTTCAAGAAATTGAAGCTAACGACTTGGACGATGTTTGGTTTCAACAGGACGATGCAACGAGCCATACAGCACACGCCACAATCGATGTTTTACGCCGCATTTTCGGAAATCGAATAATCAGCAGAAATGCTGATGTGAATTGGCCACCAAGAAGCTGCGATCTGGCGCCATTGGATTATTATCTTTGGGGAGCGGTGAAAGATAAGTGTTACGCCAACAATCGGGCCACCCATTAGTCGATTCTGGGCAGTGAAAAACCATTCATTTAAATGGTTTCCAATTTGTTCAGGAGGATTCATTGGACCTCAAGCTTAACGGTATCTGTCGATAGAGAATGCAATCGTGATATGATTAACGACTATTTATTTAAAGCCGCAATTGCATGCCTTGGGCTTCATCAAGATATGGTACTCGTATCAACAAAATGGTGCCACATCGCATCAGCAGGACCACCTTTCAATTACTGCGAGACCTCTTTCTACAACTGTTAATTTGAAGAAATTAATATGTTGATTGGCTTCTTTCTGTAGGGATATCTGAAAAATAAGGTTAATATAAACAAACTAGATACACTTGAGGAGCTCGAACAAAATACTCGTGACGAAATTAACAAATACTGCGAGAAATGTGTGAGAATGTAAATTTTCTCAGCAGGGCTCTCATTTGTATCGTTAAAAGATGCGGACATTTTTTTTCGATTATTGTATTGTAATGTAGGCAATAAATAAAACATTCATCAATATAAGATCCATTCTCTTTCATTTAATCAAAATTTATGGACAAACAAAGTAGTATACCTTCCTGGCAGAAACCCTATACTTGAAATTCGTGAACTTTCTTGAAAGCAGTGACGTGAAGTCTGTATGCTTTCTTGGAAACATCAGTGAAGTAAAACCTGTAAACTTGTGTGGAAGCATTAGTGACGTGAAATAGGTTTGACTTTCTCATTGAAGTAATGACGTGATTTTTGTCTGCGTTCGGGAAAGCATAGACGGGAAATCTATACTCTTCCTTGAAATAGTTTTACGTTTTTTGTTTTTTCATGAGAGCCTTAACGTGGGATTAATAAGCTTTCATAAAAGCCAACGAAAGCCGAGTATCTTTTGTGGAAGCAGTGGCAGAGGAGGGGATATGTTACTAACGCACTGTAAATACCATAGATTACGTGGGCAGTAAACATAAATACTCCATTGTTCAATAAGTCCCGGGCCCTACTACCCGATGACGTCACTAACAAAATATCCATAAATAAATAAAATAATTACCTCTCTATTCTTGGATGCTCATGGAATTTTATTCATTCTAACATGAGGAAACAATCAACAGCGAAATTGGTTTGTTGGATTCGTTGAAGGCCGAAGTTGTCCCGAAAAGGCCTCATTTGTAGAAGAAAAAGGTGCTCTTTCACAAAGACAAAACACCATGTCACAAGTCAATAGAAACAGGCACAAAAATGGTCGAAACGAGTTTCGCATTGCTACCACACACACTGTATTCTTCAGATCTGGCCTCTAGAGACTATTGGTTCACAGAAAATGCTCGTGGAAAGAGATGAGAAAATTAATGCCGAAACTGAATCATATTAAAGCTACAGAAACCTTGGAATGAACTCTGAAAGAAGATTATATTGATGAATAAAAATAAATTTTCTTATCTAGGGCCTGGAATATGTTGCAGGTTTATGATTTGATCATTAACATATGCGACTCTTGATTGGATTTGTCATTTGATGTCATGATAGTTTATAATTGAGGAGCACGGCTGCCGTTACAGTACAAATGTACTCTTTATAATACATTTAATACTGAACAAAACAAGTACTCCTACATCATAAAAGTATGCATTATTGTACATTTGGTAAATGAATTCGAAATTGTACATTGACAATACATTACAGATCATATTGTAATGAAGCTTTCTTCTAAAAGACACACTTAATTTTATGAAGACACTATTATTCAAATGTTTCCACTGAGAATCTCTCATCAAGAATATGTAGTCAAAATATGACTCCCAACGGATTGTTTCTACGGAACTTTCCAACAATTCGGGTCATAGAGAAAATACTGAGTTTGTCTTTGTTCGGGACTTCCCATAGCCACGAAGGCCTCTTTGTTGAGGATTCCTATGAATTGTTAAAAGTGAAACAGACAGTTGTCATTGGTTTATCAGAGTCACTCATTAAAACTCACTATATTCTGTGAGTGTCTATTCTGTGAATATAAAATAAGGCATAACATAATGAGGAGTAATAATTACATCACATTACTTGGATTAGTATATACGTATTCAGTTATTCAAAACTTGTGCTAAGATGATTCACACCAGAGGCGCTATTTCAATAGATTTCTGTATAGTACATTATAGTAGCCCTGTTGAGAAGTTTATGTTCCATGAAGGACACTAACCTACTCATCGAGAATGCCGAGAAGAGTAATTTACCTCAGACGATACTCCAGGCTGCAAAACCTGAGGGAATAGTTCAATTACACATCGAATCAACTTCTGATGTGCGCTGTATCCAAAGATAATTCAAAAACTCAATCACCCCTGAACCTTCAGAGCGAATACACTGGGGACCCCCTGGCGAGTTCGGTTCTTGCCTTTTTATGTAGAATTTGATTTCTGAATTGTAAAAATGTTTTATTATCATTATTATTGAACTGTGATTAAAGTTTAGGCAAGACCTATAAACTCACAGAAAAAAAAAACAAAATCCTAGAAAAAAGTTGCACAGGACTGTTTGAGGAGCGGAAAAAAAATTCGTTTGAAGAACTAAAATGTCTCTCTTAACTCAAACACCGTCAGTCATCATTGTTCTTAAAAGAGTTCACTGACACTGACTCAACCACTACTGGAGGCAGCGAGATCCATACACCAAATACCCTATTCGATAAAAAGTGTTGCCTTTGCACTGTCTTAAAGTTTTCTTTGCGGAGCTTGAATACATAGCCCCGCAAATGACGATATGTGAACAGGTAACGTAAGCTAACTCCAAAAAGACCAATCATAGCCCGATAAGCAGTGATGACTTAACAACGAGTCCTCCGGTCCATAAAAGTTGGTAAGTTCATTGCATGGCGGACGCGTGACCCTATAAGGGAGGCTTGCTGCACGAAGCTGAAGATCCTGCAGCAACCGGCACAACGTCGAACTCCAAACAGGCCCGGCGAACTCAATGACGGGCCGCACATAGGTTCGGTATATAGTCACACATCTTAAAGGATCACATCTGCCAAATGCTTTCTGGATCAGGAATAAGGATCTTTTAGCTTTGTTGACTGCATGGAGAATGTGATCAAACCAGCTTAGATTCTCCGTCACCACCACACCTAAATCACAATGGCTCCTAAAAACAGGGATCTTGCCCCTTTTTTCGAATATAAGGTCTTCGGTGATCAACAGATTTGTGTAAGGATCATACTTCAAGACTAATCGAAACAAATCTTCTCATAACACGACAGTGCTTTTATCATCGATGTAGAATAGTAAAGAGATGACATGAACCGACAAAACTGGGATCAGTTCCGCCATATCAACGGATATGTCAGATTGACCAATGGAATGCCAAATTCACGGAATTTCAGGCATAGAATCGCTCAATCAAATATATGATCAACTTTGTGAAAACGTAAGGGTGTTGATAATAAAAAAATCAGATGAACCCAAAGTCATAGCGCCGTCATCAATTATAAATTGTGTGTATATTGTGTCCAAGCCTACCCCACATGATTTGAACGTACTCCTTTCCTTCGAACAAGCTGGCATCGCTGCAAGGAAAGCCCCAGGGTAAACTGCGAGAGATTGTCTTTCCCGCTTTGCTATTTCCAGTCAGTCCGCGTGCAGTCATGTGATAACAGCTGTTCCAAAACCCATTCCGCACCATGGGGAATGGCATGAATAAGGCAAGTGCCATGTTCTTGCATGTTCACATGCTTTTTAGAGGAGTCCACCATCAACATCCCAAGCACTATCGAGCACCTGTTTTCCACAAAAAATCATGCCATCTAGTTATAAATCATTCAACATTCCTCCTGAAAAAACCGTTACATTCCATAATATCTGACCTAAATCAAGTTTTAACTAGTTCAAAGAAAGTTTGAAAAGTTATTTCCATAATCGGTCTACATTCTTTCGAATCTCAAGTTCAGGTCTCCAATAAGCATAAAAATTGTGATTGTTTACTCGTTTTATTTACCACGAGATCAAACAATTCTTGTGGTTTTCTAGTTAATTTCTGGAGTGACAAGTGGTTTAGATTTTATCATGAAAGTTTGGTCGGTCTCTTTGTTTTTGATTTGAATTTCGATAAGAATGTGGTTCAATAACCTGCTAGAATATTTATTCAGTGTGCTGACTCATATTGTATTCTCTTGTCCTTGTAGTAAATTACATATCGATAGATGAAATTTTATTATGAAATATTTCAATAAATTTCACATTATGCAATAGATTCCACATTTTTGAAGGTTTTGGTAATCAATCAGCGAGCAAAATGTTTTTCACTAATCAAATGCCTTAGGTTAATACTTTTATTTTAAAATTCAAATGATCCAACCGTATCATTTATTTTTGTCTGCTGTTCTAATTTGTAATGAAAACGTTAAAAAATCAATCAAATATATTCCTGTATTCCCGCACTATCTTGCATTCTTTCAAGTAATCTGAAAAATATACTGGGTGAGTCTTTCTTTGTCGAATTTCAACAGAAATTTGTGAATATATGGAACTTATTGATATCTTGCATATTCTGAAAGTTCACCTCGTAGACTGAACCAGAAGATAAATTTTATCTTTTGAATAAAATTTCAGGACATTTCGAAAATTTATTTGGTGAGTTCTATTATTGACAACCATGGATTTGTCAATATAGTCCTTCAAAAATTTTTCGTGATTCCCCTAAATTGTCTCATTTCACACTTTTTCCTCAACTTGATCTCAATCGTCTCTAGGTGATCTTCTCGTAAGTTAGATTTCAGTAATAGGGTATTTGAAAGGACAAGAGCTTGCCAGACGAAAGATATTAATGTTTATATGATTTTCGATGGAAAATATCTTTTTTTTCAACAGTAGAAATTTCGACTTTCAAACAAAACTAAAGAAAAACCGTGAGTTTTTCTTTCGAATTCAAGATATAGGGTTGTTGTTTATTTCACATTCATTGTGGCGGTTTTTCAGTAACACATTTTTACTAAGTCCAGAAAAAGAATTCAGAAAAGTGCGCAACGGCTTCAAACCTCTTGTCAGTACTTATCTACATTCTTTATTTTAAGATCCATTATGTTCTAATTTTTTCATCCATCTCCAAAGGAAGAATTTTTTCTTACCTAAACTGGCTACGCACTTTTCATTTTTTTATAGCTAAAGTAAATACTTTTTATTCTCTATTTTCGCTTAAGTTCGACTGCAACCCCATTCAAACAAACCCACACACCTCGTCCTGAATCATATCATCTTAATTTTGAAAAAAGATCGACATTTTTGGCATTGTCATTAAAAAATGCTATAGTATACATGCTTACCTAGTGTAAAATGTAGAAAGCAATTGAAAAAACAAAACAACAACACTGACGTGTACTTAGGAGCTTTTGATCTACAGTCTTTTCCCGTACTCTGGAACAATGTGATAAAAATACAACCGCCACGATTTATTGAAAAAGAATGTAAGATATCAAAAACGTCCATTCATGCACAAATTTTTCTTCAAACACGTCCGATATCTAAGGAGTATTGAAAACAAATTTTTTGGGAATATATCAAAATTTTTTGCGGAATTGTGCAGGCCTATTTGTTTCAATCTAATTCAGATATCTCCCAAGTTGCAACTCGATCTCATGAATATTCAAGGAGTTACAGAGGAAACTCCTGAACCATTGTACGGATTTGGCCCAATAACAAACTTGACCGAGATATTTGGACAGTTAACCTATTCTGAAAATATGAAAAGTATACCTCATCTCTTTTGGAAGACAGGGAGTATACGGTCGGGTAGACGCCCTTAAGTTTGAACCTGTATTCATCATCAGGAAGCCAAAGCCAATCGATTGACACCATATTTGGTTCGATATTTTGATATTACAGACATTTGGGCAATACGATAGCTCGCTGTTATACTAGAACAAGTGCGCAAAATGCCCAAAATGGTCTAAAGTTTTTGAAGTCTACCATAATTGGAGGTGTTTAAAGATTCTCTATTTAATTAAAGAGAATATATTCAGAGTATTGGTAGATAAATAAAATTATTTTCATCTCGTTTATGTTCCTCATAAAAATTTGTACTGCTCAGATGATTGACAAATAAAGTTTATTATTAGCTGGGGAATTGATTTTCCTGATTGAATTTGGTTTTTCCTAAGTCCAATATTCGCAATCATAACGATTTACAATACCAATGATATTAAATCTATTTTAATAACCACCCCATATTTTCTCTATGAAATAGTATATTGTGTCTCTAGGGCAGAAAAGATGCATTTGTTACTTCTTCGTCTGATACTGAGACTTCGTTCATCTCCTCCTTTTTGGCCAAAATCATATGAATACAAGATTGAAAACTGGTTTACTTTAATTGAATAGGAAACTGACGTTTAACAATTCATAACCAGATTTCAATTAAATCAATAAAAGTAGGGAAGTAATGAGTTTAGAATCCCAAAGGAGAGAAATGTAGCTTTAACTTATTTTGTTAGGGTTTTTATGGTACTTTTCCAGGTAAGCGAGATGAAAAAAAAGGACATCATTAATTCCTGACAATATTTGACTTATGAAATTCAACTCACTTTCAGAATTTTCAGCTATGGAGAAAATCTTGATGATTCTTTCAAAAATCACTGTAATGAATTCCAAATTCCTTATTCCTATTTCTTGACACTATGACTATAATGAATTCCTCATGAGTAGGCATAACATTCACCAAGTACATCATCTATAATTTCTCGAAGCGCAGGATTTCTGACACTCATCTTTCGTATAACATGGGCAAAATAATGTTTTTCATTATAAGAAAATTAATTTCATTTTTTATTCTCAAGCTTATATCCATCATATTTTCTGGAAAAAGCTGGAAGTAAACGAATACATGTGGCAGTGTGAATGAATCATTCAGGAAAATGAAGTTGATAAATGTTTGAGATGTACTTGTAAAGGACAAATTTCCACAACACGAACGGTCACTAATAATTTAGTATTTATAACACATCCATATGTTCAATCTAATTGAGCAGGAATGGTTTATTTTTAAGGATGCAGTAAAATCAAACATGGATGAACAGGTGGAGAATAAGATGAAAAGATTCATTATTATATCTAGTAGGCCCTTCACAACAGATTACACTTGCGGTGGTTTCATTTCAAATTCCTCACAGCTCTGTGGGAGATTTTCTGTCTCAGTGATACAGTATCACCAAAAAATATGGTGATTTAGGCAGCAATTTCCTCTCAATTATAAATATTGCATGATTATCACAGTTAATAAAAGTTTCATCAAAACAAACGATTGGTGTGAATGTTGCGAAATGGCGAAGGGCTCGGTTTTGTTTTTGGAATCCAAATCAAAGCACTACATTCTCGTGAATACAAGTTCAGAATATCTCTTATTGAGTGCTTGTTCTAGTTAAAAATGTACACCGTACTATCATTTGCAGAAATGTCTGTAATTTCAGTTTATTATTGACCTGAATTTTGGTCTCCTCGATAAATTCTAAAATATTCATCAGATCAATTTGTAACTTGGAAGAGATTTGAATGAGGTTGAAGCGAATAGGTTTGCGGAATTTTGAGGAAATGGATACTAGAAAATTTTTAAGAATTCCTAAATTTATTTGCTGAATACTTGGTATTTCGATATTTAGGTTTTTGAAAAAATTGAGGAAAGAATATCTAGAAAATTTTTCAATGAATTCCATAAATTTATTTGCTGAATACTTGGTATTTCGATATTTAGATTGATTTACAAAATTTGGAAAGAATATCTAGGTTTATGACATTGGCAACATATATACTAGTAGATTTACATACATCATTGTTTCAACGTTTGAGAGTTGATTAGAATTACCTTATTCATTCTAGCGGATTGTTCATTCACACTTTCCAGAGTAAAGCAAAATACTTCTGAACAAAAGCACAAAAGTTTCTCACCTCAGTGCTCTTCTGTTTTTAATAATTGATATAGTTTCTTCATTCATCGTCATGGTTGTTTCAGTATCGTACTGTTCTTGTGTCCGATAAAAGACTAAATATAAATCAAGCTCGCAAAAGTACCTCTTCTCACGTCAGTGTTTTTAAAAATTATTCGAAATACAATTGATTTCCGTCCCTTAGAACTTAGTCGAGCGAAAGCAAATAACGTTTTCTCCTTCAAATCGTATTTTCCATATTCCATACATCACAAACATCTCCTGGAATCAAGCATAGGCTTGCACTACTAACATTTGCCTTGCTTGGCAGTTGTTATTGATCTCAGTCGCTACAATTACCGTTCCAATATTTTTTAGAATCAGAACTAGGTTCTGAGGAAAAATGTTTTTATTCATAAAGTTTTCATATTCTTTCATTATAAAAGACTAGAAGGAATGTTTCAGAAGTTTCAATATCCACATATGTCGAGAATGCAAACATCCAATGAATTCTGGAATACCGAATAAGGTAAACCATGAATATCAAATTCCTCCACAGAGCTATCAAGAGCTCAGCTCACCAAGGGAAATACAAATATCATAAATAGCAGATGAGATTACTTACACGCCATTGTGCTCCTGTGATATGAAATGGGGGCATGTTATAAATCTCAGAGGTATTATTCGATTTTCATAACGGTAATGGTTTGCAATTATTTCAGCGTAATTCAAATATGATTATTTTATAATAATGTTAAGATATGTTTTGAGCTTAATTCAGATATGTCCAACAAACATAAAGGGTCTTTCAACAAGAACTATGTTTTTTAATTGTGGCGACACCTACCACATGACAGCATTGACGGTTAATTTTTTGACATATTCGTAGTTGATGCTTTGATAATTGTTACAAAGAATTCAATTTCACTCAAAAATCGCATTAAAATAATTGAAAGCCACTATGAAAACGGTGGTTCTGTTAACATTACATTCGTAAAATTCGTGAAATTTTCAGACAACATAATCGACCTTCTGAGATCGCTATTAAAAATTTGGTCGCTAAATTTAAGTCGACAGGTTCGGTACAAAACCTTCAACCATACAAAAAAACGCAAACGGAGTACCCTGCTCTTTCTCTTCTATATTTTTGACCATTGACTGCCTGCCCCCCTAGTAGGTTCAATTCACCTTAGGGTGAAAGGGCAATTGATTTTTTGAAATCTGTTATCCCGGCATATTACAATTCACATTCCTGTTTTTGGTTGCATTGTAAACTCGAATTTCTGATTTGCGAATTTCAAACCTTAAGCTGATATTGCAGAATCAGAGGCCATATTAAAACTTGGAAAGGAGTCATGGTACATTTTTCAAGTTTACACGATACATTTAATGACAGAATTTTATGATGGACTATAGTCGACCATCAAACTCGTGAATAATGATTATTAGGACGATTTCCATAATCTATTATTGATCTTCTAATCAACATTTCGATAGATAAGGTTTGGTGATTGATGATGACCATCCTGCTTTTTTAACTTGTCTTTCTTAATCAAGTCTACCTTGATTCCATATTGGTAGTCAAAGGTGGCCATTTTTCCAATTATGAAATGATGAATGTTGGAGTTTTCACTCGGCCGAATATCGAAAGAACGAACACGTATCATCAAAAGAACATGATAACAATACTCTCCAATTAATTCTGCTCAGAAAGTCGATAAAAATGATTACATCGCAATTTGGCTCATATTCAGAGGTCAGTTACCCCTAATTAGAATTCAAACGGGTTGTTCAAGCTGTTACAAATTCATTTCGGGGTGCTTGGCCTCGATCGAGTTTCTATGGAAAACCCAATATATCATGATCATTACTTTCTATTCGGTCGAAATTGTTTTTGCGCCATCGGCCGAGGAAACAAGCAAAAGGGGTTGAAATTTTCGAAGGTTAGCCCAAGAATAATATCAAGTAGGGGAGGATTTTTTAAGAAAATTTTGAAATTTACACTTCAAATAATATAAAAGAGGATTGTGCCGAGATATTTCCACTGATGAAACTCGTATTTCTGTAAACATTTTCACCGACTGCAAGGCGAATCAGTTTCGTAGAAAGCAGAAACTAATTGAAAATTATTTAATCTTGATATCTTTTGGGAAATGTACTGGTGCATCAGAAAATGTCACATACTCAGAACTCGAATTAGTCAAAATTGCAGATTTTGAATATCACAATCGACACTTCTTACTTTTCGGTCAATTCTACTTATACGAAGTGTTTTTTAATACGTTTCGGTGACATTAGAAATGTGCGGGGTGATTTAGAAAAGTTCATTTTCTTGTTCAACTATAAATTCTTAAAATTACAACAAAAAATTCCTTCTTCTCAGTCAATTATGTATGTGTGGAAAATTTCGCACTCTCGAAACTCAATTTTATCATTTACATAGACAAAAATTCCAGATTCGTTTACAGTTTTAATCTGCATGATCATTCCACATTTCATTACCTACGCCACTGCACAAGTCGATAATGTACCGATTACATTTTATACAGCTGATACTCATTTATGAATGTATGATCTTTATTCTACAGAAAAGTATGACTTAACCTCAAAAGTATTCAAGAGAGAAAACATTTCAATTCACATAACATTCTGTGATATATTAGATACATAAAAATATATACTAGACAATCTCACCCGAAGAGCCGTCATCTGATTTTTATTTTATTAATAACAAAATGGACTGACAAAGATAGGCTATCATTTCAATCTAACCTCAATTTCCTCAATCATCACGTCATTGTGCTGGATACCCAAACATGTTTGCGAACTTTGTCTCATTGAAAGGAGAAGAATTGCCGGACTTCAAATTCGGTTCTTCTAAGGTAGTGTTGTTTCGATCAGTAGCGTAGAGAGTATTAAAATTCTGTTCCTCCTAACCATTTTAATTTTATTAAAGGTGCTGCCGGGTTTATACGTGGGGAACTATAGAGACTCCAAAGATGCAAATCAATTGAACAAGAACAAAATCACTCACATCCTAGCCATACACGACACAGCCAGAAGAATACACTCGGTAAGTTCTCAACGAATAAATAAATCAAATAGATTCTATACATAATATGAACACAGTAGCAATGGACCTTCAGTCCATTGAATTCAGTTGATCAATTAATATTTTCATCACCACCAAATTATGTCACCATGTGGGTTTCTTGGAGAACAACCTTCGCACCATGCTCCTGCATGGTTGTGGAAATGTTTTCTTTCTTATTTTTGTAATAACTTCAAATCCGCAACTCGAAATTTTTCTTCTCCAATACATTTTTCAAAAATATCTCCCTTGATGTACCTCTTATCATTTTTGTATTCATTAGGGAAAATGTAGATATCATCTCTTATTGTTGGTCTTCCCAACGTTTCAACAGGCATCTTCTGTCGTTTTCAAGTTAAAAATTAGTTAAAAAAAGCTGACAAGTTAAGAAAATTCTCCAATTTTCACTAATAAGGGTCTAACAGATGGATTATGAGAACTAAATAACATTAGCACTCGTCTGTGATTTGAAGACTTCCTAACGTTACTTCGAACAATTGGACTCCAAACTTACGGCAACTCCATTCATGGTGCACTTATGGGATATAATATTCATGAATGCTACCTCTTTGATTTTTTTTCTTGTAGGCTTATCTTCTTTGGATGATAGATGTTCCGTTCCATTTTATCAGGTGATTCTCATCCATAGCATGTTGGACCAACTTAAATTTATTGGTCTCTTGAGACAGCTCCTTTTATTCTTTTATTCTCATTTTAAATGGGCTTTTTGTTTCTTCGCTATGAGATCTTCAGAATTTGCATGGTATAATATCATTTATGCAATTCTTCTCATTTTTTCTTATAAACTTCTCACATACCACATTTTTGTGGTTTGTTGCACATCCTCTTGTATGGTATTAGGTACAAGCTGATTTTCTGTTATTTATTTTGCTCTTTCCAAAATCTTTTTGAAAAAACTATTACTCCTGTGTGTTTATCGGATGATATTGATTTCCTCATTTTTATCTTGTTGGGTTGAGCATATATTTGTTGTTCTATCATATAAACATTTTGCCACTCATAATTTAGTATTAAGTTGATGGTTCTTGGAATTTCATTTGGTTTATGAACAATTCCTAGGATTCCATTTTGTTCATAATTTTAATGTTTTATATTTGGGAAGAGTCCATAATTCTCACTACATCTCGATATTTTGCCCATAAATCTTTTCAAATCCTCCAAACTATCACCTTTTATCACAGTGTCGTCGGCCAATCCTATATGGTTAATGAGAAAAAGAAGGATTTCTACTAATGCCTATTGAGCCGGCATGGCAAAGCAATATGTTAAAAAAGGAACGATAACGTTCCAGTGTGCGAGCTAGTCATTATTGACGCATGGTAATCTAAAAGAATCAAGACCTCAAGTGCAACCGTGGACGGTTTCGAGGTGACTGCCTCTTATCAGCACAGTGTGTCAATCACAGTCTTGAAGGAGGCGTCCAGTCTTAACAAAGAATGTGATGAACTTTCCAGACATGTCGAAAAAGAGCGCCATCTACATCTTGAAGAATGGTAGCAGACGCACCATACAAAAACATATGACTTCCAAATTAAAATACTACCAGTGGTAATCGAATGTGTAACATTCATCAAAGTACGACTGGCGAGATGAGAGGATTCGCTCGCCTATTAGTCCTAATATAGACGGAATGAGTAATGAGTTAAGACTGGCAGCCTCCTTCAAGACTGTCAGTGCCACACTGTGCTGATGAGAGGCAGTCACCTCCAAACCGGTCCATAGTTCCACTTGAGGTCTCTATTCTCTGAGATTACCATGCGTCAATAATGACTAGCTCGCACACTAGAACGATTGTTCCTATATGGTTAAGTTGGATCCGACTTTCATACCAGCGGTCTCATTTTCCAAAGCTTCCAGTATGATTTGGTACGAGTTAGCATTAAATAACAACGGTGACAATATGCAACCTTGCCTGTTTCCTCTCTGTATTTCTATTTCATCAGATCTTTCTTGACCAATTTTACTGTGGTTCGTTTATTGTAATACAGGTTTGAAATTAATCGCATATCGAAAATAATTTTCATTTCTAGCTCATGATTTATTCTGGTGTGTATAATTTTCCGGATAATTTTCAACGTATGACATATTGAGCTTTTAGTTCAATAATCACTACATTCTTTGACATGTATTCTTTTCCGTAGACATAGGAATATGGATATCAACATTTCTTGTGTGATAATTCCTGTAATATGTAATAGGTCATAAACAGCTCTACCAAAATGTCCACATTACTCGCTTAGAATTCCATCTAGACTGGGATATTTTCTATTTTTTTGAGCGCATGTTCACTTTAGTGATTTAAGGACCTAGGTTTATCTTCACCATGCCAATCATGACACAATTTTTCTATATAATCCTTCTAACCTCTCAATTTTTGTTGTGTACTCGTCTTTATCTTTCTCTACTGGCTCGAACTTATGTTTTTTTATTCTTTCTACAATGTCCTCTATCTCTTCCACTTCTTTATTTAGTTATAATTATCATATTCACTTTGCAACTCCTTTATCTCATTACATAATTTCGAGAAGGTTTTTTTACTCATCTTATTTTTCTTTTCATATGCTTTTTATAATATTGTTATTCACTTTACATTCCCTTCTTTCATTCGTTAATTCCGAAATTTTGTCTGCCATCCAGTTTAGACAACATAGGGATTGGTTCTTTTCCAAATACGTTTCATTTTTCCAAATCATTGAATTTGTTTTGGTTCAGTACGGGTAGTTGAATACGGAATTGAATTCTAGGGAACATGAAATATTGACACCCTAAAATAATGCTGTCTTCTCCTCTTTCTTTCAAAAGTGAGTTTGTTGATGTGTTTTGACTATCGATATTGCAGTGTTATCTTTTCAAACAAATTTTATATCTTGAAAATGAGCTCATTCAAAAATGTACTGAAATATTGGACGTATTATAGAAAATATTGTTTTTGAGTATATGAAGAGTATGTTAGGAGTTTTATAGAACGCCCCCTATCTAACCTAGGATTGGTTTCGATCTAAACGAAAGCATTTGTTATGTAAACATTGCTGAATCCAAAGCAATTAAATTTACCTCCACCAACCCTATTAGCTCCATGTCAAACATAGGATAAAATCACATCAAATTTAACCCTCGGATTGTATCCATCAAATCAAGAATCTCGCATTTCAATAATTCGAACTAATGAAACAGGAAGTTGCTGTCGCATAATCATAAAATTAATATATATTCCCTGGGAACACATTTCAATTCACTTGCCTCTGCTGTATCGTCCTCTAATAAAAGATTTCAATCGAGTTGTTTGTTTCAGGATAAACATTACCTTTGTGTAATGGCGTCAGATTCACCCGACCAAAACCTTGCACAATATTTTTCACTCTGTAACGATTTCATCCATGCCGCTCGACTACGTGGTGGCAACGTTCTCATACACTGGTAAGTTTTCAATCACAAATTCAAACCCATCGGAAAAGATGTATGAAAGCACTGACGTAAGGTTAGGAGCTTTTGGGCGCGTGTTACAAAATCCTTTCCCCCCAGAAAAAGAGATAAAAAGAATGCACCTTTTGTCTGGAGGTAACTTGCTTATTTGGAAAGCGCTGGCGAAATTCTTCGAAAATTTCAGCATAATCTCCGTAATCTCGTGTACTTTACACGAGCAGCCATGACAACTGTAAACTGTACACAACAACACTACTACACGCGGACAACTCAACTCGCTACGTTTCAGCTGCCTCCTTCATAAAAAAGAAAAGTTTTTATATGAACTTCATCATACAAAGAAATTTTCATATCTTCTCGAGGAGTTTTTGGCAAAGATAAAATTTCTAAATGTGCAAAATATATATAAATAACCTCCATATATGCACAAATTCTTGAAGATTCACGAAAATATCTTTTAATAATTGTATATTATCAAAAAAATTCTGTATTTTTTTCAAATTTTCTCACTTGACAATGTTTATAAAATTTGGCAAACTCCTCTTTCTACTGTTACTAGTTACTGAGGAAACCAAATTTCAGATGCTCATAACTGCTGGGTTACTTATCTTATCTTATTTCGTTACAAAGATAAAGAGTAAGCAGTCAGAGTGGAGGTTCTATTAAACGTTTAACACTGTTGCGTTGAACGTTCAACGCGTCTAGGGCGTCAATAGAGTTCGTTATAGGGACAAATCTGCCAAATCCTTCAGCAGTTATGAGCAGCTGAAATTTTGATTCTTCAATAACGCCTAGAATACCTCTGCGATCGATTTGAAATCAATGTACATTGCAGCACCGCGAAATTTGCAATGATGAAATATAAATAAACAATTCAGTTTGGCTTATGAATTAGAACAAAAAATGAACAATTTTATCAATTGGGAAATTGAGATTCCCAAACAAAAATAATTAACCTCCAAATTTGTTTCAATGTGTTTATTTCTATTCCCAAATTCTTTGATTTCGATTTTTGATATATTGAAAAGAATAGTTCGATAATTGCTGCAGCAGCCGAAACATGTCATCTAAATGATCAAAAATATGGTTCCGAAATACGAAGTGTTTAGAGGACTTATCAGTGCTTTAATGCAATTTCGAGATCCTAGATTTTGTTTCAGTAATTCATTCTGCATTTTTCTAGCCTTGCTGGTATGTCCAGAAGTGTTACGGTAGCTGTAGCCTACATCATGACTGTGACCAATCTCAACTGGAAAGAAGCCCTTAAAGTGGTCAAGGCAGGCAGATCCGTCGCCAATCCTAATCTTGGATTCCAAAAACAACTTCAGGAATTCGAGACTCTCCGAGTTGGTGAGGTTAGTTTTAATTGTTTCTTTTATTCACAGCAATGGGCGGTGTAGGTCATAAAGAAATTGCTTCTTTCATATTGTAAAAGAATCTTCCTTGTAATATTTCATTGTTAAAAGTATCATTGGATCGTTTGTTGGCGTAAGTTTATCATCAACCGAGCGAGTTTGGATTGAAAATTTTTGGAACCCTACTTAACAAGGACTGTAAAGTGACTTTATTGTCTCGTCTGTCTTCTGTTACTGGTCTAGTGTTATGTGCACAGTTCGGCAGGTTGTTTAGTACTTCTTTCCGGCATGAAATGTGGTACAACGTTGTTCGAGAAGGTTCTATGGATCTCAAGAACCTTCTTGGATGGCACAATTCTGAAATGCATTGGGTTAAAACATGTGCAAAAGTTAAAGGTTTAACATTCGGCACATACTGAGTGATTCAATACTACCCGTATATTATTTGACTCTGACATTGAGATGTATTCCTCTAATGGCCTGAGTGGCCAAATGTCTTTTCTAGAAAATTTCTTGCTAGTTGACAAATGTCGATAATTCACAAAAGGGATCGAAGAAAATCAACACTCAGTGTTAAATTGGCCGATTCCTAGTACTTTTTTCACTTAGTAGTATTACTGATAATTACTAAAAAATTTTTCATTTATCTAAATCATGTCATAAGCTCCATCGCAACGAGAAAAATTCCAATTTATGAATTCGACAAGGGTTATTATTGAAGCCGATTTTTTACACGGGTCTGTCAGACAAACAATTTAATCGGATTGAACCTATTTTAGAATTTACGTCATTCGGAGGTGGAGTGGATTCCTCAATCTGATTAATTTGAGGGGTGTGACGTCCGCTTTTCAGCAGAAACACACCTTCCATGAATGTTGTTTACTGTTCGAGTCAGTCAACAAACTTTTATCGAACGAAGGTTGAGTTTAACTAAATTGCAGGATCGAGTAACATGATTAATTTCAAAATGAATGACAAAATTCTATTCATCATTTTGTTCCATATCAGCGCTTGCGATAACTCCATAATCTAGGTAATGTGTGTCTTAAATACTGGAAGGCAAATTTTACTGCTAAGAAAAAAATCTGTTATAAATGTTAAATAACTTCCATGCTTAATCAGATACTCTCATCGGGGTAAAATTCTGACCTGATATCAATTTTACGAATCTAGTATCACTTTTGGTTTCTCGTCACTGTGGCCTCAAAAAAAATAAAAAGAAAACGGACGAAAACAAAATTGCAAAGCAAAATCAATTTAACGAATATTTTCAATTGCGTACAAATTAAATAAATACATTCAAGATGAGTCGGACCTGAGCCTGATCCCCTCTTTCTTGAATAAAAGAATAGGTAATATTTCGGATTCTAATAGGCCATTCAGGACTGGAGTGGTGCGAGAATCAGCATGAGTGACTTGGCATCTTAGGCCCCCAAACGCGACGACGTCGCGTTTGGGGACTTCAGTTTGGTTTACGACTTAATCAGGGCTATTCACTAACTCAAGTTGCTATCGCCGTGGCTATCCATAGCAACTCGTATAACAACATTCGATAGCCACTGCTGCCCTTTTTTTGGTATTTTCTAACTAACCATTAACAACTTTGTTATCATAACAACTTTTTGTGAAGATAGTCATGGCAACACCGCAAAATAGTTCAAATGTCCATTTTCTCAATGAAACACATATTAATTCATTTTGAGTAAAATCTAGATGACTTGATTAATTGTATCGGTGTTTACTTGGTGGAAATTCATATTAAATAAATAATAAAATTCAGATTTCCACAAATTTTCATTGTTTTTTACAACAATTGTTTCGCCAACACTGTGGCTTGATCAGGTTTTACAATTTAAATGATAGTTTCACTGAAGTAATTCTGTATTCATGTCTGTAAAACTTTTTCGGAACGTCGTCTCAAATAGGGTAATAAATATTGTAGTATGTTAGGATTTTTTTAGGTAGATGTTTAACAACGGGGACCGGTCAACATCTGTTTTTTTATTCAAAATAATATTCTGTGAGTTATATCTGTTTATTTCGAGGGCTTCTTAATGTGTTAATCTTGTACTTTTACTTTCTGTACGAAGGATTTCAAAATTATGTTTAAAATTATGTCCGTTTTCATTTAAATGTTTAGCATATGAGGAATTAATATTTTCGGTTACGTAACTACGTTGATGTTCCTGAGTCCGTTTGTTAAATGATCTTCCCGTTTGATTTATATAAACCATAGGGCAATCCGAACAGAGTAACTTATAGACCCTTGATTTGTTTTTTCGATCTATTCGGTCTTTGTTGTTTTTTATATGTTGTCCTAGATTGTTTGTTGTTTTGAATGAGATATTGCAGTTGAAATTTTTGATGGAATATTTAGCTACTAGATTATGGAACAGTTTTTCAACACCTTCCAAATGCGATAACAATTGATGCTTATCCACATTCACAAATGAGCTTATAACTGACTCCCATCTGAATAGTATAATAATACGACCATTCTCAAACGATCTGAAAGTAACAATCTGTTTTTCTTGGAAGACTAAAACCAGAAATTTTTTCGAAGTGTTTGAAATAAAATCATTTTCGAACGTTTCAAGGCTTCCATTGAATCTGTCATAATTTTTGATCGCTTATTTTCTTATTGAAAAAATTCTTTACCATAACTTTACTGTTTTGTGGAATATATGAAGTGATTAAAAATATGTAAGAAAAAGAAAGATATTTGCTACAAGAATTCAGAGGTGCAACGATGTTAAACAAAATTGGTAACCAATGAACCGTTGTAGGTCTTCTTATGGTTCCATCGATTTTTCTCTTGGATATATTCAACTGTACATCCATTTTTGTATATGTTCGCAACAAATTTTCCAGTAGAAACGCATCTTAAGTATGGAGTACAATTATGGGGTAACTATGCCATGATGCAACAATATTTGCACTGCAGAGACAGGAGCTCAGAGTTTTTGGTGGTCTAGGATATCGCAACAGCTCTAAGTATGTCTTCAGAAATCTCGGTTTTCTCATCCTTCCTTCATTGTTCATTTTGGAGTATAAGCATAGATTTATTCGCATTTCAAGATTTTGCTAATTGTTGTCAGCAATTGGCTAGCATGACCTCAGAAAAGGTTTATCTGAGACTTAGTAAATCACAGCGTTTTCTTGACATCCGTGCTTCCACAATTTACAAAAAACTCTTCTTCGGGGTGTGAAATCTACCGGCTAGATAATTCACGAAGAATGATTTCAATTTCTATTATCTTAAACCTTCTATTCCGTGGAAGGGTTCACTAGTACGATGAAACCAATTTTGAGTTGATTTCAGTACTCTCTACTCTCTACTGTATGAAAGCATCAAGCGCCCGTCATCAAACTGTACAAATGGAGAAAATCATAATCTTATTTGGTAGAAATTCCAAGGAACGAGCAAATGTAAATGTAATTGAAGTAATCGAGGGAATTCTGAGTTATCAGATAAGTGATTATTCGTAAAACAGGTTTCAGAAATAACCACTAGAAATGTCAAAACGCACTACCACAGCGGTCGTACATATCTGAATCCCATATACGCAATATAAAAACCAGATTGATCAGACGTTAACAGCAGTACAATAGATTATGTCGCACTAGTAGAAAACACTTTAGCCAATTTATACTACTTTTCCACTAATGAGCATTTGATGGCAGAGCAGTGGCAGATATTAATAGCCAAATGAGATATTGATTGCGTCAGCTTTTCCACTAGCCAACTGTGGCTTCCTAATTTCTCTGATCATTTTGTCGCCTCAAACAATTTACTTCGCTAAATGATGACCTCAAATAAGCAATTGAAATTTAATTTTTATATCCATAATATGGACTTTAATCATTCTGCCTAAATGTCTATGATTTTCGAATATGCCTAAAATGGTCTCAATGGATTGGGTTCAACTTCCTGATGGAAAATCCGAGGTCAAACTCGAGTATCATCTTGCCAAATCTATTTAATAGTTCGTCAGTAATGAGCATCTGAAATTTGGTTTCCTCGACAACTACCTGCATATCCTTCCGATGAAGCTTTAAATTTAAGATATTTGTAATTATCTCACAAACTGTTTGGAATTTAGCAATCAAGTGGCATATGGGACTTTTTAATTGTCCTCACAGTTCAATACAATGCGGATATCATTTTTCATTTGTGATAGCGAAAACCTAGTAAAAAATCACAATTTTCAGACTAATATCCTGTAAGATTTTATAATACTCCTTGGTTTATCTGCTGTTGAATTTATCTTTTTAGCCATTTTGTCAATATAGTTGCTTTTATTGATAGGTTTCAAAAAGTAAATTTCTTCTACTGTGCCTTTCTGACAGTGAATTCTTTCTTCTTTTTAACATTAGTCGTAAGTGTTGAACTCTACCTACATTTTTATGGATACTGTCTTTGAAATGAAATAAAAGATTTTTTTTCCATTAATACATTGTTTATCCTTGACACCATTATGAGGATCTCGGGTTGATTTGTAGAAAGTTTGCTAGACTTTAATATATTTAACTTTTTTGTGTCTCTTCGATATTACGTGGTATGACTTAACAGGACTTAATTCTCTATTAAATTGCATAATTTCTTCGTTTCATAAATGAATCGTCATGTTTATTGTGTTCTTTGTTTTAGGAAAAAGTAATTTTTTTTCTTACATCTGTTCGATATTTTTTGAAACATGTCAGTTTTTAATTCATCACAAATGAAAATAATGTGCTGCGTCACAATATGTTTCGAATTACATAATAAATCACAAACATATGAATTCCTTTCTTTTTGTAATTATCTAACAATTGTTAAAAATATAGCAATTCCAAAAATAAGCAAATAGCAATACCATTGCAAATGGGCTATGCGTAATTCTGAATTGTCCCAACTGTTCAACACATTTATCATTCGTCATTGGTCACATGGAATCACCTGGTAAAAATCGCCATTTTCAGACAGATATCCCCGCGGCTTCGGCCGCAGTGGAGCCATTAAATAAGTATGAATTACATATTGTAGTCACCGTCGATAATACAGTGGGACGGTATTACAGTAATCAGAGTTGAAACTTCATTACTTTAATGCTAGATGGCGTTGAAGTAGCTAAATTTGCCGATTTTTTGACAAACAATTTTCTTATCTTTCGTAAAAAAACTGTTTTTTAATAAAAAGTATCCTATGTTATTTCTAATACCTTCAAGAGTATATGTACAAAGTTGCATGATGATCGGTTTAGCAGTTTTTGCGTGAAAGCGTAACAAACAAACTCACATTCGCATTTATAATAGTAGGGGAGTAGGATATTTCCTCAGTATAGTTAATTTCAAAAGAAGGTTTGAAATTAGAACATTCGTTCAAAAAAATGAGTTGGCTTTGGACGTGTTTATGATTTCAAGCAGTGTTTGGCTATGTTTAAACGTAACAAACCGGAATTTTTGAGTCGAAATGTTACCGTGGATGAAACATGGATCCATCACTTCGCTCCGGAATCAAAACGATCTTCATCGGAGTGGACAGCAACTGGTAAACCTCGTCCAAAACCCTCGAAAGCACAACAATCAGCTGGAAAGTTTAAGGCCTCGCTATTTTGGGATGTGCGTAGTGTAATATTCATCGACTGTCTTGAGAAGAAATACCATAGACAGTGTATCTTGTATATATCATTATTGGAGCGTTTGAAGACCGAAATGGAAAAAAATGACCGCATATGGCAAAGAAAAATTTTATTTCATCAAAATAACGCACCGAGTCACAAGTCAATCAAAACAATGGCAAAACTACATTAATTGAACTTCAGATTGCTCCCACAGTTACCGTATTCGTCAGATTTGGCTCCCAGCGACTACTGGCTATTCGCCGACCTGAAAAAATGCTCGCCGAATAGAAATTTCGCACGAATGAAGATTTTATCGCTGAAACTGAGGCCAATTTTGAGGCAAAAGATAAATCTTTCTAAAAAAGTAGTATCGAAATGTTAGAACGGCGCTAATTTTGAACCAAAAAAACTGTGTTTTCTTTGTAAGGCCCGGGAATTTTCAGCACATAGTTATATCAATATTACATTATCACAATTCAATACAGAACAGTTTTGAGGCTGTAAAATTTCACAAATTAACATTAACCTGAACAAAAACTAAAACTAAAACCATCAGTATCAGAAGTAGTCGAAATTATTATCTCAGAATTCTGAAATGGCAATATATCGATTATTTTGTAATTAGACATCACTAATGCATTATCTGATCCTTCTGACATTCTCCAGGTGAATGTGTTGTTAGATGACCATAAATACTTCTCAGCTGGTCAGATTTGGGTGAGATTGTTTTTTCAAGGGCGTCTTTTTAGTCCTTTTTTATCAAAATGTTGTATGGCACCAATATCATTCGAGGAAAGCAGCTAGTTAATACAATAAATTACCACTAATGACTAACCTATACAACACAAAAAAAGAATTCAAGATCATTATAAAACTCACTTCCATTGCAGGAACGAAGGAGATTGAAAGAAAGATATCCAAGTTTGGCTCTGGTGAAAGCAGATCGAGAGCAATGCATGCTGATGCTGGAAAACTACGAGGAGCTTTTGCAATCACGTTCGATTTGCGAAGGAAGATGTGCCTTGGGCGAGGAGTGCCCCACTGGTCTATGTCGGTAAGATTTCACAAACTCCAAGAAATAGTGTAGCAATCGTGTACATGGTGTCCGGAACTCATGAAAAACTGGTAATTGGCGAAGGCATGAGACTTAGTGAAGCATTATAAATTCAAATTGACACCCTTAATCCCATTTGAAGTAAACATGTGTTCACAATTTCACATTGATTTTTTAAATAATATTATCTTAAACAACAGTGATATCAATCGCAAATACAAATACCAGTTATTGTTAATTGAAATTAATTAAATTTTGACGAGTTGTGGTTCAAAAAATTATTGTTCTTTATCTTTGACACTACATGTAGGAAATGAATGTACTTCATTCAGTTTGGATTTCCAAACGGTATAGCATTTACATCTCATCTTGTCGATTAAATTGTAATTTTATATCTTCACAAAGGGGTCTCATGCAATGCCTAGTTAAAATGAAGCAGTTAATTGTCTGTCGTAATATTTCAATATCCTTCTGAAATTGAAATAAATTCTCGATTTATTTCCCTTCGGTATTAAAATGAATTTGCATCGGCTCTTCACAGATTCATGCATATCTTCTGGCTTTCATTTCTTCCGATGGTGCATCAATGAATAGACTAGATATGGTAATTCGCCCATATTTGGCTTCAATTCAGTCAATGGGTTTTCCCTCTAGGTAGATTTAAACTCAATGATATTAGTAGTGCCAAGGTCAATAGTACCAAAGTAACAAGATTACGAGATTGCGCAATAAACGAGGAAATGAAGCGTACCGAATATCGTTGTCACCAAATAATTCTATAGAAATAATTAATCGTGAAGCGAAGCATCTAGCGGGCTGTGACGAGACCCCTTGAAATGTTCTGCACATGAGCGACGAAGGAGAAACTGCTTAAGGAGAGAAATCTAGCTTCGGTGAAGGGGTCGAAAAAATCGCTCTGTTTAATTGGAATTATGTCATATACGGCAACCATTGCAACATAATTTACAATCAAGCCCTAGCCCCTCATTAAATTCGCGAAAGTTCACGAAGCATGCGCATAGCTCCTACGGGGGTCCAAAGTGTTGCTTCAACATATTGCCGCCGGTCAGACAAGTAGGACTTAAAAATATTTATGAAATTGGAGCAAAAGCCAAATTGGACAACTTCGTCAACAAAATTCCATGGTCCATTGAATCGAACGCTTTTAAAAAATCAGTATACAGGGCATCGGCCTGGGATCTTTTCTCAATTATCCCAGAAACAAACTGTGTTATGCTAAGGAGGTTAGTAACTGTTGAACGGTCTTTGACAAAACCATGCTGAAAAGGTGTTATTCGATTACAGACTAGAGGATATAACCGAGTGTAAACGAGGATCTCAAATATTTTGCTGGAATTACAGATTATAGATATCGGTCGGAAATTAGAAATATCAAGTTTGTTGCCCTTTTTGTGAACCGGACGCACCTTAGAAAGTTTCCACGCATCGGGAACCATGCAACGTCTCAAACAGATATTGAACATAGAATGGCTCATTGGGTATGAGCATTTTAAACTAAGATTGAACAGTGAAAATAATATAATGAAGAACGATAGTATAGCTTATTCGGAAAAAGTAGTAAATGATCATTTTGAATTTATACATATTGGTTAATGTGCCAATCAGTTTTTTCAAAGTCATTCTAATCATTTCTATCTAAATTTCCACAAACTCAAATTTTGCTCAAATATTCAAGGTCCACCCCGCAGCGAAAGAGATCTAGTAGAAATTCCGTCCGGTCAAAGTCAGAAATGAGTCGAAGTCCAAGCACAATGAGTAATAAAAGCACGACCAGCTCAACTTCCAATACATCCAGACCTAGATCTGGCCCCCCAGGCCTCAGGAGTTATACCGGTAAGCAGCACGACAACCCCTCCCTAGTCTTTGTGTGTTTTTTAATATCTGTTTTTCATACATTGTAGACACTATATACAAAAATTGATTAAATCTTTTTCCCTACACTCGATACCGAAAAGAGATCTCCGTCGGTATAGAAATCTAAAATACGTGGGAATACGGTAAACTCATTATCTGACTATGTTTTTCTTATTGTACTTATACTTACGATTTATTGTTCAGAGCCTAATGGACATAAAAGGAGCGAACTATCGAATCATCAGTATACTATTATTCAAGTTCAAACAACCACACTCAAGCCATTAGATGTTGGCCCTTGAACCGAACCCTAAAAGAGCTCACATGTTTTCCACAAAGTAAACTCCCAGGTTTTAATATCAAACATTTCAATATCAATTTCTCAGAACCAATTACGAGTTCGACTGCCGGCAGAGTGAAATTTTGCGCTCCCTTCAACTACCCTTGTCAGTTTAAACTTAACTGAAATCCAAGGTTCCTATTAGTACGAGATCCCGCTGCGGGATTGGTGTGCTCATCGACTTTTTATTTAAAACCAAATTTTTATGTTTATTTATAATTGATAGAATATATATTTACTAGGGTGCCTATCAAAATTTGGCCGCCATTATTTTTAATTAAATCATTTTTAATTGATTTTTAAATAATTTTTAAATAAAATAACGTTTACATCACGGTAATTAATATGAAGATTCTAAAAAATCACGGTTGCCGTTGCGCACCTGGCCGCACCTCTTTGCAGCCAGGTGTAAACAGGTATAATTTCGATAAATTTATACGTTTATAACCTATTTTCATTAATTATATGTCAAATTGAAGCTAATTTTTTCTATTAATTATCATATAAAGTTGCTTAATTAAATCTGGCCGCAAATAAGGGTTACTGGTTGTTAAAGATAATAAATATTTAAGGTAGAGTGAAAGAGAGTTAGCGCGTAACATCATTTGTCAGACGAGGACAGCTTAAAAGCGGCAATCGCTGTCCTCGTCTGACAAATGATGTTACACGCTAACTCCTCTTCACTCTACCTTAAATATTTATTATCTTTAACAACCAGTAACCCTTATTTGCGGTCAGATTTAATTAAGCAACTTTATATGATAATTAATAGAAAAAATTAGCTTCAATTTGACATATAATTAATGAAAATAGGTTATAAACGTATAAATTTATCGAAATTATACCTGTTTACACCTGGCTGCAAAGAGGTGCGGCCAGGTGCGCAACGGCAACCGTGATTTTTTAGAATCTTCATATTAATTACCGTGATGTAGACGTTATTTTATTTAAAAAATAAATAAACGAAATTTTTTACCAAAAATCAATTAAAAATAATTTAATTAAAAATAATGGCGGCCAAATTTTGATAGGCACCCTAGTAAATATATATTCTATCAATTATAAATAAACATAAAAATTTGGTTTTAAACAAAAAGTCGATGAGCACACCAATCCCGCAGCGGGATCTTAGACTATATGAGCTACGAACATTTTTAAAAGACAAACCATACTTATGTCACAAAACTAAGATAACCGAGCGTTCGATTCATTGTTGTTGTTAATTCATTGATCATACAGGGTGAGTCTTTGACTACTGCGTTAATTTTAACAATAGTTTCTCGACGTCAAATAATAGTATATTATACACCGCGGGACTGAAGTAGTACATTTAATACTGAAGGTAAAGTTTATGGCCCGACCGCAGGGAGGGCCATAATTTACCTGTAGGATTAAATGTACTTCAGTCGCAAGGTATATACGATACTTTTCGTACTTCCAGTATGATTTTATTAATTATTTCAATAATTTCAATCAGTTTTTTCTCTCTTCAACTCATTTAATAAACTGTCTTTAAAATAAGTTACCATAGTAACATTGCGTTGTGACAATTATAATTTAGAAACATTGTCATTACTAGTGTCATTGTAAAGAAACATTGTTATTGATAATTATTGGTATCATGAGTGAAGAAGGTGTATCTGATATTGATAAAAGAGCAGCCGAAGTAGGTGAAGAATTGTTACCACCGAAATCTAGAAAACTATACGAGCTGCAGTACGATGCTTTTAAAAAGTGGTGCCGCTTAAAAAATGTGAGACAACCTACTGAAAATGCGCTGTTAGTCTACTTCAATGATAAATCAAAAGCGGTTTGTGCCTCAACTCTCTGGGCACATTACTCAATGCTGAAATCGGTTATTAACATTAGAGAAGATATTGATATAAGTAAATTTCCAAAATTATTAGCTTTTTTAAGAGAAGAAATGAGGGATTTAAGCCGAAGAAGTCGAGAATTCTCACGTCTGAGCAGGTAGATCAGTTCTTACGGGAGGCTTCGGATGATAAATATTTAATGCTTAAGGTAAATTTGGAAATGTGTTTATATTCAGAAATTTTAAGAAATCAATTTTTTTGTAGGTTGCACTTATTTTGGGCGTTGCGGGAGCTTGTCGTGGAAAAGAGTTGGTTGATTTAGAAATCGACGATGTGAGAGATTTGGGCGATTCCTTCCTAATTGCGATTAGAAACACCAAAAATAAAATTGACCGAAATGTTGTGATCAAAAATTCAGAAAACAGTGCCATCAGTTTTGTGGCGATATTTCGAAAATATGTGGCATTGCGAAAGACAGGGATACCTCATTCAAAATTTTTTGTTCAATACATCAACAAAGAATGTACTACGCGAGTAGTAGGAAAAAACATGTTTGGTACATTTCCACGGCAAATAGCAGCTTTCTTGAAATTAGAAAACGCGACGTCTTATACGGGACATTGTTTTAGACGCACATATGCGTCTTTGTTAGCTGATTCGGGAGCAACAATAGACGTGCTGAAGAGACATGGAGGATGGAAATCCTCCAACGTGGCCGAGGGATATATTGAATCGTCTATTAAAAATAAACAAAAAATTTCAGATAAAATATTTGGTCAAGTCGCCGATTCGTCCACTATAGTTATGCCACAGTCCTCATTCTCGCTTCCAGTTTCGGCAGGATCTTCGAAACAAACACCAGTTCAATATGATAAGGACCTATCTGTTACCCGTCAGTTACCTGCTGCATTAACCCAGGAAAGACTGATCAATATGACGAACTGTCACTATATTAATTTGAATATTAACGTTAATTACCATTCTAATTAATTGTATTTTTCAATAAAATATCCCTTAAATTCGTTTGTTTGTGATTTAATCGTTCCGGGAGTTTCGTCAATATTCAATCCCGGAGGGATTGAATGTGACACTTTAGTACTGTCACAAGGGAGTGAAGTTGTCACTTTAGGCCCGGAAGTACGAAAAATATTTTCTTGCTATAACATTTTTCCCGATCTGGTCCCGTTCAAAAAATATAAGGTTTTGAAATTTCATAAAAGAATTGCATTTTCACCTGTAATATTCAAACGACAATATCAATTGAAATGATCTATTGTAAAAGGTTTTTGATAACAGTCATACATACTTTGGCGTCAATAGATTTATTCCATTTCTTGTGGGTTTCTCACTACTACTGTACAAATTGGTTAAATTGCATAAAAAACAAATATCACTTGAACTAAAGGTCCGTTTCTTGTACTTCCTATAATCATTAGTCTTTTTGGCAGATAAAATCATTATCTTTTTTCCTAAATTGCACCATTTTTGAGATATTTGAAGTTGAAAGGAATTAAATCGATATAATCATCTGATGAAAGATGAGTGAGTGAATCATTTCTTAGAGGGAAAATGATGGTTTTAAACAATCCAGATTCAATAGTGGTTGCTGTAGAAGGTAATTTTCATTCAAACTAAACTGGAATACAGAGGGGTATTTGTCCAATGCGAAAACTTAAAATGCTTATAACTTTTTAACGCAGCTAAATATGGAAAAACGGTATGGGAAAAAACTGTTTCTTTTGATCTCCAGAACCCAAGGTCAAATTTAACGCAGTGGTCAAAGTCTCACCCTGTATAACTAACAAGAAACACTCCAGACAAGACTTTTGGCCACTTTAAATCATACATCTTAGTTTTAGAGTTCAAAAATATATTGAAAATATCGTGTTAAACATTCATATGTGAAGAATGTTAATTTTGAACGGGGCATATGTGGTCTCATAATATAATCAGAGTTATGTCCTACCAAGAAGGTTCTAGATATCCCATAGAACCTTCTTGAATAACGTTGTACCAGATTTGCGCCAAAAGGATGAGAGTATAAAAACTTAAACAGTTGTTACCTTCAAGAGGTATTTTACAAACTTTTGACTAGTAATAGAAGAATGCCATGAAAATGAAGTTTACTTTACTGTTGTTAAATAGTGTTTTGTTCAAGCGAACGCAGCACTCAAAATAAACTGACTGTGGTTCGCAACATTTATCATAGTGATATAACGAAGTGAATAAAAATAAGTTTTGGAGAGTTGAAAAATATCAGTGTCAGTTAACTTTGACACTCCATATTCAGTTCAAATGTACCATATTAACCTTGGCTCATTTTCTCTAGATTTCTAAATAGTACACCTCTTTCCACCTCTCTGGTCATGCCAAGTGTAATTTCATATTTTTGCAGAGGTTTCACAGATAGCTCAATCCACATGAACCAGTCAGCTATAGTTACATTTTAATACGCTTTTATAACTGAAGTATATGCTCAAGTTGTTTCTTTCAGTCACGAATTCAAGCTCTGCATCGCTTCAGATATGACCCTGGCAAAAAAGTATCCGGAAATTTAAAATAAAATGCAAAAATATCTAATCTCATCAATATTTATTGAATCATCTTCAAAATATGCACCATTTGAAGTGATACACTTGTGCCAACGTTTTTTTCAATCATGGAAACATTTTTTAAGACGCTTTCAGGTATATGGCTTTTCTTTAATTGCGTCCATGAAGTTGAACCTGGTTTTCCAAATAGGTATTTTCAGTCAGGAGAAAAGATAGTAGTCACACGGAGCTAGATCAGGTGAATAAAATGGCTGTTCGGTGGTATTAATCGAGTATTGGTCTTAAAACCGTTGATAATCTCGGCTCTATTTTATAGGAAATACGATATTAGGATAAAACTTTTTTTCGTAATGTCCATCAATTTGGGAATTCTTATTTTCAGATTTCAAATAGGTCCAGTTATCCTGTAATATCTAATCAAACTAGAAGCTCCGTGAATGAAGTTCATTTTTCACTGAAATTTTCATTTCTATTATTCCAAACAGTTGTAAATTTTGGCGGAATTCCTAAAAGTATCATAATGGATGTATCAAGAAATATTTATGGGGTAAAACCGAATAACAATGATGCTCTAGGAGAGTTGAAGCACAATATCTATGTATTTCGATATTTATGAGGTTGTTTCACGAGTTGAGGATAATATACTTCCAATAACCCGTCGCAAGAATAAATACCCCGCCTGTATTTTCCAATAGAATAACTTCATTATTCAAATCAGATTCTATTCAGCGTTTTTTCGATCCCGCCCTCTTTTTCAAATCTCCGCCGTATCGAATGGCAGAATGCCAAAACTCGTTTTTAACGAGCAAAAAGATCCTCCAAGTTCTACCGTTTCTGTTAATTATGGTTTTTCTGTCCGATCATCGCATAATGACGAAAGATGAATATGCAGTTTCTATAACAAAGAGTTCAGCATTTAACGAACATGCAGTCTGAAAAATGTGAATGATTCGATATAAAGACGAACTCACAAAAATCATAACTTTCTACCAGTGAGCTCTTGTCCTTTGAAATACTTTATTCATTCATTGTACAATAGTATTTGCTGTGCAGGGTTTAATAAAGCAATGAAGTGATGTAATTTGGCAACGTTTCGGGCAATGCCATTTTTCAAGCCTGTAAAAACATTATAACATACACATCAATTCAAAAACTGAATTTTGATAAAATACATGAAAATTTGTTGGATGCATGGGTTCCATAATTTATTTTCTGCTGGGTTCAGTCATTACCTTGGCCAAGATTCATTTGATGAAGAGAGTTGAAATCCTTTTGAAAAATAGGTATGAAAATGCTTTTAAACTGTTTGACGATAGCTATATAGAAAATTCATTCAAAAACATACAAGATATCTTATTCTTTGAATTATCAAAATCATCCATTCAGAATTGTTTCCTTCAAATCATTTTAGCGAAAAATTTTCTATAGCTGACAATTTTTACCGACTTTCACAGCCTCCAAACTATCCGAACTAATATGATGGTCATTCTAGAAGTTATTGAAAAGCCAAATTTTCGATGCTCATAACTGATGAACTTTTCGACACATTTGGCCCAATAACGCACTTGACCGAGCTATTTGCACCATTGACCTTTTCTGAAATATTGAACCTCTTGCTTATCTCCTGCGGAAAATTGAGAATATGCGGCTCGTTATGAAGGTTCCGCCATATAACATTTTTGTGAACCAGCGGATATTCGGTTAATGGCAACATTTGGCTCTTTACATTTTTAATTAGTGTTATCCTTCCGCTGAACGAAAATGGTTGTGTATATGCTTGAAATAATATAGCTTTGCTGTGAAGATCATGGTAATGTTGCAGAATGTGTGTGAAAATTGCATACGAAAATGGGAGAACAGGCACCGTCAGCCCCATTTATGAATAATTTTGTGACAAAAGTAAGAGAAACTGTCATGCTTATTACAAACCAAGGCGTGAAAAACCAAGAAGAGTACATACAACTGAAAATATCACCATGGACATCACTTCATCGTTGTTCCCAACAATTGAACATTTTGGACATTGAGACGAATTTTACGTAAAGCGTCACCAGGTATGGCCCTCTGGAGCAATCTCCTTAACGATTCTGTTTTTGGTCGAGTAGCTCAAAACACTCCCAAACACAACAGCTATCAAAAATTAACCAAAGATTCAAAACGGCCGAGCTTGTAAATATAAGTAAGGGACATGAGTACCAACAAATACACGTAGCCTGCGAAAATTGAGATTTTGCGATGATATTGTATTTGAACAGACCTCGTATGTAAGATTTTACTGTTCGATACACCAAGCTTTTTTCGTATTTCACTATTCATGATAGGAATACCATGTCAGACATTCATAGGTGATCCCTTTCAGGCTCAACTCCACCGTCTAGATCTGGGTCCCGAGTGGACATATCTTCACTGGGAGGCTCTGGTTCACGGACAACACCTTCAACGCCTCAAGGAAGCCCTCCAATATCGCCGAAAAGAGCTCTGAAAAAACCCATATCGGTACCACTAGCCCTACATGAAGACGAGGATTTATAGCACACGTTAGTCAATAATAATTCAGGGCAATATTCGAAAAAAGATTCTTGCCAAAAATAAAACGAAAACTCTTTCTTCTTTCTCCTCATAGTACAAACTTGTGAGGAAATGTGAGTTTCGGACTTCATTTTGATAATTGTTTTGATACTTGATCGTAGTAAGGATGCAACAACGCACCGGAGTAATCTAAGTCACTCTAGATTATATTGTAATATAAATTAGCGCAAATGATCATTAGTGCACCTTTTCAACATTGAACTAAAGTTTGGATCAATGATAAATTATAGCAATATAATTTTTTCCTCATATGTTGAGACAGAGATGAAAGTTTTCTGTTACTTACTTTGTTGGAGCGATAATCTCATTTTACCTATATCATTTTTAGTTCCAATCGGCGTAACCAAAAGTACATCTTACAAAAGAAAATTGAAATCTACAACTTCAAGTGGTATTAATCTAATTCAGTAGTCGTTTTCAATTAGGCAATAAACAAAATGAGAATGGCATCTACCATTTTCAAGTTGGCCGTTATGCGAATCATTTTATTTATATGTAATATATTATATAATAATATGTAATATTATCTTTTTTTGATATTATATAATATATAGTCTTCATTATATAATATATCAATGTTATATCAAACAATGACAATTTCTGATTATAAAAAGCAAGTTGAATAGAATTTGCAATCGGCTCTAGGTGAAATACTTTAATAACAATATTCTTAATAACAAATTGAAAAAAACTCTTGGTGAACTAACCGCTCAACTTTTGAATTCAAAATTTATTCTTCTAAAAATCAGCATTCACATTTCAATTAACCACATTTCTTCACAATATACCCTGTAATCATAATAATCATATTCATTATCTTGAACTGCCCGAGATAGGTCAAATTTGGGATATCCAAATGTTTTACTCATTTCAAAATGGAAGAAGAAAGAGGCTATTTTTTATATTACCTTACAGAAAAAAGCAATAAATGTGAAAAATCTTCAATTATTACAGATTTTGATACACAAAACTTTCAAAATAGTCTAAATATTGGTAATAATTTCTTAATTTGTCATATAATGGTTCGATTACAAAAATGCATTGTCCTAATTGAAGATTTAGTTCAAGGAGGTATTTTTATAGAAATGTGATCGATAAATTTTTCGGCTTATGGGTTCAAATTGTTCGGAAATTTCAATTTAGCTGCTAGAATCAGGTATGGTTATCTACCATGGCGGTCCTACTAGGGTAGAGAAGTAATTCTCCCTCCAAAATACTGAAAGCGTTTTATGTTTATTCATCTATCTATGAAATGAAAATAACAAAAAATGTTGTTATCACATGAATGCCCGTGATATTTTGAAAATTTGAAGTTTATCAACCGCAGGGGTTATTAGGTCATTCAGGCAGGGTAACTATCCACGGTGGTGGATCGTGGAGAGTTGATTTACCATAGTTGGAATGAAAGTGTTGTATCTTGATATCAGTTCAATCTTACATAAAAAGATGGATCAATTATTTGATTTTTAAGATATAGAGTTTCGAAACAATTAGCTATTGTGTTATGGAGGACTGGATTCGATGGTTTAGATAAAACAGACATTGCATATCTGATAGTAGGGAACTCTCTTCGTGATGATAAGTATAGTTCTCCATCTTCGCATTTTGTAGACTGCTGACTTGGACTTGTACGGTATGCTCCCAAGGAGATAGGTACTGGGTGCGTGGTGTTGAATTATTTCCAAACCTGAAATAGTGAAAATTTAATATGATCATATACTGAGTAATCCATGCAAAAAATCATACCATTGTTAAATATCTACTTTTTGGAAACAACCTGTATATTGAAATCAACTTCCTGAAATGTTGAAATGCAAATTAAAGGAAACTGTCTTCAAACGAATATGTTCAACCTAAAAAATCCTGCGTTTTAACATACTCGCACTTTGGCACTCAATATCGTCAGCAAAATATAACTAGTGCTAGTGATAACATTCTGACACATAGATATATAATGTGCCTCTCAAAAACTAATATTTAACCATGAAGAGAGCTTCAATGTTCAATTGAAAATTCACACTATCAAAATCAGAGAAGGCAATAGCTTCAGTATGATTTCCTGCTCATGCCCTACTGCAGAGACAGCCTGTATATAAAATAGGTTGAATTTATTCCTCAACTGTATTGAAATTTTCGAACATGATACAACCAAAGAAACATGAAAATTATTTTGCGTGATAATGAGGTTTTTTTTATTTGTATCGACAACATATTCATTGATAGTGTTTCTAGCATATCTTAGGAAATAAAGTGCTTTCACCTGTAAACCATTTAACCAAAGTAATACCTAGATGAACTCAAGGCTTTTTGAATTAAGGAAGAATTCCTCTAAATACACAGGGTGTTTCACATACGAAGCGGATCTCGATTCGTCTTAGTAGTGAAACTTTCGGATTTTTCTTAGAATGCGATTGGCCTTAATGGAGGCTACATTCTCAAATTATTTTGATATAAACAGGATGCCCCAAAAAGTTTCCTCTATAACTTAACATCAAAAAATAATCTGAAAGTTTAACTTTTAAAACGTTGTCACATCCACTTTGCTGGTGGAATAGTCTGTATGATTTATGTAAATCATCCGACCATTTTTGATGTTGAATGAACTGAACTTTTTCATAACTGGTTGTGAATGCGAACTGAATGCAATAAACTTTTATTGAGTAATATCAATATAAAGGTACCTATATGATGTTTAAGGCAAAAGAAATTCAAATGGAATTCTTTGTTTATTCAAAAATAAACTGTTGTAGGTAGGTATATCTGAGAATAACCATGCTCAAACACATAAATATAAAATTGTGGAAATGATAGTTATATTTATATTGTAAGAAGTTGTTTTAAGCGCTGGTCGCTTTTTTATATTAAGAGAATATTTAATTGGCGATAACGTCATATACTGACGTTTTCTCGTAATCTGTATAAAATTGAATGAATTGTAGCACAAATAACTCAGAAGAATCATTTAGACTAAGATGAGTCTTAATGAAATGTATCTATATTATAGTTACTTGTTGAGAAAAGTATTGTTCTGTATTTTTACTTGAACGAAAGGTAAATTTTCATGATGAAGAAATATTATGCAATTGATAGACGCATAGGTATATATATGCAAATGATTATAGCAAATGAAAACTATTTTATGTAGTCTTGAAGATATGTAATGCAAAATTGTAATTTGTAAATTTTGCCTTTGTATCGATCATTCTTATTAGTCATATTAAGATTCTAACACTTTATTCTTATCAGATACCACTTAATTAACAATCTAACAAATTATGTGATTCCACAAACAATTTTCAGTACAATCATTCGTTTCAACTATCAAAGCTAAGATCCAAAAGTAAGTTATGATCAAAATAATACACGGTAGTCAAAGTTACAAGAATAATTCATTTTTTATGTAGTATCCTAAAAGCAAAAAATCCTAGTCTCGACACTCCCAAAATGTTTGGATTGCTGCCATAACTTATTATCTTCAATTTTCTGACCCCGGAGATCATCTTTGAACCAAGGGGATGTGATAGAACTCACTTGGGGCTAGATCTGGCGATTAGGACAGGTGTTCGAGAAGTTCAAACCCTGTTTCTTGAATGACAATCGCAATTGCGGCTTTGTTAGCCGATTCATTGTCTTGGTGAAACAGCATTTGCAGTTATTGTAAAAATTCTTGTATTGTCTGAGGTACTGTCGCCAGCGACACTACAAGAGAACCAGGCTTCACGTGGATGTTCTTCTACTCAGCCTCGACCCAGAGTGCAACCATGGAATTTGGAGCGGTATAGTATCTCTATGTTTACGACAGCTTTGATTTCGTTTTTCTCCATTTTAATGTCATCACTCCAGTTGTCAATATTCAAATGAATGTATCTCCCTGGAATCATACTAATTATTCGATATGTTTACTCACACCTGTTGCATGTATGAGTAACAACAAAAAATGTTTGTATGTAAAATAAGGTCTAGGAATACCTGATTATCATTACTTTTGGATCTCCCCTGGTATGTCACAACTTGAGAGTTTTTTAAATATTTCTTTGAGACACCTGAATTGCAGTTCAGATCATTTCTAAAAAATTGTTTACAAACTTTTCAGTTATAAGTAACGGGTGATTCATTTAGAGGTATATTTAAAACAAATAATAAAAAAGATTTTCATTTCATAATTTTTATTATCACACAAAATGGTTCATTTTTCATGACGCGTGAGAGTATTTCAAATGACATGTGACAAATTACTCGATTTATGTAAGCCTGTATTTCATCAATCGTAGCAGTCTCCTGTTCAAACCATGAAGGTACATTTTGGGCTTAATATTACATAGACCCAAAGAAAAGAGTTATGATGTTACATGATCTAGCTGTCCAACCAATGAGGTCTCTGGTTTGATAATCAACATATTTTGCCCATTCAGGAATCCATTACATCAAAAATGAACCCCAATGTGAATAAATATTTTATGGTCTAAAACTAGATTAGTCAGCTTCAATTCTTGCACTAGTTGGTTTTCCTGAATCAATTTTATGAATAGAATACAATAGACCAAGCTGGTAAATAAGACAGCCAATCAGAACTTCATAGTCTTCACGTGCAGTACTGCCATCATCACATTGTTTTCGAAAAGTATGCATGATGCCCTACGTTACTGCTCGGCATAATCAAACCTACTAGTATTCTGCATGTAATCTATTTAGTCGAGTGTTATCCTATAATGATAATTGAATCACAAATTAAGTGTTGGGGAAGTGAATTGTGCAGTGGGAAGGACAATTTCCACAAAAAAGCTGAACTGTTTGTGGACGCAGTGTCAGGCTTAATACTTCCATTATGAAATGTGAAACTCTTGTCAACATTGAATAGAATAAAAAATAATTCATTTGTCGCGAAGCATGTACGCTCTACCTGCCACAAGGTCCGCTAAATGAAGCACCCTTTACTAAAACATAAAAATTCATCTTAACTAAAATCTGATTTCAATATATAACGCGAATATAACTCTTGAAGACGACATATTTGATAAACATATAAATACAAAATGTAAAGATATATAATTTCAAATTCTTCAATTTTTGAATGTAAAACCGTCCCTTATATATCTAACAACTTGATTCAGATGATGAAAAATAGAAGTGACATCAAACCGATCAACTATACGGTTTAAAAATGTATATAGATTTTCTTTGATTGGAATCTGAAACTCCACTGTTGCTAACCAAAAGATGATATGTTGAAAACATCTTTTCTGACATTTTTCTTTCATTTATCTGTGTACTGATCTCTCTCACTAAATTTTTATATAAATTGCACTTATTGCAATTTGTAGTTATTCACAAGTATGTGAATATGAGATTTTTTAATGATAGCATTGTATATTTCAGAAGGATGATTTAGAAGTAGAAGTGACCTTATTTTTAAGATTTTTTAGAAGTTTGAAATCATTATCATTATTCTCTTGAAATGATACGATTTGAATAAAATGTTGAATTGTAATAATGGCTTTATATTTTCTTTGTCTTATTTTGAAAAAGAATGACAGAATATAATTCTAGTGATATTCATTAGGTAGAAAATACTCGTATCCAATGTGATTTGTTTTTGAAAATACTTTAGCCACTGCCACCCCTGCAGATGTTCCATATTTTTTTCATAGAAGGCCACCACGCTTTTACATGTTTGTTTCTGTTGGGCTACTTAGGCTAATTTTCGTTTACCCACTATAACCACAGTATAGGGACCAATACTGTCCCTATACTGTGCTATAACCATGTGGCATAAATAAGGCACTAAGCCAGCGTTACCGAAAGGCAAACCACGCTGTCTAAATCGATAGATAAGAGGAATAAATCGGAAGTGGCATGATGTCTTTATGAAAATGAAATATGAAAAATTTGTAAAGACTAACATTTAATTACTGATTCGTTTTCCTCAACTACAAAGCTAATACATGCATGAAAAAAGCTTCAGATAGGAATAAGAAAAATGCTAATTCATGTATAGCAAAAAAGGCCTCAGAAGTGAGCCTGGTTAGTTATATAAGATTGATATTCACAATTATAGCACAATGTTTTCAACAAAGGTATTCAAACTCAGCTCAACATTACACGAATATTATCAACAATCGCTAGGCATTCATTTACTCATGAGAATTCGCAGAGTCATTTTTTCTGGTGTCATTCTGATCTGAAAAGGGGTATACCTACAGGATGATAAGTTTTGATTTTTGAATAAAAAATTCATTTTTTGTGAAAGTTTTCATTTACATCAACGAAATCAAAATATCGGTTCATTTTCACAGCTTCTCGGTAGATCAGAAAGTGTTAGAAATACTGATCAGTATCATCAGCAACAGTGAATAATTGAACAGTGTGATACTAAAACAACCGCCGCGAAGAATGTGAAAGAATCAACAAGCGTGTATCTTCAATTAAAATAACCACTCACGGTTTTTCATCAGTTTAGTTCGAAGCTCAAATTCCCTTTTCTTTAAATCAACCAAAAATTTTTAAACATTCAACTTCTTATATTGAAGAATTCAAGCTACCCTATTTATTCAAGTCTAAATTACTAAAAATGGACCTTAGATATTTTTGAGGAAAACTTAGTTATGTAACTGAATGGAAATGAATATTCGACAACTGATATAAAAAACACATATGCTGGGTATCATAAACATTGATCGCTTTCTCAACTCACTGATTAGAAATCGTGTAGATCAATTAGACAAATTCAGTGAAGGATGCTTTGAATGTATCAATCATCAATTTCATTGAAATCCTCTTATAAATACCAATCAATGATCTCAATGACAATCATAATCTAGGCTTCTCTATGAAATAAAAATTTTTAATCATATATTCAAAGCCCCTATAGCTTCTCAAAATAAGATGGTATAATATTTAAATTCAAGGATGCTCTCAATATCAAATATAACATATATGCGTATTTCTGATGAATATTTCATGACATATCAAGTACCTAGAGAAAAATTTTGGGAATTTTTTACTTATTTTATACCCTGAAGATTCCTACGAAATTTTGCAAACCTATTGTTGCTGAACCATTCGATAGAATCCTAACGATTTTCACAAAATTTGGCAGACCCCTTTCTCTCAATTTTATTTGAATGATTTTAAAGTTTCAATCACTGTTCTATTAGGAACAAGTGTGCAAAAATCTTCAGAAACTAGATTGGTTAGCCAAAATGCTACCAGCAATTACTATTCTACACAGATCAAGCTGTGCGCACAGTCTGATATTTTCTGATAATATATAGAGGAAATTATGATTCAAAGTAATTTCAATTTTTTTTGGAAAAAAATTTATTATCTTTCAGTTTTACTCGATATATTGTTGGTAATTCTTATTCATCATTCCATAAAGTAAAATTGATTTGAAACATAATAGAACATCTAAGTCACCCATTTATTAATTTACATTTAACAATTTCCATAATGTTCATATCAAACTACTCTAAGTAGTTCTTTATTTCAATTGGATTTTCTTCATATTGAATTTCTATAAATTTGATATACTGATATTTATGATAGCCAACTAAATCCAAGGGATGATATTGATAAGAATTGGCGAAATCCAACCAATATTTTCAACTTATCACTGGTTAATCTTTATCAACATAAATCAGTCTTCATCATATTTTTCAGCAATAAAGTATTCATTTGGATCGAAAGGAGGTGTGACTACTTGTACAGACTTCTTATCTATTGCCTTCCTCTGAAAAAATAAAATTCCATTGAAAAACTCCAAAAAATAATGTTTGGTTAATGAAAACTTACAAACAGAAGGGGATTAAGAATATTAACTACTAGTTTATCATTGTTCAACCCCAATTTCTGTTCAGCCTTTTCAATTTCATCTTCCAAGTTGGTCAAAGTACTCTTGATATGATTCACTACTGTCTCAACAGTATCAATTTTCTTGCAAAGTTCATCAAGTTGTTCATTGTGCTGTTTTAAAGAAGTCAATGAATTTGTTGATTCTTCTACATTATCGTGACTGATTGTTACAAGCGTTTGACATTGATCTAGACGGGCTTTCATCCCTGTTATCAACAGTTCTATAGGTAACAACTGTAATGAAAACTTTAAGAATCTAAGCTAAAACAAAATCTGTATACTACCTTTTTATCAATATCATGGTCCATATACTTCGCGTAATCATTAGCTGTCTTCAACGATATGAAATCCTTTTCGGAATCCATTAAAAATTCTTTGATTTAATATCGATAGATATTATAAATAATTGATGTTAAATTTCATAAACAAAGTCCGCCATATTGAAGACGGTTGACAGCTGACCGAGGAAAGAGCGAGGTTGCCAGATTGCTAAATTTGTCCGAAATTAGGGGGCGCTCTCGTTTTGAATAATTTTGTAAAGGGATCAGTCTGGAATATGGAAAAATTGAAAAGCCCAACTCAGTTAACTTCTTCAACAATGCAGATGAGAAAGTTATCCAGCAAAGACCACGAGAAGGTGTGGGCGACCTTTGCCGGGATGGGATGTTGGAAAAACGGATCATGTGTGATGGGAGTCAATATAAAAATAAAATTTGTTTCTGGAGAAATACCTAAAAAACTTAACAAAAAATTCCAAAAAAAGGTTGTAAAAATAAAATCTTTCCATAAAATTATAATAAACTTAACAAGAAATTTCATAAAATAAAATAGATTTCTATAAAATTTAACGAAGAATAGCAATAAATGCTCGAATGCACAAATGAAAACATTTTTATTCTTAAAACCTGATTATAACTAAACGTTATCTTCCCCATCATCTGGAGAAGCTGTGGGGGGATATACTTCACCTATATTTTTGAAAAAGTGATGAAATCTTTCACTATGATTTGGAAATTTTTTTCGAAAATAATATTCTGCCAAATAATATACAAAATGATCTTCTTGACGCCCAAATTTCGGAATCGTGTTTCGTACATCCCTCCACATTCTCTCCACATTCTGGGTGTGGGCGCCAGAAACCGGATCTACGAAGTTCATGCTATGGTTCACGGTCAGATGTTGAAAGCCTTCCTGATTTAAACAATCATAAGCCTTCCAACAATCTGACATAATAGTGGTTCCTGGGAGGATCCATTCTTTAATTACCTCTAATAACGTTTCCTGGCTCCTGTTAGGAACAGGCACCAGGAATGTTTTTTTACTTTCTCTCGATTCCTCCAAAGATCCACTGTCCTTCGATTATCCTACCCCTATTATATTTCCGCTTGCCAAATTTTGCTTCGTCGATCTCGACTCATATAAAATTTTTTCTCAACAGCTGATCGTCAAAATTTTCAATAAATAGGTTATAAGTCATGAACATAGAATCATGCAGAAGATTCGACCGGCTTGAAGAGGGATATCAATTGTCAATTCCTAAGATGATAATCGATGAAATTTAATAAGTGTTGCCACATCTTTCAGAATCCCTGAAATATATTTCTTTTTTCGTAGATATTTGATTTTAATATGTAATATTATCTAAAGAAGCTAATTGGGTAAATCGCAAATTAGATTGATTGAAAAACAAATTCCTCTGTATGTGTCTCGAAATAAAATGAACTAACATTTGACATTTTCTCAATAAACGCCCTGTGCTCTCTGTTGATCATGTGTTTATGATTGGCAACAATTATTTTCTTTCTTGGCGTCGAATAATCTCGACTCAAGTCCTCAACAATCATCAAAAAGTACGAGGTACTGTGAGTAACCGGGAGAACTGGCTCTGCGAGCGATTTGTAATAAACCTATGTTGCTGACGAAAAATTGTTGATGATAGAACCCGTATAGAATTATTGTTTGGGCCATAATAATTGTAATATATGGCAACACTCGTATATTTTTCAATCTCAGCTATGTTCACAGTAGTAGTTGTCCTGGTATACATTTCTATGCTATTAATTTCCACACAAATATTTTTTATTTGAATTCATTTATTGCTCTAAAGCTTGATTCTCGAGACAAAACTTGCCTTGATATAAAATTGACTCAGATAGTCCATCAACCAATATTTTGTATTCTCATATTGTTTTTCAATTAATACAATAAGGTTATCCAAGCGCAAGTTACGATCTATGGTTACGTCATTTTCCAATTCTGGCTGGATTTAATCCAGATCTGGTTTTAAGTAGTATTTTCAAATATCAAATATTACCTACTAATTAAAGAAAAATAATCTCCAGAATGTTGAAAACTCTAGACACATTGGGAAAGTTTGTGGTCAGTATATCTATATTTCAAAATGGTGAAGGAAAATATAAATTCCTTTATAGGGGCGCTTTGCTGGAATTCGCTCAATCCATTCCACTTCTACTCTCAACCACGATAGTTTATTTGTACACAGGGATTCACCTGAAAATAATCCAGATGTGAAGTTTGAATTCACTCCAGAAAACCAAAAGGTGTGTATTCAGGGTGCATTATCCTTATGTTATTGAACCGTTGTGTTACAAATTCAAGTCACAACCTACCTGGAGTATTTTTTTTTGCAGAGGGTTGATGCTATCCTTGCTATATATCCTGAAGGTCATAAGCGAGCAGCTATGATTCCTCTTCTAGATTTAGCGCAAAGACAGTATGGCTGGCTTCCTCTATCAGCTATGCATAAAGTGGCTGAGATCTTAAATCTTCCAAAGATGAGAGTTTATGAAGTAGCTACATTCTACACCATGTTCATGAGGTATAAAGTTTGACTGGAAGAAACAATTTCAAAATATTTTTTCATCCAGGAATCCAACTGGTAAATATCACGTTCAAGTCTGTACCACAACCCCATGCTGGCTTAGAGGTTCTGATGAAGTACTAGAAGCTTGTAAACAAAATTTAGGCATAGGGGTCGGTGAAACATCAAAAGATAAAATGTTCACTATCTCTGAAGTTGAGTGCTTGGGAGCTTGTGTGAATGCTCCAATGATGCAAATTAATGATGACTATTATGTGAGTAATACTTTCACTCAATCAAGCTGGTGGTCAATATTCCTAAGACATGCATTTCCTCAACATATTCCATATAATAAAATATCTTGGGCTATTTCTTCAAGCTAATAAAATAACAATGTTTTTTAACCATTGTTCTGGTATACATCTTCTACCGTTTGCAAAGTGAATTAGCTTACAAAAAATCAAAAACTATTTATGAAAGGTCTGATCTCACAGGTGCTCCATCTATGGAGTTGAAAGTGTGGAGACCAATTGTTTTGTATATGTTGAAAAAGTCTTCATGCCATACAGGTAAGTAACAAATCTCATTAATTCGTATGAAATCTGTCAATTTCAATTGAATAATTTTCTAAGATTTCTTCAAAGCAAATTCTCATAAAAAATTATAGAAAATGTCTATTGATTGGTAGGAATAATAGTAGAAATAGCCCAAAACGTCATTACACACATGTTCCATCATCCAAAAATATATTCTCAAAGATGAAAATCACCACAAATAACATTAATCCATATATATTATTATTTATATTTAATTTCAGGAAGATTTGACGGTTGATGATACAAATGAAATTTTAAACGACTTGAAGGCTGGAAAGGCTCCAAAAGCTGGCCCAAGGTGGGTAAATCAATTGATAAGTTCTTCTGAATTCATATAAAAGAAGTATTTACAATCCTTGAGTGGTCAAAATTTCTTACATTTGATTCAATCAAAATGAAATTGTTTCCACTCAATTTTCATCAACACTGTATGTTGAAAGAAAGTTATTAGAAAAATCAAGAAGAAAATAAATTATCCTTTTTTTTTTAGAAGTGGGAGATTCGCTGCAGAACCTCATGGAGAACCTACTTCCTTGAAGGGAGATCCACCAGGTCCTGGATTCGGTGTTCGTGCAGATTTGTAAATTAGTACTACCTAGAGAACATTCTTTGATTAAATGTTATATTTATTAATTTTTTGCTTCCTTATTGGAGATTACCATTGGAATTTTAGATGAGATCGATCTTAATCCATATTTTAGGAAATACCCAGTATACCATATTCTGAAGGAAACCTTGAACATATTTAATCTACCAGTGGCGGCTTGTTCTATGAGGCAGTGCCTCATCAAAAAAATTCTGAACCGTATATTTCTTCATTCCCTTTCATCATCACTTTTTTCCTCAATATTTTTCCCAATCTCACGTTCCTTGTATATTCATAACAAATCAAATCCTCTTTGACTAAACGGTTGGAGGCATGCCTAACGCAGGCTTCTTTGACTGAATTAGCGTGTTATGTACTTCGATGACCTACGAGAACGTAATGGAAAGCCGTTCTAGGATTAATCCGAGGCTGGCCTCTGCGCGATCTTAGCCGATCTGAGATCGTTTCGTTTCTGCGATGTCCAGAGGGTTATCTGCGTCGAAGCGGTGAGAACATATCTACAGCTTTGAAGGCGGCTTCTCGAGGAATTAGAGGCTGGCCTCAGGTTTTTATTCGAGTTAATCGGGAAGCGAGAAATAGGGTTAGTTCACTTTGTCGTTATTTAGTGGTATCGCGTATTCGCGATTCAGCGGGACCTAGTAATAGTAAATCTTCCTATGGAACATATTCGGTGTACTTGTGATATTGTCAATTTTTTAATAAATAAGCAACATTTTCGACTCATTCGTATGATGATAAATTATATTTAATTAAGGAAGTTAAGCGACCTGTTCCAAATTAGAGTAAATCTCTAGTGTCTAGTGGTGGGGTCGGTAAATCAAATCGGGGATTCCAAAATACGTGGTATGACAAGTACGACTGGCTTACTATAAGTATTACTTTGAAAAAAATATTTTGTTGGTCGTGCATTTTATTCTCAGCAACTAATGGAAATTTCGACAAAGTTTGGTCGAAAAGTGGTTTTAGTGATTTGAAAAATTCATTTCGGGGTCTACCGCTACACAATAAAAGTGCTCCGCATATTTCATCTAATTGCAAGCTAACCGTTATGAGAAAGCAGAAACAAAATATCGCCACAGCAATAGACAATGCGCGTCAAATAGAAATTGAAAATTTCAATGCTAGATTCAAAGAAAATCGACAAATTCTAAGAAGTTTAATAGATATTACGATGCACCTCTGTATGCAAGAGTTACCTTTTAGGGGGCACGATGAATCGAATGAGTCTTTAAATCGCGGAAATTTCAAAGAATTGGTAGTTCTTGTTAGTAAATTTGAGACGAATTTAAAAACGTTTTTAGAAAATGACACCAACAGTAAATCGGTAATTTCTGGTACATCTAAAACCACTCAAAATGAATTAATTGATTCGGTTGCTTTTGTTGTGAATAAACAAATCGAGGAGGAAATATATATCACATTATTAAATTTTTTTTCATGTGCCTCACCATACTATATTGTCACGAGCCGCCACTGTAATCTACTAGTATGTTTCATATATATATAAATGACGATTTTTAAGGGTGTAAATGCTGGAGTGATCTGTAACTTATGGTTATAGGGAGTCAATCAATCTTGTCCCTTGTAACCTCATTGACCAACCATACGATCTTGGGATACCTCAATGCTCTAATGGGAAGATTAGTATCATGAGCACAATTCATTGTTAATATGTTATGTCCCATGATAATGCATTCAAAATAAATCATGAAGATATTGAAGACCCGTAGACGTTGAATATTGTCCAGGGGTACACTAGAATGAATTTTGGCGTTATCCGATTTGATTTTTCGAGTATGGTCGGATATCACAACTCTTTGTGTACAATGCAATAGGAAAGATTCAAACCATGTCAGGGCTGTACATTTAACTCCATATTTGCTGAATTATTTCAGTAACAAATTATGGTCAAAGCTATGGACTGCCCCATATTAAACAAACCAAAAATTAATATATCAAGTTTTTTATTTCCTAAAATTATTATTTACAAATACGTTGAGATTCTAATTTTTGACTTATTGATATCAACTACCTATTTTCATGTTTTATTTACATTATTACAGTTGTCCAAATAAATTATGACCCTGATTTCAGTCTTTATAATCACAATAGAATAGATATTCAAAAAGAATGAGGAATCAATGCATTCGAAGCAGTATTTAACCGATCTTTGGTAATACCAGTTTGATGAAACTTACTCAAAAATAAAATTCGAAAAAAGATTAATTTTTAAGGAGAATTCATTTCTATCTTCAAACAATGTCATTATATCGCTGATAAACACCATCCAGTTATTTCAATGGTGTCAAAATTTGTTCCAATCGATGCAAAAAAACAGGAAGGAACAACATTTCTCCATTGAAATATCTGAATAATAAGATATTATTTTTTTGATTCTTGCAGTGACAAACCATTTGAACAATTGGGCGTTTCAGAACATCCCGTCATTTATTCCAATTGGAACAAGAATAGCTAAAAATAATATAGCATTACGAAGAACTAGTTTCCAGTCAGAAGGAACGGCAAATGGAAGTAATACTTTGGTTAATCTATGGAACTCATGAGAGACAGTCACAAAAATGAAAGAAGTGATAATAATGTTCATTACCGGATAACCTGGTAATAACACAAGGACACCATGATTATCTGCTGCTAACAGAATATGATACTGACTAACAAAAAGCTCTAATGAGATCTCTCCAAACCAAGCGAACAGGCTCGAGTATCTTGTACGCAGAAAACCAGAAATATTTCTCAAAATTATGTAACTAATAATTGGGATAAAAACAACATAGGAATGTATTTCGCTGCATTCCATTTCGTCATGACACAAAAAGGTCATTGTTAGATAACATCCTAAACCTACAATAGCTAGAAGTGTGGCACTCAGAGTGAAGCCTCTTGAGAATAAATTACTATGATTGTTGTCATCAAAGAGATTATATTTTTGAGCAAGCAACATCAAAACTGCAAATCCCATACCATGTATAACCGAATACCGATCTAGCTTCCACATTAACCACCATTCCCTGATATCATCGTCAGTAGACACAAATAGAGCCTTCCAAGGTCGAGTGACGAAAACTTTCTCAAAAAACACTTCTGATAAATAAAGTATAGTGATAACGCTAAATATACCTACAAATTTTATCAGCAAGTATGAATACTGTATAGGATTATTTTCTGACGTTGCCATTGTAATTTTTGGTGGAAATGCTAGGAAGCAATATATCATCATATACCAAAAAGATAGCAATGGAACAAAATAATAAAATTGATATGGTCGATTCATACATAAACACAACGTTACCGTCATGAAGTTTAGTTGAAACATCATTCTGAAATAACTTCTTATACTAACATCGTTACGATGCCAAACATAACAAAATTGTTCGTAACCTAGAAGGAACAAATAGCTCGAAATTAGGACTTTCATATGCATGTTTATAGTTAATATTCTATTTGCTCCTGTTACATGATACACAAGAATGACAAGTAGCATCCAGCCTTTGGTTTCGTTAAGTTGATCTTGATGTAGTACCTTGGTGAACCTACTATTTTCAGTAAAAAACAGACCAAGAACTGTGATGTATCCTATAGGAAGCCAAAAACTGAACTCTGAGTAGTACTTGTTTTCTTTCATAAAGAAATTTGTTCTATCACATATAAAGAAATACACCATAATGATAGAAATACGAGCAATTGAACCAAAAAGTGTAAAATAATTATCCAATGGGGAAACGGTTTCTGTTGTTTGAGCTTCTTCTGTTAGCAGAGTGTATTCATAAGTAAATTTTCTTCTCCATTTTGTGAATATTCTGAAGGAATATAAAATGATGGTGATGACAAAACTGCAAATAATTACAAACAAAGAACATCATCTCCAGTTTCATGAACCCAAGTTATTCTTACCAGATGCCAAAAAATATAAACGTAATTTTCTGGACAGTTGTATAAGATTCCGTTGAACTACAGCAAGTTCCATCGTCAAAATTCATATAGTCATTGCAGTACATATTCAAAAGTATTTGGACATTGTGTCTCAATGGTTTATTGGATAAATGAATACCATCTGGACTTTCTGATAACATTCCTTCTCCAACCAATCTTGTGCTCCACCATAAATCAACTGAGGAATGTGATAGTACCTACAACAACAGAGACAAATTTCTCAAACCTAAGGTCTAAAGAAAGGTAATAGACACTTTGCCTCTGTTACTGAGAAATTACTAGGCTTAATACATAAGGTCATTTTCTGAATAATTTTTCAGCAAACAATTCACCTCAATTGCAGCTTCATTATATTCATCTATAATGGAATTCGTTATTATTTTGTCCTCTTGTTTGAGTTTATCTTCATCCACTGGAACCTGTAGAGCCCAAAGTACTCTGATATTCTTTTTACGCAAATCATTAAAGGGTTCATAAAGCTTTGTGATATTGGTGCTATATTCATTCAGTATATTTAGCGATCCATTAGCTCTTTTTATTGCTGGCAATGCCGTGCCAGAAATAATTATTGACGGATTATTTGTTCCTTTTTGCCAAGACCTTTGGTGAAGATATATCAGATACAATTAAATAGACTAGTTATTTGCAAGAATACCTGAATAATTTCACCATATCCACTGTGACATCTGGATAATGAAAAAATTCTACTTTTAGTTTGAGTTTATCTTCTGTATGTATGAATGACCTATGAAATGCTGCTGGCGTTTGAGTTATTGTCCCATCACTAACTTGGATATGTCGAACAAACGCTTCATAGAGTTCCTGCATTCTAGAATCTCCAACAAAGGCAAAATAGCTTTTCTTTTCATAGAATGCAAGATAACGTAAGCATCTCCTTGTATCTCTAAAAATACTCGAAATAATTGTTAGATCTAAATGAACGCTCAACTCACATCTTAGTATAAAGGTGAAGCATACAACCGTAAGGCTGCCATTCCTGGTCACCTTTATATCTACCATCAGACAACAACCATTTACAAGAATTGGAACCTATGAAGTATTTAGAGTTAGCTTATTTACATTTGTTGTTATGGAATACTGACCATATCTCAAATGAAGAATTGCATGATAAGCAGCGAATAGAAGAACAAGTAGAAATGCGATTCTTTTAGCATTGTTTGAATTGATACTATCAATAATTTGTTCAATTCTTGACTTCGCTGCCATTTCGACTTTTTAAATCCTCGTGAAAAAATTAAGAAAACAAGGGACAATCATTTTTTAATCGTCCTTGGGTTTAGGAATATAAACAAACAATTGGAGGTTAAGGCTGAATCGATCAGCTGATGAAAGTTCATGGCATTCAGTGATGCCACAAGTCGAAATTAATCAAGAAAGATCACTCAGTCTCCAAGACATTTGATTTTACCAAAAATTGCATAATCTGAGAATTTGAGTGAATATTATCGTGATATTGCTGTTTTGTGATAATCATCTTTCAAAAATTCGATACCGAATAGTTTGTATGAATTGGGTGTACGACGTGTATCCAAAAGATATCAAACCTATTTCGACTTCATAGCGCTTGATTTACTTTTTCTGCGTTTTCTTCGTAAAAGGCATCCGGTTTGCCAAAAAACCATCACGTTTACGCAAGGATGGGTTCCAAACACCCGTTTATACCCCCTTGTGAATAAAAACAGATGAAAATATTAAAGCAACAAACTCCTTATTGAGTCAAAAATGCTTTGTAATAAATTGGCTTTAGAAGTATAATGATAACAAAATATACCTGATGAAATTTCTCCTCGAATGAAAGTCAACCATTACAGTTTTGTTCATGCACAACTTTCAACCCCTTTTTGAAAAATTAGAATGTGTGAAACACTGCGCTTCAGTTTATTTTTCTCCATTAAAGGGTTCGTAGGGGTTGAAAGTTGTGCATGAACAAAACTGTAATGGCCGGCTTTCATTCGGTGACAAATTTTATCTGGCACCATCGTCTCAAAGTAAATGATCCAGACAGAGCGCACATACTGAAACAATATTGACCTGTTTCAGGATTTTGTTGTCAAATATTTTTCTTCTAGGAAAATGATTTGTTCCATAATTTTGAGGCGAACTTTATGTTTAATTACAATACCTCATTTTATTAATATTAGTTGCTTTCAAGTCCAGTCACCAACTAAGACGCCCCGGGTGCCCCTGGTGTGCTCCGATCTTCTGTAAACCTTTTATCAAGCACCCCTGAGGTCACGCGCACCTGACCGGAGAGCGGTTCTTGTAACTCAGCATATAAACATTAAAAAAACTTTAATATTGAGATTTTCGTTATCAGAAAATGTTTATTGCTTTAATTAATACTCATAATGATATGTAATACACTTTATACAAAAACATTGTTTCCTCTTGGACCACGAAAATACATATCATCTAAGGGCTTAGCAAATCTTACATATTTTTTTTTCATTGTAGGTATATGCATTGAATATATTATTTGAATTAGGTAGTTTGTGGACTTATCCAAAATTTTCTTCGGGAGTGAATTTGTAATAAATTATTTTAAAAAGCAGGTCATATTACTACAAGTAATGATTGCAGTTTACAATAGTTTAACTGAGGTTTGAAAGTAACAATAAAATTTTCAGAGCGTACGCGAAATTTTCGACGGTAGGTACTTAAAACAAAGGAATGGGAGTTCAAACTATATGGAGAACAATTTTCGCAAGAGCATAAAACCCTTGTCGCCTACCCATATCAAGTAAACTATAAGATTTATGGTCCAAGTAAGATGATATCGTATTTTCATGGCCAAGGAGTTACATTCTTAACATAAACTTTCTAGATATTATTGTAACCTTGAATAAATAATAAAATACTATGTAAAATATATTTCTTTCGTCAACATGCTCACTATAGAGCTCATTTGTTTATTTGCGTAGCTTTGAATCCTCTGCTTTTCCATCTCTGGCGAATATCCCATAGCGATTTCTCTGTTTACAAATGTGAGAATTGAGAGTAGATCTTTGTCTTTGACATGAGCGGACAGTTGTCTCACAAGGGACTGAACAAAATAACTTCCAGCTTTGATATTCCTCCACGATAAGAAATCTGTGGAAATGCATTTGGTTTTAACTCATTTTGATTGGAAATTATTATAACAAATGAACAAAGGGTGTATACGAGTTTGCTGGCTTTCGAGAACCAGAGGGTCATAAAATGTCTGATTTATGTTCCGAGACCAGGCTAATTAAATGTAAAATATATCAAAGGATTCAAATGTGATCCACAAGATATTTGATGGTGGAAAGATTTCGGCATTTATCTAGAATTCTCTAGAACAATTTATGGAATATAAATAAGTGCGAAGACGTGATATAGGACTGTTTCGACATATAAGTTGGGTATGGTAGCTTTCTTATGGGATAAGCTAATATTGTGAATATGAATTGTGTGAATAAATTGTTGAGTAATGTTATTAAATTAGTATTTCTTTGATTGGAATGTTAGTTAATGAAAAACGTTATATTATTAGATGTTATCATGTTAGTGTACAGAACATATGAGGTTTGTTAGTGTTCCGTATTGAAATAGTTTCAATGTTCCCTTACACTGAAAAATATTTGAATATGTATTTGTGTGACCGCAGTCCTCCAATTGAAAACGAAATGAAACTTCAATTCCTGTATGCTCTGTATACGACATGATGCTATAATAACGGAAAGTAGTATATAGAATTATGACATAATTTTTGAAGAGATCGAATACAAAAAATCAGGATATCTGTAATTTTTCGATTATAAAATATCTGTTTTTTTGTGCTAGTGCCAAGACGAGCTATTGTTTTGCCCAAATATCTTTTATTTTGCGAATATCGAGCCGAAAATGGTATCAATCATGGGTCATATAATCTCATTTTTCCTGATCTCTCCTTTAAGCTGGAACCAGTGACCGAAACCGAAAAAGAGAAGGTGAAAATAAATATTTTTTTTTAATCGAAACTTATTTGAACAATTAATAGCAATATTTAAATCTCGAGAAATTCCCTTAGTATCTTTTCCTCTGCCCTCTATATATCTCATATTACCACTCAACACATCGAAGTACACATTATCAAACACAATTTTTATTCCAAGTTCCCGCATCTGTCCTTATACGTAATAACGCAGCTCAGCCAGCCGAGCCACAGCTTTCAGTTTATGATTTCATCTAACACATACGTCGCTGGAAGTTCCTATTAATGGAAGTCTACAATACCTCGACTGTGACACTTGCGAGGTCGGCCGAGAACACTTGGCCGTCGGCCGTCCCTATGTGAAACGGCAGGCGGGTGAAATTGTTTATTATTATCGATGTTTATTTCAAATATCAAATTAAAAATTGTAATTTAATATCCGACATCTTCATATGTTTATCCTAAATTTGAAATAGAAAGAGAAATCATTATGTATTTAAAATTTTGTCACGTATCCTGTTAATAATTGAAATTTTATCCCTCAAATCTCAAATGACTATTATCATAAGTACTTGAATATTATTTCAATTTCAGAAAAAAGATTATTCGTACTGTATGGAATAAATTTTGTGATTTTCTGACCATAAAAGTTCATTCTTAGTAACAGTAAATAGCAAAACATTTATTTTTCAAAGACTAGGTCGGCCAAGATACCAAGGGTATATGAGAATTGCATTGCGTGTGTTTACACTTTGATTATCACTAGGTCAGTAGTTTAGAGTAAGATGTTAGTGTGTAGGGCTTAGGGTTGTACGAGTTTTCGTTCGTTTTTGGTTACAAGTTGAATGTGGGTGATCCAGATGGCAAGTGTAAGAGAGGTAGTATCAAATTGTGGTGATTTGATTAGTTTTTTAGTAGATAACAGGTTTTCCATTATTAGAATAATTCTAATTAACAGCGTTCACAACATGATGAATATGATTTTAATTTTTCTAAGTTTTAAGATGGATTGTTGGACAGTTATACATTTTATATATGATTGTCACTGTATTTGTAACATGTAAACTTGAAAAAGCCTCAATGTACGCCGAAACATATGTAGTAAAGTATTAATAAAAAAAAGATGAAATCCTAATTTTAATCCAGTGCTCTAATCCCAAGAAAATTGCTTCTAAATTATATGTATACATATATATATATATGCTTGACCTGGCCGATCCACTCCTAGAGGGCACGAGCCGTCACTGGCTGGAACTTTCATATTTTCTTAATAGATTGATTGTCCAAATAGAGAGATATCGAAGACGAAATAACGTTAAGCGCTATTAGCGACGAAGCTCCATCAAGGTCCTCCAAAATCAGTTGTTGTCCCGAAAACCATTGATGCTGTGCGGCAACTGATATTGCAAGATCGTCATATGACCTATCGAGAGATTGAGACAACCTTTGGCATAAGTGAGACCAGCATATTGCATGAACAAAAGTTCATATCGAAAGAAATACTATAAAATTACGATCGCAGTGCTTCAAAGCATTCGTGGATTTACGCGTATGATACCGAAAGTAAACAGCTGTCGACTACATGTATGTTTCAAGATGAGCGAAATCCAACAGAAGTTGCTCGCTCATGAAGCACTTCCAAGCAAAAAGTTGCATGTTTTTTCGTAAAAACTGGGCATGTCGCAATCCTTCCACTAAAACAACGCAGAACAGTCAATTCTGAATGGTACGCAACCATTTGTTTGCCAATTATCTTCCAAGAAATCAAGAAAACCAACTGCCGAAGATGGATCACTCTTCACCACGACAATGCAAGCCTTCATACATCGGCTCAAGCAACTTAATTTTGAGCACTTAAAACATCGATGTGATGAATCATCCGCCCTATAGTCTTGACTTGGCATCGAATGACTTATTTTTATTTCCGTACGTTAAAAATAAAATAAAAGGTCAACGTTTTTCGACACCTGACGAAGCGGTTGATGCGTTCAGAATGCATGTTTTGGAGATACCTCAATCAGAGTGGTAAAGGTGCTCCGACAATTAGTTCAAACGCATGCAAAACTGTATAGATCTTAATGGAGAATATTTTGAAAAACAATTTTGGGTGATTAATATTTGTTTTGTTCTCTAATCCCGAAATATAAAAGGCAACCCTGGTAGTGTTCTGTGCATTTAATTTTTGTGTGATAGAAATAAAATAAAGTCTCCTTCCGAAAGACTAAGGTTTTCATTAGGCGATCATTTAATCTTGTTTGGGTAGATTTCAAATAATGAATTTTTCTGAATGGTCGTAAAACTTGCCAGGACTCTATGAATGCTCTTACGTCTTGGATAACGTAAAACCTTGTCTTCCATATGACTATATCAGAACAGAATAGTCGTTAAAGTAAATAGCGCATGACGCAAATAGCGCTTCACGTTATTCCATGTTCATATTTCCCTATTACGTCATCTAATTGGTTATTGGGCCAAATCCGTCGAATAGTTCTGAAGTTTTTGAAGAAATTCCCAAGCAAATGTTTTCAATACATGATATCTCGTAAGACCTCATCTCATCAACAAAAATTTGTGCATCGATGGACGTTATTGGTATCTTACATATTCTCAAACTTCATTATAGTAGTGATCTACCACGACGAGTTCTCTCCTTGCTGCGCAATTGCTTGTTTCTTTAAAATTTTCCAACTGCTAATAGTGCCTTTTTGGTTTGAATAAAGAAACAAATTGTTGAGAGAAGATTGAGTTTGAATCAGAATTACCTTCAACAGTAGAGTACATGACCAATATATCTGCCATTACGGGAATATTGATCAATCTTTCTTCTCGTTTTGTTGAGTCTACGTCAGTGCTATGTTTGACTGGAACACCCAGATCAACTCTCCCTCCTCTACAAGCCTGAAAAATATTGACATATGTGAATTTTCATCTGAACCAGCGAAAAATGCAGAATGATCGAAAACCATTAAAAGTATAAATTATGATTGTAATAGTCATATTGCCAGCTACTTCCTGTCAGCAAGGTGTCCCATTAAAAATTCAGAAATTTTCAAAGTTTCTATCCGAAAATTTGTAGAAAAGTATACCGGGTCAATTCACAAGCAGCAGAAGGAAATGAACGAAGATGGCACTTACTGACACGTATTTCTGCTGATTGGCTTCGTCAGGGCAAGGTAGCCTTCGTGATAAGGAGATGGTAGGAAGACAAAATAAATAATAGGTTACGCATACAGTATTTAATCTCCACGATGAATATAGTATGTTTTAATTTTATTGGTCTTGGGTCAGGGTTGCATCACACAGGTTGCTTATGCTTCCTTTATGTTAATGCGTTAGATTTTCCTCCAAATGAGAGGTTCTAGTGTTGAGGACATAAATTGGTCGCTCGCTCCTGTTTGTGTACCCCAATTTTCTATTTTGTCTTCTAACCATCTCCTTAGTCCTAAGGTTAGCTTGCTGTGACGAAGCCGATCAGCAGAAACACGTGTCGGTAAGTATCATTTTCCTTCTGCTGCTTGTGGATTCACCCGATATACCTTTTCTACATGTATTTAATCTCCACGATGAATATAGTATGTTTTATTGTAATTATTATTTTTGCTTATAAGTATAGATGACAAGAGTGAATCAAAAGGCAGTTTGTATTAACGATAAGTCCTGAATGAAAGTGAAATATAATCTATTCACTTTTGACCAACCTGTATAAAAAAAAGCTTAGGTTTACCAATCAAACCAGGTGAGTGGATTCCATCGAAAGACATCCATAGTAATTCAGGCGAATAATATGTATCCCTTGCGAAGATCTTCCTATTATCACCATGACTTAGTATAACCACAACTAAGCAGTCTTCGTCGGAATGATCTGCTGCTGCAACTGAAATTGAAGAGTAATTATTGCAGATAACAATGATATCTCTTTTTCATGTTAGATGTCATGAAAAACGTGTTTTACTTCTGATCAAAACATATTGCAAAATACAAAAAGCATCATCCCGTTGAATGATTAACAGGTATGACCTTATGCATCCTTACATTTCTGCTGAGAGAGTTGAATCGGGTAGATATTGAGTGTTCGATTATGAAAGCAGATCTAAATAGTTTTATCTACTTGTTATATTACTCTAATTATATCAAAACGGACCAATAGACAATCTCGATTCTACTGCGTTCTTTAATACTTCCGTTATGTTTTTCAGTTGATATCTTAAAGTGGAAAAAACAATTTCGTGGAAGTATGCTTTATTAAGAGTTTGAATACTGCACATTCAAGTTATTTTTCATTATATATATTTTAATATGCATCTCATCCTGTTGAATGCGGAAATCTAAAATTCAACAAAGTTCATGTACAAAAAATGTTCCGGCTTTCACATCTCGCTGATTTCTTCGGCAACTCCAGAGGAATTCACTTGTTATCATATCCTATTACCTTTACCCTCTTGCCATTGATCTCTGAAAAATGATTCCATACTTGACCATAGTGTGATGTATTTGTTGTATACGTCACTGGTGTTTTAAGGAGGTATAGAAATTTTAAATTGAAAGTACTTTTTTCATCGATGTCCATTTCAAATTTCCCACGAGATTTATTAGCAATAATTTATTATTTCTTGATTCGATCTGTTACTTCTGCAAGCTTCTTGTATCCACAAAATTATTTAGACAGCTCTTATATAAGCAATAAAAATGAGGATGATTACTGACACCATAAGATCTACACAGGTTCATTGGTTACCAGTTTTGTCTAACATTGTTCTTCCACATATTTGCAGACAGACTGCAGCTCTGAATTCTTGGAGCAAATATCATTTTCCTAATTTATTTCCAATTGTTTCAAGCATTCCACAAAATAGAATTCCAAGATTGAAGTCACGTATGCCATTCTGGTATAATACGTTGATCCATATGATCATTAGCGATAAAGAAGTATGGAAGATTGAGTGGGACTCTTGTGAAATGTTCAATAAAAATCTCATTTCTGATCCTTCTGAAAAAATTACGAGTTTCGATCTTCCAAGAAAAATTTGGACAGTTCTTAATCCTTTAAGAACAGGTCATGGTCGTACCAATGCTATTCATATGGAACTCGGTTCCAAGCGCAAGTTGTTGATGTGGATATGCAGAAAAAACAATACCTCAACTCATCAATAATTGTTCCATATATAAATTTTAAGATCAAGGATCGTTACTCGTAGGTAGGAAGCTGAACCTACTGAAGTACAACCATTCTAGTCCAATTTAAAACATTTCGCTGGAACCATAAAGCACCAAACAAATATAGAGCTAATAGAATGCATTAATTATTTACCAAAATTCAAGAATACATTCTCCAAGGCATTGAATAAGAAACATCACAAAGTACAAGACATTAAAAAAAATTAATTGTTGCTTGTCGCTAGAAAGGGAGTGAAATTGATAAAAATTATCTCATTTTCTTTCATAGTGTTAACTCTAAACAACAAAAGCTGAAAGCTCAAAAAATAAATGCACTGGATTCAATGCTGTTTTATTTCATTTTTAAATTTTTATACCTCTAAAGACATCACCTTCTTTTTGATTATCAATAAAGCAATAGTATGCAATATAGGTTGTAACCAAGTACATTTTGAAATATATCTCATAAATTGAAAAGAAATCTACCTGTAACTAGCTCATTCCTTATTTGTTCTTTGGTCAAATCATCATGGCATTTCACATCGAATTTCAGTTTGGTAAACAAAGATTTAAGAGACTCCTTATCTTGATCAGTTCCTTGTCTTGGAGGCAGATTCATGTTGAAGCTCATGTGGTTGAATATCAGAGCTACTCCTCTCTTTGTATGACTCATGTTGTACCTCCATTCTTTAGTGTCAGCAAAAAAACCATACTCGCCATTATTTGGTGGTACTTGATGTGTCCTAAAAAAGATCAAAACTGAAATGCCACATCCAAAATAAACGTAAACCGAAATAGGTTGAGGAAATATTTAGTTAAGAATACCCCTCCTTTCCTCACTGTCTTCTATATTATTAATTATATCAAACAATATGATACGCAGTTGAATAGATGAAATGTATACAGTGACCTATTTTTATGGGAGCTTTCCGGCGAGCACGGAGTAGCCAGACATTGGGTGGAATTGTTTCTCCTCTGGACTACCCGTACTCATACATAACGAAGAATATAGTTCCAGCGTCTGTGGCACATCGCACACATATTCAAAAGCATCACTGATGAATCCTGTATGTATCTGCATTGATCTTAGAGGAATTGATTAAAGACTACTAGAAGGAGATTGTGGTAAGTATACGATGCTAAATTTTTCTATACATATATCTTCAATTGAAACCATAGAAAATATTGATACAGTTGAAAATAGGTTTTTAACAATTTTCTATTGCTCTTATTGATACAAACCGTACAATATTGTATATTCCTGAAATCAGAAAAAATTAAGCTTTAAAAAAATGGCACAAAAATCTAGTGTTCCTATTCAAAAAAACCTAACTTTGAATCATAGTTTTGTGATTGAAAATTATGCAAAGAATGTGATTTTTTCTTGACTTGACTTTCTGTGAAAAAGTGCCTGTATAATGTTTTAATTGCAAAGCTTTTACATCACTATTAGCGGAGATATGTTTTTTCGGTAAAGCCATTTTTCCAATTTTTGCATATAACTCGAAAACAAAAGAAGTTAACCAAAAATTAATACTATTCTTGTTAGTTTCTCAGAAAAAGAAAACGAAAATGGGGTATCAGATTTCGTCTATCTGCTCTGGTTAAAAAGTTGTAGCACTAAAACATCGAAATATGTCCACCCTATACAAACTGTTCAAAACCCATATGTTTGAATAAAGTAATCTATGGTTTGAAACTGAGCTGAAACAAACCTGTTGGTATTATTTCAAAAATATGATTGTGAGTCTGATGATCAGCGAAGGATATTTTTGCCAGCATCCGAGTATTTCCGATATATTTTCTGGGTTTAATCAGAGAAGAAATAATAATCTTTAATTTTTTTCAGGTCGAAAGATCAAAGTGAATCCGATAGATTGAATGAAACAAGCTACCGATGATTGATTTGTACAGGAAAATTAATTGACATACTGTATGATATCCCCGATAAACTTGATATTTACATTCATATGCCTAATCGTTGTAGATTATCGACAACAGAAATTAGTAAGGATAATTTTTTTCTAGATATGGTCTCATCATTATCTACAACATGTTAGGTATTCAATTTCTTTTCTTTGTGTTCCATATCAATTCATGTGACATTTCCACAAATTAATATGACTTGATATCGAAAAAAAAATTGAAAGCGCTGACCGAATGTTCGAATTATTTTTGACCTTGTATGATTGTTGAGTTTTTATGAACAAATTGCATTTCGACTTCTGGTAATTCAACTTTGTTTGAAACTAATATCATATTATTTTAATGATCCTTTGAAAATGTCATTTGCATTTTTTTATAAATTGATGTAAGTATCTTTAGAACCTAAACCGTTTTAAACAGAGAATTGAAACGGTAAATATCCGAAAATAACGCCAGAAGAATATCAAATGAGTCAGATTTCTGAATTTACTATTACAAACTCTTTTGAAATATGTAAAAATTCCTCATTCAAATTAAAGATTCTCATAAATTAATCTTTTTTGATATCGATAAGGGGGAATTTTTCTTAATATGAAAGTGTCAAATAAGACCAGTCCCATACGAATCGTTCAAATAAGAATTGGAGGTTATGAGTATCTTCATCACCTATATATGTACATATATATTAGATATTCTTATAAGTATATGCTTGATCATGCGTTGAAGATTGCAATGAAAAATTCAAGCTTCAATATAACATATTCATTTATTATTTGGGCAGTAACCATAATCTATTATTGTTCTTGTTAACAACGTTTGAACAGATATCTGTCGTTTTCAAGGAAAAATGAGCTTTTACAAAAGCTGGTGAGTTCACAGAAGTTTTCAACTTTCATAAATGCCAAATAGATAGAATAAGAAAACTAGATAAAAATTAGCATCCATCAGTGGTTTGAAGATTTATTCAAGGTTCATCGGCCTCTAAACTTCCGACAATTCAATTGATGGTGCACTCATGGGATTGAAGCGAATTTCATAAATTCTGCCTCCTTAATTTTTCTTTTTGTAGGTTTATCTTCCTTGGATATTATATTGTTTCGTTCCATTTTATCAGATGATTTTCATCGACATAAAGTTTTTTTTGATGCTCCTTTATTTTCACCTTCAAGAGGCGCTTTGTTTCTCCGATAAAAATTTTCCTCACCTGCATGGTATCTGATATATACAGTTCTCCGTTCTTTGATTGTCGTTGGTTACAAGAACAGTAATAGATTATCGATATTGTTAATGTCTTAATAAATAATTCTATTCGAGTTCCATATTCAAATTTCTCATCAGCAATTAATATAACTCGCTGGGAACTTGACATATACTTTATATTTACAATTCAAAATTTGAATATCATAAGTATAATCTCGAACTAGTAATTCTTTCCCAAATCTGATAATTATTAATTCAAAAATTCTTGAAATCTCAGAGCTGCAAGATTAAAAGTTAAGAACTGTTTGAGTTTGTATTCTAACGTTTATTTTTCATTGTTTTTTTTTCCAAAAATAAATTCAACATGGAACTACGGGAACAACGGTGAATACGAAAATCTTTTTTATTCGATACCCTGGATCAAATTACCTCTCCCAATGTAAAAATAAGCAGATATAAATTTTTTTGAATATCATACCTTTTTGGATAAAAGGAAATGGCGTCTTCTTCATTATTATCCGTCATGATTCGTTTTTTTCCGCACACAAACAAAAACTGGATAGAGAGAGTCAACAAATATATTTAAATCATCTTATCGGTGATAAGTGATATCGTTTATTTGCACTTATGAACCATTCGATTCCTCGACAAGAAAAATCGATAAACAAAAACAAAAAAACAGACAAACAACGTTCGATGAATTTTTTTCGACATTTTGCTAATTCAATAGCATGAAACTGATTCGCAAGAGTAGTCACCTCATTTTATTCTAGTTATCGTGTTATTGGAAGGATGGTTTAGGAAAGGTTTGGAAGTTTGAAAAAGTTTTAGCTCAAACTCCAATCATTTTGATTTTTTTGGCGCTCCTGTTTTACCTGGGCCGTGTACTCATAGATTTGCTAAAATATCTGTAATTCTTCTTTTTAATTATTTTTTCCCAAATTATACTTCTCAAATAAAATTTCCCTTGTGCTGCAGTTCTATCATACAAATATATTGATTACATTTTGATATTCGACAAACTAATAGAGACAAACTTCTAGAGAAATAATATTTCAGGTTTGAATTATTACTCACTGGGATATATCAATAAGTCCCACAGTTACCAACTTCCTGGTGTAGTGTAGTGATTGTCAGTTAAAAATTGTAGCAATATTGTTAGCTGACACCGATTTTGTCCGTCAGTAAGCACGATGACTTCTGAACGCAATTATCTTGAGAACATAATGAAGTAGGATCGACACCTTGAAAATCTCGACTTATTTAGTTATTGGGTCAAATCGTCCCAGTAGTTTTGATGTTACAAAAACAATTACTCTCTTCAAATTAAGTGTTTTGCACTATGTAGTTTCATCATTCCCATTACTTCTAATTTGGATATACAGGGTGAGTCTTTGACCACTGCTTTACTTTCAACCATAGGTTCTTAAGATCAAACATTTTTTCCCATATCGTTTTTCCATATTCAGCTGCGTTAAAAAGCATTGGGCAAATACCCCTCTGTAGTCCAGTTTAGTTCGAATGAAAATTACCTTCCACAGCATCCACTATTGAATCTAAATTGTTTAAGAACGTGATGTTCTCTTTAAGAAATGATTCACTCACTCATGTTTCATCAGATGATTATATCGATTTAATTCCTTTCAACTTCAAATATCTCAAAAGACTAAGTACAAGTACAAGATACGGACCTTTAGTTCAAGGGATATTTGTTTTTCATGCAATTTAACCAATCTGTACAGTAGTAGTGAGAAATCCACAAGAAATGGATTAAATCTATTGATGCCAAAATATGCATGAATGTTATCAAAAACCTTTTACACGAAATAATTTCAATTGATATTGTCGTTTGAATATTACAGGTGAAAATGCAATGAATTATGAAATTTCAACACCCTATAACTTTTGAACGGGGCGAAATTTGGAAACTATTGTAGAAAGAAAAATTTTTTTTTTGACGTCAAGAATCTATGGTTAAAAGTAAATCAGTGGTCAAAGACTCACCCTGTATATTACGGAGATATGATCTTTGAAAGATTGAATGGTTATTCGCACATTACTGACCTAACGTAAGTGATTTCAAATTTTTTTCATCATTCGGTTCTATCATAAGATCACATTGATACCATTTTTAACGTTGACAATCTAATACTTTCGGATATGTGATTTTTCAAATTTTTCACACCTATCTGACCTAACGTCAGTGCTTTCACTATTTACTTATAGAAATTGAAAGATTTCATTCAAACATTCTGGAATTTTTTCACAAAAAAAATATAGCAGAATTCGGCAAATAAGAAAGTTTTTACAATATTCCCCAAAAACAATTTTTCAATACTTTATACCTCATACCATATCTGACGCATTTGAACAAAAATTTGTGCATGTATTGACCTTATTGATATCTTACATATTCTCAAATTTCTTTTTCGTAGCTTCCTTCCACCAGGAGATATGATTATTTTTTCATTTACTAAGAGCAAGCAATAACAGTTCAAGTTACTGTTAATTACATTGACATTTACGTTCCGTGTCGACCATTGGCTCATTGGACCTTTGCGAAGGCCGTCGAGACAAAACTAACGCAAATTTTACTTTCGATTGGTTTTTAGGAGAAGGGAATTTGAGGTCCGAACTAAAGTTCAGGAAAACTAGTTATTTTCAATTAGGAATATAGGTTTTTTCATTTAACGTGGCGGTTGTACTTATATCTCACTGTTCCAGATTGCTGACCTCTTGACCTGAAGTCAGTTTTAATTTTTTGTAAGCAAGTTTCATATCAACATATCACTAAACTTATAAGGGGAGAGAGGAGTTTTTTACTGAGGTTTTTTGTATTTTTTTTTTGTTGTCAGACGCTGAATAGTATGATAACAAGGTACATATTGATAAGCTCGATGTCGAAAGAACAAATAAAATTAAATAAGAACACCATAATTTGAATACTTTGTATAACTTTCATATTTTTATTTTTTTTTCCATTAAATAAAATTTGCTAAAAAAATAAAATAAATATTAACACATAATAAATCATATGGTTATGACAAAATTGTTAAATAAATAGAATAAACTCCATCTATTCGGAGAAACAAACTAGAATAAAAAATATTGAGTATAAATTGATTGAACAAATATAACTTCATATTGAGCATTTAAAGTGAGCATTTAAACGGTAATTTAACAGAAGTTTTAACCCTGCTCGAATCGTCTCTTTCTCTCTCTATAGGAATTACTGAAGTTTGAATTACGCAATTTATTTTGCTCTCAAAATTTTCTGTACCTCTTCTAAAGACTTGCCTTTGGTCTCAGGTACAAATAAGCACACGTAAAAACACGTTATAAAACTAAAAGCAGTGAAGAAGTAAAATGGGGTGTACATTCCACCGGCCTCTTTTCTAAGTAAGTCATAGATCCAAACGGATAAAGATCCGAAGAGAACATATAGTCCATCAGCAAAAGCCATACCATAAGCCTTAACTCTATCAGGAAACAGCTCCCCTGTTAGTACAATCGGCACAACCCCTAGACCAATTTTATACGTAACAGCGAAGAACATGAGAGCTGTTACAGGAATCCAACTCACTGAATCTACATTATTGTAGACTTGGAAATGGAAATAGATCCCTATGGCCATGAGAGCTACTGCTGAAGTTGCAGTGGACAAAATAAGAAGAGTTTTTCTTCCGAACTTATCCATCAAAATGGTGGCTCCAATGGTACCAAGAAGCATAAGACATCCAAATACGATAGTTGACGTTTGCTCATCAAAATATTTCGAATTTGCGAATTGGAGTATTGTATTGAGATTCATACTTATAGGAGTATACCCATCAAAATGTTGACCTGCATTCAAAACTGTCAAAGTGATGATAACTCGTCGAACACTGGGCACCGTGAATAGCTCCGTAACTTTACCTTTCTCTTGTTGATCTTCATGCTCAATGAAAGAGATTATTTCGTTCAACTCATCTTCAACATCATCTGTAGCTCTGAGTTTCTTTAGAGATCTTTTAGCTTCCTTAGTTTTTCCAGTTTTGACCAGAAAGTAGGGAGAATCTGGCATGAACGGTAAAATGAGCATTTGTGCTAGTAGGAAGCCCATTGCTACAATAGAAGGAACATAGAAATCCACATGTGGACCAATAGCGTACATCAAGACCGTTCCACAAATGGACATCAGATACATGATCGCCGATAAATAACCTCTGATACTTTTATGTGATATTTCTGAAATGTACATTGGATTTGAAACATAAGCCATATTTGCAGCTACACCCATCGTGAACCTGGCGATGTAGAGATAAATTACGTTGTTTGCAATTGCAATTAGGAACCATCCAATCACACAACTGCAGGCCGTGATCCATGTTGACTGTTTTCTTCCGATTTTATCAACCAAGTAGATGGCTATGGGTAGTGACAGTAAACCTGCCAGCAACACAATTGATTCTAACCAAGGCTCATCAGCTTCTGTAATTTTTATGGGGGAATCTGGTTTTTTTAGTCTTGGAAGCATGGGAGAAGACCAGCCGTAGTTCATCCCATCTGATATGGTGTTGAGTGTAGCTAGAATGAAAAAAAATGGTCATGAAAGGCTAATTTAGAGAAGTAATTTTAGGAGGCTTCGACTCATTTATTAGCCCCTCGAATATAATAATACAGGGGGCACAAAATGACTGCCAGAACGCAGCAACTTGCACTACAGAGAACGTAACAAAAATGTATCAATTGGATGATCTTTCAAGAAAATTGAGATTCAGAATTATTATTTGGGCAATGACCAACAACTCTTATTGTTCTTGTTACTAACATTTCCACAGACATCTTTTGTCGTTTTATAGGCAAAAAATCAGTTTTTAGATAAAATGATAATATTAGAAAATTTTTCAATTTTCACTAATAACCGTCAAATTGATAGTCTCCGAAAACTAGATCAATTTCGTACTTATCTGTGGTTTAAAGACTTCGTCGAGTTAGGTACCCAATTGTTCGAAGTAACTTGAAGAAGTCTTCAACTACAGGTAGGTAGTCCACTTATTAGTGAAAATTAAAAAATATCTAAAATTGTCAGCTTTTTTAAAAGCTAATTTAGTGGCTTGAAAACAATAGAAGATACCCGTCGAAAAGATGGCAACAAGAACAATATGAGATGGTTGATATTGTCTAAATAATAATTCTACTCGAGTTCCACCATCAAGAATTTCTCGTCAACAAAATTGAGATTGTTGTAGAAACTTTCAGCAGTATTTACTCTCTACATCCTGATGGTGAATGGAGCAATGAAGTAGCCATTATTTTGGTAATAAAGCCACTCTGCAGGTAGAAGTAATCGATTTCCAATAAAGCACATATTGAATAAATGGTGGCGAACGAGATATATTATTTCTACTCCATATACTTGAATGAAAGTATTCGTGGAATTCGAGCCATTAAGCCCAGATAATTCTTTATAATGCTCAAGATTCAATTTTTATCATTATCATCCATAGGGACTATCTTCAATGAATGAATTTTGGCTTATTCCAGCCAAAATTATTCGATTTCATATCATAAGAGCCACTTCATAAGTCTAAGAATCTGACCGTATACTCTTTATCGTATTGGGCTGAATCCGTCAAATACCTCTGCAGTTTGAGCGACTGAAATTTGATTCTCTCAATAATTCCTAGAATATCTTTCCGGTTAATTCGAAATTGGTAGTCGCTTGAATAACTTAAAAAGAACGAAGTCTGCCAAATTTTGTGAAAATCTTCAGGCGAGAAAATTATTATAAACTTTTCCAAATTTTTTATTTTTGTAAATATTCGATTTCTCATGAAATATTCGTCGGCTCCAAAAATAAATGTGCATATATTTCATACAATAAAATTTCTTCTTCGCAGACTAGACACTAAGGATATAGGAGTCTTCATTTGTGCACCTGTTTTCGTCCATAAAACTAGTTAACTAGTTGAACAGCGTAATATCGCGTTGACCAAATATCTGGAATTTTCAAAAATCGAGTCGACAATGGGCTTAATCCATTGACTTTGACTTCCTCCTGGGTAATGTGGTCCGCCGTACTCTCTGTTTTCCAGAGGCCGGTTCGTTATTGGGCAAGTTCCATCGAATAGTTCAGCAGTTACGAGCATCTGAAATTTGGTTTGCTTACTAGCACCCTTCGTATGAATCCGATAAATTTTTAATGAATTATAATGAATTGCTTTTGGTACTGTCAATGAATACTCCTGTTTATTATTTTCACTGTCTTAGTTGAAAGTTATTTTCTTTCTCTATAGCTGTTTTATTTTTTTAATTATGTTATTTTTAAAATTCATCAAAAAAAAAATAATGTGCAGATTTGCAATTCACTCCATATTACACAATAAATTTCGAACATTATTAATGAATTTTTTCTCATTATCGCACAAATTGTTTAGAATGTAAGGTCGTAAGTCTTAATTGAGTTCATTGTTCAACATAATGCGGTTATGATTTTCATTGGTCAGACCGAATCACGTGATGAAATTGGCCATTTCAGGCAAAATCCTGTGCGATTTCATAACACATGTGGTGTAGAATTATTTTTATCCGTCTATCTGTTTCGTAAATATATTTGCTTTTACGGATGGATTTGAAATTAGATAATTTCTTCTAGAAGGACATTCTGTCAGAGAACTGCTTCTTCTTCTTCTTAACCTTAGGCATTAGTGTTAAACTCTACCTACATTTTGCAAGCAATCAACATTTCAAAGATGAAATAAAATTCTTTTGTTTCACTAAATACATTTTTCATTCTTGATAGCAATAAGGATTTTCATTGGTCACACCGGATCACGTGGTAAAATCCTCATTTTCAGACAAATATCCTATGTATTTTTGTTATATACCTGCTGTTGAATTGTTTTTAATTTTCCATCTGATTGCTCAATACAGTTGCTTTTAAAGGTAGGTTTGAAATTGGAAAATATGTTCTAATGTGCCCTTCAGAGCATTGTTTCTTCTTTTAAACCATAGTCATATCTGTTGAACTGTTGTAATTAAAATTTTAAGATGAAATGAAATCAACAATATTTTTTGTTTCCATTAATATATTATTCATCCTTGATATTATTAAAAGTATCTCTGGTTGATTCATAGAAAATTTGCTAGTCTTCAATATATTCAAATTTTTTGTATCTACTTTTATTTATTTTTTTATTAACCTTAATGAATGTAAAATGGTACAATAAGAGTGTCCAGGAAAAGACTTTAAACAAGAGTCCAAATTTTTTGACCTCCAGTCAGTGCTTTTTAATTTTTTTTCTTCGCATTAGTAGATGAAATTTTGACGTCGTATAGTTTTAGTGTGACTTGAGTAAGGAATCTCCATTACGATTCGAGAAAAGATTTACAAAAAATACACAAATAGATCGTTCAATGAGTAGTTGTACTATATTTAGTTTGCATTACATTTCGAAATCCTCTTTATGCAATTATAGAACGAATTCGGCTATCTATTTATCTACAAAGTACCGACGGATTTTGTTGTAAATAACATTATCTTATGAATTAAATTGCAGACATTGTGGATTAAGAAAAATATGGGTCAGTCTATCGGGTGTCCCAAGGTGGGAGACTTATTGAATTATTATTGAAACCAATTATGCAAAATATTTCGAATTTTACAGATCAATATTTGTTTATCTATGGTACATTTGTAAATAACTTTCGAATTTACAATGTTGTCAGACGTATAAAAATTTGTTATTTTAAATGGGATACGTAGTTTTTAATGATTTTCTATGAAGAATTAAAATAATTTATTTTGCCTCTCCAAATATATTTTCAACGGTTATTGAGTAATGAATTATTATCAAATATTTCAAATCGAATTTGAGTCACGAAAATCACTATTTTTCGATCGATATTCGAGATTTCAGTGTAAAATTTAGCAAGACTTAGATAATATTTTGATTTGCGAAACCATTTCAGAATCTCAGTTGTCAGTTATACAGAGTGGTTTGAAAAAATATCATCTGTCAACTCGCAAAATTGTTTTTTCAAATCAAACTCCCTGTATAATTTTTTATTTTCAGAATGACAATGACCCACTTTATAATTTTTCTATACATTTCCCTATACTTTTCATTTTTGGATTCCAAGTTATCTGTGTAAAATGAATTTCAAATTATTCATATAAAAACTCATGCGAAACACTTGGACTACTAATTGTTTGTCGTGAAAATTTGAAAAATGATTTTCTATGGATCGAGTTGAGTACTGAATACGTCGGCCTAGCGAGCACAGAGAAAATTTCAATACAAATGAAATAAGACAAGCCAAATTAATCTGAAATAAAATAAACGCATATAACTTAGATTCCAAACAAGATGATTTTTCACAATTTTGTGAGTTGACAAATATTAATTTTTTTTTACCACTCTGTATAACTGTGATCTAAAACGGTGGCACAGATAAATCTAATATTTAAGGTTTCACCAAATTTGAACTGAAATTTCAAATTTCAATAAATATAATCATTTTCGTGACTATAATTGGATTTAAAGTTTTCAAAATTCATTTATGATTCAAAAACCGTTGGAGAAATAGGGAAGTAAAAATAGTTGATTGAATATTTTTTATGGATAATCATCAAAAAATGTCCCATTTAAAATCACAAAGCCTTTGTTAATTTATGTATATCTGACAACACTTGAAATTTGAAATATTTTGAATAAATAGTTTCTACAATAATTTAATAGGCCACCCACCTTGGGGCGACCAAAATATATAGGAATAGATAAATTAAAACAATTTACCGTAATAAAATATTAATTTTGGAATTGGGTCTGATTTTCTCAAAAATTTGAATCTGGCTATTGAGGAATTTGTAATCAACTACTTACTAAATACAAAAGCATAAAATCTTAAGAGTGTCAAATATGATTTATTCAGAGCAGCAAATTAAATTAAAATTACGATTAACTATCTAGGAATGTAGGCTACGGACGAAAATTCGGTACACTTGATCAGTAGGAATCTGATGAAAATACAATTGAAATAAGATATATTGTAACCAGGGTTACCGTAATAATCTGTGCATTAATAATAACTTCATTTTTTCAATTTTATCATCCGAGTAGATAAGAAATCAATTTGAAATAATTCGAGAGTTGCCTTTTATATTTCGGGATTGGACAACCATAGTGTTGCAATCTGCCAATTGACAGCTCTATCGTAAAATTTGACATTTTTAAGGATAGTCAGAACGTATTGACATACGAGCACTTTTTGTGTTGTTTTCAGTAACTTAAAACATTCATCTCGCCCGAAAAATGTAATTAACTCGTGAACATTTTCGTGCGATTATTTTTTACAACTTTCGACGTGGATTAACTCAACAACAGTGCATCGTTTATCGATGGTATGTTGAAGGGCTCGTAGTTCACTCCAAGACGAATTTCGTGAAGGTTTCAAAATCAGTTCTAGTTTCGAAAACCATTGATGCTGTGCGGCAACTGATATTGCAAGATCGTCATGTGACCTATTTAGAGATTGGGGCAACCTTAGGCATTAGTGGGAGCAGTATATATATATTCTTTTGAACTTTTGGCTTACAATATTACTGGGAGCAGTAACACAATTTGTGAATCGTTCAAAAAATGGCTTGTGTCGATTGGTCTAAAGAATTGCTCCGAAAATACGATCGCGGTGCTTCAAAGCACGCGTATGACATCGTGAAAGGTGATGAATTGGGGATTAACGCGTATGAGCATAGTATACAGCAGTCACTATATGGGTGATTCAAGAAGAGCCAAATCCAACAAAAGTTGCTAACACACGAAGCACTCCCAAGCAAATGGTCGCCTCTCTTTTCGGAAAAACTGGACATGTCATAATCATACCACAAGAACAATGCAGAAGAGTCAATTCTGAGTGGTGCACACCCATTTGTTTGCCAGTTGTCTTCCAAGAAATCTGGAAAACCAACCACCAAAGGCGGATCACTCTTCAACACGACAATGCGAGCTCTCACACGTCGGCTCAAACAACTGCATTTTTGAGCACTCAAAATATCGATTTAATGAGTCATCGGCCGTATACTTGGCACCAAAATGACATATTTTTATTCCCGTACGTGAAGAATAAAAAGAGAGAATCAACTGTTGTTACTGTATCTTATTATTTTAATTAAATTTGTTAGTTTCATTCATTTCTGTTCCGAGTTGCTTGGTCGATTCAATAGTGATACTCTCTGTATATGTTCACTTCATTTTCCGATTAACGCGTAACATATGTTGGAGCATATGACCTATGTCGAACAAAGGGTACTGAAGCGGCGTTCATCCGATAAAGTACAAGAACACTTTTCTTGGGAATAAATAACTTTCTCGTTAAATCTACAAATTGGAACTCTATTGAAAAAGTGACTATTCTCGCCTGTGAGTGCCTGGACAAGTTCATTCAGCCGTACTGTGAAACCAGGTAGGCAGAAGTCGATACTCCAGCATTCGCATTTCTTTCGAGTCATTTTTTCATATTATTTCAGAATTTCATTGATAATTTTCTATCGTTTTCCTTTACTTTTCAAAGGCCCTTGTCGTGCCAACTGTTTTTCGACATCTGAAGAAGCGGTTGATGCGTTAAGAAAGCATTTTTTGGAGATACCTCAATCAGAATGGCAAAAGTGCTTCGACAATTGTTTCAAACGCATTCAAAAGTGTATAGATCTTAATGGGGAATATTTTTAAAAACGATGAAGCCATTTTCGATGATTAATATTTATTCTTGTTCTCCAATCCCGAAATATAAAAAGGAACCCTCGTAATTGGCATGTCTAATCGTAATTATAACAAAAGATGCTTTAATTCACCCTATTTGGTTCAAAATTTTTTGAGGAAAAATATAGCTTACCTCTACTGAAAATCACATAGGAACCGATAAAAAATGCTCTTCGTTAAAATGAAATTTATATTTTCATTAAAAATGCCATCATGATAAATATTTTATATTATGTTGGGATCAACATACCAAAAAAATTTACATTTAAAGTGAATGAGTTCCGGGTTAAAAGATTTGTTTTTGAAAACAGATAATTTTCAACGTGATAATTGTGAGAAAATATTTTCCGATAATTTATTAATTTATTGAAATCAGGAAACAGATTGAAGAATGTAAACAGAGAACACTTACCCACAGATACAATGAAGAATTGCGTTAAAAACGCCTTTTGTTTCACATTGAGACCCATTGGATATAACTAATACTTTAAATTTTATTGGAAACGCATATTGTGGATTAAGACTCTAGTCTAAGATTACGGAACAAACTGGAGAAATGGTAATCAGAGGCACGGAGGTTCTAGCTGCCTAGCAAATCAGCGATCACTATCTTGTCTGACGATAGGAGTTGGAATATTAGTTGATCGCCATTTTTTGCATATTATTTATTATTGCATTTGCTTCAGATTTTATGGGGTATAATTCAAAATGGAGAAATCACATAACATAAATCATGATAACACATGAGAACTATTGAGATTTCAGGAAAACTGAAGCACACAAAAAATAATGAACTAATCAGAAAATTTCTTACTAACTATAGTAACCAATCAAATTACTCAATTCCTGTAGCAAATTTAATCCAATCCGCTATTGATTACAGAGATAATACCCTGCATGTGCTCTCTCAGTTAAATGTTTCCTAGTAAAACGAACATCACTTTTTTGATTGAAATTTAATTCAACGTCAAACTGACAACTGGTTTGAGAATTTCGCTAAGATTCAGTAACACATCTAACGATGCAATTCAATATAAAAGAAGGATAATGGGTAAAAGCGCAGGAGTGCAGAAAATGTGCGAAATCGATGGAAGGTACTTGGCGACACGTGTTTCTGCTTATTGGCTTCTTCAGGGCAAGGCAGTCAAGAAACCAGGATAGGGATGGAAATGAATGAATATAAATCAAATAATAATAGGTGACCATAACAGGAGCGAGCATCCAATTTGTGGCTTCAACCCTTTTATATCTAATTTCACCGCAATTTTGTAATTTGATGCAATTAAAGTTATTATATCTTATAATTTACCAAAAAATACAACCAAAGCAAAAAAATATGTACGGAAAATATTTCTCAAGTTTTGTGTGCCCAGATAATAAGACCTGAATGCTTAACCGAATTTCTCTATAAATTTAGCTACTATGTTGACGGCTGATACGGTAAATATGAGAGAAGCTGATGAAAATGTATATGAGGAAGCGACTGTTAAAACAATTTGGAACACTTTGAGTAAGCTACTTCCGGAAAAATACTTCAATGACTGCAAAATCGTATTCGACCCGTTTACCAGTGTGATATTCAAAAAATTCGCTAGTTGCTAGAAATGCAAAACGTAAAGTATTACCTCAAGATCCACACAAGCGAAAATGCAGTTCAGGAAATATGAGTGCAAATGATTTGGCAAGAATCATTGAATTATAGGATGAAAGTATACCCAAAGATTTACAAATAAAATTTTACCTTATAGTAGCTGTTGAATTAGCTTTGCGAGGAGGTGAACCAACTGATTACTTATAGACTTAAGGATAATTATAAGTTTAAGAAAAACAATGATGATGATAATAATAATAACTTAATTGAATCCTTTGAGACATGGTTCAAGTATAGGAGAAGTCATTTCAGATATAAAGAAATTTCAACCAAAAAAAAAGAAACTTTAGTTACACGAAAAATATCTTACAGTAGAAACATCTTTCCAGCATTAATTCTTTAATTTCCCTCTTGAATCTAAAATAATATCAATTTTTAGTCTATTTGGTAACTTGTTATAAAATTTAATTCCACTATACACAGGTGAAATCTCAAATTTGGATGTTCTATGGATAGGGACTGAAATTAAATTTTTATGCCTGGTATCATATTCATGATATTCAGAAGCATTTCCTGAGAGACTGTATATTTTAATGAATAAATAATAAACATTTTGATAAATAAATACAAGGAAAACTGGTAATCAATGAAACGATCTAGATCTTATGATGTCAGTAAATATTCTCATCGATGTGTTCAATTCAACATCGATTTATATGTGCACTATTAATCCAAACAGAACAACAATACTCAGCTGCAGAAAAGACTGATGCTAGAGATGCTGTGCGAAGAGTGGAAGCATCAGCACCCAAAGATGATCCAGCTAATTTCTGAAGAATATATTCCATATTTTCAGTTTCAGGCTCATCTAAATGAGCCTTGTAATTGGAAGATCAATCTAATTCAAATCCTAAGTACTTAGAATAGAAAATATGTCCAATAGGAGAAAGTTACAGCAAATTTCCTATTTTCCCATGAATATTGAGATGGAAATAAGATAACCCTGTTCTGTTCTGTTGGGATTGGGACATAATCGCCACTCAATAAAGTAATTTTTTAAAATCTCCAATTCAGATGATAGTATGTTCTCAAGAGTATGGAAGTCCGAATGGTGGTAAGAAATAGCAATGTCATCAGCATAAACAAATTTCTGAGATGATGTAGTGGGTAAATCACTGAGATATAAATTGACAAGTAAAGGAGCTAGAAATATCCTTGTTTAAGGCCGTTTTTCAATGTTTTGAAATTGCTACTCTTATTGTCAATAAAAACACGAAACCTTCTATCAGATAACATATTTTCTGATAATCTTAACATCTTCTCACACTTCAGATGGGTATAGAGTTTGAAAATTAATCCATCTTAGTGTCATATGCCGAAGATAAATCAATGAAAGCAGCTCCTGTTTTCAACTTTTTATTGAAACATGTTCTATGAAAGTTGTGATTTCTATTTTTTCTAAAGCCTCCCTGGAAATTTTGTAGAGTATGTTCTACAGAATATTCAATTCTAAGAAGAAATGGCATTTCTAATATCTTGAAAGGAACACCGAATAAACTTATTGGTCGATAACTATTAGGATCACACGGACTTCCTCGTTTCAAAATATCTATTACTTTAGCCTTGAGGAATTCGGAAGGAAAGTTTCCTGAATTCAGAATATTGTTATAGAAAGACAATAACCTAGATAAGGCCTTTTTTCCTAAATATTTGATAAATTCAGGAAAAAATAAAACATGCCAAAGAGGATCGAAAAGTTGTAGCTTATTGCGAATGTTCCAAATGAAATGCCCTCTTCGGTTATTCCATAATAGTATATTCTAAAACAAGTTCCAGAATGGGCACCTATTCCAACACGAATGCGAAATTCGAAAGCGAACGACAAAGGAGCGAGTTTTGGAACGCATGAGTGTTGGAATTGCCTTCTGCAACGAGTATTAGACGATATTTTCTCTATTTCAGTCAAGAATTGTGAGAAATCTATTGGAATTCAATGAAAGATTCAGATTATACCTTCTAGTGCCTTTTGTATTTTATTTTCGCAGTTGGTGTGACTGATAAGAAAAATTGACAGATTATAGAATTTGAATAGTGCGTTCAAATCTCTACATGGTTTAATATTGACAATTGACATGCAATGGACGCGTGTTGACATTCGAAAGGATAGGATGTCAGTGTTGTCAAGTACAAAACGAAAAATATAACTAAAAACAATGCTGTAATGTGTTCGTTACAGCACTATTTATAGTACTGTACTCGTTACGACACTGAAATAGAGAAACTTTGTTCCAACACAAGGAAAATTATTACTTCCAATCGTCTTTTCCTGAGGCTTCCGAATTCTTTATAACTCTAGTTGTGGACGTCACTGAAGCTAGTTTGAGGTATACGTCTGAGTACTGCTTGGGCTTGGGCAAACTAGTTCTCGACAGGGATCGCATAGGAACAATGAACGGGGAATTTGCAAAACAACCAAATTGTACTGTATATGATCTGCATGAAGGTAGTACAGCAGTTTTGGTCTCTGAGTAGGAGTATCATCATTGGAGGTTTAAAGCTTTTCAAAATCGTTTTATCGATAATAACAAACTAATTTCATGCTTGTAAACATCAAAATAATGCAAGATGGAGTGTCAAATATAATAACAGTTTGATGAATGTGACTGAACCTCATCCAGGATTGAAAGAGGAGTTCAAGAATGGATTCTTTGAAATAAAACGGACTCCTAAACCAATTTCAAGACAACCAGTAGATCTGACTTTGAAGCAAGCAATCAACGTCGATGTTGCTAGGGGTCTTACTCAATTTGTATACTGAACTGATTCTTTCCATATTAGCATGTTTGTCAGGACTGGTAATAATGAAAGATTCCTTGTTATCATCGAAATATATAAAGAACCCGGTGAATAATTAGTAGAGTGAAGTTTCTTCATTGCATTTACCGTATCGGACTCTAACCCTGCCTTTTTCAACAAACGTTAAAAGAGACCTATCAGCCTATTGAAGGAATGTGAGGCATTCCAGAAGCTTTTGTAGATTTTGGTGATCCGAATTTAAGAGAGAAGGAGTTGCAAAGTTGGTTCGATATCACCCAAAAGTTCTTCCTAGTGGTCATTGCTTATGGCGCAAAATACAATGAAATGACCCATAGAAGGAACAAAACAATGACCAACACTGACCGATCTTTCGCGTGGAGTTTATTTATATTTCAAACATTTGGAAAAATGCCTCTCAAAAATAATCAACAACGCTAACCTCACTTGAGTGTGGTTGGCTGAAAGAAGAAAACTCTACATGTTCAAATTGTTTGAGGGAGATCCACTGCCATGTCTAGTCGGCGACTTAATTGAGGATTCTCAAGGTAATAAAACTCAAGGTATAAAAAGTGATAAATTACAAATTAGGCAAAATACATGTTTCATTCATCATTTACAGTGTAATTTTAATACTGAAGTATTATATAATTTTCATATCGCTTTAGATAACACATTTCTTCATTGTATAAATATATATACACATTGATTTAAATTACAATATTTTACATAATGAAATTTATATCTTGAAAACTCGAACATCGAGGATTTCTTCGATGGAAGAATTGTTCTATCAATTTTTGCACCTTGAATACCCTTATTTACTCTTCATAATCATTTGTACTTCTTCAAGAGACTTTCCCTTAGTCTCAGGAACAAACAAGACCACAAAAATGCACGCGATGAAGCAGCATCCAGCAAAAAAGTAAAAAGGCATGAACATTCCTCCAGCATCTTTTCTTAGGAAGTCATATATCCAAACTGATAGAGACCCAAAAACAACATATACACCATCTGCACATGCCATACCATAAGCCTTAACCCTTACAGGAAACAGCTCTGCTGTTAGCACAATGGGTACAGTACCCATACCGAGCTTGAAAGTAATTGCATATATCATCAGAGCTGCGATTGGGATCCAACTCACCGAAGCCATATCATGGTCATCCATTAGGTAAAAATAAACTCCAATGGCCACTAGAGCTGCACCAGATAGTATGGTAGATAGTATAAGGAGTGTTTTTCTACCAAATTTATCTACGAGGAGTGTAGCAACTATGCTCCCAACTAGCATCAAACATCCAAATATAATGGTCACTGTTTCTTTGTTTAGATATTTTGAATTTGCTTCTTTGAGTATGGTATTGGCATTCATATTAATTACAGTGTATCCCGCAAAATGTTGTGCTCCATTCAGAACTGTCATGACAATTGTTGCTCTTCGTATACTAGGAACTGAGAATAGTTCTATAACTGTTCCCTTCTCTTGATGGTTTTCAAGCTCTATAAAAGAAAGTATCCCATTCAGTTCTTCATCCACATCGTCAGATGCTCTGAGTCTCCTCAAGGAATTCCTTGCCATCTCAGTTTTTCCCTTTTTGATAAGGAAATACGGAGAATCAGGCATGAATGGTAGGATACAAATTTGTGTAACGAGAAAGCATATAGCGACTACAGAGGGAACATAGAAATCTACATATGGACCAATGGCGTAAATCAAAACTGTACCACAGTACGACATCACATATATAGTTGCGGACAGATAACCTCTTATGCTCTTATGCGATATTTCTGATATATACATGGGAGATGATATGAAAGCAATGTCAGCAGCTACACCCATCATAAATCTGGCTATGTACAGATAGATAATGTTGTTTGCGATGCCAATTAGGGCCCAACCAATGACGCATGTACAGGCTGCGGCCAAGGTAGATTGTTTTCTTCCTATCTTGTCCACCAGGTAGCTGGTTAGTGGCAAACCCACTAGGCCGGCAAATAGAAGTAATGATTCTAACCATGGTTCATCGTCTTCCGTTACTTTAACTGGAGAATCTTGGAGCTCGTATCTAGGAAGCATAGGTGAGGACCAGCCATAATTCATGCCATCCGAAACTGCATTTAGTGTGGCTGAAAGTTTTAAATAATAATATTAAATTTATAATATTAATCTCTTACTAATTTAAAACAAATTGTTACTCATAGACGACAGTCCACGAGGATACGATGAATTTGGTTTTATACAACGCAAAGGTAGCAATTTCTCATCAATTGTTCAAACATGGAACTATATCCGAATGCATATTTGATGGCACCAATGTTGTATTTTTGAAAAGAGCGATGCAGAATTGACCAAATTTTCCAAGTAAGTACAAAACCAGTAATGAGATGTTTATTGAACAATTTATAGAAGCAGAATTCAGTCCGCCATAATTCTGTTTACTTTGAAGAAACTATTCACGCAACTTCAATTGAAACTTTCATTTGTGAAATTGATGTTTCATGTTGTTCTTTTGTGTGAGTTTCTTAACGAAGCTACGTAACTCTCAAATACTTCAATACATTTAACAGGTATAACTGTAATTATAAGTGGGGTTTCAATGAATTATAAGTAAATATGCATATTTTCTTTTAGCTTCCAGATTCATCAACCCAATTTTACCTTCTATATTGGATCATCATTCACTATTCATATTACTTGTTCATTATTTTTAATGGTAGATGAATATTATTAATCTAAAATTTTCTAGAAGACCTAGTCAGGTATCACTATTTAATGTGGTGAGAGCACTTTATCCGTCAGTTGCTTGATGATGTTTGTGTTTATATTACATGGTGTTTATGTTTTGATATTGTGGCCCGTTCCTTTTTGTAATTCATGAGTCTTCTTAGAACCTGGATAGTAGGGCATGAAAGCCGGACCCACATGTTTTGACTTCCAGAATCAGCACTGGCCTCGCTTCATGGGGACTAAAAGAAATGGTAGAATTTTATTATTTTCAAAGTACGGAGTTGATTCTCGATATTTTGCTTATCACTTCCCACTCAGTAGCTAATACGATACTTATAGGAGATTGTTTGCATAACCTGGGGATAATGAGGGAGATTATTGCTTATGTTATATTATTGAAGATGTTCCCATAATTGATATGATTGTCACTAGTTAGATTAAAGCTTATTCTATTTAATTGAAGTGGCCCTATAATCACTATATCTATGAATTTATGTGCTCCAACATCACCCAAAATACTGATTCTTCTTGATTCTATGTTCTAATTCAACTATTATATCATAGTTTACCTCTTTCAACTGACTTTCACCCATCGTATATTGCTGTATTCTTTTTCATGGGGTTTTTGTTGCCATGTTTTGCAGTGTTTTTTTTAACGTAATCCTAAATAACCATGCTATTGATTACAGTTACAAATCTGTTGTTAGGTGCAATTGTTTTAGCAAAATACATATAAGTTTCGTTGAGACATATGTTTTCAGCTAACTTTGACACTACATTTAAAAAAAATATACCGTACTTCCTCGGCAAGTTACTTTAAAAATGGCCCATTTGATCAAGATTACAAAATGGTATAATACTTGCTAGCTACCTTTCATGAAAAATATTAATAATATTTTCAACTGATTATCGAACAATTAAAATTTGAAAGTAGATATGATAAAATAGTTGTATTATTGTAAGATGTAATCATAATGAAACAAAAGCAAATTTTGTAGTACATTTATTTTTCTTCAAAATCATAATGTATGCTAAAATTGTTTGCCTTCGGCAGGAATACATGCTCTGCATCGCTTCAGAAAAGATCTACTCACCAAACGTGCAAATTTTCTAGTATTTATTTCTTCTGCTGTTTCTACAATTCTGCGACGTAGTTGGGTGAGATCATCTATTGGTTTTAAATGAACTTTGTCTTTAATGCAACCCCAGTAAAAAAAAATTTAGTGGGTTTAGGTCCGGAGGACGCGGAGGCCAGAAAATTAAACGAAAGCCCCCATATCGACCTATCAGGATATTCATTATTTAAATTGTCACGTACGGGGCAAGCATAATGCTCTGTGAAGCCATCTTGGTGAAACCACATGTTTCGATAGATGTTGAGTGGTACGTCTTCTAATAAATGTGGTAAATCATTATGTAAAAAATCTAAATAGTTGTCGCCATTCAAGTTTTCGGGTAGTTCAAATGGTCCAATAAATTTTCCGTTTAAATATTATTCATAGTAATCAGGTAAAAGTTTTTGTTTGTTTTGTTGGTCCTTTTGCAAAAAAATAAGTAATTTTATTTTTATGGAAGGATAAGTAGCAAGTTTTATACCATTTCGTAATATTGATTGAATGGGCCGTTTTTAAGGTAACTTGCCGAGTGTAGTACGGTACCTTTTTCTCAAAGATGTTTTGTCAAAGTTAACTGAAAACATATTTTTTAACCATGTCTCAAGGAACCGTATATATTTTTCACTAAAACAATTGTACCTAATAATGGATTTGTAACTGTAATCAATAGCATGGTTATTTAGGATTATGTTTAAAAAAATCAATGCAAGATTGAAAAATTTGTGACTTCAAAACCTAAGGATGTGGTGTAGGGTGTCAATTTTCAACATTTTCACAAATATACCTATTACCACTTAACCAAGTGACATAATTTTTTTTTTTATTTTTGCTTGAACTGGTATAACCTAGCATATTGCCCATTAATTGCTTGACGTTGAGTAACGGGACACTCTGTATATGAGATACTACGCGAATGTAGAAGATCGTATATCGGAGAAACAAAGCGCCCCTTGAAAGTAAGAATAAATGACATCAGAAGATTTCTGAAGATAGATCAAAGTTGATCCAATATGCTGTCATCTCTCTTGTGTACCATTAATTGTCACCATATATCTTTCATATGCAAAGAAAATAAACCTACAAGAAGAAAAATCTAGGAAGCAGCATTCATAAAAATCGCCTCTGAACCATCAATTAAGTTACCGGAAATTTGGATGTTGATTGTACGAAAAAACCAGAGATATAGAGTGGGGAGAATACGCTTCGACCACTGCGCATCCAAAATTGGTGGCTAAATTCTTATGTCAAATTTCGACCATTTTTATACTTTCGTAGTCAGCTGTTCTAGGTTGACATACTTGTCAGATGAGTTAGAAATTGCTCGAATTTTACATTGTGCTGATAGATACTTCGATACTTTGAACATGCCTTGTATTGTTAAAACGTGTAAAAACTATAAAACAAAGAAGGTCGAGGAAATATCATGTTATACGCAAGTTTTTATTGAAATTATCCGACTGATGATACCGCATCGCATTGTTTATCTGCTCAGTGGCATGTTGTTTACTTTCCAAAGTAATATTATTCTTTTTAGTTTCCCAAAATCAGTTGATATGACAGTTTGGACTGATATTCTGAGTGTAGATTCTGAAGCTATAGATTTATCTAAGAAATTGATATGCTCTGTACATTTCATTTTCATTTTATACGCATTATCCCTCAGATACACTGTTTTCTACGCCAATGAAGCGAAAGTATAAAAATGGCGGACAAAAAATTAGCCACTTCGCGCATCTGGAAGATCATTCTCCCCACTCTATATCTCTGGAAAAAACTTACAGAAGTCCTCAAACCACAGGTGAGTACTAATTTGATCTAGTTTTCTAGTTCTGCCTATCTTGACACTAAATAGAAATTGAAAAGTTTTCAAACATTGGCAGTGTTTTTAAAAGGTAATTGTAATGTCTACCGAAACGTTGGTAACAAGAAAAATAAGAGATGGTGGTTATTGCCCAAAAAATAATTCAACTCTATTATGAATATTTCATCGTAACATCAAACAGTCCAATTGATTTTTCAATCGGCTGTTACAGCTAACCCTGGCCAACAGAACCGAACTCATTCAGCCTCGGCACTTTTCCCATTCTTTTTATGAATTCCTAGTGCTACTGCATTTTCATTTGGCACGCAGATAGGGTCGGATTCCGCTGGCGTAACTCTGGTACATTGAATTTAAACTTTAATACCTTCCTCGTCCCAAGGTATATCCGCTCCGAGTGAATAGTTTGGGGGAAATATCACCCTCGTGAATAACCTCCGCATTTCAATAACATCTATGGTTTCATGTTATTCAGTTATGCTGATGGAGTTGATTTTAGCATGCATAGATAGGGATTCAAATTGAGGTGTTATAGTAAATTATTTTGACACTAGGAAATTAGTCTGACTTGAAGTCAGTTGGTTTTGGTGCTCTTATTGAGTTACTTGCTAGTATCTAATTCATAAGTTCATAAGAGAAGTGTTGATGTTGAGGAGCATTCCAAAATAGTTGATTCGATAACGGAAAAGATTTATATCCAAATATACACAGGGTGCGGCAAAAGTTAGTGTACCTTTTTGCATATGAGGAAAAACACCAATAATTACTAGTGGCTTCACATTTTATGTTCGAATTGTTTCCCTCCCTCTTCAAGACACATGCGGCATCGTTCGGTTACGGTAAAACAAAAGAACCAAAAGCCAGTACTTATGAATTTACGATACACTTTGTGCACCATTTGTCTGGTGGGATTTTGCTTATTTGGAAAGCGCTGACCTAATTCGTCGAAATTTTCAGGATAATCTCCGTCAAGTTTTAGGTAAGAAGTGAGCAAACAAACACGTTCTTTTTTCGTGTACTTGGCAACGAACGCACTGTAAACATGCACAACAACACTACTACACGCGGACATCTCAACTCGCTATGTTTCAGCTGCCTCCTTTCGCCCTAGGTACGATACTGGCCGATAATACGCGCATGCGTGAATACCAGACAGTGGAAACTGATTTTTGCTGCACTCTGCATATATATATAAATATTATTTGAACCTTTGGCTTACAAAACAAGTGTTTGCAGGGGTTGGTGACAGGGTGTAATACGATTCGGTGTACGACATGAAAGCCTAGGTAAAAACCTAGTAAGAAAAATCCTGGCTCCCCGCATTGGCGTTGTTGTGTGTACAAAAATAAGCTTAAATATATTTGAAGGACTTCTTTCTTCTAGAGTGGTCTGCGTTTAATAAACAAAGAAACTTCTTGCCCACATCGAATCTAATATAGAAGAACAAGAGCAGAAAAAAGATCTGAATAGAAGAAATACGTATCCTAGTTGTTTGAAATTTAAAACCCATTCCAAGAAAGAATCGGAAATATAGCCCCAAATCATTTTAAAACATATATGTGTGACAATTATTGATGAGATCAGGTATTGTTTCTTTTGCATATCCACATTCAAAACTTGTGCTTGGAACTGAGTTCCATCTGAATAGATTATAAGAACTGTCCAAATTTATCTTGGAAGATCAAAACCGGAATTTGTTTAGAAGGATCAGAAATGAGATCTTTATTGAGCATTTCATAAGAGTTCCACTCAATCTTCCATAATTCTTTATCGCTAATGTTCATATCGAGGAACGTGAGTTCTTCAATCTGGGAATTCTATAGTATGCAATGTATGAAATAATTGGAAATTAATTCGGTAAAGAATGAAATTTCCCTCAAGAATTCAGAGCTGCAGTCAGTCTGCGAATATGGGGAGGGACAATGTTAGACAAAACTGGTAACCAATGAACCGGTGTAGATCTTATGGTGCCAGTAATTATTCTCATCGATGTGTTCAATTATGCATCCATTTTTTGTGTATGTGCACTATTGAACCAAACAGAGCAAAAATACTTGGCTGCAGAAAAGACTAAGGCTAGAGATGCTGTGCGAAGAGTGGAAGCATCAGCACGCCAAGATGATCATGCTAACTTCTGAAGAGTATTATTATTCAGTTTTAGGCTCAGATCATCCAAACGAGCCTTGTAATTGAGCGATGAATAATTGATGAATATAATTTAACTCCTAAACTAAAGTATTTAGGATAGAAATTATGTTCGATAGGAAAATCATTGAAAGTTACAGCTAATTTCACATATTTTTCATGATTATTCGGATGGAAACAAGATACCTCTGTTTAGTTAGGATTGGTACATAATCGCCACTCAATAAAATAATGCTTTAAAATCTCCAAATCAGATGATAGTATGTTTTCCAGAGTATGGAAATACGAATTGTGGTAAGCAATAGCAATGTTATCAGCATAAACAAATTTCTGAGATGATGTCCTGGGTAAATCAATAAGATATAAATTGAAAAGTAAAGGAGCTAGAACTGATCCTTGTGGAAGATCGTTTTTCAATGTATTGAAATTGCTACTCTTATTGTCAACAAAAACACGAAACCTTCTATCAGATAACATATTTTCTTATAATCTTACCATTACCAAACAGTGTCATATGCCGAAGATAAATCAATGACAGCAGCTCCTGTTTTCAATCTATTATTGAAGCCTGATCTATGAAAGTTGTAAGGCTGAGAACCTGATCTGAATAATTTCTATTTTGTCTTAAGCCTCCCTGGATATCTTGTAGAGCATTTTCTATAGAATATTCAATTCTAAAAAGAACTCCTCGTTTCAGAATACCTATTGCTTTAGCCTTACGGAATTCGGAAGGAAGGTTTCCTGAAATTAGAATATTATTATAGAAAGACACCAAGATAAGGCCTCTTTTCCTAAATGATGAATTCATGACATCAGACTTCAAACATCAGAAGATCTGAAAAATCGTCCAGATTCGCCGAATCCTTCTTGCAGATTGGCGACAAATTCTAATAATAATAATAATAGTGTCTTTATTCACAAAGCCAGTAGAAAAATACCTTAAGGGCGAAGTCTAGCATAAGCTACTCCACTCATATGAGAATGCTAAAACTGCATATTGAAAAAAATAAATAAATAAATTAGCCAAACCTACAGTTCTTCTCTTCAGTTCTCAAGATCATTCCATTCGGGAGTCATCGTGCTCAAGGATGAACAGAATTGGTTTGAGCGTATACTATTGAGACAAGATTTACACAAAATTTCGAAAATTGAATATATTCGAGAAAGTATCCAGGCTTTGAGCTCTGTAGTTCAGCTTTCAAATAAACCTGGCAGTGCCTCCGCCAAGTCGAGCGCGAAGCAAACACTGCCGTACCCTCCCTTAGTGGAGCCATTAATTTAAAGTCTGTAGGTTTAATTTCAAGGATATGCGAAAGCAAAGGTTCGCATTTATGACACCCTCACGATCATCAAAATAGAACTGTTATTTCCAATGATTTCAAAGAGCTGAAAGATGGTACAGAGTAAGGGTACATAAAGGGAAACAAAAAAAAACTAGATAATCGAAGATTTGCAGTACCTAGTGAACCTGGTTTGAGAGTGTTGGAAGGAGATAGAATAGTGTAAATGTCGAATTTAATTATCCTAACATCGAATTTTATTTCCCATCTATACTTCCGAATGTCACAGATATACTTACAATCAGTGATTGATAAAGTATTCAATTCAGGTAAGGATTTGATCAAGTAACTCCCTCTATTTTCAAGTAAAACTCAACTGACATCGGAAAGACTTTACAGACTAAAAATGTAGAAAAGCTCTGACATGCGGTCAGAAGCTTTAACGAACTTATTCTGAACTCTTCCGGTACAACGGTACAAAAACAATGAAGACATATAATGTAAAAGAATCAACAAACATATTCCATGAACTCTCGTGACTTCATTTCATAAGAAAAACTCCTACATGTCCTCGTGATCAAAAAAGGGGCGATGAAATGTCAGAAAATGCAAGATATCAATTACCTTCGCTTATGCACAAATTTTCATCGAGTTCTGACGGACTCTATAACTAATATTTCCACAAAATGAGAATTTTTTAAAATAACTTTAGCCTTGAAATGTTCAATCTTTCAAAGGATTTTCAGATTATAAATTGATCATGTGGACATTCTTCAAGTAATTGAGAAACCGAATTTCAGATACTCACGACTCCGGAACCGATGGACGGATTGTGCGCAATGATTAACTTACCGAGATATTTGGACAATGTATATTTTGTAAATATGGAAACTCTAGATTATCCCCTTGAAATTTTATTACATATATACCGGATAACCGGCCGGCATTTTTAGACAAAAATATGGCTCGTTGTTCCACTACGAACATACGCACAAAATGATCAAAAAGCCATTCTGAGATGAGGTAATATGTGTGAAATTGATTGAAAATACCTACCTACAATTACAGTAGAGAACTGTGATAAAAATGCTTTGTGTTCCACATTTATGACACCCATTGAGCATTAATAATCGCCACTCGCATCAAACTGTTGATATTCACACACAATTGTGTTTATGATAAGATACTTCGATAAACAGATTTTTTCATCAGATATCCAATAAAAGAGAGGGTTCACATCACACTTCCATGGGGGCCAAACCACTTATCTTCACACTATATTGATGGAAATATTCTTAAATTAGCTGAGAGGAAAATATTTTCTTCATTTTCAAGTACACCTTTTGTCCAACACCGAATTGCTTATTGACGTATTCTTGAACTTGAACAATTGATCGCCTTAATGAAAACGAATCTATTCGAATAGGTCGATCACTTTGTTCATATTCGAACAAATAAACTGATTAAAACATTCCAAAAAAAAACAATTTCGATATCAGTTGAATCGTAATCGGCACATTGAAAATTTACTGAGATTTGGTTTGACATGACGATATTTTAAAGCGGAAGAACACCAGATAATAATTTGTTACATTGATTTTATTTAACGCGAAATTATTATTTATCATGTAATTGTTCAAGCAGCGTATGCTAGTTTTTCGAACCTCACATCAGGGTTAGAGTTCAAACCACGTAGGGAATGTTGCTTCTTTAGAGATCAAATAGATATTCATTTTTTTTGGTATTACGAAGAGTAATATCAAAAGTAAAATCAAAAGTATCTTTGATGACTGCATTCAAATTTCGATGTAGAACAGAATAATTTTTCATTATTTCTCACAAAGGAAAATCATCGGCCTAGAAACTTTTTAAAAAATTCGGAAATTTTCAAAATATTCGAATACTCAATAGATATGGAGCTTACTGTTATCTTAGATATTCTGAAATTTCAACTTCGAAGACTGAACGCAGGAGAAGATATAAGAGTTTCTTTATGCGATGAAGTCATAGAAATTTATAGAATATAGTTTGTAATTGATGTTCTTTTTTCATGATTTTCTACTAATCATAAATGGAACTGCAGATACAAAGCTGTTGAATCGAGAAAAACATAATAATTTTCATTGAAATTTCTGGAAGAAACTTGATGTATTCTATTTTTGAAAGATTGTGATTGTCGTTGTTGGACATATCGTCAAAATGATCATTCAAGAATTTTTTGCATTTTTTACTGAGTTTCATATTAAATTTTTTCAGGAATATTTTCATAATAATTGGTTTGACTTAAGGTATATATTTCAAAGTCAGAGTAGAAGAAGGATATAAATTTTCATATGATTTTCGCTAAGACTTATTTTTTTTCAAAGAAGTTTGTTTAAGAAAAACTGTGACAGGTTTCTTTTGAATTCAAGATATAGGAGGTAGTTGATTCTTCCACATTCATTGTGGCTGTTGTTTAAGTATCAGTTGCAAAGTTCGGGAAGAGAATTAGGAAGAAGCGAGAAAAATCTCCTGGCATCACGTCAGTGCAGTAAAGGCACTTTGGCTTTTTTAAACACTTAAGGGCATCGCCCTACCTCATGAATTTATTGAAAAGGACCCTTAAGGTATGTCCACACTTGTGCCCTTTCACTTTCAACGTTCAATTCAACATTCAATTCATCATGCGTCAACTCTTGCCTCTGATGCATGCCCTATGACGCATGCCCTTCACTGTCCACACTCGTGCCTCACTGCAGTTGTGTTTTCAAGATGGATGAAGACGATGGTATTCTGTTAGGAGGGATCAGTGCTGCATATTTGGTTATTAGGCAAGTAAATAAACGTAGGAGATCAAGGCGAGTGATTTGGGTGAAAGAGTTCTTTAAAACTCGTAATTTTAGTATTTTGAAAGATTTAGAGGGCAATGAACATGTGTTGTTTAAAAACTTTACAAGGATGTCTAAAAATAGTTTTTACATTCTACTGGACATGATCAGACCACTCATAGAAAAATCCGATAGCAAGTTTAGAGAAGCTGTTCCAGCAGAAGTAAGATTAGCAATAACTTTGCGATTTTTGGCAACTGGTGACAGCTTTACATCCCTAATGTACCTTTTAGAGTGTCAAAGCAGGCAATATCGGCAATTGTTCCTGAGGTTCTGAAAGCAATAATTGGATCACTAAAAGACTTTATCAAGGTAATATATTTGGAAATATTGTTATAATATTACTTAAAAACACTTTCTTACATAATATTAAAGAAAAATACCTTATAAAAGAAAACTAAAGGATTTGTAAATAAATTCTTAGCTAATACAGAATATGCGTCATTACGCTTGGTTTTATTTGTATACAATTTACTGTTTACGTCCCATAAACACTCAAAAGACCTCTAGTCTTCAATAAACTCAACAGTTTGATCGTTATTCATGATAACACTGCAATAACACAAAAAACAACAAGTACACTTTACCGAAATCACCACAAAATTGAACGTTGACGCGCACAGAAATCCAACACTGGTGGAACCTCTTGCGCTATGTCATGCGCTATGAAATTCGGCTACTTCTGACTCATTCCGGGCATGCGTTGACGCATGCGTCCCGTGCGTCAAGGCATGCGCTACGGAATCAGAAGAGGCATGCGCTTAGCGCACGCAAAAGCGCACAAGTGTGGACATACCTTTAAAGCATGTTCTAGTTGACTGATGAAGAGAAATTTTCTTAAGATGGAACTCTTATATTGATCATTTGGGCTACATCTGTTATACAGGGTGAGTCTTTGACCACTGCGTTAATTTTAACCATAGGTTCTTGAGATCGAAAGAAACACTTTTTTCCCATACAGTTTTTCCATATTCAGCTGCGTTAAAAAGTTTTTAAGTTTTCACATTGGGCAAATACCCCTCTGTAGTCCAGTTTAGTTTGAATGAAAATTACCTTCCACTATTGAATCTGAATTGTTTAAAAACATTATTTTCCCTTTTAGAAATGATTCACTCACTAATGTTTCATCAGATGATTATATCGATTTAATTCCTTTCAACATCAAATATCTCAAAAATAGTGCAATTTAAGAAAAAAGATGACAAGTATGTTTTTTTCTGCAAAAAAGACTAATGATTCTAGAAGGTACAAGAAACGGACCTTTAGTTCAAGTGATATTTGTTTTTCATGCAATTTAACAAATCTGTACAGTAGGAGTGAGAAACCCACAAGAAATGGAATAAATCTTTTGATAGCAAAATATGCATAACTGTTATTAAAAACCTTCTACACGAGATCATTTCAATTGATATTGTCGTTTGAATATTACAGGTGAAAATGCAATTTTTTTATGAAATTTAACACCCTATATCTTTCGAACTGGGCCAAATTTGGAAAAATGCTATAGAAAGAAAATGTTTCTTTTGACGTCAAGAATCTATAGTTAAAATCAACACAGTGGTCAAAGACTCACCCTGTATATTTATTGTGAGATCGTCTTGAAACTCGTAAATGTGTTGAATAACTCGTACAAAGTTTAGTAGAAGCGAACGATTCCAAATTTTCATTTTTTTTTCTCAAAGATTACCTATCTAAAGCAGCTTCAATCAGATCTATAGACGCAGTGGTCGAAGACTCACCCTGTAGTTCTTCTTCTCACCAAGAACGGTCGACATCAGCCATTGTTTTCAAGGTGAATTAGCTTTCAGAAAGCAGATAATGTATGAAAATTCTTCAATTTCATCGAGTGTCAAGATTGACAGAACACCGATATTAGATAAAACTTTTACTTATCTGTGGTTTGAAGACTTCTTCAAGTTACATCGAACAATCGGCCAACAAACTTTCGGCAACTTGATGGAATACTTTTTCTGCTTTTTGAAAGCTCATTTACCTTGATACAACTGGAAGGAAGAAGAACTAAAACAGATGATGTATATAGTTCAAATTGTACGAGGGCCATTCAGAAACTAACCTCCGATTGGTCACAGTGCGGGTAGTGGGGGGGAGTAGCGCGCCATCTGTGCATTCACGCGCTCAGCAGGTCAGTCGGCATCAAGCCGTAGTCGAGTGAACATCGTACCTGCGCTAGTTTAGTTTTTGTGGCAGTTTGAAATGTGTGCTGCAATAGTCAATCCCGCCAAATGTGAGGTGCGTGCTGTTATAAGGTTTTTACAGCCAAAGGATACTCTGCAGCAGCTATTCATCGTGAGCTTTGTGCCGTGTACGGACCAAAATTTATGGGTGAAGGAGTTGTCCGTGAATGGGTACGTTTATTTAAAAGTGGACGAGAAAACGTTCATGATGAAGAGAGGAGTGGTAGACCATCATTGGTGACTGACGAACTCGTTCAGACAGTTGATGCAAAAGTTCGTGAAAATCGACGTTTCACAATGGCGGAGTTGTCTACTAATTTTCCACAGATTTCTAAGACTTTTTTGTACGAGATAGTGACAGCAAGATTGGGTTACCGTAAGTTCTGTGCACGATGGGTGCCTCAAGGCACAAGCGGGTGATTTTTATGCAGAAGGAATTTCAAAGCTTGTGAAGAGATACGATAAGTGCCTCAATCGTAATGGAGACTATGTCGAAAAATAGTGCAAATATGTAGTTGTAAGATGTATATATTAAAATATTTTTACTTAACTTGGTGTATTTTTTTCAATTAACCGGAGGTTAGTTTCTGAACGGCCCTCGTAATTCTCCACGTTCAAGCTGCACTCCTCTTCTGAACATTTCAGCAGTGGCTAGTCTCTCTTGCGCTCAGTCTGTTTTTTTAGTGCAGCTCTCATTTCGCTTCGTGATATTTCTTCTTAGTTTCTTTCGACCATCTATTCTTTTCATTTCATCTTCTTGTTCAGTTCTTCAATTTCGGGGGAGTTTCTGCTCATGGTCTGCATCTTTGGAATTAGCAATAATGGTGCTGGTAAGAAACATGAGTTTCCGCTCACTGTTCTCATACATCTCTTTGGTAGAAGTAACCAGACCTTCGGGTATATTATATAGTATTTATTGAATTTCTTTTTATGTGGATCACAATAATTCAGTCAGATACGACGCGGAAAACAAAAATAAATTGGGCACTATAACCACTCACTCCCCTGAACCGAGGTTCAAATTTTCGATCTCCACATTCATAATGAATCGTTCTTATTCAACCTAATCCAATGGTACCAACAGTCTACTCATTAACTCAGCATCTAACATAAATAACATCAAAAAGTTTTTATTGTCTGAATTATGTTTATAAATTCCCGTAATAATACAGCAAACCCATATCAGATAAAATTAATTTTTCTGTTTTAAAACCCATCACCGAGTTGATGCTCATTTTAATTCAGGTTTCCTCGCTAATAACCCATCCCTACAAGATTCAAGATAATGAACCTAAAAGTATTCATACAAATAGCTCTCATTTCGTGTTTATATTACTATTTTGTTCGCCGTTATTGCAGTAAATATTTACTGATATGGAGGTGTGGAAATTAAAGAATATTAACAGCAAGTCTGAAGAAACTTGATATACTGGTAAACACTCAACTGGTAGAGCCACTTGACCATCTGGACACAGGTCTCGGATGTAATGTGGTTGGATTCTCTGTTATCAGATCTTGTATGAATCGTATCGTTATTAATTGTATTAGTAGTAATTTACGAAAATGATATAATTTATTGATGGGAAGAATCGACTGAATTGAATTGCAAGATTTTGAAGTTCATTTATTTTTTTTTTTTCCAGAAACCATGATGTTATTTTCCTAACAAGTGCACGACTTCGCTGATACTGATTGGTTGAAAATAAAAGCAACAATATACGGTTCTAACTATAACGTTCTTAATCAGTACTATATTCTGAAATCTCAATACACTTAGCGTAATACTTCTTCAATATTTTTGGCATCTCTTTAATGATCCTCAAGAAGTTCTGTAAAATATCAAGTATACCGGTATGAAATGAGCGTTTTTCCGTGAAAATAAAACACTAATTATGATTGAGAAAGTGAAAAACATTTTTCATTTGAAGTATTGGCTATTGTTTTCTACACATTTTGACCACCTTTCTGTTAATTTGTGCCAAAAAATTGTTCGTCCAAGCAGACACCCAATTTTCGACCTCCTCGTAGGTATTATAGTGCTGCTCAGCCAATGCGTGTCCCATCGATGAAAACAAATGGTAGTCGGAAGGACCAAGTCTGGTGAATTCGGCAGGTAGGATAGCAGCCCCCAGCCAAGTGTTTTGATTGTATGAATAGGTTTTGCTTTGTGTGCAGGTGCATTGTCATGGAGCAAAATTACCTGCCGTGTCTTATGGCCCATTCTGGTCGTTTCTCGATCAATGCATGGTTAAAATTGATCATTTGTTGTCGGTAGCAATCGGTATTAACAGTTTCACCAAGTTTTAGGAGCTCGTGGCACACCACACCTTTCTGGTCCCACCAAACACACAGCATTGTCTTCATCTGGTTTTGCAGTCGATGTTAATGGTTGTCCCGGATTAACCATGATTTTTTCCATTTAGCATTCTTAAAACAAATCCATTTTTCATCGCCACTAACAATCCGATGTGAAACCTATATTTTCTGTCGTGTTTTTTCGGTTTTCCATCTGTCTTTCATTCGATTCATATGGCACACATTGTGCACAATTTTGTATTTTCACTTTCTGGTACAAAATTCGACATATTAACACGATGAAAAAATACAATATTGTCTGTTCGACGACTTGATGTATACTAAATATGTTTCACAGACGTCATAGCAAACAAATAAAAAAAAAATAAGGGCTCGTTCACAACAAATGTTGTATCTTGACGCTCATTTCATAGTGGTATACCTGGTGAGTTGTTGAGCTAGCTGATTCATTCGACAAAAATGCGATTTTTATATTTTAGCAGATGATCATACAAAAAACTCGCATTCCAAAAACTGATGCCATATTTTTTGCTGTATGTCCTTTTCAACAGCTTTGGAGTTGAAAATCAGCTCCAGTCATTTCCGAACGTTCTTGTTTAAACTTAGGATCATGGATCCATACACAGTGATAAAACGATGCTAATAATGGGTTTCATAATGGTTAAAACGCTCTGAATTCGTTAACATACCATTATTTTCCAAGGATTCACATATCACCTTTACCAACTAAAAGTGAACCTACATTAACTTCAAACCTTCAAAATCACTATAAGATTTACAATTTTTTTCACTGTTAAAATTAAACAGTCTCATCAACTGCCAAAGACATATAAACAAAGAATGGATTGACAGATGAGATTAAGTTTTCACTGTGTGTAAATGAATAATCAAATTGGTTCTGTGCGAAAGAATATAATTACAGATCCTGAGCAAATCTGAAATAATTATTTCTCACAAACTGAAGTTCCTATTGCTGGATACAACCGTTCCTAAGAATTTATCACGAATATCTTTTCAGTCAAGCCATTATGTAAATATTGGAACAAGTAATTGAAAAGTGGAGTTTTATACACTTACAAGATTCTTACATTGCTTGAAATAACCGCCTATTTCTGAATTATTCATGGAAATATTTTCCTAAAAATGCAAATTCTGATCAGTTAGCAATATTTTATATTAAAATATGAGAGGGCGACAAAGGAGCGAGTTTTCGAACCTGTGTTGGAATTGCTTCTGCAGCAAGAAGTATACGACATTTGCTCTCTTTCAGTCAAGGTATGTGAAAAACTTTTGGAATTATAAGAAAATTTGGATTTTAGCTCTTAATGAGACAGTATCTTGATCGATTGGTAGTTGCAATATGGGTTAATAAGATTATTTAACAGTTAACTGTTATCAACTGAGAGATATCTTCTATCTAAATTCTCTCTAGTGGACCGGTAAGTACCGGTGACATCAGTTGATTCACGAAATGCACCAGTATTTTAATGATAATTGACGATTTCGAAATTTGATAGGATCGATTGTGAGTGTTGACTACTCCAAAACCAAAAATAGAAGTGAAAACAACGATCAAATTAGTTCAATGAGCATTGATTTCAGCAATCAACACATTATGATGTCAGAGAAGAGGAAAAATATTCTCTCCGAACGATTCTTGGAAGCAAAGCTACACGTAGGGAAAAGTTTTTGAATAACTGATTACTAAAATGAAAGCGTGCCAGTACACAAATAGAACGAATGAATATCTACCTTGTATCCGATTTTCGTGCAGAATTAAGAAGAAAAAATAAAATATATTCAAAACTATCACCTTGTGAAAATTACTGTTGAAAAAGGAAATTGTACATTGTAACATTGAAACATGATTACTCGTATCAACGTTAAACTATAATATAGTGTATGTTTGATATTACTTGTAAACTTAAGATATAAAAAAAATCATTTTTCAGTGGTCTACCAATAATTAGATATCTGATAGAAATTGCACGTCTATGTATATCTGAAAGAATTATAAAGACAATTCGCAGTTTCTCAAATATTGAAATTCCTGAACGAATTTGAGGATAAAAGCATTATTTCTATAATAACAGATCGATCCCTACTCATAATTATTTCAAATTATTTTATTTAGCAATATATAGATTGATATAATGAATGTTGCCTTCTGCAAAATTCCATTGATCTCGATAAGTTCAAAAACAGCAGAAACACGTGTCAGCGAATACCACCCTCGTTCATTTCCTTCTGTTACTTGTGGGTTCACACGATATACCTTTTCTTCATATATTTAATCACCACGATGAATATAGCAAGTTTTAATTTTATTATATATATTTATATTCTTTCGAACTTTTGGCTTACAAAAGTAATGTTATTTAGGGTTGGTGACAGGGTGCCATACAATTTGTTGTATGACATGAAAGCTTAGGGAAAAACGCCAGTGAAAATAAAAACCCTGGCTCCCCGCGTAAGTATTCTTGTGTGTACAAAATTAGGCTTAAATATATAAGAGGGACTTCTTTCTTCAAGAGTGGTCTTCTAGTAATAAACACAGAGGCTTCTTCAAGTTGCACATATCGAATCTGAAAATGAAAGATAAAAGCAGAAAGAAGAACTGAATACAAAAAATACGTATCAAATTTGTTTGAAAGTTATAACCCATTCCAAGAATGAATCGGAAACATCGTGAATAGCCCTAAAACCATCTGGAAATTTATATATGGGGCAATTATTGATGAGATGAGATATTCACAACTTGCGCTTCGACTTGAGTTCCATCTGAATGGCATGCCTTTGGTACGACCACAACCTGTTCTCAAACGATTAAGAACTGTCCAAATTTTTCTTGGAAGATCAAAACCCGGATTTTTTTAAGAATAATCAGAAATTAGATTTTCATTGAAAATTTCATAAGAGTTCCACTCAATCTTCCATATAATTCTTTATCGCTAATGTTCATATTGAAGAATGTATTATATTGTGGAATGTATGAAATAATCGGAAATAAATTAAGAAAAGAATGATATTTGCGTCAAGAATTTAGAGCTGCAGCCTGTCTGCGAATATGGGGAGGGACAATGTTAGACAAAACTATAATCAATGAACCGGTATAGATCTTATGGTGTCAGTAATCATTATCATGGATGTCTTCAATTGTGCATCGATTTTTTGTGTATGTGCACTATAAAACCAAACAGAGCACCAAGCTGCATAAAAGACTAAGGTTATAGATGCTGTGCGAAGAGTGGAAGCATCAGCACCCCAAGATAATCCAGCTAATAATCGGCACTGAATAAAATAATTCTTTAAAATATCCAAATCAGATAACAACATGTTTTCCAGAGTATGGAAACCCTTATGCTGGTGAGCAATAGCAATTCATCATCAATTTTATTAATCTTGTGTCAGGGTTGCATAAGCTTTCTTCATGTCAATGTGTTGGTTCGGATTCCGAAGTCCTAATGTTGAAGACATAAATTGGTCGCTCGCTCCTGTTTGTGTACCCCTTTTATCCATTTTGTCTTCTAACCATCTACTTATTTCTAAGGTTATCTTGCTCTGACGAAGCCTATCAGAAGAAACACGTGTCGGCATATACCGTATTCGTTCATTTTCTACTACTACTAGTGGAATCACCCGATATACCTTTTCTACATAACATTTTGTGTGTATAAAGCTGTCATAGAAATATTTTTTTTATGATCCCCAATCCTGATCAATTCAGTGCGAAGGCGGAAAAATATTTTGGTTAAGAAAACTAGAACTGATCATTTAGTCGTTTAGTATCTGCCACTGATCTTATGTCAGTAATTTTCCGTTTTCTTTTGTATCACCATAATATGGTCGTAATTGAAAGCCACTAGAATAAAAATCAAATAATAACCCATATAAAAATAAAAGGTTTTAATATAAATAAAGAGGTAAAGAAAACAGAGAAATAAATATACAGAATGCATTATTTATTGCAAATGCGAAGAGTTCGTTATTGATGTGGGAACAGCCAACTGTTCTTTTTATACAATAATCTACTTATCAATAATTCATTGATCAGAAATCACAGATTCACTAGAATTGATATGGAAAACAAACGCACTGCATCAGACTCGTGCTAAAATATATAGTCAAGGGACACAGTAGGGGTGTTTCATCGAAATGATGCAGCATTTAATAGCAGGAGTTCATCGTTGTGCATGCGAAATTCTTAGTTTAACTATAATAATTAAACTCTCTTCTGAAAGGCCTCTAACATTGAGTGATTGTGATTGTCGACTTCGTCCAATAAAACAAGCTCGGCAGTAATAAGATTCACCTCAGTCTTCCTATTATCTCCACCTGAAACAAAAAATGCATTTTGAAATAATGAAATAACTCTTTATTGATTCAACTATCACATAATAATAATAATAATTTATTTCATCCAGTAAGACAAGTTTTACATTTATATAGGACAGGTCAAGACAATAGATGAAAGAAATTCAAACTTGTGGAAATATAAAATATTCTTCTCTACTGTAAAAACATTTATCCAGCAGTATTTCCTTGATTATTTTCTTGAACCTGAGAAACTCCAACGGTTTAACCCACTCTGGTAAGTGATTGAAAAGTTTTATTCCAGAATAAATAGCAGATTGTTGGAATTTCGCTGTTCTGCGTGTTGGCAAGCAAATTATATCTTTGTGTCAGGTATTGTAATCATGGTACTGGGAACATTTTCTTAGGTTATGAAAATTTTTCCTTATGAAAAGCAAAGAATTAAAAATAACTACACACGGGAAACATAGAATTCTGTGTTTGATAAATATTGGTCTACAGGACTCCCGGGGTTTCAACCCGAAAATCAACCTTATGATCCTCCTCTGGCAAATAAAGACCTCATAACTACCGAGAGATCCTCCTAACAGGATGGTGTTGTAGTTCATATGTGTATAGGCCAGGGAATAATATACATCCATTAATGATTCCACCGTTAAAACCCTCTTCAGTCTTTTCAGTGCAAAAAACGCTGTGCTTAGTCGACTGCAGACATGAGTACAATGTGTTCGCCAGTTCAGTGTTTTATCGATTTGAAGTCCTAACTTTACGCACTCGGATGACCGCAATACACCATCGGAAATCGTGAAATCGGCAACAGTGTTTCGCATCTGGAAATTCAGAAGACTTGTTTTCTCAATAGTAAGTATAAGTAAATTCTTATCACACCATTCTGAGAAGTAGTGGACAAGCATCTCACATCGCGCACGTAATTCCGACAAATTTGAGGCGGTTATAAGAAACGATGTATCATCAGCAAACTGAAGAATTAGAATGCTCGCGAAAACACTTCCAAACCTTCTATCCAAGTAACCTGACAAATCGTTCACGAACAACATGAACATCAGAGGACCCAATATGGATACCTGTGGTACGCCCATATCGACCGAGTATCTCCCAGAATTACACTCACCCACCTGAACATACATTGATCGATCCTCTAGAAAACTCCGAACCCGATTGAGGAAAATTCCTCTGAACTCGAGACTATATAGTTTGTCCAAAATAAGATAGTAGCGTTAACTCAGTTACTAAATATGAATTTCGGTAGCAAGTGGATTGGTATAAATGGGACTGAAATGTAGTTACCTAGATACTCTGAGTTAACACCACTGAACTTGGCTTGTGGAAGCCAAAAGCAACCTGGTGTTTTGAAGAGCTTATTGAAGGAAACTATAACTATCTCTGCATTTAGAAGAAAAACTTGAAACCAAATTGTTTTCAACATTTCTGTAGTATTTTTCACTTAGTGCAGAAAATTTAATGAAATAGTGGATATGGCCGAACTTTCATTCAGTAGAATTCTCAGATATTAATAGCTTTCTTCGCTGATGACATTCAAATACGAATTCCGATTAAATTGTTTGCTAGTTCCTATCATTCTCAGTTTTGCCCACCTGCACATGACAACCGGATGGATATTGTTTTTTTTTTCGAACACATGACAATAGAATACCAATGAATTAATATCGATTCAAGACCAGAATGAAGAGATTGGTGACACGTTTTATTGCATATGACAGATTTCCGAAACACTCGATTGCCCACTTAGGATACGATAAACACATAGGCGGAAGCTGAAACTGTTTCAGTCGACGAACACTATATTATTACCTCTGTATTTGACGGATTGGTCCTGAACTGCGACAAGGGTATTATTCTCATATTCAGGTTAATAGGTATATTTTTTTGTCAGTCGATATCTGACAGATATTGAAAATATTAGTTTTCTCTCGGTATTGTTTTAGTGGTTCATCAGAATGAATTGAAATTAAGTCATCATAACATTTAAAAAAATTGAGACTCATTACTTTATATTTAAACTAAACATAAAAGATAAATTAAAAGTACACTCCGTGCCATCTATCAAAGAGATCCACTATTTACTACACGGAAACATACTTGTATACTTCATATTTTCAACAATTCATTGTTGAACTTCGAGAAGTCACATTACGCCCTAAGGACTATCATTTCTGCAGAAACTCCTGCAAGAGTAAAAACGTCTTGTGTTGTTGCATGTAAAAATCGATACACAAGAATAAACAGTATGACTTCAAATATAGAAATTTTGTAAATTTTTTTAAAATTTTTGTAGAACTGCCTGATGCTAACATTAGAACGAAACTGACACCACACTTCAATAAATCTACTCTACTTTGAGATCAATTGTAAGTTTCAGAAATTCAGTATCACCTTCAAGAATACATGAGAAACCAAAAAGTCTTTACAGGAGACATCATCGCCTTCGATACCACTAGTTTCTTCAGGAATATTCTAAAGAACAAAACAATTGCAATCGTAAAAAAATTGAAGATGATCAAACACTGAGTGCAAGAACTACACTTAGCAGGTCACAAATCAGATAGATTTTTTCTGAGAATTATATAACTTTTAAGAAGCCAATTGAAAGTTATCATTAAAAATACAGATGACTGTTTTCCATCTGACATGGATGTGTTTACACACTCTTGATTTGTCTTTAGTGATTATCTTAAGAGATTACGGATGTGAACTAAAAAGACTGAATGGCAGTAGACTGATTGTCGGAAATACCCGAACGGCATGGTCGGTGGCGTGCGAGTTGAATCAAATTATTCTTTCAATAGGCGGAAATCTCGGAAAATATCTAAAGGAACGAATTGAAATTTGGCACTAGGAAAAGAAGTGGTAGTAGGAATATGGTGCATCCGAAATTTGTTTCTTCCCTTCAAAGCAAATTCAAATTTAGGTTGAAACGTTGCTTAGCATAAGATCAATAGCACAGACTATCATCAACATCTTATAGGGTAAAATATGAAAAATTGTGATCGACATTTGCTTACCTTAAGAAATAAAGTTCGCTAGGCTATAAGAAACATATCACAGGTTATGGTCCAATATGCATTTTCGATGTACTCGAAACGTAGTATTTAGGTTGTCTACCCAATTTCAGAGATGGCGGAGTCGACAACGGAGGCGGTGGGGGAATAAAACCAGCGTTGCATATTTCAGTGGCGGCGTAGTAATGCTCCGAACAGGATTGCTTTAGGGGTGATTCCGATAGAAGCGGTAGGGGGTGACAATAATCTTGCAGGGCAGGCTGAAGCGGCACCGCGTATTCACAGTCTTTTATATCGGCGTAGTCCGAACTTCGAGAATATCTCTCGGCTGTCGATTCTTGATAGAGTACCGCCTTATCACATCTTATTGGCACTTGAGATGATCTCGAAGACGATTTACTACGCATTTGTTTCACTACGACAGTCGCCGCGACAGCTATCACGAAAAATAGAAGCACTAATAGTAATCCAGCAACTACACCCAAATAGTCCACAATGTCTTCTTGAGCATTCACAGCACTTATATCTTTATTTGTCGTTATTCTCGGTGTAGAAATTTGGTCATCTAATATATTTATCTCTTCTTGTTCCCCAGTTTCGCTAAATCTCCTGTCCATGACAGTCGATTCGAATGTTATCTCGCTGATCAACATCCATCTTGACGCGAAATGTAGTTGGATCTTTACGAGTTTCCCAACTTTATGATGCAGTTTTATCGAAACGTTTCTTGGTGTTTCGAAGATGAGGTCTTCGATGTAATTGTAGGTTATTGGTTCATCTATGTATTTTTTGCCGTTAACGCTGAAGAACACACGTGCCTCTGCGAACACCCTGACGTCTTTGGTGAACTGGTTGTTGCAATAAATGTGAACAGCGTTGAACTCTCGGACCTTCTCGAATTCGAATGTGATTTCGATGGGTGATTTCCTGAGGTCGTTCTTCCATCCTACCCATCCTTGTAGGTTGAGGTTATGGAAGGCTACCTTGAAGTCGTCAGGGCCAACTTTGCCGTCTATCAGTTGTCCTAGTCCGTACCTTAGTTGGTCTCCACTCCACTGTCCGTCGTAAGTAACGTCATAAAACTCCCAATTGTTCCCTCTTTTATCGCCTTGCGGCATTGAATAACTCAAGAGTCCTTCAGTCCATCGACACCCGTAGACTTCGACCCTCATACAAACGGTCCTGTGGTGATGACTGAAGGGAAGGAACCTTATTTTGCTGGCCCATATCGGGGGATCTAAGTGCGTTTTAGATTCAAGGTAGGTATTCATGTTCCCTTTCATTACTTCATTTCCTGTCCTATTGTGGTATCTCATCCACTTGTTCAAACTCGGTCTCCAATACTCGAGTATGTATGATTCAGTGAATTCCACCCCTTGTCCATTACCGAAACGACCCTGTGTACCGGCCGCTGTAATAACGAACACATCTTGAAGGTCTATCTCTATCCATTCTTTCAGGTCGGGGGTTGCTGGGGTGAGGGGACACCAGGCGCCGCCGTGAAGTTCATTCCGTATCCTGCAAAAAAAGAGGGAACTTTTTAATGAAGTTTTATTGAAATTCCTGATGTTTATAAATGAAATTTTAATAATCAGTGTGAGCTCTACGGCAACTTCTGACGTACGCTTAGTTTTTAATGTCGAAGGTGGGTTCATTTAATTATGAAAATGCGGGAGGGTTTGCGGAATCCGAGTTTTACTGGAAATGTCGGGCGTTTTTGAAATAACGTGCTGGGCTTATTCGATGAAGAGAAAAGTAGCTTTCTGTGGTTTTTAAATTAAAGCCAGCCAGTCTTTCATATAAAAAAGAGTGAGTTTTTTATAGGAATTCATCAACAAATAAGAGGCTCTTGGTGCGCTTGATTCTAGAGGAACAACGAGCTCTGGATTCGTCGAAATGTCTGACAAATTAACTCAAACGTTTAAGCTCGACTTTACGATGGTCCAAGTTGAGTATGCATTCATTTACAAATTTCAATATTCTGAGAATGGATATTGAAACGTCCAAGATTAGGTTATTTAAGGTATATTCTGAAATACTTTCAAATTTTCAGTGTTGCCAGATGTATTTAATTTCGCAAACAATTTTTTTCATTTTTAATGGAACACCTCGTATTCATATTTTTTATGATTTGTTTTCCACTTCCCCATATCTATTTCAAACTGTTTTTAAGTTATTAATTATTTTCAAAAATTTTAAATCAAATTTGAGATATACGAGAATTATTATGTTCGAGATTTCAGTTCGAAATTTGGCATGATCTAGATAAGAGTTCAATCTGGGCCACTTTTTGCTAATTTTAGTTGTAGAGTTATAAGAAAATACCAATTGTCAACTCACCAAATTATGAAAAAATCTGTTTTTTTTTTCAAAATTAGACACCCAGAATATTTTTTCATTTTCAAAATGAGAACTCACTCTACAATTTTTTTTTACATTTTACTATACCTATCTTGTTTTAATTTCTAGTTATCTGCGTTAATTGAATTTCAGCTTTATTCAATAAGACGTAATTTTTATGTATTGATATTTTTTCACTGCTCCTTAAGTGGTCTATAGATATATCTATGACTCAAATCGGTCCATAGAAAACCATTATTAAAGTTTACACGACGAACAGCAAGTAATCCAAGTGTATTGCAGGAGTTTTTGTATAAATAATCTGAAATTCAATAAACGCACTTGGAATTCAAAGAAACTAGGTATAGAAAAATGTATAAAAAATTTGTAGAGGGGATTGTTCTCATTCTGAAAACGCCAAAACATACTGGGTGAATGATTTGAAGAGACAGAGTTTCTTTTCTATTTTTTGAGTTCTAAAAGAGGGAATTTACTATTATCGAACTGAAATCTCGAATATTGAGAGGAATATTGCCATTTTCTAAAATATTATTTATAACTCAAAGACCGTTAAAGACATATATGCGAAGGTAAAGTAATAAATTCGATTTTTTATGTAGAATCCTAAAAAACATATAAATACGGGCTCCTATTAAAAATAAGAGAGCTGTTGTCAAATTTTCATGCATCTGGCAACACTGGAACGTATTTCAAAGATGTACCTTGGATAACCTAATATTGATCTACAAAAATTCGAAACACTTTCCATGAATAGTTTCCACAGTAATTAAATAGGTCACTCAACAAGGGACACCCCAAATATAGGGAATTTTACAACGTACATTCCAGCTGATTAATCAAAAAATATAGAAAAGCACTGATATGATTCGATACAAAAACAACGAAGAAAGATTATGTGGTTTCATCACAATAAATACTTTTCATAATTATACACTACGTCGATGAAATGATAGATTACAATTCCTTTTTAAAAGAAGTTTTGGATATTTTTATAGTTGTTCTAGCTTGACGAAATTTGAACATCTCTTTCTTTCGCTGTTATCCAAACAATTCACAAGTGTATATTTATATCCACATATCATATCATATGTAAATCAAGTGACCGAGAGATTTGGATCCTTGATTTTTCAATGAATATAAATTTCTACCTCGCGTCCTTAGGATTTTGAGTCAAAACGACACCATGCTGTTGTATGTGTGCTCATTTGAAAAAAAAATAAAGTTTCTGTCTCGACTGATTGATCACAATGAAACAGAAAAACCTTGAATGTTTAATGAAAATACAGAATTTTCATAAAAAAATACCCGGTTGAGTGAAACCCTTCTGAAAAAAATTTAAAGGGTCTTTTCAGATTTCAGAATCTCTAGAGAAAAATCATAAGGATAATGTGAAATAAAATCGCTGATCTGGTTGTCAATAAGAAAATTGGGTATTATATAAAGAAAGAAGAGCACTGACGTGAAGTCAAAAGCGTTGCGCGCATATTCTAAAATATTTCCCGGACTCTAGAACAGTGTTATACAAATGAATTTCAATGAAATATTTTGAGCTAAGCTTTTATAAAGAACAAGTTTAATCTATTTCAGTATTTGAAACCAATTTCACCAAAATGCACAATTCAGAAAATCTATACCTTTTATTTTTCTTCAATGAAAATGTGTTGTACCAACTTTAACCACAATTTTAAAAAGCCTCTATTTACTTAGCACCACCATGATGAATAATTATAAAATTTACAGTAAATTTTTGTCTGCAGTTAAATTCCAAAAATCAAGCAAGATTTTTCCACATCACAAAAATGCGAAACTCTCCCCATAGAATATCATTCTTTATGTCACACGATAATTGCACAACCCTGAAACCACCATTATTCTGGTCCTTACTTCCAGTTTCCCCTAAACTTGAACATTCCTCGAGTTCCTCGACAAACCGCAACCCCCGAAAACTTCCATTCCGGGACAGGAGAAGCCTATTTGAATAAATAGATTAAGCTTTTTTCTTTACTTCATCCGTAAATCCGATTATATTGGCGCTGAAACGAAATTATGATCGTTCGGGATACAGAACCATGGGACGCCGTTTTGTATTATTAATGAAATGATGTTCAGGACTTGAAATAATTTCGAACCGAATATTCTGTCATTAATTAAAGAATGAATAACTCATGTCAGAATTAGAACCGTTACTAATGAACGAAGACACGAGAAAGGGCGGTACGTACGGAGATCTGTGGGGTTGCCATCTTGTTGCTTCATTCAAAATATCCCAAATTACGCCTCAAATACATTCTCATTTTTCTTCCACTTGGCATTTTGATTATTCTCTTGTTATTTTTTGTCGATCAATCTACCTTTCTATGTCGCAGATGTCCAGCTCTCATGTCATCTTTTTGCTGGTCGGCCAGATGGACATCGAGTGTAGGGTTCTTCGTTCTTCAGTCGATTAAAGCCATTCTGTTCAAACGATCTGTCTAGAGGAGACGTATTTATGCTACGAATGGAGCAACATCTTGAATCCCCAGTTAATTTTTAAAATCATGTTTTTTGACTTCTTATGTATACCTCAATTGTGTCCAAGATTTTTATTTCTGTTGACAATAATCAATGTTATAAGTTGTGCATTCATATTGAACCAAGTTATAAACGTTAACGTTAAACGTTGTCGATATTGAAGATAACCCTCATTGCCCATTCATCTTAAATGGTAAAAAATCAGAAGCTGTATCCCTTTTTGGAGTTGATACTTTGATCTCTCGGCCTGAGGAAGGTGAAAAATAAAGCACCGAAACGTTGCCATAGAGGTCCTTTTTTGACAGTTCCTTCAACCGAAATTAATTCCATTCTTACTGTTCAAATGATCCATTGTTTCAGCCGTTACTATTTGGTAATTCATTATAATTGAAACTATTTTGAATTTTTATTACTATTTATTTTCTATTCATTTTAAGACAGTACATCAAACTAAAGGTACCTATAGTTAGGAAAATGCTCTATGTATTGGTGAAAATAGTTGTTACAGTTCGGTTTCGGTTGAGAGACCGTAGAATCTGGGTTTTTCTAAACTTTGTTCCATCGAAAGTCATTGAATATTTTGGAATTACATAAGTCAATCTGGTCGTTCATTATATGTATTGGAATTCATGTCATTTACGGTTTTGAATATTGGACTCACTATCGAGTTATTCAGTATCGAGGGAAAAACTCCCGACTCAATGAATCATTTATTATGACCTTCGGAGGTTTGCTAATGAATTTACAATAACTTTAAGAATCTCAGCTTTGACTTCATCGTGTCCGGAAGATTTATTATCCTTCGATTCATTCATTGTGTTCTTTACCACATTAATACATTGATTGATTGAGAAAAATTGAATTATTTTTGATTTTTTTACATTTTAATTATGTTTTTTTAATGCTTTTTCCGAGGTTTATTCTCACATTGTCTATTGCATTCTTTATTTTTCTCTGTACATCTTTTAGTTGTTGGATAATCTTCCCTTACGTTCGCATTGCTAACATCTTTTTTCCACATATATCATAGGTTTTTCTCCTTGATATGACCAATTAAATATTTCGGAATCCGGGTAGAATAAGCACACAAAAATAAATGCTTCATTTCATATAATAATTGACAAAGTGCTCTCTTTCTGAGTTATCCTTTATTATTGATGAAAAGATGTTCAGGGTTTCAAATAATTTAAAACCGAATATTCCCTCATTAATTAAAGAATGAATAACTCACGTCAGAATGAGAACCGTAACTAATGAACAGAGACACGAGAGGGGGCGGAACGTATGACGGCGATCTGTTCCGTGCTAGTTTAGATGATTGTGTCTATATATAACGGGGGGGTTGAAACCACGGATACCAACTATCCGAAACCATATTAATATTTCCGGATCTTCATCTCGGGATCGCAGCTTGCTGTTGGAAAACTCACGTTTCAGGTATTATTAGTTTCGGTCCAATTTGTTATACCTTCCTGAATTTATAGTTGGGGGGATTTCATTTCGTTGAATAACCCCTCGGCATGATACCGGCTTAATGAAAAGTTGTATGTCGTTATGCGCTGTTCATTCGAATATAACATTTTTCGGGGGAATTTCCCGAATGCGTGCGAAATGTTGAGCCCTGAGGACATAAGGCAAATGTTTGCCGAAACGTTGGTATTTGCCAGCTAACTCAAATAGCGTTTCATCAAATTCTGTTTCATCAAGAATCGCATGTCAACAGTTTGGTACAAAGCCTGGAATCTTGATACAGAATGAAGAGAATGGAATATTTTACATACAGGATGAGGTTTAACTATTCTTTATTTCAACCGTAGGCTCGAAGTTTAGAAGAATACTGTTTCCAGTTGGACTTTGTGAAAAAAAAAGTTTCGAGATCGAAGCTCAGTTCAAATGTAAATGACATGTTGAATGATTGTTTGGGCTATTACCATAATCTATTGTGGATGTAATGTTTTCCGACGTTTCGATAGACATCTCCTTGATAAAGATAGAAGATGTCTATACATAAAAATGTTGAGTATACTACAATTGTGAATCGTTATAGCAAATTCAATCGGAAGATGCAAAAATAAAGAATATACGTTCAGTAAATTTCTGGATGATTTCTTCCGCCGAAATGAAAATTTCTCAATAGAAAAAAAAAGACAAAGCTCGATTTTTCGAAAAACTTTCAGTTTTCACCATCATGTAGATCATGAAATGGGTACTAAGAGACCCACATAAGTTTTTTTGCATCTTTATCAGCACCCTGTTGAGTTCAATGTATTTCGGCGTTGGAAATTAATTTTTGAATAATCTGAATATAGTCAATCCATTAAGGATTAGAAAACATGACCTTCTGTTTCATAAACATTATCAGATGTTAAGACACTCATTTAGTCTAAACAAAAGAAAGAATTTTCGCGACTAAAAGCAGCACAAACTCAGCACAATTCAGTACAATAAAATACTTCAATTTCGCGCAAATGATCTGAAATCTTATCGATTCTCATCACCAATCAGTCTTTCAGATAACAAATGTCTCTTTAAAACCATCATGAATCACCTAGAGTTGAGTTCAATAAACCAATCTGGATGTACATCTGTAGGAGTTAACATTGATAAGGTTTTTTCTTAATGAGCCATAAAACTAAGGCAACATCCCGAAGATGCAATAAATAAAAGATTTTTTCCATCTCCCCAGCGATCAGGATGGAAAGAAAGTTACTTCAAATAAACTACCTACCCACAACTACTAAAGATCGCATCATTATACGCGTTCATTCTAAGAATTTCTAATTTGCCTCTTATATCCTCCTAGTTGAGCACATCACAGATGTGACTGTGTTTAGGAATAGCATCGCTCAGGAAATTGGATGTTTGGATTAGACACTGGGTTGTTTACTTTCAAGCACTTCGGATTTTATTATTGAAGGGTTTGGGTTTATCATGGATAAAAAGAGTGTGAGAAACGGATTTTCTGAAGTATTCCGTATGTTAATAAGTACTCTGCTTTACCGAAAAAGACCGCATAAATCTTCTGAATCTGGAAGTTACTAGTAAATTGCTGTTTTAAACGATATTGTACTCTTTGAAGCGTTGAAAATTTTGGTGATATCTAATATTCGATCCATAGTTTGTTGTTTTTCAGTTAGTAGTACTATTTTTTGTTTAATATCATTCAAAAACTTAAATCATCGACTTTATCGATTCTAAATGAATCGATGAAATGAATTGTGTACCTTGTTGTATCTTATAGATAAGGAACAAATGATCATCTATAGTTTTCATTTTTTTGCGAAGGAAATCAAAACAAGGTTCGGAAACAACATGATCAGTACCTAGCCTTGGATTTCGAAATTAAGTATCCGGCAATTGTTATCCTTCGAATAGACTCCAACCTTGTTTTGATAAGACACTGAGAATAGTATCAAATTATATTTCAAGGACGATATGAACTGAACCTCATTACGTGCATGACCTGATCTACGCTATCATTAAATATAAATACACAGGGTGTTTCACATGAGCCTCGGTTAGACTTTTCTTCCAAGCTACTTGAACGAATTTCATTAAAATTCCAATGAACGGAAAATATTATCGGTTCCGAAGTGTTTTCTCAAATAGGATACTATGTATATCTATATATGTTTGAATTTTTCGGTAAATTCTAAGATAATTTTATGTAGGATACCCTATGATCATATTGAGTTTTTGAGTTATGAGGATTTTTCTCAAAAAAATGGTCTGTAGAATTGTATCACGAGAAAGCAAATCAGTAGTTTTCATATCTGTTCTTTTGCAAATCACCCCCTTACGTTAACACTGAATTCCTCAATTTACCGCCAGATTCACTTGTAATTTACTCATTTTCACTCACACATATTTCACTCATCTTTTTATGATTAGACTTCTCAGGCCTTGTAAGTTTCAGATATCTGTACGTGCCATGCTGGGATCATCATGGAATTATTCTGCAACCAGGATGTTCTCCATATTCATTCAAGACTTCTCGATATGAAATATAGTTTCCAGAACCTTCGTTAGACCTTATTGTACAAATATGTCATCTCAATTCTTGAATTATTATAGGAATTCGTTTGCTTTTCTAATATAACTATCATTACTGTAAGCGTTGATCATTCTATGATAAATCTCTCAATTAAGTTAGTATGATACAGATGCTTTATTAAAAACTAATCACTTCTTCAACTGCTCTATATTTTATATAACTTTATCTCCTCTCAAGCCTCATTTTATACAGTTCAACTCTTCACAGATAATTATGTATTTCTACTTCTGTTTTTCTGATAGATTCGACAGGCTATCACTGTAAACGTTGTGAATCGTAATTATTCTTTCTCTTTATTCGCTCTGAAAGTCTGTCTTGTTGCATTATAAACCTCATCATTTTAATTTATCAATAAAACCTTTTGTTTTTCTGATAGTAGACAGTTTGAAATAAATTCAAATTCTATCACTGTAAACTTTGTGTTTGATTGATAGATGGCGCCTCTACACTCAATATTCTTGACTTGAACAATTTCGGCAACACACGTTACTCGATCTAGTCTTGCAGACAACGCTGTTTCTCAAGTAAGCACAACGTTATGACTTTGCTATTGTGAAATATGATTCTACATTTTCTCAAGATAACTTCTCAATTAATATCACACTCAATATTCGCTCTATAACTACTCCATGATTGTAAATAGGTCAACTCTGTTTAGATGTAGTTGATTTGTAAATATTTTAACCTCATGCGAGAACCTATTTATTGAAGTGAACATTGTACAATAAACATGTTATTTTACCACCTCTAGCTCAATCATTTGGTAACAGTCCTCTTTTAAGTAATAGCAAAAATCTCAACACCCAGATTTTTGAACAGAGACAAACATTATGTTAAATAAATTAATTTAGGGTTTGTTCAAAATCTGTAATTTATAAATTCATCCAGTGTGTAGAATACACCTTCTACCAATATTTTTCTCAATTTTTTCTTGAAGACTGCACAAGATAATGATTGTATATATAAATATAAATGTCATAAATATAAATGTACATATTTGTTGTGAATGAGCCTTTTTTTTATTGCTTGCTATGACATCTGTGGAAACATATTTAGTATACCAATTTAGTATCAAGTCATTCGTGATGAAAATGTCAAATTTTGAACCAGAAAATGATGATTTGCGGAAACCATTAAATTTTTGTTTTCATTTGAAGAAAAGTGGTGCAGAGTTGCATCGAATGCTTATCGAGGCATAAGGTGATCATGCTCTATCAGAAGCAACATGCAAAGAATGGTTTCAATGGTTCAGAAATAATGATTTTGATGTGAAAAATGAACAACATGGAAGACCACCAAAAAAGTTTGAAGACACCGAAGTGCAAATGATATTGGATGGAGATGACAATTTGAATCAAAAGCAAACAGCAGAAATGTTAAATGTTGCACAACAAACAATTTATGACCGTTTAAAAGCTATGAGAAAGATCCAAAAGTGTGGAAAATGGGTGAATGAATTGAACGAAAGGCAGAAGGAAACCCGAAAAAACACTTGTGAAATTGTGCTTCAAAGGTAAGAAAGAAAATCGGTTTTGCATCTGATTGTTACTGGCGATGAAAAATGGATTTATTTCAAGAATCCTTAACGGAAGAAAACATGGGTTAATCCGGGAGAACCATTAACATCGACTGCAACACCAGATCGATTCGGCAAGAAGACAATGCTGTGTATTTGGTGGGACCAGAAAGATGTGGTGTATCACGAGCTCCTAAAACCTAGTGAAACAGTTAATACTGTTCAAATGATCAATTTGAACCATGCATTGATCGAGAAACGACCAGAATGGGCAAGAAGACACGACAAGGTAATTTTGCTCCATGAGAATGACGAGGTTCAGGATACAATCAAAACACTTGGCTGAGAGATGCTACCCCACCCGCCGTATTCACCAGACTTGGCTCCTTCTGACAATCATTTGTTTTCATTGATGGGACACTCACTGGCTGAGCAGTACTTTGATTCCAACGAGGAGGCCGAAAATTGGTTGGTTTGTTTTAAAAGACGAACAATTTGATTGCCGTGGTATCCACAGATTGCCAGAAAGGTGGTTATTTTCACAAAAAACGCTTATTTCATACCGGTATACCTGATATATACCTATCAATGAAGAAAAACTAAAAAACAGATAAGTATCAGACCACCAAAGGAACGTAGTTTGAGTTAAGAGGAATGCAGAAGTGAATGCGTCAAACGGCGTGGAAATATCTCGTTCCACACAATTTTTTTACAAAATCGAAAGAATTTGATTTTCTTAATTCTTTGAGATCGATGGAGCTCGGAAAGATATTTGCCAATACACCAATTTGAGAGTTGATCAGAATTAATCCATTCTAGAGGATTTATCATTCATTGTAGCGGTTGTATCAGTATCATACTTTTCCAGAGTACACGGGAAAATACTTCAGAACAAGTGCTAAAAATCTCCTGACCTCAAGTCAGGATTATTTCAGTGTGGAGATGTTGAGTGTTGGCATATTAAAAAAAATATCGTATCCATGACCAAAACCATCATTCAACTTTCAAATGGACATCGACAAGTTCATAGTGGAACACCGTAATTTATGTGAAACATGATTCAGACAAACTTTCGGTTTGTATTAGATGTTCACGCTTGTTTAATGTAAGTTTAATAACTTGGTTTCATCTTCAGAGAACTTATCCGAAACGTAGGCTTATAAATCCTTCCATAACTATTTATCTTGTAAATGTTATGTTAGGACCATGTAGCACTATGAGATAACATCAGGTGTTCTCCACATAATTCGTTCAATATGAAAGGAACCATTTATCATATATTTGAATACTGATAAAAGGTTCGTGCCCTAAGGCACCAAATAATTCCTTAAGCGTTCTCCGTAATCTACGATGTATTATTTTTTAATTCGTCGAAGATTATGAGTGCATTCAAGATTCTCCCGGTACAATGTTACTCATTATTCTTCCACTTAGCACTATCCAATTACCTCCTTATGTACACAATATTGCGTCCGTTGAAGCCGCTTTGAATGGCCGGGAAGTTGAGTCTTTTAAATTGAATGTGTTAAATCATTGACGCCACCATGCATCCAATTAGAATCATCACATATTAACGCCACGTCTAGAGAAATAAGTAGATGAAAGTGTTGGGTAATTTGAGTAGTGGGTCGTTTGAAGAACCCGTACGAGGAAAATCATCTTCATGCTTCATGGCACATGAGGAGTCGATTAAAATACTGGGTTTGAAAGATTCGTTATTAACAGTTTCCAGGATATCTCTCTAAATAGTACAGTGTTTATGAAGGCATTCCAAAAAGGCAACTAAATTTTGACAATGATAAGTATCGTCCTTGCAGGACTCGAAATAATCTCAATTTTCAGTGGCATGAAAAAATTGAATTAAGAAAAATGTAAAAAAGAACTCGCATGAGCTCATAAGAGTGTGTGCTCGAACAACCACCACAATTAATGTAAAATAATCAACAAATATTCATCACAAATGCTCTTTTCATTTTTTTCGAAGCCCAAACTTTAGAAAAGCACCGAAATGACGTTACTAGTTATTGCGCTCTTGCTCCAAAGTCTTTTACCGTACTGCAGTGTGATACTATTACAATAGCCCCGATGAACGAACAAACCTATAACTCAAATTAAATATAACTACCCAGTTTTCCTTCAGTTTTGTTAGAAGCTCAAATTCCCTTCTCCTAAAAGCAATCCAAAAAGGTATATAAACTACATTGAAAACCATTTGGAATACTTTCTTTCACTAAGCTCTTATTCTTGGAAATATCTCATATATTAAGTTTTACTTTCAAATATCTTGAATGAAAAATAACCAAACTAACAGTTTTCCTTCAGTTGCATTTCATCCATTTTCACTTAAAACTGTACTTCTTCAAAATATAATTAATTGAATGCATATGACAATATATTCAGAAAAATTTATCTATCGGTAAACACAAAGACAAACATAAAAAGTTTATTCTCAATGGTGAATTAAACATTAATATTTCTTTCATTTCAAATTCGATAGCAAACACACAGTTTCTGATTTTGAAGCTTCTTTCAAAAACTGCCATACAGAGTGCGACAGAAGTCAGTTTACACTGACTGATATTCAAGCTTGTGCGTATTCTCGGTCAGTATCGTACCTAGGGCGGAAGGAGGCAGCTGAAACGTAGCGAGTTGAGTTGTCCACTTGTAGTAGTGTTGTGTACGTTTACAGTGCATTCGTTCATTCTCAAATTGTTATGAACATTTGCAGTGACAAACCGATGATGAATGACAAATTATACTTTATTCAAAGACATAATCTTCAACTTAATAAGTTCTTTCTCTGAAGTGAATAACAACTTCAAAACAAGTAACTGAGTCTTTGATAATTGAATTTTAGTTGCAGCTTTTCCTTAATTCAATAAGTGAAATTAAATCACATGAGCTATTCTATGAAATATATGATTACCTTGAAGGAAATTCAAAAAGACAGTCAAATGAACCATAATGCTTTGAGAGGTATATCCACTCCCTAAAAGAATACTTCTCGAACCTTGTGGAATTCATCTTCGAAGAGAACTTATAGCAAATATTATAACGGGGATTCTATGCCTACGTTCGTGTTCCTGCAATGAAATGAATGAACAACATACCTCGAAATTTCTTCGAGTATCAAAAATTTATAATGAATTTCATAATCTATCCTCAATAGTGTCTTAGTTAACTCAAACATTTTTTTTCCGAATAGGTATTGGAAATACGGCCTTTCATCGAACTGTAAATCCTCTGTTGGAAACCTATTTAGACTTCAATACATCAGAAACATCTTGAATATCATAACTTTGATATTTGTTTTAAATGAATTATAAGAACACTTTGGAATTCACAGGTTCAAAATAGGATATAGAAAATAAAACAGATAGAATTTTTCGATATTTATGGAAAATAAACATGGTAATAGTGTTTACTTAATCGAAATTAATCGAAAGAAAATTAAACAATCATAGAAGTATTAAAAAAGTTGATGAGTATTTTCCCATGAAATTTTTAAGTATATTTCGAATAAAATGCAGAAATTTTAATATTTTCACCAATACTCCTCACACTAACGAAGCAATTCAGTATGATTTCAGCTGAAACAATGTTTTGGGTGGAAAATTAAGTAACATTCACCGAAGAGTAATATACAGGGTGAGTCTTTGACCGCTGCGTTAATTTTAACCATAGATTCTTGACGTCAAAAGAAACATTTTCTTCCTATAACATTTTTCCAAATTTGGGTGTTGAAATTTCATAAAAAAATTGCATTTTCACCTGTAATATTCAAACGACAATATCAATTGAAATGATCTCTAGAAGGTCTTTGATAACAATGCATATTTTGGCATCAATAGACTTATTTAATTTCTTGTCGGGGGTACATACATAAGAACATCTCTACAATTTACGTATAATGAAAAAGTAAAAGCTGAATTTTTAGTGTGCTACAAAGAAGAAGAGCAATAAAACATGTCAAGGTGAAGGAAAAACAACCTTCTCCACTCTCAAATTTGAAATTGAACATTATGTGTCTTCTTTGTTTCTAATTAAAATGATTCATTTGTACTAACCACCAAACTATCTTGTGTTTTGGAGCGGGTCCAAATTGATAAGCTGTAGGAACCATTCTTCTTCAATTCTTCACATTGGTATCTCAGTATCCCTGGTGTATGGATCGTTTTCTGTCAGGTGTGAGTTACAACGAGATATATATTTCGGTCCTAAATTAAACTACGTTCCCGAAGGCGTTACATTAAAATTCCTCTCAATAAAGGAGACAGCAGGTGCAAAGTCTACATTTCGCGAAAGAAAGGAAGCTCCATTTTATTAGTTTCATTTCAATTAACCGAAATCTGTATGGACCAATACTTGTTTCTCTTCAACATTGTTCTTTGAGAAATATTGTTACTTTACACTCAAATAGAGGAACAAAATATGCAAAAAAAAGCTGATTTCAAGATAATTCATTGAATTCTCTTCGTGTATTACGTATCCATTAAAACATATACTTTCATACAGGAACAATTTCTGTGTGTCAGATTTGAACCAATTTATGACGCCATGATTTATTCGAAGAAGTTATGAAAATCTGTTTCTAAATATGTTATGTCAAGACTGAAGCTGTTGGAATAATAGATCTGGCCCTACCTATTATTTTCTGGGAACATGTCGTAAAATTCAGACGATTATGAAGTTTAAATCCCCATAAACTCAAATCCATATGGAGAACCTTTTTATTAACAGTTTCTCAGAAAATTTTATTCTTCATGAAAGTTTAAGACTTCAATTAGACCAAATATGCTCGTGGCCCATTATTATCATTGGCGTGCAGGATAAAGTGCATCGATCGATATACTAAAACCTCTATAAACCGAAGTTATAATATTATGTGGGGTGTCATAAATTTATGAGGGCAATGTAGAGTAGTTTACCAGAATTTTTTAGAGACCTAGTCCAGTACGTTTACGTAACGTTTTCAAATACAAAATGGGAATCCTAATCGTACGGTTTATCAGATGATAATTTAATAAAAAGGAAGCCTTTTAGGCTGATAACATTTTCCTTCTTCTCTGAGTTTCAGTTATGTCATACTTTCTTAGGTGTAAAAGAAATATTTGTGTCTGCAACATTTTGCTATCAACTAAAAAAACAACTCCATTTGTTTATACATTTTTCCAAAATAAATGGACTTTCAATGAAAATTGTATCTTCATAATTTTCAAGAAACTGTTAATTATGATTCACAAAAAATTTATTTATTTTTTATAACTTTCAAAACATATATAAACGTTTTTTGATATTTCTAACATATGAATAATTGGTAAAAAAAAATTTGTATCATAATTACAATTCTCTACAAATAATAAAAATGTCTACTTATATTTTCATTATTAATTATATTAACAATTTGTCATAAACAAATCTCTAGCCTTTCTATATTTCTTTTATGATCGTTCTGAAAATTACAAATAAACGACCCTGCCGATAAAAAAACCGAAAACTAATCAATTTATTTATTTATTATTATCGATGAATGTTTTCATTATTCTTTTCTAAGAATACTTCTGTATAAGAATAAAAAAAAAGAAAAGTGAATTATTTGCTCATAACAAATTATTGATTCAATAAACGATGAAATTCTAAGCGAAAAAACATTAATTTTTCAAAGAACTTAATTATGATAAAAATGATTTTCTTAACTGATTATTTAAACGATAAAAATATACAAAAACGTTCAGAAATGATTATAAATTAATATTAAGGGAACATTTTTCTGATAATAATAATAGTTTCTTAGGAATCTGTAAAATAATTTTTTCAGGAATATTGAAAAAGTCCATTTGCATATTACAAATTTATACACAAATGGAGATAAGTTCCATGTTTTCTACTAAATAAACAAATAAATATAAATACATAACTCTGTTTTGTTAATATAAAAACGGTAAGAGAGAAATGAAAAAAAAAACAACATAACGCTGAATTTTTTTTTTTTATTGAAATTAAAATAATGATTATAAACAAAGTATTGAATTCATTCAAACTTTTATCACACTATCTTATTAAATGGGTATACAAAGAAAGCTTTACGAAGTGCAAAAATTTTTTGACAATTATTCTATTATTTTTTTTTACAATAATAAGTCCCAGTGGAAGTTCTTAATTGACAAAGGTCTAGGTTATTGGGAAATTGAACTAAATGAATAATTTCAACGCGAATCAGTTCTTTGAAATGTTAAGATTATATTTTGATATTTTAAAACTTTTTAATGTACTACATATAACCCGGAAACAAAATTTATTCTAACTAACACATATGGCACTTTTTGAACGAGAAATTGTTTTTTTTTTTAATAATTAAGGTAAAGTTTCGGAGATAGGAACTTTTTTTTAGTAAATTTCCTCGTTTTTCAGGATCTTTTTTATGAAATCTAAAAAATTTCACAGTCTTCAATTGTCTATATAGTTTGAAATTTGTAACGTACTGATGGAATTTTTTTGCGATTATTCCTCGTGTATATATAGGTGAATTTTTGACGACTGCATTAATTTTAACCATCGATTTTTGACGTCAAAAGAAACATTTTCTTCCTATAACATTTTTACAAATTAGGTCCGTTTAAAAGATATAGTATATATTGTAAGCCAAAAGTTCAAAAGAATAAAAAAAAGGGTGTTGAAATTCCATAAAAAAATTGCATTTTCACCTATAATATTCAAACGACAATATCAAATGAAATGATCTGTTGTAGAAGGTTTTTGATAACAGTCATGCATATTTTGACATCAATAGATTCATTTCATTTCTTGTGGGTTTCTCTCTACTACTGTATCTACAGATTGGTTAATTTCCATGAAAAACAAATATCACTTGAACTAAAGGTCCGTATCTTGTATTTCCTAGAATAATTAGTTTTTTTTGCAGATAATCATTCTTCACATCTTTTTTCCTAAATTGCAACATTTTTGCGATATTTGAAGTTGAAAGGAATTAAATCGATATAATCATCTGATGAAACATGAGTGAGTGAATCATTTCTTAGAGGGAATGTAATGTTTTTAAACAATTCAGATTCAATAAGGGATGCTGTGGAAGGTAATTTTCATTAAAACTAAACTGGACTACAGAGGGGTGTTTACCCAATGTGAAAACTCAAAATGCTTATAACTTTTTAACGCAGCTGAATATGGAAAAAATATTTCTTTTAATCTCAAGAACCTATTCAAATTAAAGCTGTGATCAAAGACTCACCCTGTATAGTTTTTTCATTCTTAACCCAGCATATGAGAATTCTAAATTCCGAGGAATTCGAATATATGCAGAGTCATATACAGGAAGTCTCATATAAATTAATCATCAATAAAAATTGTAACATGGAATGCATTTTGCGCCATTGCACATAAAAATTTTGATAAAAACTTTATTTTCGTTTGAGAAATATTTATTGTTTCATACATCATTCCAACCCTGCATATAGTATAAAATTCACAATCAGAATCAAGGTACGGGTGAAACACGTCGAAAAATTATTTCTCAATAAATCACAAAGTCCAAATGTATGGTGATGCGATCCTGTCGCTGCATAGCAAATTCGGACACCCGGTACAACTGAAAAACCAAGGCTGTCCCTATTGTGAAATATGATTGCGGATTACCATTATAAATATTTCAGCCTTTTCTTTTATGCAGAGAGGGAAGCAGACCTTCCTCGCATCAGACGTGTAAATTTTCTTGTTCGATCCAACAGAATGAAGGGTACAGCTGTCATTATACGAAGCTTTCGGAAGCACACGGCTGTCACTTCGAGTGAGAATTCAACCAGTTACGTCAATTCCCCATAAAAAAAGGGCGTCTGATGTGTGCCGACTTCCAGGCACCTCTTATTGAGTCGTAATAATACGAGAACGTTCTTTTCATGCCACCTTTTGACAAATCCATTCAAGAACACGTCGCTTAATCAGTTGACAAGGATTTCCGAAGGTATTATGTGCGAGGAGATTAAAACCAACCCATGCCCTCTTGATCGCATTATATGCGAACGTGAATGCGACAAAGGCGGCGACCATCAGGGACGTTTGGTGGTTTTTGGGGCCATACGGGGTCTGTCTCGTAAGTCAGGTTTCGGAATCAACGTTTATTAACTATTTCTTTCGCCTTGAGAAAATATCAGAGTGAGGGTGAGAATGACATACATATTTCATTCGAGTAATGGAACTGCTCTAACAAAATTACATATTATTGTATATTTGGAATGAAATCTTTCGAATCGACAGAATCATCAAATGAATGATTTCACCGAAATATTCACCAATCAAACATACACTGAAATTCTCAACACATTAGGTTCGAGAGTTGTCGTGCTCACGGATAATCGATTTGGAGCTGTTCAGGTGGACAAGAGCACCAAAATATACGACTACTTTCTGGGAGCATCTGTCCAAATCCTCTTGATAGCGCCAAAAACGCGAGAATTCCTACTTATTAACAAACCTCTGACAGGGGTCACCTGGTTGTATATGTGTAAAGATATAAACAATTTTTGGATATACCTCGTATTTTATATGCGTTTTTAGGGAGAGCAGCACCTGGTCATTCGACGACTTGTTCCCAACCTGAAACCAGATTCTCTTATTCCCCGTTGAACAAGGTAAGAAATTACGAGTCCTGATTTCATTTCAATGGCATTGGTTTTTTTTGGACGGTTAACTGCGGATTCTTCGAGATGCGATTGTTTCTGAATTTTTTTTCTATTTCCTGCAGCGCAACGGAAAAGAACGTATTTCTTGAATGAATGGGCTGAATGGCAATATAAAAAGTTTATTCTTGTTTAATGGGCTCTAAATAAGCTTCTTTTCTTCAACGATATTGTAAGGAATATCCCTTTTGCCATGAAACAGGTTATAAGGAAAATATTTTTTTGCTGGGGCGGTACGAAAGATGTTGAAAAGCATGGACGTCAAGTCGGGAGGTTTTGCGGGCTTATTTCATTAATAATAGGACACTAAAATTGAATACGTTATAATGAATGTGGTGCAAATATCAACCTCTTGGTTATGGTTACTTCAACTTCATCTTTTTTGAAAATTGTATAAATTATCGTTTATGCCACAGATAATATTACATCGTCTATAGTCTATAACCCAAAATACAGGGTACAATTTTTTCCCATACCGTTTTTCCATGTTCGGCTGCGTTTAAAAGTTATAAGCATTTGAAGTTTTCACATTGGGAAAATACCCCTCTGTAGTCCAGTTTAGTTTGAATGGAAATTACCTTCCACTCTTCTTGAATCTGAGTTGTTTAAAAACATAATTTTCCCTATAAGAAATGATTCACCCACTCATGTTTCATTAGATAATTAATTCGATTCAATTCCTTTCAACTTCAAACATCTCAAAAGTGGTGCAATCTAGGAAAAAAGATGATGAATGATTTTATCTGCAAAAAAGACTAATGATTCTAGGAAGTACAAGATACGGACCTTTAGTTCAAGTGATACTTGTTTTTCAGGCAATTTAACCAATCTGTACAGTAATAGTGAGAATCCCACAAGAAATGGAATAAACCTATTGATGCCAAAATATGCATGACTGTTAACAAAAACCTTCTACAAGAGATCATATCAATTGATATCGTAATTTGAATATTACAGGTGAAAATCCAAATTTTTATGAAATTTCAACACCCTATATCTTTTGAACGGAGCCAAATTTGGAAAAATGTTATAGGAAACAAATGTTTCCTTTGACGTCAAGAATCTATGGTTAAAAAACGCAGAGGTCGAAGACTCACCCTGTATATGTAGACATTTATTGAATGGAAATTTTGATTTCATAGAAAAGCCTAGATTACGATTGCCATCGAGATCATCATTAGAGGGTCTGTCCGGCCGGCCGTATCCTCTCTAGCATCCAAAAGAAATGAGCTAGAGTTTTCATATTTTTAGAATAGGTTAATTGTCCAAATATCTAACTACTAGAATATCCATCCGATCAAGTTGATACTTGAAATATTGTTGAGGGAGGCTGCAACAAAACGGCTCGCAAAATTTCGCAGAAATCGTCAAGGTAGAAAATTTCTTAAAAATTCCCAAAAAAAATTTTTCAATACTCACTATCTCATAAGATTTTTTTCGGATTTCAATAAAAATGCGTGAATATATTGAGGTGATCGATATCTTACTTATCCTCAAATTTCATTGTCGTAGCTTTTTTCCATCTAAAGATATGATCATTTTTCTCATTTACTCAAGAGAAAAGAGAAATGACATACGTCCCGATGATTTTCTTTGAACGATGGCCATCACAGATCGATATTCGATTGACAAATGCCGTGGTCATTAATCAGTGTCAGTTGGCGTAATATTAATAAAAATTTTTCATAACGGGAAATCATAGAGAGAGAATTCAATCTCGGTGGCTGAAATAATATACGTTGTCAGAATTCAGAAAAGCACTGACGTAAGTTTTTAGGGGAAGGGAATTATAGCTTCGAACAAAACTTTGGGAAAATTATGAGTAGTAATTTTTAATTTGAGATAAAGGTTTTTTCATTCATTAGGCGTTCATATTTGCATCACATTGTCCGAGAACTAATGCATAAAATGAAAAAACAATTACTGTGCTGAAATCAGTATAAAAATACCTTTGAATTGAGGTATCACTCACCCCATCTTCCCTATTCAAAAATTGGGGGTGGGGGTTGAAGCAGCAAGGGTTGAAGCGCTATGCGTCCGTAACCTATATCTTAAGTTGTCCCCCTCGAAACAAAAATCGACCTGTCCGAGCATTCCTATCGAAAAAACTTATTTCGTCTGTTTCGTTTTCAAATGGCCACCATATTCGAAGTATTTCTTGTTAATGCAATTAATACAAAATTGAGCCTCCAGATGTCACCAACACAATTATTGGAATAGAAGAAATTTCTCAAATCTCTCCAATCAATTATTAACTTCACTTCTTCATTTTGATCGAGAAGTCAAAAATTATTTCAGTTCGCTTGAATTGGTAATAAATCTAGAAGGTGGAATTTCAAGTTTCTGATAAGGGAGGAAGGGGCAATTTTATAACCGCGAGGAAACCAAAAGGGAAACGCAATATGGTGCTTGAAAGTTTCCGCAGCAGCAATTTATTTTAATTAATCCCAATTATTTAATCGTTGGTTTAATTTCCCAAAAATTCACAGTATGATATTAGGCAATCAAAACAGGTCTCTTGATGGAGGAAACAATTTTGTTCTGAATAATTAATATCATTACATTTCATTTTCAAAAGGCCAAGATGCTTATGTATATGTACTAAAGTGTGAAAACGTTTCTCAATAAAACTGTCGCCATAATGTTACAAGGGCTTACAAAGTGTTCATAGAAATATTCAGCATTAGAACTGAAAAGAGAAATTTTTCATTCAGACAGACAGATTCTCCAATAAGAAGTGTTGATTTGTTATTCAAAGCAAAGTTCCATTTTTTTTGCTTGTTCTAATCCAGTCTAGTAGTAGAACGGCGTGCCATCGTCTAAATCTGATCTCCATCCATTCGGTTCCACTTGCTGATAAACAATCCGAGGTCGAACTTCAATATGTCCGTCCGGCTATATATTCTTTATCTTCCAAAGAAGATAAACTAGAGATTTCAAATTTTCAGAATATGTCAATTATCAATATATCAACTATCAATATCATTAGTGAGCCACATCTGCCGAATGGTTATGAAAATCTGAAGATTGGTTTTCTTAATATATTATAGGATATCCATCTGATCAATTCTCAACTCGGAAGATGTTTGAATGAGGTTGAAACGAAAGGGATTGAAAATTTCGCCAAAATCTTACTACTAGAAAATTTTCAAAAATTTTCCAAATTTTTTTTTCAAATACTTGATATCTCATAAGATATTAATCAGAGATTCACAAAATTCTGAACATACATCGAGGTTATTGGTATCCAGGTTATTCTTCAATTTCAGAATTGTACCATCTAATTGTGAGGAGTTATGATGTTGTACAAGACAGCTTAGATGGAGATGATAGATTTGTATTTCAGTTTTCATTATTCAAAAAATTGTCGGAATCCAAAAGTTTCCATTTCCTTAAGGAGATCTAAATAATTTTAATTTGTTTTAATGTTCTCTCGATCCGATTGTGTTTGCATATCAAATTTTCGTCACAAAATGGAAACTTGTACACCTTATGACAGAATAATGGTGAAATGAAGGGACGAGTGTACAAAAACCTAATTCATAGAAACCCGTATATTTTTTGGGAGAGTCGAATTATTTATCCTGAAGCAGGATCTCTTGATTCATATATGCGTTTGTAAGAACTCCCTGCTATTCTTGTGCTTTCATATAAATTATTCATCTTTCAGAGCTACAGTAATTCATTAAAATTATGATGGTAGCAGAAGCATTTCCCTATGCTTCAAAGGAAAATTAGTCGGTGTAATTGCTTCCTCCTCTGTTGATATTAAAATTGAGTATTACATCGCATATAGGTATATGTATGCTCTAACTGGAATATATTATTAGCAGCTAATTTAATGAAAAGACGCATTTGACACGTTTCTAAAATTTCGTTCCCATTAATATTCGTCAATATGGCAGCGAAAATCACTTTGGCGTCTCAAATTCGATGCGTGTAATAAGGAACACATGCTTAAATATGTCCCGATTTAGTTATTTTCGGTATGACAGTACATTGTAATTTTTCCAGTGTTTAATTAATAAGCCTCGAAGTTGCTGAAGGAATTATTCTAAGATCACAAGATGAATTATAGCTCATTTGGAATAAACCGTTGAGTAGTTATAGTAGTAGCAGTTCAGAGTGTACCATCTATTCGTTCGTTGAGTACAGAAAACAAGGAAAGCTATATAACAAAAAAGACAGAAAAACATTTTTCAGTTAACCCTGCAATAACACAATTACGTTGATCATTCAACACTAGACTACATCTTCCAATGAAATCGCTCAATTTTTGAAAACGGACCAATAGAAACAAACTGTATCTGAAAACACTCAACCTCACAGTGTTTTCACTTTTAGAAATTTGTTTTTATCAAATGCCTAATTTGCATAGGAATATTAATACGTTCGGATAGCTTTGGCCGTTGGTGGAAGTAGCGTCGTCATGGTTACGATAAACGAGCAGTTGTTAGCGATAACTTCAACAGCACATTTGGCAGTTCTGTCAGTTTATTTTCGTATTTTACCATAAAGTAGATAAAAATGAAATGTTTTGGGAATTTTAATGGGAATTGTAATATTACTTCAATTGAGGAAAGTGTGAAGAAAAATGTGCCGCTTAATACAGTGAAGTCGAGATCCTACATTTGAAAACAATTTGAAGAATTCTGTGCTGCCCGGGAATACCTTCTAAATGAAAAAACAAGTTTGTCAGAGCTCAATAATATTATGCTAGACTAGGCTTTCAATATGAAGAAAAGAGATGGATCAGACTGCAAGGAAAGTGTCGTAAAAACCATGTGGAATAATACTTCCAAACAGCTGCAGGAAAAATTCTATTTCGAATGGGGCGTTAGGTTCGATCCATTCACAGAGGTGGCTTTTAAAATGAGAGAAAAAAAGTTAGTGCCAAGGCGCTGTCTTTGGAGCAACACAAAAAGATGGTCAACTTATGTAAAGAAGATAATCCAGACTGTTTGAATAGAAAATTTTATTTTATTGCTGCATTGGAGCTTACTTGGCGCGGAGGAGAGGATTCATCATGCCTAATTTCGCATTTCCAATTCGAAATTGACAACGATGGTAATCCCACGTGCCGAATTGCCTACAATCCGATATTTTCTAAAACAAGTTAAGGTGGTGCCCAAAAATGTGCGGAAAGGAGATGGCTGACTCCCAATATTGAAGAAGATATTTGCCCGGTGAGGTTATATAAGCTACTTGTATCAAAAAAAACTGCAAACATAACCACTGAAAGACTATTCCTTACTGCACATAAGAATTGGAAATATGGTTCATGGTTCAAAAACTCCCCAGTCGGTCCCAATACGATAGCTAAATGGACAAAAGAATCGGCAGAACTCATTGGCATCAACACAACCAAGTCGAAGATAACCAACCACTCGCATCGAGCTACTGCTGTCAGCCAATTAGCCAAAGCAGGGATTGGCGAGGAACAGCTGATAAAGATAACAGGCCATTCTTCTGCAGCGTCAGTGAAACCGTATCTCCAACTGGACCAACAACATCACAAAAAAATAATCACAGCCATAAGGAATGAAAAAAATGTCCTTCAAGAAACAACATCAGTATCTACTTCATCATTCGAAAATAATGCTCGTAATGTGTATAATAATTGTACTATCAATAATTATTATTTTAAGAATAAAGATGAATAATATGTTGTTATGCTCCTATCTGGTTATTTTTGAATAAAGAACTATTTTTTATTTCGTTTGATTTATATTGTTCAATGATCTTTCCAAAAACCACACGAGATTCGATTTTTTTCGAGAACACTGTCGTTTTTGAAAATTATACAAATTTCACTCAACAAAGTGATCCCGAAATAAATATTTTAAGGATAACTTTGTTTCGTGAAATTTAAACGCATAATTCCCAAAAAACAAGAGTGTTCTCAAAAAATTCTCACCTCTAGTGGTATTACCCTTGATAATACACTAAGTGCTTAAAAATGAGTTTTGCCTTTCGCAAAGAAAGTATTGCTTCAGAAAATTATCAGAGGTGCTTTTAATCAGTTCTTAACAAAATTTACCAAATGGTTTACACGTTGCAGGAAACGAGAGAAATGCGGAAATTTATTTCCAGAACAATGACTGCACTAGGTCGTCTGCGAGAATATTTAATCAGTCATTTATCCTTCAGTTGGTATGAGCTAACAGAATCAGTTGCAAACAAAAAATGTAATAGCTTATTTACGGTTAAGGGTGAAAATGATCAAGTCGCCTTAGTTGGTCAACTAATGGGAGAACTGGAAAAATGTGAAAGTGAAAGTTTTCACAGGAAACTGGATATTCAAGGAAAACTATCCACAAAATATTGAAAATAAACGAAGATGATGATGATCCAAGAATGGAAATCCGCCAAATAATTTCGCAAGAAATTATTGTAAATGTGTTTCTGTACACCGTGTGATTTTCGGAAACGTCAACAAACATAACTGTAGATTTTTAGGCAGTAACCTTGTGAATAATCACAAAAACTCAACGTCTGAATTGGTATTTTGGGAGGATCGATTGATTGGAAGAATATTAAGGCGAGAAAAATATCATCCATATAAAATTCGCCTCGTTCAAGAACTGTCTGAAGACGATTTCGACAGACGTTTACTTACTATTACTATTGTGTGAAACGATGATGGATATTTGCAACAGTGATAATAATTTTATAAGAAATGTGGTGTTTTCAGACGAAGCTACATTTTGTTTAAACGGTAAAGTTATGCCTTTACTGGTCACAAACTAATCCTCACTGAGTTCAAGAGGCTCATACACAACATCCCCAAAAATTGAACGTTTGGGCCGGCATTTATAACAACAGAATCGTGGGACCATTCTTCCTACACGAAATTTTAAACGGAGATAGGTATTTACAGCTGTTAGATACACAAGTGATTCCAGTATTGGAGGTAAGGACAATTACCAAATAAAATCTGGTTTCGGCCGGATGGAGCACAACCCCATTACGCTCGCTTTGTTCGAGATTATTTATATAAGACATTTCATCACAGATGGATTGGAAGAATGGGTACTTCTTCGTACCCCACCTCAATCCACTGGAATATTTTCTGTAGGGTTATTTAAAGTCTAAGGTTTATGTGGATAGACCAAATAATTTGCAAGAATTACCTGCAAGAATAACTCACGAGACACAGAAAACTTCTTGACGCGTCCTCTTCCTCTCCCCATACCCAATCATTATTAATATTTCTATTGTTTCTTTGTCACTTAATTCGGCTATTTTACGATCAAATTAAAACAATATATTCCTTTACGTTCAAATCCGAACACTAATAACTTAATTTGACAACTACTGTCTCTTCTACAATAAATTTCATGGACTACTAAATACCATTAAATTTTTCCTTGCTTTAGTTACTTTTCTGTTGATATCTTGACAGATATTGAAATAAAAAATATAAAATGCGATCTTTTCGAAACGATTCATCAGAAACTAAAATAACATACAGGGTGTTCCAATGCACATTTTAAAATTGATATTACTTACGGAAGTTCAAAATTGTTAAAAAAAAATTGGAAACAAATAGGCAATCTACTGCATTATCCATCTTCCAAATTGCATTCTGATATCTTTAATTTTCCAGAGTTATTTACTTAGTTCTACACTTCCTATCATTGTATACTGATGTATTTTGTGAATCCTTTGACCAACGATCTTTATGAAATCCCAATATAAGTCTTCGAAGTTGATGCATTATTGAGGTCAAGACTTATTGAGTGTTCTTAAAGGGTCAATAAATCATTCATTCACCCCTGTGATAACGTTGATCTAAACCAAATGTTTAACATTGTGAATTTCTCAAAGAACACGAACGTTGAGCATCATTATCGTGCATTCACCTGCCACAGATAAACTTGGTCAATGTTTTCCGTTTACCTTTGACACACGACAATTATTCAAACACGCGAAAACACTCCCTTCGTAATGATTCCAAATAGGATCCATCTTCAATGGACGATTTGTTTATTCACATTGTCTGTGTTTGTTTACAAAATGTAATAAATCATATTTATGTGACTTGTCAAGGAAAAAACAATACTTTTTTGTATGCCGAAGAGGAGTCTTTCAATAATAACAAACCAGCCGAGAAGTGTGTAGAAAGAAAGTTTGTGTGACAAGAACATATGGCCCTTCGTATATAAAAGCTCATTCATAAGGAATGGCTGGAATGATACATGTACAGCCTGGGCGTGAATAACTGCTAGCAGGAATTCGAGATCAATAAAGGCGTATGTTCCTTATTGCACGCATCGGATTCGGGACGCCATAGCGATTTTCAACTGTCGGAGTGACGATGATTAATGGAAACGCAATTTCTGGAACGTGTCAAATACGCCTTTCATCAAATTTACGCTCACAGTATATAATTCGTTGTTTCCAAAAATAAGACTTAATACTCAAATGTAAAAAAAGAATAGAATAGCCCTGTTGTGAGGTCTGGAGATTTTGCGCATTTGTTCTAAAGTCTTTTTCACTCAAAAATAAAAGATATAGATAATATAAAAGAATCAAAGAATAAATATCTTGGATAATATCCAAATTCACAATTTTCATTCAGTTTTATTTCAACCACAATCTTCCACTTGAAACTCCATATACATATAATCTCACTAAATATCTTCTTCATATAGGATTAGGACATGTAATTTAATAAAACATTATATATATTTGATGAATCTTCAATCCAGATGTTTAGACATTATAATTATTATCTATACCTCAATCATAAAGTATTTTAAGATAAAATAGTTACAAAACAAATGTTAGAAGGGGTTGATGACAGGGTGCCATACAATTCGGTGTATGACATGAAAGCCTAAGGAAAAAACCCCAGTTAAAAAAATCCTGGCTCCTTGCATAAGTGTTGTTTTGTGTACAAAAATAAGCTTAAATGTATTTAAGGGAAGTGGTCTTCCATTAATAAACACAGAGACTTCTTCAAGTTGCCCACATCTAATCAAAGAATAAAAAGACAAGAGCAGAAAAAAGAACTGAACACGAAAAATACGTATCAAATTTGTTTGAAATTTATAACCCTTTCCAAGAAAGAATTGGAAACATCATGAATAGCCCTAGAACCATCTTGAAACATATATATGGAACATTAAGAACTGTCCAAATTTTTCCTGGAAGATCAAAACCGGATTATTTTCAGAAGGAACAGAAATGAGATCTTTATTGAACATTTCATAATAGATCCACTCAATCTTCCAAAATTTTTTTTGCTAATGTTCATATTGAAGAATGTATTATACCAGAATGGTTTACATGTCTTAAATCTAGAAATTATATTTCGTAGAATGTATGAAATAAATTAGGAAAAGAATAATATTTGCTCCCAGAATTCAGAGCTGCAGTCAACTTTTCCACCAACCTTCTGTATCACAAAATAAAATTAAAGAAGTCAACAAGAGAGCAGATTTCCATCTGAAATCGATTCATAAATTTAAAAAAGTTCCTTTATCAAAATATTTCCGATTCATTCACGGCACAGAGGAAAACCGTAAAAGAAAATTCCCCCCAAAACTCAGCACAATCTACGAGCATCATTTAATCTCGAATTCAGTTGCTACGTTCAGAATATTCGTAATAAACTAGGCGGTATTAATTAAAGCAAAATAACAAATGCGATCATATTAAATCATGACAAATTTGTCATTTTCAATTTATAACCACCCTTCCCTGCCGCGCTCAGTTCGCTCGGAGAAAACCTCCCCATTCTATCTTCTCAGTTGGTGCTCTTATTATGCAGAAAAATTCTGCTCATTTTTCATCCAGCTAATATTAAAACGAATTTACTACCCTTCTCCATTCTGAAATGGATTGTAAGGAAACGATAAAACACGTGTTTATTTTTTTTTAAACACGTGTTTATTTTTTTTTTTTAGGATGAAATTCGGGGGAATTCTTGATGATCATTTATCAGAGGGCGAAGACAGCATGGAAACAATTTTTTATTCAGTTGAAATCCAGTATTTCACGTTGATCGCTGATTGTATCTCGGCATGCAATCTGTGTCGGTGATATTGACAAAATTAGTTCTTTCAGGTTTTGAAAGGTTTCATTATTCAGCTATTGTTGTGAAATTATTCTTGGTTCACAGGCCACGAGAAACAATTCGAAAATATCTGAATCTGCATTGAAAACATATTTTCCCACAATGAATTGAGGATAAAAACCAATACAGCTCAAGATGGAAGAAGAAATGAAGTAAGTATTAGACTATTATTTTTGTCGCTTCTGGTGAACGACATCACTGCGATAAATTATTTTTCTCTATTTCAGTGTCGTAATGAGTTCATTACAGTACTAAAAACAGTGATGTAATGAACGCATTACAGCATTGTTTTTAGTCATATTTTTCATTTTGTGGTTGACAACACTGACATCCTATCCTTTCGAATGTCAACAGGAGTCCTTTGCATGTCAATTTTCGTATCAATCACGCCAACTGCGAAAATAATATACAAAAGGCACTAGGAGATATAATCTGAACTTTTCATTGAATTCCAATAAATTTTTCACAATTCTTGACTGAAATAGAGAAAATATCGTCTAATACTCGTTGCAGAAGGAAATTCCAACACTCATGCGTTCAAATTCAAATTCGCATTCGTGTTAGAATAGGTGCCCATTCTGCATTCTGCCTTTAAAAATGGTAATAATCGAAAAAAATAATAGTAGGATGGAATCTGTTGAAAAAGGACGAGAATATAACAAAAATAAAAGGAAAAATGATTTACGAGCGATCTGAGTTCGGGAAGTTGAAGGGGAGTTTCTAAAAGTAGAAAACGGTTTATCTCGATTTCCGGCTAAACTACACGTCCTATAGAGAAAATTTAAATAACAAAGTTGTAGGTAATAAAACGAACTACAACTTTTGTAATTACACTTTTTTCACCTGACCTTCAAATTTTTGTGAAAAATGTAAATATTCAAGTTATTGGTTTTTAACTTCAATCTTATGCAAAAAAAAATTCTCACAAAATTTGGTAAATACTTACCTTTTTATGTTTTGAAGGAACTGTAACTGTTTTGATTTGAAATATTCATTTTTTCATCTTATTTTGACTTAATATCGAAAAATCACCCTTATTTTCTATCGAAAATTCTCGCGTCAAAATATCAGCTTTTCAAAAAAAAGTCGGGAAGTTTTTTGTTTTTTAAAATCTCGTCTTTCTGATAATTTAAATAAATATATACATTTACATGAAAAATGTTCTCAGAAAATGTAAAGAACAGAAAAAACTCAAATCTAGATTTTTTTAACACTGTGTACATCGGGCAGATTGGTCCAATCTAACAATGAAGAAATACCACGGAAGAAACAAAAAGTAATCGATAATTGATTAGGGTTCAAGAGAAGAGTTATAAATAACAAGATTAATGTATATTAAAAATATTGATACGAATGATAATAATAATCAGTATCAAGTTTCTGAATTCAATAGTAAAATTTACATTTCTATTCATATATTATAAGATAAATGTAATTAGTAATTAGATTTTAATAAAACAACATTTTGGCTTGAAAAAATTGCATTAATCACATTTTTTAATCGAAATCCCGCCTTTAAATCCCATCGTTAATATTTGGAACAACTATTTTGGCATGTTTCATGTAATCTTTATGATTCATGGATTTGTAATTTTATTGTTTATCAATGTAACAAAGAATCTTACGTTTTTCATGTAACTAAAGTGTAAATTTTACTAAATAACTGAAAATTGTACATAGTTTTGGATTTGAGTTTTTTTCTTTTCTTTGCATTTTCTGAGAACATTTTCTATATTAATGTATATTTTTTACATTATCAGAAAGACCAGATTTCAACAAACAAAAAACCCGAATTTTCTTGAAAAGCTGATATTTTGACGCTAGAATTTTCGATAGAAAACAAGAGTGTTTTTTCGAAATTTAGCCATTATAATGTGATGAAATAAATATTTGGATTCAAAAAAGCTACAATACTTTTGAAATAAAAAGGTAAGTATTCACCAAATTTGGGGGAAAAAAATGTTTGTGTAAGATTAAAGTAAAAAACCGATAACTTGAATATTTACATCTTCACATAAATTTTTAGGTTATGTGAAAAAAGTGTAATCAAAAAAGTTGTAGTTCTTTTTATTACCTACAACTTTGTCATTTGAATTTTTTCCATAGGAAAATCGAGATGAACCGTTTTCTACCCTTAAAAACTCTCTCTTTCCACTTCCCGACCTCAGATTGCCTGTAAATTATTTTTTCTTTTATATTTATCATATTCTTCTCATTTTTAAACAGGTTTCATCCTATTATAATTTTTTTTTTTTTTATAAATTATCGGCCTGGTCTATATACCTGCTACAGCACTGATTCAACAGGAATAAATTAATTACATTACCTAGGAATTACGCATTTATATGAAGGTTTTCCTATAATACGATTTTCGAATATTTATTTCTACTCGTACTAGGTGGCTCATCTGAGATGGAGAACGCCTTGTATAAGACTGAAATAAATTAAATTGAAAAATCAATTTTAAGAGTATGATAGAAAATGCTCCAATTTCCAAGATGATTTAGCTCAATTAGAAGATTTTTAGAGTACAGTAATTAATCTTTATCAATATTCTCTACATATATTCGATAATGAAAAAAGTAGTCGAAAGAATATTTCAAAATCACATTGTAAATCAATGCAGCCTTCTTCAAACATGACTCAGGCGCCAATTAATTAAATCTGAGGAAGATTAGAATTCTTCAATAGATCCTCTGATTAATATTCATTGAAAAGTCGCCTTTTCAATTATCCAACGCATCTCCTTTTAATTTATAGTTGCGGTGACTGAATAGGTTAATAATAATTAGATATTATCGGAATAATAATCAGGGTGTACCTTGCGTCTTCAATTAGGAAGTTCAGTTTTATTTATATAATTTATCTCTAGCCATATCTTTTAAGTATACATGGTAATTTGGAAAGGAATGGTGCTAAGTAAACAGTGTAAATTGATTAATGTGATGGGTATGCATGGAAAATTTTAATTGAAAATCATGCTAGCTACTGGCCTATACAGGGTGATTTTTCAACTGCAAACCAACATAGTAGATGCGTGACACATCCCATTTTTATATATGTGTTATTTTCCATTTCGATATTGAATTTATCAAATTATACATCAGGAAATGGGTAGCTAATTAATATTTTTAGTTCATTCATTCATTAAATGGAATAATGAACTTGTTATGTAAATATAAATTATTTTCGTTGCAGCACGCGAAATATAGTTTTGGTTTAACCTAGTTAGTGTCCAAATGTTTCATTATGTATTAATTACACCTTTTAATCAAAAGGTCCAGATATCAGTGAACTGTCCCCATATGTATATCGATTTCTGGTTTTCTCATAACAAAGGAAATATCGTGACCTGAATTGGACAGTATGAACCTAGACAAGAGATGGATACTGCAGAATATCACCACCTGTTACAAGGTGTAATCGAGTTTTTACAGCAACGATCACCAAAACACATAATCACACGTAAATATAACGTCCAATATCATACTAGATCGAGAGATTTAATACCTTCTGTTTTTTTTTCGGGTTTTGATGAATAAGGGATGTAATGGAATCAAGAAGAATAAATTATGAGCTCAACTTGAAGATACAACGTATCATCAGTGAGATATATGTTAGACATATCGTTGTGGAAGTCATGAAAAATTTCAAACAAAGAACTATGAACTAAATTTCTAATATTTTTACAATAGGTTAATTGTTCAAATATCTCAGTCAAATTCATCAACAAACCAAATCAGTCCAATAGTTCAGCAGTTATGAGCATCTGAAACTTGCTCTTCTCAATAACTTCTAGAATATCCAACTAATCAATTCCAATCTTGAAGATCGTTTGAATATGGTTAAAAGAAGTGAATATTGTGAAAATTTCTGATGTTTTTCGAAAATACTCGATAGGATATTGGTCTGATCATAGAAATTGGTGCATATATGGGACTTCTTGCATATCATGACAACTCATATTCGTAGACTAACTCCATAAGAAGATATAGGAGGTTTTCATTAAATGTAAGTCATAGAATAATATAATATAATATGGAGAAAGTTGAAAATTTTCAATTTTTACGAATTATGAATGGTATAAACCGGAGTTTATAATAATGGAAGAGTAAATCTTAATTGATTTTACCCTGTCACTTTCTCTATTTTGAGAAAAGAATTACACAATTCCTAGACATTTTTCAAATAAAGTTTGATGCAAATGTATTCAAAATGTCTACTTCCGAAACTGTATATAATTTTGTCTCATGATTTCCGTTATTTCTGAATTCGCAGCACGTTAATTCTTCCAAAAATTGAGGTTTATCGATTTTTTTTGTTCTCCATATGTTTTTCGAATTCCAATACATGATTACGATAACTGTCAAAATTTATAAAACCTTCAATGAATATTGTTGAACTGATTTCTGAATGTTCAGAAATTTTTTTCTATGACAGGTTGAATTAATAATTATATAATTATGCGAATAGTGAATTAGTCATTTCTAAAACTGTCATATTTCATCTGAAAAAATTCACAAACAATAAATCTTGAATGTTTCAATAACAATTTGTCGATGTTGTTTAAGAAATAAGACCTTCAATACTACTTACTCTGTTTACGATTGACCGTCATAAATTCGTTTCAAAATGTTCAATAATTAAAATTACGAAAAACAATAACAAAGTTACGAGTTGTTGAAAATGGAAAATAATCCGGAGACTTTAATACTGTAGTCTATATGCATATATCGATTGAATTATATGAAATATTTGGGTTAATTAAGATGTCCAAATTGGAAAGAACGTAATATCAAGTCATAAAAGCGATAATTCATCACTCAATAAATCACCATTAACGCCAACAAAAAAATAACAACTCCATATACGATAAGAACTATCATCTTCTCGGAAATTCCGAGTCAAATAACCAATTATAACCTATCACCCTGGCAGGTGGCACCTAAATCATATACAGTACAAGCTGTCGAGAAGTAGAGGTCCTATGTTGAGGTAGCCACCAACATTGTGTTTCTAATATAGTCAGTGAATTAGAAACTCAATGTTACCACCTAACAATTATTCCGATTTTTTCTTAAACTTGTGAACATATTTTTAATGAATTTCAAAATACATTTTATACAACAAGAATATAGAATAGAACTGACTTGCTCTCCGAATTATTAAATCGCGACACGAATTTGTACAAATATTGAAGACCTTTGAGTTAAATCAAATAAAAAAGGGTGAGTTTTAGAGGAAGGAAGTCAAAGGTTCAAGACAACCACTTTCTGAAAACCGTACTAACCGTTTTCGACTTCATTTTAAGTATTTTATAAAGCTTCAAAAGAGACAGTTTGAGACAAACACAGATAATATGACACAATGAATTTAAATTAATCAACAAACGTATGTTCTGAACTAACAATAATCAAACTCAGTTTTCCTCATTCATTCGAACTCCAGACCTTCTCTTTCTGAAATCCCATTCAAATACAGGCTGGTTCAATTACTGACTCCAACAATTTTTTTAGATTCCCCGCATTTTTTGCGTATTTTCAAAGATTTCTGCCAGCGGGTTTCAAAAAACCTTATATTTTTCGTAGTAGTTATTTGACTTTATAAGTGACATGATTGTCTTGAATTTTTTACAATAAAAAAAATAACTCAGATTCGTGAAATCACTTGAAATTACTCAAAAGGGCTTGAAAGTTTGAACTTATGTCTTAAGTAGGATCTACTCAAACATTTAATTTCAATTCAAAAATACAAAAGGAAGTGTCCATAAATTTTGAATGAATTTAAAAACTTGGCATCCTGCTGAACTATCAAAATCAGAATGAAAATAGTACTCAATCAACTTATTTTTGTTGTAATTGTCCTTCGAAGGTGGATAGGCTGAAAATCATTGAAACAGGATTAAAGCGTGTTTCAATGATTTTATATACTTTTTATCATTTCCATGGGAAATTAGACTTAAAAATGTAATTTGTAGTTATATTCAATAGAAATTCGTGTAAAATAACTGTAGCATGTGAAATGCAAAATGGTTTTTTTGGAAATCACGCTTTTCGATAACAAATAAAAAGCACAAATTATTGACAAATGTTCGTCCAACAGACTACGTTTGAAAATAGAAATGGTATTCTATTCACATTTAAAATAAATTGAATCGTCATATCGAACAAAATTTTTAATCCAGAAGATTTCGCCAAATCCGTCCAATGATTTAGGAGTTGTAAGCATGAAAATAGGTTTCCCTTATAACTCCTAGAATATCCAACAAGTTGTAACTTGGAGAATATCAGAATTAGGTTGAATCAAATAGGTTTGCAAAATTTATTGAAAATGAACACGCTAGAAAATTCTATAGATTCGAAAACAAAAATTTTTCAATATTTTAAACCTCATAAGATATCGTACGAATTCAAAGAAAAATTTGTGCACGAATGGGCGTTATTGATATCTCACAATTCTCAAATTGTGTTATCGTAGCTTTTTCCACCTGAAAATATGATTATTTTCTCATTTATTTAAAAAAATTTATTTACAAAAAGTCATAAGAATCAATGCTCGATGCTATCACAGATTCCATTGATATGGGTCGGACTTATTCATCATTAATCGAAATGGTTCATTACGGTGAAATAATGTACGTTGTCAAAATTTAGAAAAGCACTGAGGTTGGTTTTTAGGAGACGAGAATTTAAGTTTCGAACAAAACTTAGGGAAAACTATAAGTAGTTATTTTTAATTTGAGATATAGGTTTACTCATCCATCGTGGCGTTTGTATTTGTATCACATTGTTCCAGAGTACGGGAAAAGAGGAAAAGAGAGTGCTCTAGTTTGAATATTTAGTCGCAAGTAGCTCAAAGCCAAAGCCATCTGATCTCATGTCAGTGCTTCTAATATTTTTTGAATATCAGAAAGTTTTACCGCCACCAAGTTATCAAAAATCCTTGAAATACTTGGAAGACAGAATGTTCAATATAAAAAAAACCCAGTCCCTACCTGAAATCCTCTATTCCGAGTCAAATAACCAATTATAACATATCACCCTAGCAGGTGGTCTCTAAATCATGTACATTACAAGGTCTGTCGTAAAAAAGGTACCGAATTGCAACATAATTGAGTTTCGGTGGTTGAGAAAACACTCCTCCGGAGAAAACGGCAAGATACAAATGACAGGGTGTAAGATGAAACCGAAAATATAAACCGCAGCTGGTCTAGTTCCAACTTCCAACGTTATATTTTCCAAGTAGCTAATGATTGCAAACGGACATCCTGTGCGACGTTACGAGGTTTTACCACCTGAACTCTATCACGAAGGATGGAAAGGATGTTATGAGAAAAAATATTGAAATGATATTTTGGACGCTCATTTGGAATATGATCAGTCACATTTCTTTCAAGGAAGGGTGTTGGATGTAAAATGTGACAGGCCTGGAAAGATTTGTTTGGCATCGTTTGAAGTATCAAGTTTTTAATGGCATTTAAATGTTGAACGAAAGACTTTCCATTCACTTTGACATTGCTCATAATATTTACCAATACCATCTTTCATTCAACTTCAAATTTTTTATTGAGAGATGCCGGTTACACCGAAAAATTAGTTAGATTTTAACATTTTTAAATGGCACACCTAGTATATCAGGTATTGTTAAATCATTGTGATTCAGACAATAACAAATGTCAGTCCCGAAATTACGTTCCCGCAGAAAATTGGACTTTGAAATTTTTCTGTTTAGGACATAAACCCTTCTCAGAGGGACATTACTTGGATAGCTGGTCCGGGTCTGAAAATCCCCCCAGAATAAAGCTTTTTCAACAAGAATTCGGGAAAGATATGAATTAATTTATTTTTTCTGCCCGCTCCTTTGGTTACGTTAGGCATATTTGTTTAGAGATTGGATGGAATTTCTTCAGACGTTTAGGAGAAACTTTAAAATAAAATTCGTCTGAAAACGCAATTTAAATTTTAATGTGTCGAGTTCAAATATTTAACCTTTATGTACGCTTGTCCTAATCGAACAGCATGCTTTAGCTGTCATTTTCTAATCTTTAGCCAAAAATGATCTCAATCGATTTGGATTTGATATCCTCTATCTTCCGAAAGAGATGATCAAGTGTTCATATTTACAGGATTGGTTAACTGTCCAAATATCTCGGTCAAGTTCGTTATTGAGCTAAATCCGTCCAATCGTTCAGGAGTTATGAGCATCTGAAATTTGGTTTCCTCTGTAACTCCTGAAATATCCATTGGATTGAGTTGTAACTTGGAAGATATCTGAATAAGGTTGAACAAATGGGCTTGCGAAATTTCGACACGCTAGAAAATGAGAAAAATGAGATGGCCAGCATATGGACGGCGACATCATGCGTAATTTGTAAGCGCGCGCAATCCAGGTCCGTACATGGTTCCGCTACATTATTTCTTCAAAAGTTAAAATTAATGTTAATTGATTACGTTCCTTAAACACTCGTCTCATTAAAACTTTAGGTTGGCCGTCGAAAACGGAACTAAAGAAAACTTCCTGACACCCGCCAAACCCCCAAATTATTCGTCGGAAATATAAATTATTACCTAAAGTCGGAAAAGAGAAATGTCGAAGACTGCGTCAGGAATTTAACTTCTCGATGCTTTCACAGATAACTGTTCGATTGACATCGGTCGGACTTATTAATTGTCTACACTACAGAAAAAAATTAAGGGATCAAAAAAAACCGTAACTTCGAGAGAAATGGTCGTACAAGAAACCAAAAGGAAATTGTAGCTCCAAGTGTCTAGTTTTTGGATTAGAACTTGAAAATTATTTAAATTTAATTTTGAGTAATTGTAGAAAAACCAGCAACAAAAAGTTTTTGAGTTTTTTTTTATCTTTTAGCTTAACCATTTTATGGATCGGATACTTTGTTCATTCAGTACTACATAATTTCTTTTTTTATATATCTTGATTCGTCCACTTTCTGCCGAGATATTGATCTTCAAATGGAAAAGCGTCCAATTGTCATTGATTATCGATATCTCAGCAACCAATGATCGCTCAGAAAGTTAAAGGTGGGTTTCAAGAAATTGAATGACTCAACTTTTTTGTTTTGAATTTAAGCACTTTCTGCAGCAAAAATGAGAGAAAAGCTCGAATTTTCTTTTTCTCTTTTAAAAAAATTATGAGCTTTTCAGAGCAAAAAACGTGATCCTTTAAGTTTTTCAAAAGATCGATCCAGTGAAACAAAATAACGGCCAGCTGGATTACTGGTTTTTTGTTGGCTTTTTGTGGACATATTGAACTGTAAAAGGCACATATAACGTTGGTGGTTTCCTCAATATTTTCGATCTAGCATTTATTTACCAAAAAATCACTAAAAGCTCTTTTTTTTGCATTTTCAAATTCATGTGACAAAAAGAAAAAATTTTTTTTGAAAATGCATTGACCAGTAGTTAAGGAAAATTCGCTCAAGTTCTTGAAACCCACCTTTAACTTTCTGTGCGATCATTGGTTGCTGAGATATCGATAATCAAAGACAAATGGACGTTTTTCCATTTGAAGACCGATATCTCGGCAGGAAGTGGGCGTATCGATGTGTAGGTATAAAAAAAGGTAAATGAACAAAGTATCCGATCCGTAAAATGGTTAGGCTAAAACAATTTTTCCACGTCCGTAGAAAAAAAACTCAAAAAATTTTGAAAATTTTTTTGTTGCTGGTTTTTCTACAATTACTCAAAAACCGCAGAGGTTAATAAATTTTCAAGTTCTATCCGAAAACTAGACACTTGGAGCTACAATTTCATCTTCTTTGATTTCTTGTACGACCATTTTTCTCGAAGTTACGGCCTGTTGAAAATTGCCTAAAAATTTGGGATTTATTTTTGATCCCTTAATTTTTTCCAGTAGTGTATGAAGAAGAAAATCAAAGTTTCTATGTGAATTGAAGTAAATTTTGAATTCATAAAACCCAGCAGGAAACTCATGTTTGGTATTTGGATAAGTGAATTTGTCATTTCATTGAAAAATTTTCATTTCATTCAAATGATTTACGTTTCGGAAGTCTTCATTCATAGTCGATTGAACATTTTGGCTCCTTAACCTATTCATATCGATCACAATAAACAATCACAACTTTCATTACTTGTGTAAAATGTCTGTGTGACATTTCAAGAATTGATTGACAAGAAAAAGTGATTCAAAACAAGTATAATCTTGTAGAAAGGGCTTAGATATTTTTTTTTATCTATTAACGAAGTGTCCACAACCTATAGCTCTTAAAGCAACAGATTTGTCATACATTCCACAGATTTTCCATTGGATCATGACAAGCTCACACTGTGTCACAAAGTGCCAATAATTTTTTAAATAGTTGTCAACTTTTCTGGATATCTATCCTTGCCATAGATTATTTGTGACTCTTCAATTTTTCAGATTCCAGTTCACAAATTTCATGGTGAAAGCCGAGAAAGGATAAATTGAGGAGTCCTATGAATTTTTCATTTTCAAACAACTATGATATTTTCTTCTACAGTTCGGAACTATCAAAACTGGTTCGAGAGATATTTCTGCGATTTACACAATATATTTTTAATTCATTGATAGAGAAGAGAGGAAGTTTAAATTCTTGATTGGGGAAACAACATTAATCTTTTTGAGTGTTTGATCAAACCTGTACTTTTTTATATTATATGTTTCTTTTTCATACTTAGAGTTACGAAATAGAAGCATATATGATATCAAGGAAAAAACGAATGTTCACATTCCGTGATTTTTCTACGTATACCTTGAATTTCCAACGTTATCCCCAACGTTCATGTTCAAGAGTCTATTCGCTATTGGTTGCAATCCAATAGAGCTCATCCGATCACCCCAACACGCAAGGAAGCCGTAAACGTGCCTTATTAAATTTTGAAGACCATGTCGACTTCCCAAGTTCTAGACAAACTCAATAAACGGTTTCACGTATTCTCCCAATAGGAGTCCGGGCGAGGAGTCAGGATTGCAATAATCAAATTGACACTTATTTTGCAGTTTTTGTTCATACCAAGATAAAAAATCCCATCCAATTTCAATACGCTACCTATTCTGATACAGTGAGTGAACATTGAGACAATCGTAAAACTGAACAGCTTTTTCCCAACAACGATATGTTGCAGTAAATAATCAGATATTGAACCAGATTGATCAGTTTACTGAGCATGAGTAAGTACTATCAGAATGGTCGGAGTATGAATTTTATTTAGGGAATAATGAACCATAAGCCATTTGTAATTGTAATTTTCATGATGTTAGGACGGAGCTAATACTAAATACATAAACCCTTTAGTGATCATGAAATAATGATTGAAAAAGACAAAAAAAAAAGGAGTATACAAAGGAGCGTTTGCTCTTTCTTGAGTTTTTTCGCGGACTTAGCAATGTTTGTAGCCAAATCTAGATAGTAGTCATTCATGTTTTATTTTCCTGTTCATTTTATTCAGAAATAATATAACTTCTTGTCGAGGAAGAATTTTTTGCAACATACGAGAATATTGAAGGGAGTATTTTCTCATTTCTTCAAATTATGCAATTTTGTAGATACGCCATTTCAAACAAGGATGAATATAAATCTTACAGTGTTGATATTGAAATAAATAATTAAACCAAAATATGGAATAAAGTTGAATTCCCATCATATGACTGTTACATGTTATATAGATTTTTTCAATTTTAGATACTTGCTTGATGAGTCCGTGTTAAATGAGCCAAATTAACGTAAAAAAGACTAAAAATTTTGGCGCCAAAATAATGGAGGTGTCCTTAGCGGAAGTCCTCAATTAATAAGAGTGTTACTCACCTCCCATGGTGTGGTCCAACATTTTCATGGTCGAAGGAAGAACTAGCGGTAATGTACTCATCCTTTATCATGCCATTTTCCATGCCAAGGGGTGTGAGACATTGTGCTGGAAAAATAATGATATATGGCGTCATTACGAGAAAAGAAACTTAATGAGAAAATTATGCCAACATTTACTGCCAATGTTATTCATACTTACAAGGATCAAGCTCGTGAGTTGCAACCGCCAGATAAATTAAAATCGCTGCCACCAGATGTTGCCGCATCATCCCAAGAATATCTCATCTGTAAAAATAGAATACATCTTATTGATCTTCGGGTAACTACTATCAAGCTTTTTGAGTTCAAAGATGCAATTTGCTCCTCAAAATGATGTATGGAAACGAGGCTGTTACAAAATTTTGTGAGTTTATTTCTATCTCCATAAATATTTGTGCAGGTTTGTTTATTTTTCTATTTCATAAATTTGCATTGAATTATTTAAATAAATCAAGTGAAAATATTTGGTTTGAGGAAATTCTATTTGAACATATATAAATACACATTGGTATTGGGGCGTACCCAATTCCTTATTTTGCGCGTTTACATAATTTTCTCCGAAAGTAGAATTTAAGAATGTGGTCATTTGCTAGAATATCATTTTTGTTGTTATTGTTGAACGAATTGCAAAGAAATTCATATCAAAATGCATCATACAGTTTTAATTTGTATACCATCAATTTCAATTCATATTTCTGCAGACTCTAGATTATGTAATTAACAAGATTGAAATTTTGTTTATTTGTAACGCAATAGAAAACCAAATTACGAGTAAATAATTAGTAGTTAGTAAATTAATTAGGTGAACATTTTTTTCGTTTTATTAAATTATCTAATGAGAATATTGAATTAATTATAAATCAAGAAACCGCAGCAAGTTAAAATAACGAACACTGATAATTATACAGTTTGATCAGTTGTGCTTCAGAAAATCAAAATTCTATTTCAGAAAAAAGAAATTGTTTTTGAGACTTCTTGAAATTCAGAAAAGTGAATTGAAATTTAGAAGTAGCATACTATATTTCAGAAAAGAAAATTAATTAGCAATCAAGCGACAAAAAAGGATGGAAATACGCTAATATTGCTGAATGTTAAGTAGTTGAAAGCCTTACCAATAAAAAGAAAGTAGCGCATAAAATTTTATACAATAAGAGCCAACCAAGAAGTCTCTTGCACGTCTTCAACAGTAACAGAAACATTGGTAAGATATGAACCATCTATGAGATCAGAAAATATAAAATCCATCCAGAAGAAACGAGTAAACGTGTTTACAAATTTTGTTAATAATGTGACTAATTGAATCATTAAAATTCAATTCGATTGATATTGGCTGTTTGTCTGGATATTGGTTATGATGATGAAGTTAAAATTAATCTTACTTATAATAGTTCAAGATTATTATTTCCCTAAGGATGTAGGTTGGTTGACTTACATGCTGTACTTAAGCGCAACCAATACCTTGTTGAGCTACTTTTACTTACGATTGTCAATGCAGTTTCGAAATAGGTTGAGGTAGTTGAGGTAGTAGGTAGAACTATAGTAGTTTTTCTGTTTTCGGAATTACATTATCCTATTGTGAAATTAAATTTACCGTTGCAGAATACGAAATTCTTAGTTCACATATCGAATCACTATTCCATGTCGCAATTTCCATCTTCTGAAATTCAATTGACTTTTTTCAATTACATTCTACATATTCTGAATTACAATTGGAAAAGATGTAGATCTTAATGTTTCTTTATGAGCTTTAACCTTATCTATGAAATGAATGCCCTTTTAGTGCTGCCAGATAAAAATTCCACCATATGGCCGTACACAAAATGTGGGTAATCAAAGTGAAGCTCAATGAACCCTTAATGCAGCTTACTCTTTACTCAGAAGGTTTCCATTGTATGAATCACGGGTGCTTGAAGCATATCTTCAAATGTTTTGCCGCAGTTTCATGCTCCATATTGATAAGATGCTTACTCGACGCTTTGAAGTGCGACAATTCAATTTGGGTGAATGGTTTTCGTCGATAGGGGTGCAGGCTTATCAGGAACTGAAGTGGTCTTATCCTATTGTGGAGGTAAATGAAGTGTAACCTTGCTAATTAATGGAGGAAACTCAACAATGCCGAATGCAGTGTAATGGAATGGCCGATACTAGTTGAATACATTAATGCAAAAGAAAATACTCTTCAATATACGAGGAACCAAAATTCATTCAAATTCAACACATTGGATTTAAAAATGTTCGCTTTATCCCCTGTTTGGTCTTTCATTTGTATACTCGAACAGAATTCGTTTTCTTTCTTAGGATTTTTCTATTTCGGTGCATATTTAGGGTATAATTTTATTCAACATTTTATGCCACTAAAGATAATTCAGAATTCGACAACATTTTTTCAGATCGAGCTTTGCATTATTAAATAACACACTTGTACCTGATATTCAGTTCAAAATATTCTAACGGTATTGATGAGAAATTGATCTTAATTAGAAATTTTTGCTGAAAGAACAGGATATGTGTCAAAAAACCTTCTGAGTAATAACACATGAAATAAAATTTGAAACAAGCTGCAAAGTAATGAAATACACAGATCATGGTTTTTCAACTGAACAATTCAAAGCTGTCACAGTTCTCATGATGTATATTAGAAAAAAGGATCGAAATTATTGAATTAATGTTATAATTAATTATAAGGACCCTATATATTAACAAGAAATATATTCCTAATTCATCAAACATAAATCATTGTTAAGAATCCAAATAAAAAACAATACAATTCTTTTCAGAGTCGATAACAAGGTATGGACTATATCTGCTTCCACTCTCAACTGTTAATAGTAAAAATATAATGAGCCATAGTTACAGCCACTGATGAAAATATCAGTGCTCACATCACAGTCCTGAATACCAAAACTAGTCTTTTGTGTCCGTTGAATTGATTCTTTATACATCTGAAGTAGTCAATTAGCACATAGTTGAAATATTGATGAATGGACAATGGAATAATAGGTACCTATTCATTCACAAGTGATGGATGATAATTCTAAGAATCAATAAGTGATGACTTCACAAAAGAGGATGGTAAACTTTTTCTCTGTTCATCGAATTGGGGTAGACTTGACTGATACCTGAAATGTTCAGCCTACATCCTGATAGCTGAACAGAAAGTAAGTTAGTCGCTGTGATATGAATATGATTGAACTAAGTATATTTGTAGTAAAGCTGTGGATGACCGACCCGAATGATAACATTCGCCTATCACATTTTATATTCTTAGATGATTAATCTTCTTTCAACTGGTTCAATTCAATTTGCTATTAACATTTCTATTCATCAATCTTACAGTTTTATTTGACTGAAGATGATGTTGTGAAAATCGATTGAAGTGATAGTATGATTTCTACTATTCTTCATTTGGTCGTTTTGCCCTAGGTTTTGTTCAAATGTCTGTATCAAACATAGCAAGGAAATGCAATAATGAAAAATTTAATAAAGTGAAAAAAAATCAGACAATTATCGAATCACAGGCACAGTCCATTGTAATTAGAGTCTGTAGCAGATTCAAGTAAATAGAGAGCGAAACCGATTTATTGGTCAAGTGAAACGTTATAGGAAACCCGTATTGTATCCGGAACAGAGTTAAAACTAAATTGGAAAGAAGGAATCTGTTGTGGAAGTTATATAGAGATGCCGGCGAGCCATCAATTACTTCAACGGATGGTTATTTCGGCGAACAGGGTTGCCAGGTTACTTCGTCGAATTGCCCCAATCGAAACTCCTAAAATGGAGAGAGTTAGAGAAAAATTTCCAGAGATAATAAGTGAAGGTGGCGAATTAAAAACTTATTTTTGGATTGTCAATATCGTCAAATGTGAACCACCAATTTTTTTTATATTCATTGAGTTTGGCGGAACAAATAGGGTAATTTCATCAAGACTTCAACCCAATGAATATGAAGAAATTCAGAAAAGCGCTTATGTAAGGTCAGGAGCTTTCACGGGCTTGTTCTAAAAGTGCTTTCCCGTACTCTGAACAGTGTGATACTAATATGCCATAATGAACAATCTTCTGGAATTAATTCTTTATGATCAACACTCAAAGGTTGTGTTAATGGTGTAAGTGAATCTACTGGCAAATATTTGCCATTCATCCTATTTTGTTAAATTTCTAAATTTTTTCTACAGCGATTTCTAACCTCTATTTCGATTTTCAAAAAATTGCTTCAAGAACTGCCTGATTCGAAATATTACCACGCCTTTTGACATATTTATTTCCGGCGTTATCCTATCCCAAACTATGTTTCTTTGGTGGGTTGATACTTACTGCGTTTTTTTGGTTTTTAATATTGAAAGTTATATATTTGACACGAATATTTCACTAGCAAGAGTTTTTCCTTCGGCACAAAACTCAACCTTTTCGGTATCACATTTTTCATTTTCTTATTTCAATATCACAATAATAACATCAAAATTCGAAATGAAATTTACTGTTCGAGAGTCAAAACGACATTACAAATATACGAGAACATAGACATATATCTATATCGATAATCGCAAACAAGGCTGCCAGTCAAAACATTTTTTATGTTTCTAAGTCTTGAAAAATATGGTAAACTCATAGCTTGTTAAAATGATATGGTACAATGCTGAAATTCAAGGATATCCTAAATATTGATTACCAGGATATACATTCGAAATTTAATGGATCTTATGCACATCAAGTCACACCAAAAATTATTGGGAATTTTTCACAAATTTTCTGTCGTGACAATTTCCATAAAATTACAAATTTACAAATTGATCAGATGAATATTCCAGGAATTATTGAGGAAACCAAATCTCAGATGATCATAACTTTTGAACCATTTCAAGGATTTTTTTCCCAATGAGAAACTTGCCGTGATAACTGGACAATCAACCTATTCCGAAAATGTAGAAAAACTAGCTAATATCTTTCGTAAGAGAGAGAGTATACGGCCAGACAGATAGACATAGCCAAAATTGGCCACGAGTTCCTGATCAGGAAGTCGAATCTGAACGATTGAGGAGACCATTGTCGGCTCAATTTTCTTAAATAACAGACAATTTGGCAAAACGACAATATTCTACTATTTCTGTAAACTAGAGCAAGACCGCAAAAATAGTGGTTGTTCTTGGAAAATCTCGATTTTTGAGCTCTTCAAGAAATTATATTTAGTAGCGATTTTGCGCCACACTATATTATTTGTTTCATAGAACTACTTCTCACAATCCTGAATTTTTCCAAAACTCAAAATGGAGCCGATCGGTAATACAGATTTCGTTCAATATCTCCTTAACGCCACACAAGATGGTGCTAGCGCACCCAGGCACACACTAAGGAGGTGGTCCAGAATCAGCTTAGTATAACTACTTCCCGATCAGACTCAGAGAAGATCCATGATTAAATGCAATCTTAATTCTATCTAATGTGTTGCCTTTTCAATGAAATTAAAGTAATCAAATATACTTATGGTAGGATCTGAAACTGTTACTGAAAATAATTATCCAGAAATTGCAATTTCCTCTTTTCACAGAATTTTCCACGTCAGCTTTGTCCATTTTTTCTTGACGAAAAAGTGTTCTGAAATTTAAAATGAAACGCAAACATTACAACTTCTTCAAAATTTATTGAATCTTTCACTTAGTTTGCCGGCTTATTAATTTCAAGTCCAATATTAAATAATTCGAACACTAACTGTTTTAGAAATTTGGGTTTTGACGTTCGACTGTCCTTATGGTTCAGACACTATTCAATATGAATATGCGGTGTACTTCATAAAATCATCTCAGAATTGACTGGAAAATCCGAAAATATATAAATACCCAGGGTGTCCTATTTGAAAATATCTAGTTGATGTGTACTTTCAGTGACACCGGAAATAATGAAGTAGTTCAGGAGATAAGCCCTACCGAAGGTCATGAAACATTCTTACTTTGCTGATTGATATGTGTCTGCAAAATTGATATTTGCTGTCAATCGAAAGAGACTTTATATAATTTGGCTCTGCTGAAATACACTAATCTGGCAACCATGTAGTTGCCGGCGAACAGCGAACAATCAATTACTTGAACGGATGATGGTTATTTCGGCGAAACGTATACCGTGTAGGAGAAAGAGTGAGCTTATTGTAAACAAACAGCCACTCGAACAACCTAAATAAAACAAACATGACGTGAACCGTAACAGACACTAAACAGTCTCACAACATCAGGAATATATATCACTTGGGCGCAGGAAATCGAAAATAATAAAGTTAAACCAAGATAACAAAGGATGTGTTTTTTCCTGCGGAAAGACTACTGTTTTAAGACCTGTTGACGCACAAGATTACTGTCTGATTTGTGGGAGAGGGTTCTTTTCTCGTCGTTACAAAGCCTTTCAGATAACGTAAAAAGAAATGGCACACCTTGATGGCCTATTCCGAGAGAACGAAAGAAATTCCCTGTTAGCCGAATGTAATTTATATACAGGGTGCCCAAAATTCGATAATTTTTAAGTGTGGTCATAAATAACCCACAAAAGAGTATTTTCTCGAGATTTCGACGACTTCAGATGTATGCTTAGTTGTTTTGTTAATAATTACTCCCTGGTATATTCGCAGAAAGGTGGAAGAACAGGAGAAACAATTGGTGCTTCTGCTCGTTGGGGTCAGCTTTTCAGCGCTTGCTCGTTAATTTTCATTGACTCTGAAACAGTGTGATACAAAGACAACGGAATATGCTATATGAAAGAATCAACGAACGAATATCTTGAATCAACAGTAACCAAAAGAGTTTTCCATCAGTTTCATTTCAGTCATAATATTATGCCACTCAAAACTTTAATATATCATCTTAATAAATACCGGTAGTCCTAAAGCAACGTAAAAATAGATCACGAACAGCACATTCAAATTAAACACCTATATAGCAAATTAAAATCACAAACACCAAAAAACGAAACATCACATGTGTTATATAGGTTCAACTGTAATAATTGTGACCAACAAAGACCAAGAATAAGAAATCAAATTTGACGTGACACCTCTAGAATCAATTGACATCAAAATCCCAATAATATCCAACGAAATAAGTTGAAAAAAGAGAAGAAATGAATTATTTCCGAAGAATTTGAGAATTAGGTCTCTATTCAACAGAATATTTTACAGTTTACGATACTTATAGATTGTTTTTTAGAGGCATGAAAAATGACACTGCACGAAACGTTGCCAAATTATATTACTTCATTGTTAAAATCAAACCCTGCACATCTAATACTATTATATAATTAATGAAAATCGCTACACGATTTAGCCATGATGATGGAACTTCAGAATATGCAAGTTAATAGTAACTTTCATACATGCACGAATTTTTGTTCAGGTCCGTCGAATATCCAATGAGATATCAAGTATTTGAAGAAAAAGTTTAGGGAATACTAAGAAAATTTTCTAGCCTCGCGATTTTCACTAAATAATGCAAACTTATTCGTTTCAATATGAATCAAACATGTTACAAATTGATCAGATGGATATTCACGGAGTTATTGAGGAAACTAAGTTTTTAGATGCTCATGACTGCTGAACTATCCGACGCATTTCGGCCAATAACGAACTTGACCTAGATATTTGGACAAATAACCTTTTCTGAAAATTTTAAATTCTCTATCTTTCTGGCTTTGTGTATCTCTTCTTTTAACTTATCTTTTATCTAGCTCTTGCGTTGCAATATTGGACGCTATTAGTTGCTAACACCCACGCAACCTGCATGGTAACGTTAAACTTTAGACGCAACCTTGTATGAAGTAGCATTAGGAATTTCACTTCAAAATGATCTGAAACTATGATCAATGTGTTTTCAGGAGTGTACCGAATTCAAAAAAATCGATTCAAAACACGGACTGACGCAGATAGCATAAAATTCAAGAACTCATCTGAATTGTCAAACGGACCTCGTAAATCGGTAGAAATTCAAGAGACCAAAACGCATCCTGTGTAAGTATCCCAGTATATTTCCATTAGTACCTCAGAACTTCTCGAAGCATAAATTTCCAACGTGCTAATTTATTTCCGAGGGTCCAAAGAAACTGGCGCCACACTAGCTTTCCACTTACACGATCCGTTTTTCTTCCGGACATTTCCTGATTATTTTTCATGAATTAAGCATCTTCATCCCAGCGTGAATTTCCGCTGAAAGCCACGTAACCAGATAGCCCAAAATTTCGCATAAAATATGCCAGTAATTGAAAGGAGAGTGAGGAAAATGTGAAATATTATCTGCTATAAAGATCCCTGAAACCTCATGGGTATTATATTATTCCTATATTTTATATTTGGAAATCGTTTTTTTCCCTAGTGAGATGGAACATCATGGTGTACGGGGTCTGCCTCTTAAATTACTTGCTTCTTTTTTTTGAAAATATTCAATATTCAATGATATCTATATAAGAAATCTGATAAATTTCATTTTATTTTTGTATGTTTTCTGGTTGAGATAAGTCGAAATTTGTTATTTCTTCTTATGATTTCATTGATGTCCATCCATAAGTATTTGCTTGGCTACAACAGATTAGTGAATACGAGGTCTTTTTTAATGATATACATATAGTATGATATACCTACCTATATTACATATGGAATTACTTATGGAATAAAATTCTATATGTCATTATTACATTATTATTAGAAAATTATAAAGAATGCTAAGACAAGTCAAATTTTCCTTCACGATGTGTGTTATTTAAACATGAATTTGAATGTACAGAGTGAATAGAACAAGTCTGGCGTCCCAAGTTATTAAAATACAATAAAGAAAAGTTTCAGGTTAGATGTATAGTTAGATGAAAAAAAATATATATAAACATCAAAAGTTTCACCCAGTATAATTCATATGAGACCATTCAATATAGTTTGAAAAGTTCTAGAGTCAGTACTTTGCTTTATTTTTTCCAACAAACTACCTTCAAATTGTAAGAGATGACTGCCGAAACGTTTTCATCTTTACTGAACATATATAGTGTAGAATAAAACAGCCCAAATAGTCATGAAAGATTCTGATTTATATTAACCAAAATAAATTTTTTTGGTCGGCCAGTATTTGAAAGGAGAGTGAGCAAAATGTGAAATATTATCAGCTCTAAAGATCCCCGAAACCAAGTGGTATTATATTATTCCTATATTTCATATTTAAAATTCGTTCTTTCTCAACTGAGATGGATATCAACTGATAGCTGTTCGGGGGAGTTTGGTGACCCAGGCACACGACATTTCATGCCAGCGATACCTCGAAGAGCTCGAATGCGAAATTAGGTTATTCCATATTTTTATATGGCCGAATGAATTGCCCTTTTATAGCTGGGAGTTCCTGGCAGTTTTTTGAAGCGCTAGCAGCTGACTTTCACGTGAATTCCTGATGATTTATTGCCTTATTCTCAAGGGGGATCATCGATAGTGGCAAAAATATGGAATTTATCTGAATTTTGCGACTAGTTCTAAACTTCTGAATCGCAAATATTCTTTCATATTCTGAATGAAGCTAAGAAACGGTTCAGAAGAAATATAAGAATTTCACCTTTAGATCAAGATATATACTGAGTGAGTTCCTAACTGCCACAATGAATGAGCTCTTTATCGAATTTCACGTGATATTTGATCATAGTTTTTGAATCTTTTGTATTTTTGATCATGAATGTTCAGGTGTGCGTTATTTCAACATAAACTCAAATGTACTCAGTGATTCGCTCAAATCTACCATACTCGGTGTCCGCTTTTTAAATGGGAAATCAGGTGTATTTGTATATCTTTGAGATCTCCTTAATGAACTGATTTCAACAAACTATATAGATTGCAGAAACAATCCACATTATTTACTGATATCTGCTAACTACCGTCGTTTTACGGAATTTGTTTTGATATTCAAAGACGTACCAAGTTCTGATTCTTTTATCCAGTTACATTTCTTTGTTCAAAATACTATATATAATATTTTTTGAAAATTAATTTATTAAGAGTTTTTATTCATTTTCCAAATTTTGAAGTAACCAATTCAAAATTGATGTCTCACCATTTTCATTTTTATAATACCTATTATAATGAAAATAGCTAATTCAAAACTAAAATAATATAGAAAAATTTTAAAATTGAATTACTAAAACAAAAAGGCAATCTAATGCAGTATCCATCTTCCAAATTTCAATTTGCTATCTTCTATAATTCCAGAGATATTTACTTGGTTCCACATATTTGCCCATCCCTGTATAATATGTATGTATATGGTATAGGTCACTCAAATTTAAATGTCCAAGGAACACATAATTTTCGGCCATCAAGGTCATGACATCATAATGCTTCTGAATGTTTCAGACAATCATGGAAGTTCCTAATTTTCAATTACTCTCATAGGTTTCGAGTAACGTCATTAAATTTTTCACACTTCATTTCACACACGCCTGGGTAAGTAAGGTTTCGGTTTCGTCTAAATGGCTCCAATAGTGTGCAAGGGGGAAAATGTCTGCAGTATGTCCCATCATAAAATATAATACATGAGCACATTACTGGGGTGTAAGCGAGAATGGGAATGTATAAGTCTTCAGGGAAAGGGAGAACCTGAGTCATCAAAAGTCTAACAACGACCGGACCTCTACACGCTCTCACAGAAAGGAACGTCTGAAGTTTAGACTCCGGAGAGTTTACAACGTAAGTGAGAATAATGCCTACATGTTCGGGAACTTTCGGACATGAATGATTATGTTTCGAATAAACTATGGCCAGTGATATTTATGGGCTTGGGTACCATCAGGGTGACAATATATATTTCAATGGCTACTTAATCATATTACGTTCACTTAACTTTGACAATGTGATGGAATAAATAAGTGAAGTGATTTCACGGTTTCTTAGGATCCCACATAAATTTTTCTCATTTTGTGTCGAGAATAAATTTCGTTCACACTCCTACTCAATTGAAATTTCCAAATATGAATATATTTTTATTATGAAATTGAAGCAATTCATCATTTTCCATAAAAACGGCATTTGAAGGATATCCAAAGCTTGAATGAATTATTTGTTGATGTGAAATTGTTGAAGCTACAAGAGGAAAGAAAGATATTAACATTTTTTCGTGAAGTGCTGTACTTCCGTTGATTAGAGTGAAAGTTTTTTTTGATATCTTGAAAAAAGTAGAATGAACTTCAATTCAGCAAATAAACTGTTAGATTGAAAAATTATTGAACTTTCTATACGCTTATAACTAAAAAATTCAGAAAAGCACTGACGTGTCAGGAGCTATTACGCCCTTATTCTAGAGTCTATTCCGAAGAACCGGAAAACTAAACATAAAATGCTAAACCTGCCCAAACGAACTCAATTCCAGTGATGCATTTATTAGCGCCATTCGAAAGTTTAAAACTTGGAATTGACTTTGATTTTCAAAATCTACTGTTCAAATCAATGACTGCCGTTGACAATGACCGAATGCAAGTCCCACCTTGTATAGTTGAAAATCGATGAAAATTCAATCACATTCTGTGAATTTTCACATTTCATGAAGTAATATGCTGAGCAGTACCAGTAGAAGAGTAAGAAAAGACAATATTCAATTTATGAACAGTTGGATCGTGCCATGAATTTTCAATATGAAAAACTGTCGCCTCCACACAGATAAAACCACTCAAATTGTACATGAACTCGATATAGTATAACTGAACTATGCAATATAAAGCCCTTTTCAAGATATCAAATAACGTCGAGTGTATCTCGACGTGTCCCAAATTGATTCATTTTGGCATATTTAGTGATACGTATACCGAACTGTTGAAGGCATATTTGATCTAGATTTTTCGAAAAAAAAAACCATACCATCACAGGCTATTTGTTCGCTTTGTATAATGCACATAAAGGTATGGGATTTGAATCAAATATTTTGCTGGAGAATTTATTAGAAATTTGAAACTTTAAACCCATTGCCTACGGAGCTGAAAATATTTTGAACCCCTAAATCTCAGTATTCAAATGGTTGAAATATTTTCAAAAATATTCATAAGAAAGAAGACATAATATCATGCATTTTCAAAACTGTTCTGTTCGTTAATTATATTTCGACATTTTCAAAATATGAGAATATATCGTCCCCTGACTTTGTTAACATTTATTCTTTTTTTACCAATATTTCTCATCATTTAATTCAATTTCTATGCAAAATTCAATTAAATCAGAAGGCAACACATGTTTCAGCCTCCAACTCGAGTTATGTACATTTCTATGAACAACGTAAGTAATTGATCCATCTGTTTGGACATAAAAGCATCACAAGGTGATTTATAGGAACATTAAAAATATATCAACTATAATATAAAACAGATGAGTTAGATCGTAAGTCATTGTTCGACAACCAATAAAACGAACCATAAAACGTTACTCGGTGAATCATGATAATGATCAAAACCATTTACGTATTCAGAAAAGATACTTCATTTCAATACCATGTATTGATGTCGGCACAACACGTATATCTTCTGTGGATACCGAAAAACAAAGACAGAGGAACAAAAGGCGGCATCGCTATGTGAGGAAATTTTTGTCGTTATCGGTAAATCAAACATCGCATTCATTGATTTGATAAGATCTATAGACTTCCAGTCTTTCCACACATGTGTATAGGGTGAAGCAAGCCCCTAATATTCATAATGGTATGTATTGTCTCGTGCTGATGAGCCTTATCCAGGATATATCTCTTTTTGTTCGAGACCGCATATGAAGGCAGCACACATGCAGTTTCAGAAGATTTTTCTTATCTTACTTGTCAACAAGTAGAAATTATTCGAAAAATTTGGAGACAGGCTGATGTGAGATCGGTAGGAAATTTTTCGCGCTTGTTTTAAAGAGTGTTCCATAACACAGTTATTGCAGAATTATTAGAGGTTCTTAATGATAATACATAATGGTTCATACGTTGGAGAAGAGAAAGGAAATGTCGAAAATTTATTTCCTGAACAATTACTGTGCTACGGCTACTGCAAAGATGTTTTATGTTGTTGTTGTTTTCATTGTTGAGGTTGGACACTTTTTAATGTGGCACTAACGAATTAATATGTATTGAAAATTGTATCCCTGCAAATCAACGATAAGATCTCCTATTGTGAGAGAAGGTCTGTTACAGAAACTATTATAATCTAAATTATCAATAATGTCAGAAATGGCAGCAAATTCCTCCATCTACCCAAGAAGATATCCTCGGCTCAATTGCTTCAAACTCAACAATATAATACCGAAGTCTCTGTAATTAATTGGAAAGAGATTTATATCAATGAAACCCATTGTGAAGTGAAACACCGAATTCCAGACTATTAGCATTTAATAGCGGAAATGTTATAAATCGCATCTATTTCATGGACCCTTACAGCTTCGTTTATGAAATACCAAAGTGTTACTGTAACAATGGCTTAGTGATAACATTCCATCCTATTGATCCTAGTTCAACCCATTCATCTAGTTCAACCTAGACTAATTTAATGACATCCATTTATAAATCCGTTCTGCTGTAATGGAATTAAACATTTGAACGTTAAATTAACTTCGTAACTGATGAAGAGTTACAGTTTAATGCCATATTAAAACTGACATGGTGTATGTAGATTTTGATATACGTAATCACTTTATGTGAAAACAGCATGGCAATAACAATTTCGTAAATTTTAATGTCTTTTTAATTTATTAAGATTACCAAAGTCGCAATGGACACAGCAGTTACATAAAAATAAAAAAAAAAAAAAATATATTTTTATCTGAAAATGTAATTTACAATCCTGAAAACACTACATAATCAAGTTTCACTTTTCAATTCTGATACTGTAGTATTAGTGATGAAAGTTGAGATTGTATGTTTCTTGTTTAATTTTCGCAAAGTGTACATCTTACATTTAAGAGCATTTCCCTAATATGTGAAATGAATTTTGATCTCTATAAACCTTAGGCTTTTAAATTCGTTGTAATGAGAAAGATACTGAATTGCTAGCGAACATTGTATTAGACTGATACAATTTGAGAAAATTTTATTTTTTATTCCTATTCATTTGCATACCGACATGATGATTGCCCCATTGAAAGCTGCACATTCAAAGGTGGAAAAATGTAGAAAATCAACGACGTGAGGCCAGGAGAAATAAACGACATAGAAAATGAAAAGAAATCAAAGAACATACTCGTATACCTCAAATGAACAAAAACCAAACCAACAGTTTTCTTTCAACCACAAACCTACTTTTGTTAATAACACTTTATACAGGGTGTCTCAAGTTCGAGTGCCTATTAGACGTTTCTGGAGAACTAGACATATTTGAAATCTGAAAATTGGGATTATGATATTGTTCGAAGTTCTCTACAGAGCTAAAATATTTTCGAAGCCCAAAAACTTCCGGTTATACAGGGAGTGAAAATAAATTCGACGAAAAAATTTTTTTTCAAGTTTTCAATTCCTGGTATGATCGAGTATTCAATAGTGAATACATGTCTGTAAAAACAATTGTATTAAATCGAATAGTTTTCAAAATATCTAAAAACTGGAAAAAAAGTCGAATATGTTCAGTCAGTAATGTGTTCATTATTCTTATTTTAAATATCCTCAGCGTAAACCGTTTTTACAACATCGAAGAGGAAGGATTTGAAAAGGTCATGCATCTTTGGGATTTCAAAAATATCATCACAGGGTGTTTCAAATTTTGTGTTGAAAATTGTGATCTTAAATTGGCCATAACTTCTGTTTTTCAAATTAGAACCCTATTTTTTTATAATTATTTGTTTATGCTCCTAAATTCAATAATTTCTGAGTTATTTGAGATTTTCTGGATTTATGTAGTACGTAGAGTCAAATTCTTCGAATCTGATTCATAAGGATATCCTGTGAGCATAGAAGATAAATCATCTCATTTATAATTCACAAGTGTCACACAGGTCTTATTGTTAGTCGTTATGAAATATTTTGACTTCACAAAATGAATCGTTGCTATTCTAATAATGAGATTTTGGATTTATTTCTTATTATTGTATTTTTTCAATTGTATACGCAATACACATTCAAATGCGCTTATTGATATTGTTTATTTCAAATCCATGGTGGATGACACAAAATGTTGAGTATCCAATGAGAAGTATCCCCATTTTTTTTTTACAATTTCTGAAAAGATGTTTCAAACTTTCCAAATTTCGGAATGTAAGAATCCCTAAAAATACAAAAAAAGCACAGTTGATGAAATTAGTATTTCGACTTATTTCGAAGCGAATGAGAATTAATCTCTTCAATAGGAAACACATTAAATAGATTCGCTACTTCAGTACACCGAATTATGATTATAAATAAATTATGATAATAAAAATAAAAATACGTTTCAAAACTCAAATTAACAAAATAAATGATCAGGTAAGAGTTTCAATATGGTAACCATAAATCCAGAAAATCTCAAATAACTCAGAAATTATTGAATTTAGGAGCATAATCATGTGAGAAAACTATCATTATTTTTGACCGCAGAATCCAACACAATTATAAAAAAATAGGGTTCTAATTTGAAAAACAGAAGTTATGGCCAATTTAAGATCACAATTTTCAACACAAAATTTGATACACCCTGTGATGATATTTTTGAAATCCAAAAGATGCATGACCTTTTCATATCCTTCCTCTTCGATGTTTTAAAAACGGTTTACGCTGAGGATATTTAAAATAAGAATAATGAACACATTACTGACTGAACAAATTCGACTTTTTTTCAGTTTTTTTTTTTGATATTTTGAAAACTATTCGATTTAAGACAATGGTTTTAACAAAAATGTATTCACTATTGAATACTCGATCATAGCAGTAATGTAAAACTTGAAAAAATTTTTTCGTCGAATTTATTTCCACTCCCTGTATAACCGGAAGTTTTTTGGCTTCGAAAATATTTTAGCTCTGTAGAGAACTTCGAACAATATCATAATCCCAATTTTCAGATTTCAAATATGTCTACTTCTCCAGAAACGTCTAATAAGCACTCGAACTTGAGACACCCTGTATAGTTGCATAAAACCTGAGTTACAATCGAATATTTCAAATATTGATGAGATTTAATGTCATTCATATATTTAACTATTTAATAATTTAATAATAACTTTGCAAGTTATAAAAATTTACTACCGAAATTCGGAGTCGATGACTGCAACTTTGAGAACCTCAACTCCATTTTTCGGTCGTAATTCGCGCCCTAGTAGACAGGCAATCATAAGTTTGGTGCGAAATTTTGAGTCTACATATTTGCTGTTGGATGTTGTCATGCCAGTGAGACAAAAGACCGGTGGCAGTAACGAAAACATCGCTGCCGTTTGGGCCTCCGTAGCCGACGACTCAAATCAGTCAATTCCACGGCGATCTCAAGAATTGGGCATCCGTCAGACTACTCTATAGCGAATTATGCGTAAAGATCTTGGTTTGCAACCGTACAAGATCAAGCTGACTGAAGAATTGAAGCCGTACTTTCATAAATGTAGTCCGACTATTTGACATTTATAAGAGTTTTCTGAAATTGCCAGATTTTGTGAAAGCTGATCTTTACCTTGAAAATGACGGAAGATGTCTGTTGAAACGTTAAGAAGAAGAAAAATAATAAATTATGGTTATTGCCGAATTAATGATTCCATACATATTCTCATTTATTGACAATGAGTTATGCTCAATTTTGTCAGCTATCCATGATTTATAAAGTGGCATTTCAAGCAAATTTTCCACAACCACGAGTGCATAATTTTATCTGCTACACAAATACAAAGACATTGTGTGGAACTTCCCTAATGCTACAGATTTTCAGACCCACAACTGAATACCCAAGGATGCATAAGTTTCCGGAACAACATCCTAAAAACGTCATATTACGATTTGTCACCCAAACTAAAAAGCCACAAACAGAAATATTTCACAGAAGCATAAACAACAAAGAGAGGAATGACAAAAACTCACCTAATACTTCCTTGTATGCCAACATAGGGGAGTGACTTCCTCATAAATTCACGTTTCCTGAAAATAAAAACGCAAATATAGAAAAAGCAAGGGATGTACACACATTATGGCTTGAGGCCAAGAGGACATAATGCTATTAGCCCGGCCAATTTACGGAGACCTCTGTTGTCTCTCCCTGACAATGAACCCTAGGTTCACCGCAAATTGTATTACCTCGTTTGGGACACAAACTACCATATTCCATTCGGGACACACGACAAATCATACAAATGAGGAGAGGAGTGTGATAAAAATAATAAATATAAATTTGTGAACACCACCACGCTCCACAGGACGTTCCTTTTTTGCAGTTTTCGAATTGAACAGGGTTCAATGCGAAGTTTCAAAAGGAGGGGAGGGTGGTAATTTCAGTCAATTTAATCACACAGCTTTAACCTTAAAAGTTTTTGAAGTGAAAACTTCTCTAGCGGCGCTGAGCACTCTCTTGTATGGGTAAAAACATCCAAACTCGCGTCAGGGTCACGTGATTGTCATCGAAAAAGCGTAAGATCGAGGAGTAGGAGAGGGAATAATATCCCACACTCTTTCTACCGTGCCTGCGTGTGCTGTTTCGTTTAGGCGGTGCAGGGCGCTTGTGCGAATGTTTGTGTATGTTAATGTAATATAAATTAGGTTTGTTCGCGTGGCAGTTCGGAACTGTAATTTTTGGTACTTTGTGGATCCCACCCGTTCGTCTGGGACGGAACAGGAGTTCCTTGTCGTTCGTGTGGTCAGAACGCTTGATTTCGGAACTGTTCGTTACTGTTCTTACGGTTCCTGATCTAGAGATGGTACAAGGTACAACAGAAGAAGCGGTAAATTCAAATCATCGGTGATTCAAATTTTCAGTAGTTCTAATTGGCAATTAAGTTATATATTTGGTGACTAGGATATTCGCATAGCTGTTTTTGAGTATATTTGATGTTGTGGGAGTATAAATTTTCAATCAATTCGTTATAATAGCTTCTCAAAATTTTTGTTATCTCAAAGAAGAGGAAGGATCATTTGCAATAGATGAATAAAACAATTGCATAGTTGTTGATCAAAGTATGTGAGATAATTATTTTATATTATTTATATATACGATATTTCGTATTTATATACTATATATTTATTTTTGTTATTTCGTGATTGTAGTATCTTTATTTTTAACCACTCAAAATGTATTGAAAATTTAGGAAGGAAACGGAGGAATGACCTCTTTCAAGAACACAACGACTTGTTAAAACAATTCTTATCTAAAAATAATTACAAAGCTATGAAAATTGTTAGAAAATATTTTTATTTATTTCCCAAATGCCACCAGTTCCATATACAATTACCTAATTCTATTATATAAAATTTTCTGTACACAGTTTCCACCAAAATTACAATGAAATAACAGAAAAATTCACAGTTTATCCAGATATGAACTAACAAAAATAATTTCTCCACTGATGACCACTACTACATGTATTGAAATTTCAAATTATAATTAAATTAAATCATTTCTTTAAATATTTCATTACATATAAATTATATTTACAGTTATTTATATGGATATGTTTATGTTTATTTATTTATGACAAAAAAATTGTTCAATTTTAATATTTGTAATTTCTAAAGTATTTCCACCGTATTAATAACACAATAACTTATTCAATATCTTTTTAACACTATCCATGATATGATCCATGATCATTGAACTCTATATGAATACCTATATGGTATTTAGAGTTCAATGTCCATGATGTACAACATAACCTTACTTTCACTTATCTATGCACTTAACGAAATCGTTTTGAAATTATCTGTTCCCACCTGTTCTCATCCGTTCGTGTCATAGAACAACTTGCGACGATTCCATGAGTTACAGAACCTGGTTCTCTGTGACCCCAGTAGAACTGGGAACTGCCACCCGAACAAACCTATTGTCATTTTTGTGTACGATAGCGCAATAAATGAATATTGTATTCCACCACATAAATAATAGCACTTTTATACTGATAATGAAAGCAATTCATACAAAATTATTCTCTAACCATTCCAAAATATCAAAAATGCACAACGTTAATATTGAAGTTTTCACTTCTGCCGGCACTCCCGGAGTGCTACCGGTGTTTTTTTTTTACACTTTTTAGCGTAGTATGTTAGACAATTGATAATAAAATATTTAGGTAATACACATTTGCATACTACAATTTACACATGTATTCAAGTTATTCAAATAATGTTCAGTTTTTACAAAATATGTCTGACAATTACAATAAAAGCCTACATTTTGGCTAATGTAAAAAATATCAATATTTCCAAAGCGATTAATTCCAAAACTTCACCCTGTACAAAAAATAATAAATAATTCAATACTGTTCAAAAATGAGTTCTTTAGGGGATTTCAAAATATTGAATTCTATACTACATATAAATTTATGTTTGAATGATGCATACCTGAATTCAAAAATGAATTATCTCACCATTTTTTAAGTGTTTTCAACAGCGTATCAAAATCTCATGTAATGGTATCTGTAAACTCCTACGAAATGGTTCAACAAATTCTTATGAAATTTTGTGCATATCGCGATGGTTTGCGAATCGGTCAGCATATATTCTTCCTGCCCCTGAATGTTAAGTATATTCCTACCTTTTTTTCCATAACAAATATTATTATTTTTTTAATACCTCATTTGAAAATACAAAATTATTATTAAATTGTTGATTTAAAATTTTTTGGCATGATATTCATTTCCAATTTGTCATAACTTCAATAAAGCAAATATCAAGGTACTCTTTCGGCACTAATATACTGTTGAAAGGATTAACAAAACTATTGAAAATGGAATTTATTTGAAGATAATTATTCCGTTCATTCAATCGTTTGAGGTTGGAAAATCATCCTGTTTCATTGTGATGAATAACTGAGAACTAATAAAGAATATTTCACTGTCTTTTGCGCTAATAGATTGATGTCAATTTTCTTTAACTGCAGTAATCAGTAATAAAAATATAAATAATATCTTTTTATGTTTAAAATAGTACTTAAATATATATTTTTCACTTATATTAAGATTCATTTTTAACCCTAATAAAGCCTACTTTCATCAACAATATTATCACATCACCGTGGCAGGTGGCGCTACAGTCAGCTACTGATGTTTAATATCTTAATCGCTTGAAATAACATGCAGGACTACCCCTGTTTAGTGCACTAATAAATAAAAAAGTATCATAAAAATATGATAAAAGAGAGCAGCAAGTTTTTCTTCCAGTCCATAGAGGCATTAAATATCTAAAGACTGGCTTGCACCCCATTAAACAGTTCAAAGAAGCTCCATAACTCGCTAGTAAACACCATCACAGGAATATTGAATCTCAAGTAAAAAAAAATTGCTTCTTGTCATAGTATAAATTATTATTATCTAATATCATCTCGTAGTCTTACGTTCTTCCTCCAGATTTTATTTGACAATCTATCGAGTGTTTTAACCACTGAACTGAAAACATCCATAAGACTCTCTCCGCCTTTAAGAACCCACCCAATCCTTCCCGCCGCAGACTAATCTTCTAGCGAAATACATTTCTATCCCTAAGGAAGAATCGTAACACATGGGGCGGAGTAATCCTCCCTTAGATTGTCAGCATCCCTTCGACAGCGGGAGCCAACAGGTAGCCCGGAGAACTAGATATCCAGCGTGTATATCCTCATCCCTGTAGGAACCATATCGGCTGAGTTTGCCGCTGAAAAATATCATCAATTTATCTACTAGATCAGGCTGGTGTCGTCTGAAGGGCCCTTGGGAGGATACACACTCGGAAAAGCGTAAGGGGGGCCTAATGGAGCCCGGTCCCTGTTTTTCATTCCTGAGCCTACTCCAGTTCGGTTTCCGTCAATACCTTAGGAGAGCCAGGAAAGAGGTATTTGTGGTATTCCCCGAGTTGTTTTGAAATTCGAGAGTATTTGAACGATTAAATGTGGGTTCTGTGTGTGGCGAAATAGAAGTTCTTGTATATCCCGGAGGTATCGTGTTTCTGCCTTCCAAATTTTTTTTATTCGATGAAAACCTCATGGGAAACCTTTTTTCTATTGCATCGAATAACAATCTATAGCATAGAAAAAATATGGCCCCAAACAACATTATATTTGCTGCCCAAATGGAACAACGAGGACATTTTTATTTATGTTTAACATGATTGATCAATATAAACTGATGATTTACATTGAATCGAAAAGAGCACTGACTTGTTCTGAGATCTTTTACCGGTCTCTGGAATCAACAAGGAGTACTTCAGTGTGTACACGCTGAAGTTTTCCTTGTTGATTATTAATTATTTTCAGAACAATGAAGTCACATGAATTATTTCTACCAAATATAGGTTGATTCACAACAATTCAGTTATATAGATAAACAATTTCTGGTTATACCGAAACTATTACATTTTTATTCCAATTGGCATCGTAACTTGTGCTGAAACTCAATAGTTGAGTTATTGAGATTCATAAAAAAAAATGGTGTAGACGGGGACTGACATTTGGGCGCTTGTTCCTAGTGGTATGCCCAAATTTCGAATATCGAACTCAAAATGGTTACAGCCGAATTGGGTTCAGATTTTATAAATTTCCAATCAGATATATGCTCTGGTTATTTAGCACTCACCAAAAATACTTGGAGCATACGGATGAAATTTGACTACATTTATTTAAATGATTTTTTCATTCAAGTACACAAAACCAATGGAAAATTGAACAAATGTCACAATTTGACTGGAATCGCGTGCCAATATGGCGAAACTGATCCCATTTCTGTCAATTCATATCATATCTTCACTATTCTCCTAGATTACTAGATGAATGAACTAGAGACAAGCTTGTAAAGATAATGAGATATTGTGGCACCTTCATCGGACGATTTTCGAAACAAATTCATAATGTAAATTTGTCCCCCTCAAAACAGAAGTTAACCTGTTCAATATCTTCAAAAATTCTCCTTTTCTGATATATGGAAGGTTGTAATTTTAGTTAAGTAACCCTGCATATTTACATATCACGTTCTTCCAAAAAAAAATCTGATAAGAAGATTGTCGAACCGAATACAAATACCTGGATCTATTATTCATCATCTAACAAGAAATATTCGACAGAGATTATCGTTTAAGAAAACCTATCATCAATTTCATCTGATAGTTATCGTAATCATCTGTGGTTATTCCTCAAACATCATTCATTCAAACTGTACAATTACCTCGACCAACATAATGCCACCTGATACCTCACCTCTCGACTACTACCAGAAGATAAAAATCGTCGTAAACATTTCATTACTCTTCCGTTTATCTCCCTTTTATCTTGTAACAGAATACCATCCAAAACTACTTCAGATCCGTAAACTCTTTTGGAGGACATTCGAAGGCCAGACAGATAATGGAGAGAAGTCTAAAATGTATCCAAGGAATGGTAAAGAATGTATCTTTGTTTCGACAACATTCCAACATTCTGAAATCACTAAGATTCCATTATATCCACTTGAAAATCAACTTTGAGTATTCTAATTGGAAAACAAAGGGGCCCTTCCGATTTCAAAACAATTGAAATTTCAAACAATATTTTCGCAACATCATTTAGGTGTTTCTTTTCGGTATTCATTATTATTGTTAACAAAATCCAATAATTTGTGATCATTCTTTGTTAATCAGTCCTGCTATAATTCTATTCTCTACATTGACAATTTTACTTTTTATTCATGATCATAAAATTGTGCAACATACATCCAAATGTTTATTTTTCTCTCTTTATTAAATTCATATCGAACATTATTTGGGCAGTTGTTATTCATGAGCAGTTTCTGTGGTTCAATATTATTCATTTCTCATTTCAGGTTGTGTCAGTACTGTCAGCAGGTTATTATGTCGAATAAGTAGATTAAACAAAGTAGTTTTTTTGAAAAATGCAAATTAATTAGTGAAAATAAATTAATTTAACCATAATCGTCTACTATTATAGTCAAATCTTTTTATTTTCATTGGTTATTTTGTATCAAGAACATATGACTCATGAACATATGAACTATTTGCGAGAATTTCCGAAGAAGATGAGTTGGTGGTTTCATATTTTTAGAATATCTCGAGATTGGCCAAAATATGTCAAATAGGTTGACAGTTATGAGTAGTTTCCACAATTACTCGAAGATTATCCATCAGATCAGTTTGTAACTTTGAAGATAACAGAATTCCTCCATAGGAATATCCGAGGGAATATCTTTATAATAATTGCTTTGACGATAAGATTTGGTGACCAGAAGGTGATTCTTTCATTTTAATAACTTGAATAAATAAGGTATTTCAAAGGACAAGATATAGGTACCTTCTTCTGATGGGTTTCTTAGGAGAATGAAGAATAGGCTTTGAACAAAACTGAAGAAAACCTGTGAATAGTATAAAGGAAAAGATTGACCTTACCTCTGTGCTTTTCTACATTACGATAACAACAAGCAAATACGAATATGCACAGAGTTTTCATACCCTTTTCATATTCTTATTGAAGTTCAAGTTTTCGCGTTCTCAAAACCAATATGGCCACTTGAAAAACTCCATTAGTGGGCCAATTTTTGAGATAATTATTTAGTAAACTGTATCAAACATAAGTTGCAAATATTTTATTTATTATAGTCTGGATTCCGGTTAAGAAGTCGAAAAACGTAAAAGGAAGATGAAGACGAAAAACATTTGATGATGGAACTCGTGTAGAATGGTTATTTGGCCTATTTCCACCATCTCTTAATGATCTTCTTCCTATCAAGATATCGCTAGACATCATCTATCGTTCTCAAGGTAAAAAGCAGAAAAGTTCGAAAACTTTTTCATTTCTATTAATTGTGGAAATTAACAGAACTAATGAAATTGAATAAAATTTCCACTTATCTGTGGTAGGAAGAAGTTGGATGGATTAATTGGCCTCCAAACTTCAGGAAACTTTATTGCCGGAGCACTTAATGGACCAGAAATTCTTTTCATAAATGCTGTTTCCTGTTCTTCATGTAAGATTTTCTTCTTTGGATATTAGAGATGCATCATTTCATGATTCCATGATTCATTTACATCATATTGAACTAACTTGGCTCCAGCTCTTGAGAATCTGTTATCATAAGTGCCCATCAATAGAGTTGGTAGAATTTTGGACGCTAATTGTTCGATTTAACTTGAATAAGACTTTATGCCATAAATATATCCACATTTCATTTAGTTCCATGGTTTCTATCAATCTTGACAATCAATAAATATTTCCTGCTATTTGAATAGCAATTATTTTGAAAATAGTAAAAATTTCTATGGATGAGTTGGTAGGATTAAAATCGATATCGCTATGAATACCCCAAATAATCATTCTTCGAGTGGAGATTAAGTTCCAAAACATTGCATTTGGAGTGCAGGTAGAAAATTGGAAGTTTTATAACGAAAAATATAAGATGAACTAAAAAAAAGGCAATTGTTTTTTCGGTAACATCAATACTTAGTCAATTCCGAAAGAAGCTCGTTTAAAAGGGAGAAAATTTAGATAAGAAGTCCTCAATTCCAAGAACTCTAGGTATCTTCATTATTAATTTCCAGGACTTCTAATTTAGAAATTTTAAAGAATTATTTTATTGAGTGGCGATTATATCCCAATCCCAACAAAACGGAGGTATCATGTTTCCATCTAAATAATCATGAAAAATATAGGAAATTATCTGTTACAATGATTCTCCTATCGAACATAATTTCTATCCAAAATACTTAAGAGTTAAATTAGATTCATCTCTCAATTACAAGGCTCGTTTAGATGATCTCAGGCAAAATTTGAGAACTAGGAATAATATTCATCAGAAATTAGCTGGATTAGCTTGGGGTGCTGATGCTTCCACTCTTCGCACAGCATCTCTAGCCTTAGTCTTTTCTGCAGCTGAGTATTGTTGCCCTGTTTGGTTCAATAGTGCAAATATACAAAAAATCGATGCAAAATTGAATATATCCATGAGAATAATTACTGGCACCATGAGATCTACACCGGTTGATTGGTTTCCAGTTGGGTCTAACATTGTCCCTCCCCATATTCGCAGACAGACTGCAGCTCTGAATACTTGGAGCAAATATCATTATTTTCCTAATTTATTTCCAATTATTTCATACATCCCACAAAATAAAATTCCAAGATTGAAGTCACATAAACCATACTGGTATAATACATTCTTCAATATGAACATAAGCGGAAGATTGAGTGGAACTCTTATGAAATGTTCAATAAAAATCTCATTTCTGATCCTTCTGAAAAAATTCCGGGTTTTGTTCTTTCAAGAAAAATTTGGACAGATTTTAATCGTTTGAGAACACGTCATGGTCGTACCAATAGCATACTATTTAGATGGAACTAAGATGGAACAAAGCGCAAGTTGTGAATGTGGATATGCAGAAGAAACAACACCTCAACTCATCAATTATTGTCCCATATATAAATTTCAAGATTTTTTAGGGCTTTTCACGATGTTTCAGAATCATTCTTGGAATGGGTTATCAATTTTAAACGAATTTAATATGTTTATTCTGTATTCAGTTCTTTCTTCTGCTTTTGTTTTTTTATTTTCACATTCGATATGTGCAACTTGAAGAAGCCTCTGTGATTATTACTTGAAGATCACTCTTGAAGAAAGAAGTCCCTCAAAAATATTTAAGCTTATTTCTGTAAACACAAAAATACTTATGCGGGAGCCATAACCCAGGTAACATTTGTTTGTAAGCCAATAGTTCAAAAGAATATATATATATATATCTAAAGAAATACAATTCCATTCTGAAAATTTGAAATAAATTTTAGCATCTTCCTAACAATAACGAGTTATTTTAATTTTGATGATTCAACTCGTATACAATTTTTATCGACAATAATCTGTAAGGGATGTTCATATAATCAACGTACACATATTCCACCGACTTTGAAGCAGAAACTATTCGAAAATTAAGATTGATAGAACGCATGAAATTGAGATTTTCAGGAAAATTATAGATCCCATTTTAGTGCATATTCGAGTAAGTTATTCCTGTTAAAATGAACTCCTCTTCAGATTAAATTATAAACAGGTAAGTATTGGAATTTTTTTGAGCAATATAATTCCAGAGTTCATATAAAACAACCCCTCCGAAATGTACTCTGTATAAATCCGACACGATAATGATCAAACATACTGTGTTTTCGAGCTATAACCTGTGGACATCAAAAGCCCACATCCATTAAATAAAGATCAAAATAAACAATGATGGGCGCCGAATTGGGTCGGAAATAAAATCAATATGTGCTCAGAAAATAGCTTAAGAGATAATAACGTGTTCCTCCGAAAGAAAATTGGTGCGCCTTATCTAATATGTAACATACCGAACTCAAAATATATTAATGGATGTATAACAAGCTCCCTCACAAGCATGAAATGAAACCATTGAAATACTTATAACCATCCTACGTTACTGTTCTCTAGAATAGATCACTCTTGGAGGAGTATTTTCGTCAGATTTCTGAAATAATTCTCTCCAGAATTCTGTCAGTTTACTTGTATATGTGTTCGGTGTCTTCAGATATTCAGGGCTATTCACTAACTCAAGGTGCTAACGCCGTGGCTATCCACAGCAACTCGTATAACAACTTTCGATAGCCACTGATACCTTTTTTCGGTATTCTCTAATTAACCGTTAACAACTGTTGTTATCATAACAACTTTTTATGAAGATAGTCATGGCAACACCGCAAAATAGTTCAAATGTCGTTTTCTCGATTCAACCATAGACAAATGATATAGATTTTTATTTGGAATAAGCAAATAAAAGCAAATACATAACCGTCAAACTCAAGAAAAATGACCGTTAAAGAAAGTGGTGAAAAAATTTCAATTATATTGGGTGAAGCTGTATTATAACTATGGAAGAAGTGTGGGGTCTTATACATATATAATTTAATCTATTATTATTATTTATTTATCTATTATTTTAGACATAAAAGGGTTCAAAAGACGAACAATGAATCAGTAAAAGTTGGAGAACTTTGGATGAAACTCACAAAAGAGTTGAATAATATGAAGGGCAGCGTTAAACTTTTGCAGCAGTGGCGGATTTACCCTACAATCCACTATATTAATACCTTTGTAATTGCTGATTCATTAAAAGGTTCATTTGCAATAAAAATGCCATTCTTATTTGATTAAAACTTTTAATTGTTCCCATGAAAAAAAAACAACAAACAAACAGTAGCCAACAAAAGTGGTTATCGATAGCAACACCTATAAATCAGCTGCCAGTAAACTACTACGGATAGCCACTAGTTGTTATGTATAGCAACTTTCTTAACCGCTTTCTTGAATAGTGATAACCTATTTCACGCTCTGCAACTGACCTTGATGATAACCACAATATTCTGTGGCTATCCATAGCAACTCAAGTTAGTGAATAACCCTGATTATCTTCCAAGTCCAAATGGTCATTATTCTCATATTTAAAAATGGCCAAGAAAAATTTGAGGACATGATTCCTTGATAAAAAACAGCTTGCTATATGAAATTTTTTCAAATTTATAGCCCTTATGGAATTTTAACCCTTTGTGAGCTTTGTAATGAATTTTTACACCAGCGCGCAGAATCTTCGTACTTGACATCAGTACTTTTCTGCAATTTTCAAGGAAATAATTGATAATTTCCACCTTCTTCAAAAAATGAAAAGTATGGAATACGAATGAGTATCCACTTAAGATTTTTTTTCTGTAGTACCATGCGATGAGAACACCTGAAATAACTTTTTGAATTTTATGATATTCAAAATATCAACGACCCCCATATACAGGGTGTTTCATAGGTAAATTAACATACAGTAACCTAATTTATAGCTATCCTAGGCAAGTCCAAAAAACCGATATATGTTAAGTCTAATCGATTCCATAACAAAGATACAGGGTGGTTCATATATTCACCAAAATTTTCAACAACATTTGAATGAACCAGTATAGTCAGTTGATATTAACTTCCGCAGGTCGATCGATTTTGATATAAAAAAAATCCAGGTTCGTTTTGAAAAATATGGATCTTCCTCCAAACAGAGATTCATCGCTCTATATTTTCGGACTTCGACTAGATATTCAAAAAGAGCAGAAAATATCCAATGGGGTTCAGTGAATTTCCTTTTTCCCCCACGTCATTCAGCTCAAATAACCCTACATGGAATGATTCAATTGAATATTGATACTCAAATTAATTTAATACTAATTTTGACTTTATTGATCTTAAGACACGATCGGTTTCGGTTGTCAAGCCATCATCAGGTGCTAGATAAAAACTGAAATATTTTTCTGTTGTTTGATCTATGGGATGCTCAGAAGTGGTGATGGCTTATTTATTTTTTTCTTCTTTAACATCCCATAGATTTGAGAACAGAAAATATTTCAGTTTGAATCTAGCACCTCACGATGGACAAACGAAACTGGACGTAAGATCAATAAAGTAAAAATTAGACAAAACACTTGTGTCTTTCAATATTTAAGATGAATTTTTTCAAGGTAAATGAGTCATCAATCAATTAAATGATTCATTTGTGCACATACTGAAAACCTCTTCGAATTAACTGTTTTTTTTTCTGTACGCCTGTAAAGAAGGTACAAAGATCATGCCAAAGAAGAACATGACCCTATTTGAAAAATTCAGAGGGTTCATGGGGATGGTACAGGGTGCAAAAAAATCCTTCAAAAATTGCATAAAAATTTGGTAAAAAAAAAACTGAACTGTTTCACGATTTTGTTGCTGAATGTTTTCTTCTGAGAAAATGAATTTTTCCATAATTTTGACGCACACTGTATACAGGGCGAGTCTTTGACCACTGCGTTAATTTTAAATATAGGTTCTTGAGATCAAAAGAAATATTTTATTCCCATACCGGTTTTCCATATTCAGCTGCGTTAAAAAGTTATAAGCATTTTAAGTTTTCACGTTGGGCAAATACCCCTCTGTAGTCCAGTTGAGTTTGAATGAATATTACCACTATTAAATCTGAATTGTTTAAAAACCTTATTTTCCGTCTAAGAAATGATTCACTCACTCATGTTTCATCAGATGATTATATCGATTTTATTCCTTTCTACTTCAAATATCTGCAATTTAGGAAAAAAGATGAGGAATGATTTTATCTGAAAAAGACTAAAGATTCTAGGAAGTACAAGATACGGACCCTTAGTTCAAGTGATATTTGTTTTTCATGCAATTTAACCAATTTGTACAGAGGTATTGAGAATTCCACAAGAAATGGAAATCTATTGATGCCAAAATATACACGACTGTTATCAAAAACCTTCTACAAGAGATCATTTCAATTGATATTGTCGTTTGAATATTGCAGGTGAAAATGTCACTTTTTTATGAAATTTCAAATGTTAGTGGAAGAAAATGTTTTTTTTTTGGATCAAGAATCTTTAGTTAAAATCAACGCAGTTGTCAAAGACTCATCCTGTATATTAAAGTGAACAAAATTCACTTTCGAACGAATATTTTCGCAAAATTCCTCAAGAATTCCCCCAGTTTAATGTGAAGCCGTTCGGTGTCTTCTGAGATTATCTCTCAAGGGAAGTCATAATGGTCATTTCCACCTGTTCCATACTATTCATTATCCTATTTCCGGCTGGTACAAGATCGGCGATTAAATTTCTCAGAATTTATTCCTAGACGCTGGAATATTTGCATACAATGACTGGCGGATTTTTTTCAATGTTCGCAAATCTTTCGTGTCATATTCTTATTTGGATTCATCTAAGCCAACGGAAAGGAGTCGACTAGTAGGTAAAATTATTGTACTCAGGACTTAATGACGAATAGGGTAAGACACATTCGCAGTTTCAAATAAAACTGAAGGCCGATTTATGTAACGAATTGAATTGAATGAATGAAACTTCAATATATAGCGGGTCGCTGAAACATTTACGTTTTCATGTTTCAAATTTCTCAGCACATTATGATCGTTATTTCCTAAATGAATTTCACATTACCATATCACGAAAAGACGGGGTTTTGTTCCGATATATACCTTGTTATATTAACCTCTACTCAACATTTTACTCACACAGACAATATTGTTTGCAATTTACATAAGAATTATATAGCTCTAAATATCTGGAGAGTGAATAGATAAAGTGCTTTCAATTGCCCAAATTATTGATACATCTAAACCAGGTTTTGCTCTTGACAAAAGACAAAAGCCAATGTATACAATTCTAGCAATAAGTTATGCCTTTTTCGATTTTCAGGGTCAGATAGATGATATTCTGAAGAGTGGCTCAACAATGAACTTGAGTTCATAACAAAAGTGTCATTTTATTATTCTAAATCATCGTTGAACCAATGTTCATAGTTTTATATATATATAATTAGAATATTGGTTATGTGTTTTATGCAATAAAGCAATCAATCAATGAGTCTTTGTTGTAGATATAAATTCGAGGTATAGTTTGAATTTTTTTCCAATATCATTCATTTATGTTTTCAGCATTTGTCCTTCGTTATTATGAATAAGTTTTGGTATCCCAGGCTTTCAATAATGAAGCATTGAAATGTTTTTTACTCGTTGATATAAGTTATAATGGGTTCACCCAATACAACAAATTTCATAATATCAATAACTCTGATAGACATTACTTAGAATGACTTTTCTAACTAAAGTTTTTCCATAAACCATTTTTATGGCTTCTTGCATGTAGCAGATAGACAAAAGATCCTCGTAACGCATGAGTATGAATATTTTATAAAATCATTGACGACAACCCCTAACTCAGCGACCGTCGACCTCTTGATGTAGGTATGAAATATTTCATTTATTCATGTCTTCTATTCAACAAAGTATGATTATAAAATCGATACCTGGAAGAATTGCTCAGCTATTATTTCATTATGATGTCGCTTGGATTATCGTATTATAGGAGTACAGATCAAAAATTTAGAAAAGCACTGACGTGAGATAAGGAGCTTTTGCGAGCTAGTTCTAGGGTCATTTCTCGTCCTCTGGAACAGTGCGATTTATATTTCGGGATTGGACAACCCTAGTGTTGCAATCTGCCAACTGACAGCACTATCGTAAAACTTGACATTTTTAAGGTGATAGTCAAAACGTTGACATACGAGCGCCATTTGTGTTGTTTACAGTAACTTAAAATATTCATTTCGCCCAAAAAATTGAATTAAATCATGAACGTTTTCGTGCGATTATTTTTAACAGTAGGCACACCAATTCCATCACAAATAAGTAAAATGGTGTTAGTTTTAATTTGAGAGATTGGTTGACCTCACGTCAATGCTTTTCTCATACGTTCTTTCACCGTAAATGAACCATTACGATTAATTTTCCACCAACGAAAACTGAATTAATCAATCCGGTCGTTTTCAATGGAATACCTGTCTAGGAAGCACCGAACGTAGAAATTTCTGAGATACTTATTTGGCATCTCTCTTATCAAATTTTACGAAAAAATTGTGTTTTCAAAGGAATAATTTGGGTCCTTATCTTCAAGTTTGAACTGAATACAAGGCGCCAGGAGATGAGACATTTCTTGTAGTTTCGTTTTCGACCGCCGACCCTAAGATTCGATGAGCCTAGAGTCGACACTGAACGTGAATGTCAACGTAATTAATAAACATTAACTTTAACTTCTATGTTTGCTTGCTCTTAAGTAAATGAAGCTACAACAACGAAATTTGGGAATATTACGTATAAAAAAATTTTTTGGGAATTAAAAAAAAAAAACTTCTTGCATGTCGATTTCTGCGAAATTTTACAAACCTATTTGGTTCAATTCATTTCAAATATCTTCCAAGCTACAACTTGATCAGATGCTCGTAACTCCCAAACCCTCATTGGACGGATTTGGCACCATAATGATCTTGACCGAGATATTCGGACAGTTAACCTATTCTGAAAAAATGAAAACTCTAGCTCATCTCATCCAGAAGACAGAACGGACCTACTCAAGTTTGATCCCGTATTCCTCAACAGGAAGTCAAAACCAATCAATTAAGATCATTTTCGGCTTAATTACAATTACAGACATTTGGGCAAAACGACAGCACGTTACCCATACAGGGTTTGGTCATTTGACTTTTGAACGGAAATTCCTATATTTGCTTTGGGTAGACAAAAACCGTTTACGGTGTGTCGTTTTTGAGCGCTTTTCTGATACATTCAACTAGTAAATCAGGTGGCATCGACTTCGTGAAGAAGAATCGGTGGTCCTAATGCGATTCATATTTTCATAATAGGTGAATTGTTCATATATCTCGGTCGAGATCGTTATTGGGCCAAATCCGTCGAATAGTTCAGAAGTTATGAGCATCTATAATTTGTTTTCCTCAAAAACACCTATCCATATCCACATATCCATCCGATCCATTTGAAACCTGTAGATTGTTTTAATAACGTTGAAAGATAGAAGTCCAGCAAGGCAATTTTTTTACAATTCAGAAATTTTTCTTGGAAATATTTGATTACTCGAAATATATTCGTCGGATACCAACAAAAAATTGTACATTTATGGAGATTATTGATATATTATAAAATTTCACCTTCGTATAGTACACCTACGAGACGATATAGGAGTTTCTTTTCACGCGCTTGTATACCAATAGAGCATTATGGCTTTATTCTTGTTTGAGTCTCAAGATGAAATACAATGAAGAAGTTATACGTTTAGTTTACCAAAATCCTTTATTTCATGGATTCTTCTGCAATGATAAATTCCAAATGGATAAAACATCGAACAAACTTTAAGATCATTTAGAGATGGAGCATAAAAATTACATAATTTTTTTGCGCCTTTTTTTCAATAGAAGACAAGCTCCGAGTAGGTAAACTTTCTTGATGTCAACGATTTCTGCATGAAGTATGAAATCAAAAACAAAACTTTAGTGATTACAGAGTTGAATTCCACCAAAACCGAAAGTAAAGTATCTTTAACAACAGTTATTCTGAAAGCTTAATCTCTTCTGTCATCATAGGATACCATTGATTCAATTCAACATATTAATTTTTGGTACAAATATCATTCAGATGCAACCATAAATTAAAAGAATGACAAGTAAGTGAATATCTGAATGAAAACTGAAAGGGGTTGATATTCAATCATTACTCCAAATTTCATTGCATAAGAATTAATAAAAATCCTTTTAGCGCTCAATTTCTGCAGTATACCATTGAAGATTTTCATGAATAATTTTAACTTATAACAGTCCTGAAGCGGTTCGAAGAACTGCCTCTAACTAAATCGTAAATTCGCAAATAATTAAGGTTCATGTCACAGATTTTCTCTTAGCTGACAGTCCAATATTAACAGACCCGAGCAACAATTGACCTCTCACAGTGGAAATTTAATTTCCAAATGACAAGGGTAGGCATGCAATTTCACCTTGCCAGACAGCCAGGCGGAATGATTTAACGATTTTTATTCCTAAATGAACTCCAACGTTATTGTCGCAAATGATGGAAACTCTGGAAAAACCTACTAACCATGTCCATGATCCAAAAACCATAAACGAAAACACTGGACACTCATAACACTAAATACATAACCAAATCGATTCGACACATATCAACTTTCTTCTGGCTACATTAACTCAGTTTAAGAGCTCATTTCCATCGTGAGTTCATTGCGAAAATGGATTAGAATTGGCCAGCACTCGAGTACATTTATCGATAACATTCTACTAGTGTTATTATCGTACACCGAAACAAAATCAAACAAAGAGAAAGAGCAACAAAGCTACTCTGCCAGTGGCACTAGCAGATCTTCGATCGATCATTCAGTGGAGGAAAGTTATTTCCCCTTCTACCGGCACACCGTTCCCCCACCACCGACCTCTTCACTTCTACACATTTAATGGCCGTGCCAGCGAGTCGGCTGTGATCCGGACCGGCCTTTACGTTCCGGGAGGGTTTTTGCGGGAGCTTTCAAAGCTCTAAGGATCAACGTGAATGAAAAATATTAATATGACACTGGATATTTTTCAGCAAACGGAATTGGTTTTTTTTTTGTTGGCGGCAATTAGTATGCGACGCGTATGGAACGATTGTCGCTTCATTAAAATGAAAGAATTCCGAATGCTATATGAGATTGTATTCCTGGAATACGGACGTACGGTTAATATTGCAGATTGATAGCACAACTGAACCAATCGCAGGGTGTAGGATCTTTACACCTATTTCGCAGAGCCGGATCTAATCGCAAATGGAAGAATTGAGAATGCTTTCATTCTAGTCAGGAAATAAAATATTTCATTTTTGATTATCATATATTCGCTGTGATCAAGTTGATTTTCTACTACGTGCTACTATTACATGGTTAACTTAACGGAAAAACTATTGAGTTACCACTTCTAGACAATGCCTCAGTAAACCATAGATACTGAAGTCATAGACAGACTTTCAGTTATTCACTAAGCAGCAAAAGTAACGCACCACAGGAAAAATTGCTGAAATTAAAAAGTACATTTCTTGCAAACCACTGGTCGAATCATGATGTTTCTTTTTTAATTGTAGGATTAACCTCTGGTTATCACGTCTTATTAATAATACGTTCAAAGCCATCCACTCTAATGTTATACAGGGTGTATTGAAAATTATGGAAATTTCTCTTCATTTTGAAATATCTTGAGGTATCTGCAGGCAACTGAAATGAATTTTAGTTAAAACCTTGTTAAAGCTGTACTTCTTCTGAACCATTCGTTTTTTATTCATTGTTTCTTCTTCACTATTGAAAGAAGTTACTACTGTTTAAAGAATTGTGCCTAAATTAAAAACACTTTATAACGAGTAATTAAAATTTGAATGTTATACAGAACAGAGTTAATAATGGCTATGCTATAACCACCTCTATGTCTAATAACTTCTGCACAACGACGTGGCATATATAAATTTCGAATTTGATCCTGATCAATTGAATTCCAAGTTAGGATTACCAACGCTTCTATACTTCTTGATGGTACACAAGTGGAGGCTGATTTTGCGTTATTGCCTAACCAATATATCTCAAAGGTGTTCAATTGGATTGAGATCCGGGCGTTTAGGTGGTCAATTCATTGTCTGAATATTAACTTGTTGTGAACATTCATTTACAATTCGTGATACGTAGGGCCGAGCATTGTCATGTATGAGAAGGAAACTATCTCCAATGTTTGGGGCAAAAGAACAACATGCTCAGATAAAACAACGTCAATATATCGCTGACTGTTCCAAACCCCATTGTGTATTGAAACCAAATCTGTTTTTGCAGTAAAACCTAGATTCATCTGAGAAGAGAACCCGTTCCCAATTTTCTACTTACCAATTTAGATGGTCTATAGCGAATTGTAATCTTGCTCTGCGATGGTTAACTTTTAACTTGGTTCTCTTGTTGGAATTCTCATAAACAAATTATGTTCTCTAAAACGTCTTCGAACAATATACCAGATATACCGATATGAAGTGAGCGTCAATATACAAATGTCTCGATAGGGATCAATTGTTGTGAACGAGGCTTTATTATTTTTTTTCGTTGTTTGCTTGACATCTATGAAACATATTCAGTATACATCAAGTCATTGATGAGACAACATCATATTTTTTCATCGTGTTAAAAATGTCGAATTTTGTACCAAACAGTGATAATTCACGGAAAGCATTAATTAATTTAATAAAAAGTTTGAAGACGCCGAATTGCAAACGATATTGGATGGAGATGACACTTTGAATCAAAAGCAAATAGCAGAAATGTTAAATGTTGCACAACAAACAATTTCTGACCGTTCAAAAGCTATGAGAAAGATCCAAAAGTGTGTTAAATGGGTGCCACATGAATTGAATGAAAGACAGATGGAAAACCGAAGAAACAGTTGTGAAATTTTGCTTCAAAGACACGAAAGAAAATCGATTTTGCATCGAATTGTTACTCGCGATGAAAAATGGATTTATATTACGAATTCATGTGAATTCGTACCCATGAAAAATCATGGTTTAATCCGGGAAACCATCAAGATCGACTGCAAAACCAGATCGATTCGTCAAGAAGACAATGCTGTGTGTTTGGTGGGACCAGAAAGGTGTGGTGTACCACGAGCTCCTAAAACCTGGTGAAATCGTTAATACTGATCGCTACAGATAACAAATGATCAATTTGAACCATGCATTGATCGAGAAACGACAAGAATGGGCTAAAAGACACGGCAAGGTAATTTTTCTCCATGACAATGCACACAAAGCAAAACCGTTTCAGGATACAATCAAAACACTTGGTTGGGAACTGCTTCCCCACCCGCCGTATTCCTCAGACTTGGCTCCATCCGACTATCATTTGTTTTCAACGATGGGACACGCATTGGCTGAGCAGCACTTTGATTCCTACGAGGAGATCGAAAATTGGGTGTCAGGTTGGTTTGCTTTAAAAGATGAACTATTTTATTGGCGTGGTATCCACAAATTGCCAGAAAGGTGGTCAAAATGTGTAGAAAACAATAGCCAATACTTTGAATTAAATGTTGTTTACTTTCCCATTAATAATTAGTGTTTTATTTTCACAAAAAAAACGCTCATCTCATACCGTGAACCTGATTCTTACTTATTTGAGTCAAGTGTCGATCAATGTGTATGGGCAGTGACATTGATTAAAACTACTGAACAATCTCAAACTGTGTATAATGATCAAATAAGCATTTTAACTTGCAAACATCATCGACAAACCTTTAATAAAGACGTGATTCTTCAAATATTCGTAATTTCTTTAAAAGTAAAGAATAAACAATGAAAAAACTTTTTGCAGAGAGAGAGTTTTAACATAGTTTCAACTAAAATCCGTTTAAGTTGCCTGCAAATGCCACAGGGTGTTTCAAAATAGAGAGAAAAATTCATAATTTTTAATTCACTCTTTATAACATAAGAGTTGATTATACTAATTGTTAGTCATACAATTGAGAAAAAACACTATTCGACCAATAGTTTGAGTGAAATGTATTTTTTTATTGCAGCAACTTTTCTGGTGGTGCGTTACTTTTGCAGCTCAGTGTATAATTAATTACACTGCAATAGTGACTACAGAGAGGCACTCGTTCAATTCACTAGGCAATGTCTTTAGTAATTCAGTCATTAAAATACTAATCTAAATGATTTTGCGAAGCACGTCTTTGTTTGAGAAACTGTGGCTCAACTCCGCAGCATATAAGCAATCAGGTCGATTCTGGTCGCATCATGTTATAATAATGCTGAATATATAACATTGTTATGATTATATAATTTAGCAATATGACTAACCGAACAAATATTCTGTTTCAACGTTTTAGACAAGATTGGTTGAGTCTTTTAGCCCTAGCACTATTGCTTGAAAATCATGGAATGTTTAAACTGACAACACTGTATTGAACTCATACAAAGGTAATATTTTACCATTTCATCGAACATAATAGAGTATTCTATAATAGTTCTGTGCAAAAGAAGAAAAAATTGACGTTCAATGTTAATTGGTAGTTTTGCCTTTTGTGTTACCAATATCACAGGGAATATAATTCTGTCAAAAAGACAGATCAATTTCCTAGAGAAGAACCCAATTCTTGTGTCGGATAAAATCCACCCATTAAATTCACAAGAACTTTTTTTTTTCATTTCATTTATTCATTAGCAATCAGAATACAATAAAATAATTCTATAAGCTAATCAGATATCTGTAGAGCATGAGGCTCTGAAGTGGGTTTATAGGGTCTTCTCCAATGAAAAGACCCCTTCTGTCCTACTTAAGGTCTGCTGGCCAATTCCTTTTGAGTCTTCGGGTGGTGTGTGGTTCTAGCAATGGCTGTAGAAGGTCGTTTATGTGTCCGTGTAGTTTGTCGTGGTGTTTCTGGCTCTTTTCCTTTATGACGTCCGTAACATAAGGTATTTTTAGATCTTCGTGCAATGTTTGATTGGTCACATACCATGGTTTGCATCATTCTTATCATTTTCGATTGGCTTCTCTGTACTATAGATACGTTGGACTTAGAAGTACATCCCCATATGTCCAAATAGGCTTTATGACTGCTTTGTATATGAGAAGTTTGTTTTCCATCGACAATTTAGATTTCCTGCCTATGAGCCAATACAGCTCTTTAACTTTCAGGTCTATTTGCTTCCTTTTTTTAACCACGTGTTCCTTTCATGTTAATTTGTTATCTAAGTGAATTCCCAAATATTTTGTATTATTTGATAATGGTAACTGAATGTTATTTAACTGAACAGGAGGGCATTGTCCTTTTCGAAGCGTAAAATTGATTTGCATTGATTTTGTCTCATTGATCCTGATTTTCCATTTGTTGAGCCATTCTTGTATTTTATCAAGGTGCGTTTGTAAAATATTGGATGCTTTTTCAGGATTTTTGTCGGTTGCAAATATTGCAGCATCATCTGCGAATGTTCCGATTGTTGTGTTAGCACATGTGGGCAGGTCTGCTGTATACACCAAATATAGAAACGGACCAATAACACAAGAACTAGATGAAAATGTAGAAAAGCCCTGACTTGTGGTCAGGAGCTTCTGTGCGCTATTCTGAAATATTTTCCCGTACTCTGGAACAGTGTGGTTCTTATTTAACAGCCGCAATACATGACATACTCTAGTTTGTCCCCGAAATCTTCATTATGAAGTCAAACCCAATCGATTGAGACCGTTGTCGGCTCGATATTCGAAATTACCGAAATTTGGGCCAAACAATAGCAAGCTGTTCTAGTAGGAACAACCGCATAAAAAATGAGATGAACCAACTGACTGTCAAAATAGTTTCTCTCAATAGAGCTAGTGAAAAAAGAGTCGAAAACTGTATGTTTGTACTAAAAAACTAAAATAAATAAATAATCTTGAATCCTGAGAAGTTACAAGTGGCGTATCGACTTGCTCATGCCGTTGCCATCTTGCGGTATATTGACAATAAATAATAAGAAGAACCGAAGTATATCTCGTGTAAATGACAATGATAGTGATGACAGTACCTAAATTTCCAATCAGGTAAATGTGGAAATGGATCATCAAATTAGAAATGTCAATATTTTGTATTTTAACATTAGAAATTGTTCCAATTATAATATGAATATTGATAATAATAAATAATTCAGGATGCGGTCTGTACATCAATATTTTTCTAATATTAATGTCGTAGAGATAGAAACGCTCTGTGCGAAAGATTCAATGCTGGGATACGGTCGTACAATCAAATTTGTTTACTGACCTAGTTGTTTTGACTTTTCGTTACTGTCGTCCTTTGTCGATCAAATGTCAATTTTCCGAAGTGGTAGCGAAAGAACTTCTTTTCGTGTTCACATACTACGATTATAATAAAGGGTCCGCCAAATAACTTTTTTTTTTTAAATGCCATGAAAAAAAAACTACTGAATATTTTTTCAAATTTCTTTTTTTATTTGAAAGTACAATCTTTCCGGTTAATGATGGAAGATAATTTCATTCATATGGCTACCTTGGCTGGCCATGCAGTAGCCTACACGATCGGTCCAATTTTCAAGCACAATGGCTTCACGAATATTGTCCTTTAAAGCGTCAATTGTCTCTGACTTGTCGGCGTAACACTTATCTTTGATGGCACCCCACAAATAATAGTCCAACGGTGTCAAATCGCAGCTCCGAGGTGGCCAAACGACATCAGTTCTGCGGCTGATGATGCGATTTTCAAAAACAGGGCGCAAAACATCGAGTGTAGCGTCGGATGTGTGGCACGTAGCGCCGTCCTGTTGAAACCAAATGTCGCCAATATCCTCATTTTCAATTTCTGTGAACAAAAATTCGTTCAACATGGGCCGATAACGATTGCCGTTGACTGTAACGGCCGCTCCTTGCTCATTTTCGAAGAAAAATGGCCCAATTATGCCTCTGGACCAAAATCCGCACCAAACAGTGACTCGTTTTGGGTGTATCGGTTTTTCAGTGAATGCGTGCGGGTTTCTGTGCCCCAAATGCGACAATTTTGCTTGTTTACATACCCTACAAGATCGAAATGAGCTTCATCTGAAAAGATGATTTAAAAAAATCGGCATCTTCTGCAAGTCGATCACAGGCCCACTTAGCGAAGCGAAAACGCAGTGTATGGTCAGTTGGCTTCAACTCCTGAACCAATTGAGACTTTGTACGGCGTCATACCAAATATCTCGGTCTTTACGCAAAATTCGTCTCAATGATGTCTCCGATCAAGATACTTGGAATGTTATTGAGGGAGACTGGAATGTCCAATTGTTGAGAACGACGGTGAACTGATGTTGATGGCGGTTCACGCACACTTTCGGCCACAGCAGCAATATTCTCGGGTGTTTTTTAATCAAAAATTTTTATCATAGCACTCAGCTTTTCACGCGTTGGTTTATCGATGAGGATGCCAGTTTTTTGTTAAGGGTTTGAATATTTACTTTCACTTTTTCACAAGATAACGAACATACGGAGCTGACGGTGCTTCATTTCTTCCAAAATCCGTACGAAATTTTCGTACACATTCTGCAACATTACCATGATTTTCAAAGTAATGCCGCAATATTTCCCAGCGTTGTTCAAGCGTATACACAACCATATTCGTTCAGCGGAAGGATAAAACTAATTAACTGTCAATTCAGACATAACCTAAGTGTTGCCATTCATGAAATAAGCACTAGTTGAAAAAAAAAACCTTAGATGGCGGACCCTTTATTTCAGGATAAGCAAAATATCACTTCTTTATTTAAACATACACAATATTGTCGAATTCCCATTTTTATGAGATATCGCTTGTTCAAAAAGATTTGGGGCTTTACTAAAAATTTTGTAGCTTAACAATTTCTTGGAAACTTTTTTTGACGAATTGTTCGGAAGAAACTCAACTTCAAGGACAGATTCTTCATTGAGGAGTTGAACCCGATCGCTTTGTACTATTCTTTCGGCTCGATATTCGAAAATCACAGACAATTGGGCGAACCTAAAAAGTCAAAAGCAGTCAGAAAACAAAAGAAAAGAATCAGTAAGTATACCATTCTCCGAACTGGCCTTAGCGTTCAAGAAAGCATACAGACACTCACAAAGCATCAAGGCTCAACGTGAATGAAAATATTAATATGACACTGGATATTTTTCAGCAAATAAAATTGGTTATTTTTTGCTGGCGGCAATGAATATGCATCGCGTAAGGAACGATTGTCGGTTCATTAAAATAAAAAAAACTCCAGATGCAATATGAGATTGGATTCCTGGAATATGGACGTTGGATGGTTAATATTGCAGATTGATGGCTCAACAACTGAAACAAGCAATGTGTGCGACTGTACACCTATTCCGCAGAGCCGGATCCTTATGCAAATTTCCAGAAAATGTGGATTTATCGATTTATTTAAAACTAAATAAACTCTGAGCTTCACAATATATTGATTGTAGATCGATTAGCCGGTATGAAAAAAATATTCAAGCAGGAATCGATATTCTTTGGTGTCATTCAAGCAATTCACTGTATGATATAAAAACGTTAGAAAAAATTTTCCTCGAGGCTGTAGTAATTTTTTAGAGCCGAAAAATTCACCTAATAATCTTGTATATTGAAATATATCATGCCGAAACAAATTCTCAAGGAAAATTACCAATTTTAAACCGACTAACCTCCTAATCTGAAGTGAAAATTTTTAAAAATGCAGTGAGATAAGCTGAGGAACTTTTGTGCCCTATTCTTAGGTTTTTTCCAGGAAGCATATTACTTTGCGATACAGAATCAACCAGCATAAAAAATATGAAATAACAATCAAATAATTGTCAATAAACAATATCTAAACTTACAGTTTCCTCAGAGTTTCATTTTAAACACACTCCTCATCATTTCAAAAACCCCCTTTTGTATAATATCATCTGAGTTATAAGTAAATAGTTTCAAACAAAGAGATAATGACATTGTACGTTCATATACAGGTGTCGCGTAACTCAACTTTAAGCGGTTACTGGGTGATATGCTAGGTTATACCAGTTCAAGCAAAAATTTTAAAAAATTCTATGTCACTTGGTTAAGTGGTAATAGGTATATTTTTGGAAATGTTGAAAATTGACACCCTATAAAAAATCATTACAAAAAAATTTGTGACTACAAAACCTAAGGATGTAGTGTAGGGAGTCAATTTTCAACATTTTCAAAAATAAACCTAGCATATCGCCCAGTAACCGCTTGACGATGAGTTACGGGACACCCTGTATTTCAATAGCTCAATTCCAATAATTTTGTTCTGGATCGAAAAAACTTACAACATAGCTGTTATATTTCAAAGTTTTTAAAAAAAATTATTTTAGTATAATTGGAAAACAACAGAATTTTCAAGAACAAATTTATGTAGAAAGTAAAAATATTAATACAAACTTGATTTTGGAATACTAAAATCTAAAAGAGGAATCAATTTCCTTCAAAATTGACTTTAATATTCTTATTCCTAATAGTTCGAAAGATTTGTCAATGTATTTTTTGACGAGTCAAGTAAGCGCTGTAAAGTACATCATGTCTCTCAATCCATTGTGTTCAATCGATGAAGAATCGTTATCAGAAATGAGTATGTTCAACCAAATACTTTTGTTTCCTCCATAACTCCTACAATATCTATTCAATCGATTCAAAACTGGAAAATCGTTTATATAACGTTGATAGAAAAGAATTTTAAATTTTGTGAATTTCCTGATGATAGAAATTTTTTTTTTAATTCCGAACTTTTTCTTCAGGAAATATTTGATTAATCATAAGATATTCGATGGATCTCAACAAAAAATGGAGCATTTAAGGAGGTTATTGTCTATATAGGATTGGTAGATATGGGAGTTTCTTTTTCGCAGTTGTTGTTGATATTTAATAGGATGATATATTACCGTTTGAGGAATAGTATTGTGGCTGAAAAAAAAAAGGAATACTGTGTATTTGGTTTTTAATTCAAGATATTTATTCATTATATTGCCTATCGTTCTTGTTTTGTTTCAGAATGTTCCAGAGTAGTGAAAAGAATTCAGATCAAGCCCAGAGCTCTTCCATGTATCCATTAATTCTTCTATTCAAGAAAAACATAATATATAACCGTTAAACAAAGAAATCATTAATTGAGTTAAATCTTTTTGCTCCACAATTCAGTAGTGTGTTATTGGAAGCAAAATTATGTATCAACTGATGATTTGGAGAATTGAAATAAACGATTCGTTTTAAAACAATTAAAATCTAAATTCTGAATAACTAATCGCCATTTGAATGCAAATTAGGAAGAGTTCCAGTTGTTGGAACTTTCTGTCAAAAATGTTATTCTCTTTAAATGGTTCTACCAGGATTGCTTGAATATCAGTATTAGACAAATAAGGGCAAATTTAATTTCTTTTTTTCATATTAATTTGTTGATTGCAATAAAATCCTGCAAATACATTTTTCTAAAGATAAATACCAATCCAATGAACTATCGCTCACATTTTCTTGACCTTTATATCAATTTTTCACGTTTTTGAAAATGTTAACTAGACCATGCAGTAGGTATGTCAGTGATTTTCCCTCTTCTCACCTGATCATGTGGAGATACTGAAAGACCACCAGCGTGTGGTCTTGTTTGTCACCTCATTTATTGTCATTTACTCCCTAATGTCTTTAACCCGAACTAATGAGTAATTTATTACTCTTCGGCGGTGGCTTGGGAGCTTCCAGCCAACGCTAAATGAGCCGATTATTTTGATGTGTTCAGGCTTCACGAACAGATTCAGAAAATCTACACTCGATTACACCTGAAATTATTCAAGTTCAAATTGAACCCCAGTTGAAACAAGGAATGAATTATTTATTCTGAAATTGCATATTTCAAATAACTTGTTTGTTTCTCTATATTTAGCGGTTTAATAGGTATCATAAATATCTCAGAAAATTTTTGCAAGCTGCTCAATCACTGAACACAGTGCGATCTTTTGGGCCCATATAACTGTAACTGTATAGAAAATTTATTGTAAAAAAGTTTTTCAATTCGTAAATTAGTGTTATTAACTGTACTTCGAAATGATGAGGACGTTTTAATCTCAACAACTGAGCCATATTTACAGAAAAAATCAAGCAAGGTGGTGCAAAAAAGTATTTGTTTTCACTCGATTTATTAGTTACCAATAGTTATAAACTCCCCTACGAAACAATTTTTTGTCCTTGTTTTTCACTTAGAAAAGATTTCAGTATGAACTGTTGTGAATAAATACATTTTTGTTTATATTTTTATCTTGCACTAAAACATTTGAGTTCAAAATGAATATCAAATATGAAACACAGTGAAACTTACTGACTTATTGACCACCGTGTACCATTTCAAATACCCTCCTTTATCATCAGTATTGTTTTTCCTCAATACCACGATCAGTCTTCTGTCCTCTTATCTGTAGACATTTGTCCATTTCCATGGAACTGTCCTTATTCTCTGAGTGTATAGTAGATAAAAGAAATTATTTTAATTCGAAAACATTCTCCACAAAATGATAAAACATTTGAAAATGAAAGGATGAATGCTCGCTATCTCTTTCGGTCCATTGTTGAATAGATTTGATGGTCTCCATAAAAGTTAGGAAAAAAGTTTTAAGATTAAAACAAATTGATCATGTGTCTAGTTCTGGGCGAAGAAGGATTGGGGATAGAACGGAAAGCTGTAATACTCACCCTTCGTTGTGATATCCGCCAGAGCCGTCTTCAGATATACATCATAATCTACCTAATTTTTATTAATAAAAATTTGGAAAGCACTTCTTTAGATAATTTAGTTCCGACATTATTACTTCATCAGTTGGGACTGATGTTCACAGATTTTCAATCTGGAATGAAGAATTATTTTGAAATAATTGAAACCAGATAAAAAAATGTACAAATACTCTACTAAAATACAAATAGCCGAGAATTACAGATTTTTGGGCAGATTTGTGATACAGGTCCCCATAAACGTCTATAGTTAGCACTTAACTTAAATTGTTTTTTACTGAACTTGTGTAATCTGACATTGACCGACAAGAAGTTCCACAACACCATTCACCTTTCTTTAAGGCATTATATCCAAAATTATAATTTTTCAGTACAGTATAGTATACGAGAACTGTAAATCAAGTAATAAGACGGATTTTTTTTAATTTCTCATATAAAAAAAATGACAATTCAGTATTGTCACCTCCAAAATAACTTTTTTCTGAGGCCACACAGCACTGGAGACATTTCTTCGACTTCTTATAGGAGTGCTGGATCTCCGATACTGAAATAATCTTCAGCTGGTCGGTTACAGCAGTTTAAATTTTTTCGACTGTACCAAAATGATTTCCCATGAGGTAATTTTTCAACTTTGGGAAGACAAAATTGTCACAAGGGTTCAAGTCGAGTGAATAAGGAGGGTGGCGAGCCACAGAAATGTTTTTACTGGCCAAAACCTTGTTTATTGAAATGGTTTTTTGGAACCATTTTTGCGCAGATTTTTCTCATACCCAATTCATTGGTCAAAATTTGCTGAACGGTAGTGTGAGTAAAATTGAACCCTTGCCCTATCATTTTGACTGTCAACCGATCCCGGATTTTGTCGACATTTTCATAGGTTCTTGAAGATGAAGGCCTTATATTTCGTGGTTCATCTTGAATCAACTCTCTTCCTCCTAAAAGTGCCTTAAACCACCGAAGAAGCTGGGCCCGTGACAAAACACTATCTCCGTAGGCCTGCTGGAAAATTTGAAAATTATCCCCAGTTTACTTGAATATTGTTACGTTATCATCCATTGTAATTTAATATAAAGCAAATATATCCGGAATATTCGATATACTTATTTATATTTGAAAATTATATCCGCTTGGACTTCGAGAACTGGGGCCTCCCGCTAGAGAATTATCAGTTTCAGACTTTTGACGACTAGACCACAGAAGCTTGATGTTAGAGACAAGAATAACACCGACAAATACTAGCCAGTAATTATTCAAATTTTGAATAATCATTTCTCCAGAAATAAAACTTCGTTGAAAACAAAAATGTTAAATATTTATTTGTATGATAAAACTGCAAAATAAAAAAATTTAATGGTGAAGCGTTCTCATCCGAGATATTCAACTCACTCTGGAAATTTCTTCCCTTTATCTCATTCCGTGCCTAAGCACAGACGAACAGAATTGATTCTGACCATGGATTCTTCAACAATGAGTCCAAACAAAATGATTTATTCCAGGTAACAATCTGTACAGGTGAACAAGAACGCCGAATGTAGTTGATGACTGCCTTACTATAGAAAAGATGCTCTTCAATCTATACTCAGAGAAGGAAGAAATTACCTTTTTATATCTGGTTAGTTTTCTCCTTTAATTGTGTCTATGACTCATTCATTTCATTAAAATCTATTATATATACATATATATTCTTTTGAACATTAAAATCCATCATAAATAGTGAATTCAACATGAAGTTCTCTTGAATGTGGAATCGATATTCGCAAGATCCAGCATGTCTGCAGCTACCTGCATCCGGTACTGTTTCTGAAGAAAATTCAGCTCAAACCATGGCATAAAAAGGCAAGTATGTTCTTGTCCATTGAAAAGAGACAGATAACTTGTGTGATGTATCTTATCTACTGCGCTGAGAAATCAAGCATTTAATTTGGAATTCCTTTTGAAATTACACACTTTTTCTTGCAAAAAAGAATGTAATGATTTGCAGAAATTACATTGGAATATAAGCTTTTAATGATAATTCATAGAGATAAATAATATTATTAACCTCACATCAGGAAGATTAGATTAATAAAAGAGTCATAGATCTTTTTGTGAACTTGATTGTGCAGCATTAATATATTCAATGAAGCTGCTCAAGGTTTAGCTTGGAATTGTTTTGAGTGACCAAAAGAATTATTCAATACTCAAAAGTGAATAGTTTTTAATTATTTCTTATTTCTAGCTATTTCTTGAAACTCTTCATTGGAATTTGAAAGTGTTAGGTACAGTATAACTATTTCCCAAACTAGATTGGTTATGGTGCAGTGAGCTTTTTGGTAATTAAATTATTTTTTCCAAATGTATGAAAAATTTATTTTCAATTATTTTTCGAAGTAGACTGGGTAATGGTACAATGGTCTTGTTCGTTATAAAATTTCCCTTTTCTCCCAAATTTAAAAAAAACTCTTTATAAGCCATAAGGATAATTAAATGGATTCGAATCATTTATTCACATTTGTTTTTGTAATTGAATCTTCTACTTGTTCGAAATCTTCCATGATTTAAACATTCGTAAACTACCACTGAGGTCGACTGGTTTCAACAGATTTCATAAACAAAATAGTTGACAGACTGCGCTAGTTTGGCATAGTAAATACGGACAGTCCTGCCAACATACAAAAACTTAAAATACTCAACTCTGACCATTTAAATGAGAATTTCCGTATACTTTTTGTCAGAGTGTACAGGGTGAGTCATTGACCACTGCGTTAATTTTAACCATAGATTCTTTACGTCAAAAGAAACGTACGTAGTTGGTTTTTCAGAATCAAAGTAACATCACTGTAAAATAATTATTCGTAGTGATATTATTTATTGTTGTTGAAGATTTCGAAAAAGATTGCCATATTTTTAACAGTCTCATAGACCTGTTCACTGGTCTCTATCAAGGTTTTTGGGAATTTCTCACTGGGAAGGGATGGTTTATAATCTTGAAGTAGAAAGAAATTATAGTAAACAGCAAAAATATGTTTATGGTGTATTTTTTTACCAGAAAATTAGTATTTTGTATCTTCCTTCTGGATATGGACCTAATCGGATGAAACATGAGTGAGTGAATCATTTCTTATAGGAAAATAATGTTTTTAAACAATTCAGATTCAATAGTGGATGCTGTAGAAAGTATTTTTCATTCAAACTATACTGGACTATTGCCCAATGTGAAAACTTAAAATGCTAATAACTTTTCAACGCAGCTGAATATAGAAAAACCGTAATGGGAAAAGTGTTTTTCTTGATTTCAAGAACCTATGGTTAACATTAACGCAGTGGTCAAAGACTCACCCTGTATATTCTACATTTAGATCTAATGTGGCGAAGCGACAAAACGTCTTCCATATTCCCAGATCTGGATCATGAAATTTCATTCAAAATATGTCAAGTGCACAACACCATGTTTCAATACATCTTAGGTTCGACTCCCTGATATAGAATTCATGTTCAAAGTTGAGTTTGTCCATTCATGTTCGAATGAAGTAAGACTACTTAATAAAATCCCATAAATCGAAGTTCAACCACCACTCTTTTTCCTCTTTTTGACACCTCCTCAAATTTCTCTTCATCCCCCGCGAAACTGAATTGGCAAGTCATCACGAAGTCGGTCTGTTCGTGTTTTCCACGATGAAAATTTCGTTATCCTCCAACAGAACCGCAAAATTAGATTTCCGGAAGGACACGGTCCGCTGCGTTATGCGTTTTCCGCAGGAGGGAGGCTGGATCAAAGGTTTCGTTTTAAGTGGGCTACAAGAAGAGGCCCGATTTGACCATATTGAACACCTAATTCTATTCCGGTGGAGCTTTGGATAAGATTTTCTTCGTGAAGTGCCAAATGGGAAACGTAATTTTATTTCCTCACATTTCTGAGGGCGAAACATACGTGACATATTTGAGGAAAATCACTTAACTAGGATTCAGAAGTATGTCCATTGCCAATGAGGTAAAAAAGTTTCAGCATCATACCATCCAATTGTAAGAAGCTAGATCAGCTTTAAAGAGATCACCAAAATATCTAAAATAGATGTGTCATGACAAGACTATAATTTCATCATATTGATATTATTATTGTCAGTCTTTTTGTGTATTAACGAATATTCATCTGATTCAAGTCCATATTTTTGGATATATAGATGGAATATAATAATAATTTTCTCTGATAGTGCTCTCAGACTAACTTGTGTTTCTAATTTAATACTAACTGGTCTCCAAGATCGTGTGATTTAGCGCTCTGCAATTTTTAACTTTAGGATAGTATGAAACCTGTGGTCCCTGCCAATAAACGATCTCTAATCAGAGATTCGTATCATAACAGAAATAGAGTGACATCTTTCTGAATAAAGCTTTTCTTCTACAATAGTTTGAAATCAAAATAATTCTGATTTTATAGATATAGATTTAAACATACATATAGATATAGATATATAGATATGAATATAGATATATAGATATGGATATAGATATAGAATATTAAAAAAAAATAGATATAGATATTTTTCCTAAGCTGTTGTTTCATTCGCTGAATTGTGCGGTACCCCTTTGCATCAACCTCTTCTGTTCATACCTTCAACTCACACAGGCTACATCGTTTGGTAATTGATTTTTCGTAAAGCTCGAAATGAAAAGAAACAATAAATAAAAACTTGATGTCATTGAAGCGAAATATTTTATGTTTCTTCTAGAATTTGATTCTTCATGTATTTCAGTCACCTCATAGTCCAATAATATCTTAAGATTGTAAAAAATAGTTGAATTCGTTATTTCAAGATATCAGTAAATTCTAACGATTATTATTTTCGATTCCATGGTTCCGAGAGCATACTGGAGACGTTATGTTCACAGTGTTTGATTATTTGGCGCCAGATCCAAACAACTCTAAGCATTCTTCCTTATCTCAAAGCTGTAAAACCGTGAAAATGTCGCTCTCTATACAAATATTGTTGTTCCTTCATACACAGATAAATATATTCGTTTGGTTTGTTAACTTAGATAAGCACAAAAAATATCACGGCAGCATTAGACGGTTTTCACATGTAAGGGCTGATTATTTTTTATGGTTTTATTGGAATTCAACTACTCTAGACTTAAAATTTATAGTTTTTTTTAGTGCATGCATGAAAGGTGTATGGTGAACTATATACAACAAAGACGAGCAGAAAGGTCAAGTACTTATCAGGAAAGTTGGTATCATAAGGCACATTTTTGCACATAACTGGTTAACAAATGGTTATGATTTTATATTACAGTTCTTATTTTTGCTCCAGCGTATATAAACGTAAAACCGGGTTATGAACTCAGGAGAGGGGGTAACCAAACAGAGCGCAAAAATGTACCAATTAATTTAGTTAACGACTTTAAAATGGCGTCAATAGAACACACCTTTACTGAATTTATATGATAGCATTAGTACATCAAACATTTTGAAAATTATAAAAAGTTGAATAGGATAAGGAAATATTTTTTATTTATATTTTTTTGAATAAAATATTATTTTTTTTGGATTCAAGGAAAAAGACACTGAATAAAGAGGAAATTCAGTAAAATACCCAAACAGTAGCTGCATTATTAGTAATTTTACCTTGAGAATTGCCGCCCTAGCGCCATATTGAGTTTGAACCCATGGCGTAGCAAATTAATAAGTTACAACAACATTTTTTTTTTTTTATGTATAGTAGATTTAAAAACCTAAAGAATTATAATATAATATATGCACTTCAAAGAATTAATATCTCTTGGAATTTTTTATTAAAGTTAATTTTCCAGTAATTTAAATCTTTGTCAATTAACAACTTTCTTCGGGAATTCCTTAATCATTGTAAATTTAAAAAAACATCGAAATATTTCCATTAAATATTTTTCTTCTATTCTTCTTGCGTAGTTATAAAATAAGATAAAAGTATAAAAGAATTCAATATTTCTTAATCGTTTTCGTGAGTTAATAAAAAAAGAAAATTCACCGTGATTGTAAATATTTTCTTTTTATTTGTCACCTACCATATTCCTGTTGACGAAGGAAATTCCTCGCCTAGAAAAAAGAATTTTATCTCCATTATTTTTTCTAATTTTTCAAAAACAAATTGGCCATTTCAAGAAATTCAGAAGAATTTATTTACAACTTCTAAACGGTTTATTATTTTATGAACCTATTTTTATATTTTAATTATCCGAAGAATAAGTTGAGAAAGTTTTTATAGTCAAAAACTGACTACAAATCAACAGATAAAAATGTTTTTTCTCATTAATAATTTTATTGTTTATATTAACTTTCCTCTACTTTTTCTGGAAGTTCTGAAAATAACAAAAACGTCCCTGTGCTTCAAAATGTTGGTAATGAAATTGTCTTTCAGATAGATCTATTAAATTTATAACTTTTGTTTATCTCATGTGTTCTGCATTTGTTGAAATTTCTCGGTATTTTTCTTAACTTCTCACCTTATAGCTTGTGAATAATTCTGTTATTGCACTCAAGGCGACTTTGTTCATCGCTAATTTATTTAACGAATGCAGCTAATTATTTCTTTTTCATTTGATTTTTTCCCGAATCTTCGGTACTTTTTTCTATCAAATTACTTATTTACTAGTCTTTGGCTGTATTTTTGTTTATAATGACAAAAATGAACTAAAAAACATGCAAAAATATCTATAGGTAAAGGAAGGATAAAAGGTTCTAAAAATATTTTGAAGTCAACTTGATATTTTAATAATATTTTTATTCGTTTTTGAGATCTGAAAATTGTGCGAATAAAAAAATAAAAGTAATATATTTTTATAAAAAACTGTTCATATAATAAACAATGAAATTGTAAATGAAAATAAAATTTTTATTTATCAATATGTAGGGAATTCCCATTACGATAAAAAAATTTCAGCAAATCATTTGAACAATAGATATATGAAAATAACATTAATGAACAATCAAAAAGACATCAACAAACAAAAAATATTTTTCATTAACAATTCCATTGTTCATTATATCAATTTCATCCCTACAGGAAGGTATTTGGCGTCACAAATCGTCGAATTGTTGGGTCTTCCACCATAGAGTCCCGATTTGGCACCTAATAATTTCAGTTTTATTCCTTAAAATCAATGATAAACTGTGAAGTCAAAAATTTCCGAAGCCTGAATAAACATTTAAGGCCTTCTAGAGGCATGTATTGGAACCAGCTATTTTTTTAAAGGCAATGGTTATATCTGCATATAACTCTAATTGAGTAGGGACAAAGAAGACTCAGTATAAACCAATTAAGGAAACAAATTCCCCGCATATTGAATCCATCTCCTCTCAGCGTCTGTAAAATTGCTTCGTCCTAAATATATCAGATTCAGCGAAGTAATTAAGGTCCAGTAATTTCAATGAACCATCCTCCACTCTAAACAGACAGAAGAGAATTACCAAATAACTCTCAAGCCCGCTGTCGAAAAGTGTAAACAATGCCTTGCCGTTTTTCATCAGTTAATACTCTACGGTTTATAGAATTCTAATATATTAAGGGATAACTGATGACCAGAAGCGAAAGATATATGGGACCAAAATCAATTCGCTTTTGTCCTGTTTATCCCCATTTAATATGTTTCAGCAGGAGTGCTCCAACAATACCATATGCGGCTGGGATTTAAATCCAACTTGGATTAAACACACACCTGCTTGGGGGGGTCAGATGAGTGGGGTCTTTTTATTGCTAGATCCGCCATAAACAATGAATACTGGTAATCTCGAATTGCAAATGTTGAAGAGGGTTCAGCATCCGAACAAAGCCTCTCCTACTGAATTAAAAAGTTACACATAAAGGCCGTGTTTTTCTCTGTATAGCTCCTTTCTCTAGCTCCCTCCGGCAAATTGATTTGTCTGAACTACCCCCGAACTGTTCTGTTATTTATTGTACTAATATTTATTGATTTCAGTACGGTTCGTAAGGATAACGAGTTAGTTCGAGCGGTTCAGAGTAGGTAATTTGTCGTGGAACAGATGGATATCCTTTTCCAAATGTAATTGAGGATATTCCAATTGGAGTTTGGCTATTTGTGCAGCTTATGGGAGGGTGATTACTTTGTTGGAAATTGATTAGAATTGATACTATCGCAACGCTCAACAAGAAGGAAATATTTTGTAAATGTTCAGAATGTTGAACAATACAGATAACGTTCTTATAAATCCCAGAAAAATGAGAATGATTGTAGATACATACAATGTAATAATTGCATTCACAACACGAAATAATAGTAGTATATAATTTTAGCTGATTTATATATGGAAATTTTCGAACAGAAGGCATTAGAAAAATATGTACTTAAACCCAAACTGTGGAAAAGATATGTAGATGATACTTTCATTATTTGGCAACATGGAAGAGACACTATAGATGGATTCCTTCAATATCTAAACAATCAAGAGGAATCAATTAAATTCACAATTGAAATCGACAGACAGACAGACAGACAACTTCCATTCTTAGATGTACTCGTACATAAACAAAATGGAATCCCAAGAACCACTGTGTATAAAAAGCCAACGAACACAGGACAATATCTACATTTTGAGTCAAACCACCAACTAAACACTAAATTGGGAGCAGCAAAATGTTTATTTGATAGAGCAATAAATATTTGTTGTACTGAAGAATACCAAAATTAAGAAATAAATAACATCTCGAAAACTCTTAGAAGCAATGGCTACCCCAAAAAGATATTAGAAAAAGCTAAACGAACAAGAGAAAGTCAACCTGAACCAACAGATATAAATCAGACCATTAAAACCGTAATTCCTTATGTAAAAGGTTTGTCGGAGAAAATGAGAAGAATTGGAAATAGATACAACATAACGACTGCATTCAAAACTCAAGACATTATCAGAGCTAAACTTACAAAAGTTAAGCCTAATAATGAGACACAAAGGACAAAGAATTGCATATATGAATTACCTTGCAGTGAGGCGGAAGATCTTACATCGGAGAAACTAAACGCCCTCTGAATGTACGAATAAAAGAAAATCAGAAGCTTCTACGAGTACTAGACAGCGACAAATCCAGGTTAGTCCAACATGCTGTAGATGAGAATCATCGTATAAAATGGGATGAAGCATCAATAATATCCAAAGAAGAAAAACTTGCAAGAAGAAAAATCAAAGAAGCAACATTTATGAAAATAACACCAGATTCCATAAGTGCTCCATCTATAGATCTGCCAGAAGTTTGGACGCCGATAGTTCGATCCAACTTAAAAAGATCATCATATCACAGATGAGTATATAGCATTGTTCATTTTTCTTTCATGACTTCTGTCATATTGACTTTTTGAAGATTGATAATTTTCAAAAGGTTTTTTACTTTTCCTCCTTGATAAAGATAGAAGATGTCTATTGAAACGTCGGAAAACATTACATCCACAATAGATGATGGTAATAGCCCAAATAATCATTCAACACGAAATAATAGGTAAGTTGAAAAGTTCGCAGTGGGGCATCTAACTCTTAGGTGTGGAGCCAAACTTTTTTTCTATGCTTCTGACAGTTATTTATTTATATGTGTTGTCATTCTATCAAGTGCTGAGATCCTCCTTTATTTTTTATTTATTTCTATTTTTTTGCTGTTGTTTTTTTTTTTTTTTGATGACGAATGGTGAAGGCTCTTCATTCTCAACCTACTGATGTTTGTATTACATGATATTTTCTATTTGGATCAGAATTCATGAATGCTGATCACAAGTCACACACATGCTCATGGATTTCGCCTTGTGCATCAATTAGCCTAGGATTACCTGCACAATTATGTCATGCTTCAGTTAAACTCATATCTTACAGAATAACTCTTCGTATTGTAATCATTTAGCAGTATTGTATTCATCGTCAAGGGATTTTTGTTGCCTAAGACTTTTTACCTTTCACCTTTTAGACATAAAATATAGAAGAGATCATCATTTGGGTCGAGCTATTGTGTTTTGCTTACCATCTTTGTGTCCCACCAATTCTTCAATGATCTGAATTATCAATCTTGTTAGACGATCACATTGAATGGTCAAATCTTTATATCTCAAGACCGTCAGACTCCAGGGATGTAGTTGATTTCATTCATGATGTTAGTTTGTCCTCCAAAAAAGTGGCGGATGTTACCAGAAAATTCTGGTAACAGGTATTATCTGGTCTGACACAATTTCAGAAAGAAACCGGTTAATAGACAAAATTTAAAAAAATTACATTGGCATGTCCGATTTCCGGCATAATCGAAGGTTGCCGAGTTATGAAAGTATTCATTGTTGAAACCCTCTTGTGACAATTTTCAAGACATTCAATCATTTAGTTATAGACGAACGTCTCATGAATAATGTTTTATAAATAGCCCTGAATTCACATCAATTGGGTAACAACTTCATCGACTGAAAATAAAATTTATATACAACTATTATTTCAGAAAATAGTAAACCAAGAAACAAAATCTGGTCCTTCCATACAGGGTTTGGATAAAGTAACGAATCAATTAAATAGTTTTTGAATCCCAAGTTCGTTAGGCATCTACTAAGATAAACAGGAAATCCCAAAAAAAATTATCAACCAGATATTGTACGTCATTCATTTAGCGTCATTTCATTCTTCTGCAGAATATCATAAATACTCTTTTTCATTACTTCAAAATATGCTCACTTGGTTACATACTTCATCCCTGTATGTTATTTAGGGTTGGTTTGCTTCAGCAATTTTTGGAGCTCCATGCAGCATGGCACCCCAGTATCGCATGCCAAGTTCATTCACGCTATCGGATCTATGAAAATAAGCCTTGTGGTGAAGAATGGCCGTCATGAATGCCATGATATGCATTGTCAAAAGTCCCCCCACATATATTTTTTCGCGTTATAAAATTACATTTATTAAAATTCTGACACATTCAATTTGTAATGAAAGGAATCGACATTTTTATGAAGTATTTCATGCTGAAAACGATATGATATAATGCTAAAGGTGAAATTGATCGCTTCATCATAATATATGTAGGTTTCTCCATCTAGAACCAAATAATGCATGCATTACTCAACCCAGCTCAAGAAACAAACTTCTATGTACTTACCAGCAATATCTTTCAAAGAATATAGAGGAACATTCAAAAAACCTTATTTTACCCATTTTAAAGACATCATGACATCATTATTAGGAACAATTCTTTGAGTTATCAGTAAACTGCAGTCTTGACATTCAGTTGACATGCAAAATGACCAATAGCCACATAATTCTCTCAAAGTCATTTCTATTCGATATTTCATTTAGTCAGTTCCAGAACCACCAGGTTTTTTATATTGTACTGAAGACCAGAGATATCACAGTTCCTCAAAATTCTAAAAAACTTTTTCTCGAAAACGTACAATTCATTCAGCATGTGATTGATATGGGAAAAATTGGATCACGCATAAAAAGTATCGGGTGTTTTTTACGCGCTTGTTCAAGTTTAAAAACTAGTATAACAACCCATTATCGATTTACCTTAATGTCTGTGTTTGTGGGAAGTAATGCTGGTTTTATTTTAAATTAAGAAAATGTGAACATTATTAAATGAACAAATACACATTTGAAAACGGGAACGAGCACATGACAGTGATTACCTAGTAGCTGTAGATAGCGTGGGATTTGTAGAGGGCCTCTTGTCTTTTTGTTGGTGTCTTGTTCTAGAAGGTTTGAATGAATGTGTATTTCAAGCAATTTCGGTGAAAGTAAAAACTATGACAAAAAGAGCAAAGGATTGCATATTATGTGTTTATGAGATGTCTATCAAACTCATTTTTTTTATGATATATCTCTTGACCAAATAATTGGATTTCACCAATGCAATGGTAACAGATCTTTCGAACCTGCTAATTGTGCATTAGTTTTAATGTATTTTCAGTTTGTCAGTATTCGTTTTATTTATAGATTAGGTACAAATTTTCTGATGGAGTTGATCTTAATGCAAATTTACCACATAGCGTAAACATTCATTCTATATGTTTCTATCATATCACTTACAAAGTCCTTGTATATTTGTTATTTCGAATGTATTGATGTATACATAATTGTTGACTGAAATGCATGCAGAATTAAACTATATTTTTATGATACTGTATAGTATTTTATTCCGTTGTATATTACCATATTATATTCATTATAGAAATATGAAAAATATAATTTTATATCAGAAAACCAGTTTTTTTTTATTGTATTTATGAGAACATTTCAATATTACCTGATAACTGTACTACAAGTTTAGATCAGACTGAACGAATCTTGAGAAAAATTTATTAATGCAAAAAATATAAACAAACTGGGAGAAATCCACTAACAAGTAACAAATTATATGCTCTGATGTTGATTTAATCTGGAAAATTTACTACATTTAACTAATCGCATTTAACAGGATTTCTTAAGTTCAAAAGAAATTTGAAGCACGAACATTTATATGTGGCCTATTATAGAAGTCAATTTTTTTTATTATTTCATGTTGAGGGGGTTTGCCGACAGTTAAGAATTCCATAATCAAATTCCTCTTTTCATAAATTGTATATAGTAAAAAATAGTATCAGTTCAAACCGAATCATCAGAGAATTCATTGAAAAAATTTGTTCGAAACATATCAATATAAAAATAAAGTTTTTATTCATGGACTCGAAGATAAATGTTTCAGTGAAATTATAAGTATTGAGGATTTAATATTAAACACATTCGATGCTTTCAACCACCAACTACTTTTTTTCCATATAATACCTACTTTTTAACTCAATCCTCGTTTAGAAAAATTTTAATGAGTCATTTTATTTACAATCCTAAGGTACCTATGATTATTAGCACATTTCAAAAAGTTTCAGAGGCACCGGTTCTGCTGTTTCTGAGTACACTATTGAGTGAATTTAATCACTAAATACTAATTCTTTCAAAGTGATATTAAAACCACAATAAAACAATATATCTTTTATTGAATGCGTTCTGTTAGTGAGGAAATGTGATTACATTTACGGTTACATTATGAGCGGACTCATAATTTTTATATGAATATAGACTAAACAACGCTCCATACACTCTAAATATCACTGTGAAAACTTATTACCAGCTTAAATCAAAATATTTAAGTTTTCAGATAACGCAAATAACCTTTTCTAATCAATTTTTACATTCGCGGTCGATTAGGTTATGCGCAGGGAGGAATGCGCGAGTTCCCTTTGGTGTAAGCGATTTCAGTTCAAAATCGACGGAGTGCGACTACTGCTTGGTCCCTATACTGTGTAGATACCAACCAGTAGTCGCACTCAGTGGATTTTCTTACACCAAGTCTGACTCGCGCATCTCGCAGGGATTCTAACCTCATTCTAACCTCAGTAGGCGTAAACCTCCTGAAATTCCATTCGTTCCAGATATCTCAACTAATCGTAAAGAATAGACGACTGTCCATACGCATGCAGTAGGCGTAAATCTCCTGAAATTCCATTGGATCCTGATATCTCAACTAATCGTAGAGAAATGACGACTATACTAAGCATGCTGAAGACGTAAATCTGCTAAGATTCCATTGGTTCCTGATATCTCAACTAATCGTAAAGAATAGACGACTGTACATACGCATGAAGTAGGCGTAAACCTCCTGAAATTCCATTTGTTCCTGATATCTCAACTAATCGTAAAAAAATGACGACTGTATATACGCATGAAGTAGGCGTAAACCTCCTGAAATTCCATTGGTTCCTGATATGTCAACTAATCGTAAAGAAATGACTACTGTACATAAGACGCATGCAGTAGGCGTAAACCTCCTGAAATTCCATTGATTCCTGATATCTCAATTAATCGTAAAGAAATGACGACTGTACTAAGCATGCTGTACGCGTAAATCTGCTAAAATTCCATTGGTTTCTGATGACACCACCCGCCATTCTTGAACTTCTGTGATTTCATTGAATTCCTTTTTTGATCCCTTTTTTTAATACATCTTTAAATGAAATACGACCTTAAAAAATATAGAGAAGCAATGACGTGAGATCAGAAGCTTTTGCGCGTATAACAAAATCTTTTTCTGAGCTCTGGAATATTGCGATGCTGTAACAAACGAATTGCAGAATGTGGAAGAATCAACAAACATATATACCTAAATCTCAAATAACCAATAACAAAACTTACAGTTTTCATTCAACCTCAAATCTCCTTTTCTGAAAAACGCCTCTTTATTTTTTGCATAGGATCTGAGTAAAAAGAAATTATTTTCAAATGCGTGTAACATTTGATGTCGTTTAATTAATCCAATGAATCTTGAATTTCTCAAACTCTAAAGTATATTCGAATAGACTAAAACATGTGAAATCAGAAATGTCAATGAATGTTATTATTTTTTTATCGAAATACAAATCGAATACAAATATCCGATACCCTCACTGGACACCTTGTGGTTAATACTTTTGATTTGTCATTTCTCAATAATATTGAAGAATGAATTTATATTCTTAAGTTCATTCTATGAACTTGTTCCAATAGGAACTAGCGTACAAAAACTAGCAATAATGAAACTTTTCTAATTGAGTATAAATTCATTGTTCCGGCCAAACAAAAAAGACCGACTACGAAGGAAACGTATGAATTTACGTTCATTACAACTCTGAACTCCGTTATTTATGCTTGCAATATGGCAAATATTAGCCAGTACCCATGTGCATAGTAAATCTAGACAGCGGGGGTTCCTCTCCCCATAATATGAAAAGCAGCCTTGTAATGCCAGTCTTATCAAATTGAGCACCTAAAGACCCCTAATTTTTCACGGTCTGCGAGACGAAATGCGTCAATAATCCTTTACAATGAATTTATGATGAGGGTGGCTTCGTAGGTTTTACTGTTGGATGCAAACAAGTATTAATCATAAGTTTTAAAAATATTCTTTGTGAAAACAAATGGTTTTCCTTCTGCCTTGCATAATTACAAGATTTTCCAATGAAAGATTGCATTTTGTTAATGAACAAATTTAGGATTGCACGGCTTTCGCACTTTATTACAAAGACTTATGAATTCTATCGATACAAGCCGAGAAGAGAAATGGGATAGTGTTGAATCAAAAATGAATTTCACATATTCGAGTAAGAGTTCATGGGATATATTGAGAAAATTAGGTGAAGCTACTCCCCTTGCCTCATCATCATCAAAAATTGATCCAAGCTTAATCGCTCGCCGCATAGGTAAAGTATCTGAATCAGTTAATGCAGGTTTTGACGGGATTTGTCCAGAATTCATCAAACATTTAGGAAAAAAGGACTTGTCTTGGTTATTATCTTTCTATAACAATATTCTGAATTCAGGAAACTTTCCTTCCGAATTTCGTAAGGCTAAAGTAATAGGTATTTTGAAACGAGGAAAAATCCTTGTGATCCTAGTAGTTATCGACCATTCAGTTTATTGAGTGTTCCTTTCAAGATATTAGAAAGGTTAATTCTTTTTAGAATTGAATCTTCTATAGAAAATGCTCTACAAAATTGTCAGGAAGGCTTCAGTAAAAATAGAAATTGTTCATATCAGGTTCTCAGCCTTACAACTTTCATAGAATCAGTCCTCAATCATAGGTTGAAAACAGGAGCTGCTTTCATTGATTTATTTTCGGCATATGATACTGTGTGGGAAGATGGATTAATTTTCAAACTCTGTACCCATCTGAAGTGTGGGAAAATGGTAAGGTTATTAGAAAATATGTCATCTGATAGAAGGTTTCGTGATTTTGTTGACAATAAGAGTAGCAATTTCAACACATTGAAAAACGGTCTCCTCGAGGATTAGTTCAAACTCCTTTACTTTCAATTTATATTTAAGTGTTTACCCATGATATCATCTCAGAAATTTGTTTATGCTGACGACATAGCTATTGCTTACCCACATTCGGATTTCCATACTCTGGAAAACATACTGTCATCTGATTTGGAAATTTTAAAAAATTATTTTATTGAGTGGCGATTATGCCCAAACCCCAACAAAACAAAGGTATCTTGTTTCCATCTGAATAATCATGAAGAATATAGGAAATCAGCTGTAACTTTCAATGATTCTCCCATCTAACATAATTTCTATCCAAAATACTTACTAGTTGAATTAGATTCATCTCTCAATTACAAGGCTCATTTAAATGATCTGAGCCTAAAACTGAAAACTAGGAATAATATTATTCAGAAATTAGCTGGATCATCTTGAGCTGCTGATGCTTCCACTCTTCGCACAGCATCTCTAGCCCTAGTCAGTGATTACCAATTTAATATAACATTGTCCCTCCCCTTATTCGCAAACAGACTGCAGCTATGAATTCTTGAAGCAAATATCATTCTTTTCCTAATTTATTTCCAATTATTTCATACATTCCACTAAATACAATTGCAAGATTGAAGGCACGTGAACCATTCTGGTATAATTTATTCTTCAATATGAACATAAGCGATAAAGAATTATGGAAGATTGAGTGGAACTCTTATGAAATGTTCAATAAAAATCTCATTTCTGATCCTTCTAAAAAACTTCCGGGTTTTGATCTTCCAAGAAAACTTTGAACAGTTCTCAATCCTTTGAGACCAGGTCATGGTAGTACCAATAACATGCTATTCAGATGGAACTCAGTTCCAAGCGCAAGTTGTGAATGTGGATATGCAGAAGAAACAATACCTCATCTCATCAATAATTGTCCCATATATAAGTTTCAAGATGGTTTCAGGGCTATTCACGATGTTTCAGATTCTTTCTTGGAATCGGTTATAAATTTTAAACAAATTTAATATGTGTATTCTGTATTCAGTTCTTTTTTCTAATTTTGTCTTTTTATTTTCAGATTCGATATGTGCAATTTGAAGAAGCCTCTGTGATTATTACTTGAAGACCACTCTTGAAGAAAGAAGTCCCTCAAATATTTTTAAGTTTATTTTTGAACACACAACAATGATTATGCGGGGAGCCAGGGGTTTTTCTCGGGGCTTTTATGTTATACACCGAATTGTATTGCACCCTGTCATCAACGGCCACATCGCGTTCTGGCTGCCTTCGAACGCACCGAACGCGTTAAACAGCCGGAACGCGTTTTGTCAATTGTTCAACGCTCACAACGCGTTCTTAATGTTCGACTTGTATTATTTGCCGCTTTCTTCCTGCGTAGGATAAAATTTATATTGTCCCTCATAAAACAAAGTTGAAAATTGGAATACAATTCAATTATTGAAAACTACAATTGGATACCAAAGATGGGTTCGGTTTTTCTTGCCGAATCATTTCAACAATATTAAATTTCTTATAATTGTTTTTCTGTTCTAGGAAGAAAGTTACACTAATAAACTTATATTGTCGAGCATATAATATATAAATGCATGAATGAAAAAGTGAAAAGTTCTTTATTGAACAAATGAATTTCAATTTATTTTCTACAAATCCGACTTATTGTGGAGAACAAAACAAACTTGAATTTATAACTCTTTTAATTACTTTATTAGAAATAATTCAATTATTGAAAACTATAATTAAATACAAACGACGGGTTTTTCCGAACTTTTGTGTACTTTACATAGGTACGTTACTTATTTTTACAAGAACTGTTTGATTGACATTTCGAATTACATAGTACATTTAAATTGTATCCGTAAAGTATGGAACAAATTCATTTTAAGCTAATCAGACCATTTTTAAGAAATAATCCTGAAACACATCGATTTTTATTTCAATTTACCTTATTTTAAAATAATAATCTAATATAAAGCGTGAATTATTTTCGAGTAATGACATCACCGTCATTTTTTTTAAATTGAACTTTTTTGTCTCCATTTTCGGATTACTCTAGCTGAGCTGATTCCAAAATGTATCACATGTTGATTCCAATAGGAACAGGGTCGACAAATATACAATAGTTTTGTATGTGCTCAGTGCTCATAAAGAAATGCTAGACCACAAGTACCAAACAAGTTCGGAAACAAATTATTTTTATTATTCTAAAAATGTAAAAAACTACAGGATCTTACATTTGATTCAATTGCCGTTAGACAAACGCGTTCCGGCTGTTTAACAATTACCAGAACGCGTTGCGAGCGTTTAAAAACAACCAAAACGCGTTCTGTGCGTTCGAAGACAGCCAGAACGCGATGTGGCCATTTTTTCCGGCCACTGAGCGTTTTCGATCTTCGGGCCTAACATATATATATTACAAAGTCCTTTCCCGGACTTTGGAACATTGCTATGAAGGCACAAACGTTACACAGTACCAACAAACATATATCTCAAATGAACAATAACCAAACTTATAATTTTCCTCCATTTTTCTTTCAGCCACAACCGAATCAATCACATACTTGATTCTTTCAATAACAGATCAACAGAAATAATAATAAGGACCGGATGCCAGACCTATATCCCGGAAACCTTTATAGAGACGATATAAATTTCATCGCATTGGTTTATTTAACCAATTTTATATAAACAGACTGCTATGAAACTCATAGCAAGTTGTCAACAGTTTAGGAGTCAAAGTCGAAAAAGTAGATTACTGCAATAATCTTTAGGGGTTGGTACAGTCATTTTATGAAGAATACCAATAAAATAAAGGTATTCTTTATACAATAGTACTACCCAAGCTAGAAGCGTTTACTTTTCAGACAGCCTGTGAAGGGATTATACAGGGTGGGCCAAGTTTGTTATCTCACCGAACGAGTCACAAGCTTTTCTAAAAATTCTGAGCATGCTGTTCAAAAGGTTAGTAATTATACTCGAAAAAGTGAGCCGTTGCTGTAGCATTTAGGGTATGGCTAGTTTAAATATAGAAAAATATCTACAAACTAAGCCAAAGGCACCTACTTCTGGAATACCCTCTATAAAGATTAAATAAAGTACATTCGATAGGTTCATGTCACGAATATTTTCACAGACTACGAAGTTAGCTGCTTTTCCAACATATCACATCATTTTATCGAATGAACAAGTGATGAGATCAAAATAACCGGAGTAGAATTACTTAACGCAGGTTTTAATATACTTACTTACCTTCTAGGAAAAGTCTGATTCATCAGCATGCGTCAAGGATCATTAAATGAAATTTGGCTGGACAAGTCTGAATTCTCAAAATTAATATCAGTCTCATCCCAATTTCCTAATCAGACAATTTCATTTTATGATCTCAGACGCGTCTGAAATAGTTGATGTTATTCAATCATGAGTTGACGAAGAGAAATAAGAGCGTTGGACTGTAAATCATTGAAGTGAACCCACCATCAAGAAAGAAGGCTTTTCCACACACGTCATTTATGTTCATGATTCATGAATAATATGTATCATCAAAGTACCGTACTCGGAGTTACATTAAGACTCTTTAAGGAGGGGAATTTTTGCAAGTTCATGTGTAGTACAATCCCATCACTACTTTTCTGATCGGCAGCGGCGAACTCAAAAAATGTAGTGTAGCCAGAATTGAATTCGAAAGAATTTAGTTATAATATACTCAAACCTACTAAACTTACGCTCCTCCAATATCAATAGGCGATTTTTATATTTCTGAAATGAAGGATCTGGAGGCGACTTTCGGCATAATTGCTGGTATAACATTTTCAATAGGTTAGTTTTAAAATTGGGTTTTCTGGAATTTTTCAAATATTTCTGTAGATTTCTTCAGAAGAAAGTTTATTGTTGAAACATCATTCGGAGTTCAATCATTGCTCTTAGAAAATGAAGAATAATGACGAGCTTGGAGGAATCGATATTGATGAGGCCTTTCAAGTGAGCCTCGTCAGTATTGAAACTTGGGTTCAACCGAAAGTTTAATCTTTAAATGGTCAATCAGATATCATAAAATCAGACCTTTAGCTAGGAAATATGTCAAATTAAATAATGAGTCATTATTTCTTTAAAAAAAAAAAATTAAGTCATGATTGTGAATATAGTAATTGAATCTACTCTATCAATTAGCAATATAATTTTTAATTAACGATTACATGTAGATACCTATTTGATTTCATATACTTTCCTTATTACGGTGGTGAAAGATATTCAGCTATATTTTATTTAAATCAAGTAACAGTGGTTGCATGAGATTAGACTGTAGAAATATAATTTAAAATTTCTAGAGTTGCAAAGTCTGAAACAACAGTATTTGCATTTGCATTAGAATAATAATAATAGGAGCAGTTGCAAGAACACGCTCAGACGTTATCCTTTAATAAAAGATTTATTCAACCCAATAACATATCTATTTGACTGCTATCCTCAACTTCAATTTCAAAATTTGATAACACTAATAACATTTGAAATGTGTTATTCCAGTTTCAATTAATTTCATAAATTAGGTCAATATTTATATTGTGTCTTGTAATACATCTGCAGTATTACGATATATGGGTTTTTGCAACATATCGTGTCGGTATGTTTAAACAAATTATACCACATCTGTGGCATTTTCTCCTTCGACATATGCTTTCTACTCGATCAGGCTATTTTTCTCTTATATTTCTTTAGTGGAATTTTCCAGTTTTTTATACTTCTGAAATGAGTAGAATGAGAGTTGACATAAGTAACTAAAATAACACTAAGTTTCGAAAAAATACGTGAATTTTGTAGTAGATAGTAGTACATCTGGATCCTCAGAATTTATTCACAATATTATGGAGTAGTTATCTATTGAAAATAGAAAAAAAAAACAGAAATTTTCACACCAACTCATCGTTGAAACCTAAATAATATGACAGCACATTCGTTTTTTTGACTTTCTGACCTTTGAAATTGCTGTTATTCATAAAACCTTTTGCCTACCACAACAATTTAAAGAACCTTCTCATTTTAACAGAATCAGTTCATAATTCGCTCTGAAACTGATACTGTGTAACGAAACAATTGTGAGCAAAAGCTTCAATAAAATGTAAATTGGAAAATTTATATGTATTCCCCATTGCTTTATCAGTAACCTTTGTTATTTTATTCGCTAAAATAGAAAGCATAAGATATCAATGATGTAAACAACTCATGTTAGTCGTTTTTCGTACTTTCTATAGATATCTAAACATGTTCCTGTTAGGAGCCGTTTTTGCCGATTTTGGCTTCTAATTATATTTTTTTATTGCTTAGAACTCTGGTATAAATTATAGTATTCGTATTATACCATTAACACTTTTTCCTTTCTAATTGTTTAATATGAAAGTCATATTCTTGCCATTCTTTAAAACTTTCGGCTCCATTAATGGCTTCTTTCATTTTCAGTCTTATCAAACCGCAAAGATTTTTTGTTCCATATTTCATAAGCTCTGCTGTTATACCTTCAGGTCTGCTTGCTTTATTGTTTTTCATGGATTTTATTGGTGTACATGCTTCTTTTATCATTTCAAATTTTTCAACTACACATTTGCTCCATGAAAAAGGAGGCGAGTGCTTATTGAACATAAATAATAATGGTTAATTCAAATAATAAATCTTTTTGACTGCATACGTCAAAATTTCTATAACAAAACAACGGTACCTCCTGGTTACAAAGTCACTTATCACAGCATCAATATTAATTTACGCCCCACGTAAAAATCCAAAATTCTCCCTCCGAAGTTTTTATATATCCAATTTTATCGCACTTCATTCATGTCTACTTTGAAGAGGGTTGTGCTCTTCCACGTAAATCCAACTAAACTGCAATCACTTTGATATATGTTACGTTAGGCTTGCAAGGATAACTTCAACTATTTATAAACCTTATGACATCCCAAGAATGTTGTTCAATCCCTTTCTTGGGCATTAATCTTGGGTTACAGGAAGAGGCGCAAAGAGTTCGCACGTGACACAGAATATACACTGCATACTTTTGTTTGTCGTTTGTGAGGAGGATCTGTGTGAGGTCCGATAAAATTAGTGGGATGTTGGCTCTTGGTTTGTGAACCAAGTATTTGATCATTTAGATGTAAGATTACGATAGTCGACTTGCGAATTGAACTATCTCGTCTGCAATTTCATTAAGATTCGGTCTAGAAGATCTAAAAGGAGGAATTGTACCAACTCATTCAGAACCTCAGAGTAGACCAGAGGGTTCATCAGGATCATTGTATTTTCTGAATAATATTCATGATAATGATGAGATTTTTTTTCATCATGGCACTTCATGATTATTTTGTCTGAACTACCATTTGTAATTGTTCTCCTTTCTACCAGCATTTCGATAGACAATTAATGTTGAAAAGAAAAAGTATTTCTTCGACAGAAAAGCACAGTAGGAGAAATTCACTAATTTCAAACCTACTTGTGAAAGCAACTATGATGGCAAAACTGATAAAAAGATAAAAATAATTCAAGATAAGACATACTTTAAAACTTAACAGGGTATTTGTCTGAAAATGGCCATTTTCACCATGTTATCCAGTGTGATAATGAAAAATGATAACCGAATTGCGTTGAACAAAGCCATCTGTTCTCATTTCAATGCTTTTTAATTTTTTTTAGTTATCATCGGTAGGAACAAGATTTCTTTAATGTTTTGTGATAATAGCTTGATGAGGTCATATTCAAGAATATCTTTAAGTTGAATATCAATTTATTGTACTTTTATAAAGACGATTCCAAACTGTATGCAACAAAATTTAAATTTAACAGAAGATTCTTGAAGAAATCGATAGGATTAGCACAAATATGATTTTTGTTGAATAGGTCCTCGTGTCGGAGTTAAAGATGCCATAATTCGGACCCCCAGAGTCGTTTTATGTTAATATCTCAAAACATTGTTGCTTATTACATGTCGGATTCCATACACGAATGTTCTGAAATATGATATCATGCATATCTGAATTTGTAGTCAATCGTAAAATACGAATATCAAACTTTCTGTGATATTAGCTTCGTACCAACAATGAAAATATTACAGATAGCAATCAGTAAAAGAGCTAGACTAAACATTTTATAATATTAATACATTAATATTACATTAATCAGAGATATTGAAGTAATATTAATTATTTGAGGATGGGACTCATCGAGAACTGTTAGCATATGAGTCAAATAGTGTTTTGTTCCTTTAACTCGGATTTCAGCAACATATGCTTAGAGAAAAATTTTTATAAAGAAAAGAAGCTCATTTGCCTGTATAATTCTTGACTATATCAATTTCATTAAATGCATCATATCACACCTCAATTATTTCATAATATTATGTTATCATAACAAACGTAGAAATATCCAATATTGATCAATACTTTCATACAACTGAAATGAACAATTGAAATCAATTAAAATGTCAAAATTAAATTTTAATAACGAGAAAATCAAATAGCATAAATTATAACGGTGATCATAAACATTTAAAATTAGAATAAGAATAAATTAATATCTGCAAAATAAATACGATGAAATTTAATAACATTAGGATAATAATCAGAGTGCTTGCATTGGTCAAAAAATTTTAGTAATAAAATTATTTAATCTGCAATTGCGTTTTTTGCAATCTCAGCATTGTACCATTTTATTTTAAGAAGCTAGACTTCTTTAATATATGGAGACGTTTAATGATTAAAAATTTTGATTTCACAAAGAACGGATGAGATTTATTGGACATGGATGATCGAAACATTCAAAGTCCTTTCAACGAATATGTCAAATAGAATTTTTCTATTGCCAATTTGAGTTTTTGTGTTTAGTGAAAATAAGAAATATTTTAATCCAGAGAGATTTTTTATGAAAATCAAGAGGTTAAGAAAGAAAAGACAGAAAGAAAGAAATCAACTAAATTGATCCATACCAAAAAAGGATGAAATCCAAGATATTTTTGGTCTCTAATGAATGAGAAGACAGTTTATGGTGTCGAATGTGATGAGTCAGGAGATGTGGAAACTATTTACGAATATTCGCTGCACAAAAATGTGGATAATTCTGTGAGAAATTCAACCAGAATTGAAAAAACGAGATAAAATTCATTTTTCTTAATTCTTCGAGATCGATAAAGCTTGGCAAAAATGTCAGTATATTCATACCTTAACCTTTGAGAGTTGATCAGAATGAATTAATTCTAGAGAATTCTTTATTCATCGTGGCGGTTCTATCAGTATCACACTGTTCCAGATAGGGTAGAATACTTCCAGAGAAGCGCGTAAAAGCTCTTGGCCTCAAGGCAGTACTTTTCTACATTCTTTAATGTTACTATAATTTCAATTTCAATCATTTACTCTCTCATAGAGTTGGTCTGTATGTTCCTTACAGTTCGGTTGGTCTAAGAACTGAATCAAACAATAATTTACAGTTCGAATTATATTCCTTTGTCTTGTTGGGACCTCTGAAAAAAAGTTCTGAGCTATCAAAACACTCTGTTCGTATAGTAATTTTGAAACGAGCATTTGAATACTCAGATGAAAGAGGATCTAACATCACTTCATTATTCTACTGGTGTTCTTGAACTAGGTGAAGGCATACTTGAAAATGAACGTAAAATTCGATAAATTACAAATTGAATCTGTGAAGTCTCCTATATTTTCTTCAAGAATATACTGAGTTTTGTGTCATCTATTCCAGGGCACCCTGTATTTAGATGTATTCAGAAAAAGTTAACCAAATCATAGCAACTTTCTTGATGTGATGATGACATGTGGAAATGATAAGTCGAAATATGAGCTAATTTTGATTGTTTAATGTCTAAAAATGAGATAATACCTTTTCTTCCCTAAGCATTATCTCCCAATAACGGATGCTCGTGGCAAACTTTCCAAAATAACATCCAATTTCCTGTTGTTAGTTACTGACAACCAACATGACATTCTTGACATCCCGTACTAGTCTACCCCCTCACATTCCATGCACACAAAATATTGATTCGAAAGGGAGTATAAATAAAAGTATCCAGCACATATGTTAAAGTTCTCTCGAAATTTCTATATGTTCATCTGATTCGGTGGATTATCAGATCATACACTAGAATTGCCAACAATTCATTCAAAACTACAATGGTAGATACATTAATGGCCACTTAACGAGCGTTTCAACCTTTAATACCCCCATAAGATATAAAATTCAAGAATACTTGTTATGATCATCTCGTACTCTTTTAGGTGAAATCAGGATTGTATAAAAACAAATGGAAACCTCACCGCCACCAGAGAGCACTATAAAATTACTGGTTTATTAAACAAAAGCGTTGAAACAGACGATTACAGGACCATAAATATATTTAGTAGACAATAAATAAAGAACTTAATGGTGACAGCTGTTTTCACATGGAATAGTGTTGATTCTTTGTAAGAAGGGGTCAAGATGCCCCTAAAGAGGTAATTCATTGAATAAATCAGTTGCGAGACCCGTGGTATATCCTGACCCTCACTGGGCAATAGAATTATGAGTCGATAATGTAGCATTAATTATAGTTAGATCACGGTGAATGACAAATACTGAGAATTTATAAGAAATATTTCACCACAATGTCAATGTAGCCATTTCCCATTATTTGATTTTTCCGTACTCATTTGAATGATTCAACGAATAAATTATTCAGAAACAAATTATAAGTGCCTTTTACGAAAATTACAATTAACAAAGCGATTCTGATTTTTGAATATTTATTAATTGAAATACCTTATTTGAGATATCTGATCTTGTAACTAGAAAATTAATTAATTAATTTATTTACTTATTAAAGTTGAAATGAAAATGTTTTTTCTAGTGAAAATCGTCAGTCAATAAAATATTCAAATTTTAAACTACTCTATATCTCTTGATATATTCGTCAGATCTCAACGAGAATTTGTGTATACATTATGCCAAGGAATAAGGGCAACAAACCTGAGGAGACGATCAGCATAAAAAAATGACATTATATACAAATAAGTTTTGTCTTCGAATGTTTCATTCTTCAATATGCGGGGTGTTTTACTTGAAAATTGGTCAAGATATGCGGATAAAATTTGGTGGGTTTCAAGAGGTAGCTATTACACATTTTCGGACACAATAAAGAATTTTATATTATTCACTGAGGCGTAGAAAGATTAGGATCTCATTTTCACGCGCTTGTTTCAAGAATAAAATGGTAGCACACTAAGATATTCCAAACCAACAATAATTTTTCAAGTAAAACTTAGGCGCGACTAGGAGGTAACTGGACAACACTGCAACGGAAGTCCGTTACGGCAATATAGCGTCACGTTTCTGTACCATCCGGTATTCAAATATTTTCGATTTTGTCAATAGATAGTTCATAAACAAATCAATCAAAAATTTTTGAAGAAATAAAATAATCAATAAAATATATTAAATTGAATAATAACAATAACTAATTTTTGGTAACACAAATCGGCCGCCATATTTAGTAGTACAAGAACGAAGCAGCGGGAAATTTGAATTACCAAAGCAGCGGGACTTTTAAATTTTATCAAGCATGCATAGTAAATATGCACTGAATTATGCCGCTCATGTGAAATTCAAGCATATGTTAGGTTATTAAGATAAAGAAAAAAGCTGTTACAAATTTTCATCATTTCATTGTTATTCTGGTAGATATTTAGGAAAATAATTACAGAGTATTATATCATATGAAATTAATTCCAAAACTGTACAGACTACAAAATTCATTGAATTCAGATCAGGGATAAATGAATTGATATGAAAGCTCAGTTTTTAAATGATATGAAAGTAATGAACAAAATGAAAAGAAAACATGAAATAAAAAACAGAGGATACTGAAGTTATACAAAAATAAATGAAAAAAGAATATTTTACTTACATTCGCAATAAAATGAACTCAAAAAATTCATGAATACAATTTATTCAGAAGCGGAGCATAAAGAATTGATAGGTAGATTTGAGTCTTCAGTATTGCTAGCACGTAAGCAATAGAAAGAATAAAAGTTATTTAGAGGATTTAAGGTTTTCGATTAGCATACATTGAAATTACAATGCAATGGAAAAACAGTATGAAAAATAAATCAAATTCATGTGAAATGAATAAATCAAATGAACTTGCAGACTTCATAAGATATGAATTAATAAACGACAAAAAAATTAATGAAACATATTAGAAAAACAGAACACATGAAAAAACTTATGCTACATATGCAACACTTATCAAAAATTAAAAAAATTTATCGCTATAAAAAATACTTATTCTATATAAAAACGGGTCATATTTTATATGATTTTTAACTCAATTGCCAATGAAGTTTTACTTCAATCGCGTGTGAGCGTTATGTAAAAGAATCAACAAAAAAAAATTGAATGACACCTTTCTTTTAACATTTTTAAATCGATTTTCAAATATCCAATCGCTTGGATGGATATTCTATAGAAGTTATTGAAGATACCATATTCTATATTCGAAGTTATTGAAGATACAACAAAAAGAAATTTGTCAGATGCTGATAGGTGAGTTCGCTTTTGGGAGAGAAGTGAAGAATAACTGAACTATTCGATAGACCGAACATATCACATGTTGATCAGATGAGTTATGTAATCAGATATGTTCATATTGAAGGCGATCAAGTTGAAGTGAAGGAATCATTTCTAGGTTTCTTCCCTATAGCTGGAAAGACTGTAATTGAACTTACGGAAAATATCCTTACGCAGTTAAAGAGTGATAACTTGGACATTCATCTATGTCGGACTCAAGGATATGATAACGCTGCAACCATGGCAGGAATTCATGGTGGTGTGCAATCTATCATTAAGGAACACAATCCTAAAGCTTTGTTTATGCCTTGTGCCAATCATTCGCTAAATCTATGTGGGGTGCACTCTTTCATGAGTGTTAGTTCAAGTGTAACATTTTTTGGAACAGTAGAAAGAGTTTACACGTTCTTTTCGTCATCCACACATAGATGGGAAATTCTAATGAAAAGTGTAGGCGTATCGCATCACGATGCTGTTAAGTCATTGAAGAATAATTTTGAGAAACTTGTATCAACACTCGAAGAGATGTGTGATCCCAGAAGCAGCAGAGAAAACGTCGATACAAGAGAAGCAGCATCCACACTCTTACCAGCTTTATGTGACTTCAGTTTTTTATGCTACCTCTCTTTTTGGTGTGAAATCCTAGAAGTTAATCAGACACAAAAGTATATCCAAACATCTGGACTATCGCTGGAAAAGTGTGTTATAAAAATTAAAGCCCTAAAAATTTTTCTTCAAACTCAACGTATACAAATAGTGGAAAGAGCTATTTCCTACGCAACTGAGAAATGTGAGGACTTGGATATCTCCGTTGAAAGAAGAGGAAGGAGGAGATTCCGAAAACGAATGCCAGGAGAAATGTCCCAAGATGTTGGACTAACATTGCCAGAAGAGTTGCATAGAGCTATGTAAGAATGTCTTGATAGATTTTACGAAGAACTAGAGCATCGCTACAAAGCAATGAAGAACTTCGTGATAAAGTTCAAAATCTATGATGAATTTTCTGCAGAGGACATTATTTTGTAGATTTTACGACTGAGGCGCCACTTGGAAGCCGCCAGCATTTCTCTTCAAGAAGCGATCCAATGGACTACCTTGGAGCTTCTGAAATTTATTGTAAAATGGGACTATTCTGAGTCTGTTCCAAGTCTAGCTCTATGTCTAAGATTTTTTTTAACTATTTGTGTTTCGGTGGCTACTTGTGAAAGAAGTTTCTCAAAATTAAAGTTAATAAAATCTTACTTAAGATCTACAATGAGCCAAACACGACTTTCCAGTCTATCCATATTGTCCATTGAAAAGGAAAGGAAAGTAAATTTTGATAATGTCATTGAGTATTTTAGCAAAATAAAGTCACGTAAACACGTTTAATATTTGTCGTTTTATTTTGAGGGTGCTCGATAGAAAGTCGCCCCGGGTGCCAACCTATGCTACGCCGCCACTGATTCGACCGATTTGGTCCAATCACGAACTTGAGCAAGATATTTGATCAAACCTAAACAGAAAATATGAAAAATCAAGCACTACGACTACGGTCGGACATACTCAAGGTTGGCCCGGCTTCTTCTTCAGGAAGTCGATCCCAATCGATTGAGACAATTTGCATCATGATATTCGAGAATTACAGACATTTGAGCAAAACTAGGGCATGCTGTTCTACTAGTTTTTGAGCTAGAAGAATCGCTCAACAATAGAAAATTGCAGCACTAATTTTTCTTTAATACAATTCAATCATTCGTTAAGGAATTCATTCCATTTACCTGTGTCTCTCTGTATACCGTAAAATTCAGAAGAACGAATCAAAATACAAGGCAGAAACAATTTCAAAGCCAAAATTAATTGCAACTTCAAGATGTTGTAAAAAATAGTTTTTCGATATTGAAATAGTTTCTTTTTTTATAAAAAGTTAGTGAACAAATGGAGATTGATTTTTTAAATTTCAGTTAATAAATATCTTTTGTTAAAATGAAATTTAATGAATGAATCTTCATTTGTTAAATTGAAAAATCATTATAAATCATTTAATTCTTTAAAATTTTTCTCACACAATAATATTTTATGGGTACACCAGAGGGGCTCCACGAAGTGAAAAAAATGTTTAATCGTTGGATTACGTAAAAAATAAGAAAAAAACCAAACATTTCACCCACTTCTATTCATAATACACCATTCAATACAATTATTCAGCTTTATTTATCCCAATATATATTCAATACAGTTTGTTGAAATCAGTTACAAAAATATAAAAAGGTACAGAGTGTCCCATTATAAAAAAGACACTGATGGCAGACTTGCGTGAATCGAATCACCCTGTACATTTGAACTCATGTTTAAATAACTAACACAACTGAATTCAATAATACACTATATATTAACTATGACTATGAAATTGTGTTCTCAACGACAGCGGTAGTTTGCTTGGATTAGGGGTGAAAACAATGTTACCTCTTTCAAATGGCTGCTCGATATTAGGTATGGATAAAATATTACTATGGTCACAGTTGGGAGATCTTTAAACTATGGTATAGTCCATATTACAGTTAGTAGATAACTTAAACATTTCGAATCACAATTAATTGTCAAACATATGCATTTAGTATTGTTTTTGTAATAACCTTTTGAATTTATTCGAACTTTGCAAGGATATGGCAACATCACTGTACCATTGTTTATATATTAATATAACCCCCGGGGCTTAAAGCTCTAGTGCTTCTCACCCTCTTTATGACAAGAAGCATCCAATTGTACTGATAAATCGAACAAACCTAACCTCACCCTACATTTCATAATTCATCCTCATATTCTACTCGATATACATAAATCTTAGGACTGCGAGTTTTTGCATTCAGCATATCATCAAAACAAACAAATCAAACAATATCTTCTCAAGTAACTCCAAAATTAAGTAGAAACAAAACGTAAACGTTTGAATTTGACGTTTGTCAGCTCTAAGCCCACAAATTCAACTGTTGCTTCAGATAAAGATGTCGCGAGTGTTTTCCGCACGGTGTACTGAAATGGGCTAGAGCCCATCGGAGCGCTCCCGAGGACTTTGGTAGGTGACCGAAAGCGGTTATTGTTTGAAGTTTAAACTATGCTAATAATTTAGTATGATTAGACCTCAATCACTAAACTCGGCCATTGGGACCGATAGTAAATTCTCAATCAGATGTGTTCCGGTCGTTGCATACACATTTACGGTGAAATCTATGGTTAAGATGAAGTGACAGAAGATCTACTCAATAACCGAATGTAGGCTAAACCCTTTTTCAGTTCATACATTTAATTTTGCGATAATCACCAGAGGGGAGTAAAATTGTAAATGAAAAAATTGTCAATTTTTTATCCTCAAGTTTATTTTATTCCAACATCTATTTTAAACAATAGAAAGTTTATTCAACCAGTTATAAGAGTAAATGCAACTAAAGAAATAATAATCACCACCAGGGCAGATAGAGGAACTGAATATTTCTTCAAGAAACTAACTTCATCGTCATATGCATGATTTCTTCTTTCTCTATTCTTCTTCTTCCCGTTGAATTTCTTCATATATTTTTCCATTTCTTCCTTATTCTTCATTTCTTCTTGTTTAGTCTTCTCTTCCATCAGAATTTTATTTTTTCTCTCAGCTTCTTTTTTTAATTCTTCACAGAGCTCATCGCATTCTAATTTAGCCTCTCCAGCTCTCACTAAGTCACAGTTTATATCTTTCTTCAACCTTTTACATTTGCAGAATACCTTCACCTTTTTCTTACATGGAATACCTTCTGGACAGGCTCCTGGGTGACAGTTGATTTTGCATCTATGCCCACATTTCAACTGCAATATTGATATTGAATGTAGAATTCAATTGTCAGCTCAATATCAAAACAATAAATCTCATAAGATTTCAGCGAAAATACTTACATTTTTAGGACATTGATTTCCACAACTCTGAATTTCTTCCTGTTTATCAGGATTCAGAAGATCTTTGCAGACTACATACAGTTGAAGCAAACTGCAATGACATTTTATTCTAACCATCTGTTTGCAAGGAGGGCAGTCTCCAGGGTGGCAAGGATTAGGGCATGTATGTTGACATCCCACAGGTCTTTCTTTGGTGCATTCATTCTCACACAGCTCACAATTACTGCCTGCCTGCAACAAAAGGAGTTTTAAGAATCTATTCTAAAGAATTGCATTCACATAATACTGAATAATAACCCTATTCATATAAATCTAATTAATTGTCTAACACTGAGTAATTTTAAGAATTAGATTATAGAGGGCGATGGTGTGCTATTCCTAAATTCAATTTCAATGTTACCCATATTTATTCAAATGTCTACAGAAAAAAAGATTCTGCTTATAAAAAAAATAGATTTTGGACCCAAAAAGCAGTGAAACGAATATCACGCGTCATTTTTCGGATAAAAACTTAGGGGAAAACCACAAATGAAAAAAAAAAAAAACTTTCATTTCACTGAGGTAAATATATGCATGATACATCGGCAACATTGCAAATATATGCCGACGTAGATCAATCACAACAAACCAAGGCGTTCACGCCTTTTGCAGGTAAAGAAACGGTGATGCCATATTTTCATAAAAACTGATAAAATGCAGTTTGAACGCCTTAAATGATAATATAGTTCTAGACTTCACAAATGTGAATCCAGTAATGTATATAAAGGGTAGAGAAAAGAGGAATTACTCCGTATGTAAAAAGTGTCCATCAAAACAGCACCAATATAGATGTCGCTTGTGTTGTGATTTGACTGAAGGTCGATTAAACTGAAGAATGGAAATTTATCTGGAATCTGAATGATCAACTTTTAACAAGTGTTCGCATGTCTTTCTACATTATTACAATATATTTCTACCATGCTTTGGCTGTAAGAAATTGTTTAAAATTTAATAATCTCCTACGAAAGAAATAATACATCGGTAGAAATGTCAGCCAAATATCGGTAGATTATAGAGGGAAAACAGTATGATTTTCTTCTTTTCATCATTTTATAATGGAAAATTGAAAAAGACATTTAATAACTAATTAATTCATTTTCCTCAACTAGAAAGCTAATACGGGCTGTCTAAAGCTTTTGTGCTTTAGTCAGCGATAAAAAAAATGCTAATTTAGGTATACCAAAAATCCATCAGAAATGGGCCAATATGTAGGACAATAAAATTTTAATTTACACCTACAACAGCATGTTTCCAACATAGTTATTAGGACTGGATTCCACATCACATGAATCAACCAACAAGATCACTAGGGGAGTCATTGAGATCTGAAAGGAATTTTTAAGAGGTTTCATTTTGATGTTGATTCGAATTGTTGGTGTGGAAAATTCATTATGAAACTGAAAAATCGGTAGATTTTCACCGCTACTCTGTAGATCAGACTCTAAATCGGTAGAAATACCGATAAATCGGTATCATCGGCACCACTGAGGAAACATGAAGATACCAGCGACATATAACTTTGTGCAATTTCGATAGACACTTTTTGATCAGCTGTTCCATAAGAGTGATTCCTCCTTCCTCTACCCTCTATACACGAAAGTATGAGAGTGTTTGATCATATAAACAGGGTGATTGACGGCGATGACCTATTAAAAGTTTGTGGAAAGCTAAGCAAAAATTGAGCTAAATTCTTTGTTCATGTTTGAACTCATGATTCGTTTACACTGTTGTAGAAACGTTCATGAAAAAAGGAAAACTTGTTTCGTTACCAAATATTGCAAAATTCTAAGTGAAATCCCTTTATTTCAACAATGGAAGTGAGTTAGTAACTCCCGAAAGCACAAAAATGAATTGAAATTCATAATAATTGGATTTCATATTTAATTAATTGGAATTAAACGTATGATTGCTGAAAATGGACAGAACAAAAGAAATATCAAATTTAATTATCGTAACACCGACTTTTAGTATCTTTCTATGTTTTAATTTACAAGGATACGTTTGGTGAAGAATTGAATGATATAAAATAGCAATGTAACACTGCAGAGTTGGTTTCAAAGATAGAACAAAGAAATAACTTTTTTTTAACTGAGCTAGACATCAAAGTATTGAAAAAAACTTTTAATTAACAAAAATTTAGTCCGAAATGGGAAACTTATCACATCATAATGATTCTTGATTAGTACTTACCATAGATCCATTACCATCTTCAACAATATGGCAGGGAAGGGTGCAATTATGATTTCTACATTGTAGTTGTCTTCCACAAGGTCGAAAACAGCTTCCTGGCTTTGCAAGGTAACATGGAAAATCAACAATTTCATGCCCTCCTGGAAATAAAAATGTAGAATATTAGACTCCCTCAAACATTGACTACATAAATCATTACCGAAGCATTCAACAGGAAGAGGTACCAGACATTCAGGACAAGGTAAACATTTTTTTTCCTTTTGAGGTTTTACTTCCTCCCATGGTGCACTCGCCTTGACCCGCTCAACTTTTACCATAACTGCATCATGACAAGGAGCGGGACATAAATGAGGACAATTAGGTCTTATATTGTTGCAAATCTGTTTGCAGGGTGGGCAATTTCCAAAGTGGCATTTGTGTAGTTCACGTTTCTCATGATGACATTCAGGAGGAGCTCTGAAAAATAAAACTTTAATTGAAAAAAAAGTAGAAAGCCACTGATGTCAGATCAGGAATTTTTGCATGCTTGTTCTTTTCCCAGACCCACAATGAATGCGAAGGAACGAACAAACCTATATCTTAAATCAATTTTTTTTTAAATCCCAAACTTCCACCTTTTAAAACCCTATCAAAAGATATATCTTCTCCATCGAAAATCATATTCCTTTCAGAAAGTTCTTTAAAATAGCTTCTATATTCAAGTCTGCTAGCATCTAAATCTTATCGTCTAAGCAATAATTATTGAAAAAAATTCTTGAGTGATTAATTTTTCTGCAAAAAATAGATAATCGTAATCTAAGCTTGTCTGTGAAGTTAGCATTTTTAATCATTCAAAGTCTTCATCTATTGAAGATTCAGCTATTTAAAATATCAAAAACGTTGACATACATTCAGCATTTTGTGGATCTCTGATGAATATTTCATGAGATATCAATTATTTATAAAAAAAGTTTTTGGAAAATTCTAAAAATTTTCTAGGATAACCAAATTTTGTTGACCTTTGTTACAACCTCATTCAAACATCTTCCAAGTTACAAATTGACCAGATGGATATTCTGGAAGTGATTAAGGAAACCAAATTTCAAATACTTATAATTGCTGAACTATTCTGCGGATTTGTCGTTATAACGAAATTGATCAAGATATTTGGAAATTACAGACATTTGAGCAAAACGATAGCATTGTGTCTACTAGTTTAAAAACTAAAAACAAGCGAGCAAAAACTAATTTTCATTACTTTGTTGTTGTTGATTGATATCATTTAATATGATCAATTGGACATAACATAGCTCGATTATTGAAATATTATCAGAAAGCATAAAAAACTGTAATCCACTCACTTGCACCACAGAGAGCATTTTGGGGGTTTAACATGATGCTTCCTACCACAAGGCACACTTATTTTGGTTTCACCACAATTGCAACTCACAACATCAGTTAAATTGCAGGGAAAACATGGACCCCGATGACAAACAGATGGGCATTTGTGGATACCACATTTCAAGGTTTTTCCACAAGGTTTTTCACATGGTGGACATTCTCCGTTGCAGCACTGAAATTTCAATCAACTTACAACATGTATCTTTATATGCTATACGACAAAATACCTTTTTATTACAAGAATGTTTGTTACAGTCTCTCAAATTCTTACATTTAGTCTCGCAATAGAAGGGCTTACTACACTGCACATCTTTAATGTGTTGCCCACATCTGCATTGTTTCTTGACTATTTCCAAGCACTGAAAATAAGTTTGTACATGATTATCACATTTTATACCAAGAGGATGATTTCTAATTTACCGTTCCACATTTACCCTTGTGACATTTCAAGACACAATGATGCTCTCCGCATTCTAGAAGTTTATCGCATGTATCAGGACAAGTTGGGGTGTCTTCAGTACAAGGAAGGTTGAACTTAGTTTTTCCACATGGGCATGTTCTTGGTAAACTCAATTCACAGACATTGCAAACACCTGCATGGCAAATTTCCATACATTTGTGTATGCCACAACTGAAAAGCTTTCCACACACCTAAAAAATTTTTATTGTAGCAACTTAGAAATGAATGTTCATTTTAATATTCATGAGATTTCTTGAAAGATGCTCTTATATCGATCAAAAAGAAAAATAGGTATGCTTTAGTTCACATAATGAAATGAAAACAACAAGGCATGGTTAATCTCTATAAACAGTGATAATTGAGTGACAATGACCATTTCTGAAATCTATCAGGTGCAGTTGAATTCTGGAGTTCAAGAAATTGAATTAAACAGAATTTCATCTTGGTATATTCCCAACTTCATAGTTATGAAAGTTACCTTGTCACACTGCCACTCGGGAGAAGAGCAATCTCTCAGTTTTGCTTGCGATTTGCAGTTGCACTTCTGGATTATCTTCTTCGAGCATGGTTTGCAAACTCCTCCATGACATGGATCATCGCAATGATGTTTACGGCACTCGAGTAACTTGTCGCAGGTGCCCCCACATGACCAATATTTATCGCTACATCTTTGGAGCCTAGGTGGTTTCGCACCACAATAACATTTGGCATTAACAGTCGCGCAACATGGAGGACATGGCCCTGTAAAAATCAAACACAAAAAATGAAGAGAGCATAAAACAGTGACCTAAAGCAGTCACCTAGGTAATAAAATATGAGAGGAAGTGTGTAGTGTCAGAATAAAACAGATCATATGTATGTTTCTAGCTTCCTTTGGTCTCAAATACTGCTAATAAAGCCTCTGATTCATAAAGATTTTTATCATTATTTCCTCTCAATATTGGATTTTCTAAGAACTTCTAAAATAAGAATACTTACACAAACATACCTGGATGACAAAGAAGGAAACATTTGTGTCCACAGGGTGGTTGTAATTCCTTTCCACATAGTTCACCACAGGAGTGTGGAACTAACAAGGTCTGGTAAGTCGGATTAACCTTTTTACTACAGAAACATCTATACTCTGTTGGAATGTTTTCTGGTTTATAATTATTTCTACACTTTGGACAGCACCAAAGAATTTGTTCTCCAGAGAGAGACTGAGATGAAATTGAGTGTTTCTTCTGGGATATACTATCTTTCGACCATCTCTGGATACAAACTAAATGGAAAATGCAATAACAAGACTTGCAACACCATATCTAAAACAGACAGATAATTCATGGAGACTTCTTTAATTTGGATAACTCATTGTGAGTTGTACATAATTGTCATTAAATCAATTGCACATTACCGAAGGTAAATAAAAATGAAGATAAAATTCAATACCTGGTCATCCCTTTTAATTTTGGAAATACAAATTAAACAGGTGGTAGCACCTGAGGTAAGGTTATCTCTTAGATAAGAAACTGTTCTTTGTAATTTGTCACAGGATCCTCCTTTGGTTGTGTAAGATGCAGTAATTTGGTCTATAATATAAGGAAATGGTGAGGCAAAGTCGTCATAAAGAATTTTTATTTTTACCTATTACGGTTTTAGTTTCTACTTCTTCCTCATCGGAGGAAGATTCATATTCTTCAATATGCTTTTGGACAGATGCTTGATTCTTTTTTCGTGCTTCCTCAAACTTATCGACTGTAGGAGCCTTTTGTGGAATTTTCTTCCAAGGATTTGAATTACCTTGCTTTTTACGGTTATTCATTATTATAATAGATATTGTTATACCATATAATATGACTTATTACCATGAGAATAATCATCAAAGATTATTGGACGGAATTATGTATACCACTCTTCGACGAGGCATTAAATTAATTATAGGTTGAAGAATGAGTTATATGGACGTAACAATATAAACATCACCATTTAAGAATATGATTATCAATAAATTCTATCTGAAACCATGATCTAAATCTAAGCACACAGGCAGCGAACATCAACATCAAATATTTAGCACCTTCATCTCAATTCTTAAACATCAGCCACTTCAACTCATCATTGATCATCAACTCAAGGAAGAAATCAGAGAACATAAAAATCAAATGCATCGATAATGACTTTAGGACGTTGCTGACATTGACAAATGAAAGGTTACCTTATTTTTTTAACTAATACTTAATTATAGCTTTTAAAACTTGATAATTTTCTAAATTTGAACGTTTTGATCAGATTTGTCGATAGAGAACCTTCAGGCTAAATTATTATAACTTCCAAACGAAACAAGCTAAAGATAGCAACTTTAACTCATCTATGGATAGCGTTTATTTAATTTTATATAGAAAAATAGCTGTCAATTTTTTATACCAAATCCTCTAATACCAGCAAAGATAAACTTGGAACCAAGTTCTCTTGATATCAGTTTGCTAATTAGTAATAAAATACCTAATAATCGATCGAATAATTTTGTCTGAAATGTAAATTCAAAGACTTTAGGTATAATGTTTTTGTTAAAATAAAGGAGTTCAATACTGATCAGGGTTAGGCCAACATTTTATAAGATATTCGGATTCTGGCAGCCCTATTTCTGCAACAAATCCATTATATCAAATGACGTCCGAATAGACTAGTTAGGTAGTACATCATGTTGAATTGATTACTTTATGAGTGTACTGTACTTGAAACAAATCAGAAATTAAGGTTTATCATAAAATCTTCAGATACTCGATGGTTGAAAGGTTTGAAGTGTAACCGCCAAAATTAACGGCATAACGGTAACTTTCACATTAGTCTGCGTTAAGGCCCTTAACCTAAATTGTCAAGTTATCCGCTTTCACAATGAACATAACCTGATTTGTCCGCGAACTACATGAATAAGCAGATAATATTACTTAAACTTATAGCGATTACTGACCATCAAATATAACTAAAAAAGAATTCATTAACCGAATCTATAATTTAAATGCCACCAATTATAATAATTTTGGCTGTAACGTAGGATTAAAAATGATTTTTCATATTCTCAAAGGCCTGCATAACCTATCCAAAATCACTAATGGAGATTCTTTAAATTACACAAGGTCTGCTCTTATCAAAACTTAAAAAAAGCATTATTTGTATCAAAAACATAAAAAAAGATAATATAAAAAAAATTTATTCAGAAACTTTGAAATATTGAGAGTAATTTAATTTACATGTTTTTCATTGAGGAAAACATAAGAGCAAACAGATAGCCTTACAAATAAAGTAAACTTATTTCTAAATGTTATGGAACCTCTTCCAATTCAATATACATTATCATAAGTATGGAAATGGAAAAGACTAAATCAGTTAACACATTTATTTCAATAACATCCACCAGTCTGCTGTTGATATACTTCAATAGTATCACCTTCTTCCATATCTAAAGATGTAGGAGTATCAGTTTCATTGATTGGGTTTCCATCGAATCGGAATCGGAGTACTTGCATGCTTAGGCCCTACAACAAAACATTCACAAATTAACAAACAATTTATAGTAAAACAATTTATTATTGGTTGAAAATAAGCTGTATCAAAGTACAGCAAATTCACATTAAAACTATGCACTATATGCAACAAAAACAAGCTACATCTGAATGTAGGAGATTACTCTAGCTACTCATAATTCCTGGAACAGGATATAAGTCTGAAAAACATTAAATATAAAAATTAACTTACAGCTCTGTCACAGTATGCACTCATCAATTTCCTCAAAGGAGTGTGTTTCTTGATTTTGAATTGAACTACACCATTATCTTGACCAAGTACTTTCAAATTTATGTGCTCTGACTCGTTATTCTGTAAACAATTAAGAAATGAACTATGAATAACAAAAATATATAGAAAAACAAAAGTAATCCTTACCTTTTTCTCGTCACCCATGTTTATTGATTTGAGTGTAGGGTATCAAAAATTACTTATGTTGATTCAACTACTTCCTTTCAAGATATTTACTCTCAAATGATGCTAGTGTGTTGCTAGACACGCAGCTTTACAATAGAAGAAATGGCCGGCTTGTTCAACATAGAGCGGCAACTCCAAAACCGGAAGTGTAAATTCACTAATCTTGTAACGGCTCATTCGAAATACTTTTTTTGTACACAGGTGAAATTAAAAAAATGCTTTTATTTTATATTATAAAAGATATAAGAAAATAATGAAACAATATTCGAATAAAAGTTTATGAAGTCATTGATTTGATTGAAAATATGGCATATCCGCTTCTTTTCGTACTTCATTTCTCAAAAATATTTGATTAGAACTGTTGCAAAAGTATTATAATTTGGTGAAATAAAAGTAATTATTTCCAGATATGCGATATTTAGAAAAAATTAAAAGGAGAAATAATCTATGTTCTGCCAAAATAAGTCAAGTTGGGAACACTGCGTTAAGGTTTTTTTACACTGCTTGATCGCCGCTTCCGGAAACTTGATAGGTTAGGATTTATCGGAGATATCTGCTCACTTTATTTGCATTGAAATTATAGAAAGGATCACTAAAAAACAGAAATTCAGATATAAAGAAAATTTGATGATTCATTCTACTATGCATCATTCCGATCATGGAGTGACGAAGGGTTAACTTCATAGGTTGAGGTCGTTTTTCAATCAAGAGCACTAATCAAGTGTTGCTAATCGACGGATTTTCCTTCGGGTCCCTGAGGTCCTGAGGTTTTTGATACCGACGGACATTTTGCGGGTTTCCGAGTTTTTTCAGACCATCGGAGGTTACTCTTTGGGACACTAGATGGCAGATTATGAAGATAGACAGAATTCTGTAAGCACGATAACTATAATTTTTTTTGAGACAATAGATGTAAGAAGAGTGAAAACAATTATTTTACATTTCTAGTACTGACCATTCTCAAATTCCTTTTTTGGCGGATGTAAAACAGTATATTATTCAATTCATCACATTTCCATTCCAAAATTCTTTTTTTCTTGTTCACCCGAACAGAGTGCCCAAATCTCTGTAATTGTGGAATATCGAGCCGAAAATGGTCTCAATCGATTGGGTTCGACTCCCTGATGAAGAATCCGTGACGAAAGTTGAGTTTTTTCGGGCCGGCCGTATCCTCTTTAGCGTCCAAAAGAGATGAGCTAGAGTTTTCATATTTTCAGAATAGGTTGATTGTTCAAATATCTCGGTCAAGTTCGTTATTGGGCCAAATCCGTCGGATGGTTCAGTAGTTATGAGCATCTGAAATTTTGTTTCCTCAATAACTACTAGAATATCCATCCGATCAAGTTGATACTTGAAATATTGTTGAGGGAGGCTGCAACAAAACGGCTCGCAAAATTTCGCAGAAATCGTCGCGCTAGAAAATTTTTAAAAATTCCCAAAAAAAAATTTTTCAGTACTCACTATCTCATAAGATATTTTTTCGGATTTCAATAAAAATTCGTGAATATATTGAGGTGATCGGTATCTTACTTATCCTCAAATTTCATTGTCGTAGCTCTTTTTCATCTGAAGATATGATCATTTTTTTCATTTACTCAAGAGAAAATAGAAATGACATGAAGTCCCGGTGATTTTCTCTGAACGATGGCCATCACAGATCGATATTCGATTGATAAATGCCGGGCTCATTAATCAGTGTCAGTTGGCGTAATATTAATCAAAATTTTTCATAACGGGAAATCATAGAGATAGAATTCAATCACGGTGGCTGAAATAATATACGTTGTCAAAATTCAGAAAAGCACTGACGTAAGTTTTTAGGGGAAGGGAATTATAGCTTAGAACAAAACTTGGGGAAAATTATGAGTAGTTATATTTAATTTGAGATATAGGTTTGTTCATTCATTAGGCGTTCATATTTGCATTACATTGTCCCATAGTACGAGAAAAGACTATTGTTCACCTGATCAGAGTGCTTATAGATTTGTTATGGTTTGGTTCAACAAGAGCGCCAAAGCAATTTGATCAGTGCTTTCTAAATTTTTTTTTATTTTGCAGCTGCAGCTTTAAAACGATAAGTTGGATGAAAAAAATGTTTGATAAAAGTTCTACATTTCCATTTTGGCATTAACATGGTATTTGCAGGGCAAAAAAGTCAAGAAACACTTGTTTTATGGCTTTGGGCCACCTACTGCTTGCATTTTTTGCTGTACAGTATTGAGCCAAAGACATTAATCGTAGGTTGTTCTCTACATTTATTGTACGATAATTTTCCTGTAAAATGCTTGAATTTCGAGAAAAATGCATTTCCATTTTTTTAATTTGCCGAAAAACGCCCCATCGTGGTAGGTGCCCTACTTCTAATTACATAAAACAACTTTCACCCGGTCCGGAGCTTTTTGTAATATATCGACAGATTTACTGTACAATAGCCGGAATATTCTTTTGAATATATAGACAGATGTGGACACATCACCTTCATTGAATATCTTCTGAAAAGACTAAATTGATAGTTAAGCTGTAATAGGATTTTATAACAGTCATTCACGTTTTTTTTTGCATATATTAATCTGTTTCTTTTTCATAAAAATCATTCAGTTCAAATGTAATAATCTGAAGATGCCATATTATGGTATATACATATTATTATACAAAACCACATTTTTCTCGGTACGTCTACGCTTAACTAAATGAAGTTTTAAATATTCCGGAAAGTGTCAAATTTCCTTTAAGTGTTAATATAAATAATCAGGAACGAAATTGAAAATAACAATTATATTATTATACATTTAACTTAAAGCGGTTATTTTTAATTTAAGATATAGTTTTTTTCACATTCGTTGTAGCGTTTGTTTTAGTTTCACATCTAATTCCAGGAAAAACTTTATAACGAGCGCTCAAAAGCTCTTGACCTCACGTCAGCATTTTATCCTACATTTCTTTATATAATTCGAATCCAATATGGCGCCATTATTTTTATTTACTACTCACATTGAACAGTTTCAATAACCATTATTATTCACTAGACCTTGTAGGTATCTCTTGAAATTGAAGATATTACCTCAAATGTAGGAAGCTTATTCATGGATATGGATGGTTGGTGTAAGATTTTCATAATTAATATAAATCAATTATAACACTTTTCATAATTTTATTTATAGAGGAAAATATTTATTCTCCATTCAAATTTCAGATCTCTTTTATAAATTCGAGGTTGGACTTAAGTTGTCAATAATATAACTCAAGTAAAAATAACTGTTTCTCACATGGTTACTTTTTTAAATATATATATATATAGCCGCCTATTCTATTCACACGAAAAAACGTTTTTGTTATCACAATTTCACAGAAGCACAAATAATTCATTGATGAGGTTTGGTTAATTTATTACACTTAACGAAGAAAACTATATTATTTTTCACTGAAATATAAAAATTGAATTATTAAAGACTAGTTACTTCAATTCGCTGAAAGAAAAACCAGTGAATCTCTAGTTATGTTTCCAATTAACTGAAATATAAGTACTTGATATGTTTGAGTTTAGGAACATCAAATTTACTGAAATAAATAAAAAAAGATATTGCTTTATACACAAAATATTTCAGCTTTTGAGTAATGAGATAAGTATTTTGTTGGTGTATGTGAATACTGTTTAGTGAAATATAATTTGAATATAATTTCATAAAGTCTAGTTAAATATGCTTTTACTGCCTCACAGTCTCATACTCTTTCTGCAGAAAATTATTAGAATTTGTTAAATATTATTTTTCATCTCTCAAATACTTCTGACGCAAATTGTTTCCAAATAAGTTATGAACAGAACCTCCACACAATAGATTTTTTTAATATTGGCCAATTTCATTATTAGAAGGCACATCTACATAAACTATTCAGGAGATAACATATTTCAACTGTTGAAAATCTTTTCAGTTTATTCAATAAATCCCAAATTTACCTCCTGGGAAGTAGCTATAACTTTTTTTCGACTCTGCATCTTAATAATTACCATATCGTCAAAGTTATATTTTTTAAGGGAATTCAGTTTGAATTCTCTCAAAATTGCAAACTTTTATGGATAATGTTACATCGCAGAATTTGAAATGTTGACAACATCCAAGGTCATTGTATCCTAGAACTTGTAACATGTAAGTTGTAAGGTTGACTTCTTTTCAATGAAGTTTTTATATGTGTTTTTATAGAGAGAAAAATTTTAGGAACGCCGATGGTGGAACAGGACTAGGTGGCATCGGCCCTCCAGCCTTTTGCAATCTTTCTCTGAACTCCTCACTTTGTTCAGCTATACATGGATGACCTAAAGAACGCCAAAACAAACATCTACAGTACTTGCACAATGAAAGCATCTCGGCATATTGGAGCTCTTCGGTCAAACCATAAGTTCTGAAAAACAGATACGTCAACTTTGTGTTCGACTTGTGAACTGCGCTTTATCATTTGTAATCATAATAATTTCATCGAAATTTATATCGTTCTCAAAAATAACAATTGAATATTCTATATATGTACAAGGAATAAACATGATAAATGAAAAAACTCATATATTCAGCGGCGTTTTCGAAAATAAATTTTGTTCTTCAGGCTTCAGAAATAATTAAATATAATGAATTGAGCATTCAGAAAGCAAACCAAAGTTTAAACAATAAAAACTAAAATGATAAGTACACTTCTGTCATAAAAATAAACAAATCATTTAAGTGATAAATAATTTGATTTCATAATGAGCCTTCAAGGACCTGTTAGGCAGACAAGATATAAAACACTACTTAAATATAAAACATCACAGGAAAGGCAACTCACTACATCAGAATAACTACTAAGAATATAAAAATAGATAATTTTCAAGGAGAAAAATTTTAGAAACTGATGAATACTCACATCGAAATAAGAACAACAATATGAGAAAGTACGGCGGTAAATAAGAATGAAAGATAGGCACACATATGGCCCCTATCAGTCTAATTTCTTTGATCAAATTACAACATATAGTACTCAACATATCAACCTCTCTTTTAAAATTCACTGTTTGATTTGTATGTCTAATAAAAATCATTTCATTAATTAATCTTTTTAACAAATTTTGTTCTCTAACACTTTAACATTGCCAAAATTAAACAAGTGATCTTTAATAAATGCATGTCCTAAAAGTATATTGTATTTGATCAAAGAAATCATGTATTTATATTATGACTATAGACCAGTCTATAAGTGTTTTTTATTTGAAAAAATGTGTGCACTAAATTTTCATCTATAAAAATATGACTGGCTAAATCATGATCTTACCTTTTCAGTGAGTTGAAAATGGCCTTCCAATCGCCATTAAAATTATCCTTGTTGAGAGCCATCTCGATTTGTTGATTAGTGAAGTGAAACTTAGTCAATTCTCTCCAAACCCTCTGTTCGCTCACTATATTAGCCATAGTATCACAAGCTTTAGCACTCGATTGCAAGTCTCTATGATCAGATAACCTCAAAATAATCTCTCTGATGCATTCTTCCGGTAGCTGCAGTAGATGAGGCTGGTAATCTCTTTCGCATATCTGCATTTGAGCTGCCATTTTGAAGATTTTGTTTATTTTGATACTGTGTTGGTTCCATAACAATTGTGAACCCAATGGAGCCCCCCAATAAGCTGATTTTTCCGCACAGCTGAGAGCTCTCAGTTTGGCCAATAACTTTCTGAAACTCCTTGGATTGTGATGACTTTTGCGACATGACTGGCCACTTCTTCCAACATGGCGAGGAGAGCTTTTTGAGCACACCCGGATAAAGCTGTCATTTGCTGACCGATCAGTAGATCCAGGAGGGCGCAAATGTAGTTGAACCTCCGCACGTCTTTGACAGCACTACGAAAGTCTAACCTTTTTACAACTTCATCTAACTCATTGAATCCGGCTATCTGAAAATATAAATACTTGCGAGAAAAACCGAAGAACCAAGTAGGAATGTACGGAATAACAGGTTTTTCAAAAACAATTTTTGTTAGGATGATTTGGCTCTAGGTTTAATTATATAAGGTGAGCCTCTGACTACTGCGTTAATTTTAGGTACAGATTCTTGAAGAGATAAGAAACACTTTTTTCCTCTTTCACTTTTTCCAATTCTGCCCTGTTTCAAAGTTATATGCGATATACTGGGTTATGCCACAACTGGATACCTTTTGAGGTTACACAATCAATTTAGCTGTTCCTGTTAAAGGCACCAAAATGTAATATTCACGATAAAAATATATTTTTATTGTTCTTCGGAGAATGTTACATAATTTTGATTTCATCCAAATTGGTGAAAATATTCAAACTTCTGATCAAAACATCAACTTTTGCAATACGCTGAATTCCATGACATTCCAATTATATGGATCATACGATTGTCTTGTTAAATTACCTTCAAGGTTATAAGATATTTCATGCTATTCATTTGTAAGCCTTAAATCAAAGCCGTTTTGGAAGAAAGATATTCTCAAATAGAAGGTTATGTTTTTGTATACAGTATATATTGTAACTGGAAACATACAATTTATTTTTAAGAATTTGGTATGAAATATTTATATTGCATATTAAATAATTGTAACAGATCAAATAACAAGCAAATAGTATATATTCATCCATTTTGAGAATTGATTCTGAAACTTCTTTTTTTGAAATTTGGTAGATCTAAGTTCACATCGTAGGATATAGTTCACCTGTTTTATTATGAAACGGTAACGAAAAAGTTACAGGTTACCTTTGAATTTCAAAAAATGTAAGTTTCTAAAAAATGGTTTAAATACACAGAGTGTTATGCTACCAAATTCAAAACGAAAGGAATATTTACGTTTAATGCATCATTCAAAATCAAAATTATCAATTATCATAATGATTTCGTAAAAGAAAAAATAGCGACAACGTGGATTTCGGTGATTTTTCCGCTCAGGGTTGATTTCAAGAAAAAGAGCAATTTTTCCAAATTAAATCATTCGACATCGATTATCTTTGGATTTCTAACAAAACTGAAGGAAAACTGTGAGTAGTTATATTTAATAAGAGTTTTTAGATTATTTTATATCCATTTTTCAGTATCACACTGTTCCAAAGTAGAGGAAAAGACTTAATAACAAGGGCGGCACATTTCCTAGACTTTTGTTTAAAGAAGAAATCTTCAACATTATAGGCCAATTATTCAATGCTGAAGTCCACCCTTGCACTTAAACACAATCTAGATATATCTACATACTCAAAACTTCGTTCTTTATTGAAACGGCAAGCTCAAGGTTATAGGGCAAAGAAATCTAAGATTTTAACGAAGGAGGAAATTGAAAAATTTATCCAGGAAGCTCCAGATAAAGAAAATTTAATGATTAAGGTAATTTACAATTTTTTAATTTCTATTTAGATTATAGCTTCATTTATTTTTTAGGTGGCTGTAATATTTGGTATTTCTGGGGCCTGTAGAATGGATGAGTTAGTCCGAATGACTGTACACGATATAGAAGACTTAGAATCTAAGCTTTTAATCAGCATACCTGATTCGAAAACCAACAAACCAAGATCATTTGTAATTAATCAGATCTACTTGAATGTTTATCGAAAGTATGTTTCGTTAAGACCAGAAAATACGAACAGTGACCGATTTTTCTTTAAATATCAAAGCGGAAAGGATTGTAGACAAGTGGTAGGAATTCATCAATTTAGAAAAATGCCCAAAATAGTTGCTACTTATTTGAACTTGGTGAATCCGACAGAATATACTGGTCACTGCTTTCGTCGGTCTTCTGCAACAATATTGGTTGACTCTGGTGCCGACATAACTAGTTTAAAGAGAAATGGCGGATGGAAGTCATCAAACGTTGCTGAAGGATATATCGAAGAATCGCTTAACAATACCCTGCATGTTGTCCAAAATGTTTCTCATAGTTCTAAGAGTGTTCCTCCAATGTTCAATAATTGTACTAACTGTCAAATTACTGTAAATATAACAAATTGATCTTAAAAATGTATTCAGCAATGACTTGATGTTTTCAAAATATAAATTAATTCCATATAAGCAATGTGTTTTCTATCATTTATGTAGAACACTAAAAACTGTACGAAAATATAATTTCCTTATAGTAAGGATTGACATTTCACAGTAAGGAAGTCCCTCTTACCTTTTGACAGGAATGTAATGTTATATGATATTTATTCATCTAGTGGGTAAGTAGCTTTCTAGAATGATTATTTTAAGTGATATCTCAACTTACTTCTTTGGTACATTTTATCGTTATTTGACAATGAGGTTGCAGGGCTTCTTCTTTCTCGATCTCATTCATATCACTTGTATTTTCTATTCTGAAAGGATAAAAATTAATTAGGGAAATTCAACCAAAAATCTCCCTGGTATCCATAATTGAACAAAAAATTATCCAACCGGAATAAAGAAGCATTAGCTGAAAACCAACATTACGACGAGCGTATATTTATTTTTGGCAAGAATGGTAATAGTTTAGGAACATTAGTCAAATGAGAGAAATGTAAATAATGTTTAATGCCGCAATACTATAACATCCAATCACGCGCAGTTTTGGTTTTGCCGATACCGTTCGGGTAATTTTGATGTGAAATATCCACCACGCACTGGAAGGCTTGTCGCCAAGAATGTTGATAAAATATTGGCAATGATCGAAGTAGATCGTCATGACAGCTGCCGCAGCATCGCTCAGGAGCTGAAGATAGACCAAAAAACAGTTTTGTCGAAAAAAATTTGATGGATCGTGATTCCATCTGAGATTCCTTGGCCAAACGGAACAAAACCGATTTCTGAAGAGGCTGGTTACTGGTGACGAGCAATGGGTCACATATGACAATGTCAAGCGAAAACATTCACGGACGAAGGCTGGTGAAGCAGCTCAAACGGATTGACGTCCCGAAAAATTTCGCTGTGTATTTGGTGGGATTGGAAAGGGGTTATCTACTTTGAGCTACTCAATGGCCAATGTCCTTATGCATTCGCCTCATAGTCCAGATCTGGCAACAAGCGATTATCATTTATTTTTGTCCATGTCTAACGCTTTTGGTGGAGTTAAATTCTCTTCAAGAGAAGATTGTGAAAAATGGTTATCTCGTTTTTTTGCTTCTAAATGTTAACGAGCAACTGAAAAAATTGGTGCATATTTGAGCATTAACGAATGATTGTAAATAAAGCCCCAAAATTAAAGTAAAAATTATGGATTTCTTTTTCCCCCACCCTAATATTATTCTTCTAAGAAAATCAATTTGTTTCATAACTGACGCGCACTGTATATTTAACAAGGCATGATAAATTTTATACGGTATGTTTTTTACTATAAGATGATTTCGAATGACAGTCAATGATGAGCTCGATCTGCCTTTTACTCGTAATTAGGTTCAAAATAAAAATAATTTTTGCAAAAAAAATTGTAAAATATATTTCAATCTCTATGATGTTAATGATAATTACATAAAACCCATAGGAAACAAATGAAAGTGAAGTAAACAACATTACTTTTAGGGCTTGAATTAGGAAATTTACTTATTTTAAAAGATTCTTGAAAAATATGATAACACAAGTAGGTTTAGAATTTTAGCTTTCATCATACGTTCAGTTTTTTTGGACTGATTCTCTGGTACCTTAAAAACAAAGAGCATTATTCAGAGTTCAAAAGAGAAAATGAAGAATAACCGTACGGATAGAAGCGTAAATAATTGATCAATTATATCCAGTCTGAAAGTTTGCTTGATGAGGCAATTGGCTCAAGAATTAAGAAAAATGGCATAAAGCGAAAGCATGACTTTAGAGGTTTTCCCTATTGCAATGTAACAAGATAACATTTATCTGAAAATGAGAGTTGGTGCGGCAAATTATAATCAGATATTTGATTTTGAAATTCAAATCATAACCGTAGGATATCTATAAATAGGTGGAACGTAGGCCGCAATTTTTTCCTAAAACAACATTGAAAATGAAGAAATACATTCAGCATTAATGAAAGAACCATTACGAAAGAGCCTTATTGAAGAATCAAAGTTCGTCTTTCCGTTATTTTGAAACGCAGTAAAAATCTAGTGCGTTATAATTTATAATTTGCGGAAATGAAAGTGAACGTATTCCAGACTTCCTCGATGCGAAACAAAGAAACAAATCGATTGTCCCAATGAAATGAAATAACAGCACTCACTTCATCACTTTGCAATTTTCCAGGACCTTCTTCTTTTCCCATCCTTCGTTAGTTTTGACCCAGGCTTCTCCAGGCGAGCGCCAATCTTTTGAAATGAACGGCATTATCACTGTGTTCCTCCGAAACAGCTGATTTCATAAACACACAACTATTTCGCCTTTGACAGCTCTCGATGTCAGTCTACTCTAGATGCGGATGGAAACGAAGAGAATGTTTTGCGCAGCCAGCTGATGGAACGTTGCGATGTTGCCGCTGCTTCATTTATTTCTGAGGATTTAATTCCGAACGAACACATCTAGTAGAGGTGGTCATACCTACAAGGGCTATCCTAGGAGGAATTTCTGGGGGAATCTCTTCAGATAAGAAAAACTGAATAAAAATGAAACGCTTTCAGTGTTCTGTGGGAGATAATTACCTGCTTCAATTCCCCTGTAGGATCGCTATTGAATTGGACCCGACCCATTTGCCGTTTTTTGGCAAAATTTGAATGAATTTATAAAATTTGTTTTGAAAAACATCAATCAATGAATATTTTGTCGATTTATTGCGATATTGGATATCAATTACAATTATGTACTATACTTTCGTGACAAGAATGCGAAAGATTTTCCAATGCCGAAATTACCCTCTCAAATAATTCGAAACCGAAACCATCAGGATTCAGTACAAAAATAAGGCAATTAGCAAGATAAAAGCACTGGTCAATCAGATACCTCACACTCCATTGTAGACATTGTCTTGTTAGTAACAATAGCTACGACTACAGTGACTCAAATATGTCAATGATGACAATTGGAACTTGAGCTCCGCCCATCTGCCATCTTATTGCTAAGTTCGAATCAATTTATGAGATTCAAACGGAAAACAACCATAACTGAATATCTTTGCTTATTATTTGATATATTCGAAATCAATTACAGCTATGTATCTCACATTCATGACTTCAAGAATGCAAAACCGTTGAGAGTAATAAAATATTTAATTCCAATTGTGGATGGGTCGTGTGTACTTGTCCTCACAAAAATGATATACAGCAAATAATGGCTCAAAAACGGTTTATTGTTATAACACAAAATTTAAATTTAACAAACACTTTAAATGAAATTGATTATATTATGGAAACATGAGCGTAATGATGAAGTGAATTAAATATTAATTTACTATCACATACTATAATAAAATCTATGCTACACTGGACATATAAATAACACAATAAACAATACTATTATATAAGAATTACGCCCTCTATGGAAAGCGCATGCAGTTATGAGCATCTGGAATTTGATTTCCCCAAGAACTCCTTCAATATCCATCCGATCAAGTTGTAACTTAGAACTTGTTTGAATGAGGTTGAAACAAATAGACTGTTGGAATTTCGTAGAAATCAGTACGCTAAAAAATGTTCAAAAAATGACAAAAAAAATGTATTCGATACTTGATATCTCATAAGATATTTGTTGAATTTCAACCAACATTCGTGCATGTATATAGGTTATCGATATCATAGGTATCCCCAAATTTCAACATCGTAGTTTGAAGCGACGAGAGGATATATTAAGAAGAGAGCTCACTGGAAGAAAGATATTCTAAATTGTTTTTGATGTAGTGAATATCCCAACTTTTGGTTTGTTTTTGAAAAACCGGAATCTGTTCTTCGGACAAAACGACGAAAAAACTTTGAGTGATTATTTTCGATGTGAGATATATGTTTGTTCATTCATTGCGGCGGTTGTATTAGTATCACATTGTTCGACAGTACGATAAAAGACTCGAAAACAAGCGCGAGAAAGCTCCTGTTTCAGGAATACTTCAACGAATATCTCAGACTGACCTACATGTATGGAGGATATTGATATGTCGAATAATCCTATTTCAGTAGTCTGTGGCAAGTTACGAGTAATTCGCAATTTAATTCGGATATATTTGGCAACATTGACAATCATAGTGTAAGTGGAAGTTCACATTGTGGTATATATTTATTTACTTATAGGTAGTATGTTGTTTTGTTTCCATTTTCTGGACCAATGAAAATAGATCCAATCTAAGTTCGTTTACCTTTGGCAGATGAGTAATCCTGTCTTGGGAATTCGTAAACAGATTACCCGAACAATTAATTACATGTCTCTACCTACCTGCAAATCATTATTTAAATCCATACAACTTTGGTTGATGGGATTTTTTGAAATGATTTTGGATTATTTCTTTTCCTAATGAGTTGAGTCGAGATTTTATCATATATTAATAGAAAAAAATCTGTTCCTATTAGTTGTCCAACTTTGGACTTTTCTATGAATAAATTGGTATTATAAAATTTTTCTTCTTCAGAAAATTCATCTGAATATCAATAAAAAAATAGAAAAGCATTGACGTCAGGTCAGTGGCTGTTGCGCGCTTGTTCTAGAAACTTTTCTCGTACCTATTCTGGAACAGTGTGATACTAATGCAATCACCATGATGAAAGAACAAACGTATATCTCAAATTGAAAATAACTACTAACAGTTTTCCTTAAATTTGTTAGATGCTCAAATTCCTTTCTCCTAAAAACCAATCAAAAGTATGCATATCAACCACAGCGAAACATATTTAGAGTATGGTATTTTTCTTTCACTTAGTTCTTGTCATTTGAAATAGCTCATACAGGGTGTCTCAAGTTCGAGTGCCTATTAGACGTTTCTGGAGAACTAGACATATTTGAAATCTGAAAATTGGGATTATGATATTGTTCAAAGTTCTCTACAGAGCTAAAATATTTTCGAACCCCAAAAACTTCCGGTTATACAGGAAGTGAAAATAAATCCGACGAAAAAATTTTTTCAAGTTTTCCATTCCTGGTATGATCGAGTATTCAATAGCGAATACATTTCTGTTTAAACCATTGTATTAAATCGAATAGTTTTCAAAATATCTAAAAAAAAACTGGAAAAAAAGTCAAATATGTTCAGTCAGTAATATGTTCATTATTCTTATTTTAAATATCCTGAGCGTAAACCGTTTTTACAACATCGAAGAGAAAGGATGTGAAAAGGTCATGCATCTTTTGGATTTCAAAAATATCATCACAGGGTGTTTCAAATTTTGTGTTGAAAATTGTGATCTTAAATTGACCCAATTTTCCATGACTCGGCCTAGCATTTCCTGTGGTATGGCCTCGATACACCTCGTAATGTTCTCCCCAAGGTCTTGAATTGTCGATGGAGAGTTGCTGTACACTTGTGATTTCACATATCCCCATAAAAAAAAGTCCAAGGGCGTTAAATCACACGATCTTGGCGGCCAGGCGATGGGGCCGTTTCTCGAAATTAATGAGTCGCCGAACTTATCGCGCAATATAGTCATGTTGTCGTTCGAAATGTGTGGGGGGCGCCGTCCTGTTGGAAATAAAGATCGTCGTCACCAATTTCAACAAATTTCGGGAAGAGAAATTCACGCAGCAAGTCGCTATAGCGCTGGCCGTTCACAGTAACGGCTTGTCCGGCGTAATTTCGGAAAAAGTACGGCCCGATGATGCCACCACTCCACAATCCACACCAAACTGTGATCTTTTGTGGATGCAAAGGTCTTTCTTGCACCATTTGTGGATTGGAATCGCTCCAATATCGGCAATTCTGCTTGTTAACGAAGCCGTTCAGCCAGAAATGAGCCTCATCAGAAAAGATGATTTTCTTGTGGAAATCTGGATCAGCTTCTAACATCCCTAGAGCCCAATCTGAGAACGCCCGACGCAAACTATGGTCATGAGGCTTCAGCTCTTGTGCCAGCACTATCTTGTAAGGATGTAGGCCCAAGTCAATGAGCAAAATTCGCCACATTGTCATCCGAGAGAGCCCCATTTCTTGCGAGCGGCGATTTACGGACACATTTGAATTGTCGCGGACACTGGCCGAAACGGCGGCGATATTTTCAGCGCTGCGAGCATTTCTGCGTCGTACAGGCACCTTTCTATCATGGAGAGAAAACTCACTTTCCAACTTTTTGATTACACGTCTGATTTGCTGCTCAGATGGAACGAAACCATCACCATTTTTCCGTTGAAACTCTCTTCGCGTGGCCACCGGCGAACGCGAATTTGCGTAATAAATTTGGACGATTTCCAAACGTTGTGTGAGAGTGAAACTTTTCATGGTAAAACCTTGAACCTTTCTGAATAAAATGACACTTTGAACGTCAAAATTGATAAACAAATATGGCCGCCAAAACCTTACAAAGTTCTACAACCTTATTGGGAAACACTATATTTTGATCGAGGGAAAGTAATGGGACACTATTTTTTGACGAATTTTTAAAATTGAATTTGATGAAAATTACATCATCTTTCATCATCGAATTCTTCATAGTAACTCGTTTCTTCCTCTTCACTGTCTTCTTAATGTTGTTGCTCGATTTGTGTAGGCTGCTCCAAGAAGAGAGATATGTCAGTTATATCTTCATCAATTTCTAAACAATCTTCATCTATTGCATTTGATTCAATGTTGGTGCAAGATTGGCCTTGACAATTGGTATATAACGATGAATAATACAATCCAACTTTTCTGCACCCGCAATTGTTCGTGCAGCCTTTTTTGCAATTACAAATAATTGTATTGAGTGATTTTTCTGGAGCAGGTGGCAGTTTGTATTGGTTCTAAACTATTACTCATCAATTTCTAGCCCCAATCTTTAGGATTTAGATCATCGCCTAGCCACACTTGCACAGAAGCAGATGCTGGAGGGAGACAAGATAACTGCACTCTCTTCGCGTTTTTTCAAACAATTTGAATACTGTATTTTTGCCACTTTCGATAATTGCTGATGTCGTATCGCAGCCAGTTAACGCATGAAGAAATAATATATGAGGCTGACATTTTGGATATGCAGTTAAACTTTGTGAAGAATATATTTTTGTTTGAACTTGAGCTCTCCCAGGTTTTTAAAAGTAAATCTTTATATATATATATATACATATAAATCTTATCACTAGGTGTTCGTGCAGTTAAGATTAATAACATATCTACATCTTCCCAACAACGATAGTTGGATTGGTTCTAATATTTTCAGAAGAACTTTCACAAACAATTTAGAAAGAGAAGTCAGCCTGCTTACCGGACGGTAATTCCGAGGATCATGCGTAATTCCTTTCTTGAATGAAGGTTTCACGATAGATTTCGGTTAAATTCCTTGTTGGGGTTTGTTCTCAACTTCACCTTAAGTACTGAGAGAAATACTTAAGGGTTGAGCGAATCTGATAAAGTGTACAACCAGACTCAGAATTTCAAGGGAAGTCTTAACACCCCAGTTTGTTCTCTGAAAGCAATATAGATACTGTAACGGAACCGAATATGAGCCGTCTAATTACTGGTGCGTCAGCGCTTCATGCGCCGACAAAGGGCTTAAGAAACATGAAAGGGACCGCTCGCCATAAAGCTGTCACATAAAAACGTTTAATGATGGCATATTTATGAGACATCAAGAGGCCGCGACGAATACTCTGGAATGTGAAGCATCTTTCTCGTAACTTCTAGAAAAAACAGCGCCGGATATAAATGACTGAAGAAGCCGATTCATGGATTCATTCATGTATAGAACTTGCCGACGGATAAACAGGTGTTCCTAGTGAAATTCTGTAAATAAATTGTGTATATAAATTATTGATTATTGTTAGTTAAGTGTGAATATAAATTAGTTCAAAGAAGACTTGTAGTGTTTTTTTCTATTTCGCTGAGGAAAAACGTAACAATACATTATGTGTGCTATTGGCAGCGCATTTCGATAACAGTCATTGGTATCCCGTAAAAAACCATAGGAACTTTTATTTGCCATTTCTTTCACAGTTCTGACACCTTCATCCGCTGTGATCTCAACAGGAAAAATGTCTTCACATTCTGAGTAGTATAATTGAAGACCAGAGAGAATTCATAAGAAACAAGAAAATATCATTTGACTCAATGGACGAATTAAATAGTAATGTTACCCACATATAGTTCAACTAATACTGCAGTTTTGTAAACAAACGAATAAGAAATATCCTCTTTCAAAAGTGTATGAGAAGAAGGAATTTTCTTTTAATTGATCTTATTATATATTATATGTGGATGAAAATTGTTTGATAAGCATTTCTTAAAAGTTTTCAAGTATTTCCTAATACAAGAATGTAAGAATAATGTATAATATATTTTCATCAAAATTTTAATGGAACCATTATATTATGTTTGCAAGTTAGAAGTCCTTTGATTATTGATGACAAACTTCTTACAAAGAAGTTAATTCCTGTCTTATGAATTGTTTCACCAATTTCAAAGTTACACAAAATAAGCTGACGAATAATTGTAATCATAAAAGTTTGTGAATTTTGCTGATCAAATTTTTACCAATTCCAGACAATAATTTCACTTCCATGATCAGTTGATGGATCAAATTGAGTAGAACGCCAATAAAATGCTTATTGAAATCATCCACAAGCTTTTGAGGGTTACTGAATCTTAACAACATTTTTTGAATTTTATTTTTGAGTCCAGTGATTTGATGGATTATATTACAGACAGCTTTGGATTTATCTTTGGAATTCCTGATATGATCACTTTTGAAATTTTTCCTATTCTTGTCAAGACTTTTGTCATATACAGTTTTTGTTTCGCAGTAAAGATCAAGATATTCCGATCGATAACGAGAAATCATATTCGGGTAGGTAATATAATTGGATTTTTAGAATTATTATTTCTGGAGATGTGTCCAAATTTTTTTTCTGGAAAGACCAGTCTTTGATTGTGACAAGAGAATATGATGTGTGAGATATGTCAAATAATTAAATATTGAGTATGCCATTGATTTCGTTTTCAGTTCGATATTTGGAAATTACAGACCATGAACAGGCGTAAATGAAAAAATAATAATAACGAATGATTTGAATGATTTATTGAACATTCAAGGATATCTGATACAAATAAAATTTCAATTCATAAAAATGACAACATCAAATTAAAAATTTTCAGTCACAATACCTTATATGTACAATTAACTTTTGACACAGAATCGTATAATACCGATGTTTATTCTTAGGCTCCTTTCGAAATGAAATAAACGTAATTCTTTGACCTCCTCTTCAAAGAAGCCAAAAATATTATCATTTGAAATTGACAATTGTTCGGATGATGAAATCCGAATTAATTCGAAAATTTACGTTATTCAAATAATTATTATATAAAATACAATAAAAACAATTAGAAAAAATTATTTTATGCATCGCCCTATCGATATGATTCTCATGGATATGTTAATTTTCAATATAATTTACATCAATCGAACATTTCATTATAATATTCATTCCAATAAATTAATATCATATTGGAAATTCCAATAACAAAACACATATTGAGCGGCAAATATAGCATCAACAATAAATTTCCTGAATTGCACAAATTCGATTTCATTCATTTCGATTCATTTCAGTACGATAATTAAATGAATGATTCATTCAAATAAATTTGAAAGAAACATGAAAATTGTCGGCAGAATTTCGAAAATGAATATTTTTAACGATCAAAAAATTTTAAACGAAATACTTGGGAAAAAATGATGATTTGAATACTTGTGATATTTTAAGTATATAATCTCTTTCAGATTGTAGATTGAAATGATATGATTAAAGAAAAGAACTAAAACTAATATCGAATGTTTCTGAGAAGCAGTGGTTCATAAATTTTTGTTTCTACATTTATTCGTTAAAATTATGGAATCGATGTTGGGCAGTGTGATTCAAATAACATTTCGCAACAAATCTGTACATTTTGAGCGATGCATACTGTTTAACACTAATTTAATAAATTCATCACAAAAATTTTACTCAATATACACTTAAGCCTATACAGACAGAAATCCTATCAATTAAACTTTGATCATGTTATAGATATTAAAATAACTTCTGAACAAACTTCATGAAGTAACAGTTAAAACTTTATATTTCTCTGTGATTTCATTCCAGAAGCATCTAATATATCTATATCAGGAAGCCAATTGATTGCTTGTTTTGTCTGTAAAATATTATTTAAGTCAATCTTAAGCTGATACAGGTGATACATCTGCAAATTATTTCGAATGAAATGGGGATCTGCCTATGCATACTTCGGATGGATACAAATATAAAAATTTGATATTCGGCACTTTAACTTCAAAGCCAACCTACTGGATTCTGAATTCGTGAAACAGAATGCTATGAATGAATTTCCAGATTCCTGGGAATCAGATAAATATAAAGTATGAATGAAATAACTTTACAAGCAAATGAATAAGTGTTCCGTGGTAAAACAGATCACCAAGTCAGACGTATCTTAAAATAATAAAGGTAACGTATACAAACTTGGCGATAATTCGGATACTTCAACTAAAAATGTACATTTATCGTCCAATATATTTCACGACATAACATGGATGGAACATGCGAAAGGTAACTTCTTATTGAATTCGTCATGGTAAATCGTCCTTGAGAGCTCTACCGTCTCCAACCGGATAATCTTGCTCAGTGAATAGACTCCAGGTATTTGTGGTAATCATCCTCACTCATGAGTTCATCTTGATTTCTGAAAAAGATTGAATCCTCACATAAGTAGCAATTACTGTTTTCAAAAATAAACATCCTAATTAATTATTGAATGCATTAATCCATCATTGAATCTATAGATAAACGACGAAATGATTTGATGAATTAATAAAAAAATCGATAATTATAGAGATAGATAGCCCACTATTGACTCTGTAGGAATTTACACAAAAATGTATTCAAGAAAAATCATGCTAAATAATGGAAACGGAGGTTTTTGAATAATATAAAGGGTGAGCAATTTATAATACCTCATTTTACAATTGAAGATCATTAATTCAATTGTAGAATTGATAATATTGACATTGTGTCAATAGTTCATGGTTTATGACTTTATATACATATTTCGTTGAATAATCCTAATACCTACTTCTATTTGCGCTCTTTCGGGCTTTATGCAAGTTTTAGGGTTGTGTTGCTTACAGGATGTCTCATTTAATAATACAATGTTATGTTTGAGGTGTACAATTTGGAAATCGTTATTTCTCAATACTTCTCAGCTTCGAATGGAAGCACGATAAACTATAAGTAGCAGATCTACAAGATTGTTGATCTAAATTGAAAAAACTAACTAAACTAAACTAAAATAAAAAATAATAGTTTTGAAAAACTAAAAAAACCACGCTCTTGTTAAGAATCTAACCAAAAAGTAGTAAATAAATTTTAGAAAGTTTGAATTAAGAATAATGTAGATAAGAAATAAATGTATATTATTGTAAAAAAGCGTGGGGTGCATTCTAAGTCATTATATTTATCGACACTATGCACCTCACGCTTTTTCACAATAATATATATTTATGTCTTATTTACATTATTCTTAATTCAAACTTTAAAATTTATTTTCTACCTTTCTGTTGGATTCTAAACGAAAGCGTGTTTTTTAGTTTTTTTAAAAGTATTTTTTATTGTTGAAATATTTAGAGTAGACTTTTAAATGAGACAACTTTTCTTCATGTCTTCATATATACAGGAATAGGCAATATATTGCAACGAATCTGAGGCAATCTGTAGGGTCTTACTTAGGAGCAGGAAGAGAAGTGATTCATTCAAGTGATACTTCAATATGAGTAAATTTTTCTTCTTTCATACTGATTAAATGAATGATTATCGAAGATAATCAATCATAAGTTCAGAAAAACAGTATTTCGAATACAATTGATAGATGACTGATTGTGTTTATCCACTGATACGGAAAATGTTTTCAGATTTCTTGAAATATGAGGTATCCACATTTTCACTGGAAACACTTTCTAAATTGTCACCCTTGGATAGCGATGATTGATAATACCGAAAGTTCCGAATGCTAATGGACTTTTAAAATATATTCTGCCGTCAGAGAAGTTCCTCGGCAGATTCATCCCCCTGTTAATATATTTTTGAATATGCCCACGTTGCTCAGTGGAGATTGAGGGAAATGGATAGTAGGTTGGTGCCGGTACATTCGAAACACACTCAAGATGATTATTGTTGCGTGAGTATGAGGAAACGATTCTTCGAAGTGCCAACAGATGCATAGGCGGCTCGTCCTGGTGGAAAGGTCTTTGGTGTCGATACAAAATTTGTATCTGATAAATGTCTGCTTCTGTCGGACAAGATTTTTGCAATAATAAGCAAATAATCCTTTTCAATTTGGAGATGCCCTTCGTGATAGAAAAAGTATCCCTGAAATTGGAACATCTACCCCTCTCAAAAATCTTGAACATTGACTCAAAAAGTTTTGAAAGTTTTAAGTTTAGTTTTTAGAAGATTTTACTCATTCATTAGCAATTTAACAATGCAAAAAGCAGTTTCCATAGCTTCTGGCTAGGTTTAAAATCTCTGCATGCTTCTAAACGACCAAAATCATAAAGAAATAGTGCTTAATAAGTCTATTTTTGTTGTACTGGCATTCGGAGGCCATAATAATATTTAAATTTCATCATTGATTACAAATAAAAAGCACAGGGTGAGTCTTTGAAAAACTACATTCTTTTGAACTTTAATTGCTATGTTTTTTGATCTGTTGTAATTCTTTAATACCTCATACTACATATTTTATCTCAAAAACCTATGGATTTATCATTCATAAACAACATACATATTGAAATCTCTTCGAGTATTTAAGCGTTCTTTATACAGTTTTGAGGAAAATATTGCAATTGAAAAATGATGATCAGAAATGTTCTGATTTTCATAATCTATCCTCACCACTGTTGAAGTTAATTCAATTTTTTTCCAATAGGTTTTGACAATATTGCTTTCTTCGAATTGTTGGGAACCTATTTAGACTTCAAAATATGAGGAACTTCTTGAATATCATAACATTGGCATTTGTATTCTTTGAATTATTGAAGTACTAAAATCAAATGGAATTTATAGGTTCAAACTAGGATATAGAAGATTATACAGATAGATTTCTTTAATATTTATGGAAAATGGAAAAACATGGCGAAAACGTTGATTCGATGATCTGAAGAATCGGAAATAACAATATAATTCAGAGGATTGCAAAAGATGACGTAAGTTATTAACTGTTTATTTGCACATTTAAAATCTACCAAATAATGAAAATGAGGTGACAATCTGTAAATATATGCTCAAACCGGTATAGACATATGGAATTGAACTATGGGGATGTTCAAAGCCCTCAAATACAAAAGTACTGGAGTCTTTCCAATCAAAACGCTTCGTTTGATGGCAGATGCGCTCTGATATGTAACAATCCAGAGCCCACAGAGTGATCTGGGCATAAATCCATAAAAGATATCATTAAACTATAAATCAACAAGTATAAGGACCGGACCATTTATCATGAGAATGCTATGATAAGAAATCTCTTTTCCCTACCCCTCTAAGACAAGCGGGCGAAAAAAAAATGAAGTAAGATATTAATATTTTCTGATGAAATGTTCAATTAAATTGTGGATAAAATATAAAAATTTCAATATTTTTACCAATACTCTGCTGTATTCAGTATGACTCTCAGCTGAAATAATGTTTTGGATGGAAAATTATGTAAGTAATAAATATGTGTTTTTATAATGAATATTATACTTTGGAGCCTGAAATAGTAACAGGGTGCCTAAACAAGTATGTCTCTTCACTGTCATGGACTATCATGAAGCAAAAGCTGAATTTTTTGTGTAATCTTGAAAGGACTCCAGTATCGGCTTAGCGCACCTTGAAGTCTTAAATCGTTTATAACTTTGCGACAGGACAGAATTGGAGAAAGTGGTTCTTTATGACTCAAGAACCTGTAGTTGAAATTAACGCAGTGGTAAAAGACTCACCTTGTATATCCAACACACCGAAAAAAGGACAGAAAATAAAATATTTAAGAAGTTTTTCTGAATAAAGAAGAGAACTTATGCGAACCATCCTTTAGAGGAGTGTGTCTACCGAAAAATGTCATAATTCGTAACCATTCGAGGAGTAGTATTAACCCCACCTGCAACAAGTAAATTTAAAAACATCGACTTTCACACTCAGCCTGCAGTCATTATTTACTATTTTGATACTCAGGACATTATTTCAATTTCCACCACCCTGTCTCTTTCTGCCGAATCAATGGAGCAAGCCAATCGAATGAAAATAAATAAGATTCACTTTGATCTTTTCGGTAATGATACGTCAAAGAGCGAAGCGATGTCGGATAAAATAAACAAGACCATTCCTTTCCCTTTTTGATAGCATTCCGGGATTAATTACAGATATCCCCTAACATTTGATATTGTTGATCAACGTACTACCCCTCAACTCCAGTTCTTCCGGTTTAATCTTTCCGTTTCAGTAATGTTCACGATCCCTTAAATATTTGCGGAAGGTTAAATGATTCCGGTTGCACTCGAGGTTGCCATATTGCCGTCTTTTCTACCCAATTCCAGGGAAGAGATTTTGTTGCTGGTTTCATATAAACATAGAATTTTTTCAGTAGGGAATTTTTGGGGGAAGTAATAAAAATTCGACGACGGAACACAGAGAAGATCGTCGGTAACTAGAAATCGAAATATTCAAAAAATTCTATAACAAAATTACGATTTCGAATTGATATCTATCAACTTCTGGATAATGTTTTGATCTAGTACTGAACAACCTAGTAGGATGCATATTTTGGCATCAATAGATTTATTTCATTTCTTGTGGGTTTCTCACTACTACTGTACAGATTGGTTAAATTGCATGAAAAACAAATATCACTTGAACTAAAAGTCCGTATCTTGTACTTCCTAGTCTTTTTTGCAGATAAAATCATTCCTCATTTTTTCCTAAATTGCAACATTTTTGAGATATTTGAAGTTGAAAGGAATTAAATCGATATAATCATCTGATGAAACATGAGTGAGTGAATTATTTTTTAAGAGGAAAATAATGTTTTTAAACAATTCAGATTCAATAGTGGACGCTGCAGAAGGTAAATTTCATTCAAACTAAACTGGACTACAGAGGGGTATTTGCCCAATGTGAAAACTTAAAATGCTTATAACTTTTTAACGCAGCTGAATATGGAAAAACGGTATGGAAAAAAAGTGTTTCTTTTATCTCAAGAACCTATGGTGAAAATTTACGCAGTGGTCAAAGACTCACCCTGTCTATAGCATAGCATAAAATGCCGTCTATTGAGCGCTTGATCAGCCAATCAACGCTTTATGAAACCCACCGTAAGTCTATCCCTAAAAGAAACCTAATCTGTCGCCAATATGATCTTATCTACTATTAAAAATTTCTAAATGTAAAGATGCTTCAGTTTCTAACTCAGTTCAGTAGTATAATTTGACGTTGACTGAACATTTGATAGCTCAAAACTGAATAACTGTAATGTTCCATAGAGCAGTGACTACCTATTTAAGGTTGCCAAATAAAGAAACAAAAGATCTCAATTTTTCGGCCAGCGATATAAGATTTTTCCTGCTATTTCAGTAACCAGTGAAGTTCTAGAAGAGAAACCGAAGGATGCAAAAATAACGTGATTTTGGCTGAAATAAAATGAAAATTATTTGATCAAACATGATTGTAATGCAGACCATACACGCTCCGGTCGATCGAAAAGGAAAAACTGTACTGGTATAACTGGTAACAAAAGAATTTTAAGGTTTTCCCAATAATCTATCTCGAGGATTTCGATGCATCAACCAGAATCTTTCCGATGGAGCAATATGGCAACCCTGGTTTCATTCATCTCTGAGTTGATACCTTCACATAAATTATGGAACAGCAAAGAAGGACGTATGGAATGACTCACCTGATAGCATCTATATCCCTCCGTCTTCTCTGCACGAAGAGTTCAGTGGTTGCCTCGATACATAGAAGAATCAGGCGTTTGTCGCAGGGATATGGAGTTTGCTCTAGTAACCTGGGGCCTTTCAGAGATCCTGCTAGACCGACCTGTGATAAGAGAGTGGAGATATTATTTCCTGGATTCTGTAGCGAATACGGAGGAGGATATTTACTGCCGCTGGGCGACATTATAGTCTTAGAAAATCCTAGAGGTAGTATTTCAGTCGACAAATTCAAAACAGCTAAGTTCGTACTGTCCTAGGGTCGATTGATTTTTGATGCGTATTCTGTTATTCGGTACGCCTGATCAGCAAATTTTATATATACGACTAATTATACTCTTAATTGTAAATTATGTGGTGGTACTCCAGGCAATTCCAATGAATTTGAAAATTCTGTGAGATAGTTGACTACATCATACTGTTTTATTTGTGTGTTAACTGATTTGTGGATAAACAACGCTCTTGGAAGGAAACTATGAATTGCCGCATTGAGATCATCGACTACTCAACCAATTATTGTTATTACGCTGTTGTTTATTGTATCTTTGTATCGGTTACAATAGCCATAACCATTTTTCCACATGTCGTAATGCCATCTGCTGGGCTTATTTATGATGAAACCCACGCCGAGATTACCGCATTTTGTGGTGGGATCTATGTCATTGTTTTTATTTGTTATTGTTGTATAATTCTTTCAAATCTTTCAAATTTGAAGTTCTCCCTCCCCAATATTCACTTGTTCATCACGTTCTGAACAATATTGAGCAATTGCCAATTGGAATTTCACGATCCATTGAAACTGGCATGTTCGCAATTTTGTAACGGTGACAATAACCTGAAAACCGACTGCAGCGCAATCTGTTGAGATTATTTGCGAATTTAAACCATCCCCGAATCCACTCGAACATATTAAAAAAAACTCATTCATGACCAATTGGTTCACCAAAATCGAACCAATGGTTTCACAAGAAATGTTGAGATCACAAGCTATCTTTCTAATACTTGCGTGACGATTTTTGTACCATTGGTCCAGTTTTCAATAAAACATAGTCTCCATATTCCTTTTCCAGCATTCGCTAAGAGTCAGCATACGAAATTTTGTCAAAAAACAAAATTTGAGACAAATTATTCGTTCAATAGTTTTGTCCATTGTGACATTCGCAGACTTCCACTGAGGTCGTCTGGTTTCAACAGCTATTGTGAACAAACTAGATGACAGACCGAGCTCATGTTTGGCATTGTAATTACGGACAGCCCAATATACACAAACATCGAAGCCAGCTCTCGTCAAAATCTATCGATCATATATTTAACATTAGTGTAAAATTGTAACTGTGACTATAATAAGGTGTTTAAATAAAAAAATAATATCAAAATATATAATGTCGGCCTGTATGCGTCGAAAAGCCAAATCGAAATACAGAGATCGTATACGGTTGGAAAGGGCATCTTAGCAGCAATCGAATGGTACCAATAAAACACCATATGATAGAGTCAAGCAGTGCCGGCAACTTAAAGTAATGAATGCGGCCGAGCGGATCAACGACGGTACCAGTACATCTGCAGCTGGTAGGGTTGAAATTACGCAGATGGATGATGAAATCACTTTTATTTATTTTATATAGAAACCATTACCAGTAATGAGACGTATTCACGTTAAAACCAACGGCCGTGTGCCCCGATACAGCCCCACCCGTTTTTTTGTCAGATTTTACACTTTGGAAGAGTATTCGACTGATCAAACGACTGAATAAGTGATTAACTCCAATCTGATTATTAAATGTTTTGATCAATCAGACTGACCGTGTAGGGGCTGCTCAACATGAAAACGATGAGTTTCCTATAGAACTCATCTGAAATCAAATCATCAGAAAAGTCAAAAAAATCACCCCATACAGATAAATAAAGAAAAACTACCTCAAGATAATACGAAACGAATTCATCGCTTAAATAGCTCGCAATACGGTTATAAATATTTCAACAAGCATTAAAGGCGAAGCACTCCTTACCTTATCTTCCGAAGACGAATGCCAAGCATCGCAGGAAGTGTCTAAGGCCCTTTCACCATTCAGCAAGGCGCCATGCCATACAACCTTGTGGGGCCAAGATAAATCTGTGAGAACATTCTTGCCTCCGAAAGAATATATTCTGGGGGCGTGTGGAAAGGGAGCGCCATCTCCATTATACATTTCGCTCCAGGAATTGAAGAGAATCTCACCTCGTAGATTGGACACCTGATGAAGTTATTTATTGGTCAACCTTTTCAACGGACATGGTGATAAATGTGCATCGACTATTATTCATGAATATTTAGAATACAATCCACTTTACAGAGTTCTTTGAGTAATTGGTCTCATGTTCTTGGATTGCTCGTTTGCACAAAAAGAAAAATCATCTATACATTTATAGGTTTACCGAAAAATTTGCGGAGAGCTTTTCTGAAATTTGAATGCTCATTCTGCTATTCGGTACACCTGGTCAGCAAGTATTCACAATAAGAACTGATCCTATTTTTGATTGCAGATTATGTGGTTATACTCTAGGTAATTTCAATGAATTAAAAAATTCTGTGGACTAGTTGACTATTGTGTTTTATCCTCAGGAAGTCCATCAGCCTTCTGTCTGCTATTGTGCAATTACCGATTTGCATATCTGAAGAATTAGTGGTAATTATAAGACCGAAAGTGCAGTTCGTTCGTTGCAGGCTACCTCATTTTACGATGGAATCTTGTGTGGATTGTCATTATCGTGTAATTATTTCAAACGTTACGAATCTGAATTGTTTCTCCAAATTTTCCATGTACCTATCATTAGCATATGTCATTATCACCTTCTGAATGTTACCTCGACAATATTTAGCAGATACAAATCGAGATTTCACGATACCGGCGATTTCGCCATTTTGCAACGGTAACGATCCATAACTATTATTTTTATATTTTATATGAATTCATCGAAACTCTTTACTACTCTACTCTATTACTTTATCACCGTTTCTTAAACCTCTACAAATGTACCAACCCCAACATTATCCCAAATGGTTTTACCGTCATAGAGTTTTAGAGACTGATGACCGCAATTTACTTTAGGCCCTCTTGCTCACCTGAACAGAGTGCTTATAGATTTGCCCAAATGTTTGTATTTTTCGAATATTTGGGTAAAAGTGCTACCAATCCTTTCATAAGGACTTGCCGAATAAGAACCCGTGGTCAAAGTCGATTCTGTCCGTCCGTTGAAACTGGAGCTAATTCAGTAGTTTCCGGAATTAAAAACGTAAAATTCGCAGACATATCCTAGGCAACAGCGAATTTTTTTGGACTGCATTGTAATCCATCCTTTATGTGAAAATTCATACACGGTCAATGCCTATTTTTCAATGAACGAACCTTGCCTAAATAATATTCCTAATAATTTGCCATTAACAATAATATCACGTTTCTAACGAAATATGGCTAATCTAGTTTTTTTATTACCAGTAAATCCACAACTTTCAGTTATTGTTATTTTTTTCATTTGCAATTTCGGATATTGCAAATTTCGCTAGGGATGTCAAGTAGTTGTTATCACGAGGGGTTGTTCACCCTACTCTGAGCGGACTTGAAAAATGTTCGGGTAGTCATCCCGAGGAAGGGAAGAAAAGTCAAGAACCTGAAAGAATCCGGAACTCTATTCCATATTTTCTGCTTGAGAGAATTAATTCTTAGGGTTACTGAAGTAGGTTGAATATTTATTTCATTATCTGTTGATATTATTTTATTACGAGCTGCTGAAATATGAAAAAAAAGTGGGAGTAACTGATTTTTTCAGCACTAGAAACATCCACTGGCATTATGCTAATTCAAGGCCAGAATATAGTGACTATTTACGATTGAAAGTTACACAGAATAACTATACACGTGTTGCGAGAAAGTGTAAGATGAGTGTAAGGCAGAGCTCTGAAGGTATTGAAAAAGTACTGTTCCATAACTCAGGGCGTGATAGCAGATCACTCTAATCACAGCTGAATATGAAAAAAAAAATTTTTAACTTTTAAAAAGTAGTAAAAAGGCGTGATATCGAAAAGTATTTTCAGATCGTTGAACATACATATGTTCATACTCACAGGCAATTTCCTGTCTGCCTGCCGCACTATTGAGTCCACATTTTGTACTCTGGATGATAAGAAGGCTCTGAAAGTACCTCGTAAACCAGCTCTTCGAGCTTCTCTGTAACAAGCGTAGTCTGCACCACTAACTCCATGTACATCACCGGTGTATGGTTCATTGAGGGCAGCCAATCGTAACTGAAAAACATTGGAGTAGGGAAATTGGTTTGCTATAATTGAAAAAGAGGCATTTTATAATGAAGAATGACTTAAAATGTATTTGGTTAGTTAAGTGTAATCTTTCCACATCTATATCTAAACGGTTGCTACAAGATAATGAAAGTAATTTCGTTTGAAGTTTTTCTGGTAATGACCACGGACATAGTGAATATTTAAATGCCATGAAAGATTTGAATCGGAATATTGTTGTGAAAAAATTTCTTCTGTGCAGTGTACCTACTCATTTATATGCAGCATTGAAAGGAATTTATTTTCCGCAAACACACAATGCTTAGTTTGTTGTGTTATATTTTGGTTGATGATTTAGTCCGCAAGTGAATAAAAAAACAGAATACTTACCATTCTGGGATGCCACTGTCAACAAATAATTAAAATTAGTATCGATACTGTTTGTTTAGATGTTACATAACTAAAAAATATAAAAACTTAAAAAAAAACATTGAGAAGCACGCACCCCTTGCGCTCCAGTTATCTTAGTGGTACTTACAAGAACTTGAACAAACATTATAGATATTGAGATCAGTTTTAAAAATCGGTCTTTAGAGTATATTTTGTTGGGGAGGAATCTAGATACGATAATTTGGAAAGCCAGTTTGGATACATCTTCAATTTATTTTGTAGTTCGTTTGGCACACTTGTCCTCAATTTTGAGGCAGAGGGCGAGTCAAGGTATGCCCCGCTTTTGTTGGCAATTCACGTCTTCAAGCAGAGGCAACATCGCTTAAGTAAAGGAAATGGTGACTTGAAATCCCTACTTCAGTGATATTTATGTGATCCATTTGGAGTATTCTGGAATGGCATACAACTGATAGAAAATCATAATAAACATTGTAACTGGTGACTGATTTGACATCTTTAGAATGGCGCCTTCAAACCCAAACCCCAACCAAAAAATCTACTCCAAAGTCGATCATAAGTCAGTCATTTGATTATCGCGGTGTTGTGCAGTCAAATGACTTATCAGACTCTTTGTGAGGATCTATCGTTATTGAATGTATATTGCATTAGCATATTGTAAGGTTTTCCACTAATTAACATGTTTTATTGTTGAATAACTAGTTAATTTACACTACTAAATAATTTATTTCCAAATGATTGATGTTCTGAATTATTCCTAACTCGCAAAGTGTCTACGCTTAACTACTAATTTTCCTCTTATCACTTTCATATTGAAAACAATTTATGAAGCATTCCCTGATCTTTCTAGATGATTTCAGCGGCTTTAAAGCCTTTTCATTATTAATTATACTGTTATCCACAACCCGACCCGTTCACCCGTTCAATATACAGGGTGCAGCAAAAGTCACTTTACCATTTTGTAAAAATAATTGCAAATAAATTTATTTTCGACGAAAATATAACATCAATGATTACTTGTGGCCTTACATTTTATGTTAGAATTGTTTCCCCTCCTTTTCAACACACATGCGGCATCGTTTAGTCACGGTAAAACAAATTTTACAAAAAATTTGCAGAGCAACCTGAACGCGGCGCGTCGTCTACGGAGCCAGTACTTACGAATTTACGATACAGTGTATGCACCATTTGTCTGGTGGGAACTTGCTTATTTGGAAATCGCTGATGAAATTCTTCGAAAATTTCAGCATAATCTTCGTCAAGTTTTTGGTAAGAAGTCAGCAAACAAACACGTTCTTCTTTCGTGTACTTTGCACGAGCAGCCATAGCAAACGTACACAGCAACTCTACTACAAGCGGACAACTCAACTCGCTACGTTTTAGCAGCCTCCTTCCGACCTAGGTACGATACTGGCCGAGAATACGCGCATGCCGGAATACCAGACAGTGTAAACTGACTTTTCCGCACTCTGTATTTGTCGTTGAAAGAACCTCCTCTAGAGTAATTACTGCTCCTTTCGTTTTTCTCGTTGCAATATGACTAACTTCTGTCAACTCAACTATTAACAATTAATGGAATAATTCGTGAGTTGTCAGCTTGATTTTATTAGAGATCGTCATTAAGTCAATATGTTTTCTTGGTTATCATTAAGTTTCTTCTTTGTTCCAACAAATTCGCGTAAGGATTGTGCCAACACGCAAAAGGTCCTGATCTCATGTCAGTGCTTTAAAAAGTTCACATTCTCAATCAGCAAGTTTTGTATATTCCTCATATTTTCTTTGGATCAGTTCATACATTATTTGAAGAGGAAACCTTCAGAAAATTTCAAGATGAAACAATGTCTATTTCCCCACCTTCATTCCACTGAGAAGTTGATGAATATTTCCGAGTTAAAACTCGGTGAAATGTGGGAACAATGAAATGTCAGCAGACGTAACCTTGTTCAACAATAATAGCTGTATTTTTCTTCTTCTTCTTTGGAATATATTATTTGCTGGAATAACTCAGCCACATGATTGATATTTATTTAACGAGTAATATTTACTGAGGGCTTCTCGGACTTGTGCATATATTTGAGTGTTTGAACAGAATATAATATGTGATCTACGTAAGTGCCCGTAGAAGGGGTGGGATACTCATAAAATGAGTGGGTATACGGCTGCATAAAACCACTTGAAAGTCCATCAAACTCAAATCGTTGCATTGACCTGGATGTTCGCCTGCGATTCTCGTGTAGCATTTATTACAAATTTATTACAAAAATTTTGCATCTTATCAGTTATTCCGAAAACTATAAAAAGTTACGAGTAGAGTTTGGAGGTGATGATCTTGAGCAGAAGATTAGCATTCGTCATAATTGCACATAAAAGAGATCGAAATTTGAGATATGTACGGTAACTCTCTATTTAGTTCATGTCAACTGAAAATCTTTGGGTATTTTGGTAGAATAAGAATGCTATATTCATCAAATTTTAACCCCATTCATATCAGGTATTGTGTATTGTGATAAAACGGCTTGTGGTATTTGTTTTTCCTTACACACACTGGTTCTTGGGATTTCATCATGTTTATGAACAAGTACATCGATAAATGAAAGTTGTCTATCTTTCTCGCTTTCATTTATGAATTTAATCGACTCTTCTTGATGGTTTGGACGTTGAAGCAATCCATCTATAGTGTCTTTTCTATGTTGAAATGATGACAGTATTTTCAACATATCTCCTTTATATTTTAAGTTTCAGTATATATTGATCGGACGCTTTTGTTCGAGAAAAATCAGCTAAAACAGGAGACAGTGGTGAACCTATGGCAATTCCGAATTCTTGTCGATATAAATTAGCTTCAAATTGGAAATAAGTTGTTTCAATATAATTAAAGCTCATTTCCATGATTGCATTTTCGCTAAGTGTAATTCATTTACTTAGTATTTGATAGATTCAGCCGTTACACTTGGAAATTCATTTAAATTACTTGGTTTAAAGGAGACAGTCTGCTTTTCCAAAAAGCTGTTTCATCCTAATAACGCATCTTCAGGTTTGTAGTATTCCGCCAAAAGAAACATTTAACATTTAGTAAACATTATTTACTTTTTCCTCACAAAAATCAGTCATGTAACAACATGAAGATGCCTTATTGTCAACTATCGTTCAAAATATGAACATTTTTGGAAACTGGAACTGTCTTCTTTTAATCGAGTAACTATTTCTTAGTGTATGATGACCTCCAAGTTGTAAGTTTTTTATTTTTTGGAATATTGGTGAATAAACTACTGATATCGAAGCTTACCCTGATGTCTTCTTCAAAGATTTCTTCGTATCTCGTTATTTCTAAGAAATTTGTCTTATATTCAATCATGTTGAATAACTCTTTAAAGATTCTCAGAACCGGAACTTACAATTATATTGTTTGTCATTTTTTAGGAATGAAAAAGTGAGATATATTACGGAACATTAATTGTTTTATCTATCCCTATATCTACAGTTGAAACCTTGTTTCTAGTTCACGCAAGACCGGCCACCATTCAAAGCGATCGTTGTTCCGAAAACAATGAAACCTTATCAATAGGTAGTTAGCAGTGAAACTGGTGGAAGTGCAGCATCCCTATCTGAGCCCACCCATTCTCCATCACTAATGTTCTCAAAGGGTTGCATTAAAATAATAATCAACACCGGCAAGTTATTAAACGTTTGACGTCGATGCGGTTCGGTCTGGAATCTGCCATTAAGCCGATATGTGCGACCGGCCAATAATTGGGTTTCCCGAAACCTTAGATAAACATAAATTGGAAATGTATCGCTGGATATATCTTATCCATAGAACAACTTACATTGGAAACATCGGCAGGTTTGGCGATGTTATTTATTAGGTTGCTAACTTCAAAGGGCGGCCGCAGATGCGGGTTGTTTGTAGTTGGTGGTGCGGGGGTGGTCACAGGTAGTAGAGATCCCAGCTGAAATGAATGAATATTCTATAAGCCAACTATTATATTCAGGTACAAGGTGTTTCTTGATGATAGTAGGAAATATAAAATACTGCTGTAAAAGGTGCTCCGAAATCTTAAAAAACAGCCGAAATTGAAATTGAAATAAAACACATTCAAATCGAGATTGGAGCCAAGTTTTTTATTTCAAGGATTTTGGACCACATTTTCAAGTAATCCAGGTTTCATTTAAGCAAAAACACGAATTATCTTGGCTTCCAAAGCGTTTATTACAAGGGTTTACTACCATGAACCCCAAGGAAAATGATCAAGTTGAGTCATTTCGCATGATTTTGAAGGCCAATTAGTTGATACATTTCTTGAAATAAAATATCAGCCAAATATTCATTTAAATGAATCAATATTCGAGGTACCAACATGAGTGGTAGTGCTATATTCTTGGAACCAAAGCACTTCTGGATTGATACCATTTAAATTTTGAGAAAATAATCATTGATCATCGATCTACAACGAGCTCTATTCACAGTTAGATTAACGAAGAAATCCAAACATGGACCGATGATGCTTCCAGCATGTAAATCACACGAGTAATATAGTGCGTTTCTCAGAATGCAATGGATCTTGCAAAACTTCTTGTAGATTGTTTTCACTCCACTTACCTACAGCAATTTTGCTAGATTACGTGACCGTTCAATCAGAAATGATATTTATCAATAAAACTCAATTTTTCCATAAAAAATGTTGAGTAGCATTGACTTTTTCCAGACTCTGAAATAGCGTTATCGTCAAATAACCGAATCGAACAAAGTATCTTCTTCATCATTTCGAAATTGACATTTTTTCAATAAGATCTTGTTCTTTGAAATAGCAATGCAAAACGAATTCACGGCTTCTTCATCAAATCAAAACTTTTTACTCATTAAACATCTTCATATATGAAACACTTATAGCTCTTTAGAGGCTAACTCACTAAGAAGAAAGCGCGAAGGTTTGAATGCGCGTGGTATGGGGTACAGTTGAAATTGTGTGTGTATGGCGTTCCGCCGTTCGAAATTTGGAATGCGTTTGGTCGGAATCAGAATAGTCTTGATTTTAAGCGTGTAGAATCAAGAAAGTATTTTTTCCAGTACAGTGTTTCAGTTTTTTCATATTATTAGTATAAATACACATTAACATAAGATCTTTTCTCGGCGTCTTGTCACGCTTGTCAGACATCCTCACTAAACAAGACGCTTGTTATTGTCAATGGCTTCAGTTTTTCAATCAGTTCGATAATGTGTTGGTGCAGACCAACTGCTGTATGCAAAATTTTCCATGTGGTGAATGCACAGAATTAGTGGTAAAATATGGAAAATTTACTAGAAATTTTTATAAAATATGAAAGCATGTTGTCAATACAAAATAGCGGACACACCGGGTTTAACAGATCATGAACACTTGATACGTAATACAAACGTATAATCAAACGAAGCTCTGAATGTTTTGCAGAGCGCAAATTTCGAAACCTGCTAAATTAAAGGAAAGAGGTGTGATGTTACATGATCTAGCCGGCCAATTCACTGGCTCGAAACTTGAAATAATCTGCTCGCCGAAATGCTCTCGCAGTAAAGCCATGGATTCACGGACTTTATGGGAAGTGGCACCATCTTGTTTCGTCGAGACCATGGACTTCAATTTCTGGCAGCAAATAGTCTGTTATCATGGCGCGATAACAGTCACCATTCACAGTAGCATTCCAGTCGTCCTCCGTTTTTAATAAATATGAACCGATTATTCCACCGGCCCATAAACTACACCAAACAGTTGCTTTTTCTGGATTTGCCGGCAAGTTCTTGAGGCTCTTTGAGTTTGTGTTTAAGCCATAAATAGGCCCCATCAGTGAACAAAACTTTCGTCGAAAAGAGTAGATCCTCTGAAAACTTGTCAAGAGGTCAACGACTGAAACTTAAACGTTTCGGTAGGTCAGTTGGCTTCAGTTCTGGAACTAATTGAATTTTGTAAGCTTTCAAAGAAAGATCCTCTCGTAAAATCCGCCAAGTCATTGTATACGATAAGCCAAGCTGTTGAGAACGGCGACGAATTGACACTTCAGGGTCATCACGTACAATCTCCCCCACCGCCGCTATATTCTCTCCACTACGAGCTGGATGTTGTCTATTTGGTCGAGTATTATCCAATAACGAATACTGAGTCTCAAACTTAGTGATGGTAGAGTGAATTGTGCGTTCGGTAGGCCGATTATGTGAAACGTAAGTCGCTCTGAGTGCCCGATACACATTAATCGGAGAACGCCCATTTTAGTAATAAAGCTGAACAATTTGTAGATCCTGTGCCGGGCTAAGTCGTTCCGTCATGAAATGTTAGACTCTACTGAACAAGAATACTACTTCAGTTTACACGACGCATGCACGATCTGCATCTAAATCCCCACCACAAGAGTACCTCTAAATGAATCACCTCTTACTTCAATAAATAAATCTTCACAACATGTTTTAGAATGTTTTTAAATGTCAACTTAGAGAAAACCAAATATCTTTGTGTTGGTGGAGAACCGGGTGATCTGGTATTGGATGATGACAGGGATGAGAGGATAACCCACTGCCTGGACTATAGCTTTTGTAGCGGCACTCTGTCAGCGGCAGGGGAGTGTATAGGGATCTCTTGGCGGCACTCTATATAGAGCCACGCATAGCTTAGTTCACAGCGCTTCGGTGGCCTAGAGGTTTGCGCTCAAGTTTCACACCGACTAGGTACTAGGTGCCGGGTTTAACTCCCGGCGGCTCCCTTAAAACTTCTAACCCCTGCGTCTATGGCATGGCGCACACAAGCCATACTGATGAGTCCAAATGTGTGCGCCAGGGACGAAACGCATAAGTAGGGATAAATTCCTTCGATTCTACATTGGTGACCCCGACGTGATGGGAACGGTTGTCTTTACGACGTGTCTTGGAAAAGCAGACGGTTGAAGCTTGAGGTATACTCGCTCCCTCTCTGCAACTACCAACGAAACTCTAGACGCCTTTCCCATTCCGTACAATATTCATGGTCTGCCGCGGTATTGCGGTATTTATTAATATAAAAGAGAAATTATTGTTCTGTGAAGAAAAATAATGATTACATACAAATGTTTTTTTTTGTTTTATCAAATTATTCCTTTGCTAGTGTCAAAAACCCTTCAATTTAGCTCAAATCAATCAGTTTCTTAACCCAAGAAACTTTCACTTGACATATAGATAGATATTATCATTTTTATCGACTGAATTCTCGACCCATTCAACTAAGATCCTTTAAATCAACTACAAATCGAGTTTCAGTGAAATGTAATATTTATTTACATGAAACCAAAATTTTTATTCTACGAAAAGTATCAATAGTTACATACTAATTAATATTACCGTTGGATCAAAATCGAGTCGAAAACTCTGAGCTTGGTTGAAACTAATCAGTTTCTTAACTCAAGAAACTTTTATTTATGGTAAACGCCATTCTCAACCGTAGAGGGCGGTAGGGTCAAGTACTTTATGCATTTGGCTGTATTCAAACGTACGGAGTACTTGAGACAAATTAATATGGTTTGAGATGAGGAACTATTTTTTACAGTGTATAATAAAAAATAAAAAATAGGAATTTTTTCATAAGCAATTGGGTGAATATCAGATATTTTATAACTGTTATTTTTTGACATAATGTAATTGTGGACTAAATGAGTCCCTTCTTCATTCTACCTTGCTGATCAAGCTCCCTGAATATCAGAATACATAAAAAAATAATTAAAATATGGAATAAATCGGTGCGAAGTTCACCATGTCAGTAAAGATAATTATTCGAAGTTGCAACGGAAAAAGCAAATTTGTCTTAGTTTTAAATTTATGGTGAAGAAGATTTTTACTTAATATTCGATTCGACGGCTCGAACAATATGCATGGTCTAATGAATCCTAATAAAATTGGACAGTCTTCTCCCGCTTCATTCAATAAGAATTTTAATTGACTTCATCGCTTTGAATATAAAGAAGTCGTATTCGAAAATTTTTCTGTGGATTTCACCCGAGACCAGGCAAGGCGAACAGAAAATTCATATTTGCGAAAGAATTTTTAGATGAATGATATTTTATCACAATGATTCAGAAGTGAAGAGGGATCGTGTTCGAAGCATTTATGAATAATGAGTGGGCTAATAAACTTTCAGCAATCGATAAGCTTTATTATGAAGTGGAAGACTACATAATAATTGAATAATAAATAATGTGGAATACGTGAATTGGAACATTACAAATTAAAGAATGTTGTAACCATATCTAACTGTGTCTTTACAACCCTATATTATGGTATTTGTCCTTTCGGCAAATAAGGGACTTGAAATAATCCCTCATGAATTTTTGATTTGGCTCATGACATAAACGTACGAATCATTCGATGCAGCTTCAACTTGAATAGAACATTGATAGTTTCTTGGATTCAAAACTGATAGATAATAACAAACTAGGAGCTCAAAGTGTATCGTGTCCATCATTACAGTTGTTCCTTAACCTACTCGTTATGTGAATTGAGATAGATTGTATTGATCACTGGCTTAATTCATTAAAATCCGTTATGAAACTTAAATCAAACATAACTTTTGTAAAATTTTGACTTTATTGACATCTGCAGCATTGCAATATTAATAACTGATATTATATATAAGTAGAGGGTGATTCATTTAGAGGTAATCTTTGTGGTGGGGATATAGTTGCAGATCTCGCATGCGTCGTGTAAACTGAAGTGATATTCTTGTTCAGAAGTGTCTGAGCACAGTATAGATACCAACCAGTAGACGCACTCCGTGGATTTCCTTACACCAAGTCTGACAAGCGCATCTCGCAGGGATTCTAACCTCATATTTTGGTCCTTGTTCATTGTTTTCATCAATAATTCTAAGATGTCTGGAATAATGTCATTATTATTATTTTAGACATCTTAAATAATTCATTTGTATAATTAATTCGTTTAATATTTAGAAGAATATAATTTTCTTGAGATCTATTTAAATTTCAAAGAAGAAGTTGAAGAAAAAAATACAACCCAACCTATAATTCAGTGGAATTTCTTTGAATCAAAATCTACCATGAACCAGCAGAGCTCATTTATTCAATCATTTATTTTCATTCCAGTAAGTATTCTGTTTCAATTTTGTGTTATTTTCAAATTAATTCCAAATTGATTAACAATTGTAGCGTATACAACTGCAAAAACAATAGTTTCAATAATCCCAAACTTTCTTTTTTTTTCTCAATACCATTAGACACCGACAGGTGAGTGATACATATAGTATTGTAGAAAATGTTGTTTATTGTTATTTGAGTAGTGCTTCATTCAATTAGTTGAGTTCGGTTGAGATATCAGGAACCAATGGAATTTCAGGAAGATTACGCCTACTGTCGTCATTTCTTTACGATTAGTTGAGATATCAGGAACCAATGGAATTTCAGGCGGTTTACGCTTACTGTCGTCATTTGTTTATGATTAGTTGAGATATCAGGAACCAATGGAATTTCAGGAGGTTTACGCCTACTGTCGTCATTTCTTTACGATAAGTTGAGATATCAGGAACCAAAAGAATTGCAGAAATATTTTCTCTGAAGCATATTAATTAAATTTTTTGTGATACTTCATTTGATCACGCACATCATGCACTTCTGCATGTGTCCATTTTCTTAAAAATATAAAAACACAAAATGTGTATAATTCAGAAGAGAAACCATTTCCGACAATGAACATTTGAAATTTCAAATTATACCCGTATTACCTGTTATGATATTTCAGTAAAAATAATCAAGCATCTACTCCCTTTCCAAGAACAGCAGTTTGCCAAATGTCATGAATCCATTTTATTCAGAAGCCGAGCAACATTAATGCGCTGCTTATTATGATAACCCTGTATATTACAGTTGATGACTAGAAACTTTTGATGATATGATTCGTGAAGAATGATTCTTTGGGCAATATCCGTCACATGACAATGATCTTCCTCCAACAAACGTTTCGATAGACAACTTCTATAGTTCTTCAGGTAAATCAAACTAAATTTTGATAACTTATGAACATATGAATATTTTCAAACATTTTCTTCTTGTTCAAAGGCTACTTTAACTCGAGAACGATAGAAGATCCCTATAGAAATCTTGGTAATAAGAAGATCTTTGATAGATGGAGAGTGTAGCCTAAATAATCATTTCACCTGTATTTTATGTTGGAAATTTCAACTGGACGAACTTATTTTCCACACAAGCTACCAAAGTTCCATGAAAATAAAATCAACCACTTGATAAATGGCCATAACTCTAATCCAAATCTCCAATTCATGAAACAATATACATAATACGAAATTTAACTGCAAGAAAAACTGTAATCTGGCCCCTCATCCCATGCAAATTTATTCAGGGAATAACTTTGGCGGTAATACTTTCGTTCCTGACAAAAAAAAATTCTCAAGCTCGTGTAATGGGATAAAACACTCACCGCAATATATTGCCAACCATTATTGACCCTCACTAATATCGCTTCCTCCTCAATGATATACGCTATCGTTCCCACAGGACTGATGGAAGTCATTTTCATCATGGCAGCTCTGTCCTGGAAGGAGACAGCCCCGGGCACAATTTGCCTGGGTAGATCATCTTCCTTTGAAGAGGGTGGAATTGGTGTCGCCCGACCTAAAATCAGGGATAACATGTTCAAACAGGCGTACAATATATATCAAATATTCGTCATCTTATCAGAAGGTTCTATTGACGTTAACTAGAAACGTGCAACTTTGATGGGAAGACGGAATTACATCTATCTCAGTTCCGCAAATGGAACTTGAAGGTTTGTTCTTGAAATTAACCCGAAGTTTCTTTTCTCTAAAAGGTAAACGCAAAGTAATCATGCTGTCAAAGATTTGATTTTACAGTTTGGACAAATAAATATGCCTCATCCACTGGCAATTTACATATTGGGTTGGTTGAAACTCGTATTCATATAATTGATAGAGTAGTTTACTGCTCATGGGCACAAAATGGTAACTCGTGATGGGTTGAATCCCGAATTGTATAAATCAGTCGTCTCGATATTTCACGTTTTTTTGCTGACTAATTTATAATAATCATCTATGTTTTGCTGGTAATCATTCTCGTTGGATTGTTGAATATTAGATTCACTAAATAGTTTGAATTTAAATGCGGAATATACATATACGGTATATGGCCTCTTGGAGAGTGTTTGTTGTGAACCTTTGTCACTTTTGCAAGCCTATTTGCCCCAACTCGATTCAAATATCTTCCAAGTTACAACTTGATCCGATAGTTATTCTAGGAGTTATCATATAGAGGTAACCAAATTTCAGATGCTAATAATTCCTGAACAATTGGATATATTTGGCCCAATAACGAACTTGACCGAGATATTTGGACAGTTGACCTATTAAAAAAAAATGAAATGTCTTGCTTATCTCCTTCGGAAGATAGAGAGTATACGGCTGGCTGGATATACTCAAGTTGGGCCCTGTATTCTTCATCAGGAAGTCAGACTCTCTTGATTGAAACCATTTTCGTCCCGATATTCCGTAGTTGATAAGCAAAATGTGATTGATTTGAGATTTGACTGTCTAGTGTTAAAATATTGTTTAATTAATTAAAGTCGATGAATTGATACCTTATTCATTCAATACTCCTAGGTTCAAATCATTGAAAAATTATGAGAAGTTCACACCAAAAACGTTGGTAGTAATAACGTGTTTATTCAGTAACATTTCCATCAAAAAGTTGATAAGTTATTCTTTCGCTCTCTGGAAAGGAAAGCAATGACCGTTTACTCAAAGCCCGCGCGCATTTCAAATCTTCGGCCATTTCCGTAACGCTACCGCCGAAAACTGAAGATAACCAGGAATTTCTCAAGATAGCACCCTGCTTAAAATCCGGCTATATTCCAAATCGGAAAACCCCAATTCATAAATTTCTATGAGAAGGATGGAAAAATTTCCTGAAACATAGGAAATTCAATCCAGCGAAGCGGAAACCTGCAATTCAAAGGGGAGCGAATGGGCGATCCTCTCACCGGCATTTCGATGCCTTCTCAGGAAGGAGATCTGGGACAGCCGAACCATGAAAATGGAGACCGCAAATAAACCTATGCAAATGGCTATATTCTCGGGTTTAACGCTCCGAATGTGAAGGTGACGAAGCAAAGCTAAATTGAACAAGAGAATTATGCAAGTGAGATTGGTTAGCTGCGAATCCCCTGTATGTATTTTCATAGAGCCGAATCCTGAATACGACCATGCCGTTTTGTTCTTGTGGTGATGCGCAAGCAAAATGGAAACACACAGGCTGTGTGCCAGCCTGCTATCGTTTCGTTCAAATGCCTGTTATGCAGTAATTCCGGACCGAAAAAGGCCTCAAATTATTTCGTTGGATTAATTGTGAGAGAATACGTGGTGACAATTGTCTTCTCAACGTGCTACGTTTAATTTAGGAGTATGACAGTAGGGATTATAGCTTTTATTAACATTCAGCAAATAGACCAGTAGACTAGGAATAAAAATATCGATTGCAGTTGAGAACCTGTTGAACAGATCGCCCTTTTTTCGGAATAACGTTAATGTCGGAAATTGAAGTTGGGTGATTTAAATTCAAAACAAAAAATAGTTTTGAAACTGTGTAAAATTTATCAATTGCGCAAAGTTTAACTGAACAGGAGAATCATAGAAGTGGAATTGATTATCTGCATATTCCATGTACGTATTATCATAATGCCGAATCCTGAATACGTCCGCTTCTGTCATTTTGTTCTTGTGGTGATGCGCAAGCAAAATGGAAACACACAAGCTGTGAACCAGATTGCTAACGTTTCGTTCGAATGATGGTTATGCAGAAATTCCGGACCGAAAGAGGCCTCAAATTATTTTGTTGGATTAATTGTGAGAGAATACGTGGTGAATGTAGTGTCTTTTGAACGTGCCACGTTTAATTAAGGTGTATGACGGTAAGGATTAAAGCTGTTGGTAGCTGCATTCAGCAAAATGATCGGTAGAAATAGGAAATATGTACAAATATCTAATGTAGTGGAGAACAAATCACTCTTTTTGTCGGAATAAACTTAATGTCGGAAATTGAAGTTGGGAGATTTGAATTCAAAACAAAAAATAGTTTTGAAACTGTGTTAACTTCATCAATGGCGCAAAGTTTAACTGAACAAGAGAATCATAGAAGTGGAATTGATTAGCTGCATATTCCGTCTATTTATTATCATACAGCCGAATCCTGAATACGACCATGCTTCTGTTGTTTTGTTCTTGTGGTGATACATAAGCAGAATGGAAACACACAAGCTGTGAACCAGCCTGCTACCGTTTCATTCAAGTGCGTGTTATGCAGTGAACCCCGACCGAAAAAGGCCTCAAATTATTTCGTTGTATTAATTGTGAGATAATACGTGGTGAATGTAGTGTTTCCTGAACTTGCTACGTTGAATTTACGTGTATCTCGGTAAGGATTCAAGCATTTATTGGCTGTATTCAGTAAAAAGATCGGTATAAATAGGTACTACTATCTAATATAGTGGAGAACCTGTTAAACAGATCATTCCTTTTCCCGGAATAGACTTAATGTCGGAAATTGAAGTTGGGTGATTCAAAATAATTTGAAACTGTGTAAACTTCTTCAATTGCGTAAAGTTTAACTGAACAAGAGAATCATAGAAGTAGAATTGATTAGCTGCATATTCCGTGTATTTATTGTCATAAAGTCGAATCCCGAAAACGACAATGCTTCTGTCGTTTTCTTCTTGTGGTGATGCACAAGCAGAACGGAAACACATAAGCTGTGAACCAGCTATCGTTCCGTTCAAATGCCTGTTATTCAGTAATTCCGAATAGAAAAAGGTCTAGAATTTTTTGCTGTATTAATTGTGAGAGAATACGCGGTAAATCTAATGTCTTCTGAAGGTGCTACGTTTAATTTGGGCGTTTGACGATAAGGATTAGAGCGTTTATTATTAGAAGTTGGAAACCTGTCAAACAGATCGCTCATTTTGTCGGAATAACCTGAATATTGGAGCTTAAAACTTGGTGATTCGAAGTCGAAACAACAATTAGTCTTACCAACTGTGTAAACTTCAGCAATTTTGCAAAACTCAACTGATCGAGAGAATTATATAAGTGAAATCACTTAGCAACGTATTTCCTGTATGTATTATCACATGCGAATCTCTGCCTCTGTCGTTTTGTTCTTGTGGTGATATGCGAGCAGAATCGAAACCGACAAGCTATGATCCAGTCTGTTATCCTTCCATTTAAATACCCATGCTACGTTTAATTTAGGTGCATGAAGACAGCGATTATAGCTTTTATTTGCCACATTCAGTAAAAAGATCGATAGCGCTAGGTACAGTTACCGAAAGCAGTTGATTACCTGATTGCTCCTTTTGTAGGAATAACCTCAATGATGAAAATTGAAGTTGGGTGAATTCAAATCAAAACAACAAATTTTTTGAAACTGTGTAAACTTGATCAGTTGCGCAAAGCCTAACAGCACAAGAGAAGCAAATAAGTGGAATTAATTAGCTGCATATTCCCTGTATGAATTATCATACAGCCGAATCCTAAATACGACCATGCTTCTGTCGTTTTGTTCTCGTGGTGATGCGCAAACAGAACGGAAACACTTAGGCTGTGTAACAGCCTGCTATTATACCGTTCAATTGCCTGTTATTAATTTATTTCGGACTGAATTAGGCCTATTATTATTTCGTTGGATTAACTGTGGAAGTGAATGTAGTGTTTTCTGAACGTGCTACGTTTATTTTGGTTGTATGACTATAGATATTATAGCTTTCATTTGCCACATTCAGCAAAAAGATCGATAGCGCTAGGTACAGTTATCGAAAGCAGTTGATTATCTGTTGAACAGATTGCTCCTTTTGTAGGAATAACCTCAATGATGAAAAGTGAAGTTGGGTGAATTCAAATCAAAACAACAAATATTTTTGAAACTGTGTAAACTTGATCAGTTGCGCAAAGCCTAACAGCACAAGAGAAGCAAATAAGTGGAATTATTAGCTGCATATTCCCTGTATGTATTATCATACAGCCGAATCCTAAATACGACCATGCTTCTGTCGTTTTGTTCTTGTGGTGATGCGCAAACAGAATGGAAACACTTAGGCTGTGTAACAGCCTACTATTATTCCGTTCAATTGCCTGTTATTAACTTATTTCGAACTGAAATAGACCTCTTATTAATTCCTTGGATTAACTATGGAAGTGAAGGAAGTGTTTTCTGAACGTGCTACGTTTATTTTGGTTGTATGACAATAGGGATTATAGCTTTCATTTGCCACATTCAGCAAAAAAATCGATAGCGATAGGTACAGTTATCGAAAGCATTTGAGTACCTGTTAAAGAAATTGCTCCTTTTGCAGGAATAACCTCAATGTTGAAAATTGAAATTGGGTGATTTCAAATCAAAACAACAAATATTTTTGAAACTGTGTAAACTTAGACAATTGCGCAAAACATAACAGCACAAGAGAATCAAAGTGGAATTAATTAGCTGCACATTCCCTGTATGTATTATCATACAGCCGAATCCTAAATACTAAATGCTTCTGTCGTTTTGTTCTTGTGGTGATGCGCAAACAGACTGGAAACACTTAGGTTGTGTACCAGCCTACTATTATTCCGTTCAATTGCCTGTTATTCATTTATTTCGGACCGAAATAGGCCTCTTATTATATCGTGGGATTAACTGTGGAAGTAAATGTAGTGTTTTCTGAAGGTGTTTCGTTTAATTTGGTTGTATGGCTATAGGGATTAAAGCTTTCATTTGCCACATTCAGCAAAAAGATCGATAACGCTTGGTACAGTTATCAAAGGCAGTTGATAACTTGTCAAACAGATCGCTTTTTTTATCGGAATAGCCCTAATGTTGAAAAATGGAGTAGGGTGATTTGAATTCAAAAAAATGAATAGTTTCGAAACTGTAAACTTCATTGATTGCGCAAAGCTCAACTGAACAAAAGGATCATGAAAGTGGAATTTATTCATGCATATTCCGTGTATGTATTCTCAAACAGCTGAATCCTGAATATGACCATGCTTCTGTCGTTTTGTTCTTGTGGTAATGCGCAAACAAAACGGAAACACTCAAGTTTTGAACCAGCCTGATATCATTCCATTCAGTTGCCTGATATTCATTCCGGACTGAAATAGGCCCCAAATTCTTTCGTTGAATAAATTGTGGAGTAAATGTACTGTTTTCTGAACGTCCTTAGTTTAATTTAGGTGTATGACGATAGGAATTACAGCTTTCATCCCCGTATTCAGCAAAAAGACCGCTAGAGCTAGGTGTAGTTATCGAACGGAGATGAGTAGGTACCTGTTAAACAGATCCTTCTCTTTGAAGGAATAAGCTAAATGTTGGAAGTTGAAGCTTAATAATTTCAGTTCTAAACAACAAATATTTTTACGAACTGCTCAAATTTCATCAATTGTGCAGAATTTTATCGAACAAAAGAATTATAAATGTGGACAAATGTCAGCCATTTGTGACTTGTGACAAGAACTCTTGAACGCAATGAGGTAAAAAGCTTAAATATTGCGGAGAAATGGTTTTTCGAAGTTTGAATGATAACTCGCAAGTAGTCTAATTAGAGGGCCGAAGCAATCTCCTCTTACGTCAGTGTATGTTGAATTTTTTGAGAAGATATATTAGTCACACGTCGAAGACATATACAGGAAAGCAATTGATATATCGAATATTTTGAAATTTTATCATCGGTGATAGCATCTAGGAGTTAGAACATAGAGAAGTTTTGTTATCTGAAGAAATCACAGAACCGAAAAATATTGAGTTAAAGTAGTTAAAGTAGATACTCTTTTTTTTATGACTCTTGAACGGGAGAAAATTGAACTTTATAATGGGAATTTCTCAGTTTCTCCCGAAAACTAGCATACTCAATACCACAAATGTTTTAATGTCATATATGAGAACCCAATCATGGCGTTTTGCCGAATGTGTACAAAGTGGAGTACGCCAGGTTGAAGCATATACAGGGTGGCCATTTGAAAACGAATCAGACGAGATTACAGACGAAATAAGTTTTTTCGATAGAAATGCTCGGACAGGTCGATTTCTGTTTCGAGGGGGGCAACTCAAGATGTAGGTTACGGACGCATAGCGCTTCAACCCTTGCTGCTACAACCCCCACCCCCAATTTTTGAATAGGGAAGATGGGGCTAGTGATCCCTCATTTGAAAGGTATTTTTATACTGATTTCAGCGCAGTAATTGTTTTTTCATTTTATGCATTAGTTCTCGAAATATTCTTAACTGAGTATTTGAAAATGAAGTGGTGTTTTCATGGAACTTGTAGTGTTTTTTTGTGAAAAATCAACATTTTGAGCTTCGAAACAACCATGACTGTGGCTTCCTTCCTCCAATTCACTGACATAGAAATCTTTAATCAAGATGTCGAACAAACAAAGCGTATTGCGAAGGATCTCAATCTTGCTGAAACTCAACCCATCGATTTAATTCCTTTCAACTTCAAATATCTCAAGAATGGTGCAATTTAGGAGGAAAGATGGAGAATGATTTTATCTGCAAAAAAGACTAATGATTCTAGAAAGTAGAAGATACGGACCTTCGGTTCATGTGATATTTGTTTTTCATGCAATTTAACCCATCTGTACAGTAGTAGTGAGAAACTAACAAGAAATGGAATACATCGATGGATGCCAAAATATGCAACACCCTATATCTTTTGCATGGGGTCAAATTTGGAGAAATGTTATAGGAAGAAAATGTTTCTTTTGACGTCAAGAATCTAAAGTTAAAATTAAGGGAACTAAGTACTGTTATCAACAACCCATTTCAAACCATAAAACTCTTATTGATTTTCACTCAACGACTGAGTATACTTCGTCGTAGGACGTATTCTACTTAAGATATAATTGTCAAATATGCATTTTTCGATAATTAAAGATTCTAATAATGTCATTCCAGGTGTGAAGAGATATAATAATAAGATATAATTCAACAACTTCAATTATCGAATACCTGTCAGGATCGTATTACCCAGAGAACAAGTGCGTCAAATCTCACGACATCACGTCATTGCTTACGTTGGAAGAATGAAATAAGATGATTAACTTTCTTCAAAAGATGCCATGCATTATTCCACACTGCCGACCTATACATTTTCTCATTCCAGTCATCCACAAATTCAATCCTGGATTACCTCTCCGAGACAACAATGCAACGTCACTTGCAGTAATAAAATTGCCAAAGAGCTCTCAAGAACAATTCGCAGAGATAAACATTCCTCATATTTTATGGAACAAAGCCTTCTTCGTCATCACTCAAATGCATCCCATTATTCGTTTTGTAGGTCAGCTGGAGCGTGAAACTGTTATTTTGAACATTTCAGAACGTAAAATTTTGAGGTATGAATGCTCTACCTTTATTCTTCATAATAGATGAGGGTTCAGGCCATCAGAACGAAATATAAAAAGATCTCTAAAAAATAAAAAAAAATTGACTTCTGATTTCTTATAATGTTCTTTATATCTATCCAATAACTGAAATTAATAAATAAGAGCTCATTAAAAAAAAATTGTTTCGAATGCTATTGCATTCCTGTGAAAACTTGTTCCTAGTTGTAACATCTCATATTATTATGGTTTCAAAAATCAATTTCCCTATTAACTTAACCTTGAGTTTTTACGCAAAGACTATAACGAAAAGCTGTAAGAATTTTCTGAAAGAGATCAGAGGGCATTCTGCTTTACCCATGAGCGGATAGTAAGTGCCGAGTGCTAAAAACAAGTGTGCTCGGTTTTGTGGGTTCTTGTAAGGTTCCTTCAGTTGAATTGGAGTCGTTGAATGCAGGCTTGAGTTCCGACTACCAGTAGTCCTTTATTTAGAATATGGTAAGAACAACATGACAACATAATGCCTGGTGAATTTTTTATTATTTTTATTATTATTATAATTACATAATTAGAGTTGAGGATAACCTATATAACTCACAATACAAAAAAAATTAGAATAGGCTCATGTTAGTGAATTCGGAATAAGATAAGATTTAATTGAATTAAAGGAAAACTATTCATATAAAGGAAAACCAAGTCCAACACCGAAAATGAAACACGCACTATTAACTGGTCATCTACCAGAGCTCCATGAGTCCCATCTGTTTTTAAAACTACAACAACACCAGGGGAGTTGACGACACTGTGGGGCAACATATTCTACACCCGAAATACCCTGTTACTCAAGAAATTCTCTCTGCCTTTTGTGAAAAACCGCTCCCTACTCAGCTTGTATCCGTATCCTCTTAGATGACCTCTGTTTAATGATAATAGACCAGACATGTCAACACCGAAAAACCCTTTCAAAGCTCTAAACATGGTCAGCATATCTCCCCTCTTCCCCGAACGGGAGTCGAGTTGCTCTTCGTTGCACCTGCTCCAGCAGATCAACATCTTGAACAAAGATGGGGTGCCATACTGCACCGGCGTATATAAGTCTTGTAGAGCGATGTTGATGTTTGAAAAGGACAACGGCTGAAACATCTTTGGATGAGGTACAGAAACTTCTTAGCCTTATTCGTTACCCGCATTACATGCGATCTCCACAGCAACTCAGCATCAATTGAAATTCCCAAATCAACATGTGATGTGCAAGATTCAATCGTATTTCCGTCCAAATAGTACATCATCTTGGGGTTGTTACTACCCAAATGCAGGACACGGCACTTAGAAAATTTCCTATTCATTTTGATTGAATAATCTGATGAGATCTCAAGTTGCATTTGTTAAAGGATTAATTGAGCGCTTCAACTAACCAAGAACCGATTCAACCTGATTTTCTGATTTCATAAATTTTGACTTATTTGTTCTCTTTTTCGACATAACTTTTGAGTTTTCCAAGTTATTCCACAATGAAATCAGAAAAACTATTTCCGTTACTGTACGATCAATATTAGAGAAAAACTATTTCCGATAGTGTACGATTAATATTAGATTCAATTAAGGTGACCTGCTGCAGTCACAGCAGTCTAATTTATTTATTCTTGATAACTTGGCTCATTACTGAAAATATTCAAATAATGAATCGTCATAATTAACTGAAAACAATTTCTGCAATTTACCTGACTTCGACTCTTTCAGATCCTTCAACTCCCTAAGTGCTTTCAACTCTTCCAAACTTGTCCTCGGTCCTTTGAGAAGCATGCGTTGAAATTTCATGATTATAAATATCATAGTAGCTGTATCCAAGTTTAATTTGTTCATTAGGTAAGAGATTAATGGAATTGAGTTTTCAAATTGTGAATAATTCAATCTAGTTTGACGAATGACTGCAGGCCCGAGTCGAATTCATTGAATTCATAAAATAAACAAAAAACAATTGAAATGAAATATCATGCATTCATTAATAACAGAACATTGCAAAAAAGATTATAATGTCGGTATTGATTACGAATATTTTTCTCTTCAATACTGCCTTATACAAGCTAGTGTGTTTATGGCCAGCACATTACGATTTTCATGAAATACCTATATTTGTGAATATCAGACCGAAAATTATTTCAAACACTTGGGTTAGACTACCTGTAGTGAATATGTCAAGCCGTCTCTAATATGGAGTGACTTTTGAAGGAAGAAAGGTAATTGACTTGGAAAAAAATGAAAGTAGCATTGCTGTTTAAGAACTCCTCGGCTGTGTTGGCATGTTATCGAGCGCTCCGTACCGTATTTTTCATCAGAACCACCGAAACACTGTCATCATTACCCATATGAGAGAGAATCTATTCACAACAAAGGCCACAGACCGCGTACCACTTTTTTTGATTTGCCATACAAAATGGTATGAATCAAACATTCGAGTGGTCATCCGTTGAACCCGAAGAGACCTGGATACATTTGTTTGCAGGAGCCATGCTTATCAGCAAATATTGATTCATACAGAGGCGTGTTTTAATCCGGCTGAATAATTTCCTTTACGGTATTCTGGTATTTAATCTTCAGACGGACTGGAGGGAATTCAGCTCACCAATAAAGGAAGTGTCCATACTGGAACTGCGTTTGAAGAATATTTACGAAAACCGTCTAGAAACAGATCGTTTCAAACCGAAAGTAAATCTATTTTTCTGTTTTTAGGGTTCAATTTTTGAATTTGATGGTAATGCCAGTGGTAACAACCACAAAACGAATAGTATAACTAAAGACAAGGCTGTAATAAGCTCATTACAGCACTGTTTCTTGTATTGCACTAGACTCATTACATAAATAAGTGTCATCGAATACTGTCCTGTTGAAATCGTAATAGGTGAAATGCAAAAAGATTTGAATTTCGTACTTGAATGTGGAAGTATTTTGAGAGACGCAAGGGATAATATTTCTAAAATAACCAAGATGCATGGAATTCATGGAAGTAATTGTTCTCCAAAAACACAACACGGCAACATAAAAAAATAAATATGAAAAAATAACTTCAAAGGCAAGAACTAGTTTACTTAAGGGAGTGCTTATTGCAATATCATTTCTGCCCTTAACCACATGTTCATCTTATTTTATATGAAGCTAGTTAGGAAGGAAATACCGAACTTTCTTGAAATTAAAAACAATAAAATACTTCACTCCAATAATCAGTGTTTCATACAGTACCAGCTTCTTCAATCTGAGATTGCATTCTGTCACCTAACCCAAGAAACATAAAGGGACATTGTTTTCTCTATGAAACTATTCTTACCTGGTCTCAAATTATATGTAGTTTCACCATAATATGATGATCCAGGTTCTCCTTTGGGACCTTGAACAGAAATGCCTGGTGGACCTGGAGGTCCAGGTGGTCCGGGTGGACCTGGAACGTAACGCATTATATCTTCATTCACCCCACTTGAGGGTCCTGGTGGGCCGGGTGGACCAGTTTTACCATCTCTTCCAGGTATACCATCGTTTCCTCTCTCGCCTTTGTCACCCTTATCACCCTTACTCTGGAAAAAACGAGTGTTGGTTAAATTCGTGCCAGATTTCAGAATGTACATAACGTTGAAAAGAGGGAGTTCGTGAAATTTCATGTCAATCATCGGGCTGCAAATTTGTTTAATTTTCAATGTTTTGTTGATGATACTCGATATTTTATTCGCCAAATAGACATAATATCGTATTATACTCGTATCACAAGGTGTATCCAACAGTAGTGCTCGTTTCCATTTATTGAAATAAGGATTAATTCTTCAAGTCCAATTATTCCTCAACTTGATTTATACCATTCCGAGCTCCTGACCCAAGGCAGATATTATATATTACCATCTTCACTCTGCTGTATTTGCCCAACTGCTCCTGACAGCGCATTCAAAATTTGACAGACCTCAGCCTATAATGTGGTAAGGTTTTTGTGTTATGCACAACCCATGAAGGCGCTAGTGTCACAGGAATTGAGTTGTAATTAAAGATGGGCCGATATTTCGGTAACGTGATTTTGTAACAGTTCCACATAGCCGAAGTAAACGGTACCAGAATCTGGAACTAAAACTAATCGATATCGAGAATAGCGTAGGGAGGAAAGCGATATGGTCGCCAATGGCCACAAGGATTTTGTAACTGTTAAGCTAAAACAGTATTTTTGAAAAATCGCTTTCATATCAGACGTTTCTGGTAGTACTAAGCTCAGTATTTAATTGAGATAACTGGTGGTTGCCCCCGCTGCATTGATTTTTTTAGTTCTTACGTGTACTGACATGACGTGGAGAAAATTGGCCAGAGTTTCGAAATTTGCAGGATAGTTTTAGCGTCCAAATTTTTTCTTTGAGTTTATTATTGGACCAAATCTGGGGAGTGATTTTGCAGTTATGATAATATCAAATTGGGTTGCCGCAGCAGTACAAAATATTTATGCCTAATGAAATTGTAACTTGAAAGAATGAGTTTTTTTCAGCAAGAGGAATGAAATGAAACGACTCTCAAGGTGAAGCTAAGCACTCATTAGTTGTGAGACATTTTTGCGAATCTTCAAAAATTAACCTACTTCGCCCAAGACCAATTATGATGAAAAACCCTGTATTCCCATGAAAATCCTCGTGATGAATTCCTAATCACGATATTTTTCTTTTCTGTGTCAATATTTTAGTTTCTTTTCATCTCTGAGTTGTCAGTGAAGGTCTCAAAATTACAGATGTGCAGATATTTTATAACAGCGGGCATCACTTCAAGTTCCAGGTTCTACACATAGAAAGCCACTTTCATACTTTTCGCATCTGTCAGAACCGCTGATATGAATTGATAATGAGGGGAAGAACCGGAAATGGACCGAATAAATCAATATTTCAAGAGAGATGGATCACCATTCTGAGTGCATGATGAATTCTTTATACTCATATTTCCAATAAAAAATAAAACAGAGACCCCTTGAAAGATCTCTTTCGATTCTATTAATCATCTAACTGCAGGTGTATCTCGAAGCTTTTGCCTTCTACGCCTTGTGCGTTACTGAAAAAATGTTTATAATTGACGAAGGGTTTATAATTATTTTTGAAAAACATCTTGATAATGTATTTGGCTAATGTTATTATCTTTACACTCTCCACGTCTTGGCATTGACGCAATAAGATGGTCAGACTGTTTTTGAAGGATACGATCCCAAGCTACAAGTAGTCTATGTCTCAAGTTCATGGGTGATACCCAAAAACTGCTCTATGAGTGAAATATTTGGATATCTGGGTGGCTTCAAAAATGTTTAAACTTACCGTGGGAACATGAAGTCGAGCTTTAGCTTTCTGAAATATTGAATTCTTGAGAAGGTTAAGGTAGGGGATAGCATATGGCTCCACCTACTTGCATGTGCAATAACACCCCATACAATATTGACTTCTTTACGTTGTACATGACTCTCAATATCAAACTGAGGTACACGTCTTCCTCCCTGGTATCGTTTAACACATCTTCGGTCATCATGTCCACCCAAGGAGAGTCGAGATTCATCAGAAAATACGACCTGATGCCATTCCACATTCTAATGTTGATGTTCATTGCATATCGGTGATGTTGAACCATCATAGGTTACAAGTGGGGTCAATAATGCTGCAGTCCCACAGAACCTATCCGACGGTAATCCGTTCAGAGAGTCACAGGTGGACTTGTTCTCCCAACCACTTATCAGACAAAGATCGAGTTTTAGCAGCCAGTACCTATTCATATACGATTTTGGGCATTATCAAAGTCCGTTTGACAACATCTGGTGACAGTAGCTGTATTTCTGTTCGTAAGGTGACTACCTCCCGTATACATCTCTCAAATTCGCTCAGCTGGGGATAAATTCCACGTATAAGTGCTCTGGAAATATTGACAGCAATTTGAAATTGACTTCGGATCTCCGCAAACAGCTGCTTTGTTATAAATTTGTAAAATTTGCAATAAATAATACAATATTCAAGTATAAAAAAAAGTTCAGATGAAAAACCTTTTCGATTTCCCCCCAATCATTTATTCCTTCCCAAACTATCTATGTTTCACAAAAAAACTTAAAATTCGAACAGGATCTCATGGGTGTTGCATTTTTTTTGTCAGTTAGTGTATGAATTCAGACAAAACAAATACTTATTGGATCGCGACATTCAGAGAACCACAATGAAATGCCCCAGGCCATATGTCAGTGGTTTTCAATATTGTTCCACGAGAACACGAACAATAGGAAAAAACAAACTTTTTTCTTCCTATCTTGTAATTCTCTGTTCACTTTCGTTTTTGCAATAACACCGGAGTGAGCTATTCTTCTCATCTTGCACTATTCGACTCTTTTCATTTCGTGGAAAAAGAAAAGCCATTTCTGTCCGAAATGAAAAAACCTAACGAGAATTTGTATCCAGGTGGAAACAGTTTCTCACAGATAAACAGAGTTTATTGTTGATCATTAATTGGTCAGTGTACTGTAACACAATGGAGTGGATGCAAGGACTGTCAAGGATTCTGTGAAATTCACGAGTATGAACTGAGCAGAGACTAACATTGTTTCATTTTCGGACAATTCTCACTCTAGTTATTTTTGACATAATTATGTCAGAGTTAATATTTCGGATAGATTAATCTTTTAGAGGTCTATAGAATATGACATTCCAAAGTACTGAGATAAGTGAGATAGCTTCTGGAAAACCAGATTGTTCCGTCATCAGTTTATCAATTCCTTCCCTTAACAGATGAATAGAATGGAAGAGTGCTTACAATAAAGAAAAAATTACGATTCATGTCGCTTCCAAAGGTATAATCAATAGTAAACTGTGATTCACTTGGTACAATTTATATATAATTGAATACATATTTTTGTTCGAGTAAGTTTACGTAATTTAATCTTGATGAATTTGTCACCAAACCCACTCGGCTCCAGAGAGTGCACAAAGTACCTCCTCGGCTAGCTCTAGAGCTGAGACTACTTATAAAGGGGCGCCACTCTCTTTTATGATAATACAAAAAAAAAGAGGAAAGTACACTAAAGATCTCAGGGTCGCAAAAGAGAGAAAATAACGAACGCACACTCAGGATGCCAAACGAGCCCGATCACACAAGCGGGAGGTAGTGGCTGGTAGAAAGAATATAGAGCAATTATTTAATAATATAATGAGCCCAAATGAAATACACAAGATCCCTCAAATGAGGATATATCTTACAGAAGGTAGATCACTAACTAGTTCTTACTTCACAACCTGAATATTCGATATAATGCTTTATCTCTTACTAAACAAACAGTAATATCACCCTAAGCCTTAGGGCCTAAGGTATATACTTAGAGCCTCGATGGTAATCGTTACAAATAGCTCTTTACTTATATCTAAGCGACCTTCTCGATAGGTCGGGTTTATGTACTAAACAGTATTCACTGAATTGGGCCTCTTTGATACTAATCAATCTTAACTAAATTCTACAGACTAACCTTCTATAACAGTCTAGGTCGTGGCTTGACTGAAGTACAAAAGGATATAGTTTCTTAACCCATAATTATTCTCACAGTCTCGTAGATGGAAACTGGGCTCAAATATATTCCTAGGCCAACGTAGTACAATTTCTCACAGTAATGCGCCCTGGGTAGACGGCAGGTGTGGTATCTTAGATGGCGAAATCTGGTGGAGGTCCCCAAAGACAGCTCCCACGGCAGTAATTCAAAGACAGCCCCGACAAACAGCTCGAAGACTTCAAAGACAGTTCAGAATCTGCGGTACCTCGCAACGGTACAATAATAATTCCCAATTCGAAGCAGAATGATGCTAAAAATACGAACAAAAATCTAAAATACCTCGTGACAAACATAGGTTAACTCACCAATCCCACGTCGTTTTTCCAAACAAATACGCCACTCCGCTAAAGCGCAAAAATCTCATCAACGAACAAACCAAACCAACATGATAAGATTTCTCTCAGGGCTTCAGTTAAAATCCTGTTCAGATCCGCAAAATAGCAATTAATTAACCCAGGACATTTCAACCAAATATATGCCGGAAGAACGACGTAATTGACAACCTACGTCACATGCACAGAACAGGACCACCGACAACGGCGACCATCGAAAACGTACGAGATAAGCTGGTAAACTACTGCGACTAACGCCACCAGTTCGGTTGGCAGGTACTAACTGGAGCGGGAATTTTGAAACCGTGACAAATTTTCGAAAGAAGCCTTTTCATTCAAGTCCTTTCGACAATATCGGAATAAATTGTGAGCGGAAAAAATAGAAATAGAAAGATTTAAAAAAAATGAGCCCCGAGTTTATTAAAATAACGAAGTAATGCCATATCCATATCTGATCGACAGTCAACGAACTGTCAACGTCAATTTATTTAGTAAAGTGAACATTTTCATTATGGTGAAGTACATGAACAAACAACGTTTTCAAGTTATAAAAATTTACTACCGAAATTCGGATTCGGTGACCGCAACTTTGAGAGCCTTAACTCCAATTTTCGGTCGTAATTCGCGCTCTAGTCGATGGTGGATGTTGTCGTGACAAAGGACCAGTCGTAGGAACGAAAACATCGCTGCCGTTCGAGCATCTGTAGTCGACGACCCAAATCAGTCAATTCCACGGCGTTCTCAAGAAATGGGCATCCGTCAGACCACTCTATGGCGAATTTTGCTTAAGGATCTTGGTTTACACCCGTACAATATCAAGAATTGAAGCCGTTGGACCATTTGAAGCGACGTACGTTCTCCGATTGGGCTCTGGAAAAACTGCGCCGCGATCATGATTTTAATTGAAGAATCATCTTCAGCTCATTTTTGGCTCGATGGCTTTGGCAATAAGCAAAATATGCGTTATTGGACAGGCAGCGATCCACACGTGATTCACAAGACTCAATTGCATCCCCAAAAAATCACGGTTTGGTGCGGTCTTCACGCCGGCGGCATCTTTGGACCATATTTTTTCGTGGATGCCAACAATCGTCACGTTACAGTCAATGGATATCGCTACCGCGCCATGATTACGATTTTTGTTTGGCCCCAATTGCAGGGTATGGACTTGGCCAATATGTGGTTTCAACAGGACGGTGGCACTAGCCACAGAGCACACGTAACAATTGGTTTATTGAAGCAGACATATGGTGAGCGTGTAGTTTCGAGAAACGGCCCTATCAATTGGCCGTCTAGTTCGTGCGATTTGACGCTTATGGAATAAGAGCTTAGAGACAACATTGAATGCGAAATAGCGGCCGTTTCGGCTCAAATGCGTGGCCGAGTGATCGAAAATTCGGCCCAGAGAATCGACCGCTGTAAATGGACCCGTTGTGGGCATATGAGCGAAGTCGAGTTCCATTCATAAATGTTATGCTTGTACTTCAAACCAATAATAAAGTTTTCAAAATATCACAAATGTTTTGTGTTTTATTTCGATTCAAAGTTGTCCAGTCCTTATTTAAGAACCCATTATTAAGCGAAATATAACCATTTTTGTGACTTTTGACTTCGATTCGAAATTTTCAGAAATGATTAATAATCAGGGGGAGAATACGCTTCGACCACTGCGCATCCAAAATTGGTGGCTAAATTCTTATGTCAAATTTCGACCATTTTTATACTTTCGTAGTCAGCTGTTCTAGGATGACATAGTTGTCAGGTGAGGTAGAAATTGCTCGAATTTTATATTGTGCTGATAGATACTTCGATACTTTCAACATGTCTTGTATTGGTATAACGTGTAAAAACTATAAAACAAAGAAGGTCGAGGGAACATCATTTTATAAGTAAGTTTATATTGAAATTATCCGACTGATCATACCGCATGGCATTGTTTATCTGCTCAGTGGTGTGTTGTTTACTTTCCTGAGTAATATGATTCTTTTTAGTTCCTCAAAATCAGTTGATATGAGGACAGTTTGGACTGATATTCTGAGTATAGATTCTGAAGCTTTAGAATTATAAAAGAAATTGATATGCTCTATACATTTCATTTTCATTTTAATTTTATACCAAGTGAGTCCAATAAAAACAATTGATACCACTTTGGGCTACAAATTCGAAACTACAATCTTTTTGGGGATCAATAACGACATTGTTTAAGAGGAGAAAAGCGCCAAAAAGCAGTTCACAGAAACTATTTCAAGCAGGTGAGGTCACGAGATAAAGTAGCTAATAAATAAAATCTAACATCGGAGAACAGGGATTATATCAAACATTGTTCCATCAAAAACAAACTTCGAGTTCTGATTGTTCCTATTCCGCAGATAAACTTTCGGGGAATCAACTCGAAAAGCAATTATCGAGAGTTAAGGCTCCTAATGGATTTCAATCGTTTTCCGCAAATACGAACAGAGCTATCAGGATAATCAAGGACTGAAAAATGTCTTCCCCACATTTTTCAATGTCATGCGAATGACAGGGTTGAAAAAGGGCGATAATATTCATGAAAACGGCAAAAAAATTGGCGAACCAGCTATTCACACCCTGGAAATGAGAGAAGGTCAGAGATTGAAATTGGGGATTAGCAGAAATGCCTTCCTGAATAAACACGTTCCGGATCTGACGTTCCTAGAACGAAGTGACAGAAGTCACAGTGTCTGTTCAAATTTTTCTTATTGTATGCCATTCGAAGCATAATCTGAGGATGAGAATTTTATTCGTTCCTGGAAAGACAGAGATCTGATATTTAATGAATATCTGTACTTTATGTAGTCAGAGCTATTCACTCTCACTTTGACAATTTGTCACGGTTACCAAAAAAAAAGTACTATTGTATATAATTTTTATGTACAATTTTTGTTGATAATCAAGGATTTCCTTCAATGGCTGCAAATTCAGTCAAGTAATTGAAAACTACTCACCCCCCAAATGTCCGACGATGAAGATTTTCCCGGCTGTCCTGGAGGACCTGGCTTACCCCTTCTTCCTCGTCTGCCAGGATCTCCTTTTTCTCCCTGCAACAAAAAACAGAAAATGAGTTGAAAACGATTCTTTCCATGAATTAATGGCTACGATGCGGTGAACCGATGAGTTTCACAAAAGAGCCCTGTACACTCGAAAGAGTTTCAAAGTTCTTTATTCAGGGCTTAGTGTATTCTCGTGTACCTAATATTCAATGGTAGTCAGTCGTCTATTCTAATGGTCTTTCATCAACGATTTATCTTATATGTTGAATTATGAAATATGCATCGGAGATCTGAATTCGGTTTCATGAAGAAATATGTTTTATGAAACAAATTCATACAGCGTGAGTCTTTTAATTCCTTCAATCATACGATATGATTAAATTTTACTGGTCAGAACTTGAGAAATGCATGTTATAAATAAATAATAACAATTATAATTATAATAATAATAACAGCCTTTTACTTCATGATCACTCTACATACAAGTGAAGAGAAATAACGTCAAAAACAAAAGAATAGGCCTATCTACAATTCCAAAAATCTTCCAAACTGTAGGGCTCTAAATTAATGAGATATTTTTAAACGATTTTATATAAGTCAAAATTTTTATTCCCATTGGTAGTGAATTATAAATTTTTATGCATCTATATTCCATCTGTCTCTGCGAAGTTGACAAAGTGTATCTTGGGTAGATGCAATCTGTATTCAATGTTTCGTAGGGAGCATTCTTATTCTCATATTTCTTGAAGAGTTCTTCATTACCCCTAACAAAATGTATGCACTCTTGTACATATATGGCATATACTGTTAATATTCCCATCTTCTTAAACATGCCTCTGCAAGTTTCATTATATCCCATGTTATTAATAATTCGGTCACTTTTTTTCTACAGTACAAATAGTGGTTTTGTATTTCCTGATCCATAGAATGTAATTCCAAATCTCATCTTTGCTTCTACCATCGCATGGTATACTTCAGATATTTGTTGTTGATATACCTAGACATAACTCTCAGACCATAGATGGAAGGCGTGACTTTTTCACAGAGGTAATTTATGTGGTCATTCTATTTCAAATTTTTTTTTATAAATATTCCTAATAACTTTGTTGAATTAACGAAATTATATTGTTCTTGATTTAAGTACATGCTATCTCTTTCTTCAGTCCTTGATATTGTGAAGAGTATCAATTTAGTTTTCTCTTAGTTCAGCAATAAATTATTATTTTTGAACCATTTGTTTGTTCAATCCATAGTTAATTCGCTCAGTCTTTAAATTTTCGAATATGTTCTACCAGCATTAAGTATATTTTTATCATCCGCATAGTCAACTATGGTTATACTCCCTTCTTCTGCTTCTGTATCTTGTGCACATTCTGTTCATAGTTGTTATTTTTTTACTCCTAGGCTCTCTGTCTGTTTCACAATCGTTTAGGTAAATTATGAAGAGTAATGGCCCAGCAATGCTCCCCTGTGGTATCCCAGAAAAAGCCTCTCTGTTCCTGATCTTATTGTTTCTCCATCTAATTGAAATTCCACCATTTGTGTCCTACATGTGAAATAAGATTTTACCCACTGAAGCACTGGACCTCTTATACCATAAAGTTTCAATTTTTGGATCAACTTGTCACTGTCCAAACAGTCATAAGGCTTTAGTTAAATCCTAGAACATTCCCAAAGCTACTTTTCAAAAGCTTCCACTATTCTGGCAATGAATTCATAAGTTGCAGTCTCTATAGATTTCCCCTTCAGATATCCGTGTTGATTTTCTTTTAATATGTTGTTTTCTATAAAATACTCCATTCATTGCTTACAGTAAGCCATTCTATTATTTTCGAGAAACTAGGTAAAATGCTGATAGGCCTATAATTATTATAGTCCTTTACATCACCCTTTTTATAGACAGGTTTGACGACTGCTTCCCTGAGAATGACAGGAAAGATGCCATATCTGAAAGAGTTGTTAATAATGTATGTTCAAGGCAAAATTATTTCTTTTGTTGTTTGTTCAATAATTTAATTCGATATTTCATAATTTCATTCTTCAATGCTTTTATTATTTCTTTTGTTTCTGTATTACTGATTTTTTAAGAGAATATACTAAAATATTCTTTTTTTTTCCTAATGGATTTTATTTTCTGGGGAACTAGATTTACTCTGATCTGATCATTTGAGAGTGTCGGTTGTTTACATGTTGGTCCGAGGTTTTAGAAGAAAGTTTCGAAACGAAAATTCTCTCACTGCCACACCTTCTGACCACACTCCAGGATTACACACTTAATTATACAATTCCTCAGTGTTGACTCCAACACTAAATGCTAAATTACTGCCTTGTGTGTTCAGCCTTTTAACTTCTACTTCTTCATTTGTATTCATACCTTTAAGATAATTCTTGATTTGTTGTTCAGATACATCCTTCATAAACAACAATTGCTCTGAAAACACAGTGTCCCTTATTCACATTCTCTGAATACCAGTTGTAGTGGAGATATTCTAGATGATGGAACTCATGAAGAAAAATTGCTCAGGCTATTTCCAGTATCTTAAATTTATAATCTCCTAACCAAGGAATGAACGACAAAATCTTTTCAGAACAATCCATTTAATGAGTGGCAGAAAATGCCAACCGAAACGTTGGTGAGAAAAATATCATTATAAGATGGTCAATTTAGTTGAAGAATGACAGTATAGAGAACAATAACAAAAGATTATCATAGCCTATGAAAGATTATTCGAAATGGAAATTCATTTAAACCATTTTGAGGGTTCTGCAGCGGGTATTAGAGTTTACGTCGGTATATATATTGTAATGACATTCGAATGAAATGGGCAGAGTTTTCATGCACACCGGTTTATTGGTTACTCATCTCATTTCTGATATTTCTGTAAAATTCCTGGTCTTGAACTTTTAAGAAAAAATTGGACAGTTCTTAATCTGGATATGCAGAAAAAACAATACCTCATCTCATCAATAATTGACCCATATATGTATATGTTTCAGGATGGTTTTAGGGCTATTCATGATGTTTTCGATTCTTTCTTGGGATGGGTTATAAATTTCAAACAAATTTGTCAGGTATTTTTTGTATTCGGTCCTTTTTTCAGCTTTCGTCTTTTCATTTTCACATTCGATATGGGCAATTTGAAGAAGCCTTTGTGTTTATGAATAGAAGACCACTCTTGAAGAAAGAAGTCCCTCAAATCTTTTCAATCTTATTTTTGTACACACAATAACACACAGGTGGGGTGCCAGAGTTTTTTTTACAGGGGTTTTTCCCTAAGCTTTCATGTCATACACCTAATTGTATGGCACCCCGTCACCAACCCCAGCTAACATTTGTTTTGTAAGCCGAAGGTTCAAAAGAATTTTAAATACGAACTATACAGTGTTACACAAAATTATTTTTATGGATGATGAAGAACCTTAAGGCTGTACACCACCTTGCGGCGAAACTCGAATTCCGCTAGATGGCACCAAGCGAAAATTTCAAGGAACTGAAAACAGGCACGCCCATTGTACGAAATAGGACGGTCTGTACGGTATTTATGACCCCTAATAAACTTTCTAGGTACTGTCGCCGGTGGGTAGGATCGAAACGGAACGTAAATTTGTGTTTATGGATTTTTTGTGGGTTTCGAAGAGAATGGTAAATACAGAGTTCATTCTATTTAGACCGGTCAATTGAGACTAAATAACAAGGGTGAAGTTACATAAATTCCCTACAAGCTGAGAGTCGGTGAAATTGTTCAAAACATAATTATGAATAAAATATTAGTTTTTATTATTCAAGGTTGAAGGCCAAAAAATGCGGTTTTCACGATTTTCTGCAAAACGTCAAGTTTTATGTTAAAATTACTCCAGACAAATATTGTAGAACATATAATTATCTATAAAATGTGTATCAATATTTTGTTCCAAAGAGTCACCGTTTTTGAGATATAACGGTTCAAAAAATATGAAAGTTGTAATCGTCATAATATACATGATTTGGCCACGTATACAGGGTGAGTCAAAATTGTGTATCGAGCTATCTGGGGGTACATTGAAAAATAAGTATAGTATGATGGATAAACTCATATTATGACGATTACAACTTTTATAACTTTTTGAAACGTTGTATCTCAAAAACGGTGGCTCTTAGGAAAAAAAGTTGATACATATTTTATAGATTATATATGTTCTACAATTTTTTCTGGACTAATTTTGTGATGAAACTTGCCTTTTTGCTGAAAATCGCGAAAAACGCATTCTTGACCTTTGACCTTGACTTGAACATTTCCGTACAGCGGAATAATGAAAAACTTTCAAATTTTATTCATAATTAGGTTCTGAACAATTGCACCAACTTTCAGCTTGTTGGGAATTAATGTAACCCTGAATGTCTAAATTGACCCTATAAGTAATTTATGTGAATGTGAGTGATGCAAATTAATTAAAACAATTTCTTGAATTTGTACATGGGGCGCTATACTACATGAAAAAAAATTTATTCGGACAAATCTAATCAGTTGAAGAAGCATATAAAATTTCCATGTCTCCAAAACATTTTTCCTGGGCATATCAAACATGGGAAATTTTTGTTTTTTAAAACATATTATTTGGATTGAGGGAGCTGATATAATGCAATACATATTGAAACAAAATGTCCCTAGCTGAGGTTGGTGCACGGGATACCATACAATTCTGCGTATGATACAATAGTCCAGGTAAAACCACAGCAGAAAAAACCCTGCCCCCGTGTCAAAAAAATATAACTTTCTACGGGTGTTCGACCCCTGCATCTGAAAAAATTCGATATAATTTTTTCCGCTGAGAGAGTAGAATGTAGGCTTCGTTCGTGAGAAACAATTAACCACTTCCATAATAATTTCAATTTATCTCGCGGACACTCATTCCTCTTGGTATTCTGCCATCTATTATTTCTGGAAGAATGCACTTCTTGTAAAAGTCCTTTAATTTTGGAATTTTGAAGTGTCAATTCAATCATACCTGGGGTCATAAATGAAGGATAAGATTCTATTGGCCCATCTGCCGTAAAGAGGTGTCAACCATTGCGAGGCGGGCCAAATACAATTATTTAATACAAGAACGAGAATAACTCGAAAAATTGAAAAAATTGAAAAATAAAATTTAGCTAATTTCAAAGTTCAATGTAATACCGAACGACTACCTATGAGTTTTTTTCGATAAAATATTTCCTTGAGGAAATATGTGCATCTGAAGAGTATTTCAATATTCAAAGTGTAATTAGCCAAAAACTATGCATCATATCAAAATTCGGCGGAAGGTACGCACTAGGGAATACCCATGCCAATGCTCACTCAGATTTTGAATGAAATCCGACAAACGGTTTATGCGTTATTCTTGAAGTAAATTAGCATTGAAATAGTATAGGCACAAAGAAGGTGATGTACAGCCTTAACACCTACGCCAATTGGTATGAAGTCAATTAGTTCTTGTCTATTTCGACAAGAGGAGTGGAGTCAACTGCCTGCAGCCGCTAATCACGAGAGGAGTTTGAAAAAGATCATTAGTTCACCACGTAAAAAGTTATATCAGGTGAATGAACGAATGAAGCAATGGTGCTCCTACATTTCAAGCGAGGGAAAACCATCTATCAGCCGAAAAAGGTAGAAATGCGATGTAATGCCGTCCTTCTTCGCACTTTATATCATTGCGCGCTGGGAGCGATTGATTACTCTTGGAGATACTAACCCCAAAACACACACACAAATGTTGTTCTGTGCGATTGTCCACCTGCCCAAAGCAAACTTTTGATTATGTAAGTGGCGCTGTTTCGGATTCTGGTTAATTAATGTAGTCGTGTACTTCCGAGCCAGCTTTGGTAAACTGATTCGGAACTGGAAATGGAGATGACACTCAATTAGGGGATGTGCGAAGCCGTTTTCCAGGAGTTGATTGATTAAGTTTTAATATTAGTTGAAAACTGAAAAAGGATGTGTGAATGTTATAGCACATCCACGAATTTTTGATTCAAAGTAGGTCAGGTTGCGGATTCACTCTATGATAAGAAAGTAATAGGAATTTGTCACTTTCTGTTGATCATTCTTCTCAATTTTTTTGTCGACTTCAAAGTAGTCTTTTTGCCCAAATGTCTGTAATAACTTCAAATCTAGCCGAAAACGGTCTCAATTAATTAGGTTCGACATCTTGATGAAAAATCCTTGGTGAAATTAGATCTATTCCGAAAAAGATAAGCTGGTTTTCATATTTAAGAATAAGATAAATGTGCAAATATCCCGGTGAAGTTCGTCTTCGGGCCAAATCCGTCTAATGATTCAGCACTTATGAGCATCTGAAATTTAGTTTCGTCAATAATTCATGCTCTATCCATCTGATCGAGATGTAACTTGGAGGATTTCGGTGAATCGTCCTCTGGAAAATGTTTAAAAACATCCCAAAATTATTTTTTCAATATTTGATATCTCATTATACAGGGTGTCCCGTCACTCAACATCAAGCACTTACTAGCCGATATGCAAGGCTATACCAGTTCTAGCAAACATAAAAAAATTTTATGTCACTTGGTCAAGTGATAATAGGAATATAGTCACAAATTTTTCAATTTTGCACTGATTTTTTTTAAACGTAATCCTAATTAACCATGCTATTGATTACAGTCACGAATCCATTGTAAGGTACATTTGTTTAATTTTTATTTTTGATTTTTTCAAATAACCATGCTATTGATTACAGCCACAAATCCATTGTTAAGTACAATTGTCTTATTTTTATAATTTTTTTTTTTTTTGCTAGAACTGGTATAATCTAGCATATCGCCCAGTAACAGCTTGACGTTGAGTTACGGGACACCCTGTATATTATTATATAATTGTGAGTTGACAAATAATATTTTTTTCAACCACTCTGTAAAACTGGCAACTAAGATTCAAAAATGGTGCCGCAGAACAAGCCATTTTCCAGAAAATGGCAAATCTCGAATGAAAATCTCGAATTTATAGCGAGATACAATCATCTCTTGAATTAGATTTGAATTTTTAAAAAAATTATAGACATGGGGAAGGAAAGTAAATTAATATAAATTTTTTTATGTATATTTAAAATATACAGGGTGAGTCTTTGACCACTGCGTTAATTTTAACCATAGGTTCTCGAGATCAAAAGAAACACTTTTTCCATTACGGTTTTTCCAAATTTTTAGTTTTCACATTGGGCAAATACCCCTCTGTAGTCTAGTTTAGTTTGAATGAAAAATACCCTCCATAGCATCCACTAATGAATCTGAATTGTTTAAAAACATTATTTTCCCTCTAAGAAATGATTCACTCACTCAGGTTTCATCGGATGAGGTCCATATCAGGAAGGAAGATACAAAATACTTATTTTCTGGTAAAAAAAAATTCAACACCATAAACAGATTTTTGCTGTTCTACTATAATTTCTTTCTACTTCAAGATTATAAACCATCCCTTTCTAGTGAGAAATTCCAAAAAAACCTCAGAATTATTGGATGTTATCATCATACATTTGTTACTTTCTTCTTGAAATTTCCAAATCATGAAAACCATCATTTCTATGAAAACTTCCAAGGCAAGAGGTTGTCATTTTGCTTTTTTTCACTCAATGCCAGAAAAAATCATCTATGATTTTCCAAACACTGATATTTCTGAAGGTTCTTCTCCTTGACAGAGACCAGTGAAGAAGTCTATGAGGTCTCTTGATATACTGTTAAAATCTAAATGAAAACTACGAATGATTTTTTAAAGAAATCTTCAACAACCTTAATAAAAGATTTAGGTGTACAATGTGAAGAAATTGATAATAGTATAATAAAAAAATTTTGTTCGATCATTAGTATGAATCTAAAATAATAATAATTTTAATTATGCATAGTTTGAAATTAAATTTTATTCAATTCAGTATGAAATGATTATGAAAGATAATAGAAAATACATTTCTATTCTAATCTTTCTTGTTTATGAGCCAATAGCTTCCAGTTTCAATATTGATAGAATTCCAGTTTCAATATTGATTAATTTTAACAACTAGCATCATAACAAACATTCAAAATTATTAAAACTAAGTCAAATTCTATTATCTCCTAAGTTTGTGAACCAGGTTGAATCGGTGTATGAAATAAAGATGTGAAAAAACTTCTATAAAGGTACAAAACAAATCTAGGAGACTGGGTTCGAAGTTTTTAAAACTCATATGAGCTTAATTTGAAGCATTCTTATGTTAGAATAGATATAATTTCATGAATCCTGAAAGTCTGAAGCTATAAAGAAACAGATCTTCATAAAGACAAGTCTTCAATTTAACAATTCCTGACAGAAAATACATTACCTATTTCAACGGTCATGAGAATATACCGAAGTACCTATGTGAGTGATGGAAATCTTTTTCTCTATTTATTATGAAATATTACTCTGGATTAAATATTAAACAAGGTGCTAGACATCATTAATAATGAATACAGCTGATGGTAATTCAGATTTTGTAGTGAATGTAAGACAAAAATTGTTCAGTGGTTAATTTCATCTATAGCGTTTAGTGGTGGAACCATAGACTGAAGAGATTTCCCCAACATTTTGTAGAAATATTTAATAAAGACCTAGAATATAGCAACATTGAACAAATCTGATTATTGAATCATTTCAGCACAGAGTTGGATTTGGGAAAATCAGAAAATTTGGACAAAATTATATCGATTTAATTCCTTTCAACTTCAAATATCTCAAGAATGGTGCAATTTAGAAGGAAAGATGAAGAATGATTTTATCTGCAAAAAGGACTAAAAATTCTAGGAAGTACTAGATACGGACCTTCAGTTCAAGCGATATTTGTTTTTCATGCAATTTAACCAATGTATATAGTAGTAGTGAGAAACCCACAAGAATTGGAATAAATCTATTGATGCCAAAATATGCATGACAGTTATCAAAAACCTTCTACAGAGATAATTTCAATTGATATTGTCGTTTGAATATTACAGGTGAAAATGCAATTTTTTTATGAAATTTCAACACCTTTTCAACATCTTTTGAACGGTGCCTAATTTGGAAAAATGTTATAGGAAAAGAATGTTTCTTTTGACGTCAAGAATCTATGGTTGAAATTAACGCAGTGGTCAAAGACTCACCCTGTATATTAAAATAGAAATGGGGTGTTCCAAACAACAAATTTGTCGCCAAATTTCCATGCGTCTGGCAACATTATGAATTTGAAAGTATTACAGAAATGTACCTTAGATAACCTTCCTCAAAATTTGAAATATTTTGCATAGATAGTTCCACAATAATTTATTGGGCTAGCCACCTTGAGTCAACCGATATTTGAATAAAAAAATGTAGAAAAGCATTAATTTCACACGCTCATAACTGCTGAACCATTCAGCGGATTTGGCTAAATCTCGTCCGGCAGAAAAACTCAAGTTTGACTCTGGATTCCTGATCAGGAACCCAATCGATTGTGACCGTTTTGTGCTCGATATTCGAAGACTACAGACATTTGAACAAAACGATCGCAAAAAACCAGCAAAAATCACTCATATATGGCCAAAACGCAAACACTCAACCTGTTGATGAAAAAGCATGCTTAAAAGCATAAATGAAATAATCTGTCAGCTGAGCTTACTGAGAATACAGTTTTCAATGTTCTTGAGAGTTTCGAATTTTCAACGATGAATAACCACCTCATTTACCAGTTTCATCTCCGAAGTTGCTAAGATATCTTCTCCTTCTCTGACAGCAAATAATTAACCGTCGTAAAAAAAAGTAGTTTTTCATCAGCCCCAGTTCCAGCTGAACAGATTTCAGACTTCTTTCAGATAAGGGCTTAATTATGCCCAACTTGTCAATAGGAATTAACTTTGCAGATCCTCTAATGAAGACCCATAGCAGCTATTACCCTCGGAGTTCGAATTAAGGCGACAATTCGAATTCCTGGGATATCCTCTGAATTTCAGCAATACGCCAGCGATAAATCAGACAAGAATTTCAATCAATGAGTGATAACGTTACTCAGAGTCGACGCTGGGCTCTCTATGCCCCATCAATGAACATCGAACGAAGTTTAGCGTAGGTCGAATGCTCAATCTCGTTCCGGACGGTAATTGGCATCATGAGTTTTCATAGCCAAAAGTTGTGGAGCTATTTGAACATGTTCAACTTTACCTAGGAGGTGAGAAAATCTAGTAAACTGCTCTCATTGGCAATACCATAAAATCGTTAAATCCGATTCGTTGCAAGCAGAGCGGAATTGAATCAATTCCTAGTGAAATCTGCTAGATCCCTCGTTCAGATTGACTGCTTCTGGCATGATAGGAATTTAAATACCATCATAAGCCAATCAGAATTTTACGAACCCCGAAACCGTATACCTCTCTCATGCTCGATTAAATATGATTGGCAAGAAACTAGACATACTTTACTGTTGCTAGTTAATTAGCCCTTTATTGGAGAATACTTACTATAACCAAGTGAAAATCGATACACCGTCGTGGTATCTCAGATATTTACCTACGACATAATCTCAGAAATATACAGGGTTATTCTACCTCACTTGTGAATTGTGACATATACAGGGTGAGTCTTTGACCACTGTATATTTAGTATGTTGTGGTAGATTGTACACAAGCCCAAACAGTCAGTCCTCAGGTTGATATTGTCGGTTAATTGGATTTGTATCATTTCCTCTATATTACGTTTAAACCAATTGGACTCCATATCTAAAACTGTTGTCTCCTCAAACTTGAAATTGTGACCTATAGTGAAGTGATGAGAGGTTAACGCTGTTTTGTTGGTCTTCATTTGATTATAGTTTTTGCAATCATTTTTGTGTTGACTTATTCTTTGTTTTAAATACTGTTTTGTTTGTCCTATGTATGATTTGTTCCATGAACATGGAATTTTGTAGATAACATTGGATAAATTACTTAAAGGTGTTGGATCTTTCAACCTTGTGAACAGAATATTTGTAATTTTACATTATAATAAGCCAAATGAATGTTTTGACCAAGGGCACCATTAATTCATTGGGAAAGTCCTTTTATGAAGGGAAATTTGAAGTATTTTTCATTTGAAGGTGTTCTTTGAATAATTGTGCGATTGATGTTCCTAAAATATGAGCTTATGTATTGGTTTACAAAATTTTAGGGTAGTTATTTTGGTGCAATGTTTCTTTTATTCTTTTCAAGTTCATCTCATGATGAGAAATATGGTTTAAACTGACCATTCTGCATAGGAGTCCTTTTATTATATTAATTTTATGGTTGATCGGGTTGTTTCAACGAAAATTTAGTATCCTTCCCGAACTTGTTGGTTTAGTATACCAGTTCGTTGTAAGTTCTCCACTCTCGGTTCTTTGGACTTCGATATCTAAGGATGCTATTTTATTATTTTCTTCTTTCTCGATGTTGAATTGTATCTTAGGGTGGAAGGAATTAAAAATTAGAAGCATTATACCATGGTATCCTTCAGGTATTGCCGTTATGGAGTCGTCAACATATATCCAGAAAAATGGAATCATGAATGGTAAGTTAGTAATCAGTGAAGAAATTACTTCATCCATTATAATTTCTGCTAAAATTGGGCTCAAAGGATTACCCATGGCACTGCCATCTAATTGAAGATAAATAGTCTCTCTGAATTGAAAGTAACTTGATTCTAGGCAAAAATCAATCATTTCCATGAACAGTTTTCGTGGAATGTTAGTGTACGCCGAAATAAATTTCCATCTCTTGTTATGTGTTCTTCGAACCAGTTGTTTAGGTATATTGGTGAATAATGAAATCACATCTAAAGAAACTAGTCGATAGTTGGTAGGTAGGTGAACCTGTTTCAGGTTATTGACGAAGTCGAAAGAATTTTTTATTTTATAGGCGAACGTTGTTGTTAGTGGTAGTAAAATCTTGTGTAAAAATACTGCTAGTCCATATGAAGGAGAGTTAATGCAGCTGGCAATTGGCCTTAGAGCGAATGAGTCTTTATGGGTCTTTCTGAGTCCATATATTTTGGGTGGAATGGAATTATTAGTTTTTATTTATATGCTTTTTGTTATATTAATGTGTTTACCTTCAAGTATTGATTTCATAAAGCTATTTACATGATCTTGAAATTTTTTGGTTGCATCCTTTGCTATTGATCTGGTTTTCGTATTCAGTTTTGAGCATAAGAACTGTAGAATTACTTTTATCGGATCATTCATTTTTTTTCCACTAGATAGAATTCCAAGATTGAAGTCGGGTTAACACCTATAAATATGTTCTTCATTATGAACCCAAGCGAAAAAAATTATGATATTTAATGGAATGGCTTCTTTTGAATTAATTGAATAAAAAAATACTTGGTTGAAAAAGAAAAATTATTTATCTCTGGGACAATTTAATGAATTAAAATACGATCAGCTTGAACAACCATCGTAATCACTAGAATTGACTCCCAGCAATTGATATTATTTCAGAAAACTAAAGCAATTTATTCGTGAAATATGATTTTTGTCTAATGAAGAAGCTCTTGCAACTGTGGAACAGTCTTTTGCTGAGCTCTCGAAAAAGTATAACAGAGATGATTCAAAGTTTCAGTGTTGATTAATATCACAAAAAATAAGGAAGTTTTTACACATACCCGAGATTCACAAATCATAAAAATTATGCTTTGTCTTTTAACAAATGGGGATGAACTAGCTACCTTGAAAACTGCGAAATAAAAATATATGCAGATACCCTCTTCACTGACATTCGATCATTATATCAAATTTAGTTGCCAACATATAGCCTGCGAAATTGCTCAATTTTTTCTCATTCTATTGAAAAAATTTCAGATAATTATCAATTTTCCGGTGAATTGAAACAGTTTCCAACTCTCTAACAATAAAGTTGATAGAATTCGAACATTTCTCTTCCTGCTTTATACGCATCGATAATTACTTTAACGTGTCAGTGCAAAAGCAATTTTTTTTCCAAATCAATAGAGAGTTGTTAAAAATGCATCAGAAAACTTTATGATAGAGGTGAAACAATATTTCCAGAGAAACAGTCATAGTCAAAAAAAAATTTTTTGTGTTATCTGTACTACTAAAGATACGGAAGGAATGAGATGGAGCGGTTGCTTGACATAAAATAGAAATATATTCAGCACCTGAAAATGGTCTGAACAACCGAAAATTATAGAAAAAGTGGAAATTTTACAAATTTTTTCAGTAACTTGTTGGATTATTTTTTCAAGATTCACCGAATTTCATAATGAAGTTCGTAGCTTTAGAGTAACAAATATTTGCCCAAAATATAATTCGATAACTCATTAAAAATTCCAAAATAAACAAGCACTAAGGCACATACAAGAAGAATTCAAGTGCCTAAACCTCACAGTAAGAATAAATATTAGAATAAAACGATCATTTCGAAGAAATATCGTTCCAGTAATGCTAGCTAGACATGATTGATGTAGGATATAACAGAGAATCAAGGGAAGCTTTGGACCGGTATCGGGGCACTGCCCCTCATCGGCATAGTATGGCACTGAACGAGGCCGCCAGTCTCATTTGAGATCGAGGCGATCTTTCAGGTAATGCATAAAAGTGCGCCATCTAAGTCTGAAGGACTGAATCGGCCTCGTGTTTTCTGTAGAATCTTACGACAATTCCTGGCTTCAATTCAACGACTTCCAATTCAGAAGATCAGAGAGATCGAACAAAATTACTCACCTTCAAACTTAATATTTCCTCAGTACCATCGGGCATGATCACTGCACCGGGTGGACCTCGATCTCCCTTGTCGCCTTTGGAACCAGGAGCACCAACTGGTCCCATTCCACCGTCTGAACCTCGATCACCTTTTTCTCCTGTCCTGCCACCAGGTCCCATAGTTCCAGGTACTCCAGGAAATCCTGCCTCTCCTCTGTCTCCTTTATCACCCCTGTCTCCTTTATCACCTTGTTCCCCTTTGGGACCTGGTATAGCCGGAGCTATACCCATTGAATCATCGGTATTGAAAGTTATTCCAGGTACTCCTGGAGGTCCTGGTTTTCCTTGATCACCTTTATCTCCTTTATCACCAGGTTTGCCTTTAAAACAAAGAATAGATTTTTGACGCAAAGAATTGGAGATATCAAAATTTAATAAACCTGTTTTGAATATTGAACAGAATATAATCCTTTTTGAAATGATTGATCATTGTGTAGAATGGAGGAGCTCACCTGATGTTCCTGGTAGTCCATCTAGACCAGAATTACCCCGATCACCTTTTGGTCCAATGGGTCCTCTTTCCCCTGGAAATCCACGATCACCTCGTTCACCCTTTGCACCATTATCACCCCTGTGTCCTTTAGGACCAACTGGTCCCTTTTCACCTCTAGCACCAGGCACTCCAGGTTCTCCTTTGGTTCCAGGTACTCCTGGTCTCACTAAACCTCCACCTCCCACATTGGTTTCCTACGGATATAAAGAAATATTTGCATGAAATATTCTCGTTTGATCTTATATAAGTTAAATCTTCACTAGGTAATAGATTTTGGTCATTAGTCTCACCAGAAAAACAAATATAAAATGGCAATAAAATAAAAATATGGTATAAAAAAAGAAAAGGAAATATTGAAGTCGACTTGAGAGAAAATTAAATGAACATTATTATCTCATGTGTCAGGATTGGGGGTAACGAAATAAATTCGATCAAAGATGGTGGAAACAGCCCGAAAGATCAGTTTGTGTCAGGATAATTGCTTTAAAAAAATGTTTATGAATTATAATAACATCACTGTAAGCTTCGGGATTTTATAATTTTCTCGTTTGCTCTTTCAAATCAATGAATTTATTTTTCCTTATACGGACTTTCAACATTTAGAATGTCTGATATTATATTCTGGAAGCTTCAGTCTGATACGGAAATTATGAATGTAGAGCCAACTGTGATAATCAATTATGAAAACCATGTCTCCTTTTTTTTTCAGCCTTAGTTCACCATTTGATCTAGAGTGATGTGACAGACTTACTTTTTATATCGCTCCAATTTACCATTTTCATAGTGTATTTCAAGTTACTTATTTAAATGCGATATTGAAACATGTATCGTTCGATTTTATTCATGGCGTTATTTCTACTTGTCAAATGACAATAAATTAGATTTGGTTTATTGAGAGTAACTCTTCATTGGACTGAAACCTTCAACTTCACCATCAGTGGCGATTCCATATATTGTTCTCCTAGATGAGGAGCTCAATCAAAACAATCACTTCAGTTCTGCTCATTGAAGTGAAACCTTCAACTTCACCATCAGTGGCGATTCCATATATTGTTCTCCCCTAGATGAGGCGCCCAATCAAAACAATCACCTCAGTTCTGCTCAATGGACTGAAACCTTCAACTTCAAGATCAGCGGCGATTCCATATCTTGTTCTCCTAGATGAGGAGCCCAATAAAAATAATCACTTCAGTTCTGCTTATTGGACTGAAACCTTCAACATCACCATCACTGGTGATTCCATATATTGTTCTCCCCTAGATGAGGAGCCCAATCAAAACAATCACCTCAGTTCTGCTCAATGGACTGAAACCTTCAACTTCAAGATCAGTGGCGATTCCATATATTGTTCTCCCCTAGATGAGGAGCCCAATCAAAACAATAACTTCAGTTCTGCTCATTGGACTGGAAGCTTCAACTTCACCATCACTGGTGATTCCATATATTGTTCTCCCCTAGATGAGAATCCCAATCAAAACAATCACCTCAGTCCTGCTCAATGGACTGAAACCTTCAACTTCAAGATCAGTGGCGATTCCATATATTGTTCTCCTAGATGAGGAGCTCAATCAAAAGAATTACTTCAGTTCTGCTTTCACAGGTTGTTTGTCGATAAGTTATACTACTTTGTTCGCTTATAATTCTCGATTGAAAGAAGTAGAATGGATCTTACATCGATAAATGTTTTATTCAATGTCGGCTATATGTATGGAATACAATATCAGATAAAAGTCAACCTCTGTTAGCTTCACAAATGAGAGTCCTTCTTAGCTCATTTTTCATTACATTATAACAAATTTTATGCCGCATATTATCAATTCAACCCCAAACACTTAGTTCGACTTGCTCAAGCGTTTCTGGTTTGTTTACATTAACCTTGGTTTCCAGATAATCCCAAAAAAGAACGGAGCAGACAAATCAGGTAACCATGGAAGTTAATCAACTACACCATTACTTGAAATAACTTGTGGGACTTCCATTGTAACCCTGGCTGTATGCTGTGGGGCAAAGTCATGTTGATTCCAGATATTGATCAAAACAGAAGCATGGGGTTATGCCGTTGAAAAGTTTGCGATCATATAATATCGCTCCCCATTGACAGTTACCGTTATACTGCTTTAATTATCAATGAAGTAAGGTCCAATCATTCCTGCTGACCGAATTGAAGAGCAAATTGTCACTTTCAATTAATGCAAAGCAGCATCGAATTAGTTGGTGGATTGTTTTGAACAATTTTTTAAACAGCAGAAATATTTTCAGGCAACTTTTCAGTACGTTGTGGTCCTTGCTTGGGTCTATCAACTATACAGCCCTTTCTTTGAAATCATACGATAAATAGTGCGTCTTGTTGGCACGTTGATCCTATGTTTTGCACATTTGCACTGCACTGATGAGATTCACAGGCTCGAAAAACCTGTGTACCTGTGATTATAAATAATTTTGAAAAATATCTCCTCGTATAGCTCTCATTGATAGGTATATGTTCTCTAGAATCGAAAAAGATTCACCGTCGAGTGAAAAATTCTTTTTCCTCAGGGACTCATCTCATCAAAAAAAAAAAAAAAAATCGAAGTGCAGACAACCCCCTACAATTCCACGGCTCCACACAGATGAAACAAATTAAATGCACTGAGCAAACTGAATTCCTGATGAACGCAGAAGTGTGTTTTCTCCCTGATTTCGGATTATGTTCGAGAATTCCGTCAGTAATTGATTGGCTGATAACGTCGGCATTCGAGGTTGGATTAGCGCCCCTAAACTTTCCATTCGAAGTGTTAAAAAGCCAACTCCGGGTTTTTCCATCAATTCACTGGTTGGATCGATTCCTCCTCTTGAACAGACTTCAGACCGATTCGGAACATGAATTTTCAGTTTGATATACCCATAAAAAAGTTGTTGTTTTTTTGTATCATAGTTTATTCATAGAGATAAAAATTCCGTCTAAAACCTCAGTGAGGAAAGATAAACAGAAACCAATTATAAAAATAAGTGAAAACGATATGAGACAAAGTTTGTATTCTTCAACTTGAATTGGATACGAGAGAAAAAATTTGAATTTCTCAATCGTTTCAGACTTAATGGGAAATACCTTCACCAAAAGCGAGACCCAAAATTTGCGGGATAATTCAAGACTGCTTGCCAGAATGAAAAAAAAAAGATCATTGTTAAACACTAACGTTTGAGATAACGATATCTCCTGTTAATTACATGCTATCAAACATATTTGAGCTTCTTGAAATTGCCATATACCAAGCTATTTATCCAGCTGTCAGAAATTTATCGAAGTTGAGCAACATTGATTTATGTCGAGGAGATCTTGCACAAGCAACTTGATAATATGTTTTTGAAGTGCTTGCTTGATTCCTGAGGACAGGTTGATGTAATCTTTACAGATTTCCAGAAGGCTTCTTGTAACTGATTATTGCAGTTTCCGGTTTGATTCATGGGGTCCATCCATATTCAATTCAGTTGATGATGTTTGTGACATTCACTTTGACACATCATCAATTATAATTGAGAGTTATTTGCGAGGTTTTAATTGAGTTGACTAAGATTGTTGAAATATTTATTTACTAGTATGACAATTTCCGAAATGAATAGGGAATTATGATCCAAACATTCGCTCATCAGGCCTTAGAACATTATAAGTTATTCAAAACAAAACAAAACAAATAAATTCGCTAGACCATAAACAACCCGCTACTACGGATTTAACTGGAAATGTAATCCAAATCGAATATTTCGAACACGCAGCATGATCCAAAGACGAGTGTTTTCGAGAATTTCAAAGGAACTCCGTGAGGAAGCCACAAATTGAAAAAGTTTTCGCGCAGGTACGAAGGTTGCCTTTTATATTTCGGGATTGGACAACCCTAGTGTGCATTATTGCACATAACTGATGATATAATTAGAGCCACAGATCAGGGAAAGTTGACATTGTTGAGACTCTTAGATTACTCTAAAACCTTCGATAGTCTGAATCACTTGACATTTAGAGCTAATTGACACATGTCGGTTTCTCTGAAAAAGCTGTTGCTCTTGTTTCTTCATATTTAGCTAACCGCTATCAGGCTGTCTTTCTTAGGGGTTGCACTCCAACATTTTTACAGATATATAAAGGTATTCCTCAGGGTTCTATTTTGTTACCCATCTTTTTTATTATGCACATCTCGCAGTTTTACAAAATTACCATCTCTTGTTCGTTGCATTTCAATGCGGATGATACCCAATTGTATACAGTGCTAGTCAAAAGACCCCTCCCCTCCTCGTATCTTTTGAACGGGTATACTTATAATAATGAAATTCGGAGGGTGGAAATAAACGGATGTAGGCTTCTCAACTGGTCATAACAGGTGACGCAATAGTCATAAATGACGTCACAAGGCCACTGTGACCAATAATTTTAAATGGGACCCTATGGCAAGTGACAGCTGGTTTGAAAGGTATTGAAAATACCTATTCAGTCATACCAATTTTGTTTGGGTTTCGGCTGATTTTGAATGATAAATTGAAGAAATACGAAAATTATAGTTTCGTATTACAGTATATTTGGATTTTTCATTCTTCTGCAAGCTGCAGATTCAAAATGGCAAGTTGTACAAAAATAATGTTCAAATAAAAGTTGTTGATAATAATGTAAGGAACAACTCTTACATTTAAACTTTTGCATTAAAACAACATTTTCAGGGCGAAAAACATGAAAAACACTTTTTTTGATACTTTAGCGCCACCTACTTTGTGCGCTTTTAGTCGTGCAGCATTGCACCAATGACAAAAATGTAGATCGCAACGTCTTCTACATTTTTTGTTCAATAAAATTTTCTGTACGATGCATACAATTCGAGAAAAATGCATTTTTTTACTTTTTTTGAGTTTTTTTGAGTTTTTCAAAAAACCGCTAACATTTCAGTTAATATTTAATTCTCTTCTCATATCTCGAAATATAAAAGGTAACCCCCGTATTCCTAAATTTCCTTTGCGAATATTCGACACGTGCAATCAACCCGGTTGTACAATTTCTTGTACCCTACACATCGTAGAACCCTCATTACAAAATCCTCGAAGACGTTACTAATGGAATCGACAAAAAATAAATTGGACCCACGCTGATTGGTTTGTTCATCGAGCAAAAGGTTTTTACGAAGTGCCAGGGTCTTCTTGTTACTGTGACGAATGACGGCTGTGCTCTGTATTGAGAAGTTTCGCAACTTCCATTCCGAGGAATTAGATACTTTGAACAGAAACCAGAAGATGTAACCGAGATCTGGAATGTGAGAATTGCGGGTTTATTTTCATAATTGGAGTCGATTTACATTCGGAGTTAGTGGTGGTTTCTGAGAAGAAAACAGCAGCAAGTTTTGCAGTGTGATACATTATTCAAGTCCTGCTAGGGAATATGGATGCTCAAATTTCAACGTCAAGACTCACATTACTGATTTCCCGAAAGGATAATTATTCACAAAGCACTTACTATTAACTCATGATATTAACTGTTCCAAATGCATTCATATTCCCAAGCATTTTACCGCGATGGCAAAATTTGGATATCATTTGTTCATTTCGGACAATTTAATTCGATTTCTGAAAAAATGAGTTTTGTATTCTTGGCTCCGTATTTTCTACCAACGGATTTTGAATGTCAAGCCCTTTTTCACTTGGTTCCATTTAGGTTAACTCTGATATACAGGATGAATCTCAAAGTTATAATATTCAAAAAGTTTCTCATGTTTTGAAGTCTCAACAAAAGTCCCAACAGTTCGAACAGCCAGAACTTTGAATCCAGGAAAACCCATGGTATCACATCTCACCCAGATAATACATCTTTCGACAAAAAAGTTTTTCTATTTAGATCATTAATGATAATGATTCATAATGAAAACATATCAAATTAAGATATACGCCCTTTTTTTTATAAGTTGCTTTTTGAGATATAAATTATATGTTTTCAAGAAGTATTTATTTTTCCTGAAAAGAGTTGATTGAAATTGGGGTTATTTCAAAACTGAACCATTAAAATCCAGAGAAATGCTGATTCTGAAGAGCATGGTACTATTCTCCAAGCTGAAACTACGTTTACCTTGAAGGGTCCTCTAGGTTTCCAACTGGGCTGCATGATGAAGAAAAATGAAAGGAATGAAATCAAATTGTTAGAAACAAAGATCTTACCTCACGGAAAAAAGCTGGAAGGTTTAAGAAATATTAATCGTCTTCATTTGATAATTTTATTTTATTACAGAAAAGTTGTATCTCAAGAATGTATACAGAATATTTAATTGCGGAGATATTCAGAATCAAGTGAAGACGATCTTGTATGCGTAGCAGTACAAATCAGCTGTCAATTTTTGTCAGCTGATAAAATATGCAAGTGTTACTCTGCGATAATTACATTGCCTGTTTGAAATTCAAATTAATTTGATTTTGTGTGGAATAAAGAAATTTCAATTATCATGCATAATTCAGTATTTCTTAAAATAACCAGGAAAATTTTCTGAAACGTTGAAAACGTCTGATGATTATTTAATTCATAGGACAAAAAAAAATGTACAAGAATAAATGTCAAATAAAAGCATTACCCCTCTTACAGAAAAATTCTTCCACATTATATGGTTCACAACTTATAATAAATTCACTTAGTTTCTTAATAAATAAAATTTCTCTCTTTATAGGTCGAAACTGCTTCGGTAAAGCATTATTATAACTTTATACTAAAAAAAATATTCGTTGAAGAGGGACCATAAAAGGTTATGTATTCATTGATTATCTCCTTAGTAAAATTTACGGTTTAGCTTGTTATGTTAAAAAATCCTTGATTCACAATATCGAGTTAATCCAAAAAGGCTAATTTGAGGAAGTTTTCTTTATCTCTTTCAAATTTTGTATTTTTGATATTCAGTTCTTTTTTCTGCTTTTGTCTTTTTATTTTCAGATTCGATGTGGGCACCTTGAAGAAGTCTCTGTTTCCTTCAATAGAAGACCACTCTTGAAGAAAGAAATCCCAAATATATTTCAGCTTATTTTTGTACTTTCACACTTAGGCGGGGAGACAGGGTTTTTTTTTTTACGGGGTTTTTTCCTAGGCTTGTGATACGCCGAATTGTATGACACCCCGTCACTAACCCCTGAACTGTATGCTTTATTGTTTGCTAACTAAATATTGTAAGTCAAAAGTTCAAAAGAATATATATATATATATTTTTTTGTTAGAATTTCTTGTGCTTTGATATAAATTTTTTTTGTTTAAAATTTCTTGGGTGTATAGCACTTGTTCTACTAATAAATGGTAATTGTTAAATTATTATTTTATTTATTTTATTTTTCCAACATATGTTTCGGCGTGTCTACGCCTTTTTCAAGGAATATAATTCAGTCGATAATTTCCTGTAAATTACATAATAATAAATACACAGACATATTAACAAACAACACAAAGCTTTTACGTACTTCATTCAAATCGTCCGTCAAGATATTATTTTCTCCTATAATCAAACTTTAAAAGATCTTTAAATATTAAATATCTTCGTCAGCCATGAATAAAATAATGTGACGATGATGCGCTGTCACGATTTTGTTTTTCCAACTTCTTATTCCAATTAAAAGCTGCGACACCTGTACGAATTAACAAGTGATAATCCCAAATCTGGGTTTGAATTGGTTCATTTTAATCTAGATGGAGTTGGTAGTAGAAGGTTGAAAATTTGTATTTCTTTATTTATGTTATTAGATTGAACTAAATTTGGGCCAAGTTTTTGATGTCCGTTTTATCGTTCATAGCTTCTTTTTCTTTTTTTATGTGGATCATTTCTAGTATGTTTCTAGTTTTGTTGTTTCTTTCTTTTTCCAGGATAGACAAGTTCTCAAAATCCATTTTATGTTTTTCTGTTTGTTCATGCTTTTTTAGTGCGGTCATATTTTTGCAAAATTTGTGCCCATTTATTCTTTCCTTTATATATTGTGTTGTCTGTCCTATATATACTTTTGGGCAATCCATACAATTTATTCGGTAGACACAATTCGAGATTTTATTATTTTGGATTTTAATTTTGTGTCTATGAATTTCAAATTATTTGTGTTGTTATGTGCTACGTTTATTCCATAATGGTTCATTGATGCATTTAGTGTTTCTGATAAGCCCTGTATATATGGTAAGGATACATATTTTTGGGTTTCGATTTCGGTTCTTCTAGTTTTTCGTTCTGTATTATAAAGGCTAAAGATTTTGTCTTTGAAGATCTTGTCAATTAGTTGTAGAGGATATTTATTAATGGCTAGTATTTCTTTTGCTTTTTTTATTGTTTGTTGTCTGAACTCTGGACTAGTGAGTTTTAGAGCTCTATCAGCAATTCCTGACACGACACTTTTTTTATGAACCATTGGAACTGCGGCTTCAAAGTTCAAATATCGTCCACTCCAGGTTGGTTTTGTGTACCAAATTGTCTTTACTTTTGTGTTTGTTCGTATGAGTGTCAGATCTAAGAAATTGATTTTATTTTGTTTTTCTAACTCACAGGTGAACTTCAAATTAGGATGGTAGTTATTGAATTCATTTATAATATCCTCTATTTCGTTTTCAGGTGCTGCTGTAAGACAGTCATCAACAAAACGTTTGAAAAATGGTATTTTGTACTTTAATTTTTTTATAACCGTTTCTTCCAGATCCTCCATTACAAGTTGAGCTATTACTGCAGAAATTGGAACCCCCATACCACATCCATTAATTTGACAATAAAATTCATTTTTGAATTGGAAATATGAACTAGAAAAACATAGATCGACCGCTTTCGGAAATTCATCTCGAGGTAGGTCAGTATATTCCTTTATTTCGTTCCATTTTTAATAATAATGTCCTTTGCTATGTTCAACGGTAAATTTGTGTACAGACTGATGACATCCAGTGAGAAAAGCTTTTCATCTGCTTTTAGTGATATTTCGCCTATAAAATCCTTAAAATTCCATGAATCTTTTACGTAATATTTATTTTTCCCAAGAATTGGTGTTAAACAATTTGCGATGTACTTTGATAACTTATAAATTGGACTTTGCACACAGCTGATGATTGGTCTTAATGGTATATCCTGCTTATGTAATTTTGGAAGTCCGTAAATTTGGGGTGGATTTGCATTATGGATTTTCAAGTCATTACATAATTTTTTAGGTAGAAGAAGTTTTCTTTCCCATGATTTTATTAGATCATTATTTTTATTCTGAATTATGTTTGTTGGGTCTTGTTTGAGTTTTTTCATCATTAAGGAGATCATAAATTTTTTTATTATAGTCATCTGTGTTCATCACTACCGTTTTATTAGATTTATCTGGCTTAAGGACTGTTATTTGAGGGTTCTGTCTAAGGAATGAGTTCGTTTTTCTAATTTTCATATTTAGTTGTAATTGTTTTTTATCAAGTTTTGTAGACCTTTTTTTGAAATTGGTAATATTATTCACTACTTTATTTCGTATTTCTGCTTAAGTATCTTTATCAAACCTATCGATCACCGTTCTATATTTGCAATGATATGGTGTATGGGAAGCTTCTGTTTTTCTATTGGTGTGTAGTATTTGGTCCCAAATTAAGAAACTTGAGAACTTTTCTATCCTGGAAGAAGAAAGGAACAACAAAACTCGAAACATACTAGAAATGATCCACATAAAAAAAGAAAAAGAAGCTATGAACGATAAAACGGACATCAAACTTGGCCCAAATTTATTTCAATCTAATAACATAAATAAAGAAATACAAATTTTCAACCTTCTACTACCAACTCCATCTAGATTAAAATGAACCAATTCAAACCCAGATTTGGGATTATCACTTGTTAATTCGTACAGGTGTCGCAGCATTTAATTGGAATAAGAAGTTGGAAAAACAAAATCGCGACAGCGCATCATCGTCACATTATTTTATTCATGGCTGACGAAGATATTTAATATTTAAAGATCTTTTAAAGTTTGATTATGGGAGAAAATAATATCTTGACGGACGATTTGAATGAAGTACGTAAAAGCTTTGTGTTGTTTGTTAATATATCTGTGTATTTATTATTATGTAATTTACAGGAAATTGTCGACTGAATTATATTCCTTGAAAAAGGCGTAGACACGCCGAAACATATGTTGGAAAAATAAAATAAATCAAATAATAATTTATTAGTAGAATAAGTGCTATACACCCAAGAAATTTTAAACAAAAAAAAATATATATATATATATATAACTTTATACACATATACATTGCATTATTGTGGGTAACGCCTAAAGTAGGTACTGGATAAAATCAACTTGCCTTGTTTTCTTTCGCGTTAATATTTTGAAACGTTTCAAATCTCTATTTATCTTGTATTAGATACTTTATGACATTATAAATGCATAGTCCAGTTAGTGGGAGCGAAAAACATTTATGCATTTATTTCATAGAAAATATAGATCTTATAATGATCATTTGTTTTATGAAAAGGCTAGATAAAAATCAACTGTTCCCCTAGCACACAATACTATAAGATGAGTTGGATTGAAAACATGCAAAATATACAACTCTCAATGTAGGAATATTTACAAACCTTTTTAAAACATTAATTGCGCACAATGAAGAATTTAATTTTTTGTTACATACTGTAGCATACTACCATCTTCTGTATGTGTTATATTATTACATTATTAGATGTAATATTTTCAAAATAGTCATTGAATTTATTTACGAACTGTTGTGGTTTTACAGATGGTATAGCTTGTTTTTTTGAATTACATTTACCAGTTATAGATTTAATCAAACCCCAAGTTGTTCTAGTTTTGTTGTCCGAATATGTGAAATTGTTAGCAAAAAATTTTGTTTTTCTCTGTTATTTTCTGTTCACATTGTTTTTTCATTAACTTGTATTGTTGTGAATATTCTGGTTGATTCCGTGATAAAATATAAAGTATGTCTAGTTTCTCCTTGGATGTAACGATTTAGGAAATCTTTTTGCAATTATTAATACATTTGTTATAAATTAATTCAGTATCGAACTGACTGGTAACCTGAGGGAATGAATTCTGAAACATGAACTTGAAATAATAAGAAAAGAATTCACATATCTCATCTACCTGTTCATTATCAAATTCATATAAATCATCCCAATCAAAGAAGGACAATTCACTAATAAACTTGTAGAAATTGCCATTATTATATTCTCTTATCTTTTTCTTATTACTTTTGTAAAAGTATGCCTTTTCAATTTCGAAAGAGATCGATTGTGATTAATCATCAGATAAATGAGGTTGAAATACTTGAACTGTACAATTTTACAAATTGGTAAAATACCATTTCAACTATTTGAGCAATCATCGCTTCACATCCAGAATTCTGGCAATTATTTTCATATTAGATGTCTCTTGAGCGAGGACAACATAATCGAATCAACTGAATGATTTATAATAAAAAGTCGAATTGAATACAATTTCATCCGTGAAATCCATTATTGATTCTAACAGTTGGAGTCATTAAGTGAGTGGAGGAAGATGTGTAGAAAAAGATTCTAAATATACATATAATGTCTAAATCATTTAGAATTTATTGTTGCAAAGTTTACTGCACATAAGATTGTGATAATTGTGAATGAAAAAGTCAGTATTTTATCTGCATTCATTTTAATGTCATTATATTTTTAATATATTCGTGTTTGAAATGGAATTCTTCTTTCAAATCTATATATAATAGTTGTTACCACTCATTGTAAACATTTATATTGTAGCTGTTTTCGAATTATTTAAAAAGTATTTGCAAAATCTGGGTTGCCACGCCTAATATGAATCAAATTACCTTAGCAACTATAGTCTATGCGAACTTTTCAACAATAATAATTAAATGCAGTTTGATTCATTTTAGTGCGCTTCTTCGAACTGACTTTTGAACATACTAGAATATTAATCTGCTGGCTAATTCAAAATGTATGAAAATGATGGAAAATATGAAAGGTTAAAGTGTTATTGGGAATCACATGAAGATGTTTAGGCTGCCAGCAATCTTTACTTTGAGCGATATCCTAAATTGGTATAACCGTTTCGGGAATGGTCACTAAATTGCAACTAAACAAGTTAATTACGATTTTTTCTGAAAACCACTGACGAGAGTTGATGAAGCCAGGAATAGAGATAGAGAGTTCGAAGAAATAACGGTTTTGGTGGAAATACAAAGCAAACCCAATATTTCACTTCGCAAAATGCAGTTGAATACAGGTTTTCAAAGAATACAGCAATGTGAATTCTAAAAAGCAAAATAAATTAATTCCCTATAGAATACGGAAATTTCTCAACTTACTACCAAATGACCTACAATTCTACCTCGAATATTTCCAATGGTATTTACGAAAATGTGCTGAAAGCACAAACTTTGGACAGATTATCATATTGACTTATGTAGCATGCGTTATAAGCTCTGGTGTTTTTGATAGATTTAATTCCTACAATTGAATATTGGAAAATCTACAGATTATAGTGGGGAACAAAGTCAAGGTCAAAACAGTAACCTTGCGACAGCGCAATATGTAAAAATGCTGATGGAATTTGTTGAAAAATTGATGAATGATTTGCCATTACAACAAATTGGAGAATATACTTCCAAGAAGACGTCACATCATAACGATGTTTTTAAACGAAATATTTACAAAAAATACTTGGCTGGGCAACGGTGGCCTGTTCTTTGGGCGGCAAGATCCCCGATCTTACGTCTCTAATTTAAAAATATAGTTGTTCTTGTTATTCTCCTTTTATATTGAATGTATGAGTTATTCAAAAATCGGCCTTGATTATTCTTTTTAGCAGCTACTATGTAGAAATATTTTCTTTCGTGATTAGGCATGACTACTGTATATATTTGAAATGATAATTTTAGTTCAAACACGAAATTGGCCCCGTAGCATGTAGGCTAGTTTTTCATTAAGTCCTTTAAAACTGTGTTTCCGAACAGAAGTGTTCAATTTGAACCACTCAGTACACCTCTTGCCTGTGGAGACACAGAGCTTTCTCAAAAATTTCAGCTTCTTTACATGAATAGCTTTAATTAATCCACAATGATAATGCAATTATACAACAGACTAACACTTGATGTGGTTCTACAAGATAATACCCAAAAGCTACTTACGTCGACATTCTCGAATTCGATAGGTCCAGGGGGTCCAGGGGGCCCAGGGGGGCCTGTTACACCAGGAAGTCCATCTCTGCCTGGTTCACCCTTAATTCCAGGTTTACCATCGACACCTGGAGGGCCTTTTTCTCCTCTTTCACCCTTGAAACCAGGAGGACCAGTGGGACCTCTTTCACCCATAGCTCCCGGTAAGCCGGGAAGACCTTGGGGTCCTTCCTTAGTTTCTGTTACACTAGTATATTTCTTATTTTCTTTCATGAAGGAACTAAGGAGTCCGGTCATATTACAAGAGCATACTCCCTGAAAAAAAAGTTTGGTTTAAAATTTTTAGGTAGGAACGAGAACGAAAGTTGCTTGAAAAGGTAATGGTTTTAATCTTTTGATATTTATATTTATATATATTTATTATATTTTATATTTTAATACTTTATTATTTGTGGGTATATTAAGATGATTTAGTACTACATAGACTAAACTACCACATTGACGTACGGTCAAGAGCTTTTACGCGCTAGTCCTCAACCGAATGGTTGGACATACTCAAGTTGGATCACGGTATCAGGGTGATAATAGTGTTCACCACTTTTTTCAAAATGGCGGCCGGGGGACAAACTCAAGTTTGAACTTCTATTGACCTCCCAAACATGTTCCAAAAATAAAATTGAGTCCTCTCAAAAATGCAAAGCGAATGAAACTTTTCAATGGACTAATAACTATTGGCATATTGAAATCAATAGGAGTAACTATCCGGTGTCTAGTCAAAAAGTTTTGAAACAGATATCAGGTGACACATGACTTCGGGTTTTTTCTTACAATATCGAAATGTCACTTGACAACAGGCATCGTCGTGATCCGAAGAAATGTCAAAAAGCAAGGGTGCCAACGCAAGAAACTGAAGTCATGGCTAACTCAGCGACTAAATAAATATGAATACAGTATAGGTACATTTTCTTTCAATATGGAATGTCAAAATTAACTGACAATTTTTTGACTCATAATGGAATTTATTCAACTTAGTCAAAAATGATATTACTATGATTTCAATAACCGTTCTACTAAGTGACATGGATTTTCTTATTTTTCTTATTTTATTCATAGCTGGTGTACCATAGCCTCTCGCCCGGTATAAAAAAACCATCCGAAAAATATAAATCTGTAAATAATTCCAATCAATCCAATCTCATCCTTTATAGATCCAAATACAATTTCCAGTAATTTTTTCATTAGTTTTGATTGTCCTTTTTTCAAGAGCGACCGAGTGTCGTGTTATCAGTGGAAATTGAACACGTACAAACGAACAGAAGCATTGGATTGATATTTCATTTATTCCCATTGTAGCCCGTATTTCGATATTTTGCAATTAAAGTGGTAATACGAATTCCATCCGACATAATTATTCGACTGAACCGCTCAACGGACAGATCCACTGAAGCTTTAATTCTTTTTCGATGTCCTGTTCTGTATCCGAACGACAAGAAATTCAATACTAATGTTGGCAAATTGGTTTTTTCTTCTTGTTGTCCGGAATGAAAACATGCTCTTCCGATCAAGTACATTTTTCTATTTAAATGGTAATATGTGGCCGAGTATTTGGGCGTTCGCCGCTTTTGGATATGCACGGAATCCGAGGTCTGATTAACTACCGTTTTGATCTTGTTAGGGTGTACTGTAAAATTATGAATATTACGAGAATTCTGAAAGCAAGTAGGTTGATTTCATTATGATTTTTATTTGTTTCTAGCGAGAAGAATATATGTAATTTTTATCAACTGAAAACCTCATCATGTATAATTCATATGATCTTAAAAAAATTGAAAATGGAAATATAGGATATTCGTGCTTGTATTAGATTAGATGTTTGAGGACAGAATAGTTTCGAGGACATCCACTTTTATCCAAGCGATGTGATCTTGAGTGAAAATTCTGACAAACAAAAAAGAAACTGAGAAAAAATAAAGGAATTTCCTTTCATTTCCAAGCAGCTTTTCAGCATAGACCATTTTGGCTATAAAGTATTAGGGCTGAATCAAGCGGATAGTTGATTCAAGTAGACCAACAAAACATCTTCAGTTACCCCAATCACACTATTTTTGTTTTGCACTTTTTGAAGTCGTCGTATTCTCGGTCGTACCTTGAAGTTGATTTTGCAGAAAATAAACTTGAAGCTACACTGCTGGCTGTCTCAATAATTTATTTTGGTACATTCATTTTCGCTTTTGCCAAAATAAATGTAAAGAAAAATGAACAGACAAGTTCATGGCAACGCTTCTATAGCTTAGGACATTTGCGACAAATTATTCAGATTTTTTTAAAATTTATCTAACCTTTTTACAAATGAGAAACAATTAAAATATAAAACAATACACGCAAGGTAACGGGTTTTACTGACTTGCCTACGGCTCGTCAGTTATATCCTCCTTTCGCCTGTAAAAATCCTCTAACCTTGCTAGTGATGTTATATACTATTGTCAACGATGCGTTATTATTATATTTACAGCCAAAAATGACAGTAGCCAAGGTGATTCATTATGAAAATATGTTAGTCGATATATGAAATAGTGTTACTATGATGGATAACGTGAGCGTCCATTCGGTAAATAAGTGGAAAAATTCCCTATAGGTCAACCAGATGACTTTTCAATGAAATGATTCGGCAGTTGGAATTATCTGAAATTACGTTAAAATAGGGCTGATGAAATTCCTGAGCGTATATGATCATCCATTGGTCGTATAATCTGGCTAACAAAAGCACAAAAAATCTTGATCTAACCTCAGTCTTTGTCTACATTTTCATACTATCTCTTATCGATCGATAGAGGGTAACCAAGTTGGGTAGAATTTCAACGATAAATACTATAATTCAGGAGAAAAATTGAGTTCACATCACGAGAACGTTATCGTTCTATTTCAGCTGCCCCGCCTGAAAAATGTAGACGTATTTATTCTTGTTGTGGTAATTTTCCATGTTCCATCGGAATTTATTGACCGTAGATAAATGACACATGGCTGCACCGAATGGGGCATATTCGGACAAATATGTCTGGTGTCATGACGTCAGCTCTGTGAATTATAGTGTCGAATAAAAAACCTGGACCTATCACTCCCATTATTTTGAGTGAAATATTTTATGTACTCATATCGGATGGCGTAACATGATGTGAATATAATTATTAATGCATTCACTTTTGAATTTGACATTATCTCGAAACTGATTTGGAATTTCAGAATTCAGAGACAGGATAGACAACTAGTTTTATGCCGCCCATATATGCTACAGTCTACCGGAGATGAAACCAGCAGAGGCAAACCTGCTCGCTGAAACAGAATTTAAATTTCATTCTTCATTCATTTCATTCAACGCAAGGTGGTAGTACTCATTAAAGGTGACATACGCTAAGGCCTACCGCAGCAGTACCTGTGCAGGATTCATCCCCACTTGACCGTAGTTTGAATGGCAGGCATTAGAGGAGATGATCTGGGAGGTATGTGTCTATTGAAATAAAGAAGTTATCTTGATAATCATCACCTATGAGCCAAAATCAAAAAGAATAGGGATCAACCAGTTATCGTTCTGCTCACTTCTTCGTTATTTTGGAATATCTATATATATTTGTTTTGTAGTGTTGTTATTTGAAGTTTTAGTCTTCGATTTGTCTATTTTCATACGTATATTTTTAGAGGCATCACTTGGTTGATATACTATCCCCCTCAGCTCCTATATGCTGTTATCCATAATGACGATGTCTCCGGTGGAACAGAGGAGATTTAAGTACCATTCATCTATATTTATGCTTTTAGTTTCTGTCTTTGTATCCTACTTGATTTCTACATGTAGTGAGGCATTAACATATAATATATCTTTGGTTGAACTCAGAATGACAAGAAGTGAAAATCTAATCAATCGAATAAATTCAATAAAATATAAGAATGACATATACAGTGATACATGGTACTCGGTTGAGTTTTCTATTAATTTTCTCAATGGTGCTGAACCTCTTGCGCCTGTACCCTCAGCAGATACTCACCGAATTTGTTCTTCGCCTGTTGGTAATAATCTTGGTGAGTTAGTCGGCAAAAAACGTTAGAAGATTTCACAGGTATCAGTATCTGAAATTATGATTCTTCTTCTTATTCTTCAGCCCTTGTCGATCCATTGTCGGATATAGGCCACACGATCTGTTGTCAATCTTATCCACTGTCCTCCCGCTACTGTTCTGACGTCATCGATGCATCTCTATTTAGGTCGGCCCCCACTTCTTGATGTCCCTCTTGGTATCCATAGTATCACCCTCTGGGTCCACCTGTCCGGCTCCTGTCTCGTCATATGGCCGATCCATTGCCATTTCAGGCTTGCTACTCTTTTGATAACATCCGTTAACTTGGTTCTGTCACGTAACTGGCTAATTCGAATTCTGTTCCTCAAGATAACTCCCAACATTATTCTCTCCATGGCTTTTTGTATAACTCTCAGTTGTTCTGCTGCTTTTTAGGTTATTGCCATGGTTTCCAAGCCATGGGAAAAAACATTTTGTTTACCCCTTGTTAATACATTATCTTACTATTCACAAAATTTGCCAAAACACGTTGGAAAATACTGAATATTTCATGATATACTCATCAAATCTCAGCGGAAATTAAAAAAAAAACCTCCTCTAGGCTCATCTCATCGACTTCATCCACCAGCATGAACAATGAACTTCAATATTGCCATGTAGTCGGTTATGCAGTTGATCGTTTCAGTTTTATTTCACAGATAAGCCATCAGCAGCAGCATAATGTGCTTTAGCCAGATTCCACCGAACTTGTTAATAGTCAATTCCCCATAACTTCATGAGATTTCATTAGACGCCCCTAATGGGACCATAAAGTTTATGGAATTGTCGCTCTCCAGAAGGAATTCCAGGTTCAAGTGGCGACGGAATGCAGTTTAAATTGGAATGAGCTCTCATGCAAGTGTAAGAGATTTGTTCTGAGCTGATTGTCTTCATTAAGCATTATTGTTCATCCACATACGATATCCACAAGATTCTCGTCACATATGTTTCGAAGAAATACAGATTGAATTATTGAAATTCGTTGGAAAAACTTTTAGATTGGAACTGAAGAAACTGATGCAGAAGATATAACCCATTGAAGAATAACGCAACAATGAAAAAATAGCATAGTTATCCTGGCGCTTAGAAGGAATGAAAACGCTATGAATCTCCTTCATAACACCCTCAAACTCTTCACATAATGAAAAGTGCTCATGATTCATTCAGAAACCTCGCTGCCGGCTCAGGGTAGTCTTAAGCGGTCACTGTGTTTGTGTTTTTTTTAATAATAATAATAATAATAATATATTTATTCTCAACATGTTATACCCAATAACAGAGAAAAATGATCAAACAAACAAATGCGATTGAAAATTTCAAACCAAACTATATATGAGATCCTAATAATAGCATATAAAAATATATCCAATAGTGCCTTAAAATTACTATATGTAATTTTAGAAAAAAAAAATGTTATTCCCTCAATACTCGAAAAAAACATCAACAGCATACCAATTACATCCTTATCCCAAGCGTACAAAATAAACCGAAAAAGGTCAAGAATCCCCACCACGATTCTCCAAATGGCATATCAAAATCACTGGTAGTTCATCGTAGTAGATATCACATCGGCCACAACAACTGTCAAATAAGTTACATATGAAGTTGATAGGAGACTGTGACATAACATTTGTCCTACCAAAATCAACAGGTGTTATATTGCCTCAGACCAGGTCTAGGTACATGAATATTAACCTTACTCAAGAGAAATGAACAATCAATTTCACCACGCAGAATCCTGTAGAGGAACTTCAATGCGCTACGCTCACGTCTTAACTTCAATACCTCAACTCCAAGGCTCACGGCGAGGACCGAGTGGTCAAATCCTCTCAAAGGGTACTGTCCGAAACATTTGAAATAAATATATTTCAAACACCTTCTCTGGGCGGCCTCCAGGATAACGACAGCATTATTATATGGACACCAGACTATAGAGGCATATTCTAATCTACTACGAATGAAAGAATAGTACAGTATCTTCATAGTATAGGGGTTTACAAAATTGTTAAAATTTCTAATAAAATAACCAAGAGTCTTAGAGGCAGAAGAGGTTATCAGACTTATGGACAATTTACCATCAAAAGCAACACCCAAATCCCTATACTCATCACATCTCTCCAGAATCTGATCACCCACAGCATAGTCATAGTGAACTGGGGGTAATTTACGAGTGAATGATACAACTCGACACTTATTGATATTCAGGCTCAAACCGTTCCTGAAACACCAAAGACCGATCATATCCAAAGCAGCCTGCAGCCTCACGCAGTCATCAAGATCCCCACACTGAAGAAGCAGAGACAGGTCATTAATATATAATAAAAACAGCAATGGGCCTAAATTGGAGCCTTGTGGCACTCCAGATGTGGCGAGATTAGATAAGGACTCACAACCCACATACTGAACATAATGATAACGATCGGAAAAGTAAGATCTAACCAACAGTAAAAACTCTGATGAGAATCCAATGTATGCTTTGAGATCAATATCTGGTGATCAATTTGGTCGAAGGCCTTCTGAATATCTGTGTATATAACATCCATCTGACCACAATCATCCAGTTACTCTGACAGACACTGAGTAATGCTTGCCAAATTGGTCACCGCTGAACGATTCTTCATAAAACCATGCTGATGTGGTGAAATTAGTGCACGAACTGAGGGATAAATTGAGTCATATAAAATTACCTCGAAGATTTTGGTGAAGTTACATAAGATTGCTATAGGCCTATAGTTAGTTATAAGGGACGGATCTCCGGACTTTAACACAGGACAAATTTTTGTCATCTTCCATACTTTTGGAATATGCATTCTCCTCAAAATTATATTGAAAATTACGGATAAAGGTTCAGCTAGAGAACAAATGCAGTCCTTAACGAGAAAACCAGGTACATTGTCAACACCAGATGTTAACTTGGTCCTAAGCTTCCTCGAAGCCTTAATTATGTCATCCTTAGTGGTAGTCGGAAGCGATATTGAGCTACCATTGGAATACAGTCTATCACAATGCTCAGGAATGAAACCAATGTCTGAGGTAGTAAAGACACTGGAGAAAAAAATGTGTATGTGTATGTGTTAGGACATATATAGAAAAAAATCGGTTATAGATAACAAGCCAGCGTATAATTGATTCATACACATGACTATGCCATCAATCTCAAAGAACTTGAAGAAATACTACATTTTTGAGTTATTGAAATTAAGATCCAAAACTTCCTTAACCAGTTAGTTAAGTTATTAAATAAGAGTTATCTTTTAATATAGTGGTGTTTCATGATGATCTATTCTGGGACTATTCTCTTCTTGGTCTATTTCATCGATCTCATGGGCATCATATTGAATTAATATCCATCGTATGCTGACGGGTTGGAAAAGTACGGAAGGTCATCAAATGAGATCGAGGCCGACCAAAAGGGTGTAGACGACTGGTTTGATGCATGGCTGTTTCTGTTGAATATTAGTTGAATTGTGGAATCCATCATCTTAGAAAGACACATTTCAAAACATGCTAGTTTCTGAATGGCGTTCCTTGCATTGGAATTCTCTGATCTTGGAGTAATGATCTTGGACGAACTCACATTGTGAGTATTGTAAAAAAAGCCGAGTCACTGAGATTATGTCAGGAGCTTTTGTGCTTTCCAAGAGTCTTTTTCTGTACTCTGGACCAGTGTAACACTAATATAACCGCCGCGATGAGTGAACAAACACACGAAGTCTGTAAATTGAGTAATGATACTGGCAACGTTACGTTCGATCTGGCAACACTGGAAGCGCGTGGCTAAGTGGGCCGGTAGAGGAACATGTGATCCACCGTCAGTACGAGTCTGACCTCGCTTAAGTCATTTGGTTGTGCGTAGCGATTGTTTTTATGAAACAGTTTTTCTATTGTGTTCAAAAAATGAATGACATCAATTTCGAGCAACCGTGTGCTATCAGGTTTTGCTTCAGATTTGGGCACAGGGCAACGGAAACTCTCCTTAAACTTAAGCAGGTCTATGAAAATGGTGTTTTGTCACGTGCCCAGGTTTTTCGGTGGTTTAAGGCATTTAGAAGGAAGAGAGTCGATTGAAGATGAAACAAGAAGTGGAATGCCTTCATCTTCAAGAAAATGTCGTCAGAATCCGGGATCCTGTGCGTTCAGATCGTCGGTTGACAGTCAGAATGATAGGGAAAGAGTTAAATTTGACTCACACCACCGTTCATCAAATTTTCAAATTTTGACCAATAAATTGGGGATGAGAAAAATTTGCTAAAAAATGGTTCCAAAAAACCATTTCAATAAACGAGTTTTTGCCCAGTAAAAACATTCCTGTGGCTCCTCACCTCCTTATTCGCAAGACTTGAGTTCTTTTTACTTTTTTCTCTTCTCAAAGTTGAAAAATTTCCTCAAGGGAACTCATTTTGGAATGGTCGAAAAAGTTTTTGTCACTACTGAACGGGATATTTGTTCATTAGGATGAACAATGTTAAGCAGGTCACGAACTTCTTGATGCGTCCTTCTCCTCTCCCCGTACCAACATCATTAATATATCTACTCTTCCTCTGTCACTCAATTCGGCTATTTTACGATCAAATTAAAACAATATAATCTTTAACGTTCAAATTTATTGTAACTTTTGTCACTTCTACAATGAATTTAATGGACTACTAGATACCATTATATTTTCTTTTCTTTAGTTACTTTTCTGTTTATATCTCGGTAGGTATTGAAATAAAATATATCGAACCCCATAATTTTGTACTCGTAATGAAATGTTTCATCAGAAACTAAAATGAAATACAGGATATTCCATTGCCAATTTTAATGTTGAAAAATATGAAAACAAATAGGCAATCTACTGCAGAATCCATCTTCGAAATTTCAGTTTGATATCTCAAATAATTCCAGAGATATATACTTAATTCCACACAGTTGCTCATAACTGTATATGTTATTCTCGAACATGTTGTCTAATAAACGATTACTGAGAAAATATGAATTTATCCTAGTCTTGCTAATTCGGAGGATACTCAATGATTTTGATGATTTTGCTATTCGCCAATCGATTTCAATACCGTGGTATCATTGATAAGATTACATTAAAAGCATAAAAAATATTGTGATGTACAGGTGACAGCAACTATTGCATGTACACAAAAAATGAACCCAATTAAATGAATGAAATACCCGTAATACTAACCTCTGGTCCTGGTGGTCCTTGGAGTCCAGGAGGTCCAGGCGGTCCACGGATCGACTCACCAGGTGGGCCCTGGAAATAATATTTTTTAATTTTTAATATAACAATCATCAATTAGAATTCACCCCATGTCCTATTCCCCAAGAGTGCCAAGAGATTACGGTCACAATTACATGACGTTTGGTTTATTACTCATCGAGACACAGTGGTTTCAGTGACACTACTTTTTGAAAACGTTATATTTAAAACAATTTTGCATGTCTAAATATCGCTCATGAACAATCTTGCTTGAAAAATGCTATACGGACTTCGCCCCATCGGAAATAATCATCAAGCAATGATTTGGCTATTTCAAACGTGGTCGTGCTGACACTGAAAGCTCTGGTCGGTCAAATGATGCAGTTTTTAGGAAAAACATTAAAATTATCAATTATAAAGTGAAGTTTGCGGAAATAATACAATAATCATCACCTTTCTATCGGGGCATTACGTTATATAACCATCTTCCTATCAGATTTAAGAACTTACCAAAAAGCCAGTTCAGAAAAGACATTAAAAAACTCCTCTTGTCTAGATGTTACTACATCTGACTTTCTTAGAGACCGCGATGTGTAGAGTAGGTATATTATATTTTGTATTTTATAGTTAATCTGTTTGAATTATGTATTTTTAATGTACTTATTGTTGATATTCAACTGCATGTTATGATTCGACCAGAACAGGCTGTGCTTATGGAAAGCACTGATTTTCACCAGATTCTTTCTTCGAGAGATTTCGTGTTACTTAGGTTCTATCATGTTTTCCGCGTTTTTCGTATTTGGTCGGTTTCTTTCTTGGTGGAATGCACTGAACTCGAAACGATAGAGTTATAAACGATATTTTTCGGTTTGTTTTTATGAAGAAAGCACCACTGCGAATCAATTATATACGGGGTGTCCCATATGCATTTTTCTTCAAGTTCTCTCGCGAATGGGAGCTGATTTCAGTATAATGTCATACAGGGTGTGCGATTCACAATGAATTTGCGATCGGGTGATATACGGGGTGTGCAATTTACAAGTTAATTTGATTTTTTTTTGCGCAAATTCGAGTTTTGTGTTGTTTCAGGAGTTTTGGATCTTAATTAGATAAAATATATTCGATGCATATACAGGGTGTCAGATCTGAGTAGCGCTGACATTCACCAGAGTTTTCTCTCCAGCATTTGTGCTTTTCCGCGTAAGGGAGCTTAATTCAATGAAATCCCATACAGGGTGTGCCATTAACAATGATTTCGCGATCGATTGATATACAGGGTGTGCAATTTAAAGTTCTTTCATTATTTTTTTGCACGCTTTCGGTTTTTGTGCTCCCTCGGGGTTTTAAGCTTTCCTTCGAGTTTTTTGCGCGCTTTCGGTGATTTTGTGCTCCTTCGGGGTTTTTCGGTTCCTTTGGATATTTTTCGTTCATTCGTGGTACTTCGGGTTCTTTCAAGTTTTTCCGTGTTTCGTCGGGTTCTTTCTTCGTGGAATGCACCGAACTTGAAACGATAGAGTTAAAACGATATTCTTTCGGTTTGTTTCTTATGATGAAAGCACCCACTGCAAATCAATTATATACTGGGTGTCCCATATGCATTTTTCATCATGTTTTTTCACGTGTGAAAGCTAATTTCGGTAAAATGTCATACAGGGTGTGCGATTTACAATGAATTTGCGATCGGGTGATATACGGGGTGAGCACTTTACAAGTTCTTCGTTTTTTGCGCGCTCTCAAGTTTTTTCAAGTTTTTTGTGTTCCTTCGGGTTTTTACGGAAAAATTATCTTCGAAACATATACGGGGTGTTACATAGGAGCTCCATAGAATAATTTTGATACTTCCTTCGTGGTAATTACTGAACTCGAATAGATGGAGTTACAACGATATTCTTTTGGTTTTTTTTTTCACTGCTAATCAATTGTATACTGAGTGTCTCATATGCATTCTCCTTCAAGTTTTCTCGCGAATGGGAGCGGATTTCGATAAAATGTCATACAGGGTGTGCAATTTACAATAAGTTCACGGTCGGGTGATATACGGGTGTGCAATTTACAAGTACTTTTGTGTTTCGGGTTTTTTTCAGGTTCCTTTAGATTTTTTGTGTTACTTGGTGTTTTTTCGTGTTTTCTCGCGTTGTTTCGTGTAATTTCGGTTTCTTTCGTATAACTTCGGTTTCTTTCGTGTTTCTTCGGATTCCTTCGTGTTTTTTCGCGTTTCTCCGTGTTTTTTCCAGTTCTTTCTAGCTTTTTCGCTTTCAACGGGTAATTAGACGTGTTTCGTGTTTCTGCGCGCTTCATTGATGTATGGGCCCTATTGATCTGCGGTCTATATTGATCTATGGTCTATATTGATCCATAGGCCTATTGAACTACTGCCCTATTGAACTACTGGCCTATGGATCTACGGGCCTATGGATCTACGGGCCTATTGTCAATATAATAATAGCGATAAGATCGGGAACCAGAGAAAAATCAAAATTGGTCCCGTCAGGGACCCGCGAGGCGTAGCCGAGCGTGAGAAACCCGCAGGGCCGAACCCGGGGCAATCTTAAAACAGATCGAAAAGGCGTATCCTCTTCTAGGAGAAGCGACCCCGAAACCCGCCCCGGGCGCTCTTAAAGTGCCCGAAATTTTCAAACGAAAATCGCGAAATCGGCCATTTTCGCGAAATCGCCCAAAGGCGAAAACGGGAGAAAGTACTCCTATGAAGCCGGAGCATCTCGCGGGGGGGGTCGCTTTTTCTGGACGAGGAACGTCCCCATGCGTGGCTACGAGCTCAGCCGCGGAGCCCTCGAAATCTATACGAAAATTATGCATATAAAACGGCAATTTTAGACTCGCGACTTCCCTGAAACGTCAAAACCGCACCTACGTTTTCCTTCCGTGCCGGTCGAAAACGATATAAATCGCCCCGCGATCGGTAGAAAACGAATCTACGTAAAATTTCCCATCTCTGGGTACCAATTTTCATATCCAAGTAGCGAGTCAAGGCCGGGGATATTCATTCTAAATTCGGCAATTTTCTCGATAATTCGAGGAGAAGTGTCATATTTTATCATACGATTCCGATGATAGCCGAACGCGAGCTCCAAATTTGAAAATACGGCATCAATTTTTCGCTCGATATGGCCGGTGAAAGATTGTTAGCGCCTTTCAAGCACTCGAATAAGAATCTACAGGAGATTACGAATCTCTAGACAGCACCTGCGGTTCACGAATCGAAAGAAAAACACCTCAAATAAGCGTTTCAAAATCGTCATTTTTCAGTCTATTTTCGCGCGAATTCATTGCCCTCTCCGAGCTCCGATCCAACTTATGATACTCTATGTTAAAATCCGACACACTTAGTTTATTCAGGAAAAAACTGCTATGCACTCTGTTCATGAATACACGTTCAGACCTTTTTCGAATAATTTTTATTTCACCTTTGTAAAATTGATGGAGTTGAAACGATATTCTTTGGGTTTATTTTTTATGGAAAAATTATTTTCAATTCATATACAGGGTGTTACATAGGAGCTTTATCGAATAATGTTTATACTACCTTTGTGGAATGCACCGATTGCGATCGAATGATATACGTGCTGTGCACATTGGAAGCACTGACTTTCACCAGAATCTTTCTTCGAGAGATTTTCCGTCTGAATTTCTTATGGAAAAAGCACCCACTGCGAATCGATTATGATTATATAGTGGGTGTCCCAAATGCATTTTTCTTCATGGTTTTTCGCGTATGGGATCTAATTACGATAAAATGTCATACAGGGTGTGCGATTTACAATGAATTTGCGATCGGGTGATATACAGGGTGAGCACTTTACACTGTCATACAGGGTGTGCAATTTACAAAGAGTTTACGATCGGGTGATATACGGGGTGTGCAATTTACAAGTTAATTTGATTTTTTTGCGCAAATTCGAGTTTTTGTGTTGTTTCGGGGAGTTTTGGATCTTAATTCGATAAAATATATTCGATTCATATACAGGGTGTCAGATCTGAGTAGCGCTGACATTCACCAGAGTTTTTCTCCAGCTCTTGTGCTTTTCCGCGTAAGGAGCTTAATTCAATGAAATCCCATACAGGGTGTGCCATTAACAATGATTTCGCGATCGATTGATATACAGGTGTGCAATTTAAAAGTTCTTTCATTATTTTTTGCACGCTTTCGGTTTTTTGTGCTCCCTCGGGGTTTTAAGCTTTCCTTCGAGTTTTTGCGCGCTTTCGGTGATTTTGTGCTCCTTCGGGGTTTTTTCGGTTCCTTTGGATATTTTTCGTTCATTCGTGGTACTTCGGGTTCTTTCAAGTTTTTCCGTGTTTCGTCGGGTTCTTTCTTCGTGCAATGCACCGAACTTGAAACGATAGAGTTAAAACGATATTCTTTCGGTTTGTTTCTTATGATGAAAGCACCCACTGCAAATCAATTATATACTGGGTGTTCCATATGCATTTTTCATCATGTTTTTTCACGTGTGGAAGCTAATTTCGGTAAAATGTCATACAGGGTGTGCGATTTACAATGAATTTGCGATCGGGTGATATACGGGTGACCACTTTACAAGCTCTTCTGTTTTTTTGCGCGCTCTCAAGTTTTTTCAAGTTTTTGTGTTCCTTAGGGTTTTTTACGGAAAAATTATCTTCGAAACATATACGGGGTGTTACATAGGAGCTCCATAGAATAATTTTGATACTTCCTTCGTGGTAATTACTGAACTCGAATAGATGGAGTTACAACGATATTCTTTGGTTTTTTTTCACTGCTAATCAATTGTATACTGAGTGTCTCATATGCATTCTCCTTCAAGTTTTCTCGCGAATGGGAGCGGATTTCGATAAAATGTCATACAGGGTGTGCAATTTACAATAAGTTCACGGTCGGGTGATATACAGGGTGTGCAATTTACAAGTACTTTTGTGTTTCGGGTTTTTTTCAGGTTCCTTTAGATTTTTTGTGTTACTTGGTGTTCTTTCGTGTTTTCTCGCGTTGTTTCGTGTAATTTCGGTTTCTTTCGTATAACTTCGGTTTCTTTCGTGTTTCTTCGATTCCTTCGTGTTTTTTCGCGTTTCTCCGTGTTTTTTTCCAGTTCTTTCTAGCTTTTTCGCTTTCAACGGGTAATTTGACGTGTTTCGTGTTTCTGCGCGCTTCATTGATGTATGGGCCCTATTGATCTGCGGTCTATATTGATCTATGGTCTATATTGATCTATGGTCTATATTGATCCATGGGCCAATTGAACTACTGGCCTATTGAACTACTGGCCTATGGATCTACGGGCCTATTGATCTACCCGCTTACTAGTCTATATAATAAAGTAATAAGATCGGGGACCAGAGAAAATCGAAACGGGTCCCGTGAGGGACCCGGAAAGCGTGAAGTTTCGAGCGGCCCACAGGGCCGCTCGAGAGGGAATCTTAAAACAGATCGAAAAGGCGAATCCTCCTCTAGGAGAAGCGACCCCGAAACCCCCTCCGGGCGCTCTTAAAGTGCCCGAAATTTTCGAAAGAAAATCGCGAAATCGGCCATTTTCGCGAAATCGCCCAAAGGCGAAAAACGGGCGAAAGTACTCCCTATGAAGCCGGAGCATCTCGCGGGGAGGGGGGTCGCTTTTTATGGACGAAGAACGTCCCCATACGTGGCTACGAGCTCAGCCGCGGAGCCCCCCGCCGAATCTATACGAAAATTATGCATATAAAACGGCAATTTTTAGACTCGCGACTTCCCTGAAACGTCAAAACTACACCTACGTTTTCCTCCGTGCCGGTCGAAAACGATATAAATCGCCCCGCGATCGGTAGAAAATGAATCTACGTGAAATTTCCCATCTCTGGGTACCAATTTCCACATCCAAGTAGCGATATAAGGCCGCGAATTCTTCATTCGAAATTCGGCAATTTCCTCGATATTTCGATCAGAAGTGTCATAGTTTCTCATACGATTCCGATGATAGCCGAACGCGAGCTCCAAATTTGAAAATACGGCATCAATTTTTCGCTCGATATGGGCGGTGGAAGATTATTTGCATTTTCCAAGCACTCGGATAAGAATCTACAGGAGATTACGAATCTCTAGATACCACTCATCCTTCAGGACTCTCAAGAAAAACATCTCAAATATGCGTTTAAAAATCGTCATTTCAGGCTCTATTTTCGCGCTAATTCATTTTCGTCCTTGAAGAATGCACACAGATCACGATGAATCGCTATACAGGCTGTGCTATCTCGAAAAAATCGCTATACAGGCTGTGCTTATGGAAAGCACTGATTTTCACCAGATTCTTTCTTCGAGAGATTTTCCGTCTGAATTTTTTATGGAAAAAGCACCCACTGCGAACCAATTAGAGAGTGGGATCTAATTTCGATAAAATGTCATACAGGGTGTGCGATTTACAATGAATTTACGATCATGTGATATTACGGGGTGCTCAATTTATAAGTAAATTTAATTTTTTTCGCGCAAATTCGAGTTTTTTGTGTTTCTTCGGTGTGTTTCAGTTCTGAATTCGATAAAATATATTCGACTCATATACAGGGTGTCAGATCTGAGTAGCGCTGACATTCACCAGAGTTTTTCTCTAGCTTTCGTGCTTTTCCGCGTAAAGGGAGCTGAATTCAATGAAATGTCATACAGGCTGTGCCATTAACAATGAATTCGCGATCGATAGATATACAGGGTGTGCAATTTACAAGTTCTTTCGGTATTTTTTGCACGCTTTCGGTTTTTTGTGCTCCCTCGGGGTTTCAAGCTTTCCTTCGAGTTTTTTTGCGCGCTTTCGTTGATTTTGTGCTCCTTCGAGGTTTTTTGGGTTCCTTTGGGTTTTTTCGTTCTTCCGTGTTACTTTGGGTTCTTTCATGTTTTTCCGTGTTTTTTGGTATTTGGTCTGGTTCTTTCTTGGTGGAATACACTGAACTTGAAACGATAGAGTTGAAACGATATTCTTTCGGTTTCTTTTTTATGATATAAGCACCCACTGCGAATCAATTATATACCGGGTGACCCATATGCATATTTCTTCAAGTTATCATGTTTTTCCACAAGTGGAGGCTAATTTCGATAAAATATCATACACGGTGTGCTATTTACAATGAATTTGCGATCATGTGATATACGGGGTGAGCACTTTACAGGTTCTACTGTTTTTTTGCGCGCTCTCAAGTTTATTGTGTTCTTTCGGAAATTTTTTATGGAAAAGTTATTTTCGATTCATATACGGGGTGTTACATAGGAGCTCCATAGAATAATTTCGATATTTTCTTCGTGGTATCCACTGAACTCGAATAGATGGAGTTACAACGATATTATACTTTTGGTTTTTTTTTTTCACTGCTTATCAATTGTATACTGAGTGTCTCATATGCATTTTTCTTCAAGTTTTCTCGCTAATGGTAGCTGATTTCGACAAAATGATATACAGGGTGTGCAATTTAGAAGTACTTTTGTTTTTTGCGCGCTTTCGGTTTTTTCTATTTCTCCGGGGTGTTTCATGAGACTTCGAGTTTTTTTGCGCGCTTTCAAGTTATATGAATTCTTTCAGGTTTTTTCAGGTTCCTTTGGATTTTTGTGTTACTTGGGGTTCTTTCGTGTTTTCTCGCGTTGTTTCGTGTAATTTCGGTTTCTTTCGTGTAACTTCGGTTTCTTTTTCGTGTTTCTTCGGATTCTTCCGTGTTTTTTCGCGTTTCTTCGTGTTTTTCCAGTACTTTCATGTTTTTTCGCTTTCAACGGGTTTTTGACGTGTTTCGTGTTTCTGCGCGCTTCATTGATGTATGGGCCCTATTGATCTATGGTCTATATTGATCTATGGTCTATATTGATCTATGGGCCAATTGAACTACTGGCCTATTGAACTGCTGGCCTATTGAACTACTGGCCTATGGATCTACGGGCCTATTGATCTACCCGCTTACTAGTCTATATAATAAAGTAATAAGATCGGGGACCAGAGAAAAATCAAAATTGGTCCCGTTAGGGACCCGCGAGGCGTAGCCGAGCGTGAGACCCGCAGGGCCGAACCCGGGCAATCTTAAAACAGATCGAAAAGGCGTATCCTCTTCTAGGAGAAGCGACCCCGAAACCCCCGGGCGCTCTTAAAGTGCCCGAAATTTTCAAACGAAAATCGCGAAATCGGCCATTTTCGCGAAATCGCCCAAAGGCGAAAAACGGGCGAAAGTACTCCTATGAAGCCGGAGCATCTCGCGGGGAGGGGGGGCTCGCTTTTTCTGGACGAGGAACGTCCCCATGCGTGGCTACGAGCTCAGCCGCGGAGCCCCTCGAAATCTATACGAAAATTATGCATATAAAACGGCAATTTTTAGACTCGCGACTTCCCTAAAACGTCAAAAACCGCACCTACGTTTTCCCTCCGTGCCGGTCGAAAACGATATAAATCGCCCCGCGATCGGTAGAAAACGAATCTACGTGAAATTTCCCATCTCTGGGTACCAATTTTCATATCCAAGTAGCGATATAAGGCCGCGAATTCTTCATTCGAAATTCGGCAATTTCCTCGAAAATTCGAGGAGAAGTGTCATATTTTATCATACGATTCCGATGATAGCCGAACGCGAGCTCCAAATTTGAAAATACGGCATCAATTTTTCGCTCGATATGGGCGGTTGAAGATTGTTTGCGTTTTCCAAGCACTCGAATAAGAATCTACAGGAGATTCCGAATCTCTAGACAGCACCTACGATTCACGAATCGAAAGAAAAACACCTCAAATAAGCGTTTGAAAATCGTCCTTTTTCAGTCCATTTTCGCGCTAATTCATTTTTTCCATCTTGAAGTGATATATTTCGATGTTCGTTCGAGCCCGGTCAGTTATCATAAAACGTCAAACGACGAACGAGGAATAGATCATTTCAAGTATAAAATTGGTGGAATTGGACCGTTATAGGTAATATTATGCATTATATTCGTGTCTCATAACTATTTATTCCATTTATTTTCAGTAAATAATATCAGGAATATCAAGGAATAATAAAATGGATGTCAATACTACATATTTTGTAAACACGATCTGGAGTTGAAAAATTAGCTCGAAATTGGTTCAAAGAGAGGTTCTCAGGTATTTATTCGATTATAAATCAAAGATAAATCAATCAAGCGTATCGATTCATTTCAGTTATCTCTCAAGAATGAACGAATAAGCGAAATATGAATATATTGTTCATATATGTAAACAACGGATATTCTCAAAAGAACCTTCAAGCAGGTAGGATTTTCCTCTCATAAAGTGTAACCCTTCTTTTAATTCAGTTCAAACGGCCTCAGAAATCACGGATAGACCGAGATTTTCCGTTTTGAATTCATTCATTTCATTCTGTCACAATTTAGCTACGGAGAAACCCGAACGGTTTCGCGATTCAATCGTCTTGAAATCATAGACCTTGAGGCAATTGTATAGAATCACAGAATAAATAGTTGGAAACACAAAACTTCCGATCGACGATCGGATCTACTCGGTTCACGAAATTCCAAGTTCCCGATTACATCTTCGAACCATTATCGAATAATTTTTATTTTATCTTTGTGAAATTCACCGATTGCGAATTGATCGAATTGAAAGGATATTACTTTGGTTTTTTTTTATTGGAAAAAGCACCCAATGTGATTCAATTGTATACAGGGTGTCCCATGTGCGTAATCTATTATTAACAAATACTTTCCATCGAGTTATTTAGGCTGTTCGACTTACGGGTTCTTAATTCGATAAAATATTTTCGATTGATATCATATTGTAATTCTTGTTGACTTGTCCTATCTAGCAGAGCGCTAAAAGGAATAATAAATATATTATTATTATTATAAGTATACACTTTGAAGTGAACCAGAGGTGTTTACGCCATCATACATGAACATTTCGGTAAGAAAATGCTGTTTTTCAAATGGATGCCGTTTTTGGTCACACCGATGTGTTATTCCTAACTTCTATCATAGGCATATGATGTATCGCAATACTGAAATTTCAGAGGAATTCCTTTTGAGACAAGACGTTCGATATTCTTAGTTTTCATGCAATAATCAAATCAGTGCTCAGCTCTTTTCGGATATTAAAATGGATGAAGTAACTTAGAACTTCGTGAGCCACTCACTTGAATCGATTATCAGTATATTTCATAAACATTTTTAATAATCAACAAATAATTTATTTAACTATGGTCCCCAAAATTTTTAAAGTTCAACGTTGCCAGCTGTATATAACTGGATTTGCCAGGATATTTCAGATGTTCGGCAACATGTGGTCCGTTGAGATGAATCTATTTTACTTTTTATCTCTCCACTCTGAGATAACCGCAAAGTTGAAGGCAAAAGCCCGCAGATGATTAATTAGAACAGCTCTTGGGCGCGTGGTTCTGGAAATTAGCCTCGCCATGTTTTGGAGACCCCATAACTCACATCAGCTGAGAATCACATAAAAGCTTTTCTCCGGAATCGGACAAGGCGGTAGCTTGTTACCGTGAAATATAAGGTTCAGTGATGGAAAAAAAGTATGGAAATTTTGTTGGAAAAAGTAAGAATTGGATTAAGTTTTCGGATTTCTGGGAGAGTTCTTGAATGATGAAATTTTGTTTTTCATGAAAATCACAGTCAGGATTATTTCCATTAAAACATTCTCCTATGCAAAGTAGAGTATATAACTATGAAGGACAGGGAGAAGCGAAAAGAAACGGAGATAGATTATATACGTGATGTTAGGTGAACATGATGATTTTTAAAAAGAGCTTGATTATATAAATAATAATTTATTACTGAAGATGACATGTGAAATTTCTTAACTCACAACAATTGTCGTAAATTGCTACCTACAGCTCGGATGAATTATTCATATATAGTTGGACAGTTCATTTATCCGGAAGATAGGGAGTATACGGCCGAACGAACACCCTCAAGTTTGAACCTGTATTCTTCATCTGGAAGTCAAACCTGATCAATTTAGACCTCTCGATATTTGAAAATTACAGACATATGAACAAAACGATAGCACGATGCAAAAAGTGGAAATAATATTTCGAAATTAAACTACAGTTAGGCCATTTGTATTTTGAGGCAACGTCATATCCATTAACAGGAATATCAATTTTTTTTAATTGTTTCACCAAGTTTTGATCTGTGATCTGAACTTGTTAGATATAAGAGTAATTTATTTGACACAGTATTTTACTGATGCAAGCTCTTCAACTGATTACATCTAGCCATTAACAAATGAATAATCATATGAAGATGCATAAGGTCACTTGAATAATAGATATGAAAATCCAATTATATTGATGACTTACAATAACATTAATTGTCAAATTAGGATATAAATATTGATCAGTCAGAAACAGTTCTATTGTCTACAAGGGGCAGCAACACATAAAATCAATTCAATTATACTTGTCCATTCTCTCTACATCTACATCTCTACATAACCATCAATAAATAAAAAAACGAATAATATGAATCACCTTAGCTCATTATAAAATGAATATAAAAGGAAAATTAAACATTTTCAACTATGGATATTGAAAGAAGTCTATCGCGAACCCAAAAAACTACATCTGTGTATGAAAATATGTTGGGAATTAAAAAAAAACCAACTTTAGAGGGTTCTGAAATATGTAAGGAAAATAATAGATACCTAATCACTGAATAAAAATAACGGAAAAACTAGTCTAACTATATAGAAAATCTCTCAGTGTTCATGGAAACCCTGCCAGAAACATGCATTCATTTTATTAACAGAAAATTTTCAGTAATTTTTTCTAAGTGTTCCATACTTTTAAATGTGTTATGGATGCAAAAGAGAATGACAAATGAGAATTATAATGTTTCATCATACCTTTTTAAAAAATTATGGGTATTTTGAGATTTATTCCAGAGAAAAATTCTCGATTTTCTCAGAAGCAGTCATTTTGGTGTTCTATTGATGAAACTGATGTACCTACATTACACAGATCTGCTAAAAACTCAGGTCAGAATGACTTATTTTCTAGTAATATAATTTTGGTCCTTGCTCCAAACGGTCACGTGAATAGGAATGGCTAATGCCTGATTTGGAGTCAATAATCCTTAAATGGCCTCTAAACGGTTAAATTGAATGTCCAAGAAAAATATCAAGTTCGAGATGTTCTGAACGACCCAACCAAAACATTTATCCAAATATAAACGCCATCGAATTAATTGGGTTGATGTTCCCCTAATCCACAGACGGATTGACGATCCACCAAATCGGCAAAAGTTTTTACTGCATTTTAACTACCCTCATTGTTCTCTTGGGGAAACGGAGTGGAGAGGGAGAAGAGTTGCGTGAAGCAATTAAACATTACTTACCCTTGGGCCCCTGTCGCCCTTTTCCCCTCGATATCCTAATCCGGCTGCATTGTAGGGAGACAAAATTTCATTGCAACAGTTTTCACAGCCGTTATTACAATTCTTACCATCTGGTGGGGGAGGTGGTGGCGGTATAAAACCGAATTCTTCGTTTCCGCTGCCTTCGGGGTAACCGCCGGCTCCCGGAGGCGTGTCGAAGTCCGAACTGTCGACCTGAAAGGAAATGATTTGTTACTTCATAAAAACCATGTTGAATTTCTTAACGTAGGTTAGGAAAAAAGCTTGAAAATTATTCTCAACTAGTAACCATCTATCGAGAAATAATCTCAGTTACATATTCGGTTTATGCCATTATAAAAACAAAATCTATAACGGAAAAACTTTAAGCATAAATCTTTGTATGCTACCTGGAAGCACTGCTTGTTGATGTATGAAAGAGAAAATATGTTTTAATTAATAAAATTATCAACAAAATTTGTTTACTCGTCCGTAGTCATTTTCAAGACATGGCTGTTTATGTCTGTCTGGTCATTAAGTGAAATATTTGCCTGTTATATCGGTTAATTTCCAGAATATTGAATTTTCTGCTTTTAATTTCTGTCGGGTGTCCTAACGTTGGTGGCCTATTGATACATTATAGAAAAAATTCATGAGGATTATTTCAAATAATTCAAATCAATATAATGTTATCTAAAGTACATTTCTGAAATATCTCTAATCCCCAGTATTGCCAGATATATGCAAATTTGTCAACAGTTTTGTTTTTTCAAAGGACACGAATTCTCCATAGGAAACTTCAATTAATATATTTTTTTTCCTATATCAATCTTTTACAGTTTTTGAGATATAAATTATTTTTCAAAGATTCACATTGAATTTAAGAGTCACGAAAATGACGATAATCCGATCAATACTCAAGATTTCAGTTGAAAATTTGGCATCAAATTAGATAATAGTTCGATCTGAGCTATCGTATTTGAATCTCAAATGTCAGGTATACAGAGTGGTCAAAAAAAAATTACGATTTGTTAACTCAATCAATTATATAAACTATGTTTTTTGAATTCAGACACCAAGTATGTTTATTCATTTTATTCATTTCAGAATCAGAACGACCCACTCTACAAATCTCCCCACTTTTTTCTATATCTATCTTGGATTTCAAACTTGAAATATAACAGATAACTATCTGCGTTTAATAATTGATGTGCTCTATAGATCGACAAATCCATTACTCAACTCGGTCTATAGAAAACCATTTTTCAAGTTCACTCGACAAACAACAAGTATTTCACTTGTTTTGACGGAGTCTTTGTATGACTAATCTGAAATTCAATAAATGCAAATATCTTGAAATCCAACAGGATATCAGGTATGAAATGAGCGTTTTTTGTGAAAATAGATCACTAATTATATTAATGGGAAAGTAAAAAACATTTCATTCAAAGTATTGGCCATTGATTTCTACACATTTTGACCACCTTTCTGGCAATTTGTGGATACTAGACTACAGATTCGTATTTCATCAATGTGAAAACTTAAAATGCTTATAACTTTTTAACGCAGCTGAATATGGAAAAACGGTATGGAAAAAAAGTGTTTTTTTATCTCAAGAACCTATGGTTAAAATCATTCAGGGTGGTCGAAGACTCACCCTGTATACTTTTTTGCATAAACCACATATAATTCACGTGTATTCTCCTGAATTTTAGGTTTTGTATTATGTCTTATATAAATTTGGTTAAATTACTTAGTGTATTATATTTGGAATGCTATGTTGAAATTTTCTGTGTTTCAAAAAATTTGTTACTACAATTGATTCTTCACCTTTGTAATTTAATGTTACTTATTTCTTATCCTTTTTTTCCACTTTGGGGGTACTAATGTTAAAGCTTATTTCAATGAGGATTTATTCAATATTCGGTCTACAATATTATGTTTGTAACCATTATTAATAGAGATTTGTTTTACAGTATTGGGCTTCTAGTTAAATTCTGTTTTACCATATTTAATATTGTGAATTATCCAATAGCATGGTAATATAGACTAATGATAATTTTCGTCTGAATTGTTTTATTTAAGCTTTCGTTCGTTTGTTGCAAAACTGAATTTTGAATAAATTTTGAAGTTTTTGAGATGTTCTCTTTTCATTCAGCTTCTTGCCTGTGCAGATAGAGAATGTTTCTTCACATATTTTTGGTTTATTTATTCCAACTCTCGTTTTCTCATTTATACATCAACAAGTGTAAAATTAGTGTTTACTTGGAGTCTACTAAGCATTTTTTCTTTTATAGATATTTCTGTTTTTCTACTTGCTAAAACCGAAAAATGTCACCGAGCCACTAGGACAATTGATGGTTCCTATTTGTGACAGACTTTTATATCTTCTTTCTACGAAAAAATTTGTTAGTTTTGTTTTTTATTGAGATTGAGTATTATACTGATGATAATTCTGAGGTGTTAATAATTAGACTCAATTATATGGGAATAAAAATCGCCACAAGATTATTAGTAGGTTATTCCTTTCAATATCGACAATATTTCGGTGGAAAACTCATGCTTCTCCAGGATAAAAAAATAAATATTTCGATACTAACTTGTTTAATTAAACTCAATAAGGTTAAATTCGGGATAAAAATCTTTACAGACGTCATCTACAACAGTGTTGAAATTTTGCAACCATTGACGGGTGAATTGGCCACATCCATTAAAAACAGCGAAAAAAGTCTATTTTGGATGCATGTATCATTGATGGGAGAGCGATTACTCTTTTCCGTTTTTGTTCTTAGAGGAAAAACGAGCTATCGTTCCGCCCGGATGTAAGTTAGGAATACAGTAGTACAAAATCTTCTTCATTGAAAATTTGGTGGTGAGAGCTCAGCCGTTCAGGTAGACGCTTTATAATATGGATCAAAAAGTACTCCACCTAATTAAAGATCGACCCATCTTGGCGTTTTTAACGAATGTGGGCAAAATAGCCCTGTTCCATCTTCCAATGGCTAAGTTGAATAATATCATTATAAATGCCACAAAATTTCAAATTGATATTGAATACATATTTGAACTATACATTGAATTCAGATTTGAAATCATGAAAACGGGATTGACGATCATTGAAGTTCAATAATATTTAAAACACATTACAACAGTTCAACAAATACTGACTCAGTGATAATTGAGTTAGCCCCTCCTGTGACTTTTCTACCGAACTTGACTTTTGATTATTTCAGTAATACAACAATACGTGGTACGTTTGAGCATGGGATATACTCTGTGTCCTCGTATCTTATTTATCGAGAGCTTTTGATTGTGTATCTTATAATATACGGCTTAATGGGCTGAGAAAATAAGTTTGAATGAGGGTGAAGTTTATCTTATCAATTATTTTCTGTCAAACCATTGGTAGATTGTTTGTGTAGGTGAATCTCGCTGTGAATTGAGAGCCATGATAACTGGTATTCCACAGGATTCTGTCATAGGATCAATACAATTTTCAATTTACATCAACGGTTTTTCAGAGCTTGCTGACGACACCACCATGCTCATTGCATCATTAGAGCTGGCAGGCTCAATACACGTATCTATTTAGCGTGGATGCAAAAGTCCATCAGCCACAAATTTACACCTGCATTAACGGGGGCTGAACCGATAATCTCTAGCTTATGATGAAATTTATATGCGCTAATTCTGTCATTGTACACAATGGAGACAAAAGTGCAGACCACAATAACCCAGATAAATATATTGGAGCGCTATATAGAATCCTATCTGTGCTGGATTTCAGACTGAATGCGAAGACAAGGCCATTATGTTCTGCTGAACAAGGTACTTATCTCGGAAATGATGGTGAATTTGATTCCGAATAACAATTACGATTATGATTCCAAATATTTATGGCGGATATAATTCCGTGCTGATACAGCCTTGTATTTCAGAGGATGAGGAGATATTCAGCGCGATAGCTATTATTTGATAAGCACCATTGTAATCAGATCATTGAATTAATGAAAAATATTGATATATATTTGCATACTTCAAGGAGAGTATATTAATTGGGTTCTCGTGAAGATGATCTCATGATTTGAAAATATGGAAATTCATCAAAAGTTTATCATCAGAAAAACACGCTGGAAAAGCTTTTTCAATTAGATCGTCACTATCAGAGATTTCATCGGAATGGTGTAATGACTTCATTCTATTGTGTTCTGGTAAAAATACTAAGAGTGCGTACAAACGACGTGAAACCTGAAACGCTCTTGATAACATCACCCACTGAGCTGCAGATAATACATCTTGTTTACTTGATTCAGATTCTTAGGTTTATCAGCAGATATTTATCTTTCAACAGATGAGCATCGATCGATGATAAGCAGATCATTCTCAGGAATTCGAAATCATACCAAGGTCAAAAGAATGATATGAGGGCAGATTCTCTTCTTATTTTTCACATTAATTACACTGAATTGAAATAAGTTGCTAAAAGCAAAAATGTTGTTTTACAAAGTGCACATCTGTTAATTAAACAAACAGTTCAGTCCAACAATACGGATTATTGTAGGAGCTTTTCGAAGTAGTCAATCTGTGAGCACTTATGAGTAGCCCAAGTATTGTGTTTTCTGCTTTTTATCAGCAACGACTTTTCCTCATGTATACATTCTAAGTGTTCACCATCACATCAAGAGTCTAAAATTGGAAAAAGAAATCTCTCAGAACTCATTTTTTATTTTTTGGATAAAGTCAAATCACGCACTCCTTCCAGAAAATAAACTAAAGCAATCATTCCTTCGATTGGCATAAATAAAAATGTCAATCAAGTAATCATAAATTGATGAAAAACCTGAAAAGATCTCAGGTTATACAACAGAACTCAGCAATGATACTTGCAGCACGTACAAGTTAATTTTCCTTAGTTAATTTCTTTTCTGTTGAACTTTGGAGAAACTGAGGAACAATGTATTCCAGGAGAAATGCCAAAACTTATGAATAGCTGTATTTCTAATAAAACCCAAATTTTGAACCTCAATGGTGGGTCCATTAGATGAGGACGACTTACTTTCAGGGTGTCACAAGGTATCGTGCTATGCCAACTCCTGTTGAAGGAGAAAGCTGTGAGGAATCCCATGCAGATTGTTTGTTTCATCGAATGTGAGAGGAATTCACCAAAGGAAAATTTTTATTGAAACGAAGTAAACTACTTAGCAACCAGAATGTAACTGAAATAACTCTGAAAAAAAAATGATCAGAGAAAAGATAAAGACGAAGATATAATGTAATTATTGAAAAAAACAAGTATTTTGTGATATTTTTACTATATTGATCCTACGACACGACCAGTTTCGGTTGTCAAACCATCCTTAGGAACTGAAATATTTTTCTGTTCTAAAACCTATATGATGTTTAAAAGTGAATAGCTTATTTCTATTTGGGAGTCAAGTGGGGACAGATTGGGGTTCTTGTACAGATTTGTCACTTCCATTGATTTCAGCAAATTACATTTCAGGCTTTCTCGCATAAGTAAAGGATCTTGAAATTGACGGTATCCATATGATACTTTTCAGTCAAGATATGATGATAAACTGCGGACTATTTATCTGATTTCAGATGTTTTTTCAATCTGGTCTCGAAGTTTCTGCCTGTTCGGTCAATATATGCAACATTGCAATTTTTACGACTGATTTCACCTGAAGTTTTGGCGTGGTTAAGTTTAGATTTTGAGTTGACTCGAAATCTACTCATCTGATAGTCTAGTGAAGTTGTTTCTTTAGACGAATGCCTATTATATGCCTTGTTATCAGTTATATTCTCAATTGCAGACTTTCTTGACGATGCCTATTTTCCATGAATATTCACCTTCCTGTCACTTCAAATTCTGAATGTGCAGTATCATTCCTATTTTGAAGGAAATCAACTTCTGTATTTCTTTTCACTGTGATTTTCAATCATGAAGTGAGGATTTTTGTTCATTGAGTGAAGAAATTATTAGAGTACATGACAACACTACAAAATACCCCATTGTTCTTCATGCTCTACCGGATGAGAGTAGATCAACCTGACAAGGAAGTCTGTTCATTTACCCATGATAGCCTTTGTATAAAATATTCATATTCAACCATGGCTTCATTCAAATTATTTTGGAATATTCTGATAACCCCAAAAACCAATTTTCGACTCTCTTCAAAGTTGAATGATTTAGTTCTCGAGGTACAATATGTTGAATCATTATTCGAGAATGCAGATAAGGGTAAAAGGGTCAACAGTTGGCTGGTCCGAAGAAGACCCTCACAGTTCGTTGCATCCAGACTACGCCGTGTTTGTATGGCTAATTGTCTACCTCATCAAAATTCTGCGATGTTTTTTGGTCTGAAGGGTAACTTTCGAGAGAACCATTCCATGAATTTAAATTTTCAACGAAATCCTCCAGATATGTGAAGGATGTAAGCTTATCCTCTCCCATTGCAGGAATTTGACGTAAACTCAATTATCTACGTGAAATTCGAGAGACGCCAAATTATCCAAAAGGTTCGCATTTTATGATTCATACGAAGATGATGGACAAAATTTTCACAATATTATTTTAGCAGATGATAAAAAAATTGGATAGGGATAAAAACAAACACAATGATTTTTTGGTCCTTATCCACCATCTGATATTGTGCTTCTTCCATCCAGCGTTTCTATAGACATCTCCTTTAGTTTGCAAGGTCTATAAGCTTTCGAAAAAGCAGAACATTTCAAAAAAATTTCAAATTTTGATAAATTGTGATAATTGACAGAACTATGAACTTAGATACAATTTCAACATATTTGTGGTTTGGAAATTTCTTCAAGTCAGATCGAATAATCAGCCTCCAAACTTCCGGCAACTTCATTGATGGAGCACTTACGGTATCTGAACTGTAATTCATAAACGCTGTTCCCTTGATTTTTCTTGTAAGTTCTCCCTTACTTACTCTTTAAATGTCATAGATGTATAATTTAATTTTAATAGATGATTTTCATTTACAGCGTGTTGAGCCAATTTGGATCTATCTGTGTCCAACACTCGTAAAAACTTTCGATGCTCTTTTATTTTTACTTTCAAAGGGGAGTTTTGTTTTGTCACATGGTGTTTCATATATGCAATTCTTCGTTCATTGGATTTAACTTTAAGGTATAACTTTTGCTATGTTCAACTGATAGTATCTTGAGGATCGAATGCGGTTGATATATCCTATTTATTTTTAATTTAACATTTGTGTTATATACCTTTTACATAAACAAGCACGGTTTGTTTTGTTTCTCTCATATCAGTTTGTATTGTATCACTATGAGCCTCAAGTTAGCTTAGTCTTATTTGCTTATTTTTTCCAATATCTTCTAAGTAGTCAAAGCTTCTGAGAGGTGTCATATCATTATTAATTTCTTAATTTATTTTTGACAACTTTTCAAGTATCTTTTGTGGTTACAAAAGCTAATTTAATTAAGAACGATAGAAGATATCTATCGAAACATTAGTAAGTAGCAAGAAGAACAATAACAAATGATGGATATTGTCCAAATAATACTTCTACAAGAGCTTCATCATCAAAAATTTCTCGCCGGCAACGAGATAGAAAAAGTTTTGATCATGAATCAAATGATTGATTATTGATTAGGCTCTTCTAGCAAAAGGCCCTCCTTTATTTGAGACTCAAATTGTTGTTAATGTGTTATAGATACAGTCCTCAACCACTAGCATCAACCAATTTTATGAAACCTGACATGCAAATGATGAAAGGTAATGTTATAGTGGGTATTAATTATGCAATGAACATAGAGTTTCAAGTTCAATAGTCTGTTGAATTCTTCAGATTTGTAATCTGAAAACTGGAGTCTTTATATTACTCGAAATTTTCTACTGAGCTGAAATATTCATAAAGTTGAAGCGATCGAAAAAGTTTTATTATGGGTCTAAGCCTTTAATTTCTATTTTATTACTTTTGTTTCATTATTTTTGCATCTTAGGTTTCAGTAAAAAATCTCGTGCATATTGAGGTAAAACTACCCGCTGGTAGTCATTCGGACTTTCCAAATTCACATCTCCAAATGTATTAATTTTTGAAATGAGGATTCATTCAAGAAACCCATATACGTGTAAATTCTGAATAACTCCCAATTTTCAGATATACAGTAGGTTCAGTCTTACAGATTGTTCATATAAGCACACGAACTTGAAACACATTGTAGAATAAGGCATAATGTGTTTTTACTATTGTTAGGTTCGTTACTGTTAGTATTATTAACACTCGATCCATTTCACCACATTACTTACTTCTTTTAATTCATTGTCGTCAAACGATTCTTCTTCTGACTGAAATCCCTAATGAAAAATTGAAAGAATCAGACATTTCATGACGTTAAAAAAATCATCAAGAATTTTTTATTTGTTGACTCATTCTCACTATTCCTATAACCTAAGATGATTTGCAGAAAGCTAAAATGTGAAAAAACATCGTGTGGAGGCTCCTCATGTTTTGAATGAATGGACAGAAGTGAAGGATATTGAATTAATTAAAAATATTATTTATGTTCTTATCGAAAACAGAACAGTTCATTATTTTCCAGCACAATGTTTTAAATATTCCTCTTGTGAATTCAAAAGGAAAGTCTACGATGGTAGCCAAGGGGTTGACCACAGCATTGCCTATACAGGGTGTATCTGAATACATATGACTTTATTTGACAGCAGCTTACCTGGTTTATTTTTCAGTAAATAATAACTTATGAATTTAGGGAAAAAGTTTCTGAGCGGTACTTTGATTTTTTGTGATCGAACACTCAATAAAATGACATAAGGTCAATCAGATACAAATTTTTCGAATAGAAAAATGGAGGTGTTTCGATGACAAAAAATATAAAATGCTGTTTTTATAACCCCTTTGTGATTACATTTCAGGAGAACAAAAACACTCAAAAATTGTCTATTTGAATCAGTTATCAGCCATTTTATTTTCATAAATATTTCTGAAATAATTCAATTTAATCAATTTTAACAGAATATGATTTAGGTTCTAAAAGGACTTGTTAAGGAGCTTATAGGTTACCAATTAAAAAGTATACCAGCAAGTATTTTTTTTCATTCCCCCGAGGAAACTTTTTATGCTTGGAAGTTTCCTCTGGCAAATATCCCCATCTTTTCTAGTATATTATGAAATTGTGATAATTCTGAATCGGTTTTGATATCTTGAAAAACAACGCCCCTCTTCTCCTTGTTAAATTGTTGCGGTTTCTTGAATTTTGTCATAAACTGTTTGCATGCTATTCCAAATTTAATGACTTCTCCATCGTATTTTGGTGATGAATATGAAAAATTTTCGACCCAAAAAGCACTTTTTACCTACATTATATTGCAGAATGCCCTAAAAAATACTCAATAATAATCACAAATCCAAAATATATGCAAAGTAAGATTTATATTTTGTATTCCCAACAGGGCTACATTAAAAAAAAAACTTCATAGATATCTCAATAGTTTGAAAGTCAAATTTTATCATTATGCGTTTTTCAACATCTTATTTACTTCAACAAATTTCTAGATTTCGATTCGAGTGAATATTTATCCAACAAAAGAAATTATCCTGATTATTCTCAACAATTTTCATTCATATTATCATTATTTGAAGAAATCAAATACGATTGATTCAACTTTTGTTGAAATAAAAAACCAATAATGTTCGGATTTCACGAATATCGAATAGAAGACTTTTCCAGGTCAACAAAGAAAGAAAAATTTCTTATTCATAACATGAACCTGAAAATTTTATTTGTACTTCTTCATTATTCTCGACGTTTCATCGATGTTTTTCATAATGAGCTCAATCGCTATTCTACTTTTAATGCTATTCATGAGTTCAGATTTTCCAGGATGAAGCTCTGAATGAAGTTAGAATAAGGGATGTGAAGACAACTAAATTATTAATTTTATCCAAATATCTTTCATCTGATTCTGAACTCTTGAGGTTTGTAAGAACCTTATTATGAATATTTCAAACTGGGGTGAATACTTGGTGCGGAGGGTTTGAAAGGCAATTATGAGTTGAAGGGTTTTATCACTTGTTCAGAAGGAATTAGGTATACTACTGTATTGATTTTTTGTAAACATGGATGTTAAGTTTTTTGATGTGTTGAAACGAACAAAAACAGAACCCTAGATTAAATAAAAAAGACTTGAAATTTTCAGAAAATATGAGGCACTTTGAAAACAATAATCAAAAACTACCCCTTGCAAATATTTCATTCCAAATTTTTTATTCAGTATAAATACAAAATCTGAACATAAATCTATTTTTATTCAGCTCATATATCAGTAACTTGGTTAAAAAATACTATAGAGAAAGATTTTCAATAATTGAACTCAAAGTAAGTTTGTATTTTGATCGACTTTCCATAGAATTTTTTACATGGAGTTACCCCACCGATGAATCATTAAAATTCCTCTTTGGAATTCCTTCGTGCATTTTTTATATTTATCATTTAACTTCGATGTAGCTCAAGGAAATGATATCGATGCCAATGTATCGGAAAGAGATTATTCTCTCACGAACTCTACTCCTTCGGGATATTCAAAGTTCACCCTGGGATAGGGGCTAGATTACAGCATGAGCAATGTTCTCCCTTCAGCGCCAAGTAAAATTCCACCTACCTTAAAGTATGTCTTACACTGCTCCGAGGCCATATTCGGGTCGACGAATATCTTCAACTGATCCAAAGCACCCTTAAAAAAATTTCAGATGCAATATGTATCATCAGAATTATATATTTCTCTCGTCACCTGCCTTGTTTCAAATATTTGTTCACATCTGTATAATAATATATAAATATAATGAGAGATTTTCTAAGAATGATTATTGAAATTTCCTTATAATATATCCGTCGGATTTCAACAGAAATTTGTACATACATAAAGATAATGGATATCTTGCATATTCAGGAATTTCAACCTCGTAGCTTATTGTATAGGATATATAGGATTATTTTAGTTATATGAGGAAGCTACAGAAGTTCATCAAACGAACTGAAGATCAAATAATTTTCTTGTACTTCTATAGATGTTGAAAGGTACACATTGAGAGGAAATATATTGAAATCGTTTTGCTACATTATTATAGGCCATCCAGTACAAAAAATTAACATTAATGGACATTTCCAAAGTACTAAATTATATTATACTATCCCAAAATAATTATGATCGTAACACAGATATTCATATTAATGTCTGAATATTTAATTTGAAGTATGATGTTTAATTGGGTGAAATATCTCAAGCCTGTTTGAAGATATGTATTATGTATAAGTTTTGCTATAGTTGTTGATTCAAGATATTTTTTCGTTGGTTATTCTGCCTCTACTATCTCAGATAATCTTGTTTTGCACTGTTTCAACGTCTGGGAAAAGACTTTACATTAAGTGCGCAAAGGCTCCTGAACTCAGAGTTTTTATATTTTTTGCGAGCTCCTTACCTCACTCTTCTGATTTTTTCCAAGGAAAATTTGTCCAGAAAAATAAAATTCTCATTTCATAGTCATCAATCATCTCCAATCCTGCACAATTCAGCGAAAATTTTTCAGGAAATAAAATGTGCTGGGCAAACTTGAGAAAATTATTGAATTCTTTTATCTCAGGTCAACGATATGTCAGGGGACAGAAAAGCATTCCGCTTTCAACTCATCCTTCAGCCTTTTTCGAAACAGGTACGCATAAAAACTGCGATTATTGATTTTACACTGTCATTTGAATTCTCTGCTGCGGCAGAGCTGTCGCAATGAAGTCAGCAATGGCTTGGGTTGAAAAAATATAGGGTATTATAATTTTTGGTCCGATTTTATATAATTGGAACTGAGGGAATAATAAAAGTTTTCTGCATCGAAATATTAAAAGATTTTTGCCGTCATGCTTCATAATGCTTCAGTCTGTCCCTAGTTTCAGTTTTGAGATGGATTGAGATATTGGAGGTATGCTATTTCTGTTGTAATATAAAAACTAGAAAGCACTGACTTGAGGTAAGAAGGCTCTCTTGTGTAGCAAGTTGCGAGTAAATTTTCAAACTGTAACAATTCTATAAGCATTCTTCAGATGAGTGAACTCCTGTACTCTGGAACAATGTGATATAAATACGAACGCTTCGACGAATGAACAAATATATATGTATCTCAAACTAAAACTAACTTTTCATAGTTTTCTCTAAGATCTGTTAGAAAATTAAATTCCCTTCTCCTTAAAATCTACGCCAGTGCTTTTCTAAATTTTGATAACGTACATTAATTCACCGAAATGAAAGATTTCCATTAATTTTCTCCCAAGTGACACTATTTAATAAGTCCAACCCATGTCAATTGAATACGTATCTGTAATAGCATTGATCAGAGATAATTCTGACGGAATTTTTGTCATTTCATTTTTCTCTTAAGTAATTAAGAAAAAAAGAACATATCTGCTGGTCTTAGGAAGCTAGGATCTTGAAATTAAAGAATATGTGAGGAATAAATAACGTCCGTACGGGAATTAAACTTCTTCAGTGCTTGGTCTGAACGTGAAGTATCATATAACTTCTGAATTGAAGTAACATTACTGTAAAATACTTGAAGACTATTACATTTAAATAGCTAGGTAATAAGAAGAACATAAGGTTGTACAGAATTATCTTATTCACATTGAATTTACTTTATGCAAGGCATACACGCTACGGGTATTCACGGGTATACACGCTACAGGTGTACCTGCGCAGGTCTGCCTCGTGTGTGGGAACGTTCCGGTAAACTAGACGGGTCGGTTGTACGATAGCAGCGACCGTACGGTGCCACTAGACCGAGTCGAATCTCGAATTTGCTCCGGCAACCTGTGCAGGCTTGAAAAAATGCGACACACACGCTCCGGTCGACCTGCGCAGGTATACCTGTACAGATTTTCTCTCCGTCGACCGGAGCGTGTATGATCAGCATTACGTTTTATTCTGATTAATTCTCATGTTATGAAAAAAAATTATTCGTTTTGGATGTCATTGTGTCATTATGAAAGTTGTTAGTTTGAAGTATTCCTTATTTTGTGATTAGATGCATGACTGTTATTTTATTTTGTCGATTATTTATCGTCTTAACAATCAGTATTTATGGTCCTAGCAAATTATGTGTTACACCTACTGGAATACAAAGTATTCCTGATTGAATTTTTATAATGTTATTAATGGGTTGTGTTCTTGTATGTATGTCTTTTATGTCTACACTATGGAATTAATTTGCTGTATACCTAAGTGCAATAATGGAACTCGAGCTTTTTATATCTGTTTTAGCAAATAACACATACAAGACCACACTTGAACACTTGTTTGATTTCGGCTACTCAAAAATATTAGCTCTGAGTAACATAGAAAATCCAGGAATTTTCTGGAGATGATTCACATAAAAATATATCCAAACGTCATCAATGCTTAAAACTTGAATTCCATATATAGCACTTTGATATTCAACAAATAAATTCAAACGTCATACTATTAACATCAAAAATTTTCAAAAACATAACCTATTTATTACTACATAAAATTTCAATCGGGTAAACTTTGTACTCCAGTAAATGTAACACATAATTTGGTGAGACCATTATTAACACATATTGCTGACAATAAATCATAGACAAAATAAAATGACAGTCAAGCATCTAATCATAAATAATGTGTACTTCAGACTAACAACTTTCATAAATACACATTGACAACCAAAAAGAAAAAAAATTCATAAGATGAAATTTAATCAGAATAAAACGTGAGTAAATTCAATGTGGAAAATAAAGATTATCTTGTACCAACTGTACCTTATGTTCTTATCACCAAGCTGTTCTGAATGTTATAGTCTTCAAGTATTCGCAATAATATTACTTCAATTGAGAGGTTATATATAATCCAGAGCAAGCACTGAAAAAAGGGTGATTTCCGAAAAGTCGGGGATTAGCTGAATGAAGTTTTGATATTCCTAAAAATGCCAAGTTTTCATTAAGTTTTAATAAAACATTATCTGAACATTTGAGAGATGATCAGAATGAATTGATTCTACCATCACTGTAGCGGTTGTACTCGTATTACACTGTTAAGGTTAAAGGAAAATAGTTCAGAACAAGTCCTTAAAAGATACTGACCTGACAACACTGTTTTTATACTATTTTTTATTCTGATAGGTTTCATTGGAGAAACCTTTCATTGAAGGCTTGCTGGGAATTCTCCTTCAAATCAATTCGAATTTCTCTTGGGTTTCCTATTGAACAAGAGATATCTATTTTGGACACTGTAATGCCAGCCCGACTTCATCCCAACGAGGACTCGTCAATATTATATATTTGTCCCCCGGGTCGCCCTTGATGAGTGCTGAATTCAATATAAAGTGAACAATGAACTACATGATTTACGGCCGATCTATGCATATGGAACACAACGATCCATCCAGTAATCCGAAACTATCTTCGAGAACCATTTCTTTAATGGAATTCATGTTGATACAAGTGGTGAAGCAATTCAATTTCGGCTGTCAATTGATCGTTTTCGAATTAACAATACGAAGGAGATAAATCCCCTCAGAGACCGCCAATCAATTGGATGTCACGGGTTAAACGCGATCGCCAAAATAACAGATATATGGCGGAGAGTGGGTGATATCGTGGGCTCATCGGTCAGTTGCCCATAACGTAATTAAGCCTCTATCTGACCGAACGCTGTCGGCAGCTTTCCGGTCGGCTTTTTAGGTCCGAGAGATCTGTTCTGTCGACGGAATCCGATTTCCACCGGTTGCGGTCGTCTTGAGCCCATTTATAAGATTACTCGTACATTTCAGGATTATGGCGCACGGGATATCTGCGTTTAGGTGTCTATGTCTTCGATCTCATTGGAATAACACAGATGTTTGCCACGCTTCAACAAATGAAAAAGGGTATAGAGGGAAATTCCTATAGCATATTCTGACAAAAAGTATACGGAGATTCTTATTTGAATTGCCCGCGTTTTAAGTTTTAAAAGTACATACCTGTATGATGGTAGAATTGTCCCTAATTTCTATGTCAGACATGAGCGAGATTTGTCAACTAGTTTATCAAAGATTGTTGTTGGAACCAGTCAACCTCAATCTGTGCATGTTAGAATGGAAAAAAAATATTGAACTATTTCTCTCAAATTTTGTGTTCTGTATAGAATTTCGTGTGATAACTCGTTAGTAATGCTGAAAAAGCTTCTGGAGACTCTGTTTCGAGATATATCTGCGTACAGGTATTGTTATATATATTTATTTTTTATTTATTTATTTATTAACGGGATAAACCCAATTTCACAAATCCAAACTAATACATAATTATAATTGCAATACATAATACAACTCAATACAGATTGATAGAAAAAAAGAAAATAATACAAAAATTCCAGAAATCAACTAACGGATCAATACAAACTTCGATTGACACAACGCACAATCAAGGGATATCTGAGATTAAAGATAACCGTACCTATAAGTCCTGAAAGCTAGCAGAGCGGTGCCTCTAACATTTCTAGATGGAACGTGAAAACCAAACAGAGATAGAAGGCCGGAAGAGGACAGAAGCCCCCCGACCAATCTAGCAAACAACAATACATCCGCCCTTATCCTACCGAGTACGTAAAGCAGGAAGGTGAAGAACTGATCTCATATGAGTTGCGGAAAAATTTACTCGCGATATTCCCATCCTGCACGACATAGAGAGAAGAAACCTATTTTGGACTCGTTCTATCCTGTCACAATCTTCATAAGTGTATGGAGACCATACACAGGAGGCATACTCAAGATGCGGCCTAACAAGACTGACATAAAGGTGCTTCAAAGTATTGACATCCCTGAACTCAAGCGAGTGCCGCCAAATGAACCCCAGCATACGAAATCCCGCACTAACTATATGGTCAATATGGGCCCTGAAACACATCTTATTGTCGTAAACAACACCTAAGTCTTTAACGATGTCAGCAGAAACTATTGATTGCCCACTCAGATAGTAGTACGATACAAAGCGCTGCTCACGCCTAACTATACTCATATGTTTGCACTTACCAAGGTTAATGATGACTTTATAATCTTTACACCATTGTTCCAATCGATTCAGATCAGATTGAAGATCTAGCATATCGATTAGAGTGTTAACTCTTAAATAAACCTTGAGGTCGTCGGCGAACAAAAGGAAACGTGCAAACCTAAAGCAAGTGGTAATGTCATTTATATAAATTAGAAACAACAGAGGGCCCAAATGACTACCCTGAGGTACACCTGAATCAACAATGTATGTCGGGGAGAAGGAATCACGAACTTTAACTGATTGAGTACGGCGGGTGAAATATGATACAAACCACTTCCTCAAGATGCCAGTTATTCCAAAAGACGACAGCTTCTCACTCAAAATGCAATGATCTACCTTATCAAAATCCTTAGAAAAGTCAGTATATACAACATCAACCTTACCTCCACTTTCTAAGACATCGAAGACATACTGGGAGAAAATCAGTAGATTGGACTCAACACCCCTACCCTTAGTAAAGCCATGCTGTTGCTCGACCAATCTGGACGATATATCCTTCTGTATACGATCCAGCATCAATGTCTCAAGAATTTTAGGAATGGCGCTTATAATGCTTATAGGCCTATAATCAGCAATATTATACCGACTCCCAGACTTAAACAATGGCTTAACCGTACTACACTTCCACTTGGTAGGAAAAACACAGTTGATAAGGACCTGTTGAACAATATCCTGAGTGGAAGTGCAATTGAGGAACAGCAGTTCTTCAAAAAGAATGCAGGCAAGAGGTCAGGTCCCGGACCCTTCCCAGCATCAAGAGTCTCCAACTTCCCGGCAACCTCGCCAAGAGAAAAAGATGAATTGCCCCCGCCGAAGTGATCCGAACAGGTCGAGTCAACGGAAGGAGAAGGGCCCGAAACATAGGTAGATCTAAAATGTTTGGAGAAGAGGGCAGCTATGTCGGTGTCACCCTCTACACTTCTTTCATGCAGGTGCATAGTTGACGGCAAATCATTGTCAGTTCTTATAGAATTAGTGAAATTCCAAAATGACTTTATATTATCCTTTATTGACTTTTCCATGCTCTCAATATAATCAGAATAACATGACTCAGCCATTCTAGCGCAAGCCGACCGAATCTCGGAAAATGAAAGATAATCCTCCCAGCGTTTATATCTCTTATAATCACGATGAATTTCTTTTTTTCTTAAAACAAGTTTTTTTAGCTCGGGAGTATACCAAGGAGGAAAAGTGGACTTCTTAATGAGAATTTTTGGAACAAATCTATCTATGGCCCTGAAAACAACATCGTAAAATACACCAACCATATCATCCACCCCAGCATCGTCATGGAGCAAGGTCTCCCAATTGAGCTCTAAAAAGTGTTTATTTAAAGCTGTGTAATTCGCTTTCTTAAAATTGTAATAGGTCCTACTCACATCTGGAGAATGTACGATGCTGACAGGATACTAGCAAAAAGTGCGGGATGATAGGCATCCAACCTAGAGAGAACATCAACGGCAGGCTCAATTGAGAGATGGCGATTCCCAGAGAACACGAGATCTAACAAACGGTCATACGAGTTCCTTACAGAATTTATTTGAAAAAGATCATTAAAAGCAAGAGCATCGCCAAGAATTCGTGCACATAAATCAGTACTTCCGTTTAAAATTGCATCATGCCAGTCAATCCCCCCCAAGTTAAAATCACCCGCTACAAAAACATTTTCCGGTCTAGTTATACCAGCTACATATTCCAAATTTAAACAATGGCTCTCAAAGTACTGAACTCTAGCAGAAGCACACGAGTCAGGAGGTATATAAACAGTTCCCAACAATACATCAGTATGACACTTAAGTAAAACAAAAATATCCTCAACATTATCACGCAAAGTTGGAACCAAAGAAGATGAAAACCTTTTATTAACCGCGATCAACACTCCACCCACCGCCTGTTTGGCACTAGAAAGAACCGACCTATCTTTCCTAAATATATTATAATTACAAAATTGTAACTCGGCATCGACAATGGAAGGGTCAAGCCATGTTTCGGTCAACAAAATTACATCATAATTTGCAACATTCACATTCTTAATTAACTCGTAAAGCTTAAATTTACCCCTTATACTACGAACATTCTGGTAATAGACACTCAAGACATTTAAACTGAAATTATCCCTTTCAATCAGTTTTTTCTAACCTTAACTATTCTCGGTAAACCACTAACATATCTAATAGTGATATCCAATTCCCCATTAGCCTTGCGATGCTCCAGCTCACGCCGAAGTTCGCCTAGATACTCACGCTGCCTGAGCGTTAAATCAGCCGATAGTCTCAAAGGAGGTTGACCAATCCTATGCTTGCTCTTCAAAATATTCAGAACCTCGTCAGAACTGCCGAACATCAGCTTCAAAGGTGGTGGTCTGCTTCCCATCCTCTTCCCCAAACGAAACGCCTTGACAATCTTCACATCTGGAACAATTTTTGACAAAATTGTCTCCATAAATTTTATTTCATCACCCACAGAATTCTTTGTCTCTACATCATAAGCAATAATATTTTTGGATCGCCTTCCATTTCCATAATAAACTCGTCAGGGCTTGTTGAGCGTCCCGTATTGGATTGTGTTGAAGATGAACTCAGAGAGGCAACTGTGGCCTTAAGTGATGAAATATCCTCCGCCTGAGCATTAACCCGAGCAGATAATGCCTCAATCTTCTCGTTCATCTCAAATATTTGGGAAAGGTAATTCGTTTTTATTTCATCTTTGAATTCCCTGAACTGGCTCTCAAATAGGTGAGTTAGTTGTTTTATTATTTTGTCGGGTTCTAAGGATAAGGGATTCCCATTCAAGTGTTGATAACACAGCAACTTTCCATCTTTCATCCCAGCACGCGCTTTCACAGAGCAACTTGGATGAAATGGGACCTCACATTCAGAGCAGTAAACGGCATTCGATACCGGTTTTCTGCAATAAGAGCAATTCAATCTAATAATTTCTTGACTGGCCATCTCAGAAACCGGGTACGCCACTGGTACTGGCAAGAATCACAACAAGCGATACGTTATCGGGTATGTCGTCACCAGGTGGTCCAGCTGATAAGTTTTCCGCTGTTTATTTCGATATAAAATAAACCAATTTCTGTAGAACTACGCCAAACATCAAATATCATCAATGTCTCAACGCACAGGACCGGAAAGACTATTTTCTCAAGTTTACGCCAATATAATCTTCGTCAAGTTTTCACCATCAAAAAGACAAATATTCACGGAGCGAAAATAAATACGTGTTAACAAGTGTTGTATGTATCGTATTCATATATATCATATATGGACTGTTCCATTGAAACAACATGGACGTATGTGACGGTTCAAGGAATAAGAGACGATATATAGAATGGGACATAAAGAATGAACAACACTGCGCAAAAAAACTAACGCACATTCTGAAAATCTCAATTTTAATGAAAGTTAACTCTATATTGACTTTATAACTTATTTTTTATGTATCTCGAATCTCGAGAAGGTTTTGAACGAATCAACCACATAAATTGGAAGAAAAATTCAGGATTTCACCGAATCTTATGTGAAAGATGAGAAATAAACAATTTTCAAAATACTGGAATGCTGATAAGTGAGGTAATACTTGGTATTTCCGCCCTTGCGATCATTACAGCTCAGCAACGACGGTCCATACTTGAAATGAGTGAATGTTCTGATCTAATCTTTCCCAGATTTCTCTGAGTCAGAATCCGAAGTCATTAAGACTAGCTGGATGATTTTCTGGACTTTTCAGCCATCTATTGAGGTTGTCCTAAATCTGCTCAATCGGATTGAGATCTGAACTTCTTGCTGGGCCATTCCATTCGAGAGACTTAAGTCTCTTCAAGGTACTCCTGACCGATGTGCGCACGATGGGGTCTGGCATTATCGTCCATAAAAATGAAATTTTCACCAATGTATAGGGCAAATGGCATTACATGCTTTTCAAGAATGTTCCTTGTATACCTATCAGCATTCATAGCTCCATTATCAATGACCACTAGGTCTGTGCGAGCAGTCAAAAATATTCCACCCCATACCATAATCGATCCTTTCCCGAAACCAGTAGTATTCAGGAAATTTCATTGAGCATATCTTTCATGTGAACGTCTGTATACAAGAGAACGTCGATCACAATGGTAGAGGCAGAATCTAGACTCATCTATGAAGAGAACTCTTTCCCAATCAGCCTCTTCCCAATGGATATACTCTCTCACAAAATCCAAACACGCCCTTCGATGTGCTGGGGTAAGAACTGGGCTTCTTGCCGAGACACGAGGCCTTAAATCATATTCTCTGAGACGATTTCTTATTGTCTAAGTTGCAAACCTTTGTCTCAACGAAGAAACTCTCGAGTAACGCTCTTGAATGGCAGTTGTTACCTGTGGTCTACCCTGTCCTAGTCTTCGGAGATTCATACCTGTCTCCCTGAATCGCTGCAACATTCTGGACACTTTTGTATGGGAAACTCCAACCTTTCTTCAAATCTTGTCTACGTCCACCCTTCTTCTCGCAAAAATACCACTGGGGCACATTCCTCTTGGTCAAATTGCGTGTTTCGAGTTCCAAAGCGATCGAGTGTAGAAAATCAAACGAAAGAAAAACTATTGATCACTAGAATTGATCGAGAACAACTGATTTCAGAATGGAGCCAATACATTCAACATCTGAAATCTGATCTTTTTAATTCCTGCTGGGAAAAACATCTGCATTATAGAAGAACGTTGAAAGTGGATAACATATGCATGCATAATTCTGATAAAAATAATTATCATTGAGAACATCTCCAGTTGTAGAATAAATTTGAGATTTCCATAATGTGCGTTAATTTTTTTGCGCAGTGTAGAAATAACCATCTGATATATTCGTAAAATGGAACAGCAGGATTGGTATATGGTGAAGCGCTTCTGGGGTAATACTAACACAAGAGCAAAACGTTTCGTAGGTGAGGAAATACTCAATTCAATCAGCAACAGGATTGATATACCATCATTACCATCTTATGACGCACATGCTTAAGAAAAGGGATCTCTAAGGAGGAGCTATCAAACAGAATGTGAAATAGAGAAAATCGTGCTGCATCCCTTTATCATAGAGGAAGGAAAGCTGTCGCCTGCTAAGGAGACCTTGACTAAATCATGGATCGCCACAAATAACACCCGATTAATGTAGTACAATAAGATTCTTCAACTGGAAGTCACAGTTAAAATGTGCTCATCGAAACAACAGTTATGTGGAGGCATATGGTGATATAATTAGGCTCATCGAACGAAATTTAACGCCTATCTGATCGAACGCTGTCGGCAGCTTTCCGGTCAGCTTTCAAGTTCCAGGAGATTTGTTCAGGTGGTTAAATCCGATATTCACCGGCTGCAGTCAAATTGAACCCATTATAAGATTATTCGTATATTTTAGGATTATACCGATAGCACAAGATATATATGTGTTTCAATGTTTATGGATTCAGGTTCATTGAAATGCGTAGCTCTTTCCCAATGGAGACGAACAATTCCCACAATGCTTGTATGGATAATGACTCCACCTAAATCCTTGCCAAGGGTTCTTAGCCAGATCATGTATCCCCCCATACAACAGATCATTGGGGTGGTAAAATGAATCTCAGCAATAAACTGGACGTTATGACTTTAAAGCGCTAACCGATACAAGATGATACTTTTGAGTTTGTTGATCAGCTGTGCATAACAAAATTTTATGTCGGCTGCATTTTGATAAGCTGTTCAGATCCGAAAAATCGGTTCCTCGGCAAAACCTGATTTTAGGAGTACCTGTTGATAAACAGAAATGTTTGTGACATTCTTGCATATGGAAGACGATATATATAGGTCAAATCATATAAAAAGGAATTAACATCAAACGTATTTCTGGAATCATATAATAAGAATTGAAAAAAACAAAAAGTTTCTGAGAAGAACACCAACTGAATAGAAAAAAACTTTTGAAGCTAAACAGATAGCAAAATGTCTCAGCACTCCAATTTATTACCCGTGTGTGCAATCTCAAGGATACGAAAGGATCCTCTGTGGACAAAATATTAAGTAGAATGTATAATAGAAACTTTTTTGATTTGGGTTTCATGACGAGGTGAAAAAGAAAAAGCAATTCCAATATTCCCCTCATTTTCAGCAATCGCTACTCTAGGCTACTAAATTTATGAATTCGTTTTCAATATTTCAATGCCTTCAGCATTATTCAACATTTACTTGATTGGCTCCGGAATTTAACGATTCGACGTTGGGGAATTGGGTTGTCTGACCGTCCTTTCCAGAAATTCGGACATGGGATAGACATCGCAAACTCCTTGAACTTTGATTTGCATCATCAGTCTATGAGCAGAGCATTTGGTCACATCGATCTGTCCACAGCCCTTGAATGAACCCGTACGACCCTGACATTCATAAATACACATCCTGAACAGTCCGATGATTTCGGTGGTTTACGGATAATGACAAGACCTTCGTGCTCAAGGTAAAAAAGGATGTTCAAAGGAATTCCTACGGAGGCTGAACGCTTTTATGAGATGGCATGGCATCTTAATCAAACAGGCCATTATAAAGCTATAAAATGCGAATTTGCCTTTAATCTACGAGATGCCAGGGGAAAGAGCGTGTTCAGTATGTTTATTACTTCTGTTTTTCAGTTTTTCGCCTTGTTCAACTTCCTTATGTAGCCGAAGTGGTAATGAATATTTGAATAAAGTATAGGCTTGCAAAGTATGCCAATAAAATTCAATTTTAAGTCTTACCATTCGTACTTATCTTCATAGACAATATATGAATGAGTGGTACATTTGCATTTTCTCAATGCCATTGAGAAAAAACAGTTGATTTCAGAGGTTTCAGAAAGAAAAATAAGAGATCCAGGTAATTAACATATTGTTAAAATAGAATGGACTGGTTTTTTTCCCCAAATCATCGAAACATGATTATTTCCCTATATGTAAATCAATATATCAGTCTTTCTTCCTATGCGTAATCTACATTTTTCGACATGAGCAGATATCAAATTTTTAAATCATCATCATCGAGTGTTGAATTTCGTCTGAAAAAGCCTAAACCTTAATTCTATATCAAAGAATAGTAGTTATTAGTGGTGGAGGCTATTTTTATGGCGAAATAACACAGAGATTAGGTGTACTGCAGGGTAGCACACTGGGGCCTTACATTTCGTTGTTTTCATTAATGATCATTCTTCAACTTGAGAGTTTCCATCTTATTTTTGTCTTAAGAATTACTCGAGCTATTTGGAATAATCTCAAATGTGAATGATGCTTTGTTATTGGTACATTAAAATCCAATTTTTGGCGTTTTTATTCCCGATATTCTACCTAATAGGTACAAATAATATCCAGTCGTCAATAATTCGAGAAAAAATCATCTATTCAAAATGAAATTCGAAGAATAGCGCTGAAGGATATTGAAACACAAGCTTTGGATATTTTCATCCAAAATAGGCTGATATTTGAATTTTTAGAAACATTTTCAATGAAAATCCCACTTTTCTTGAAGCATGAAATAAACAGTTGATAATCGACTATATGAGTGAGAACCATTGGCATATTCTACGTTTGACAGCATTCTAGGTAATAAGAGGTTTTTCAGTAAGAGGTGTTATCTTCAAAATTATTCGTTGAAGCATAGTATGAATTGAAAAAGCACTAACATTAGGTAAGGAGCTTATGCGAGCTTGTTCCAAAATATTTTCCCGCACTCTGGAACTGTGTGTTATTTTCCACGCTCATAAACTAAAAAAAAATAAAAATTTTGGGAATTGTTTCGTCGTTGGTATTTCTGAGATTACTCAAAAACCACAAACGCTGCAAAATTTTAAGGTTCTAGCTCAAAAACTAGAGACTTAGAGCTACAAATACTCTCCTTCATTATTTTTTGTACGACCATTTCTCCCGAAGATATGTTCAATTAATTTGGATTTTTTTTCATCTTCAATATTTTCCAGTGCAGTGGTGTTTAGAATAACATCATTCAAACGAAGTGAAGTCGATAGTGAATATATATCAACGCTTTCATAAATAAATACATAAAGCTTCGGCGCGTGATGAAAGCAAAACTTAATTCCTCATAAGTGCTTATCGTACAAAGTTCAATTACTCAAAACCACGTTCGAACCTCACGAAAGCTATAGACAGGTTCGTGGGTAAGGATGAAGAGGTAGGAAGTTTTCCAGTGTTTGAATTACTCATTTTCTGCCGGAAAAGCATTCATAAGCCAGGACCCTCACGTTAGGAGTTATGATCGAACTTATTCTTGTTACATGCTCAAGAATGCTGCTCCAGAAATATTCGAAACAATCCCCAACTTGAGCACTAAAAAACTTGGCGGATCGTTCAAGCTGGGATTTTGGGTGTCTCGGGAACTTTTATTATTTTTATGACCCGTATATACAGCCCTCTATTTGTATTTCCCGAAGGTGTACTTCGATAAAAGTATAAACTGTTACGCTCTTTTAGACGCATTCATAAATATTTAAAAGGACGTAATCATCCGCTGTTGCGAAGAATCTTAAGGTTCCAGTGTTGAGAAGGTCTTTTTTTCATATGAATCATCAAGTTTGTTGAAGGACGTTGATGGGATCAACTTTTATGAGGCTGGCAAAGGCGCAAAGGAAGCATTCTTCTCTCAATCCGAGTATTCAGGATTTTGAAGGAGGAAAGTTAGTTTCTTTCATCTACCATATTTGATTTAGCGGTTTCGAAATATAGAGAAGAGAAAATTAACGATGACTTCAGTAGATCATTGTTACTTATGCTGTTATGAGATTATACAGGATGTTTGTAATTAAATGCGAATACCTTGATTCCTTAGTGAAAATTGGTGGGGGTACTTTCTATATTTTTTTCGAAATTGCCTTCCGTCCAAGTTAGACCCCGAAAAATGTCGCGACGAATTTGAGGTTTTAAATTATTTTTACCGGTTTTAAGAATCGAATAGTAATGAAATTTCACATGTTCACATGCCCTAACTTTATTATTAGGGGTGAAAATAGCCACACATAATATGTTTTCTGTTATATCTGTTTTTGTGATCAGATTTCAAAAATTTTTCCTTCCTTTAATACTTGTTCAATAACATTTGGGCAAAGTTATAGCACGCGCTGTTCTACAAGAACAAGCAAGCAAAATAGAGTCTGAAGTTCTTCGGTGTGATCTCTATGGTTTCACACAAAGCATTCTTCGACTTCCTTTTCGATCACATCTGTTCCATCAAATATTGTATCCCAATATAAAGCGCACTATATTCAATAGATGAGATTATCATAATTCAAATAAAAACAACTTTATATCTCGAACTCGGATAGATGCTCGAATTTCAGGAGAAATATTATGGCCTCACAAAGACCATTGAAATGAGGCACATTGTTTACCGTGAAATGGGAAATTGAAGAAAAACATAAAAACACTGACGTACGTAACCAACGAATGCAATTTGGAATTCATAACATTTCCTTTTCGTGAACAGCTTGTATAAATTAATCTCATACCAGAGCATGAGAGAATTGGATTTGCCTCGTGTATGTCTTATTATATAGGTAGAAACCTCGTTTTCATTCTGGGAGTCAGCACAATGAATTATTCAGCTCGCTGCAGAAGAGTCGAATTATTTGTTCTTGAGGTAGAATGAAGTTGACTTGGGTAAATCATTTTGTTTCAAAATGATGATGCTACGTTGTAGGAATCATTCTCATGATGAAGAAATCCTACAGTTTCCTTCGGGAAATTAAAAAAAAAACCGTTGTTAACTTATGATGCATGTGGATATTCCAGAAGTGTATTCACTTCAAAGCTTGAATTGCCAATATGTCCATCTTCTTCAACAATATACTTTCTAGACCAATCAACTCCAGTGTAGAAAAAACGCAATCTACTTTTATTCAAAGATATCTGCTGCTCATGTAAGGTTATGGAGGATATACGCATCTATTTCACCATGTGAGTATTCGATTCGATGCTTCAAAAGTGATTTTGAAACCTAAGACGAATGATTGGAGACGTAACTCGACGAAGATCCGTGTCAAGCGGTTCAAGAATTTTTCGTACTATTAGGGGTAAATTTGACAACTGTGGGCAAACTTGGCAAACAAAACAATTGGGCTGGAGTGGAGGGACCTAAAAAGGCGGCTTATGATTTGTGAAGTGCTGCTTCCCCCTCAAGAAAGGAAAAGATTTTGGAACGCATCCTCAATGTTTATGCAAAATTTATCCATTACCATAACTCCAATGTAAAACATCGTATGGAAACCCCAAAGACATATGGTCATCAATGCCAAGACAGGATATCCATGGATTCAAGGTATTTGGCTGTTTACGCTGAGCGCAATTTATTGTGAGCAGATAAAACCGAACGAAATCATCGCCTGGAACCTATACCAGATCCAATTGATGCGTTCGAGCCTGGAATTTAATCGAAAACAAGTACCAGAACGACAAAGTTATTTTGCTACATGACAGCGCTTCTTTTCATAATGCAAAACTCGTCGACAAGTATGAGGAAATATTGGAATGACATGTTGTGCAGTCTTTCTCAGGTATAGTCTTGCTCAATTATTACTACTTGCTTCGATCGATGACACATGGCTTGGCTCCACCTTACTGAACCATTTTTGCTCAATAACACTTCAAATGTCAAGAAAACCCTTTGAAACTAATTCCAACACCTATGTATATCGGGTGTCCCAAGGTGAGTGGCCTTTCAAATTATTATGGAAACTATTCAAGGTAAACATTCGCTAGATCAATATAAGGTTATCTGATGTACATTTCTGAATTACTTTCAAATTTTCAGTGTTGCCAAATGTATGAAAAGTTAACAACAGCTTCGTTATCTTAAATGAGACACCCCATATATTTATTTTTTTTATTATTTTCCATAAAAAACTGGAAATTGATCAACTTTACATCCCTATATCTATTCAACCGGTACTTAAGTTTCAATTAATTATTTATAAAAGTGTCAAATCAAATTAAGAGTTACGATAATTACTATATTTCGCTTTGAATGATTGTTTGGGCTATTACCATCATCTATTGTGGATGTAATGTTTTCCGACGTTTCGATAGACATCTTCTATCTTTATCAGGGAGAAAAGAAAGAAACCTTTTGAAAATTATCAATTTTCAAAAAGGCAATATTGACAGAAGTCATGAAAGAAAAATGAACGATGTTATATACTCATCTGTGATATGATGATCTTTTTAAGTTGGATCGAACTATCGGCGTCCAAACTTCTGGCAGATCTATAGATGGAGCATTCTTATGGAATCAGGTGTTATTTTCATAAATGCTGCTTCTTAGATTTTTCTTCTTGCAAGTTTTTCTTCTTTGGATATTATTGATGCTTCATCCCATTTTATACGATGATTCTCATCTACAGCATGTTGGACCAACCTGGATTTGTCGCTGTCTAGTACTCGTAGAAGCTTCTGATGTTCTTTTATTCGTACATTCAGAGGGCGTTTAGTTTCTCCGATGTAAGATCTTCCGCACTCGCAAGGTAATTCATATATGCAGTTCTTTGTCCTTTGTGCGGAAGATCTTACATCGGAGAAACTAAACGCCCTCTGAATGTACGAATGAAAGAACATCAGAAGCTTCTACGAGTACTAGACAGCGACAAATCCAGGTTGGTCCAACATGCTGTAGATGAGAATCATCGTATGAAGTGGGATGAAGCATCAATAATATCCAAAGAAGAAAAACTTGCAAGAAGAAAAATCTAAGAAGCAGCATTTATGAAAATAACCAGAAGTCGCCGATAGTTCGATCCAGCTTAAAAAGATCATCATATCACAGATAAGTATATAACATCGTTCATTTTCTTTCATGACTTCTGTCAATATTGACTTTTTGAAAATTGATAATTTTCAGAAGGTTTCTTACTTTTCTCCTTGATAAAGATAGAAGATGTCTATCAAAACGTCGGAAAACATTACATCCACAATAGATGATGGTAATAGCCCAAACAATCATTCAACACGAGCTCCATCATCAACAATATCTCGTCATCAACTATATTTCGCTTAATATTCGGGATTTCAGTTTGACATTTGGGATGATCTTATATAATAGTTTGGTTTGCGAGACGTTCACTACGACTTACGAAGTTACGATACAATTTATGCACCATTTGTCTGGTGTGAACTTGCTTATTTGGAAAGCGCTGGCGAAATTCTTTGAAAATTTCAGCATAATCTCCGTCAAGAACGCACTGTGAACGCACACAATAACACTATTACACGCGGACAACTCAACCTTGCAACTGCCTTCTTCCGCCCTAGGTACGATACTGACCGAAAACACGCGCATGCGTGAATACCAGACAGTGTAAACAGACTTATTTCTTACTCTGTATATCAGTTTTTAATTATTTTTGATGAAAAAGATGTATCTTTTTGGTTGGATTTCAAGAGAACACTTCACAACAATCTCGCTAAAGCTTTTGTCCTCATGTGTGTTTAGCTACATTTTTTAACATATGTAGGTGAATTGTAATCAACAGAGGTTTATGAATTTATCTATTATAAGATCGCAATATTTCTTCCACTATATATTGGCATATGGGTATTAAAAAAATCTTATTTTATTCTATTTAGAGCATTGAGGAAGCTTTTTATTGGGATCAAATCGTGTCCGCAATGCTTCGAGGGGTAATTTTTGTTTCAATAACCTGACCTACAACGTGACACTTACATTTTTCATTCAATAACTAAAGTCTCAAATCAACATCATTTCAATATTGAAAAAAAAAAATTTAGAAAGCACTGACGTGAGGTCAGATTGCTTTCGCGCTCTTGTTGAGCTACTTTCGAGTAAATATTCAAACCTTAACAAATCTATAAGCTCTCTGATCGGGTGAACAATAGTCTTTTTCCGTACTATGGGACAATGTGATGCAAATAGGAAAGCCTAATGAATAAACAAACCTTTATCTCAATTTGAAAATAACTACTCATAATTTTCACCAAATTTTGTTCTATGCTTCTCCTAAAAACATACGTCATTGCTTTTCTGATTTTGACAACGTCATCGACATCGAATTCTACCTCTATGAATTCTATGAAAATTTTGATTGATATTACGCCAACTGACACTGATATCTAGGTCCGCAAGTTGTCAAACGAATATCGATCTGTGATGGCAAATCTTTCAATGACAAAGCTCGGACATTTCTATTTTTCTCTTGAGTAAATGAAAAAAATGATCATATCTTCAGAAGGGGGAAAGCTACGACAATGAAATTTGGGGATGAGTAAGATATCGGTAACCTCAATAAACATACGGATTTTTATTCAAATCTAAATGAAGTCTTAGGAGATATTGAGTATTGAAAATTTTTTTTTGGGAATTTTTTAAAAATTTTCTATCGTGACGATTTCTGCAAAATTTTGCAAGCTGTTTTGTTTCAGCCTCCCTCAATAACATTCCAAGTATCAACTTGATCGGATGGATATTCTAGTAGTTATTGAGGAAACAAAGTCAGATGCTCATAACTACTGAACCATCTGACGGATTTGGCCCAATAACGAACTTGACCGAGATATTTGGACAATTAACCAATTCTGAAAATATGAAAACTCTAGCTGATTCCATTTGGATGCTAGAGAGGATACGGCCGGCCGGCCGGCCGAACAGACTCAACTTTCGCCACGAATTCTTTACAGGGAGTCGAACCCAATCGATTGAGACCATTTTCGGCTCGATATTCCAAAATTACAGACATTCGGGCAAAATGATAGGCACTCTGTTCGGGTGAACAAGAGCGCCAAAAATGAATACTGCTCTGAGCAGATTATGTTCAACAAGGACCAATGGAATTCTATTTCCAATCACATTGATGCATTCAATGTCCAGAATCTATTTTCCTACAAGACAGAGGAATCAGCAATTAATTTGAATTCGGTCGAGACATCCCTGTGTAAAGACAGTTTCAATTACAGTTAATCGAATACTATGCATCCAGTTGAACAAATTTGGATATATGACGAAAGAAAACATCTAATCTAAGATTTATTCAACTTAATTTCCGAATGAAATTGTATCACGATCCGGCTAGTCTGGGCAGAGATAGACCTTTCCAATTCCATCGCAAACATAAATCGGCCTGAAGTTAACTGTAATGTGCGCTAGGAGATAGTTGATTCAATCTGAAATGAGTTCCTCAAATTTTTCCGATAGCCCCCTCCCACACTCGAGGTAATTTAATTCATATAATACTTCAATTTTCCACTGAGAAATTTCAGCTCGTCTAAGTTAATTTATATTATTCGGCGATGATGTTAAATTAAGAGGGGAAACGTGAAAATTATGGAAATCCGCCTTTAGATTGCTTGCAGAAATACAAGGCGTTCAAAAGAAGCATCGAATATTTGTTTCTTCGCTTTGTATAGTTTCAATTGGATAGGTACCTCGGAAAGCTGCTATGGTTTTTCAATAGTGAACCAGATATTGTAAAGATTCTTATAGACCTACATGAACACGAAAGTGTTTTACTCTTGTTGTTGTGGTGCCGCCTCGTTACAGAAGGTTGGCAACCCTGATAGTATAGTTCTTTCTACTCTGTGCTCATCTTATTGATGTTACTGCATCTTGAATACCAAACCATCGCCCTAGAATTATATTTTTCGTTTCCTCTTCTGCCTTTCTTATTCTCTATCGTCCAAATGAACCGACGTTTTGATAATTTATGAAAATTACCCTGTAATTCTTTAGGTAAAGCTGATTTTTCATACTGAATGCTTACTCAGCTAGTCCTTCTCTATCTCTGATAAGAGATATAGTATTACTCTCGAGACAGCCAGTATAGTCGTATTTTCTTGGAATGAAGGATTAGATGAGAGAGATGAAATTAAGGTTCACGAACCGGAGCAATAGCATATTAGGAATGTAGTATACCTCTACATTAATGCTCTTCCTGAAAATATTTATCTCCACCTAGATAAATGGGAGATCAAGTATCAAAGAAGCTACGTATTACACGGTAAAAACAACTGACATCCACTTCAGCAAGGGTTTCAACTTGGCTACAATGAAGGTTTTAGCGTTCCCTTTATTTTAGCAGGAACTTTTTCAATCCATCAACCCAATTTTCTAGGAATTAAACTCCACAAGCTACTCATCTTTTTTCAGATGAACTTTTTGCACGTCTCCTCCATTACCAATTGAGATTTAATACATTATTTTCAAACCATGTCATCCACGGGATGATACTTCTTTTCACAATGAAAATTCCAGATTCATGTTATGAATTCATATAATTTTGCATAATATAGGTGTTATACTGAGAAATTATTCACATAAAATATTCACGATGATATTGGAGAGAGCGATTTTTGAGGAGAAGAGTGAAGTATTCAAAAACTTCAATGAAATCAGCTGTACTAGGCGGTCTGTTGCCTTATGCATGTAAGATTCTACGTGTGCTGAAGTCTCACATCTCAATTCTAGTTGGATAGCCATAAAGCAGTTCGACCACTATTTGCTGAAGCATTCAAGCGAATAACTAGAAATAAGCTTCTCAAAGAGAAAAGTTTTTTGGATCTAGAGGATCTTTTCCGGAAACCGTGATTGGATGACCGGAAAATGCTTTTCTTGTATCCAGTTACGACCGGTCATTTGTCGCAGACCAACATAAGTTTACAAAAGTTCGGACTTAATTCGAAGAAACTATATAAAACTCCTGAAATCAGCGGCAGTCGGAATGGGGACCCAAAGAACTACTCTGAATCTGAAAACTATCCGATCCTTAGCCCCTTTGAGACATAAGTATAATGAAAAAGAACTTCGAGACTAGACAAAATATATCTACTTGGTCTTTGAAAATTTCCAGCAGCAGGGTGCATTTTAGCATAGTATCCATGGATCAAATCTGTTATTTGGAGTCAGGTTTCTCTTACTTGAATAAAGTACTGAAAAAAAAAGAAGAAGTAATCTGAATCATCAAATTTTCAATTGATTATTTGTCTCAAATTTCGAAAATTTTATAAACTTTATAAACGAATAGCTACTCGCCAGAAGTTTCAATAATTATTGCGTCTCCTGTTAAGAGGTTTTGTGGTTCCTTAACTATCACGTCTGCTCTTTAAGCACAATGTTTGTGTGATTTATATGTAGAACAAATTTTCAACTTTGATTATTTTTGAATGTATACCGGGTGAGTTTTCGACCTCTACGATAATTTTAACTACAGATTCTTGACGACTTCCTATATAATTTTTCCTAATTTGGCCCCGTACAAAAGACCCAAAAAATGGAATTAAATGTCGCCCAAAAAATGGAATTAAATGTCGGATCACCAAAGGGAAATTTCGACAGAGATGTCTAACAAACTGGCGACTTCACCTTTTTGCAACCGTCCAAATTATTTTCGAAGCGTTTCAAAGATTCATTTGTATGATATGTCCAAGTTTCCAGTAGATCTCAAAAATCGAGAAATAACAGTACAAGCATTAAACGATGGAAAAATCGAATTTACATTGAATTCTTTAACACTGATTGATATCACTTTTATCCAAATATTCGGGAATAAGAGTCAATTGGACTCTATTAAGGGGAAGAAGAGAACTAGAAATATCTCGATATAATCATATTCTAAAGATCATTTTCAGAGGTGTTTTGATGAAATAACGATGTTATTAATATTATCCAATTACGTCGAAACAATCGATGTTGTTTCCCAATCGCTGGCTAATGAAATCAACCACAACGCGTAATTGTTAGAGAACAATCACACCCCAAAATTTGATCAGATTGCCGGATGCGAAATTGAATACTATATCGAAATTATAATTGATATACACTTAAATTCGATATATTGAGGCTTTCAGTGCCAGGCTCTATTTGTTTCCCGATAATTTTGCATACAAACCGCATACATCAAACGTATGCGACAAAATCCATTTCTATCTGAACTGTATGATCAGCTTAACTACAACATATTTAAAAGTATGTAATTAAATATGACCCATTTAAAACGTGCCGTAATGAATTGCACGAGCTGTGTGGGAAGGAATTAAAAAGCCATTTTCACCAACAGTATTTTGCTGTGTTGCGACAAAGAGAAGAAATATTTCAGTGTTCAACTAGATGTGGAATTCGGGAGATCTGATTCATTTTTTGTTTTATACGAGCTTAAAGAGAGAGTTCACAAAGTGGGGCTCTGATTATGAGTATCACAAAAAATATCAAAATGAACTCTGAAAAGAAATATCTGAGTATTGGGAAGTTTCAGTTCATAACTTCTTTTGATGCACTAAATTGCAGCCTTCGGGATTCACTGAAAGGATTAGTCATGACCAAAACAACCAAGTTGATTTCAAGAATGCACTCGTATCAATTTAATCCTTACTATTTAAATTCGAGATCCGTCCGAGAAGTATCCTGGTCAGAATTAAAACGTATCTTGTTACAAGATGGAACTAAATCAATGTATATCCAACCCATGATCCAATCCATATACAGGTCCCAAGCCGAGACATAGCATTCATAAACCTTGCTTGGAGCATAACTTCGTTCACAAGAGAACACATTCATCAATTTGAATGCATATTAGGAGTGTTGAATCAGTAACTGGAACGCTGTGAAATATTCACTTGGAAACAACCCACTTTTTATTAACTACCTGGCAAGCTTCGAGTGAACTCGCCTTACTCTATATAAGATCCACAAAGGAGCTGTTAACTCATCATCACTGTTTATATTAAGATAAGTGCCTAATATTTGTGATTGACTTGAGAGATTGGGAATTCCCTAAATTGTGTATTTGTTAATTATACATTAGTAGTTAAATATGTCTGTCAAAAACCGAGGAGAATTTTTTGCCGGATAATTTAACCCCCCTTGAGAGAATTAGTAGTAGAGTCTCATCCTCATTATTTAGAGTGGCTGTATGTCACGTTACAAGCTAGAGTTTTGAAATTTGCAGAATAAATTTATTGTGCGAATATCTACTAAAGAAACGTGATTGTGAAAAATGCGTGCAATAGTTTTTTTAAATTCGATATTCTCAATAACTAGAAAAATATCCACGTGATTAATGTTAACTTTGATAGAAGGGAGTATGCAAGAATTCTCGTTGAGTGAGAATTCGTATAACACACATCTGAAATTTACCCTCCTCCATTTGTGCATAGTATCCATGGATCAAATCCGTTATTTGGAGTCAAGTTTCTCTCACTTGAATAAAGTACTGAAGAACAAAGAAGAAGTAATCTGATTCATCAAATTTTCAATTGATTATTTGTCTCAAATTTCGAAAATTTTTAAATTCGATAGCTTCTCAATTTCAATAATTAGAAAGAGTTTTGTGGTTCCTTAACTATATCCTCTTTAAGCACAATGTTTGTGTGATTTATATGTAGAAAAAATTTACGTGATTAATGTTAACTTTGATAGAAGGGAGTATGCAAGAATTCTCGTTGAGTGAGAATTCGTATAACACACATCTGAAATTTACCCTCCTCCATTTGTGAGTTCTGAGTTGAATAACTCAACAGCTTTTAATGCACTACGAGATACTTTACTCCAGGCTTCAACTGATGTCAGTTACAAGAGGAAGTAACCTGGAAAATATCTCAGAGAAGAAGTCTTGATTTGAAAACGCTTTTTATTAATCAACAACGGAAATTCGTATTATGTAGGTGTTGATATTTCTAAAATTCATCAAGTTCTGACAAATTTAAGTGATGCAGCCAGCTCTGGAATCTGATGAGTGTAATTTAAAAAGAATGAAACATTCGTGTTGGAGTTCCATGCAATGTTTGCTTTTTCTTGGTTTCTAAGCATACGCTTCAGAGATTGCCAAAAAAACTGGTTTCTTCCCGTGCTCTATTTCAAGAGATAGCCACTTTGCAGGGTGGTCCAATATAGTTAGCCCCGTTTTTAAAGTTACCAAAACCTTCTTCGTATACTGATCAGTGTTATCTACTTGCCGATTCTGTGGCTTATTTGATGAGAATCAAACAGCATGGATGGTGAAAATCTAATAAGATTGCTAAAGAGTACGTGAAGAATTCCTTAATTAAAAAAAAAAAATATTTCGACAAGAATTCTTTGGCGAAAATTACATGAACAAAACTATACAAAAAACTTCCAGGATCAGCCATGGTCAATATTGCTAAATGTTCAGCATGTGTAGTTAATATTTATTATTAATTTTCCCATTAACGTGATAAAGTTACTTAAATAATAAATCTTTTGATCTGTAAAATACGTAGTACCTCAATATTTATGATTTATAGACAGAGAAGTCCATAGTTCAAGTAGTTTAGTCTCTTACAATGATTCTGTATTCTTCATAATCAATGGCCAAATTTACTTTTCATCACCAGTTCCGAAATATTTAGATTTTCCTAACTTGTTACGAGAAGTGAGAAGTTCAAAAACGTAAATAAGGTTTGAAAATTGTCACTTTGTCAAAATAAAAAAAAAAATTTTTTCATAAAAAGAACATAACTTCATTACCACATATTCAGCATGTTTCAAAATATATCGAAAGACAACCATGTTTTGCACAGTGAAAACCAACTTTATTCTGAATGAGCAACCAATTTAATTTCCAGAAATACAACGAACTGTTTGCTTCATGTTGAAAATGCACTCCATCGAGCGATATATCTCCCCGAACATGAATTCTCATGAAATCCTCCGGGTTACAACCAGACCATTTGGCCTTAAGTATGCATACATATTACAACATTTATGTGGGATTTCTGATCGATTCCATAGAATAGATACATCAGCATCCTCTTTCGCATCATGTCTATCCACCAATTTCTAGTATCGGCCAACATTCAATTATCGGATTGTGCTTTCAGGGCTCTGAACTTGATTCAAGTTTCATCATGACGTTTTGAATTATTTATCGGGGTTTCAGGAGACTTCTGAAAGGGAACAATACAGAGAGCACAGTGCATGCTATTCCTGATAATTGAAAGTCAGCATTTCTGTATGAGAAAAAAAAAAATGAAGAAATGCACTGATGTGAGGTTAGCGAGCTTTGAAACGTTAGTTTTTTGAGTGATTGGATGTTGACACGACTTCGATGTTGACGAGACATTTTTGATGATGGAACTCGTGTTGAATTATTATATGGGCAATAACCACAATCTCTTATTGTTCTTGTTACTAACGTTTTTTTATATTGTCAGCTTTGTTAGAAGCTAATTTTTTGATCTGAAAACGACAGAAGATGTCTGTCAGAACGTTGGTAACAAGAACAATAAGATATGATGTTTATTGCTCAAATACTACAATACTGTTTTATTTATATTGAATGATTGGTCGAGATTTCGTCCTAAAAATTAATATTCTGACTCGGGGAATATCATAATTGGTATCATAATTTATTGGAAAATCCGTAAGACGTTTATGTGCACATGTCCAGTTTTTCCGAAAAAACAGGCGACCATTTTCTTGGAAGTGCTTTATGCGCGAGCTACTTTTGTTGGATTTTGCCCATACTGACACGCATACAGTCAACTGCTATTTACTTTCTAGCTCATACGCGTAAATCCACTATTCATCACTTGTCACGATGTCAAAGACGTGCTTCGAAGCACCGCGATCGTATTTTTAGAGCATTTCTTTCGACTAATCGAATCGAGCCGTTTTTTGAGCGATTGACAAATTGTGTGGGATCCAACACGAACAAATTTTTTTGACCGTCAAATGTTCATGCAATATTGGGTGTATGCTGGTCCCACTAATACCTAAGGTTGTCTGAATCTCACGATAGGTCACCTGACGATCTTGCAATATCAGTTGGCGCACAGCATGAATGGTTTTCGGAAAAACAACTGGTTTTGGACGAACTTCACAAAATTCGTCTCAGAATGAATTACGACCTCGTTGGATTCACCATACCATCCATAAACACTGGTCCTTGATGGAGTTCCATCGCCAAAGATCAAATCAAATTAATCGATGCACTGTTCTTGAGTTAATCCACGTCGAAAGTAGTAAAAAATCGCACGAAAATGTTCACGATTTAATTTCATTTTTTGACAGAGATGAACCTTTTAAGTTTTTGCAAACAACACAAAGAGCGTTCGTGTGTCAAAACGATCTAACTACGTATAACCTCAAACATGTCAAGCTTTACGAGACGGCTGTCAGTTGGCAGATTACTACACTAGGGTTGTCCAATTCAGAAATATACAAGGCAACCCTCGTAAGTAGGTCCCACGAAATTCCAACTACGAAAAATATTGAAACCCAATAAAATATTCGAACACCAAATGAAAAAAAAAATAAAATATAATACCAATAACAAGAAACTTATTAATTATCAAGACCCAAGAGAAAAAAAAACACTGAAGCTGATTTACATCAGGAAAACTGTTTTGGAAAAATGTGTTTCGTACGATTCAATTCATTCAACCTTAGAGAAAATACATTGTTTGAAGATTTCTAAGAACCCCTATAAAATTTTTCAGAATCTTTTCACTAGATAGAAAAATTATATTTGTGGAAGCCCACAGAATAACTTGAAAATGAAAAAATAGGAAGACGTCATTTGAAAAATGTTTATGAAATAAGAAATTTAGATTTGTTAAATCCATTAGTAATATGTTTTTATTTCATTAAATCAACAGAATAGTCATTGAACTTGATCGTTATATTGTTTTATGTTTTAGGTTCTTCTGAGAATTCATGTGGCAAAGGAAATGGCCAGTGTTTCAATGGTATTATTTAATTTTATACTTCTAGTGGTTGATGACTTCGAATATTTACGAAGAGACCGACTATGTAATGATTTAATAATGCAAAAACCACACAGAGTTTGAATGTTTGCTATTCATCTCTTCAATTTCAACATAATAATAACATTTGATGATTAATAATGAAGCAATGTCTGTATGAGGGATATTGTTATTCGAATTAAACATATAGTCAACCAAAAATGAATTGAATTCGATATTTTTCATATTACAATCTGAAGTCTGGAAATGCATTAACAATGTTTCACATAATAATAAACAAATATTATTCATTTAAATAGTTGGTTCATTCAATATCCAGTTTCAATTTCAGGAGAACAATTACATAATAAAAAGTTATTAATGCAAAATATTCTGTTCTGACTAGTGTGACCGAATACAATATTTTATAAGTAGCATACAGCCCTATTGAATATAAGATTTAATCGGAGTATTTTTCAATGAATTACAATTCTTAAAAAAAAAATCACACAAGGATTGATGAGAGACCAGGAGTCCTTTCCTGTACTTAAAAATAATGTGGTACACAACCACCACGATGAATGACAGCTATATCCCAAATCAAAAATATCTACTCTTAGTTTTCCTTAAGTTTTGTTATAAGCTAAATTTCCCTCCTAAAAACCCACGTCACTACGTCTGAATTGTGACAACCTACATTATTTCACCGTAGAGAACTATTTCGATTTAATTCTCCCCCAACTGATACTGATTAATAAGTCTGACCGATGTCAGTCGTATACGCATCAGTGAATACAATAAGCATTGAAATTTCTAACGGACTCTTTGATATTTTTTTCTCAAGCTAATGAAAAAAATTGAAGGCGGAAATTAGCCACGAATATGAAATTTGAGAATATGTTAGAACATGTTAGATCTCCATACGTCCATACCTGCACAAATTTTTGTTTGAATACGTCCGATATTTATGAGATATAAAATATTGAAAAAAAAATTTGTTGGGGATTTTCTAGCATATCGATTACGGTCGAATTTTTCAACTTATTTTTAACCTAATTCACATATCCTTCAAATAAAAACTCAATCCGATGAATATTCTAGGAGTTATAGAGGAAACCAAATTTCATATGCTGATAATACCTGAACTGTTGGCCCGATTTAGCCCAATCGCGAACTTGATCGAGGTAATTGGACAGTCAATCTACTCTAAAATATGAAAACACTATCTTATCATTTTTGGATGATAGAGAGTATACTGCCAGACGGCCGGATATACATACTCAAGATTGACCCTGTAATCTTCATCTGGAAGTCAAACTCAATCGACTAAAACTTGGAAATTGACATTGGAAAATTGATAAATTTTTTGATAATCACATTTTTGTCGGAGGACACTATGATTCCAGAATCAGTATATAAATTTTTATAGAATAAAAACTAGAACCACATATTCTAGGAAAGTAATACCTTGAGAGAAAAAATTTAGAAAGCACACTGACGTGAGGTCAGCTTCTTTGGCGCTCTTGTTGAGTGAGCTACTTGCGAGTAAATATTCAAACCATAACAAATCTATAAGCACTCTGATCACGTGAACAATAGTCTTTTCCCGTACAATGGGACAATGTGATGCAAATATGAACGGCTAATGAATGAACAAACCTATTTCTCAAATTAAAAATAAGTACTCATAATTTTCCCCAAGTTATGTTTGAAGCTATAATTCCCTTTTCCTAAAAACTTATGTCAGTGCTTTTCTGAATTTTGACAACGTATATTATTTCAGCCACCGAGATTGAATTCTATCTCTATGATTTCCAGTTATGAAACATTTTGATTGATATTACGCCAACTGACACTGATTATTGAGCCCGGCATTTGTCAATCGAATATCGATATGTGATGGCCATCGTTCAAAGAAAATCATCGGGACTTGTGTCATTTCTCTTTTCTCTTGAGTAAATTAAAAAAATGATCATATCTTCAGATGGAAAAGAGCTACGACAATTAAATTCGAGGATAAGTAAGATATCGATCACCTCAATATATTTACGAATTTTTATTGAAATCCGAAAAATATCTTATGAGATAGTGAGGATTAAAAAATTTTTTTTTTGGGAATTTTTTAAAAATTTTCTAGCGTGACGATTTCTGCGAAATTTTGCGAGCTGTTTTGTTGCAGCCTCTCTTAACATTATTTCAAGTATCAATTTGATCGAATGGATATTCTAGTAGTTATTGAGGAAACAACATTTCAGATGCTCATAACTACTGAACCATCCAACAGATTTGGCCCAATAACGAACTTGACAGAGATATTTGGGCAATTAACCTATTCTGAAAATATGAAAACTCTAGCTGATTCCTTGTGGAAGCTAGAGGAGATACGGCCGGCCGGCTGGACAGACTCAACTTTCGCCACGAATTCTTCATCAGGGAGTCGAACCCAATCGATTGAGACCATTTTCGGCTCGATATTCCAAAATTACAGACATTCGGGCAAAATGATAGGCACTCTGTTCGGGTGAACAAGAGCGCTAAAAAGGGTACAAACAATTAATTCATGGTTTTCACGCGATGCATCGAAGTGAGAAGATCATCTCGTAGAATGAAAGGCCTAAGTGCAACCCATGTTTTATATGATAAAGTTTGGAGGGTGGCCCTTGACTCCTATTATTAAGGGACCACGGTCGCAGTGGTAATGAAACTGAATTCACTGCCTATCACAAGCCAAATTATAAAATCTCAAATAAAATTTAGGTCTGCATATTATGGATTCGTACAAGATAATAAACGGGCGGATTAAGATTAATGCTGTTTAATATTGAATGTAAGAAAATTGCGTTATTGAAGAAGAGTAATGGTCTTATTCGTTCTCAAATCATCAGTTCTGTTTCCGGAGAAAACTTGGCTGTTTAAGCTCATTTCATTAATATTTAAAGGCCAAAAATAATCACCTGACCGATAACAAGACAGACATAATATTTCTTGATGAGTTCTATTCTGGAAGACAGAAATAATTTCTTCTATCTGATACACATTTGAAATCACATAAGTATACGGTATATCCAATACGAATGAAAGAATTTTATGTCTTCAATCAGTTTTAATCACTTTGATGAAACCATGTAGTGAATCCAGGTAGTTTCATCATAATTGCATTGTGATCTTCTTATACTTCTCCCATGAACTATCTATATGCAATGGAATGAAAAATGACACATCTATTATAACTAATCATAGCAAAATGAAAATATATACATTGATTCAAATTAAAAGTATTGAATAAACACATAAAAAACATTCTATCTATCTTCAATATGAAGATATAACATTTTTGATGGATCAACTAAATATACACTATAAATGTTTCGACCTCATTTCTAGATTTTTTCATTCCATAAGAGATGTAACATATAACTACAACATTTTCCCCTGAACGTGAATATTTAACCCTATCTAACTCATATTTTCTAAGATAGATATGACAACATCAACGCTACCTGTCGGAGTTTGGCCGGCACAGGATCTGAAGAGGCCGCATTATTAAAAAGTCCGGCCAGCGAAGTGATAGTAAGCGCACCGGCCAAAACAAACAACAAAGAGCACAGAGTGACGAGAAGTCTACTCTGGCTAGATAGCACCATCGCCATCGAAAAGAGAAAGTCACATTACCCCGTCATCGCGAAAATCACCGAAAACAATGGAGTCCATCCTTTTTCCCGCGCGTTTCCACAGGACAAACCGGTCAAATCTCCCATCATTTCCGGTGTGCGAGGGTCGTCGGGACAACTATAAAGTTATACGACATGAGCGCTCCTGGTGTGCGCGCGGCGAACTATCCCTCTGAGATGCCGCGACGCTACTGTTTCCGAAATGCTGCTACGACGGCATGGCCCACGAGATTTTCGTATCGCGCATGGCCGCACAGACACTTGTTCCACCGGAATTAAAGGACTAATTGGCCTGTACCGTTAAGTTACCTGTCCTATCTGAGCTGCCTTGATTGAGTTATATGTTCATTATTGAGAAACTTCCAGATATACTTTCGCGATTAACTTTTAATGGTTGATAGGATAATGGTGATTGAATCTGTCTGCATTTCCCCGTTAACGTTTCAAGCGAGCACTTCTGAGCAAAAATGAAATACACGCTCTGCGAGTGCTTGCAGCGTAAACTTAATATAACAATGGAAACTGGCTCATCCGGCAATTTGCAACAAAGTACAGTTAGAAATTGAGCTAATACTAGTACCGTCATCTACTTCGCTGTATAGGAATTACTTTAGGAATACAACTATATGCTAATACTTACAGGAATACGTGAAGAATTCTTTCAAATAACGAAGTCGACAAAAAAGCTATTCTATGCATATGAACACTAGACTCCTTCGGAAAATAGATAAAATATGACTGGACACACTTAAGTTTGACAACAGACACTTCATCAGAAGTAAAATTCAATCTACTGAGATCATTTAGAAATCGACATTCGAAAATTGCAGACATTTGGGCAATTGTTCTATTATAATAATAATAATAATAATAATAATATAGTTTATTGAATTATAAACAATAATCGCAGAGGCTCAGAGCCTGTACGCGATGTACAATTGATTACATTCATGTATACATTATTTCTTAAGCCTATGATGAAAATAAGAGAACAACAACAAAAAAAATATAACCCGCGTAACGTCCAAAGAGAACAAAACAAATATATCTAATTTAACTCAAATGTATTAAGATTATGCTAAATTTTTACTCAAACCCTTCAAACTATACCCACACCCAAATCGATATGCTTGAGACCATGAATTGTAAAATGACCGTCCTGTGAATTCCCGCATTAGTTTTTAAATGTCCACTATAAATTGATTAATAATTAAAAATATTTACTTCCTCTATGTATAATCCATTGTTTGACAAGTCTCTTCCTCTTCCCAATGTTCCTTTCATTTCTTATTTCCCTGGTATTAGTTCAGTAGACTAGACCAAGCGCACAAAAACGAAATAAGAGATTGCAATAGCTCGTGAAATAGAAGTCACTCACAATAAAATGAGAAATACGGTGAATGCTCAGTCAATTCTTAATTGAATTGATTGAATTTAAATTCAGAAAAATTTTAATTGATGCAGTTCATAATTGACAACCTTCTAGTTATTGCTCCTCAAAATCATTTTAATCAATTATGGTTACACAGCTATCAAATCGAATCGAGAACAATAAGGAATAGTTGCAATCAAATGAAATATAACGTTTGAAATAATATTTGGAAACGATTTCATTATGAGTGCTGCATGGGTTTGAAATAACAAGACTAACTGGTCCATCCGCCAATTTGCAAGAGCCTGTCGAGATAATTCAGCATTACTTAGTGCCGCTTCCCATGCCGTAATCAAAAATGGAGAGAAATGCTGTATTCAGGTTGATTTTCCGTATGTTGATAATTGGGAGTAAATTACTCAAACTCATGAAGATATAATTTTTGAAATTGCGATTTTTTCTCGAATAGTTACAAGGATTTCTCAATAATTTTGAAAACCGATAGTAAATTTCAATGATTCAAAAATAAAAAGTAAAGACTGAATAAATCAACTAATTATACAGGGTTCTGAAAAAGCTTCCATAGTTACCGCACATAACAACTCGTAATTTTGGTTGAGAAACTGTTTCTTTTGATTTTTATTTTAGTATGGAGGAATTCTCTAATGAGTAGAGAATGATCCAAAAAAAATATATATATAATCCAAAACGAATTTTTTCTTGAAAAGAAGAAAATACATTTCAGAAATACCTGAATTAAACTAAAGAATATAAAGAATATAATTCACAAACTGATATTGAAGCATATCATTAGGATATTCTTGCACACTATTTCCTAAGCAAAAGGTTTCATTTTGGGAAATTTCCGTTTATTCAACAATTTTACAAATTGGTATATGGGTGACTTAAATTAAATTTACTTATTTTATAGCCAGGAAATAAGAATTATGTATATTTCTCGTACCCTAACTATGGAAACAGGGCAGGCTGGCAAATTTGTGTTCATTTCAGTTGGCAGTTGGAGAATTTTGTGAATATATATAAATAAAAGAATATTTCATGCTTTTCAATCAATTAATCATAAGAGGCTTTAAAATTTGAATTATACATCATTCTCATAATACGTTTTTGTACCAGAAATAATCTGTGCAACTCGGGAGTAGCCTCCAGATTTAGGTACAGGGTGAGTCTTTGACTACTGCGTTAATCAACTTATAGATTCTTGACGTCAAAAGAAATATTTTCTTCCTATAACATTTTTTCGAATTTGGCCCCATTCAAATATCAGCTTGGATATAAGCATATGTCTAGTAATTCTAGCGGAGAAGTAGGGAACCGAGGCCACGAAGACTCTTAGGAGAATGAACTCTTTTGATTTCTACAATGATGTAGATTCAAAAATAGGTATAGACTGTCAAGGATATTATAACGTTACTTCTGAATATGATATAGGATAAAATAGAAGCCCTTAACATCAAGGAACAAATCAGTTACTGCCTTGGAACTAAGTACTTCTAACAATAAGCTATTTTGCACCAGGAGCATTCCAAAATATGATGTAACTGACCATATAAGGATCCATAAAACTACAGCATGTAGAATAATTAAAAAAGTATCTAGAGTCATTGCTGAACTTCTGACCCCAGTTCATATATCTATGCCAAGAACAGAGGATGAACGGAATAGAATCAAATCAGAATTTTTTTTTCTAAAGTTCATTTCCGAACATTGATTGGATGTGTAGGCTGCACATATAAAGAAATACAGTCACCTGGAGTCCACAAGGTGAGCTTTCAGAAATGAAAGGATACTTTTCTCTTAATGTTCAGGTGATTTGTGATCCCACAGGAATTATTTATTGAAAGTTAGTTTGCTACCCTTGTCGCTCATGCCATTTATTGACTCATTTCTGAGGCCATCAACTCCCCGGTGAGCAAGCGTACAACAGAGGCACCAAGATCAAAACGAGGAATACTGTTGAAAGAACATTTGGTGTCTTGAAGAGACGTTTTCCTTGTTTGTCTATGGGAATTAGGGCTGAAAATGGAGACAACCATAAATATCATAGTGGCATGTTGTGTTCTGCACAATTTGGCATTAGTTCATAATAATGAAGACGTAGCAGACTTTGATATCGGATAAAATTGGATGATGTATGAACAAGGTTGTTTATAATTATTTTTTGAGATACTTCAAATTAAAACGATATTTTTCATTTTTATTGACCTATTGATGATAAATTTTCAGTTGAAAAACTATAGCACTGTATTTTAATATACCAGATACGACTTTAATGCACTTAAGTACAGTTAAGCCACTAAACGATTCATAAATACAATCTATCGTAGAAACAGTTGTGCAGCAAGTTCAGCCAGGTATTTTTTTATGGTCACTTGAGGAAAATTATAAGAGTGTTAAAATTTAAAAATCAGTTATCGGATAATTTTAAAATCTTAACCACAAAACACTGATATCTTAACCTCTTTAATTACAGAATATTAGTTTTCATCGGAGAATCTGTGGTTGGACAGTCTGGCAGCAGGAGGTCGCCTCATGTCAACTGAAAATGATCATTAGATTAGTTAAATATGCACTGAACATCCTTTCCCGGAAACTCAAATTGATTTGACATCTCTGTCAAGATGATCGTTGTGTTAGTTGACATGAGATTTGATCATCCTTTCAGAAACTGGCTGATACTGTGTAGAAGTTTCATGAATGAATTGCATTTTCACCTGTAACATTCAAACGACAATATCAATTGAAATGATCTCTTGTAGAAAGTTTTGATAACAGTCATGCATATTTGGCATCAATAGATTTATTCCATTCCTTGTGGGTTTCTCACTAATATCACTTCCTTTGAAAGTGAAGCTTGCTTGTACTTCTTAGAATCATTAGTCATTTTTGTAGATAAAATCATTCTTTATCTTTTTCCTGAGATACCATTTTTTGAGATGTTTGAAGTGGAAAGGATTTGAATAAATATAATCATTTGATAAAATATAAGTGATTGAATCATTTCTTAGAGAAAATAATGTTTTTAAACAATTCAGATTCAATAGTAGGTGCCGTGGAAAAGTAATTTTTGATTCAAACTAAACTTTGGACTACAGAGAGTATTTGCTCAGTGTGAAAACTTAAAACGTTCATAACTTTTGAACGCAGCTGAATATGGAGAAACGAGTAAGGAAAAAGTGTTTCTTCTAATCTCCAGAACCTATGGATAAAATTAACTTGCGGTGTCAGAGACTCTCCCTGTATATTCTTCTGCTTTATTCATATTTACCCTCAAATCTTAAATGACACCTGCTCAAGAATTTTCCCTCAATTACTCACAGGAAATAAAAAATAAAATTAATGGACTTTGTTTTATGAGTAATGTTTCACTTAATTAGATGTAGAAATGCTTTTCGATTTAAAGCTAAATGAGAAATATGAAAATTTTGAAACTCAATTTTAAAATGTTGAATTACTTCTCTTGGAACAATTTATTATACATTTCGTTATAATCCTTTGCCAGAAGATCATCAGATTGAAGTTGTTTTATCGTTTGATACTCAACAGTTATCATGTGAAAATTGCCTCACAGAAATATTTCAATTGAAGTAAATTGCAGTTTATAATACTCAAAGGACCTCAAATTTAAGGTATCTACGAAAGACGTGCTGCTATTTGAAGTTTTAGGATTGAGGTAAAACTAAAGAGATGACTCAGCCCATAACAAAGTATATAATGGTTACAGTTATTTCAACTAAATGGCACTTGCATCAAATTGCGCTTTTTTGCTTTTAAGCTTCGGAGATATGCGTATTGAAACTAACTGGTCCATCCGCCAATTTGCAAGAGCCTGTCGAGATAATTCAGCATTACTTAGTGCCGCTTCCCATGCCGTAATCAAAAACGGAGAGAAATGCTGTATTCAGGTTGATTTTCCGTATGTTGATAATTGGGAGTAAATTACTCAAACTCATGAAGATATAATTTTTGAAATTGCGATTTTTTCTCGAATAGTTACAAGGATTTCTCAATAAATTTGAAAGCCGATAGTAAATTTCAATGATTCAAGAAAAAAAGTAAAGACTGAATAAATCAACTAATTATACAGGGTTCTGAAAAAGCTTCCATAGTTACCGCACATAACAACTCGTAATTTTGGTTGAGAAACTGTTTCTTTTGATTTTTATTTTAGTATGGAGGAATTCTCTAATGAGTAGAGGATGATCCAAAAAAAATATATATATACTCCAAAACGAATTTTTTCTTGAAAAGAAGAAAATACATTTCAGAAATACCTGAATTAAACTAAAGAATATAGAAAATATAATTCACAAACTGATATTGAAGAATATCATTAGAATATTCTTGCACACTATTTCCTAAGCAAAAGGTTCCATTTTGGGAAATTTCCGTTTATTCAACAATTTTACAAATTGGTATATGGGTGACTTAAATTAAATTTACTTATTTTATAGCCAGGAAATAAGAATTATGTATATTTCTCGTACCCTAACTATGGAAACAGGGCAGGCTGGCAAATTTGTGTTCATTTCAGTTGGCAGTTGGAGAATTTTGTGAATATATATAAATAAAAGAATATTTCATGCTTTTCAATCAATTAATCATAAGAGGCTTTAAAATTTGAATTATACATCATTCTCATAATACGTTTTTGTACCAGAAATAATCTGTGCAACTCGGGAGTAGCCTCCAGATTTAGGTACAGGGTGAGTCTTTGACTACTGCGTTAATCAACTTATAGATTCTTGACGTCAAAAGAAATATTTTCTTCCTATAACATTTTTTCGAATTTGGCCCCATTCAAAAGATATAGTGTGTAGAAATTTCATGAAAAAATTGCATTTTCACCTGTAACATTCAACGACAATATCAATTGAAATGATCTCTTGAAGAAGGTTTTTGATAACAGTCATGCATATTTTGGCATCAATAGATTTATTCCATTTCTTGTGGGTTTCTCACTATACTACTGTACAGGTTGGTTAAATTGCATGAAAAACAAATATCACTTGAACTAAAAGTGAAGCTTCTACTGCCTAGAATCATTAGTCATTTTTGTAGATAAAATCATTCTTTATCTTTTTTCCTAAATTGCACCATTTTTGAGATGTTTGAAGTGGAAGGGATTTGATTCGATATAATCATTTGCTAAAATATGATTGACTGAATCATTTCTGAGAGGGAAAATAATGTTTTTAAACAATTCAGATTCAATAGTGGGTGCCGTGGAAGGTAATTTTGATTCAAACTAAACTGGACTACAGAGGGGTATTTGCCCAATGTGAAAACTTAAAACGTTCATAACTTTTGAACGCAGCTGAATATGGAGAAACGGTAAGGGAAAAAAGTGTTTCTTCTAATCTCAAGAACCTATGGATAAAATTAACGCAGTAGTCAAAGACTCTCCCTGTATATTCTTCTGCTTTTATTCATAGCTACCCTGAAATCTTAAATGACACCTGCTCAAGAATTTTTCCTCAATTACTCACAGGGAAATAAAAAAATAAAATTAATGAACTTTGTTTTTATGAGTAATGTTTCACTTAATTAGATGCTTGAAATGCTTTTCATTTAAAGCTAAATGAGAGTATGAAAATTTTGAAACTCAATTTTAAAATGTTGAATTACTTCTCTTGGAATAGATTTACATTTCGTTATAATCCTTTGCCGAAGATCATCCAGTGAAGTTGTTTTCGTTTGATACCCAACAGTTATCATGTGAAAATTGCCTCACAGAAATATTTCAATTGAAGTAGAATTGCTGTTTTATAATACTCAAAAGGGCCTCAAATTTAAGGTATCACGAAAGACGTGCTGCTATTTGAAGTTTTGGGATTGGGGTTAAACTAAAGAGATGACTCAAGTCGTAACAAAATTATAATGGTTACAGTTATTCCAACCTAAATGGCACTTGCATCAAATTGCGCTTTTTTTACTTTTTAGCTTCCGAGATATGCGTATTGAACGTTTTTAAATTGACACCCTGTATATGAAAACCTTTAAGAGATATCCCGAGAGATAAGTATGTTTCATCCGAATTCAAAATGAATTAATATTTGCTATACCAATGTAGGAAATCTGGGTGAACATGATGTTTATAATTGGAAATTATTACAGCTATCAAAAGGAGAGACGAATTTTGGTCCAATTTCCTGTACGTTAATTTACTGATTAATACTGGACTGATGATTCTGGATATTGGTTTGTTTTAGAATGGTAATTACTTAACGGATATAATGCTTTGGTGGAACTAATTTTTTCGGTTAGAATTTTGGTGTCACTTTGTAAAGAGGAAGGTATTGCATGAAGTTCTTTGCTTGAAATAATAATAATAATAATAGCTTTATGGTCCAACAGAAAATCCATTTACAAGATATTTCACCATTCAGGCATATAAATGTAACTATGAAGAATAACTACATCATAAATTTTATACACACATATATTACACAAAGGTATTCATTAAAATTTCAACTATGCATCGTGCAGATGTTCAAGTGCAATTTTCATAAAATGTTGTTGAGAATTCGAAAAAATATCGCAACAGATAACAATGAAGCTATTACACAATACATTTATTGGAGCCTTTCGCAGGATATTCTTTTATTAATTACATTGATTTATTTATTTCAAATGACCTGAAGACTATATTTCGTATCACATCAGAAGGTCCTGTCTCAAATTATCTCGATCATTTCCTCCCGAAATTTTTGAATTCTATCGTACAATCGGTCCAGAACTTATAATCAGAAATCGAATATTCTGCTCCAGTAATTGAGATGATTTGTAAAATAAACATTACGACATATCAGTTTCATCATTGAAAACTGGATGGATATAGATTTAAAGCTAATTTTTCTGAGATTTGGATAATGGCTATTTAATGTCGCCCTAGACTTAGTTCTATAAAGTAGCATTTTCTCAAGGTATTCTTATTGAACAACAGTAAACCCCAATCCCAAATAAGACCTCACTAATACAACACTCACTGCTCTAATTTCTGACCTAAACCTACATACTTTTTTTCCACGGTTTCCCATCATTTTATTTTTGGTAATACAAAGTGTGATGTACCATCTCCTCTGTCTACAATAGAAATTTTATGGCAATGAACAATGGTGTTGAATTTTGAAACAGGCATTCAATAATTCGGGCATTGTCGAGATCTGACATATATCCTGGTATTTGTGTTTCAATATGAAAAAAATGTTGTAGTTGAAGTATAGTACAATGGTGTTCCTACCAACTAACGTTTGGGTAAACATCTCCAACTGTTTTAAATAGTTATGAAATTGATTCGAAAAAAACACAAAGAGGTTATAATTATTGAATATAAAGATCGTTGCAATTTTCCACGAAAGGCTATTTGTTCGAAAAACTGTATTTACCTCATCATAAGCAGATTCAATGGAAATCATGAATTTCGCTTATAGCACCAATTTTGCAGAAAATGAGGTATCCAATCAAACGATGTATACCGCCAAATAATGATAAAGTCAATATTCGATTCTGTAAAACTGCCTTCGCCAGATACTAACAATTTAAACGAACCATTTGTACTCGAACATGAAACTCCATTCGTAAAGGATCATAAAAATATCACGATATTACTACTTTGTGTATATTCGTATGTTCGGCAATATGTTATTTGTGGTTACAATGGAATGTGGAGCATTCCACAATGAAAAGCACATAACGCAGTTGGGAGTAATAAAAGAGACAAATTATTTAGCAGTGTTCGCGAAAAAGACCTATTCATTTATTCATCAATCAATCAGATAGAGGCTATTTTGGGGCATTTAAATTATACGCTCATTCAGTTAATCAAAATAATTTAAAACAAATCTTTATATGAATACTTTTTGAAGACTTCTGTAACTTAGTGTCAATTTATGACTTCATTGCACTTGTTGAACAAATGTTGTCATTCGATTTTTCCTTTTATTTAGAATTCAGAAAAATTTTTCAGTTTTGTTATTACTTCGATACGTCAGTTTTTCAGTTCATTTTATTAGTTTTCACAAAAATATGGCATGACTGTTTTGTACCCACATTCGGTAGTTCATTCGTAGATATTTTCACATATTTCTTATAACTTTGCTGCACTATTTTCCAGGTATCTCCGGAATAAAGTGGTTTTCTACTATTATAAAGGGTGACTCATTTAGGGATACTCTTTGTGGTGGAGATGTAGTTGCAGATAGCGCATGCGTCGTGTAACCTGAAGTGGTATTCTTGTTCAGTAGTGTAGCCCAGCACAGCGTCTACAAATTGTTCAGCTTCATTACGAAAATGGGCGTTCTCCAATTAATGTGTATCGGGCACTTAGAGCGACTTATGGTCCACATAATCGGCCTACCGAACGCACAATTCGCTCTACCATCACTAGGTTCGAGACTCGATATTCGTTATTGGATAATACTTGACCAAATAAACAACATCCAACTCGTAGTGAAGAGAATATAGCGGCGGAGGAGGAGAGTGTACGTGATGACCCTGACATGTCAATTCGTCGCCGTTCTCAACAGCTTGGCCTTTCGTATTCCACGACTTGGCGGATTTTACGTAAAGATCTTTCATTGAAAGCTTATAAAATTCAATTAGTTCTAGAACTGAAGCGGACAGATCTACCGAAATGTTTAAATTTAAGTCATTGAGATCTCGACAAACTAGCAGAGGATCCACGGTTTTCGACAAAAGTTTTGTTCATTGATGAGGCCCATTTTTGGGTTAATGGGTTCATGAACAAACAAAATGCCCGAATCTGGGGTGATGAACAACTCGAAGATTCTCAAGAATTGCCGTTAAATCCAGAAAACACAACAGCTTGGTCTGGTTTATGGGCCGGTGGAATAATCGGTGCATAATTCTTCGAAACAGAGGACAGTCGGAATGCTACTGTGAATGGTGACCGTTATTGCTCCATGATGATAGACTATTTGTTGCTCGAAATTGACGACGAAATGTGGTTGCAACAAGATGAGGCCACTTGCCATACAGCCCGTGAAATCATGGCTTTACTGCGAAAGCATTTCGGCGAGCAGGTTATTTCACGTTTCGGACTAGTGAATTGGCCAGCTAGATCATGTGACATAACACCTCTTGATTTTTTCTTTTGAGGCTATGTGAAGGCCAGAGTCTACATTGACAAGCCGGCAACTATTGAATTATTGGAGGCCAATTATACACAAGTCATTGGAGCAATATCACCCGAAATACTCACAAGCGTCATCAGAAATTGGAACTATTGAATGGATTTTGTTGACAGTAGTCGAGGTCAGTATTTGAAAGAAATTATCTTTAGAAAATACTTGTAAAGAATGGTTCTTTTATCTATTTATTAAGATTATAAAATAAAATTATTTTTATCAATTTGTTTTATTAAAAAAAGTACCTCTAAATGAAAAACCCTTTGTTAGTTGCCCGATGTTGACGTAAAATTTTGTTCAGTTTCATGATTTTCTCGATTTGGATTTTTCCAAGAAGTTTGAAAAATTTCATGTTTTTATGTTTGTTGTTGATATATTGAAGTGAAGGTAGAAATAATACGTTGAGAATTAAAAATTATATTTCCAGTAAAAGTTTATTGTATTTCTTAAAAGTCATTCATTCTATAGAATATAAATAGAATATAGAATAGAAATCGAATAGGCTATTGATAATTCAGAAAAAAACTTATTTCAGATAAAAATTCCGAAAAACTCTTATCATACAAATAAAAGAAATATAATATTACCTTTCTGAAAGTTTCCCGAAAGTCTAGACAACAAGTAAAAATATCTGTTGGCGAAGTTTATAAGGAGGACGTGATCCTCTCAATGAAAATTCTACATTATCAAGACTAAGAGGCTATTTCATGGGACTTTCATACTTTCCAGAAGTTCATGTTTTTCCTGGAAACGGATAAAAACTTATTTGACATATCCAACAACATCATATTCTTCGAAACTGGTAACTCATTTAACTTTGCATGGCGTTATAACCATCTAGGCCCTTCAAGAAATCTTACTCCTTTTTGTGTACTTGCACAACAATTCGACCTTGAGACTTAATTTTATAATTTTCCTGTCTTATTTTCCTCACACTCTGAGAGATAGAATAGAAATTATCTGCCTCTTGGGAATTTTGGAAGGATACTTAACCGGAGAATCTCATAACAAGGGTAAATTTTCAGAAAGTTAGCAAGTTTCTCGACACAAACTAAGTGTAAGTAAATGAAACATTATTACAAAATTTTCATGAATTTCCTGCCAATTCCTGGATTGATAGTGTGAGTTTTTTTATCAGCTCAACCATGACGCCTCCATTTAATTTTTCACAAGTTGGGTAGGAGCAAATATGCCATAACAGTCAGAATATTTTATTTCATTCTTGAAGGGGTGGTAAGCTAGTAGATCAATATATGCGGTAGATCAACGAAAGAACTCCGATAAACCAATAAGATGAAGAAAATACAGAAAACCATTACGTAGAATATAATTTTCGTATAGCAATGAGGACTGTAACTCTCCGGAGTTTATTCATTAGCTAGATTGATTATTTGACATGAATTATAGAGTAATACTTTGTTTCGAGGTGTTATTTTATGAGCATTAATTTTCCCTATTTGGAGTTTTGGGAATTTTATGGAAAATCCCGAATTCTGCAATTTTCGAAGAAAAACTCAGGTCACTTGTGGTAGCCCAGGAGCAAGGTAACCTTGAACCTAAGGCAAGAAATGAAAGAAGAGAACCAAACATAACACAGAGGACCACATCAGGTGCCAACGGCCAATTTATGCCTTCAACCTTCAGATTTTGAACTAATACCTGAGTACAACCTGTTTTATACGATCCAAACCCACGAGAATATAAACGTGGCAGTTGATCAATATTTATATATAATCCAAAAAGTATTCGTGAACAGTTTCGCAGAAAGTTGATTTGAATTTGAGAAATAGGTTTTATCAATTTATTGTGGCCGTTGTTTTAGTATCAGACTATTCTGGAAGGTAGTAAAACACATGATGATAAGTGTGTAAGAGCTGCTTAAAGCGTGTGAATGCTTTTCTACATTTAAAATATCTCGTATAGCCATGACATAATTACGAACTACACAGAAATAAAGGGTCTTTCAACAAGAACTTTGTTTTTAAATTGTGGCCACCCCTACTACATGATAGCATTTACAAATAATTTTTTGACATATTTGTTGTGGGTGCTTTGGCAATTGTTACAATAAATTCAATTCTGCTCGAAAATCGAAATAATCAAAACTCACTATCAAAAAGGTGGATCTGATGAAATTACATTCCGTAAAATTCTTAATATTTTCGGACAACATAATCGATCTTCTGAGACCGCTATTAAGAATTTGATCACTAAATTTGAATCAATGGGCTTGGTAATAAATGTGTCACACTAACGCGTGTTCGATTGAAAACATCGCAGCCTTGAGCCACAGTATTGAAGAAGAAATTTGTTGATTTTTCTACGTTCTCAACAACTGGGGTTATCCTAAACCACCTCATGGCGAATTTTGCATAAAGATTTAGCTTTGAAGCCTCACAAGGTTCAACTAGTGCAGGAATTGAAGCTGATGGACCATTCACATCGCCGTAGATTCGCTCAATTCATTCTGCAACAACCCACTGGTTTTTCTGAAAAATTCATTTTTCAGATGAAGCCCATTGTCACTTGTCAGGGTACATCAACAAGCAAAATTGCAGTATTAAGGCTTCTGAAAATCCTAGATCCATTATTGAGAAGCCTTTGCATGCTCAACGTGTGAATCTATGATGCGCTGTGGTCTGGATGCGTTTTTTTTCGAATATGAGGCTGGAAATGCGGTAACGGTCAATGGATCACTCTATCTCGAGATGTTAACAACTCAGTTTTGGCCTATCATTAATGACATGGATATCACTGACATATGGTTTCTACAAGACAGTGCCACAGTTTTCACACAGCCAATGAGACGATCAATTTGATGCAAACTAAATTTGCTGATCGCATAATTTCACGAAATTCAGCTGTTACATGGCCAGACAGATTGTATGATTCAACACAACCGGATTATTTCTTGTGTGGCTATCTTAAGGGGCCAATCGAATCGAATGCAGCCTTAAAACTCAAAATCAGTGATGACGACCAGACATTTTGCCAAAAAGTGATTCAAAATTTCGATGAAATACTTTACTTCTGTCAGCGTTTCCAGATATCATGTTCCATTCATAATTGCCGAACTTTTCTTTTTGTAATACAGTAAAAATTTGACTCATCCCCTAAAATTTTTTGGTTTATTATGGTTTGAGAAACAAAGTTCTTGTTGCTATATAAATTGATCCTTAAGTATCTTCAATACAATTTGAAACTCAGGGAGATATCCTACACCAGCAAGTACCCAATATCAGATAATCTCTCTTCAACATGACAATAACACTTCTCAAAAAATTTGGTATGTATTCCAAGTCGAACAAGCAGGTTCCAATTTATACAGGGTTTCAGGATACATTGGTTAATCAACACTTATAGGAATTCTAGCGGCATTAATATAATCCTAGGCTTACGTGAATGCAAAATTAGACGGTAACCGCTAATTAAAACCTGATCGAAGTTTCACTATTCCGCATATGAAGTTTAAATTGGCTCATGTCACTATCGTATCTTCAATTTCGAAATTTCGACTGAAGGAAATTGAGGTAGTTTTCGATGCGAGAAGGCCTCAATAGAGCAGTCTCTTTCACGATGATGGCTGATTATATCGGATTTAGATCTCCTAAACCAACAAATTGTTGAAAGTTGGTGTATTCCCCTCTTACTGGATTGGATTCGATTAAGGATTCGTGGAATTGAGTATAAGCCGAATTGATGGGATTTCTGTGCGTCAGCTAATGTGGAAAATTCAATGTTTAATTGAATCAAAAATTGCTAGGTTAGGGGTTTTGCTTAATGAGATTCTTAAATGGTGGAATGTTGCCAGTTATTCTGGATATTCAATTATCCTTCCAGATTTTGTGCAATTATGAAATAAAAGGTGTTTGAAATAAAAATAAATCGAATCGAACTGGATTGTTTCTTCAGTTCATGAATCTGTCCTCGTGGCTTGTGAATCCACAACCAGAAAGAATCACATACAAAAATTAATGAGTTTTCTATGATGAAAAGTTGAATTTCTGATGAAAAAGTCGTAAGTAGCACAAATTGCAACAAATATTTGATGGAACCAATATTTACTTGTTGGAAATTCATTTTAATCACCTGAATAAAAGGAGACAGTTTTCAATTTCTAAAAACTTTATTTTCATTACAGCTGTTCCACCACAATATGACATCTTCAGGTTGTTACATTTAAAATGAGTGATTTTTGTGAAAGAGAAATAGATTTATATATATGGAAAAAATGGACCAATGAGCTCTTAGAATCTCTTGAAATTAACAGGTACTATAACCGCAATATTCTTTTGAACGAACAAACAGATGTGGATTTGTCACCTTTATTTAAATCTCTTCAGAAGACAGTAAATTTGTAGTTCAGCTGTAAAATAATTTTACAACTCTCATTTATGCCATATTATGGTGAAACAGCTGTCGTAGTGAAAATAAAGTTTTTGGAAATTGAAAACTGTCTCCTTTTAATCAGGTAACAAACTTTAGTATTATTAATGCATCATATGAAAATATTCAGATATTTTACCTTACGATTCTCTTGAATAATACCACTAGAGATGAAATTTTGCCTGCAAAATTTCTCGATTGTAATATGAAAGTTTGTTGTTTGTAGGCGAATGACATTAATAAAACATTGGAAAAAATGTCATGAGCGAAATAAACGATAAGCAACAAACTTGAATATTACTAAAGAAGAATTTTACCTGCTAAAATTGTATCTCAAGTGTCCTACACCGAATTGTCATACAATTCGGTGTATGACATAAAAGCCTAGGGAAAAAACCCTGTAAAAAAAAATCTGGTTCCCCGCATAAGTATTGCAGTGTGTTCAGAAATAAGCTTAAATAAATTTGAGGGAATTCTTTCTTCAAAAGTGGTCTTCAAGTAATAATCACATAGGCTTCTTCAGGTTGCACATATGGAATCTGAAAAAAAAATGACAAAAAAAGAACTGAATACAGAACATAGATATGACATTTGTTTGAAATTTATGACCCATTCCAAGAAAGAATCTGAAACATCGTGAATAGCCCTAAAACCATCTTGAAATTTATATATGGGACAATCATCTGAATAGCATGCTATTGGTACGACCATGATCTGGCCTCAAACGATTAAGAATTGTACAAATTTTTTTTGGAAGATCAAAACCCGGAATCATTTCAGAAGGATCACAAATGATATTTTCACTGAACATTTCATAAGAGTTCCACTCAATCTTTCATAATTCATTATCGCTTATGTTCATTGTTGTGAACTGGGTTACTCCCTTATTTTCATTTATTCGTCAGTTTAAATTTCGGGTTTATTGTTTATACACATGCGAAATGCTTTTCTTTTTTTTTGTGGACCGAACAGGTGTTTCGATACGCACGGCCAGGGAGCAAGTAGTATGCTTCGAGATTTTGAGTACGCACGTATACATATACAGCTATCGACGGCTTAACCATTACAAATTTTCGAGAAATAATTTTCTTTTCGTTAATCGCTCAACGAATTGTATGTGGATTTTAGCAGTGTATGGTGAGAGCGCTCTCAAGGATTACGACACCACAAGCTGGGTAAGTCCATAAGATAAGAGGGTATTTCGCTGTTTCGCTGTTCGAAATCTTTTTTGGTAATTATAATATATTTACGGTCCTTCGAGAAAGTCTGTTCACGACATTTTGGTCCTTCGAGCCGGATTGTATCAGTTTCAATAATTTTAATTAATTTTCAGAAATACTGTATTCTTTTAAAGGCGGCCATTTTGAACGTTGCTGTCATTTCCCCTTTTGAAAATACACGTTCTTCATTTCAATTATAGCGCATGAATTGTCATCCAAGAGGAAGCGTGCGCAATTTTATTTGTATATTCGGTCTTTCAGATCATATATCTCTGTCTCATTTGCGTTTCGTTAATCAAGGAATCATCGGCTCTTCACTCGTGAACCATAATTGACATTCGCCTGCTTTGTTTACGTTATTGAAAATAATAAACAATGCTCATCTAATTCGATTACTGACTTAAACAATGTTTCATCTGAAATTAGAATAATCATTTCACTTCAATTACTATTCACTTACTATTCTATGCGTATTTTGTGAAGATTTTCATTATATTAGTAATTGTGGAACTCATATTGACATTTAGAAATCTCAACGTTCTTCATTTGTTCTTCAATACTGTTTGTATTAACTAATTACACATTTTCATCGATTAGTGATTCATTGATTTGTATAGTTGCTGGTTCTAATGTCGGAAATAAGGAAATTAGTTCTGAAACGAAAAACACCTTTTAATCGATTGAAAGAAATTTATGAGTATGGTGTTGGTTCTTCGAATGATCAATTTTATGAACAGAATTTTTTGCAAGGACAGAATTTGTGGAGACAATATATGAAGAATTTCAAGAATTTCACAATCTTATAATTTCTTTAATTGAAGACGATGCAAGGTTTGATGAGGAAGATGGGATAAGAATTCTGGCAGATCAATATGTGTACGGAATTAGAAGTAAAAAATTGGAGTTATCTTCCATTGCCGTGAAATCCAATAGCAACAACCTCAATGACATATCAAATTCGGGCAATGGCTTGAAAGCAAACTTGCCCAAAATTAATTTACCTATTTTTGAGGGTAACCTAAAATTGTGGCCTTCATTTTTCGATTTGTTTAATAGCATCATTCATAATAATTCAAGTTTGAGCAAGATTGAAAAATTCCATTATTTGTTAACATCTTTGAGAAACGAACCTTTCAATTTACTAAAAGCTATTCCAATGGTTGAGGACAATTATGAAATAGCGTATGATGCACTCACTAGTAGATATCAGAATAGACGTTTTTAGCTACAACCTATTTCAATGAAATTTATATGGCTCAACTTTTACAGAAACCTTCTTCTAAGGAGTTGAGGCATTTATTAGACATATTATCGGAAAATCTTGCTGCACTCAATGTTTTGAAATTCGATACTGATTCATGGGATTTCGTAATGTTCAATATTTTGTTATCCTGGTTTGAGCCCACGCATAAGTATTGCAGTGTGTTCAGAAATAAGCTTAAATAAATTTGAGGGCATTTCTTTCTTCAAATCAACAAAAATGTGGTCTTCAAGTAATAATCACATAGGCTTCTTCAGGTTGCACATATCGAATTTGTTAACAAAAATTAGACGCTAGAAACTAGAACACTTGAGCTTGAGCACATAGCACAATGGATATGCCTACATATAAAACTTCTCACAACATTTCTTACTTAATCATTGTAAGTTTTGGAATCTGTAAAGCAATGCACGATACCATCGAATCATTTATAAACAGGTACAACCTCAGGTTACCACTCCTCGGAAGAAAGTATCTCTTCAAGTCAACAACTTCAGCCTATTTAACGTCTTCTGTCGATCAACAAAAATGCAGTTTGCTCAGCTTCACACGCTGAAAATGGCCTGAAAAAGACACCGTTGGCAAATTTCATAAGCGAACGTTGTTTTAATCGTTTGGGGTTGAAAAAGACGTCGTTGTTCCTTTCCTATAGAAGGACTGAATAATCAAACTTCTTGGTCAACTAAAGGTATCACTCAATGTTTAATAAAACCATGCGGTAAAGATGGTCCCACTTTCTCATTTGAATCTATTATTCTCACAGAACTCTGTTCAAATCAGCCAAAAATACAGTTTAATACCCATGAACACCTGGCCCAATAGATATGCTAATTGGAGCTGAAGATTCGTTGTTTCCCTTCCGTTCAAGCATACAAACCCTGATACAGAACATAGATATTAAATTTGTTTCGTATCCTGAAATTTAAACAGAGTGACCCATTCACAGAAGAAACTTTGGATATTTTCTCTTACTCCTTCTCTGAAACTAATTCTGAATCTGAAACATCGTGAATAGCCTGGAAGAATTAAGATTATACTTGTAAATTGGAACTTTGCGCTGCACATCTTCTGTCAGATTTAATATCTTCCGTAAAAGAAGCTATTCAGAGCTTCTCTCTTTCGATGCTATATATGCGTGGTCCGACTCGCAGGTGACACTTGCTTGCTTAGCATCTTCTCCACATAGATGGAAGACCTTCATCGCCAACAGGGTGTCGTATATACAAGATATCATTCCCACGTCCTCATGGAAATATGTCCCTACTGAACTTAATTCTGCTGACTCTGTAAGTAGAGAATGTTTCCTTCTCAACTATTAGACAGTGTTCCGTGGTGGCAAGGACCGAGTTTTCTTCAAAGTACTGAAGAAAGTTGGCCATCTTGAAAGGTTTGGTATATGGGGACAATCATTGTCAGAGAGCTGAGATAGGTTGATCAGGGTGGGTGTTTCTCAACCCTCTCTCACATATCCATATTCACAGACCTTGTGATACAACTTGAGAACTTACATCCGGGGCTTTGAACTGACTTCCGTTGTTTTCGTACTCCGCAACTACATGTAATAGCATTTGCTCTTTTCGAATTTCACAAGTGAAGGCATTCTCTCACGTTTCGGTCCATGATCTTATCGCGATGCAAATGGTGCAGAGAATGAATTCCGATCAAACGATTAAAATTGTCCAAATTTTGTTTTTGTCATTAAACATGAATCTAAGATGGTCAAACCCTGGTGAAGACCAGGAATCATTTATCAGAAAAATTGTGATCACAAATGTGATATTTTCACTGAAGTTTCAATTTCATTTCATAAGAGTTCCACTCAATCTTATTTTCATAATTCATTATCACATGCTTATGTTCATATTGAAGAATGCTATTATACCAAAATACGTGACTTCAATCTTGGAAGACACCACAAGCTGGGTAAGTCCATAAGATAAGAGGGTAATATGTCCTTCGAGAAAGTCTATATATTGAAGAATGTTTATAAAATACGTAATCTTGATGTATGTTCATAGAGTTTATAGTAATTGATGTTCATGAATGTACAATCATAGGACCAATAGCGAATTCACTATAAAATATTGATATCCATCTTATCTATGTAAAAACAACTGGACTTATGAGAAAAAAAATTCGTTATCGTCATTATATAGTATGATTGCATTCAAGGCATTGAAATTTTTGTGTTGTGCTTTATTATGACACGAGGTATAATATTTTTCGCTAGAGCAATATCATGTTCGAATTATTAACCACGAATAATTCATTAATTTAGAAACCTGAAAGGTTCCGTGTAAGCATTTCCCATTAAAGCGTCTCTCTGAGATGAATACCATAGGAATTCGTTCTCATAAATTCATAATACGTAAGTTCAGTTCAGACGCTTTGAAGGTCTCTTCAGATATGAATTTCTCGCTTCGTTATATCGAAAATCATTCGACCCACCTATTAGTAAACCGCAGTTTACGATTTTTAAGTACTACTAAATCTATCGGAGAATGAGTTTCAGTGCTTTCAGTGAACTAACAATTGAATTTAACTCTCTATCAAACTAGGTGAATTCAAGTTCTAAAATCTAGTTTTATCGTATTGAAATACTGGATCGGAACATAATACCCAGAGGCAGTCATAGTCATTAAAATATACAAAGAATAAGCCTCTGCAAAAATCAATGAATAACGTGAATAACAAATTATTGTCAATCTTTTATTGTATTTGCTATCAACGTTTATATGGAAATTTCATGATGTTTTCACTAGAAAAGATTATCTTTTTAAAAATCTGAGAATATTCGAGTTGATAACGTTGGTAGCAAGAACAATGAAGGATTTTAGTCATTAACCTATAAATAATCCTACACGAATTCCATCATCAAACATTTCTTGTCAAGAATTACAATATACATATAATACAATATATGCAATAGCAGTAAACAACCAGCACCTTCGCCATTTGTCAAACGCGCACCTTCGCCATTTTGCAGAAAGAGAAGTCAAAATAAAACCACTCTTCAGTAGAATCAATCGATTAATCAAACCTAACGCGAAAAAAATGAATCAATTGAATTCAGAAAGATTATTATGCTGATGAAGTTATTTAATCTCAGTTTTCGGAATTTTGTGAAGAACGATCATGAATTTGTCATCCACGAAAGTGCTAATCATCTCGATGTGTGAATATCCGGATTTTTCTAGTATTAACTAGTTTCATTGATATAATCCTACAACTTTGTAACTTTCATTGATCATCTAATCGTGAGATTTCGACAGTCTCTCACAGCCGTTATCAAAATAGATGGTTCTGAAAATATAAGATTTGAGAATATTTTTAACCGCTTCCTTCTTATGGAAAACAGAGTGCTATAGTTTTGGCGAAAAGTTTGTAAGTTCCGACTATCGCGTCAAAAATGATCTCAATCGATTGGGTTCGATTTCCAGACAAAAATCCCTTGATCCAACCTGGAAGCTGATCGTTCAGCCGTAAACTCTCTATCTATTGAAGCAGATGAGCTGGAATATTCATATTTCCAGTACAGCTTCTTTGTCTAAATATTATGGTGAAGCTCGTTATTGAGCAAAATCCATTAAATAGTACAGCACTTATGCGCATTTGAACTTTACTTCAAACAATAACTCCAAGAATATCCATCTGATTAACTTGTAACTACGAATATGTTGGGATGAGGTGAGATCAAAGCTGTTCGCTTTGATTTTGATAAAATTCTCATGCCAGTATAATTGAAAAAAACTCCTAAAACTTTTTTTTAATACTTTAAACCTCAAGATATATTCATCAGAGATCCTGAATATTTCGAATAGATGATGAGAATCTAATATAACGTATGCCCTTGAATATTTGCATTTTACCAGCGTTTTAATTGTTAGCTACATAAGTATAGTATGGTATATAAGACTACTAAACATGAAAATTTTCATCTCATTGATAATCTATTGGGTGTCCCAAGGTGAGCGATTTACTAAATTATTATGGAAACTATTGATGCAGAATTTTTCGATTTTTTTGAGGTTAATATTAGGTTTTCGAAGGTACAGTTCCGAAATACTTTCAAATGACCGTTTTGTAGGAAAATTTGGCACCAGCTTTGTTATTTTCAATGGGATACCCCAAATTTTCAATTTTATCGAAGATATATGGGATTAAATTAATTTATGCCACTGCCTCACATCAACCTTAGACAGTATTTGAACAATAATTTTTTCTAAAAATTTCAAATCAAATTTGGTAGTCAGGAAAGGGTCTCTAAAATTTCTGTTCAAAATTTGGCAAGAGTAAAACACTTGATGTCATTTATAAAAAATAAAAAAAAATTGCCATAGGGCAACTCTCAAACTTATCAAAATATCTGTTTTTTTCATTTTCAGAATGAAAACAATACACTCAATTTGGAAAATATTTTCTTACACCTATCTAGTTCGGACCATAACTTATCGGCATTTATAGGATTTCAGATTGAATAAATATGCTTTAATCTCTTTGCATCGACCTATTCTTTGTCTTCTCCATGTCGTACACAGGTGTAGATCGACATATACTTATTCAAATTTACATGATAAACAACAAGTATTCCAAGTGTTCTGCAGCAGTTTTGGTATGGATAATTTGAAATTATAATAATAAAAATAAACGCAGATAAGTTTAAATACAAATCAGACAAGTGCAAATAAATGTATAGAGAAATTATAAAGTGCGTTTTACTCATTCTGAAAAGTAGAATACATACTCGATGCTTAGTTTGAAGAAACGAAATCTTCAACAAATTTGTGAGCTCACAAAGTATAATTTTTGTTTTGATCACTCTGTATAACAGAGAACTATGATTTGAAAACGATCAAACTATTATTTATGGATATGCCAAAATTATAACTGAAATCTCGAATATTCAGCGAAATATAATGACTGACCTATTGCTCAAAAACTGTTGAAGATCGATTAAGAAGTGTACAATGAATTTATTTAATTTTATATGGAGAATCGTAAAAGACTAGAGATACTGGGATCATATTTCCAATAACAAAGCTGTAGCCAAATTTCCATTCATCTCTTAATACAAGAAATTTGAAAGTTTTTCACAAATGTACGTTAAACAACCTGATATTGATCTACAAAATTTGAAATATTTAGCATAAATAGTATGACAATTCAATGAGCCATCGTCCTTAGGATACCCGATATATCAAGAAAATACATTCTTCAAAATGAATAAATTTAAGCATTTCTCGAATGTTTTCACGGAAGAAATCTATCTCCAATAGTGTTCGCTTTGAATATAAAATTTAGTTGTAGAGAGCAGATTTGTTTGTAATATGAATTGGAATGAACGAATAAACAGGAAGATATCAATTTTTTTTCAAGTTTTTGATGGATTTTGATGAAAAGAAAATTTGGAATTTGAATGGAACTAAAGAAAGACTGTATATCAAAATATACTATGGGTTAGTTCATCATTTGAAATTGTTTTGAGGGTTGTTCTAGTATCGCACTCTTCCGAGTCTGAGAAAAGACTTCGACACAAGCACGCTAAAGTTCCTCACGTCAGTGCTTTTCTACATTACTTTATGAACTTTTGATAGCACGAAAATTAATAATTAACCAGAAACTGCTGAATGCTTGTCGAAAGAATATGAATGTCTCAAAGTATCATTTGCATTGATCGTTATTAAATCAAAGCAAAAGAATCTGTTGTAGTGAATTCCAATTCAATAACAATGATTATCAAACTGATCATCAGCTTAGTCTCACAAACGTGGTAGACTATTTCAATTATCCTATGAATGTATGCACGAGAGGTCCTATTTACAAAGTGCGCATAAAATGTAATTAAAAATGCTCTCTGAGAGCACCATTTCGTAAGAATGTTGTGAAATACTTAAAAATTCCCATCAGCCTGACAATGCCTGGCATTTCGCGATCATCATTCATCGAAGGAGCGCGAGTTTCTTCAAACATCTGCTGCAGACTTTTCTGTGAAAAAGTGCTCGACAGCGTTCCTGCCCTTTTGGCTAACGAACTCGGAATATTGACAAACAAATGGGGAAAATAATTGCCCGAGTTAATTTGCCATCACCATTCAACGATCTCGAAGGCAGAGACCCAAACTTCTTAATTAGATGCTAGACAACTGAAAGTCGAGTAAGATCGCAGACCTCTCCTAGATTAGCCTTTGGAGTTGATGAACGTCATCCAGTTTTCCTTTTCAGCCCAGGAGCAGAATACAGCCATCCAATCCCTTCGAGAGCAAAAATTGCGATCTGTCCAATTCGTCAAATGAAAACTTCGGTACTGAAATCTTATGTAAAGAAGACTTTATTTGCAAAACTTCGAAAAACGTTGAATTTTCATTCAAGATTTAGAAAGCAACAGTAAATGAACCTTACATCTCTCTTGAATATTTTATCCGTTACGTCGTTGATAGACTAGGTTTCAAACATTCATTTCCATGCGAAAGCTGAATGATAATATTTTATAATAGCAGTACGAGAACGGTTTAAAGCCAGATATAACTGCCAAAAGTGTATTCTCAAGGCATTGATTGACGAAATATGTAGAATGAGTGGAACTCAATCGAAGACAACAGAACATCTTATCAAAGCATGAACCACACTTTCAAACCGAGAATACACAAAAATATATTATGACGTAGCGAAAATTGTTTTTCGGCAACAAGCCCAAAACACGTCTCTCCTTGAGAATCCCCCCTCCTTCGTATTACAGGTAGCAGCCAGAGGAACTCATTGATTGTAAAAGCACTAAATTATGCAGAAAGGCACCTGTGTAGATAGCCGGCATATATGATCAACCTCCCCTAATCTTATTTTGATGGACAAGAAACGAAAAAAAATCAAATGGTTGATATCACCATTCCCCCATGATCACAATATTCAGAAATGGCCAGAAAATGAATTAGCTTGATGAAGAAATCAGAGACTCGTGGAGATATGACTTCATGAAAACACAAGGGATCGTAGAACGTAGAAAGTATTACAACGCACGCCGAAGGCAGTTATTCTGAACACATGTCATATTACTCCATTATTTTTGTCACAATCCTGAACACTAATCTACTTGTTTCTAACCTGTAAATAAGCCAATACCAACACACCTCTATGGTGGAGAAGAAAACATAGAATAATAGTAATAATTAAAATAATCTTTTCGCAATTTTGCTGATGACAAAAATGAAAATAGACTTCCTGAAAAACAAGGTACTACAAGAGATCTTCCTTATATGAATTCGATGCCAAGGATAGAGTGGTATTTAGAAGCAGCGAAGAGAGTTTCATTCAACTGGCTCCTTTTTGTTATCGTTCTGGAAAAATGTGAAAAAGCACTGATGTGAAGTCAGCAGCATTTGGGCGCTTGTCCTAAAATCATTTCCAGGACTCTGGAACAGTGTGATACTTAAACGATTGCCAAAATGAGTTTCAAAGAATTAGCAAACCTATACCGGATGCACCAATGGGGGTGGCTCGTTGAATTATTTTTAAAAACTTCTGCACGCAGGTGAAGAAGATACAAAAATATTGCCAAAAAATTACAACATGGCTCACTTTCCCTAGTCAAAAAATTTAGAGGGTGGATGGGGACAACACAGGGTGCTACAACAATCCTTCAGAAATGCTTAAAAAGTTGGTGAAAGTGAAACAAAAATTCACCAGTTTCAGGATTTTGTTGCCAAATAATTTTCTTTTCAGAAAATGAATTTGTTCCATAATTTTGACGAGCACTGAATATATTTCATAGTTTTAGTAAATCTGTCGTCTGAATTCGTTTGATTTCATCCACTTCGTCTCTCATAGGACAATAAAGAGAATAGAAATTTGTCGTGGGCATCCTGGAAATCCCCGAACGAATTTCAATTCCCCCAGATCATAACATTGTTTTATGTACCATTCCAAGCTGTTCAGTATGGGAAAACACCTTACAAAGCGTTCTTGAACCGAATACGGTCCATAACATGCCGGTTCACCTGATACTAGAATCTCCAAGTGCCATAAAATGGAATCGTCTCCGTATCTGTATAACTCAGTCGAATTGTATTCGTGCCACCGCTGTGATTTCCACAAAAACGTCCCACCGTTTACTTTAATTGTGTAAGGAACTATCATTTAGACTTTTCGTTCGGATCGCTCAACGAATTAGACCCATTCAACCTGCGATAACGCCTATTTAAACTTTTTAGTGTTGCATTATTTCAGTTAATTTCCAAGTTTGTTTGCTATAAATTTTTACAGGAGGATTTAAAATTCACCTGGTGTTTTTGAATTAGAAAAACGGCATGAAGAAGGATAGCACGATCTGTATATATGCAGAGAATCAAGTATAACTCTTCATATTGCATATTTCAACATTTAAATGATGAATGTAATAAATGAGTCAAACTAAGCTAGATGTTTTCTTTTGTTCTTTACAGAGTATCTGGAAAAATGTGGGATATCTCTCGGATTCAAATAGAACATTAAAAAGTAAGATGACAAGTTCTCATAATTTTTTCCTAGCTGCCCTTCCTACGGAGAACGATACTAGTAAAAAATTTTTAAACTTTTAAACAACTCAATATAAAGGGTCATCCAAAAATTTCTTTGAAATAAAACACAAACTATTTGGAATTTTTTCAAGCTGTTTTTTTTATGATTATGATTTTCAGTATGATCCATTACAATTATAAGTGGAATAGAAAATCATTCAAATGTCTACTACGACTGCGTCTGCAGACATCAATCCGAATGTCGAAATTTTCAATAACTTTCCGACATGTTGCTGGTGTTATTTCACGAATTGCAACTTGAATGTTGGTCTTTAGATCATTGATGGTTTGTGACTTGTTAGCATACACTCAACTTTTAAAAAAAATTTGCTTGTTGACGAATCCATCCATTGTGAAATGAGCTTCGTCACTAGACAAAATTTTACTTGAAAACAATGGATCTGTCATTCGTTTTTCAATAATCCAACTAGCGAAATTACAACGTTGTAAATGGTCTCTTCTTTTCAATTTCTGGGTTAATTGAATTTTGTAAGCGTGTAAATGCAAATCTTTATACAAAATCCTCTATAAGGAGCCATAATATATGCCCGCCCAATTCTTGCAAACGACGCGAAATTGATGTTGTCGGTTCATTTTCAACACGTTTACTAACAGCAGCAATATTTTAATTTGTGCGTACAGTTTTTGGTCTTCCACTTTTTGGTTCATCAGAAACACAACCAGTTTCTTCAAAATTTTGAGTAATCTTTGAATTGAAGATTGATTTGGCCGATTATTTACATCAAAACAATCACGAATTTTGCGATGGGTATTTTACAAAGAACGCCCATTTTCATGATAACTTTGAATGATGTGAACACGATTTTGCAATGTGTACATGTCCATGGTTAAAATTGTAGTATCTTTTAATAAAAAAAATGGCTTGTCATTTGAAAAGATGTCACGTGTAAGAATTATATAGTGCTGATAGCTAGGCGTAACATTTGGATGGCCCGTTACTTTAATGAAAATTTAATACGAGGTGAGGACCTCTTAAAATACTGCCCTTAAAACATAATTAGCTTGTTTAGTCTATCTTAGTCTATCAGGGGCTGACTAGGTTGTATATTTTATTGCTTACATTTTTAACTCCCTGTATGATGAAGAGTTAAAAAAAATTGAATACTTTGAACATAGAGCTAAAGAAAAAGTCCTCCTATTCATTGTCGATAAAATCAACCGTTTTCGAGAAAAAAAAATTAAAAGAATTAATTTTTTTTTCATTAGAAAGGCGAACCTTGAAAGCGGGACCACACCACAAACTCATACGCAACCCTAGGTGTGGGAAAATACAATATAAATACAATATAATATGAATATATATAAAATACAACATGAAAATACAGAAAAATCTTAACAGCAATGAGAGCAGTGGAGAACTACCACATCAATAGTAATAGGAATTGTTGACATCAACACATTGGTGCACCCAAAGTCTAGGTTTTCCAGTCAACCACCTCCTCATCCTTGTCTTAAAAAGCAAAACGAGTTGTATCTCTTATATTCCGGGGAATCTGCGAATAGAATCTTGGCGCTAAATATGTATGACCCGCTGTATAATAGATTTCTCACTTCTAGGAGTAATCGCAATGTTACCTTTATGATAGGTATTAAAGACTGCAGAGTACTTACCTTATAGCAGTTGATTGGTGCGTAGAATGTCCTCGATTCTGGCTTATTTATTATTTTTTATGTCCCTTTTCTTCTAAAAACTGTCCCAACATCCCCTCCGATTTTAAACCAAAAAAATTGTGAGCTGATATTTTCCAACACTCCGAAATTTCAAGCTGAAGAATGTAATTGTACCAAATTCTTGATGAAAGCTGATGACAAATATTACTTAATGATTTAGTATGCACTAATAATCGAAATGTAAGGAGCAAGAAGAAAATCGAATTTAACATTATTTCCAATTGAAAATGTTAGAGATGAAGGAAGTGATTTTCGTGTCGATTTCCCATGATCATGAACAAAAAATATAAGGTAGTTAGCAATTACTACTAGGAACCGTGAAAATACGTTCTCAGGTTCTTGAACACAACAGTGTGAAATATGGTAATGGAATCTGCACCGGAAGTCCTGTAATACAATAAGTAATGTGCCAAAAGTAATTGCACAATTCTGGGTCATTCGAATCTTGTTGTTTATTCTGGCCACTGCTGCAAAAAATGCTCTGCCCACTTTTTCGCCAGACGGTAGCGCTAATATTTTTGAACTGAAAACACAAGGTGGTTGAAAATCCAGATCAGTTGCGGAGGGATATGTTGAAGATTTCATGAAAAATAGAAAATGTAGAAAAGCATTGACGTGAGGTCAGGAGCCTTTGCGTCATTTCATTGTCATTTTCCATGTCTCTGAAATAGTACGATGAAGAACAACGGAGACAAACAACAAGAAAATAAACTAAGAAATTATTATATTGAATTGAGAATACACAATCTTACACTTTTCGTTGAGTTCTGCTCTGAACTGTAATATATTCACTCACTGAAAATTCTAACACAGGATTAGGAACTGCTATTTAATATTCAATCAAACTTCATACCAGATAATAAGACAATATTGCGAGCATCTATGTCCGAATCTTAAAGTATTTTTACTAAATAGCAAGATATTCAACTGGTTTAATCAAACAAGTGCGAAAAAACCCTTCACGAGAATTCAATATGCTTTTCCACAAACGCACAATGTTTTTGTTGAAATTCTTAGGAATTTTCTATCCTGGGGATTCTCACAAAATTTGGCATACTCCGTTTTTTCAACATTATACAGTTTGAACTTGATCAGAATAATATTGCAGGAGTTATTGAAGAAACCAAATTTAAGTTGCTAACGAATTTGACGGGAAGAATTAGACAATGAACCTATTCTGTAATAATAAAAATTCTATCTCACCCTCTCCTTTGGAAGATAGAGTAAACTGCCGGCTGGACATACTTGAGTTTGATCATGAAGTTTCCATCAGGAAGTCGAATTTAATCGTTTGGGACAATTTTCGACTCAATATAAGAAAATAACAGATAAATGAACAATATGTTACCTAGCTGTCTTTGGGATTTAATTTGAATGATTGCTTCAATTGTGCTACGAAAATATGTAGTAATTAATTCATTATAATTATTTTATTAATTTATTGTGTTTCATTCGTTGAATAAATTCCGTCCGTCACTAATGTTGAAATTCATTTTTCGTCACCAATAATGAAATATTGATTTCATGAATCTCCCCCTCAGTCCATAAACTATGAGAGAAATTTGAATTTCATTGTTGCTATTATTATTATTCGATATTTCTTTTGAATTTGTGGACAAACCCTTATGAAATCAAATATTATATTTCAGTTCAGGATAGCCAATGTAGTTTAGGGAGTGTAGGTTTAGGCTTCCGATCTAACATCCAAGCATTGCTATATATTTAATTCCTGTTTGTCAATTACAAATAAAAATTATTAACTAATTGCATCCCTAATGGGTCAATATTCATGCAGAAATATGACTTTTCTATTGAAAACTGCCGAATAAGTTCCACATTTGTGCGCTACAATATTGTTAAAACAGAATTACTTTCTAGTAAATTGATATATATGTACATATAAATTACAATAATAAAATTGTTCCTATGTTTTTGTTTCTTTTCCATAGTGGAGTGGTGTAATTGAATTTCTGAAAGAATCTTGTTCTTCACTAGATTTAAGTTTATGCCTAAGGATTGTATGTTTTATGTAAATTTATGAATACTGTTTTGGGTTGAAATACCTGTTTGTATAGTTGTTTCTAAATAAATAAATTATAATCCCAGTCAACGTACCTCAAATTCTCGAGTTGTCCTATCCAGCATAAAAAATCTATCCGAACTCGAAATGTAACAAAAAATTACCTCACCAGGGATGTTTATATCACGGTTACCCAACCGAACCAAGGTGTATTTTTTCAGGGTGATGGAGTATCGGTTTCCACCCTACCCAAGCAATGTGTAAACTGCGAGTAGCGATATAATCAGTACAACAGGGAACAAGAGCACCTGGAATAACATAAAGTTGGGGTCTTTATAACATTGTTTTCGCAGATTCCTCCGCACCTACTTTGGAATTCATGATCTCGTGGAACTAGTCCGAAGAGGTTATCTTCTTGCCAGACGGAAAACAGAAAGAGCAGACTTCAATTGTGCAATCCAAAACAATGAGTTTTGGTATAGCAAGTATATACTGAACCTAGCGGCAACTGCTTCTTTTTTGGGGGTTTTCCTAGGTTGGATATCTCTAGGCTTAATGTGAATATCTAATGCAAACGTTGCTAGTTCTAGAATAAAATAATGAAAACATTAATTTACTCTAGAACTAGCTGACTCGACAACTTCGTACACAGTATATTATTCGATTTTTTTTAAAAACTCATTCTGTTACTCGATACTCCTAGTCAAAAAAACTAAATGAAAGAAGAAACTCGATGAGTTAACAAATATATAAAACCTAAAAACTAATATTATGCAACATCTAAATTTTACTTTACTATATATAAAAAAATTAAAAAAGCAATGACATGAGCTTTTGTGCGTTTTTTCTGCACTGTGGAACAGTGTTATATTAGCACAACCGCCACGATGAATTAACAAATATTAATCTCAGTTTTCCTCAAGTTTAGTTCCTTCTCGTAAACTTCAATCAAAAGAAGGCATATCAACTCCGTCGAAAATCATTTTTAATATCTCGTCCTTCAAAATACCCCATATATTCAAGTCAAATCACAAGTATCCAAGCAAATATCTAGAGCTAAAAATAACCAAACTGAATCAACAAGTCCCCCAATGACAATCAAATACGTATCTCTCATCAAAATTTAGGAAAAATTCGAGATTTCAGATGAATAGTATTTTTTATAATCCCGTTAGACCACTAATTTCCTATATTAATACACCTACAGGTAAACTGTCAAAATTTTTATCTAATAAATTCAAAAATCTATCGAAATTCTCACCAGAATATAGTTTAAAAAGTTCCAAAGATTTAATTGACGAATTATCTAAAATAAATAACATAGAAAATATGAAATCAATATCTTTTGATGTAGAAAATATGTACCCAAGCATTCCAGCAAAAGAATGTTTACCCCTAGTTGGCGAGTCACTTCGTAAAAATAAAGTTAACCCCCTCTTGATTTCAGGAATTCAGGAGTTATTTTCAATTTGCCTATCCCAAAATTACTTTAAATTCGAATCCAAATTATATTTTCAAAATTCAGGTTTACCGATGGGATCACCTCTGAGCCCATTATTGTCTGATCTATTCATTAATTACCTTGAAAATGAATTCATAAAAACAAATGACCTATCAAAAAAACACGTCATTTTCTGGTTCCGGTATGTTGATGATATTATAGTAGGATTCAACGGAACAAATAGACAAATAAAAATGTTTCTTGACTTACTCAATTCAATTCACCCCAAAATAAAATTTACATTGGAAATTGAATGCAACAAAGTGATTAACTTTCTAGATTTGACCATAAGTAGAGATAGAAACACATTCGACTTCAACATCTACCGAAAAGGCACAAATTCAGAAGCCTTAATACATATGATTCCTTCAGTCCTGATAATCATAAACAGGCAGCTCTGAAATCTATGATTAACAGAGCATTCGCCATACCTTTATCAAACGTTAACTTACAATCGGAAATTGATAAAATCAAAGAAATTTCAACTAATAATAATTTTCCGAAAATACTTGTAAACAAACTTTTTAAAAACAAAAAAAAACTGAAAACAATTAATATGCTTTACACTACCACAGAAAAACCTACTAATAAATTCATGCATTACACTTATTTCGGAGAATCATCAATTCAAGTCCAAAATTATTTTTTTAAACTCGTTTTCAAAACAACATTTTCAGGACGTCCAAACCTAGGTAAAATATTATATAACTTAAAATCCAAACTTAAAGTCGAGAAAACTTCAGGTGTTTATAAATTCTTTTGTAAAAATTACAACGTTGAATATGTAGGTCAAACCGGCAGAAATGTTGAGACCAGAATAAAAAAACATCTGAAATCAGGTAAACAATCCGCAGTTTATGATCATTTCGTGACTGGAGAGCATCATATGGATATCGTAAATATTAAAATTAAAGGCCTGAAATTAAATTTGCTGGAAGCGATGTAAATAACAAATCTGTTTAATAATCCCAATTTGTCCCCACTCAACACCGAAACAGAAATAAACCATTCACCACTTTTGAACATTCTATAGATTTTAGCCCACGAAATATTTCAGTCTGTACCTTAACAACCGAAACCGGTCGTGTAATAGTATTAATTAAGTGAAAATTAGATAAAAATAATTGTTTTCTTATAATATTCAAGAGTATATAGGTTTCCAAACCCGAAATACGCAACATACAGTTGATCATATCTTGTTAAGTATCGCACACCCTCAATAACTGCCTCTGGAGTTTTCATGACATCATAGCGAAAGCAAATAAAAACTGTAGACGTTTAATTATTTTATTACATTATTCAGTTATTTTTTTATCGCTAATTGGGTGCTACTATGAAGTTGCGGTTAGTTAATATTTCCCAACGTTATATCTACAGATAAAATTCCTGGCTAAACTAGTAATTTTGAAAATTTCGGATGATAGTTTGGTTCGATATCTATCACAGATGATTTGTGTTGTGAAACCTCCCCATTAATAGTTAAACTTCATAGTATTATATTAAAATTCAAATTAACTCTTGCGTAAAAAAAAAATCAACTCTAGCTGATCTTTTTCTTAAGATAGAGAGTAAACGCTCGTTCGGACAAACTAGAATTTGACAACGGATTCTAAATCACGAAGTCAAACCTAATCGATGGAGACCGATCTCTGCACGTTCGAAAATAACAGACATTTTGGCAGAACGATTGGGGATGTTTTACAAAAACAAGCGCGGAAAAGGAGAAATAATGAAATGCAATTACATCAGAAATCGCTCAGTGTTTATCTATTCGTGATAAACTTTTTATTACTTTCTCTTTTATTCCACTTCCTGTTAGATAACAAATGTATACTAATCAAAATAAATTGGTAACTACTTTCCATATTTCGGCCTCCACCATAAAATATTTAACAAAGAAGAACATAAACTTGAAACTAGTGGAAATTACCTTGTTTCATGCAAGATGTCATAACTGCTGGTTTTTCCTGATTCGATATCAGGATATTTGTGGCATAATGTCTGGAAAATGCCGGGAAAAATCTCATTATGCGATCATAACTCTTTTTCAACAAAACCATGAAATTCATGTAGATAATAATCGCCTTATAACGTTAGCAATGCCGCAGTGAAACAAGCAGGTGACAAGAGATTTGGATACTAAAGTCATAAATAACATTTGAAAATATAAATAGGTTTTTCAATAAGAACTCAGAGATTATCCATAATTTTTTGCACTAAAGCATCGGCAATCAATTTAATGGAAAAATTAGAGTAGAAATATAAGTAAACGTGACAATTTGTGAGGTTCTCAGTGAAAAACACTCTGGTGAAATTTGAGAGAAGTACATTCCTTGTAACCATTTCATAGCAGCATTAGGACACAACAGGATCGTATATGTAGTTGGACTCCTGCTGTTGCCGCATTGTGAAAACATTTTTCTGTTCATATAAAGAAACGAATGCGGAGAATATGGGACGCAGAAAGCGAACGTGAAAATAAATAATCATTTTACCCTAGCAGGAAGCGATATTTCATGTAATCGTTGCATATTGTACCATGGGAAAAATTTCCAGCAGGATGTGAGAATGCTACATAATTTATTTTGCTTATCCTTTGCTCCCCTTGTTTCGGTTTACCTTTCTGCCATGGTGCTTGGGTTATATTCCATAATTAATAATTTTTTTTAATGCGAGAGGCTTAATGAGCGTATCGTTTCTCCCTCGATTAGTGGTGGTGGAGCCTGGAAAATATCAAGAGGATAGCCCAATTATAGGGATTAAGCTAATCTCTCTCCCAATTGACTGACGTATTAAACAGATCCAATATGGTTCAGTTTTTTGGCTAATCTTTGTGGTTCAAGGAATATTCTTCAATAAAACAACAAGCTGCTGAGTGTGATCCACGTTTCCTTCGAGCATTTATAGTAATTCACTTTAATTCATATCTTATATGATGTCTCTTGGTGAAACACAAAGAAACTTGGAGTATTTGAGAAAACCGTTATCAATATCACCACCTGTGAACTAGGTTTATTTGAACTTTCCGAAAAAAATTTCAGTGAACTTGAATTTCAGATGATACACTAAACAGAAGGGAAATAATGAAACTTCAGAAATTGGTTGATCTCACTCGAAGTTTCCGAAAATTATTTTGTTTCTGCAAGAACAATTTCTTGTTACTTACCTTGGATCTCTGAAAATTTTTAATTCGCAACCCTCTACAGGTACCAAATTTATAGTAGACCACCGTGTTTACAATAAAACAGAGAATATATTTTCTTTTAGTATCAGAACAGGTGAACGTAACGGTCATGGATTTGCAAACTAGGTTAGACCATCAAAAACATTAAAAGTTATAAAAAATTGAAGACGATAAATAAAAGGATCTTAGTTTTTCTCTTGTGATTAGTGAAATGAATATTTGTTTGGATTTTGAAAATAAGAACCTGAAAGAGGACGAAATATACTAGAAAGAGTTCCAATCCTGCAAGTGTACCTTCATCTCCATTTTGAGGTTGAGTTCACGGTATCAGTTAATTAGTTATTAGAGTATAAACGAAATTCATTGTAGGGAATATATAGCAGAATTAAAAATCTGAAGTATTTATTATATAATCTTAACGTTTCAAAGACTGATTTCCATTGCAATTTTTTTATTAAGATAACAACCTTTTTCTAGAACTTCCTCAGTCGTTGTAAATTGATAGAATGTGTTAATAATTGGCATTATTGAGGATAACTTTCTCCCAGTTTGTGGATAGGTCATTGAGGAAGAGAATCCATTCAATACCAGTGATCATTCCTTTCACAATAACCTGTCCACAGATTGTGAATCGCAGGATATACTACAAAAATTTGAATCCTGGGAGAAAGGTATCCTCGATGTCGGTTAACATAACGTATCACTTAGCTTGGCTAAGCGGTAGAGTTCCAGACCGACAATTAGGATATGCAGGTTCGAGTCCCGTCTGAGGAGGCATTCTTTCCGGATTTCAAATTATCAATTTGGCTGTATTCTTCAAATTAACAAACGAGAAATTTTCATTCATTAACAATTTCATTCTTTGTTATACTACCAATTTCTTATGCAGAAATTATTGAAACTTTTTTTGCAGTTCGGCAGAATGTAGAAACTTCCCTGTTTTATCGAAACACCTAAAAAATTAGTTCGATTTTTCATTATATAAGTTGCAACAACTAATCCATTTTTTGACTCAAGAACTTCTATAACTTCTTAACTGTTGAAGATACGACAACAAACACTCAGGTAATTTTTACTGATAATAAAATTGTCATCTGGAGAGGTCATTTACAAATTTTGTATCTAATGTTTAATTTATGTGTTCTGCATTTGTTTATAACAATTAGAGATTGCTTTGGTGTTTTTTAAACATTTTTACCTTATAGCTCGGTAAATAATTCAAAATTGGTTATTGCACTCAAATGCAATTTGGTTCGCCTATAAATTATGTAACAATTGCAGCAATTTGCATATTCCTTATTTGATTTTTTTTTTAACTATCAAAACTTCTTCCCGAATCTCTGGAGCTTTTCTGCTTCTATATAATTACTGACTGGTTCTTGGTTATTCTTGGTTATAAAAATAAATATGATTCTGTGGTTCAAGAACATGAGGAAACATTCATAAATAATGGACTAATAAAAGGTTTTAATAATATTGTTGAAGCCAACTTCATATTTTCGTGATGAAAAACCTTAGTGAACTTTTTTTCGATAATTTTAAGCACATGAACGTTTTCATAATTCTTGAAATAATTAGAAAAAAAGGAGAAGATGATAATTTATTCCAAATGAAATGTTTATATGATTATCAATGGAATTATTAATGAAAAAATTTTTTCTCGTCAATTTTTACACAACTGTCAATATTGACAAATAATTCCCTAGCTATTTATATAATCATAAATAATAAAACCACATGGATTTTTTTTTAAATAGTTATTGAAAATTGTTATTATTATTGTTATTTTCGTCAAATTATATATCACAATTAATCAAAAATTTTGAGAATATTTTGAAAAATATTGAAAAAGTCAATGTTTTCATAAGTAAAACAACAAATGCAAAATTTGTTTTTCAATTGATGAATAAATGTTTTTGTTAACATAAAAACGGAAGGCTAAATATGAAAAAAAATACAACGGTACGTTGATTTGAATTTGTTTGAACTCGTATCACACAATCTTATGCATATGTTAGGCCCGAAGACCGAACACGCTCAGTGGCCGGAAAAAACGGCCACATCGTGTTCTGGCTGCCTTCGAACGCACAGAACGCGTTTTGGCTGTTTTTAAACGCTCGCAACGCGTTCTGGTAATTGTTAAACAGCCGGAACGCGTTTTGTCAATTGTTCAACGCTCACAACGCGTTCTTAATGTTCGACTTGTATTATTTGCCGCTTTCTACCTGCGTAGGATAAAATTTATATTGTCCCTCATAAAACAAAGTTGAAAATTGAAATACAATTCAATTATTGACAACTACAATTGGATACCAAAGATGGGTTCGGTTTTTCTTGCCGAATCATTTCCATAATATTAAATTTCTTATAATTGTTTTTCAGTTCTAGGAAGAAAGTTACACTAATAAACTTATATTGTCGAGCATTTAATATATAAATGCATGAATTAAAAAGCGAAAAGTTCTTTATTGAACAAATGAATTTCAATTTATTTTCTACAAATCCAACTTATTGTGGAGAACAAAACAAACTTGAATTTATAACTCTTTTATTTACTTTATTAGAAACAATTCAATTATTGAAAACTACAATTAAATACAAACGACGGTTTTTTCCGAACTTTTGTGTACTTTACATAGGTAAGTTACTTATTTTTACAAGAACTGTTTGAAAGACATTTCGATTTACATAGTACATTTAAATTGTATCCGTAAAGTATGGAACAAATTCATTTTTAGCTAATCAGACCATTTTAAGAAATAATCCTGAAACACATCGATTTTTATTTTAATTTACCTTACTTTTAAAATAATAATCTAATATACAGCGTGAATTATTTTCGAGTAATGACATCACCGTCATTTTATTTAAATTGAACTATTTTGTCTCCATTTCCGGATTACTCTAGCTGAGCTGATTTCAAAAATGTATCACATGTTGATTCCAATAGGTACAGGGTCGACAAATATACAATAGTTTTGTATGTGCTCAGTGCTCATAAAGAAATGCTAGACCACAAGTACCAAACATATTCGGACACAACTTATTTTTATTATTCTAAAAATGTGAAAAACTACAGGGTCTTACATTTGAACCAATTGCCGTTAGACAAACGCGTTCCGGCTGTTTAACAATTACCAGAACGCGTTGCGAGCGTTTAAAAACCAAACGCGTTCTGTGCGTTCGAAGACAGCCAGAACGCGATGTGGCCGTTTTTTCCGGCCGCTGAGCGTTTTCGGTCTTCGGGCCTAACATATATTTATTAGTGGTATACAAGAAAAGCACCCGGAACAAGTTATTTATTTAAAAAGGTTTAGTTTATTAGGGAATTAATTATAGTAAAAAATTTCAACGGTGTTTGGAGTGTTGAAAAATTATATTTAAAATCTAGATTTTTAACATAGTTTAAGTACCTCAAAAAATTTTTTTTTCTAACTTACTAAATTGCGTCGCCATGCGCTCAACCTAGATATGGGACTCGAATGAAAATTGTCATTTCTGAATCAAAATTATTAATATCGGAAGAGCAGTTACGAGGTCGGTATTTTTCTTGGAATTTCCTTGTTTTCGTTTTTTTTCCATCATGCAAAGAAGTTATGTTTTTAATTAGAAAACTCAACTCTAATTTTTTATCATTTAGGGTTGTTTATAACTTTTTGAATTCTTGATGTACTAACCCAATGTTTTTACACAAGTATCTAGACATTATTCCGAATCGATGGAGCTATATCACATAATTTTAGTGAAAGTATGTTCTAGTAAAGTCGTTTCAACTCGACTACAGTTGATGAACCTGAAATTTTATGAGTTTTAGAGTTTTGACGTCGACTAAAATCACAGAGACAAACAATATTATATCAACTTCCGTGAAGAATATCTGAAAATTCAAACGATCCTCTAACCATGAATTCAAAAAGAAAACAGAATTCCCCTTCAAAATAACCATACCATCTAAAATATCATATATAACGTGGATCACACCGCCAACAGCTCGATGCAAATTTCTACCAGATACCCGTCTAATCAAAATATTATGACGGCTCTTAAAAATACATGCGGAACTCACCTCAAAGGGCTCGCTAAGGTTCGGTCCAGCCTGCGCTATGTACAGGGTCGACGCAGAGTCAAATTGCAGACCCGCAGCTTCTCTTCTGACGCTGACCGACTGCACCTCGTTGCAGTTAAAATAAAGGGTAACGTTGTCCACTGAGACCCTGAATGCAAATCTTGCCCATTTTCCGTGGAATCTGGGAAGACTGAAATTCGCTATGGCTTGTGAGTTGATAGATGAAGCGTTGGAATAATAAAGCGATATTACTGTGTTCGTGAATCCTGCAAATGAAATGTTGAGCTTAAAAATATAACGAAATGAAAAAAAATTGAGAAGAAACTGTTTCAGCATTACTAGCAATTCGGCTAACTTAGATGAATAACAATAATAATGGGTGTTTTCACGTTATTCAATATTTCGGCTATTATTAATGATAAATGATATCTGGCAATGGTCCCCACGATCACGCTGACAGAACTAAAGTCATCGAAATTTTTAATCATTTTTGGCAAAATGTCGGGTCTATTTCAGTCTATTACACATCACAGATTTTCAGTATTGAGGCTGCAATCGATTTGATTGGCTCATTATAGACTCTGCCCTCAAGATAGCCCCACAAAAAAGAATCCATTGGAGTTGAATCACACGATCTGGCTGCCCATGTAACAGCTGAATTTAGTGAAATTATGCGAACAGCAAATTTGGTTTGCAATAAATTGATCGTCTCATTGGCTGTGTGACAAGTGGCACCGTTTTGTTGAAACCACATGTCAGTGATACCCATGTCATCAATGATATGCCAAAATTAAGTTGTTAATATCAAGTTTTTGAATTAGAATTCTGAAATTTGGTAGCATGGTGGATTTCGAATAATCTTAAAAAGACCAGCGACAACAAATTTTCAAAATTTTTCTAGGTTTTCTTGGATCTACGAGTGGGAAAATGTTTTTTGATTATTCACTATAACGATTAGACTCCTTGTTTTTTCAACACCACATGTGAGCTATTATCGCAGTAATCCATAAGTGATTGGATGAACATGACTCTGAATCAAGTAATTTGATTGGTTATTATAGCCTGTAGCAAACCTTCTGTTGCCTGTCGAATTTGTTTCATACGTTCTGGAAACCCATTGATGAAATATATCTCATTATTTCGAACAGCTAATTGACTCAAATGGGCGTTATTTTCATTTCAAACTGAAGCCATGCTGTATTTTTGATGAGTTTTCTCATGAAAAGCATGTATCCATCACCTCTCTCAACATCGAAAAGTCGCGACGTGGCACTAAATCATGTCATATGTCAGCGTCCCTACAGTAACATTTCCAAATATATCACTGCAGCCATTACGAAGCTTTTTACGGGAGAAGCCGTTGCCTCAGCAACACGTCAAATTTCAGAACATCCCTCACACGGACAACCCCATATTATAATTCACACTTCACTCAATTTCTTTCGCATATTTCAACTCACCCTCTGGGGATATTTTCACACCGAGCTGTACGACCGTGTCGTAGGGATTCATAACAGCAAACAGGAATCCTCCTCTTCTAGATTTCAGCTTCGCGCTGATCCAAATGGCGAACTCGGTCGGCATCCTCTCCGGAAGTATTTGTCGGAAGGCAACCTTAACATCGCTCCCGGACCTGAAACCGAAGGCTGGAAATCCGTCATGGCCGTCATCGTCGATGTACTGGTTTTTCTGATCGGGAAAAGGGATTTTCACCGCTTGGAGGAGGTCGTATTCTGAAACTGAAAGAGGGTTGATCGTTAATATTATTTTGCTGAATCATTTGGTTATTTAGTTAACGTTTCAGAGAATATTGGCAAATCTTAACCGCAGAGATCGCGCTGGTTGACAGAGAGGACACAATGCTTTATTGATAATCGAGGAGGAGGCGGCATACAATTCACTAGAAAAAATTTGATCTAATTAAACTGTATTTATTGCTCATTGTTGTGATTATTTTGAAGAATTTCATTAATGGAGTGCAGAATTCCACACTAACGGTAATTTCTTGGAAGACAACTGGCGAACAAATGGTTGTGTACCACTCCGAATTGACTATTCTGAGTTGTTCTAGTGGTTTGATTGCGACATGTCCAGTTTTTCCGAAGAAATGGGCGACCATTTACTTGGAAGTGCTGCTCGCGCGAGCAACTTTTGTTGAATTTGGCTCATCTTGAAACACCCATACAGTCCACTGCTGTTTACTTTTGGGCTCAGACGTGCTTCGAAGCATTGCGGTCATATTTTTGGAGCACTTCTTTCGACCAATCGACACGAGCCTTTTTTTGAGTGATTGAAAAATTGTGTGGTATCCAACGCGAACAAATTTTTTTGACGGTCAAATGTTCATGCCATATTGAATGTATCTCATAATAGGTCTCATAACGATCTTGCAATATCAGTTGGCGCACAGCATCAGTTTCCAGAACAACAACTGATTTTGGACGACCTTCACGAAATTAGTTTTGGAGTGAACTACGATCTCCGTTGAATTCAAAATACCATTGATAAACAGTTTTCCGTGATGGAGCTTCAGCGCTAGAAATTGAATTAAGTTCATCGATGCACTGTTGTTGAGTTCATCTACGTCGAAAGTTGTAATAAATAATATCATGAAAATGTTCACGATTCAATTCCATTTTTTAGGCGAGATAAATCTTTTAAGGTACTGTGAACAAGACAAATAGCCAGTTTCATTAAGAATCCTCCAATATGTATGTATTATACGTTGCTATTTCAGTATATCAATTTCCACGATACTAGAAATTTTCCTAATTAGGAAGGAAGGTACTATGCTACCTAGAGACTAGTTATCTGTTATTCAAGGCATTATTACTTCAATTGTAGTGACTTTAACATTGTCCGCTTTGTGCAATAGTCAAATAAACTTTCTGAAGAGTTGGAAAGTTTAGAATCACAGAACGTAAGTAGCGCTTGTATGTCGAAACGTTCTGACTACGTATAACTTTACGATAGAGCTGTCAGTTGTGTCACGGTTTCAAAAGTACCGCTCCAGTTAGTACCTGCAAACCGAACTGGTGGCGTCAGTCGCGGTAGTTTGCCAGCTTATCTCGTACGTTTCAATGGACGGTTGTCGGTGGTCCTGTTCTGTGCATGTGACGTAGGTTGTCAATTACATCGTTCTACCGGCATATATTTGGTTGAAATGTCCTGGAGTAATTAATCGCAATTTTGCGGATCTGAACAGGATTTTAACTGAAGCCCTGAGAGAAATCTCATCATGTTGGTTTGGTTTGTTCGTTGGTGAGATTTTTGCGCTTAAGCGGAGTGGCGTATTTGTTTGGAAAAACGACGTGGGATTGGTGAGTTAACCTATGTTTGTCACGAGGTATTTTAGATTTTTGTTCGTATTTTTAGCATCATTCTGCTTCGAGTTGGGAATTATTATTGTACCGTTGCGAGGTGCCGCAGATTCTGAGCTGTCTTTGAGGTCTTCGAGCTGTTTGTCTGGGCTGACTTTGAATTGCCGTCGAGCTGCCGTGGGGAGCTGTCTTTGGGGACCTCCATCAGATTTCGCCATCTAAGATACCACACCTGTCGTCTACCCAGGACGCATTACTGTGAGAAATTGTACTACGTTGGCCCAGGAATATATTTGAGACCAGTTTCCATCTACGAGACTGTGAGAATAATTATGGGTTGAGAAACTATATCCTTTTGTACTTCAGTCAAGCCACGACCTAGACTGTTATAGATGGTTAGTCTGTAAAATTTAGTTAAGATTGATTAGTATCAAAGAGGCCCAATTCAGTGAATACTGTTTAGTACATAAAACCCGACCTATCGTGAAGGTCGCTTAGATATAAGTAAAGAGTTATCTGTAACGATTACCATCGAGGCACTGAGTATATACCTTGGGGTGATATTACTGTTTGTTTAGTAAGAGATAAAGCATTATATCGAATATTCGGGTTGTGAAGTAAGAACTAGTTAGTGATCTACTTTCTGTAAGATATATCCTCGTTTGAGGGACCTCGTGTATTTCATTTGGGCTCATTATATTATTAAATAATTGCTCTATATTCTTTCTACCAGCCACTACCTCCCGCTTGTGTGATCGGGCTCGTTTGGCATCCTGAGTGTGCGTTCGTTATTTTCTCTCTTTTGCGACCCTGAGATCTTTGGTGTACTTTCCTCTTTTTTTTTTTGTATTATCATCAAAAGAGAGTGGCGCCTTTTTAAGTAGTCTCAGCTCTAGAGCTAGCCGAGGAGGTACTTTGTGCACTCTCTGGAGCCGAGTGGGTTTGGTGATAGTTGGCAGATTGCTACACAAGGGTTGGCCAGTCCCGAAATATAAATGGCAACCCTCGTATCTATTTAGTTTTCTTCAAACTATCTATCCTACTATGTATTTTACTTCTGGATGAGTTGAGTTATTTGTTAATATTGGACCTATTTACAGAAGAAATTGAGGTATTTGAAATTGACTTCACCTGGCATTTTAGAAACTTCATTATCACAAGAGGTTTTGGAAAGCATTTGGAGTAATTCTATCTTGTTACAAAAACCGCGAAGGTAAGCAAAAAAGTTCATAGAGGAAATTATTCTGCGAATATGGAAACACAAGCTCATCTCCTTTGAAAATATTGCATTTATTACAGACTGAATATACTCATGATTGAAAAATATTTCTTCATCAGAGCGTCGAAAAATTTGTTCGGATCTATTCTAGGCTCAATTTTTGAGATTCCAATTCAATTGGAAATTTACTAGATCAAAGCATTATCAAATATACCCGTCTGAGTTACAAGGGATTTGACGTTTCACTCCCACTTACTGCAGAACTGATGAATTCAACCGAACCGAGTTTATCACTCAGTTTGGTCCTCATGAATGGAATACAAGAGGAATAGCTCAGCAGTTGAAATTTCAGAACAAAAAAAAAAGGGCGAGTTAACTGGAGAAAAATATTTCACCACACCTCGCTTGTTCACAAACCATATGAAAACGCGAAAAAAAAACAAAGGAGATAATTCAGTACACGCCCGTCATTATTTTCACATGGTTCGTTGGTCTGGCAAAATAAATAGGTAGTGTTGCTTTAACCTGATTGTCTTTCCAAGAGTTCTGGAAAATAATTCATTCTTCCATGTCTCCTCTATCCTGTTTCGAAATATATTATTTCGCGGCAGATGGCAATTCGGATTACTATGATTGAAATAAACTGTTTCAGTTATACATTTTATGTAAATTGTTATGGATTTACTATTTTTCAACTCTTTACGAATACTGTTCCATGAAGGCAGGAGTGATTTAGAAAAATATTGAATCAATATCAGGAATATTTGCAAGCTTGTTCTCTAAAGTGATATGATTCTAACAGATTTTTTTTCAAATATTGAGGACAAGTAGGTATACACTATAGAGGAGACCGGGTACAAAAGTAACATTTTGTACATTAACTACCATCATGTCATGTGGTAGGTGTGTCCACAAAAACAAAGTTCTTGTTGAAAGACCCTTTATTTGACCTTCCAGGACTTACGTTGGAGGCAACTTATAACCCTACAGTCGAGGAAAAAGTGATTTTTTATTCGCATGAACAGTGCATATACACCTGAAAAAATCAGTGGATTGAAATGAAAAGCGAACGAACAACTTTCCAGAGAGATATTTTAGAGTCGAGTTTTTCCACTCCAAACCACAAATCTCGTGCATCATATAATTAAGACATCTTTCAACGCCAAATGTAAATCCAAATGTTTGAGCTTTCCGGATGAGTTTTGCGGAATGAACTTCCAACAATATAATCACCTTAGCAATTACGACAAAATTTCATGATCCGAATCACGTTGCGTATATACAGAGGAACTTAGTTTGAACATAAGCTGACACAGCAAGTTTCCGTGAATTTGGCAGGGTTCGTTAGAGGCTTCCCAACGGAGCGCAGACTTTATATATAGACGTAGCATCAGCCTGTGTTCAAATATGAGAACCACAGCATATCAGTATGCACATATATGTACCACGTGAAATAACCTCGGGCAATAAAACCAAGAACGCATGAACCTGCTCGGTGAACATGAAGGGACATATCCAGCGTCTATCAACGGGTTTAGGGGTTTCCGCCAACTGGAATGTCACACGCTTTCAGGAACAAGATACCAGAAAGAAATATGGCGCCATCGTTGCCCATTTAGTGAGTGAATGTAGGAGATTGTGTGAAGGTGAGTTATATGCTGTGGATGTGCGAGGACACAAAAACTTTATTTGCCGCGTGATGAGAGACACTCATGACATACTTTTCTTTTATAGCATGCGTTCGAGGGAATATTTCTTGGTGGGGGGTAGCAACAAGTTCTATATTGCTCAGATAAAGGGTGGAACTTTTGAAGTTCATACTTGATTCTCCCATTATCGAAGGTGTGCCTAGAAAAATATTCGAGAAATTCCCATCTCATTTAAAAATAATGACGATTCTACAGTAATTTTGTTTTCATTCCATGTACTCAAGACGTATCTATCGATCCGCTAGGGTTGAACCTGTTAAAATTTATAAAGCATTGACGTGAGGTCAGATGGTTTTTGTCTTAGACTATATAAGAATAGACCCTTTTATTTTCCTTGAAAAGTGTCGCATCTGAAACTTGGAGCTGGTCGATTGTACTGTATTGAGCTAGTCCACTTAGGTCATAACAATTTTCATGTTGCCAAACTGAGCAAATAGTTGGTTTCTCTATTTCCCTATATTTATAAATAAAAACTTTTTCTCCAATTTGCATTCCAAACATTGTATGAAATTTTATATTTTGAATTGAAACTGTCTTATCTATTAGCAAGAGGTTAAAGAAAAACTTTAGTTGATTCTGCTATTTTATGTCAGAGACCACAGATGGAAAGATATTCATGTGAAAGTCAAGACAACCCTACTCCATTTTCAGCTTGACGTTTTGGAGGTCACATGTTCTAGAAGACACACGTTGCCACATCTATATCGAAAATAAACATGCAAATTGAAGAAAATTTGTGAGAATCAGTATTAAGTTTTTTTTATTTTCTATTGTTTATTACTTTTCATCGCACTAAAAATGTAAAAAAAAATCCGAATTTATCGTTCCATAGGTAAGTGTATTGTTAGAACCGTAGATTATATATATATATATATATAAGAATGTTGTTGAAATCAAATATTTTATGCGGTGTTGCAAGGTGAGGTTTAACAAGAGACATCCAATGAGGTTAAAACTTTCAATGAGGGAGCCTAAACAAATCGACATACACAAAGGAATGCTTTGTCTTCCTTATATAGTCTAAGGTATTGGCACTTTTTTCAAACTACTTGCGAGTAGTTATCCAAACGTTGAAAAATAATTGTTTTTCAATGTCGTATAAACTGTTTACAATCATGCCAAAATAATTAATTCGATAATGGTTATGATTTTGAACTAATGACTACATGTTTCGTTAGAATCATCAAGTATACTGATGAACGTTACCCAGAGAACGTTTGAGTTGAAAATTAGTTGCACTCAGATTTTGAACTGGACACCTTCTACCTTTAAAGCAGTTATTTGACCTTTGTGATAGGGTGCTCTTCAATAAAACAAATTTTTTACAGATAGATGATTAGAAAAGATGGAAAGAACCGAATATTCTGTTTATTCGCATATACATTCGAATAAAAATGAACCTCGCCACTCATGATTTTTCATGAAAAGATTATTATTGGCGAGCTGTAACATCCTATTGGCATATGTACTTCGGCATTAATTGTCTTCCGGAAAATGCTCTAGTATCAACTGAATCTTAAACGAGAACAAATGCATATCTTTGTACGAAATTGTGGTCAAAGTTTTTTTTTGGACACCAACCTCCAGAGCACGGCGTCGAATTGAAATAAATGGATTGTTTTGAATACTTTCTCGAACATCAGTATTGTTCTCAACTGATCTTGCAGTACTTTGTGATCCATGCTACGGCCTTTTAGCTGTAGTCCCACTTTATACTGAATAATCGAACGAAAATGTTCACGATTTAATTCCATTTTTTAGGCGAGATGAATCTTTGAGTTCCTATAAACAATACAAATAGTGCTAGTATGTCAACACGTTCTGACTATGTATAACCTCAAAAATGTCAAGCTTTACGATAGAGCTATCAGTTGGCAGATTGCAACACTAGGGTTGTCCAATCGCGAAATATAAAAGGCAAAATGAGTAAAATCCAACAAAATCTTTATTATTATAAAATGACAGATCAACGTTTTCAATGCGATCAAAATGCATGTTTTGAAGATAGCTCAATCAGAGTTTCAAAAGCGCTTCGACAATTGGTTGAAACGTATGCAGAAGCGTATATGATAGATCTTAATCGGAAATATTTGGAAAGACAATTAAGCGAGTAATTATTGAAACTTCAATAGATCATATATCCGGATGTATTCGTTTGTCGAAAAAAAGGTATGATTATTGTCTGAGGATTGAGCTGCATCATTTTTGAGAAGTGGAATTTGAAAATAAAAACATCACTCAAAAAATGGCTGAATAATGAACTAAGCCTAGATATTCATCCCCCGAACCTATCTTGAAAATTTCAGCTTTGAAACACATTCTGTTCAGATGTAATCGTGGTTACAAAAAGACGAACATAATATGTAGGACCTCCGAGTTCAAAAGAAATGATTGATACCCTTAATGTCCAAATATTCGAAAAACATAGACATTCATCGAATCTATAAGTAGGTACTTTGTTCAGGCGATCACTAGCACCAACTACGCTTCAACCAGTTATATAGAATTAGGACGAACTATACTTCATTAGGAATCCATCAATAAAGTCATGTCTATAGACTCTTCATTGAAATGCAAATTAAATAAGCTTTTATTACTCTATCATCATTCCGATTATTACGAAACCTTCAATTCCGACCCTGTTCTAGATGGGATTAGATTAAACTAGAATATGAGTTAGCTTCAACACTTTAATACGATGGCTCAGCATCCGTGAAATAAGTTATTCCCCATATGGCGTCATTTTTAGTGCGTTTCCGGAAAGGAGTGGGAGATGAAATGACATGTTACCAACCGATTTAAAGCATTTTCGCTGAAAGCGGAATGCAAGCCGAAGTTCTATTGGAATGTTCATTTTGGGGAGAATTCATAGGGAAATTTTAGTTTGGTCATCAATTGAATGATAGGGATATAAAGATTAAGTAGTAATATTGAGGGTATCAATATATTCTGGTATTATCACAAGGAAATACTCGAAAGATTAGTGTGACTCGGATTCTTGACTAACAAGTTATATTAGACGATTGTTTGGTGTCGAATTGAATTGAAACTATTTTTCTCCAACTTTATTTCACCTCAGAAGTTCAAACGATAAACAAATCCTCAACAAAGTAATCATCAAGTGTTATTAAATAGTGAGGCGTTGCCAAATCCGGCCCTCGCCTTGCGTGTGCCGTCAAGGAATCAGAGCAGCGATAAATTGAATCACGAATGATATCGCCGCCCACATCGTGACAATCGGGCCGTAATAAAGACCATAACTAACACAAAAAATACAGAATGAAAAACTGCCGTGCTCTCGGAAATTCTCTGGAATAATCTCGAAAGAGAATGATGTTCGAGAAAGTTCTATAAATGAGTTCATCAGGATATACAGGCAGCTGTCTGGGTGGATGATGACAGAGATGTTGAAAGAGCGTTGAAGATACGTATTCAGTGATAACTTCTGCCATTTCTTATCACATGTGGAGGTTCCGTAGGAGTCATATGCTGTTCAAAAATTGTTACAATATGTTCTTCAATGTTCGAATTCAATCCATCCTTTCAGATCACTTATAAGTGCTTTTTTCCACTTAGCCTTGATTTCTTCTTCAAAACAAGTCCGTTGTTATCTATCAAGCATTTTACTTTTTGTCACACTTCTGTTACTACCGTTTATCTCGTACAAGATACCTTTCTCTGCAAAAATCAGATCAATGAATTGTATTCTTGCCAATTCGAAACCTGTTATGAAATATTTCTTCTCTATTATAGATATGTAGATTATATCATTTGTTGTTTCAGAGGCACAAACCGATAACTACAACTATTCATGAACTTATTAATGAAATCTATCCAAACATTAAATTCAAAGTAAAAGAAGAAAAGAACTGAAGTACCTTGACTTCACTATCTCTAAATGAGAAAATTCCTTCGAGTTTAGTATTTTTCACAAAGCTACGCATATAGATATTGCAAACCATAAAACGTGTAATTATCTGATAAGTTAAAAAATGTCAGCTTATAATATTTTTATCCAGAGGCTACAAAAGTACCGATGCCTTCAGAAAATATACTTTTGAATTAATGTTTATTAAATAAATTTCCATAAACAACAGTTTCAATCCGTCAATGATATACAAAAGGGTATTCAACAAATAAAAAAAAATGCTACGAATTTTTTTGACCCAATACTGGTAACCAATGAACCGGTGTAGATCTTATGGTGCCAGTAACTATTCTCATGAATGTACTCAATTGTACATCGATTTTTTGTGTATGTGCACTATTAAACCAAACAGAGCAAAAATACTCAGCTGCAGAAAAGACGAAGGCTAGTGATGCTGTGCGAAGAGTGGAAGCATCAGCACCCCAAGATGATCCAGCTAATTCATTAAGAATATTATTACTAGTTTTCAGTGTTAGGCTCAGATCATCCTTGTCATTGAGAGAAGAATCTAATTCAACTCCCAAGTATTTTGGATAGGTAGAAATTATGTTCGATAGGAGAATCATTGAAAGGTACAGGTAATTTCCTATATTTTTCATGATTATTCAGATGGAAAAAAGATACCTCTGTTCTGTTGGGATTGGGACATAATCGCCACCCAATAAAATAATCCCTTAAAATTTAGGAATCAGATAAAAGTATGTAATGTCATCAGCATAAAAAAATTTCTGAGATGATGTCGTAGGTAAATCACAGAGATATGAATTGAAAAGTAAAGGAGCTAGAACTGATCCTTGAGGAAAACCTTGTTTTATTGTATTGAAATTGCTCTTCTTATTGGGAACAACAACACGAAACCTTCTATCAGATAACATATTTTCTGATAATCTTACCATTTTCCCACACTTCAGATGGGTATAGAATTTGAAAATCAATCTATCTTTCCACACAATGTCATATGCCGAAGACAAATCGATAAAAGCAGCTCCTGTTTTCCATCTATTATGCCAGATTCTATGAAAGTTGTAATGCTGAGAACCTGCTCAATTTCTATTTAATTAAAAAGAATTTCAACAATGAAGATAAAACAATAGTTAATGATCGAATCCGCCAAATAAATATTTCAGAAGTTATTGAGGAAATCGAAACTTACATTCAGATAACCAATCTATTCTTGAAATGTGATAACGAACCCTTGTACTACAGCAATTAGAGCATACGGATCATCCACCGGAGATGCTCAACTGCAACCTTGAATTATTCATTAGATAACTGGATCTTTTGAAAACATTTACCATACTATGTTTGGAAATAACAGGCACTTGGGCAAAACGATAGCTCGCTGTTTGACTAGCAGCAATTATTCCGCGAATCTGAAATAAATCATGATAGTTTTATTTATACCCAGATCTATTCAAATCCCTTCCATATGAATGGAATTCGATATTTTTTCAATCTTTTTGATCTAGCGAGCATTCTATTGATATTCCTCCTATCAAATCTACGTAAGCCGAAAAGAAACCAAGCACGTGCAAGCTTCCAACAGCTGGAGGTATATTTTATTGGACAGTTCAATCAGATTTCTCGGAACTCGATTTGAATATAAAACTGAAAGGATATCTGGGTATTAAGAAGGGCTTATTTGTAGCATCCAGCTACGGATTTTATTTCTCGAACATTCCTTTTTACTGGCGATCGCGTTTCACCCTAAAACCACTGCATTTCTTCATGGGATTTGCTGAAATCTGTAGGATTTTGAACGCAGTAAGGTTCCTTATTTGTTCTATGGTTTCCGCCCGTTTGGTTACCGGAGAAAAGATGTTTGGTTATCGAAGATACAAAGGAGACATATTCGAAACAGTGAATTGATTGGACTTTATTTGATAAAGTTGGGACATCAACTGATATTATTAAAGGAAATGTGGAAAAGCACTGACAGTCAGAAGATTTCATAAGTGCTTGTGATATGTATGAATTATGTTTAGTCCCGGACACGTTCGCCGCCCTTGGATTGGGTGCGCTTCGGGTGATGGTCTCAGATGAGTGATATCATTGTCACGATTCTGGACTTGATATGCCTACTTTCGATGGCTTTTTAGGAGAAAAAGATTTGATGTTGGGAGAAAATCTAACGAAAACATTCAGTAATTGATTTTAATTTAATGTTAGTTCATCGTGGCGGCTGTATTGATATCACACTGTTTCAGAGAATGGAAAAAGCTTCTCAAACAAGCGCACGAAAGCTCCTGACATCAGGTCAGTGCTCTTCTAATTTTTTCAATATACTGAAAACAATAATTGTTTTAAATTTCGGTTGATTAATTGTCCTGTAGAAAGCAGACATTTTTCGAAATATTCGTTGACTATTAAATCTTACTTTATAACAAGTACATACGACGAGAAAATTGTGTGAGAATTTATGGATCATTACTGTACATCACGCAGTGATAAAATTGAATAACCAAGTACTTAGATTGGAAAATATACAGGGTGAGTCTTTGACCATTGCGTTATTAATAGGTTCTTGAGATCAAAAGAAACACCTTTTCCCATACCGTTTTTCCATATTCAGCTGCGTTAAAAAGTTATAATATAAGCATTTTAAGTTTTCGCATTGGGCGAATACTCCTCTGTAGTCCAGTTTAGTCATGTTTCGTCAGATGATTATATCGATTTAATTCCTTTCAACTTGAGATATCTCGAAAATTGTGCAATTTACTGAAAAATATGATGAATGATTTTATCTGCAAAAAAGACTGATGATTCTAGGAAGTACATAATCCCTTTAGTTCAAGTGATATTTGTTTTTCATGCAATTTACCCAATTTGTACAGTAGTAGTGAGAAACCCACAAGAAATGGAATAAATCTATTGATGCCAAAATATGCCTGACTGTTTTCAAAATCCTTCTACAAGAGATCATTTCCATTTATATTGCCATTTGAATATTACAGGTGGAAATGTAATTTTTTTATGAAACTTTAACACCCTATATATATATATATCTTTTAAACGGGGCCAAATTTGGAAAAATCTGTAGGGAGAAAATGTTTACTTTGACGTCAAGATTCTATGGTTGAAATTAACGCAGTGGTCAAAGACTCACCCTGTACACTAGCGGTAGAAACATTTCCTTCGAAATTTAAGAGACGTCTTCCAGGACAACGGATCTGAACAAGCTTTTAACGAATTTACAATTCATATTGCGGCCATATACAGAGGAACCATATTCAAAATTGAAAAAAATTCCAATATCGGTAGATTGCATCCGAACAACAGATGCTACGAGCTGGAGTTCTCCCAAAACAATCCTCTGTTAACCCCCGTGTCATCCAACTCTAATGCCCGAGGACTATCATGAAAAATTCAGATGTTTTCCAGAGCATAACGGCGAATCGATGTTGGAATAATTATTCATGACAATGTATAATTTAAGAGGATTTCACGAAATAAAAGTCAAGGATCAGAACGAAAAGGGTCAAAATTAGACCTATTAACTCATAATATGGCCATTATTGTGGACAGGGATCGATTGAGGATGAGTAGGGTTAAAACTGATGAGTCAGTTGAGGTTTTTTCTGCCGATTAGTCACGAAAGGATTAATGGAAAATAGGCCAAGGTGAGGCAACATAATAGGAACGCAGATGGTTTTTTTGTGGTGAATCGAAATTTTTCAGAATGTGCAATTTGTTATGACTCATTTACTTTGAGACGAACTTATTCAAACATTTCCCAAATTACAAATTGATCAAATGGAGGACACCAAACTTGATGTTCATTACTGCTGAATTCTTCGACAGATTTAGCCCTATAACCAACCTCACCGACATCTTTGGACAAATTCAATCACTATATTCATCGTGGAAATCAAATATATGTAGGAAAGGTATATTGGGTGAACCCACAAGTAGCAGAAAGACAAAAATGAAGATGGTACTTGCCGACACGTGTTTCTGCTGCTTTGAACCACAGATAAGTACAAATTTGATTTAGTTTTCGAGGTTCTGAAAATTCGACACTCATTAGGGAAAATGAAAAGATTTTCTCATATTGTCAGCTTTTTTTGAAGCTAATTTTTCTGCCTTGTAAGATGTCTGTCGAAACTTTGAGAAGAATAACATGAATTATGAGGGTTATTTCGTTCATAATAAAGCTACTGAGATGTTGCAGATTGTGTATAGTCTACCTATTCATCGGATTACTTTCGTTTGACAAACACATCAGTGAAATGTCAAAAAATTATTTTTGAGCTCTTGTTCCAGTTCATTGAACTAGTAGAATAGAGAGCTATCATTTCGCCCAAATATAATTTATTTTCGACCATAATGGTCTCAATTGATTGGATTCGATTTCTTGATGAAGAATCCGTGGTTTAATTTAAGTATGTCCAATCGGCCGGCCATATACTTCCTATCACACGAAGATGATAGACGAAAGATTTCATAAGATATTTGAAGGGTTTCAACAAAAGTATGCACCTATTCTGAAACTTAATTTTCATATCGTGAATCCTCGGAAAGATATTGGTTATTTGATGAGATACAATCAGACGTTGATAAATAAAAGGTGAGAATGAATATCTCTTTTTCAACCTCTACTAATAATAAATGGTACACATCGAAAATTGATTGATTAATTGAATCTTCATTGATTATGCGAAACCACATCCTACTTGTCGGGAAAAAAAAAATATAATTCCTTCACAATTTTAAAATTTATTCAATGAGTTCTATTGTTCACAGCCATATTTTGTGGAAAAATTCTCGATATACTTCATCAGAATATTTCGCCATTTATGCATTTATCATCAAGAATATCCCATTAATAATCTGTTTCACGATCAATTCTTTATTTATTCATTCTTTCGGCCCAGATCTTACAAAAAAACGATCAATTTTAGTTTTCAGCAGGCAATGTTTTCAATCATTTGGATACAAATAAATTGAATATTTCAGACAAGGAGCTGATACTGAAAGAAAGATATCTATTTCAATAAGATTGCCAATATATATATATATTCTTTTGAACTTTTGACTTACAATATTTAGTTAGCAAACAATAAAGCATACAGATCAGGGGTTAGTGACGGGGTGTCATACAATTCGGCGTATCACATTAAAGCCTAGGGAAAAAACCCCCGTGAAAAAAACCCTGGCTCCCCGCCTAAGTGTGAAAGTACAAAAATAAGCTGAAATATATTAGGGATTTCTTTCTTCAAGAGTGGTCTTCTATTGATGGAAACAGAGACTTCTTCAAGGTACCCACATCGAATCTGGAAATAAAAAGACAAAAGCAGAAAAAAGAACTGAATATCAAAAATATAAAATTTGAAAGAGATAAAGAAAACTTCCTCAAATTAGCCTTTTGGATTAACTCGATATTGTGAATCCAGGATTTTTAACATAACAAGCTAAACCGTAAATTTTACAAAGGAGATATTCAATGAATACATAACCTTTTATGGTTGCACTTCAACGAAGAATTTTTTTTAGTATCCGTATGTGTCTCTTGAAGGAGAATAATCTCAGCACCATAGTCCTTTGCTAGTTTAGAAATATAGCCACTCTTGTCCTTAGAAATACCTTCTATATTCAAATCTACTACACAAAATTTGTCGCCAATCTGCAAGGAGGATTCTTCGAATCGGGTCTTGCGGTCCAAGTGATGATTTTTCAGATCTTCTTATGTTTGAAGTCTGCTATGGAAAGAAATCTTTAGAAAAAGCTTGAATACTTTTCTACATTTGCTTGAATTTCAATCGAAAATAAAGAAAAACGTTCTAGTTCAAATGATCGGTTGTTTCAGCCATTACTCCATTACTCCCTTATTGAATCATAATTTAAATTATTTTGACTTTTTCTTACTATGTATTTTCTAACAACATAGTTTCAATTTCAAGTTAACATTTGATGGAATCTTATCTTATCTGGTTGACACGATTATGTTGGAGTCCTCTACTGTGAAGTATCCTAATCGTTACTATTTCATTGCATTGTAGCTCAGAAATATTAGGTCGTAGAACTCATTCTTCATGAGAAGACTTTCACTGATTCATGTTTTTTCATGGAGCACGATGCCATCCACTTTGCATCAGCTGAAAAATTATCTAATCAAAAGCGAAATGAACATCAGCCAAGGCGCAGTCGAGACACACATTAAAAATACATGTTCTTGCGGAAACACGTCGAGATTTACATTTCATCCTGTCTTTATAAACAGTAGATCCGACTCGGTAGGAGTCCCTCAGGATACAATAGCGACCCGAAAAAATAAATATTGTTTGAACTCGATTAAAAGTTTGTAATACGCCGGAGGAATGCTGCATGGCTTGGCTTTTATTTGTTTTCTTTGCGAAACAAATACATCGTGACGTGGAACCCTAAGGATGTTGATTCTAGGCAGAAGATTGAGTAGACGAAGAAGAGATTCCGTTCTCAGAACGGTTAGGTATCCCCCATTTCCAGTTAACTTCTCATTGCATATTCGATTGTTGACAAATGTTTTCGGTCTAAGTTGTTTTTCTTTTTTGCCATAGTCTGTCCATTGCAGAATAAAAAGTAATATAAACATGTTTGAGGTTTTTCATGTTTAACTTGTTGGCAACGTTTTATCCATTCCCTATCTGATGGTAATTTTGTTATGTTAAGATGGTAATGATTCAGATTCTAAGGCACCTGCCATGATTTTTTTCGTCCATGATGTAACCGAGTTGGCCAATGGAACAAACTGGTTGCTAATTTTATATCATTCAGAAATCTACATAACCGTTTAGTTATCTATACATATACTTAAATTCAAATTGGTGATCCAAAATTGTATTTAGGTTTAAATGGTGGTAGCAGGATCAAAAAACGGGAAAATGATCTTATGTCAGTTCGCTGACGTTTCGGAAATATATTTTTCCATCTTCAGGGCTAGACTAAATAATTGTATCCCCCCATTATCCTCTATATAAATAATACAGTTTACAAATCTCAGATATGTATTTTTCATGGAAAGAAATTATCAAAATTACTATATTGTTTATTTTCATTGCGGTCTGATAATTTCTTTACATGAACCATTGGTTCCACCTCCGTGTGTCTACGTATGCCTCAAAATTACTATATTGTATATTTTCATTGAAAACTTCGACACAAGGACAATTGACCAGAGGTCTTGGTAAGCTAATAGAATCATCGAAATCTTTTTTAGATTTTTATTCATTCATTTATTCATTTGAAGTTGTATAAGTGAAGAAATACACGAAGGTGAGTTCAGGAGCTCTTTCAGGCATGTTCTGATTTGTTCTCCGTACTCTGTGCAATATCAACCCCAACAATGAATGAACAGACCTATATCACAAATTGAAAATAACCAGTCACAGTTTTCCCTCCGTTCGGTTCGAAGCTCATATTCCCTTCTCTGAAAATCTAACCAGTACTTGATATAACCACTTCATGTGTGTCGCATACCTTAGTGGAATTAAGCCTTGACCTTTGACATGGAAACCCGAAATGTCGTAGGTTCAAGTCCGGGGCTAGGAAAGAAATTTTCGAGCTTTCGGTATGCGGCCACCATTGGGTCTAAAATTAACAGTGCTGTGCCTACGGTGGAGTAAGGATACAGTAGCAAAGCCAATACAAAACACAAACCGGTTAACGTAACTTGCACAAGCTTGAATTAGCTTCTGAGGGGTGTACATTGATATATCTAACCTAGGTAAGCCAGTATAAACATAAACATAAACATGGGTATTCTAGAAGTTATTGTGAACACCAAATTTCTACTGAACCATTGGACGGATTTGGCCCAATAACCAACTCTAGCTAGATACCTGGACAATTATATTATTGTGAAAATATGAAAACTCAAGCTCATCAGTTTCGCAAGATATGGATATATGGCCGGTATGAAAGATACAATCAAGCTCAACCCTCTATTGTTCATCAGGAAGTCAAATCAAATGGATATCGGCCATTTTCGTCTCGATATTCAAAAATTACAGACATTCGGGCAAAACGATAGCACACTGTTTTGATAGAACAAGAGAGCAACAAGAAACGTCAAATAATAAGCACGAAAAATTTACATAACAACGAATTAATTAGCAGAGTAACACTACAAAGTAGCAGTGTAATACTACAGAAACATCTCATCCTCCATATATCTATTGATCATAACAATGATTGAGAGCGTTGACGCATGAAGATTTTACCATAGGTGCTGATGAGCTATTCCAATCATCATAGACTTTATTTAATATTTTTTATTCATTTATTTGTACGGACATGCAACATGGCAAGTTGCATTATGAAGTTGAAAGAAAACAAACTTACTATAGAGTCTCAATGAATTAACTGGCAAAAAAATAACAGAAAAGTTGCAACTACAAAACTTGAAGATCACTATTACTTCAATCAATGAAATAAAAAAAAATTCCAGAGTAATAATTGACACACCAAAAAGATTCACCTCTCGATCATTTACTCATATAGCTGTAATCAATCTGAAGGATTGTTTAGCGTGTATTTCAACATATATGGAACGACTGTCTCTTATCGCACCATGATAACAATAGAAGCCCGTGGTCTCGACGACGTGGTTTAACAAGACGGTGCCAATTGCCGTACTGCGTGTGAAACCATGGCTCTACTGCGAGCAGATCATTTCACGCTTCGGTCCAAAGTCTACATGGACAAACCGGCTACGATTGAGGTATTGGAGGCCAATATTACTCGAGTCAATGTAGAAATATCACCCAAAATACTCACACGCATCATAGAAATTTAGAAAATATTACAAAAGCTTTGAGAACGAAAGAAGCTTTTTATTGAAATGTTGGTAGAAGGTGGATGTAATGGAAATAATAATTCCACACGCTCAATACTGTAGGATCATATGAGGAAAAATTCTGAACCCTCGAGAGTTCATTATAGAGAGCTCTATTCGGTCCACCCTATACATAATTCAATTGCTCTTTCTACGCTGTCTTTAAACATAAAAAAATCCATCAGCAGTCTCGACATGTTTTATTCCATTCCAACTGAAATTGGATCGAATCGAAATAACGAATTAGAAATTGATGGCATACACGAAGCGGTCTCATATTTGACTAGGGATTGTTTACATCCAGCATGGATTATTCTGGATCAGGCTGCGACCAAATGGATGCTCCCAAACATATGTAAAGAGCGCATAAAAATTTTATCAGCGAACTTTGTCGAAATCGTCCATATCGGCATCACACCTATGTGGTCCTGCATCGGAAATTCATTCTACCTCTTGTGAATAATTCATGAAGGCGAATGCAATTTTCTGCAGATTAGTTTCACATATCTCTTACTAGATTACGATTTCCCTGGAAACGTGAAAGATGAATTCCGGCTAAACAGAAGTAGACTGCGTCCAAGGTTATCATAGACTAACGTTAAGGGTAACAAATTGACGTCAGAGTTTAGAATAATGTATGAGATTAATTTTTGTTTAATATATGCTGGAAGCTTTTGAAGAGGGTTGTTTTAGGCCAGCGTATGTTGTTGAATACTCGGTATCATATTATTCATAGCATATTTCCTGTGAGAAATCTATTTATGATTACACAGCTGCTTTGAAATAAAATATTATATAGAAACTTTGAAATGTTATGATCGAGGAGAAACTCATGTTTATTTATGGTTTGAAACAACCCTTCATGTAAAACATACATGGTATTCTAAGTCACCTAATTAGTGAAAACTGGTTATAATGAGAATTGAAATCTTTCCTCTGCAATACTCAAAAAAGTAGTGGTTGAATTGATAGAAGATCTTGGAAAAAATTATCGAGATGGCAGCAGAATCAGTCATGACAGTTGAATCACAAGAACACAGATAGTTTGTTCATCATTGAGATGTTCAAACAATTTGACGTATGTTTTGTTCAAAATGCAACAATATATGAATACGGAAATGGCCGACATTCATTCTACGTATACAATGACACAGAGTAATGCACAATACAAGACCAATATACCAAACGCGATATCTTCAACAGATGTGTCAGGAACCTGCTACAGTTCGAACAGTTGCGATTGGAGTGATAGGAGATCTATCTGACTCGTGTGCCATTATTAATCAGACGCCTAGTATACCATAGGAAAAACCTTTGTATGTTTAATAGGATAGAGAACAAGTGTTTTCAGCCAGAAATGATATATATTGCGAAACAAAGAAGATATGGTCAATTCAATTAGGGAACTACACTGTATATGGCGCCCTCCAACCCTGATCCAAAAACTCAGTAAATATTCGAATTTCAGGTACATCAGTAATCCGGTAGATAGGCCCAGGACTTATTGACCGTGAATTTTTTCAATCATATGGCATTCTTATGAATTGTTCATTCATCGAACAACTTTTCATGAGGGATGAAATTCTCCTCTAGTGAGGGCCTGACGTACAGCGAATGGGGTTCCCATTTTAATAATCCGTGTAATTCTGCCGTCATCGTCGCGTGCAAGCAGCATGAATGTTCTCCGGAAGAAACAGTTAAACCGCCTCCAGAACGGAAGTCGAATGGGAAATATAGATGGGACCTACAGCTCGTTGCAAGACATAGTGATCTCGGGTAAATTCATAACGCTCAAATTTCCCAGGGGTAAGGTGGCAGCGACAAAGGTAAAAACAAAGTTTCGTTGACTTTACTGCTTGCGCGTCGAACACGAAATGAGCGTTAAACGCTGCATGTCGTGCAGACTTGGATATGTCGGAAGTTAACGAGAATGCGGCAGATGAGGGATTCTAGGGACTTTGCTTGATTAATTGCGATGACGATGGAGTGTTTGTATTTCCTCCGTACATCCTTATCGGCTCTGCAGGCTTAACACAGGAATAAAAAGTTTGAAGGTGTATTGCCTGGAATCTGGAAGCAAATATGCTCTTGAGCTTGTTGTACTCAGGAAGCTTGATGCCATAGATATTGATTGATGATTCGATCATATTCCATTAGGACATGTCAGGGAGATCAGTTAATTTCTTATCTATTCTTTCTGATTCAGTCGGTCTCATGACATTATTTCACGAAATCTTATGAGTTCATTCGCAGGTTCAATTATTTTGATTATTGATGCCTGAAGCATAAAGCTTATTTCACAAGGGCACGCAAATATTTTACAAAAGAGATGAGCTAGAGTTGTCATATATTCAGAAATTGACCAAGTATCCATTGAATGGCTCAGGAATTATCAGCATCTGAAATTTGGTTACATCAATAACTTCTAGAATATCCAATGTATCATTCGTAAGTTGAAAGATATTTGAACACGTTGAAACAAAGAGACTTGCAAAATTTTGTAGAAATTGTCAGTCAAGAAAATTTCAAAAAATCCGCAACAAATTTTCTTTCTATACTTTTTACCCCTTAAGATATCAGTCGGATTCAAAGATAAATTTGTACGTTTATGGACGTTATCAATATCTAACATATTCTCCAATTTCATTGTCACAGCTCTTTCTAACAAGAAGATATTTTCTTCTTCAATTACTCAATGGCAGGAAATCATAGGAGTAATAGTTAATAGGAGGTAGGCAAAATTGTTAACCCAAAATCGTGCTGTCAAAGAGTTCAATGTACCGATCGAAACAATCCTGTGAAGGTTTCAGAAGGAAAAAACTGTAAAACCAACGCCAAAAGCTCCTGAATTCACGTCGGTACTTTTCTAAATTTTTCTATATACATGAATACATCGTGAAATATTAATTTCAACTCAAAATCACCTGCGCAACTCATAACGATGATGGAGATGACAAAGGGTCACCTTACTAGAAGAGCACACCGGCCCATTCACCATTTCGCTCCAGAGTATTCCTGTTGAATTTAGCATTGACAGTAATTGTAACGTTGCGATTTCAGCCATAGTCTGAAATCTTTATTTTCAAAGGTTTAAATGGTGGTAGCAGGATCAATAAATGATACTATGTCAGTTCGCCGACGATTCGGAAATATATTTTTCCATCTTCAAGGCTCTACAATAGAATATGGAGCATATAATGAAAAATTCCAAAACAACAAACATGTAAATATATAAAACAGCAGGAATGACAAACCAAGACAACACCTCACAATTACAGTCTAAAATGTGTAACATCAAACAATTAAACATGGATACAGCTCAAAAAGTGAAAACAACCTAAACAATCAGCAATAATGTTGAAGGTTTTCGTGAAAAAAAAATGAAGATTTACTTACAGACTAAACAATTGTATCCTCCCATTATCCTCTATATAAATAATATAGTTTACAAATCTCAGATATGTATTATGCATAGAAAGAAATTATCAGACCGCAATGAAAAATAAACAATATAGTAATTTCGAGAGACAAACGTCGACACACGGGGGTCGAACCAATATAAGAGCTCTCGATTTCTCAGATGGAAATACCCGAACACGCGTTCATATGTTAACGGGAGGCGATGAAAACTTTACAGGGTGTTTATTCATTCTTAATGAGGGAAAATATATTCGGCTTAGATGTTGGATATCCGATATTGAATTAACTGAGTTATTAACTGCTATCTGTAACATCTCATACATTAGTCGATTCCCTAAGTATGGTTCTCTATTTAGAATTTTAACGTTTTCAAAGTCGAAACTATGCCCCGTGGTAACGCAATGTTCAGCTAAGGCTGTTTTTGGGTTGGAGATGGGCAAGCGGACAGATCTCATGTGTTCCTGGACTCTCGATTTCAAATATCGCCCAGTTTACCCTACATAGACACTGGAACAATCTGAACATCCTATCGTGTACACTATATCAGAAAGCATAGTAATGGGTGTTGGATTCTTGATGGCACTGAAAAATTGTTTTCCAATTGTATTGGAGCTCCTGAATGACACCTTAAGATTTTCTTTCTTAATGATTTTGGAGAGTTTCTCTGAAAGTCCTATGTGTCATATTTTACAATTGGGTGCGTGGACCCTCCAGTCGAAGGGATGTGAGGTTGAGGAAGCTTGACTGGTTCTCCTAACATTTGATATATTTAAGGTTTTTTTCATGATATATGATGTCCGACAGATTCAAAGCTCTGAGCTTCAAATTTTTTATTATATTAATTTTGTGAATCATGGCATGATGGGAAAAAAAGCTTATATGACGTCCAGAAAAAGTAGGTTTCTGATACCAATCCACATACAAGATATCATCACTCCCACTTTCAATCTGCATGTCTAGAAAACTGAGTGCTTTATTCGACTCCAACTGTATAGTGAATTGCAATTTCGGATTATATGAATTGAAAATGTCAAGCACAAGATCTTTATCATACTTTCATAAGGTTCCCGTCAAGAGTAGTCACAAGTAGACAGATCGCAATTAATAGGGTCTCTGGAGATTGCGTACTCTCATTTCATTCTACATCGTTTCTGACCAAAAAAACACAGCGACCAAAAAAGAATTGATCGCAAAGGTATTATGATTATATTTTCTGAAATTTCAGAGCAAAATCGAGCATTTTTTCGCTGTTCAGGCAGTGATAAAGTAGAAACTTAACACTTGGTGATAGAGTTCTGAATCTTGCCTTTAGACAATGAGAAAATATTTTCGAAATTTAACCTCATTCTGTGGAGTGGATCGAGAATGAAATGACCAAACTTTGTTGTTCTTTATATCAATGCTGAATAAATATTTTTGTGATTAACAGTAATCGACATAGAAAAAATTCATTTTCTGTATTTCATTGCACGGTTTCTGTTTGATAAGAACTACCATCAAACAGTTTTCTCGATGCGATCGGAAAAAAATTAACAAAACTGAATATAAAGTAGTTTCCATCTGTGATGAGAATGTAGATTTACCGTAATAATAGCTAGAGCACCTCAACTGTGAAATTTTTCGCGATTCTTGAATTGAACCCCTAGTCTTATACCCATTTATGCGAAATGAGGCATTCTTCGGTTACCTCTCAACCGTATTATTGGATCTAGAAGGAAGAGCTTCATGCGGAAAATTAAAATTTTTATGTTTTTTAATCTTCCCATACTCTAGCTGTCGTATCTAGATTTAACATAATTTGAAACGGAATCACACTTTAGATTAAAAACATAATGGTGATAAAATATAGAGTCGTGTCATCCTTCCCAACTCTGAATTTTTCACGCGAAGCCTAAAGGAGCTCTATTGAAGAGCTTCATTAATCAATTCGTAAAAACAGATTATCTAAAATTTGAAGATGAGAAATAACGATTGTTGAGGCTCTAATTGAACAGGTGTATATTTTATCTTTCATCGAGGAAACCAAATTTCCGAAACTAATAATGTGTACTGAATCATGAACTGGACCAAAGTATGAAAATATTATTTGGACGATAACTCTGATATTTGAAATCTTCTCTGTAGATTCGGAAACTTTCAATCAAATTTTATTCCATTGACAGCCAGTCGGACCTACTCAACTGTGACAATTTCTAATCGTAAAAAAGGGGAATATCTTGTTTCTATTCAAAATGTTCCTTACGAACACAAAGTCTACTAGAAAATATATTTTCAGGAAACAATTGAATTGCCTTGGGTAACTGATACTTTCACTATACGCATGGCATCTCTAGCTTTAGCCTTTTTTGCAGCCAAGTATTGTTGCTGTATTTGGTTAAATAGTGTACGCACAAAATAACACAATTGAAAACATCCTTGCGGAAATAATTACTGGAACCAAAAGATCAACATCGGTCCACTGACTCTGAATTCTTAGAACAAATATCATTCCCTTCCTAACTTATTTCCATTTACTACATCCACTAAATTTCAATATTGAAGTCACATAAACCTATGTGGTATAATAGTTTCTTCAGTGCGAAGATGGGCGACAACAAATTATGACAGAATGAAAAGAACTCTTCTGGAATTGTCCATAAATATCTTATATTTATCTTTTGCAAGAAATATCTGGTTTTCATCTCCCAAGAAATTATTGCAAGACGTTTGAGAACATGTCATGGTTGTGAATATAGTATGATATTCAGATTGAATTCAGTTAAGAATAATTTTCCCATAAATAAATTCGAGGATTTTTCTGTTAATTCAGCTTAAATTTTCAAAAACATCTAGTCGGTTATAACCGCGAATCATCCTGTATTACTGGAAATCTCCCACTTTTCAATCGATACATAAATCGCAATATTAGAGCCACGGAGCTATATCAATTCTTCCTGATCGAAGTTTCAGTGCACGTAATTGATTTCATTTCCGAATAAGTTATCAGAATGTTCAGTAGAGGATGTACATCGAAGTCGTGTTACTTTAAAACTACACGCTGTGTTGAAATTGGATCAGAACTTCCAAGAAATGTTTGATTACGAACTGGAGTTCGGTTTCTCAACATGTCGGAATAATTGAATAATTTCTGGTATCGGATACAAGATTTCCCTATTGCTGTCGTGAAATCTATCGATTTCTCAACTGAATGCGCGGGAATATTGTCGTCCACAGATTATTTCAGATTTTATTTTCCAATGGAGCGTGAGGACATTTGACGAATATCTGCAGAGTTGCCTGAGCTGACTCAAAATGTATTGAGAGATTGAGTAACCCACCGGCTGTATCACGATTGTTGTGACCATTACCGGAAACTAAATACGATACTCCTTTCAATAGAGTTAATCAGAATACTACAAAAAAGGGAAAAATAGTTCCATACTTTTTTTTTAGGATTTTTTTACGTGATTGAGGATGAAAGTTCTGAAATTCCTTAAAATAATTATAACTCGAAAACCGTGAATAATGACAGAACATACTTGGGAAATTTCGGATACCTTATGACACGATATATGTCCAATGACCCTTTTTTCCTTTCGAAGTTATTCACTTCTCGTGTTCAACAATTGTTAAACCTGCGCATCCGCCCTTTCGCAATTAAAAAAAAAACATCACAATTGAAGCAGAATCAAGATATATCAATTTGAAAGCAAAATTATTCGATGGTTCACGTAAAAGAAAATAATATATATCACAACAATTCAGAAAACTATAAACAAACAAAAATACAGTATGAATCACTGTCTCATACGTCCTTTTGTACATCAGGTACATAAGTATTCTGAAAAAATTTAAATAATTCTTTGTTTCATACGATCAATATAAAATGTTGAAAAGAAAATACTCCTGAGATCGAAAATCAAATTATTAACACTTTTCAAGTTAAACTTCCTGTATATTTCTCTAAACGCATAGAAATTTCCGAGAAAATTTTCAAGGATTCGCGCATATTAGCGGACGAATGGACAGTCCATATGATATTCTATAGAAAGTGAATTATGAAGATTTATAGCCACATCATGAAAAATATATTCTACATGTGGAGTAGCCCTTCGAATATAATACAGTGGAGTGGCAACGTATCGTACGTATAAAATGTTGGTCGAAAGTCGTGAATTTTGGTACCGACGCCGAAAAAGGCGTCAAAATTTAATTTCGAAATATTCAAAGGAGCGGAATAGAATTTCCGGGAGCTTTCAGTAGCTGAATGGCAGAAGTGTATGCTTTGTGCGGTGGCGAACTCGTTGAATTAATGATGCGAAATTCTTCAGAACTTGAGTCCTGCGAAATCGAATCCAGGTTCATTAATATGTACTGAAGATCAGCGAGTGACAATTTTTGATGAGAAGACGACTGGAATTAAAAAGCTAATTTTGTTATCTGGGATGAAGTGGAGATTGATATGATCTTGAAAATTAAGAGGGATCGAAGTAAAAACTGAAAATTTTGAATACTAATTATGAAATATTTGAATGGATTGACGTGTGAAAAGTTATTTCACAGATCCACTAGTTTGTTGATAATAGAAGAAAATGCATATAACAATAATAGTTATGAGAATTACTTTTGAATAAGGTGCAAACCCTTGTAAATTCAATATACTCAGCTCAAGATTCACTAATAATTTCATACCATCTTGGCAATGAGTAACCAGGGGCTCTGAAGAACACTGTTTCAAGTTCGCAATAGCTTCCTTATTTGACGATAAAGGCTTGCCCAGAATGAATTTTTTAGACAACTCAAAAGGAGGTATAAGACGGTGGCAACAACAACAAGTTCCAACAGTGCCATAACCAGAGAAAAGATGAGAAGAAATTAAATAAAAAGCTTTAGTGCCGAATCTGTTCGCACATTATGGGACCTATAGAAAAATACCCATCGACCACCATGCAGAGAGCATTAAATATGAATCAGGCAGAACATTATTCCTGGTACAGAATATACGATATCCTTTCGGAGAACAATTGAATCACTGCATACAATCTAATGGCGAAATCTTCGAGAATTTACGGAATATGGCTGATATTTTTTGTTGAAAATCTTTTCTTTCAATTGAAATTAACGATTACATAGAATATATCTGTTTTATTCAGTTTTATCACTACCATAATTCCATCAAAAATAGCCTATAAATTTGTGGATATTCACTTTATGAGAACAAACTTTAGGTTTATACATATTTGAATCCATTTACTACCAACATTCCATATTCAAATCCCCCTCATCGGGGGCTACTAGTATGAACTGGTAGAAAAAGTTTTGTACTCCAGATCATGTCCCCGTGTCACCAAGAATCGATCTGTCTGTGTTTTTTCACGAAATCTGCTTCGTTGTTGAGATATTCATTGTGAACTCTTTGAAGTGGACCACCGTGTATGAATCCATTACTCGAAATTTGCCAATTGACCCATATATCCTACATATTTTCGTCCTCAAATTAATCAACTTCCTTACTTATTTCATGATATAATCAAACATCCCTGCAGTTCCATTATCCATAAACTGTAATGGACACCGACATATTCCAGTTTGGAATAACCGAATTTCTCACTCTCCACCCGATGTTACATAAACAAAGCATAGGGACCTAATGGAGATAGAGATATGTTCGATAAATCTGGATAATATACAAAGGACTGTGCATTGACACACGTGTGATAGATACAAATCTGCACTCCTAGATTGACAAGGTGAAACGGATATGAGATACCTCTATGCACAGGTAGTGCGATTTCGAGTATAAAGCGACACGAAGGTCATTAGACCTTGTCCATAATCTGATAGCCAAAATAGATAGCCTCGCCTTATATACTGTTGGGGACAACTATGTGCATATTCATGCTAACGACGCCAACTACGAGGGAAATTTTCAGAGTCGGTGTCTCCCGTAGAATATTGTTATGTTCGAGCAATAACAATTCGATATAAAGGATCATGCATAATATCGTAGGGTTGTAGTCGTTGACTACAACGTTGATTGCAAGTAAAGATTCTTGAGGATTGAGGATATACAAGTTTCTTCGCGCATATTTTTGTTCGAAAACTCGAAGAATAGAGTGCTTATGTTTGGTATTTTCAGAATAGGTCAGTTGTTAAAATATCTCCGTTTAGTTCAGAATTCTACCAAACCCGTCGAATCGTTCAGCAGTTTTGAGCATCTGTAATTTGGTTTGCTCAACAGTATCGATCCGATCGATTTGAAGCTTGAAAATCATCTGAATAACATTGAGGGAAAAAGACAAAGCCACATTTTGTGAAAATCTATAGACTAAATAAGTTTTTCGAAATTCTGAAATTTCATTCAAGAAATATTCGATAACGCATAAAATATTCATCTGACGTGATGAAAAACTTGTGCATTTATGGAGGTTATTGATATTGTAACGATACCGGGTACAGACCTGACTTGCGTCCGCCGACATAGGCACTGAAGAAGCAATAAATAACATCGCGCA